>OY728163.1:757789617-759288617 GCA_963277665.1 Viscum album | reverse complement strand
GGCCATGGATTTACTTAGGCAATATCAATTACATCAAAGGGCCTGAGATATCTAATTCTGTTATGGAACAGAAGGGACAAATACTTTCTCACATTATCTATTAATGCAGTATCACTCGTAACGCACACAACGTATCATACCTCATTGCGAATAGTGCATCATCATAGTTTTCGTCAATACATCTAAGTGTACAAGTTGTAATACCAATTAATAATATTCTTAAAGTATAAGGACCAATAAACACGTTGTAGATAGGAACATCCAATGACACTATGAAATGTGGATTTCCTACTGGCGGGTCTCATTCTCATAATATCCTCCTAGATATTACCAAGGGCGCACACCATGAGAAGGTGTCTCAATGTTTTATGAGTCCTCACCCCTAATGGCCTGTATTATTTGTGTCCCTCAAATAACATCATCCGGCCACAAAACATATATTCAAGAACAGTGTTATGGCACTTTCGGGTTCTCATCATAGTAGGGACCCGCTATGACCCTTTAATGCAACAGCTATACTTAGGAAATTATCACATGCATTGTCACGTAGAAGAGAAATCAAGATGTGATAAGGTATTTATTAATGAATAATGTAAAAAGTAGTTGGTTCTAGGCCACGAACTCCAACAGTCCAGGTGGGGGGTGGGTGGGGGGGTCCAGGTGGGGGTAGGGGGGGGGGAGGTCCAGGTGGGGGTGGGGTGTCCAGGTGGGGGGGGGGGATATCCATGCGGGGGGGGGGGGGGGGGCTATCCTGGGGGGCTATAGGGGGTAGGGGGCTGTAGGGGAGGGGGGTGTGGGCTGTCCAGGGAGGGGGTGGGTAGTTCAGGGGGAATGGTGGGTGGGATATCCAGGTGGGAGAGGGGGGGGGGTGTTGGGTGTCAAGGGGGGTGGGCTGTCCAAGGGGGGTGGGGGTGGGATGTCTAGGTGGGGGAGGGGGTTGTCTAGGGAGGATGGTGTGGGATGTCTAGGTGGGGTGGGGTGGGGGGGGGGGGGGGCTATACAGGTGGGGGGGGGGCTGTAGGGGGTAGGGGTGTGGGTTGTCCAGGGGGGTTGTCCACTCCGATACTCTACAAAAAAAGGAATCACATATAACCAATGTATATTGCTTTCACATGTTAAGACTTTTCTTGAAGTTCCATACCAACACTCTCTCTTACCCTTCTAATAATAAATGACCTCTATAAATAAATTTCACTCAACTTATTATCCACTATCCATATTGATCTCATACAAATTTAACATTTGTACAGCTCCATATCAACCTAATTATATAACAAGGCTTATAATCCCATGATTAGTGTCCCATCGAAACTTGGATTATATTCCAAAACAACATACTTAGGACATAGATATTTTACACACACATAAAATTTTGTAAACATAAAACTTGTATTAAAACCTGGAATTGGCTCTTAGATATCCCTCTCAAGGAATCAATAATCCACATAATTAGCTCAAAATTTGGAGGTGTGTTTACAATTAGGTGTGTTTTTTTAGAATTCATGTATTATATTTAGAGTGGAAGATAAAATCTGATCAATGTATTTGGAGGTGTATTTAAAATTAGGTGTGTTGTGATTTATATTTATGATATTCATGGTTTACACCAATAGTCTTCTAGGTCATCTGTAATAGGCTTGAAATCATGCTATAATTGGATAGAGATTGGATTCTATGACCATAGTTTGGGGGGCGGACACCGCCACCCACTTGGACAGCCCCCACCCCTAGACACCCCACCCCCCGGAAACCCCACCACACCCAAGGATATCCCCCATCCACATGGATATCCCCCCACTTCCTTGGACCCCCCCACTCCTAGACCCCCACCCCCTGGACACCCCACCACCCCAAGGATAGCCCCCATCCCCTTGGACAACCCCCACCTCCCCTGGAAACCCCCACCCACCCCCTTGGAAAACCCCAACTGAACACCACCCCATCCTCTGGACACCCCCTGGACACCCCCAACCCCTGTTGAGGGAATCCCCCCCCCAACCCCCCCCCATGGTAATCCCCCACCCCGTGAACAACCCCATCCCCTTGGACACCTCACCCTTTGGAAAACCCCCTAGTCAACACCCCACCCCTAGACACCCCCACCCCCCCTTGGATACCCCACCCCCTGGATAGCCCCCCACCCCCCCGAGACAGCCACCATCCCCTAGAGACCCCCCTGGACACCCCCACCCCCTTGGTCAATGTATGTTATCACTCAAATAATCTACTAAAATATACAATTTCTTCAATCTAAAATATACTCAACTCCTGAATAGCACCCCACCCCCTGGAAAAACCCACCCCTGGATATCCCCCCACCCCCTAGACACCCCCCACCCCCTTGGGCAGTGTATGTGATCACTCAAACAATCTACTAAAATATAAAATTTCTTCAATCTAAAATATACTCAACTCCTGACAATTTTGGGTCAAACGAACACTTACATCATGTGTTGGGAGATGAGCACCCTGGCAGAGTACATTGCCAACCTGGGAAGAGTATAGACCTGGAGAGATATTGGCCCACCTCAGGTATGAGTTGTAGTGCCACTGAGTTCCAACAGGTTAAAGCACAGACAAAACAGGCTGAAAAACTAGCCACAGAGACAGCAGAATAGTCTGCTAGAGAAAACAATGCATTTATGAAACTGATGGAAGTTTTGCATCCAAAACTTCTACCAGAGGCCATCATATCTTGTGATGAATATATTTCATCGATGCATTATATATATGGTGCACCCAGGTGGGAGTTCTAGTGGTGGTAGAGACGATAGTGAGGAGGAGGCTGAGGTGGAGGAGGAGGGCGAGGAAGAGGGTGAGGAGGAGGCCAAGGAGGAGTACGAGGGTGAGGAGGAGGTTGAGGAGGGGAAGAAGGAGGGCGATGAGGAGTACGAGGGTGAGGAGGAGGCCGTTGAGGAGGGCGATTATGTTTATGGGGACGATGATGAGGACGAGGGAGAGACTGATGATGATGGGGATGATAGTGATGGTGATGAGGGAAAAATTGATCTGTTACATTTTTGAGTGATATTACCGACATTTGATGTTTGATGATTTGTTATGATTGAATATATGTGTGATTAGGTAGGCCACATTATCTTTATTTATTTATCTATAAACAATAAAACCCAACTTAATGATTTTTTGTGACTGATTCACCACTCCTCTGGACACCCCCCAACCCCTGGATACCCCTACCCCCTGGACACCCTCACCCCCTTGGACAACCCCCAACCCCCTGGATAGCCCCCACCCCTAGACACCACCCCACCCCCTAGACACCCCTAACCCCTTGGAAAGCCCCCAAACCCCTGGAAAACCCCCATGGACACCCCCTACCCCCTTAGATATCCCCCCAACCCCCATGGAGAACCGAAACACCCCCTTGGATAGCCCACCCACCCCCTTGGACAACCCCCACCCCTCTGGACAACCCCCACCCCTAGACACCCCACCCCATGGACACCCCTACCCCCTTGGACAACACCCCCTACCCCCTTAGATAGTACCCCCACCCCCATGGATTGCCCCCACCCCTGGATATCCCCACCCCCATGGACACCCCCACCCCCTGGACACCCCCCCACTCCCTAGACAACCGCATCACCCCCTGGACACCACCTCACCCACTGGACACCACCCCACCCCCTTGGACAACCCCCAACCCCTAGACACCCCCCAGACACCCCCACCCCCATGGAAACCCCCTCACCCCACCACTCTAGACACCCCTACCCCCTTGGACAGCCCCTACCCCCTGGACACCACCCCATCCCCTAGACACCACCCCACCCCTGGACACCCCCTAACCCTTGGAAGGCCCCCAACCCCCTGGAAAGTCCCCCCGGATACCCCCTACCCCCCTTGGAAAACACCCCCAACCCCCTGGACTGCCCCACCCCCTGGACACCACCCCACCCCCTGGACACCCCCCCTGGACACTCCCACTGGAATCCATATTTTAATTGGATATTTTAATGTTTATAAAAAATTTAGATATTCTATTATCAATTGTATATTATAGAAGTTAGATGTATGGAAGTTTTATTTATGTATATTGAATGATATAAGAATTTATATATTAATTTTTAATTTCATAAAGTGTCTTTATGCCTATGGTTTATATTCCTAAATATGTTTTTTGATTTTTAGATAAATGGTATATAAAAATGTGTTATTATATTTAAGATTAACCAAAATCATCACTTACATGTTTAAAGTTATAATGAAATGAAAGATGGAAACAATGGAAAAGTCTATATATGAATGATGTTAATCAAGATACTAAATAATATCTTCCTCAGTGTGTAAATATAGTTACTAAATTATGTTATCATATCATGTGTATGGAACTTTATAGGTTTCTAAATAAGGTAATTCCCAATACTACCCCCACCCCCTGGACACCACCTACCCCCTTGGACAACCCCCAACCCACCAGACAGCCCCCACCCCCTAGACACCCCCACCCCCCTAAAAACCCCCTGTCCCATTGGAAAACACCCCCTACCCCCTTGGACAGCCCCCAACCCCTAAACATCCCCCCTTGGACACCACCCCACCCCCTGGACACACCCCTACACCTTGGACATCCCCAACCCCCTGGACAACCCCCACCCCCTTGACACCCTCAACCCCTCGAACACCCCCAGCCCCTGGACACCCCCTACCCCCTTGGACAACCCCCAACCCCCTAGATAGCCCCCACCCCTGGACAGCACCCCACAACTTAGACACCCCCACCCCACCCCCCTTAGACACCCCTACCCACTTGGACAACCCCCCCCAACCCCCTGGATAGCCCCCTGGACAACCCCCTAGACACCACCCCACCTATGGACACCCCCTACCCCTTGGACATCCCCCCAACCCCCTGGATACCCCCCAGACACCACCCCACCCCTTGGACACCCCTACCCCTTGGACCCCCCCCCAACTCCCTAGACAACCCCCAACCCCTGGACATCACCCTCATCCCCTAAACACCCCACCCCCATGGACAACCCCCACCCCCTTGGACGCCCCCACCCCCATGGACACCCCCACCCCACCCCCATAGACACCAATACCCCCTTGGATAGCCCCTAACCCCCTGGATATCCCCCACCCCTTGGACACCACCCCACCCCCTGGACACCCCTACCCTTGGACAGCCCCCCCTACCCCCTGGACAACCCCTCCCCCCCAGACAGCCCAAAAGAGAGCCCCCCCCCAAAAAACCCACACCCCCTCCCTAACAGAACATTACTATCATCTAAACAAAATATTTACCAATGTATTACTTTTTTGCTTTTATATCATGCATTATTTCATTTATGTTCATTTTCATCAAATGGAAGCACTTTTGGAAGAAAAATGAGGTGACCAAACTAGAAGCAGGGGTGGATTAGAGTGATAGATGTAGTTCCTCAACTACCTAGTCTCAAATTTTGAATCATGGTAGTTTTATCAATTTTAATATATAACTTCCATAAATTAATATTCTCTAACTTTCCCCAAAAAGTGGTATCAATTCTTGGTTATAGTTTATTGGCTATCCAAATTACCAAGACTCGGAATTTGAGATTGTTTGGAAGACTAATGGGTTCCCCAGGTCAGGATGTTTTCTCTGTTTCTGAAAGGATGTTAAACAAAAAATAGTAGTGTTATTAAGGATTTTGGGTTTGAATTTTTTTTAATGATTTTTTCAAGAGGAATGTTCCATTAATCATTGTGTGACTTGGATATTAGTTGATAAATACTGATGAATTCATGGAAGACAGTCCTAATCACTTACCCTTTTCAGATTCAGTAGCATATGAATCTTTATTGATGATAGTGTTACAACACATAGGTTTCAACTTCATTTTTATAGTATAATTTCTAGAAATTAAATGATGTTGGTTCTATTATTATAGAGAGTTATTATGCTAGATAGTTAGTATGTTCTGTAGAAAGGTTATTCATCTTAAAGTGATTTTGTTAATATAATGGAAAACTATGAAAAGAAAGGACTAGAAAATATCCTGAATGATCTGTCTAGAATCAATGGTGCATTATCCCAAATGAATAGGATTTTGGAGATAAAATTTAGGGAAACACTATGGTCAAATTAATAAGAATAATTAATTAGAAAAAATTCTTCTATTACCCGGTTTAAGTATTTAGTAATGTGGAAGGTGAGGGTTTGTAAAGTAACTACTTGGACTAGGAAGACTATTATAAAAGGTTTATCTTATGGTGAATATGGAATGTAGTTTGAACAATGTATATAATGTTGGAGTTTGGTGTATGCAATATTTGATTCTGTGTGCAGGTGTATTGGCTTGTGTCTACAGGTGTATTTGATTTTCTATAGGTGTATTGGAGTCTGGTGTATGCACTATTGGAGGCTTATGCATATTGTATTCTATGTGCTGGTAATATTGGATTCCATGGGGTGTATTGTCTTAGGTTCATTGGATTCTATGTAGGTGTATTGGGTTCTACATACTGTCTGGGAGTTGGGTTCTGCATACTGTCTGAGTGTAGGGTTCTGCATACTACTGTGAAATCTGGGTGAAGGATATATCAACGGTTTATAACCATTTTTATACTGCTGAAAGAAATTTTAATACTATACCAATGGTTATAAACTATTGGTATATGGGTGAAAGAAATGTGAAAGGTATACCAATGGTTACAAAACCGTTGGTATATCAACGAACTTCTGAATTTTACCAACAGTTTCTTGAAACCGTTGGAAAAAAACTATACCAACAGTTTTTGAACCATTGGTAAAAAACTGAATTCTCTATAAACTAACAATTGAAAACAATTAGTATTGATTTTTTCCAATGGTTCTAGGTAATTGTTGGGAAGATGTGATTTTTTGTCTCATATACCAACGGTTATTTAGAAACCGTTGGTATATATCTATCCCAACATCGGACTAACCAATGGTTTTCCAAACCATTGGTATATTGTATACCAACACTTTTCCCTTTTATACCAATAGTTTTCAACCATTGGTATATTTTAACTTTCCAGTAGTGGGTGTTCCTTTGCTTCTTCCCATGGGAGCCTTTTTAAATTGAATGAGAATTGAATTGAGATGATAAGAGAGAGTTGATTCCACATTTCCACATGTTGACATAATGTGAATTGTTTTAATTGTTTAAATGGAAATTGTTAAATGATTTGGATGAAATCATGGAATATGAATGGTTATGGAATGATGAATGGATCGATGTGATTATTTGATTATGGTAGTGTATGCCTTGGATGAGATCCTTAGATCCTAATTCCATTGGAAACCATTTAAATTTCCACTCCATGGGTCTTCATTATGATAGTGGATTCCTTGGACCTGTTTCCTACTTAGATCCTGATTCCGTAGGATGCCTTAGTCCTTGCTACCCCTTGGATCTAGCTTGCTTGGACTCACATTGGATATGATATATTGACATTATCCTTGGACTCCAACCAAGTCATTACCGAGTTTCCATTAAGATTCCCATGGGACTCAACATGGATTCCTTGGTCTTCTATACCTTGGATTCTTCCCTTTATGGTCTGGCACTTGATTACATGATGTGGTCATCATGAATGTTATACAATTGATTATACGACATGGCTGTGATGAATGTTATACACTTGGTTATACAGTGTGGTCGTGGTGGACCTTTTTTTCTATGCTTACAAATAGCTCTAGTTTGATTAGTAGTTTGTAGTTGATAGACTGTAAAGTTACTAAACATTTTTATTTAGGCTTTTACAACTTCCCTTGTTTATATGAGATCAACTTTTTTTTTGTAGGGATCCATGTTTGGATGAACAATATCACACTTTACTTTCAATACCTTTACTCCTGTGATATATATATATATATATATATATATATATATATTTCATATTGCTTCTGTTTATATTACAAAAATTGGACTTGTTATAGAAACCATTGGTGGTGATCTACTGAGTGTTATCACACACCCTGTTCGGGCTACTGTTGGGTAACTGGACAGACGTCATGGATGCAGGTAGGGACTGGGGAAATCATCCATTTTTAGATGAAAAATTTGATTGCTTCTTAGGAGTATGACCGAGCTAGGCTCACGACACTGTCTGAAGATAGTTATTTTTGGTCTATTTTGATACATGTATTGTACTGGTTGTATGTATACCTATTTTCCTACTTTGTAGAGACATGACACGATTATTATATACTACATGAATTCTTTGTCTTATTTATTATTACTTTATTAGATGTTTATCTTCTTTCTTTTTTTTTCAGTTATTTATCTTCTTACTCTATTGACTATTATGATTATTACTACTATGTTGCACTCTAACATGAGGGAATAGTATCCCCAAAGACACACCATAGTCCCTTACTCCTAGTTGGTATCCTCTGGCACACAAAGAGGTGTGCTTGAGGCCATGTGACCCACTAGCCCAGGGCACCAAATAGTGGCACCCGGGTCGGGACGTTACAAAATGGTATCAAAGACTTCCCTTTTCTGGATTTACTATTTTGAGATAATAGACATGATATTAGAAAGTATATTAATTTGGTAATGAGATGTTCCTAGGAGTATCTAACCCATGTACATGAAAAATACAAATTACCTGGAATGAAAATTTCTATTTTATTAATTTTCCCTATTACAGTTGATTTGATTATACCATTGGGTGACACATTTATTTTTTGATGTTTATTATGATTACAAATTTTTCTATCTCCCGATGGCATGAGGGTATGAAATATCATGCATCATTTTAGGCACCTATTAGAATTCACATGCCATGCATTATGCCATTCATATAGGATGCATTGCTTGATTGCATGAATTTTTGATATGTTCCTTTTGTGATATAATTATTGTCCTACTAGTGTTATTGCTAGGAATTAAGAAAAATAGTTAGTACTTAGAGTACCTACCATCACCTAAATAGTTTTTTCCTGCTTAGGCTATAACATACATCCTAAGTAGCCAATCATGGCATGTTGATTCATGGACCATTGGTCGCATGGATTGGAATGTGTTATGGTTCGGATTGAGTGAATGCCACACTTTAGTTTATATGGTGTATGATACCTTGTATATCAAAAGTGGTGACCCATTTGGTTCAACCATTTAAAGATAATTATGGTATAAATATGAATTTTTAAATGAAATTGAAAATGGTGAAATAGAGAACTTGAACTTGACCTGACTTTAGAGTGGGTAGTAGGTAGTGTCTCTTGTGATTTTTACAGCAGTTCCTTTTTACCCAATCCTGGATTTAGGAGAAGGAAGAGGGGTGTTCTTATTTTATAATAAGGTTTCAACCTGACTTATTCTTTTAAACAATGATCATCTTGTTATCAATATTTTCTTAGGTGTGTTTTTGGAATTATAGAGACATTCCAACATGATGAACTCCATTCATACACCACGAGGGTGGTTACGACCATGCTTTAGATGTGGTAGACCATGGGATACTAGTAGATCCTCCTATAGTTCTAGTTTCAAGACCAATAGTTATATCAGATGTGGGTACTGATGCACAGTTCTGAGAGAACTTCATGCGCTTTATGAAGACTTTTCAGAGAACCCCGTAACCAAACATGTCTATGGAAGAACTGACATGTGTGTTCTAGTAGCAACATCCTTCCACGTTTTCAAGGGATTATAATCCATAGGCTAGTGAGCTATTTCTTGAGACTAATTTTTCAATCTTCGAGCATCTGGAGACACCTCTTGAGAGGAGAGTGAAGATTGTGACATGTATGCTTCGGGGAGTAGCTAAGTGTTGGTGGGATGTTTTGAACCAAGATGATATGCTCTAAGATATGGTTTGGAGGGATTTTAAATCTAGTTTTTATGATTACTTTTTTCTTATAACCCTAATAGCTAAAAGGGCTAGTGAGTTTATGCATTTGGATTAGGGCGCGATGACTGTTATGGAGTATTCAATATGCTTCACAGAGCTTTAGTGTTTTGCACCAATTTATCTTACTGATGAGACATAGAGGGAAATATTCTTCTATAAAGGTCTCAAGCATGACATTTGATCACTGGTTAACCTATTTCAATTTAATACTATTATAGAGATAGAAAATCAGGTGTTGATTATCAAGTTGAACCTAAGGGAAGATGACAGAGCAGAGTAGGGCAATACAACCTCTTGACCTAATGGTTCAACTTATAGTGGAAGGAAAAGTGATTTTGAGGCTTCTCATGATGGGAGTACGAGCCAATATGTTAGTTTTGGTAGTGTTATCTTCTATAATCAGTTTGGGATACAGGGACATATGAGGAATTAGTGTGATTGAGACCCAGTCGAATGCTGAGCTTACGGAAGGATGAACCACATATGACATTTTTGAAGGAAATTCCTTCCAGTACTCAATGGAAGGGGATCAAATCCAAATTTAGGTTTAGGAATAGGATTCATAGCTCTGTGTTAGGATGGGAGCTGGAGTAGTAGTAGTTATTCAAGCTGAGGTGGTGGTCATGGCCGAGGCAGTTAAACACCAATTATACCTAGACAATAGAGTGGGCCTACTCTAAGTAGTGAGGTTGTTTCACAGGGTCATGGTTCAGGATAGATATATTCTATACAACCTTCCCATGAGGAGTAGAGTGTTGGTCCATCTATAGTGAGAGGTACAATCTTAGTAGACTACACTATATTATCTTCTCTTTTCGATACGAGTGTATATCATTCTTTCATATATGTACCTATTGCGAAAAACCTTGAGCTTTTTGTTCAGTTTTATGATAGAATCATGCCACTAAATACTCTGTTGGGGTTTAGAACGGAGGGTGTTGACCAGTGCTGGGAGTTCCTCCTTGAGATAGGCAGGTGTCGATTCATATGGGATACTTTTTTCCTCGAGATGACATGGTTTGACATCATACTCGGAATAGACTCTCTAGTTTCTTATTCGTCCCATGTCGAATACTATATCTAAAAGGCGAACTTCACATTACCATAGGGCATAGTTTTTACAAACAAGGGTTAATGGGATGTCCAAGTTGGCAGAGCTGGACTAGATCATCATGGGATGGGCGAGATGACATCCCAGATTGCTAGTTTATATCTAGATGATTAGGGATAACATTAGGAAAATTTCCCTCTAGTAGTTGATTGTTTCAGGTATGTTTTCCTAGATTACTTTTCTGGTTTACCTCCTAAGATAGAGGTGGATTTATATATCTAACTAGTGTCAAGAGATGAACTGGTATCCATTCCTCCTTATAGGATGACTACTTTGGAATTGTAGGAGTTCAAGTGGTATATAGATGAATTGGAGGTAAAAGGGTTTATACTACTTAGTATGCCTCAGTGGGGTCCACTGGTCCTTTTTGTGAAAAGGGCTAATGATACCCTAAGGCTATGTGTGGATTATTGGAAATCGAACTAGTTGATGGTTAAGAACCGATATACCTTATTGCAGATAGATGATATCTTCTACTAGCTCTGAGGAGCTTAGGTTTTCATGAAGATTGATTTAAGGCCGGGTTATCACCAGGTACGTGTTCAACCTGCATACCTCAAACAAATTTTCATAGTAGGTATGGTCTATATGAGTATTTGGTTATGTTGTTCAGTCCTATGAACACACCAATAGTTTTCATGGTGATGATGAATCTAGTTTTCCATTCTTATCCAGATTTGTTTGTTGTGTTAGTCATGGATGATATATTGGTGTATTATCATAATAAACACGACCATTCCAAACAACTTGAGATCATTTTGGATACACTGAGAGATCATTAATTATATTCTAAAATCTCACAAAGTTACACTTTTGGATGAATACGATTAACTTATTAGGTCATTTTATCTTAGAGACAGGAGTATTAGTTGACCTAGCAAAGGTGAGAGATTTAGTTTCCTAGGATAATCCCAAGAACATTTTTTAAATTTGGAGTTTCTTGGAGCTAGTTGAATATTATAGACATTTCATTCAAGACTTATCATGCTTAGAAGCACCTCTTATGGGATTGACTAAGAAGGCTATGAAGTTTATATTATAATGACCCATACTCTACATACATTGTTATTACTTCAAAATTTAAGCACACTTATTATAACATATAACAAAACCATGAAAGGATCGTATAGGTATAGTGTCTTTAGAAATTGGGAAACATAAACAACTGGTTCATAAATCATCTACACTGTCTCCCTTTTATTTTATCATATCTAGAGTCCCTTTTTCGCATATCTTACTTAATACTCTTCTTCCTGACCTAGGGAAAAGAAAACATACAAAAGGGTGAGCTCAAATAATCAGTAAGGGTAAACAAAAGAAATATCAATCATATCATATTCATAAGAACATAACATTTTGAAAGTATTATCCGGAAAAATAGATCATAATACCATAACATGGGATAAATCATGGAAGTGAAATGTAATCCCAATAATCATAACATAAAACATGATACTTTGTGGCATACACACATAATTATAAGGAATCATTTCTTAGTAGTCAAGACTCATTTTCAAGACTATCCTAGCCGAAAAATTCCATTTCTAAACCGATTTCACTCCTCATTTCAGCCATGTATCACTGAACTAGATTAACCTGAAATTCCATCCATGTATGTCTCATGAGATATAAATCTTTACCCAATTCATTGGAGGGAGATATAGGTCTCACCCAACTCATAATTATACCATTCTTATGTGTGACACAAGATCATAAATCATACATCATAGCATAACCCATGTAATAAAAATGGGATTCTTAAACATCATGCCATCATAACATAAACCATATAAGATAAAAGGACCTCATAAAAATAATTCCATAATAATCAAATCAATGTCAAAATAGGTATAAAAATATAACCCTATATTATCTTAGATGGAAAATAATTTTGATAATACACTTGAACTCCATTCTTGAGGAAAATATCCTTTCTACATCAAAAACATTTTTCCTTTCTTAACATGTCATAAAATTTTAAACTAAGATAAGTTAATTAAAAATAAACTTGAAAACTTGTAAAGGAAGCTTCATGGAAATAATGTTCTAAAAATCCATTCATGCCGTATAAGTTAAAGAAAAACATTCTTCTCGTACTTTGGCCGGAAAAGTCAAAAAAGTACCTCGTACTAAAAAATGACAAAAGATTCCTTTCATATATTTTACTAAAAACTCACCGAAAGGTAAAATTGGATTTAAATAATTTTATGAGGATAGAAATATTATTAAATATTGAGGAAACATGTATGTGGATGATAAATATTCCCCAGTAAATTCTGAAGTATAAACAATCTCGGATAAAAATGAGATTGCGAGATTTTCCCTTACCTTAGGTCCAATTTGCTTCGTACGTGTCCGAACCTCCTATATAATGATTTAAATAACGTCTTTGACTTATTCCAGAATCATTACCATTATTATGATATCATATATGGTCATATTCTTAGCTTCTTATTAGTAATATTTCATTGCTACTTGTTATTCGCGTGTTTATTGCTTTTTCTTCTTATGCGTGTTTTGTCGAATAAATTCTTATTCGTCTTTTTAGGTTATATAAACATAATTTACAGAATTCTATTAGTGTAATATATATAATATTTATTCATTCAATTCATTTATATAATCATTATGCAATGAAGATCATGTAGAACGAGTCGCATCATATCGTGGAGACGGTAGGCCGTACGTACGCACGAGTGATGATATCATTCTCATGATCGTGGAATTGTATTGGAGTGTATGTATACTATTTAAGAAAAAATATCACTTTGAAATAATCATATATAGTTATTCTTTACACCATTATACCCATCCAAGTAAGGTGGTGATGGAAAACAGATTACACCACGGCGTGGAGACGGTATTCCGTACGTACGCATGCGCGGTGATTTCATTTTCCGTTGGATGGATATAAAGTGAAATATGGTTATTTCATATTTATAATAACATATATGTATATTAGTGATACTTATGTTATTACTTCATAATGAAACAACTAAAGAATAGGAAGTAGAAGATGAAATAAATTTCAAAGAATCGGTAACGAATATTACCTATTCTTCAACACGCCTCTTTGAAACCTCTTATTAGGGCACTAAAATTGGTCATTGAAGAAGACCAGGACCTCTAGAATATTACTAGGGAAGTTTATAAGAGAAATTTGAAGGGCTTGGCCGAGATTGAAGGCTCAAAGTGCTGTGAGGAGAAGAGGGAGGAGGTGCCCTTTTATAAGGGAGGAGAGGGGCACCTTAGAAAAAACTTAAAATATTATTTTATAATAAAGTCATATTCGGTTTTTAATAGCTCAAAACTAATTTATTTATAATCTAAGGTGGGGATGGGTCGAAATACTCTCAACCAATGGGTTTTAGACAAGTTTAGGTTACTATTTTAACCTTATCATTTAGATTTAACTCTAAGTTAAATAATTTAACTTTTACCGTGTCTTCTTGTTTTCTTACACTATAAGGTTAATAAACTTACTATAACAAAGAAAAAAAACACCAAGTGGTTCATTATTAATATATATATCCTTTTCTAAGTCATTTGGCCGAACCTTATATTTTTAGGAATAAAATAACATATAATAATATAATTTTTGTTTTAAAAACTATTTTATGTCAATTTTGACACTATTTGGTAATTTGATTTTTGTAAAAATAATAACATCATAATTAGTTAAAAAAAGTTAATTTAATCAATACTAACATATCATATTAACCTAAAAAAATTAGTGGAATTTGTAAAAAGTCTCAAATTACATTTATTTGGGTATTTATAACATCAATTACGTTAATATTTCATTAATAAGGTAATTACTGCATCATCATTATGTCATAAATAAATTAACTTATTTAATGTCTAAAAATTAAAAATAAAATACCATTATGTATGAAATATTTTTATATTTCTAATTAATATTTATAGTCGAATTTATCTTATTTATAACTCTATATTAAAAATGTTTTAGTTATTAAACTTTGATTTTAACTATTTTAACTCTTCTTTAAATAAAATAACATTAAATATCCTAATCTAATCCAAGTGGACCTAAATGGTCATATTTTATTCATAAGGTTGTTTTTGGTCGATTTAAACTTATCCAATAAAATTAGGACATGTGTTAGGGTAATAATAATACCATTTTTACCCTTAATTACCCTTTTTACTTTTAACCGTGGTAAATAAAAGTAAAAAGTTACTATTCAACAAAAATTATTTTTATCTTATTGAACCAAATTTTACTCCTTGATATTAAACATGTCTCTCAGATTTTTTAAATTCCACTCACAGAAGCGGTAAAATTAAGTTTTATGTACATTTGCAAATTCTCCTAGGAGGTGGGTAAAAGACGGTGAGAAGTTCAATAAAATTTTTATATATCTAAAATTATTATAAAATGACTTCAATGGATTACATTGAACTTATATAGGTATTATGTATCTATTTTTACCTAAAATAAATTTAAATAAAATAAATAAATATTTAAATAAAAAGTCGGTTTTTAAATAGTAACCCAGTGTTTTAACTATTCATCAAAAATTGAAAGTTTTCAGAAAAATACAAAAAATTCACCCTAGGCTAATTTCGATATTCCGAATCCAAAAATGAAGTCAATTTTGAAAGATAAAATTTATAAAATTTTAAAAGTGGGTATTACTATTCATAACAGCTAGTTTATATAAAATTTAAAAGCATATCATTGTTTAGTGAAACTCGGTATTGCGTACAACACACGCTATCGTGGATGGTCACGATTGTGTGTAAAGAAAGCCAAGACAGTGTTGTGTGTAGTGAAAGATTCATTTATATAAAATTATACATAAAAACAAAATATTTCTCATAAAATCTCGGGGGTTACATTCTACCCCCCTTAAAATGAATTTCGCCCTCGAAATTCATCACTTTGTAACAAACAGATGAGGATACCTCTCCCTAATCATATCCTCAAGTTCCCATGTGGATTCTTCTAATTGGTTGTTCCTCCATAAAACTTTCACCAAGCGAGTTGTCTTGTTCCGTAGAACTTTTTTGCTACGATCCAAAATCTCAATCAGCTGTTCTTCGTAAGAAAGATCTTGCTCTAGCGGTACAACTTCTGAGCTGAGTACATGTGAAGGATCGAGTATGTACTTTCTCAGGATAGATACATAGAACACATCATGAACTTGAGAGAGATTCAGTGGAAGTGACAATCGGTAAGATACCTTCCCAACACGATCCAGTATTTCAAAAGGACCAATATACCTAGAGCTCAACTTTCCCTTCTTTATGAATCTCATTACTCTCTTCCAAGGAGATATTCGTAAGAACACTTTATCACTCACTTTAAACTCTAGGTATTTTCTTCGGTTGTCGGCATAACTTTTTTTCCGACTCTGAGCTGCTCTTATGTGTTGTTGAATAGATCTGACCTTTTCTGCCATCTCATCAACAAAATCAGGTCCTAATAGCTTTCATTCCCCAACTTCATCCCAGCAAGTCGGAGTTATGCATTTCTTTCCATAGAGAGCTTCATAAAGAGCCATCTGAATACTGGAGTGAAAGCTATTATTATAAGAAAATTCCACCAAAGGTAGGTGTTGATCCCAAACACCTTTGAAATCCATAGAGAAAGCTCTTAACATATCTTCTAGAGTTTGAATTGTTCCTTCAGACTAATCGTCTGTCTGAAGATGATAAGCAGTGCTGAAACTCAACTTTGTATCTAAAGTATACTGAAGACTTCGCCAGAACTTCGAGGTAAACCTCGGATCCCGATCAGATATAATGGAAAGTGATACTCCATGAAATCTTACCACTTCCTTTACATATATCCTGGAAAGCTGATCCAGAGAGAAATCTTCTCTAATAGAAATGTAGTGTGCCGACTTCGTAAGACGATCAACTATAACCCAGATAGAATTATTGAATTTGGATGTTTTTGGAAGTCTAGTGACAAAGTCCATAGTGATGTTTTCCCATTTCCATTCAGGTATGGGTAATGGTTGTAACATCCCCTTAGACTTCTGTCTTTCAGCTTTAACTTGCTGAAAAACCAAGCATCGAGAGACATATTTAGCAACATATCTTTTCATGCCATCCCACCAAAAGTACTCTTTCAGGTCCCTATACATCTTCATACTTTCAGGATGAATAGAGAATGAAGAACTATGAGCCTCATCCAGTAGCTCCTTTTTTAATTCTGGGATGGTAGGAACACAAACCCGATTCCTGAACCTTATTATCCCATCACAATCAAGGTTGAATTCAGGAACATTTCTCACCTTCTTTTGTAACTCTACATCTTTTTTTGTGCCTCCTTAGTCTTCACATGTATAGATGGTTGAACATTCATTTGAGAAAGATAAGATTTTTCCCCTTCCATTATAATTACAAGATCCATCCTTTGTAAATCCATAAATATTGGATCTTTTGTGATCCTCATCATGGATAAGCTGGCATGGTCTTATCGACTTAATGCGTCTGCCACCTTTTTTACTTTCCCAGGGTGATAATGAATTGAGTAGTCATAGTCCTTAATCAACTCCAACTATCTTCTTTGGCACATATTCAGATCCTTTTGTGTGAAAATATACTTTAAAATTTTATGATCAATATAAATATCACACCTTTCACCATAAAGATAATGCCTCCAAATCTTTAATGCAAAGATTACCGCAACTAACTCCAAATCATGAGTTGGGTAATTTTGCTCATGGATTTTCAACTGTCGTGAGGCATAAGCTATCACCATATCATTTTTTATGAGAACACACCCTAGACCCTTCTTGGATGCATCACTGTATATCACAAACCTTTATCCACTACAAGGCAGTGTGAGCATAGGTGCACGGGATAAACTTCTTTTTAAATCTTTGAAATTCTCTTTACACTCCTCTGTCCAAACGAACTTAAATCCTTTTCGAGTCAACCTGGTGAGTGGATTAGATAATCATGAAAAATATTTCACAAAACGTTGATAATATCCAGCCAGACCAAGAAAACTTCGAATTTCGGTTACTGTTGTTGGTCTCGACCATCTTTCGATAACCACTATTTTTGTTGGATCCACAGATATCCCATCTTTTGAGATTATGTGACCCAAAAATGAAACTTTTTGAAGCCAAAATTCACACTTGGTAAATTTGGCATAAATCCTCTCATTTCTTAGGGTCTTTAATACAATTGTCAAGTGATATTCATGTTCTTCCTTGCTCTTCGAATAGACAAGAATATCATCTATAAAGACTACCACAAACTGATCAAGATAGTCTCTAAAGACTCTATTCATTAGATCCATGAAGATAACAGGGGCATTAGTAAGACCAAATGGCATCACTATAAATTCATAGTGTCTATACCTTGTATGGAAAGCCGTCTTTGGTATATCCCCCCTTTTAACCCTTAATTGATGATACCATGAATAAAGATCAATCTTGGAAAAGTATTGAGATCCATATAGTTGGTCAAATAAGTCATCAATGTGTGGAAGAGAATATTTTTTCTTGATAGTGATCTTGTTAAGTTCTCGATAATCTACGAAGAGTCTCATTGATCCATCTTTCTTCTTAACAAACAGAACAGGTACTCCCCAAGGTGACGCACTAGGACGTATGAATCCCTTATTAAGATTCTCTTGGAGTTGATTCTTTAATTCCTTCAACTCAATTGGGGCTATTCTATAAGGTGTCTTTGAAATAGGCATAGAACTTGGTATGAGTTCTATTGAAAACTCAACTTCACGATTTGGTGGAAGACCTGGAAATTCCTCCGGAAATACATCATCAAACTCCCATACAATGGGCATATTCTTAATCGTGAGTTTCTCTCCAACCATTTGAGATAAATAACCTTCATTTAGTGGAATCAAGACCCATAAGATGGAATAAATTTCCACTAGAAGGTTATGTTCATCCTTGCATCGATAGATGATCATAGATTGATCGGGAATATGAAATACGACTTCCCTTATTTGGAAATTGATATGAGCTCCATATAAAGAAAGCCAATCCATGCCAAGAATCACATCAAATTACACTATAGGAAGGATCATAAGATTTGCAGGAATCAATTTCCCACAAACTTCAATCGGAGAAGAATTGTAAACTTTTGATGCGACTGTTGTGCCATTAGGGGTTGTCACAGCTAACTCAACATCTAATTGTTGAGGTAATACAACGATACCCTTAGAAAATTCTTCAAAAATAAAAGAGTGGGTGGATCCAGAATCAAATAAAACATTTTCTACTTCAGAGTGGATGGTAAGTGTACCTTTCACCACTTCGTTATCATACTCCACATCGCCGATAGAAATTGCATGTGACTTTGCTTTGTCTTTGGTCTTAAGAGTTTGTTGACGTCGATCATCATCAACAACCCTTAGATTAGGGCACTGATTGGCATAATTCCCCATTTCCTTGCACTTGTAACATTGAAGTGTAGGAGGTGAACTCTGTGTAGGATTTTCTTTGTTCGCATCCCTAGACACCTTCTTCCCATCATTGCGGCATTCAAATGCCCAATGAACTTCTTTTCCACATTTAAAACATTTACTTGTCCCTCTAAGACAACTCCCTCCATGTTTCTTTCCACATTTTGATCATAAGGGCAAACTCATCTTCTTTTCAGTGTGCTCTTTAGATTTTCCTTTGAATTCCATCTTCCTCTTCTTATCAAACGCATATGACTGATGGGTTACTCCAATCTCCATATCAACCTTGAGAGCACATCGAACGATTTCCTCATAGCTATTGAAGTCCCTTATTGCTAACTCCCTTCGAAGACTTGGTTTTAAGCCACTAAAGAATCGATCGATCTTACTCTCAGGTTGGATAATAATCCCAGAAGCATACCTTGAAAGTCTTGTAAAATTTGCTTCGTAGGTACCAACAAATTCATCATCCTTTTGTTTTAGCTCAAGAAACTCCTTCTCTATCTTTTTTCGAAGAATACGAGGGAAGTACTTATTGAAAAATAAGTTCTTGAACTCGTCCCATTCCATGGACTGAATTTCATATCTTGGCCTCATATTCTTGATAAGATTCCACCATTGATCAGATTCACCTTCCAAACGATATACTGATAAGATGAATTTATCATGTTCAGAACATTGAAGAACAGAAAATATCTTTTCAGTGGTACTGATCCATTGTTCAGCCACTAATGGATCAGTAGACCCGCTGAATGAGGGTGGACGCTGCCTCATGAAGGATTCAACAGAATGTTGCTCCTTCCTTTGCTCGTTTGGAAGTCCTGTGTGATTCATAGCTTGAGAAAGTTGTGTGAGCATGGCTACAAGATTTTGCATTCTAGCTCCCATAACATTTGATTGCTCAGGGGGACAATAATTTCATTGCTCGTCGCATTCATCATTAACACAGATCCTTCGAGTTCCAGCCATTGACTAAAACTAATAATCATAGTGTGAGAAACACTAATCATAATAGTAAAACCACATAATCAAGAATAAAATTTCACGCTTAAGATCTTATCATAGGCTATTCATGTCCATTTCTAAAATACTAAGATTATGTTCTATGCTTAGACATATCCTAAGTATTCTTATTAAGGCTTTCACATCCTAGTTTCCAAAGGTCGACTATACCTTTCCTCTGATACCAACTATAACAACCCATACTCTATATACATTGTTATTACTTCAAAATTGAAGCACACTTATTAAAACATATAACAAAACAATGAAAGGACCATATAGGTATAGTGTCTTTAGAAACTGGGAAACATAAACAACTGGTTCATAAATCATCTACACTGTCTCCATTTTATTTTATCATATATATAGTCTCTTTTTGGAATATCTTACTTAATACCCTTCTTCCTGACCTGGGGAAAATAAAACATACAAAAGGGTGATCTCAAATTCTCAGTAAGGGTAAAAAAAAGAAATATCAATCATATTATATTCATAAGAACATAACATTTTGAAAATCTAATCCTGCAAAAGAGATCATAATATCATAACACGGTATAAATCATGGAAGTGAAATGTAATCCCAATAATCATAACATAAAACATGAAACATTTTGGCATACACACATAATCATAAGGAATCATTTCTTATTAGTCAAGACTCATTGCCAAGATGATCCTAGCAGACAAAGTCCATTTCTGAACCAAGTTCACTCCTCGTTTCAGCCCTGTATCACTGAAGTGGATTAACCTACCATTCCAGCCATGTCTATCTCATGAGATATAAATCTTTAACCAATGCATTGGAGGGAGATATAGGTCCCACCCATCTCATAATTATACCATTCTTATGTGTTCCAAAAGATCATAAATCATACATCATAGCATAACCCATGTAATAAAAATGGGATTATTAAACATCATGCCATCATAACATAAATAATATAAGATAAAAGGACCTCATAAAAATAATTCCATCATAATCAAATCAATGTCAAAATAGGTATAAAAACAGAACCCTATATTATCTTATATGGAAAATAATTTTGATAATACACTTGAACTCCATTCTTGAGGAAAATATCCTTTCTACTTCAATTTTTTTTCCTTTCGTAACATGTCATAAAATATTAAACTAAGATAAGTTAATTAAAAATAAACTTGAAAAATTTTAAAGGAAGATTCATGGAAATAATGTTCTAAAAATCCATTCATGCCGTATAATTTAAAGAAAAACATTCTTCTCGTACTTTGGTCGGAAAAGTCAAAAAAGTACCTCGTACTAAAAAATGACAAAAGATTCCTTTCATATCTTTTACTAAAAACTCACCGAAGGGTAAAATTGGATTTAAATAATTGTAGCATGATAGAAATATTATTACATATTGAGGAAACATGGATGTGGATGATAAATATTCCCCAGTAAATTCTGAAGTATAAGCAATCTCAGATAAAAATGAGATTGCGAGATTTTCCCTTAACTTAGGTCCGATTTGCTTCGTACCTGTCCAAAACTCCTGTATAGTGATTTAAATAAAATCATTTACTTATTCAAGAATCGTTATCATTGTTATGATATCATATATGGTCATATACTTATCTTTTTATTAGTAATATTTCATTGCTACTTGTTATTCGGTTGTTTATTGCTTTTTCTTCTAATGTGTGTTTTGTTGAATAAATTCTTATTATTCTTTTTAAATTATAGAAACCTCATTTCCAGAATGTTATTAGTGTAATATATATCATATTTATTCATTCAATTCATTTATATAATCATTATTCAATGAAGATCATGTAGAACGAGTTGCATCACATCGTGGAGACGGTAGGCCGTACGTACACATGAGCGATGATATCATTCCCATGATCGTGGGATTGTATTGGAGTGTATGTATACTATTTAAGAATAAATATCCATTTATAATAATCATATATATTTATTATTTACACCATTAAACCCATCCAAGTAAGGTGGTGATGGAAAACAGATTACACCACGGCGTGGAGATGGTATTCCGTACGTACGCATGCGCGGTGATTTCATTTTCCGTAGGATGGATAGAAGGTGAAATATGGTTGTTTCATATTTATAATAACATATCAGTATATGAGTGATACTAATATTATTACTTAATAATGAAACAACTAAAGAAGAGGAAGTAGAATAAGAAATAAATTTCAAAGAATCGGTAATGGATATTACCTCTTCTTCGACACACCTCTTTGAAACCTCCTATTAGGGAACTAAAATTGGTCTTTGTAGAAAACCAGGACCTCTATAATATTACTAGAGAAGTTTAGAAGACAAATTTTCAGGGTTTGGCTGAGCTCGAAGGCTCAAAGTGGTGTGAAGAGAAGAGGGAGGAGGTTCCCTTTTATAAGGGAGCAGAGGGGCACCTTAGAAAAAACTTAAAATATTATTTTATAATAAAGTCATATTCGGTTTTAAATAGCTCCAAACTGATTTATTTTGAAGCTAAGGTGGGTAAGGGTTGAAATCCTCTCAAAAAATGGGTTTTAGAGAAGATTAGGTTACTATTTTAATCTTATCATTTAGATTTAACTCTAAGTGAAATAATTTAACTTTTACCGCGTCATCTTGTTTTCTTACACTGTAAGGTTAATAAACATACTATAACAAGCCAAAAGAACCCCAAGTGGTTCATTATTAATATATATAACCTTATATAAGTTATTTGGCCAAACCTTAGATTTTTAGGAATAAAATAACAATTAATAATAAAATATTTGTTTTAAAAACTATTTTATGTCAATTTTGACACTATTTGGTAATTGATTTTTGTAAAAATCATAACATCATGATTAGTTCAAAAAAAGTTAATTTAATCAATACTAACATGTCATATTAACCTGAAAAATTAGTGTAATTTGTAAAAAGTCTCAAATTACATTTATTTGGGTATTTATAACATCAATTATGTTAATATTTCATTAATAAGGTAATTACTGCATCATCATTATGTCATAAATAAATTAACTTATTTAATGTCTAAAAACTACAAATAAAATACCATTATGAAGGAAATATTTTTAGATTTCTAATGAATATTTATAGTCGAATTTATCTTATTTATAACCCTATATTAAAAATGTTTTAGTTATTAAAATTTGATTTTAACTATTTTAACTCTTCTTTAAATAAAATATCATTAAATGTCCTAATCTAATCCAAGTGGACCTAAATGGTAATATTTTATTCATAAGGTTGTTTTTGGTCGAATTAAACTTATGAAATAAAAGTAGCACATGTTTTAAGGTAATAATAACACCATTTTTACCCTTAATTACCCTTTTTTACTTTTAACCGTGGTAAATAAAAGTAAAAAGTTACTATTCACCAAAAATTATTTTTATCTTATTGAATCACATTTTACTCCTTGATATTAACCATGTCTCTCAGATTTTCTAAATTCCACTCACATAAGCGGTAAAATTATGTTTTATGTACATTTGCAAATTCTCCTAGGAGGTGGGTAAAAGATGGTGAAAAGTTCAATAAAATTTTTATATATCTAAAATTATTATAAAATGACTCCAATTAATTACATTTAACTTATATAGGTATTATGTATCTATTTTTACTTAAAATAAATTTAAATAAAATAAATAATTATTTAAATAAAAAGTCGGTTTTTAAATAGTAACCCAGTGTTTTCACTATTCATAAAAAATTGAATGTTTTCAGAAAAATACCAAAAATTCACCCTAGGATAATTTCAATATTCCGAATCCAAAAATAAAGTTCATTTTGAAAGATAAAATTTATAAAATTTCAAAAAGTGGGTATTTCTATTCATAACGGCTAGTTTATATAATATTTTAATAGCATATCGTTGTTTAGTGAAACTCGGTATTGCGTACAACACACGCTATCGTGGAAGGTCGCGATTGCATGTAAAGAAAGACAATACATTGTTGTGTGTAGTGAAAGATTCCTTTATATAACATTATACATAAAAACAAAATATTTCTCATAAAATCTCGGGTGTTACATATATGGTGAGATACCTATAAGACAACCTTTCAAGAGCTGAAAGGGAGACTGACTTCAATGCCGATCCTGATTCTTCTAGAGCTGGACATAAGCTATACAATGTAATATGATCCATCAGGTATCACACTTGGATTAGTTTTGATGTAGGAGGAATGAGTCATGGCATACGAGTCTTGTCATTTGAGACCACATAAGATAAAATACTTGACACATGATCTCGAGTTAGCCGTTGTGGTATATGACTTGCGCTTTTGGAGGCACTATTTTTTTGGGAAGCATTTTGTGGAGTACACAGAACACAAAATCCTTAAATACATATTTACACAGCATTATATGAATTTGAGGTAGTGAAGGTGGGTTTAGTACCTATAGTAAAATGACTTAGAGCTTTTCTATACGCCTAGTAAAGTAAATCAATTTACCGATGCACTAAGAAGGAGGACTCAGATATAGGAACATCAAGAGGCTAGTAGCGAGTTTCATCTTATGACCTTGTTTTCAAAGATACACTTGGATGTACATGATGGACAAGGGCAGAATTTACTTTATTCTTTAGCTATTACATCCACTCTTCTAGATATAGTGAGGATGATGGAATTATCTAATTCAGAGGGACTAGTCCTACAGGAGAGTGTGAAAGTTGAGGACCCACCTCATGGTTGGACTATTGGTGAGGATGAAATTATATGTATTCATGGTTGTGTTTGGGTTCATGCAGACATATGCGAGGATTTGATGTGGGAGTTTCATGCCTCGTTTTGGGCAGTACACCCCAACGTCAACAAGATATATTGTGACTTGCGCCATCAATACTGGTGGGCATGTATGAAACGTGAGGTAGCTATTTTTGTCAGGAGGTGTTCCACCTATCATTAGGTGAAGTTAGAACATAAAAAACTAGTTGGGATTTTACAACAATTGCCCATTCTTGAGTGGAAATGGGAAGATGTTGTGACATATTTCGTTACTGGGTTACCGAGGTCACCTTGACGTAGTGATGCTATATAGATTGTTGTGGATAGGCTCACAAAGGTTTCTCATTTCCTACTGAGTAGGGAGAACTTCTTAGTAGATGATCATGGTAGATTCTATATCCATGAGATGATGAAAATTCATGGGGTTCCTTAAACCATTGTATCAAATAAGGATTCCTAGTTTACATCTCGATTCTATTAGAGTTTGTAGAGGGAATTGGGTACACAAGTGCTTTTGAGAACAACATACCATCCTCAGACTGATGTCCAGTCAGAGAACACAACTTAGGTGCTTGAGGACATGATTAGAGAATGTGTTCTAGATTTTAGGGGTTCTTGGGAGATTCATGTACCCCTACTTGAGTTCACCTAAAATAATAGCTATCAGGAAACTATACAGATGGAACCTTATGAGGATTTTTATGATAGGCCACGTCGATCTCCTCTGTATTGGTTAGAGATAGGAGAGGAAACAATACTCAGACCATGTATCATATAGGAGACTTTAGAGCAGGTCCAGTTGATTCAGAAACAGATGAATAATACATAGTTGAGATAGAAATATTACACTGATCGCTGTCGATGACCACTGGAGTTTGAGGTCGGGGATTGGTTCTTTTTTATATATCACCTGAGGCTGGGACACAGATGAATTAGAAGATTGGGTAAGCTTTATCCATGATATATTGGGTCATTCAAGATTCTGGAGAGAGTCGGGAAGGTATCCTATCAGTTTGAGTTACCTCAGAAGTATTGAGCCATGCACGACGTCTTCCATGTATCTTAGATACACCGTTATCACTCAGACCCATCTCATACATTACAACTGGATGAAGTTGAGCTACAGGTAGATGTGTCCTTTGAGGGGAATTCTATTTATATTGTTGACAGGAGCATAAAGGTTCACTAAGCCCAATAATTTCATATAGTATGGGTGTTAGGGAAGCATGAACGTTTACAAGATGAGACTTAGGAGTGGGAGGCCGATGTACGCGCTCTGTGGCTGGAGTTATTTTCAGATGATTCTTGACCACCCTTGGAAGGAAAATTTAGGGAATAATTGCTTTAAGGGGGGAATATTGTAAGATCCCATGTTTTCCTATGAGGTATAGATATTTTTTTTTAGTTTAACTCCGTGTTTTTAGCCTAATATGTTTTCCTAATGAGATCATGGGTGTTTTAGGGGTGTCTGGGGATTGTTCGGATCCTGGAGCCCAACATTTGAAGAAAAATAGTCAGGCCGAACAATTAGGAGAAACTGTGTGACCCAATCCACATAGTTACAAGTAACCATTTAGGACTTGACAGTGGGATGAAGGAGGCTGCACATTTTGAGGAAACCATGCATCCTATGATGCATGCCCATGCGGGGGGCTCTGTAATTTTTAACAGAGGAGTGAAACACAGTTTGCACATGGTTTCCCAAACCATGTGCATGAATCATTCTAGGTTCCCCTTGGTATAGTGAAAGTCACATGGTTGGAAAATGGTTTGTCCAACCATGTGGCCAAACTGTGTGACCTAGATATCTTGGTAAAATTTACCTTTTTGTACTTAATGAGTTTAAAACATAAACACTATTTCTATTTCTTATTCTCTAGTGATAGAGGGAGCTTCCTCCTCTAATTTGAGCCCTTTTTGAATCTGAATCTAGGCCTTTCTCTCAATTATCCATCCAGACTCTGATTCGAGCATCAATCTTCTCTTTGGATGATAGCCGGTAAGTACTTAAATCATCTTTTACTGTTATTCATTTGTCTTCATATTGAAAAAGTTATTTAGGTGGAAGCCAATATGCCTTATTTATAGGATTTTTATATTTTCTTCATTTTTCTTTTGATCTGGACTGAATCAAATCTTGATACTAGATGAGTGATCTACTACATACATATAATAGGTGGTGTATGTCTTTACCTCAAGGTTTAGTGTTTTATAAGCATATTTATTTTTGTATTGTGTGCCAGAATTTCCAACGTCGCCCCTAAAATTAATTGGATGACTAAAATGGATGAATTGGAACTTATTTAGGTTTCTCATTAGTACCTTTGTGATCATTGGAAGTTGTTATCCCCAACCGAGGCCACCCATGGGGTGTGTCTTTGCTTCTGCCCTGTTTTATACAACCCGTTGGGTGAGTGTGAGATCACATTGATAAATGGGACTTTTTAAACTGAATGATAATTTAATTGAGATGACAAGAGAGAGTTTATGCCTCCTTAACACATGTTTACATGATGTTAATTATTTATTTGTTTAAATGGAAATTGTTAAATGTGTTGGATTAACTCAAGTAATATCAATGGTTATGGAATGATGAATGGATTGAGATGATGATTTGATTATGGTAGTGGATGCCTTAGATGACTGTTATGATTATCACCACCGCTTTACACTCTGACATGAGGGCATAGTATCCCCATAGACACATCCTAGGCCCTCACTATTAGTCGAAAGCCTCTGGCATACGAGGAGGTGAGCTTGAGGCCATGTGACCCACTAAACCAGGGCATCAGATAGTGGCACTTGGGTTAGGATGTTACACATGTATACTTATTAAGAACATAGCCAAGGTATCTCACAAAAATGTGAAAAGTGCATGCTAATGCACCAATGAACAAACAATAAAACCAACAAGTGAAAATATAGGTCATCTATACATCCCAACCTCAGCATGGATCACTCACAAATAACACAAGAAATTAATAAGATAATATCAAGAAAACATTGATAAAGGATCCTTGTATCCACTTCCTCCACTGAGTCACCACTCTTATGCCCCAACGTCAAACATCCTATCCAACTGTCTATGACGCGGGTCGGGTTGCAACCCTACCTACCCCAACCTCCCATAGGGACCAAAAATATTTTCTAGCATCAATGTCATCATCCACATTACTCATTCCATTGTTACAACATCACACATCCTTCCACAACTTCATATCCTAAGCAGCAGGGTATCATGAACATGAAGGAGATCAATCCTATTCCCTCTTCCCACCATGTATAACCCCCACTATATATCACATCCTCCTGTCATCAAGAATATCCATCAACTGATCCATCACTGGTCAGTACATGCCATCAATTGGGTATTACCGCCACATACTACTGCTTAAGGAAGAGTGAGGAAGAGGGGGGTAATCAGTCATTTGTTCCTCACTATCCAAATGTTGGGGAAAATACCCCCAAAACTTTTGGGTGTTAGTGCATAGTACTCAACACGGGCGGAGTGAATATAAAATAAAAATGAAAATACAAGAATATATATATATACATAGGAAACACACAAGCCCAAATTAAAATTTTAATATAAATACCTCATAATATTTGTATCATCATCAACACCATACTAACATTACCGCACACTACCAATACTAAATGCAACTCCACCACACCAAACAACAAAAAACAACCCACTTTAATTTCTTTCAATTATAGATTCAACCCCTTTCAAAATTATTACATACTAGACAGTATTAATTAATTGATCCATTTAACTTTATATTTGATGACAAACCACCATAACTAACATTTGCATTTAATTTCCATTTTAGTCCATTTTCTTCATGATTATTAAATTCGTTGAACCAGTTACCACATGTAAATTCTAGTCCACTTTTATTAAATTCCATCCCATGCTATTACCCTTTCATCATTACCAACCTCATATTACATCCCACCCAGACTACTACAACAAGACACCACACAATAACACATTAGGTATCCTACTAAATCTAACACCACAACCCCACCATCTCAATACAACCATATATCAATTACCAAACTTCCTCTACCCACAACACATCCCACATCTAAACTAGTCACCACCACCATCAAATAATCCACAAAATTCCACATAACCATGAGGCCAATAATAAACATACTACCAATACACAAAAATAGATTTCCAAACCATATAAATCCACAATTCATTTAAATGAAGGTTTTCACATTATTTCATCATCTTATGCATGAGTATTTTCACATAGTTTCCATATTCACACTCAACTAGTTTTTTAGAAGCATATAAGTTCTTAACATTTTATGAGTGGAGGGTTTAACATAGTAAAGGTTCTCAATCCATAACAATGTTTTAAAATTCATATTATCCATAACATGCATATCACAATAGGTTATATATTTCAATAAAAAATAGTCGACAATAACAAAGAAATATATAAACACATGTGATTATTCCCTTTCACTTATAATTTAGTTTAATTAAATTCATTTACTTAATTATCTAATATGTACCACACAACCAATGGAAAATAAAAGAATTCTAATTGAGAAAATGTACAAAATAAGAGGAGGACATGGATCCCCTTCCTGGAAAATAAGTTACAAAACAACATGCACTAAAAACTAGGGAAAAGTATGATGATGTATCTACATGGATATCATGAAGGTAAGGGATTAATAAATCATAAAATACTTATATATAAGGTATTAATATGAATAATAAACAAACTATAACCTCAAACACAACACACTGCTATATAAAATAGAGAGGGAACCAAGTTGTTGAACACGGTTGGAATCCCGAGCAAGAAGGCTGAAATTAAAAGATGATGACTCTAAGGTTCAAGATCAAGGTTTTTGTTCTTATAAACTCAAAGGAAATAATTAAAGAATTTAATAGAGGAAATATTATACTTTAATATACTAGATACATATCATGGAATAACTTCAAAGATTAACATGGTCAACCTTCATTTTCAATTGTCATTTAATTTACTTTCATTTAAAAGTCAAAGAATGGAACATTTAAAACCAAAGGATTTAAGTAATCACAATACTATATTTAATCACCACAAAATAGATTTTAAAAAAATTTATTTAGGCATTTAATTCCATGTTTTATGTTTAAATCATTTTTCACATGATTCTGGAAAATCTGGGTATTTTGAAAAACTAGAAACTTTCTATTAATTGTGCCGACTGCGCAACCCAATCAAGATACCTCATAATGAACTAAACAACCACATAAAGGATACAAATGACCATAAAAAGGAACCCGCTGATCACATGAAGAAACCAACTGACCTCATGAAGGAACCAACTGGCCACACGAAGGAACCAACTGACCACATGAAAGAACAAGTGACCATATAATCAGTCAAGTGACCGTGGGAGAAAACATAGAAATTTCAAAAAATAAAAAGGATATGAACTATATATGGATAGTTCCAAGTCTTGTTAAATCAAAAAGGAAAGGTTTTTTGAACCCAATACATAACATCAAACACCTATTCTTATCCTTAATAATCAAAACAAAACCTAGAAAGAAAATAAAAGTGGGGTCCATAAAATCACCTATGAGATAAAACGCGAGGATATTGTTATAAAAAGAATACAACCATACATTGGAGGAAAAAAGAAAATATCTAGGAATCATCATCAACTAATGGATAAATTTAAACTCATATAAATGATAAGGTAAAACACATCATCTCAACAAAAGGAAACAAGTGAAGAAACATAACTAGAAGAATCAACCATCGAACGACTCAGGGTATTGAGAATGTATTTGAGATTCCCATTCCCAAGTGTTCTTATCTAAGATTACATGTTTCCATAAAAAATGAACCAATGGGATACCTATCCCACAAAACACCTTCTACTGATAATCCTAGATATCAACTGGATCCTCCACAAATATCATGTTGTCCTCAATATCCAACTCTCCCAAATCAATGACATGAGATTCATCGTGAAAATACTAATGAAGATGAGACATGTGGAAGACATAATGAACTTTTTCAATCCATAAAGGGAGCTCCAAGTGATAATACAACTCACCAACGTTCTCCAACACCTTGAAATTCTTGATGAACATAGGGTAAAGCTTACTCTCTCAACAAAACCTTCACTGCCCCTGATGAGTGAAAACCCTTAGGAACACATGGTCCTTGACCTCAAACTCTAAGGGACTCCTCCTATGATTAGTAAAAGCCTTTTGATGGTATTTATCCACCTTTATCTGCTCTAGAAACACCTAGATATTTTATATTTTGATTTTCACTACATTAGGATCAAGGACTACTGACAACTTGACCTCAGTCCAACATAATGAAGAATGACATGATTTCCCATACAAAACCTCAAATGGATTCATACTGATAGATGAGTGATAATTGTTGATATAAGAAAACTCCAACAATGGTATGTGTTTCACCCACTATACACCGAAGTATAAGACCTAATCTCACAATATATCCTCCGGTTTTTGGATGGTCTGCTCTATCTTCCTGTCTATTCAGGGATGGAAAGTAGTGTTAAAGTGTAATTGAGATCCAAAAGAATATTATAATCCTCTCCTGATTTATGAAGTATAATTATTATCATGGTCAGATAAAATGGTATTTGGTACCTCATGGAGTCTCTCAATATCACCAATATACCACCTTGATAGAGCGTCCACAACACTCGAATTTATGATTGACATAAAATGGGATAACTTTGTTAGTCAGTTCACGATCACCCAAATGGAATCATAACCTCCTGAGGCTCGAGGTAGCCCATTGATGAAATACATTAAAATATCCCCCCACTTCCAATCAGAGACATACAAAGGATACAACAAATCCCTAAAAACATGGTGCTCGACCTTCACCCATTGAAAAACTAGACACCTCACCACAAACGTTTCCACAAACTGATTTATACCAGGCCACCGAAGTTGCCTCCTAAAACCACAATACATCTTATACGTATTCAAATTCACTAAAAAGGGAGAGCTGTGAAACTCATGAAGAAATCCCTCATGAATCACTGACAAAACTAAAAACCTCTCTTAAAAAAACATCCATTTATAACTATCCTTTGACCACCCTTTTGAAGTATCACCATGACCAACATAGTCTCCCATCACCTCCACCTAGAGGTCTCCATACTAAGAATCCTCCAACCACCACATCAGAGATGATTAAACTATCATTTAATAAATATAAGCTCTACCACTGACCTCCTATGAATTAAGATGAATTACTGTAAACTCTTTCATCCATTTCCAAGCATCACTAGACTCACAAACAACATATCCCTATGATTCTCATCATAGAACATCGGTAACTGCATTCCTCTTTCCTAGGGTGTAGGTGATCTCAAAATAATAATCTTTTAGAAAATCCATACACCACCAATGATATAGGTTTAGATATCATTGAAAGAAGAAATACCTCAAACTCTTGTTTTCAGTGAAGACTACAATGTACTCATCGATGAGGCAATGTCACCACAACTTCTAGGAAAACACCACTATCACCAACTCCAGGCCATGTGTGGAATAATTATGCTCTTGGGGATGAAACTTACTAGACCCATAAGAAATAAATACCTTTTTTTGCATTAAAACTCATCCTAATATTGGATGAGAATCATAAAAAAAGTCCTTGAACACCATGTAACATACTATTATGGTATTCAGGTATTCTTAAACCCCTATTTTGATCATTCTTTGGTTGGGTTTTGTTTGGAGTTATTTCGGGAGAAATTTTGGATTTTTTTTAAAATCATGGGCTAGTACACAATTGGTGCGTGGTTTTCCAAAACCGTGTGCCATCTCAGTGGAAATCGTGCAAGCCCAGACAATGGGGTTTTTCACAGATTGCACACGGTTTGAAAACCGTACGCCCATCTAGTAGAAATTGTGAAACCCATTTAAAACGGGTGCATGGCTTGGGTGCATGGTTTGTCGAAATTGTGTGACTTTACCCATCTAACCATGAATATGTTATTTTTAATCTGAAAAATAAATTTCTAAATTCCCAAAACCCTATTTTTAGACCGAAACAGACCTGTATGACCTGTATGCGATTCCTTCTTCCCTATGAGCCCCCAAGAGTAGTTTTTGACCCCTTGGAACCCTCTAGAAAGCAGATCAAAGCTAGGTGAACGCAGTTAGATCTTCTCCTGATTAGCTTCCTATTCCAGTTCTCTTTATCCCACTCCCTCTCTTTTTCTCCCTAGGGTTTTGTGGATCACTTTGTTTTTGGAAGATCTAATAACCGTAGTTTTGGATCTTAAACTTAGATTTGATTCTCAAATTCCATTGTTGATGTTATTCATTAGAGAATCAATTTTAGGGTTTGGTTTTTTGAGATCCGTTGATCCTGAGGTAGGTGGTTCCATTTTGATTTGCCTATTTAATTAACCCTAAATTTCTTGATTTGAATAAATTGATTTCAATTGAATATGTGGGATTTAATTCTAATGAAATTTAATTATTGAAAACCCAATTCCATTGAATTGGGGGATTTGGTTTTGTAAATTGGATTTTGGAATGAAATTGGACCCCCCCCAAATCTATTTAATTAGGGTGTAATTGTGAAATTGATGGAATTTGATGGAACTTAAATTTTTGAATTTAAATTTTTGAAATTGATGGAAGTTTTTTAAAAATTAAACTGTTCAATTTAATTATGAAAATTGAATTGTGAAAATTGAATTGTGAAATTGATTTGGTGAAATTAATTTCAAATTGGTATTTGTGAAAAATGGATTAAAATGTTTTTGATAAAAACAATTGGGTTTTGACTTAGAAAAGGCATGTTTTTGATTAAAAACCCTGTGTGTTGGTTTTTAATTAGAAATTGGCATATTAGAAATAAATAATGGGATGAATTTTATTTTAAGCATTATTAAAGTAAATTTCCCATTGTTGATTTTTTATTAGAGAACATGTAAGCCTTAATTAGTTAGTGATTTATTTGGAAAACACTCTACGATTTACAATGTTCCAAAACATAAATGCAACACGTCACATCCCCGATGGGATGTTGATGAAGTCCACTTGACCAGTGTCAAAGGGACGTGTGTATACGTAACACCCCAAGACTTTACAATATTTTAATTTTTGAATAAATTTAATTTTGTTACAATATTTCTTAATATGCAACACCATGTTTGGTTTACACTACACAAGACAATGAGTTGACATGCATTACATGCAAGGCAAAGTTTTACCAAACAACAATATATTATTAAAATATTATAATGTAATATAATAAGATATAACCTAGTCATTAAGTTTGTGATTATAAATAGTATTAAATAACTTATAAAAATATATGGTTTAATTCATTTATTAAAAATTAATTATAAATTAATATAGGAACCAATTGAATATACAAGAAATGTTTTTATAAAGAACTATTTTTATTCTCACAAAGTCGTTTTATCCTAATAAATTAAATTAATTACTATTAGTGAATGATATTAATGAAATATATATGTTATATATTCAATAAAATATTATTTATATTTATCCAATAGATTTGATATACATAAGATAATAACAAACCCAATATTATACATAAAAACCTATATATTTATAAAAGCAGTTTTATCACCTTTTAATGGTGAAGCCATTTTAAATCTAATTTTTAACACTTTTAGAATTTTTATATTACAAAATAATATTATTATTTGAAAGTAGGATATAAAAATTTACTTTTATTGATTATTTTACTCTTTTTAGACAAGTTTCATGTTTTGATTAATAGTGAAAAATACTAAAAATTAATTAAAAACAACTTTTTTCATCAAAATAATTTATAGCGTTAAATTATATTATTAAATAATTTTAAAGTATAACCAGAAAATTATTTTTATAATTTAATCTAATTTCGTTAATTGGAATCAATTTTACATTGAATTAAGATATAAAATGTTTTCAATCTTTCGCATGTTTAAATTTTAATAACCCGTTTTCTCACCCCGTCAACAGAATTAAATTTAAATTAATTAGTGAAACTTATACATTTTGAATTTTGAAAAATTGATTCCATATTTTTAATTAGTGGGTCCAAATTATGTAAATATATTTATTTTATTTTTGTGTACTATGAATAATAAATTTAGTAAAATTTTATTAATACGGTTAAAAGTAAATCAGGTAATTAAGGGTAAAAATAATATTATAAATATTATAACATTACCCTAACACTTGTAAAAATTTCATTGAATAAGTGTGTTTTGAAAAAAATAATCCTTGGTCCAAGGTTATCACTTTTTTTAATCCACTTGGGTGAGAGCATGATATTTATTATATTTTATTTAAAGAAGAGTTAAAGATGTCATACTCATATTTTAACAACTATAACCTTTTTAATATAGGGTTATAGAAAATATAAATTAGACTATAAATAATTAGTTGAAATTATTTTTTTATCTTCAAAATGGTAATTTATTTTTAATTTTTAGAAAATAAATAATTACCTTAAATACCTATACGATAATGATGCAATAATTATTTAAATAATGAAAATATCAAAGAAGTGTTTTAAAAAATATTAAAATAAATATATATTGAGATAATTAATGTATTAAAATAATTTTCTATATGACCTTGACCTATTAGGGATATAATAAATTATTTTTTTCAAATTTTAATTTTTTATCTTGATATTTCTAAAAATCTAAGTAATGATTAGTTTCAAAATTGACACTAATGATATTTTATAAAAATAATATATTATTAAATTATTTGAAAATAAAAAATAATTATAATATGGTCTAATATTTTATCAATAATTCATTTAAGATATAATTGACACCACATAAGTAAAAATTATAACCTTTTAATATTGACAAAGTTGTTACTTAGTTAAAATTAAAATTAGTTAACTAAGGGTTAATCAAAATGATAGGGTTTAAACTAATACCAAAAATTGTCTAAAAATATATTGGTTGATTATACTATAAACTTATATCAGATTATCTTAAAATAAATTACATATTTTTTTATTTTAATTTATATTTAATTTATTATAAATTAATATTTTTATAAATTCTAAAAGAGCCCCTCACCTCAATTATAAAAAGGAACCTCCTCCCTCATCTCATTTCATCACTTTGAACCTTCTAGCTCGACCAAAACCTAAACATTTCTATTAAAAAATTCCCTAAACAGATAATATAGGTTTTTTTCTTCTCAAAAGTCCAAACCTAGTGTCCTTAAGAGGACATCCAAATAAGTTTCTCTAAGGAAGAGGTAATCGTCTTTACCGACTCCATTAAGATTATTTTTTATTCTACTTCCTCTCTATGTGTTGTTTCCATTATAATGTAATAAATATAGTATAATATATATATTCTGAGATGCTATTATGAATATTGGAAAACTATATTATACCTTTTATCCATCCTATGAAAAATGAAATCACCATGTGTGAGTATGTACGACCTAACGTCTCCACGTCGTGGTGTAATATGTTTTTCATCACCAATTTACTTGGATGAGTATAATGATGGAAATAATGGATATATATAGTAACTATGACATTATATTAATTCTTTATAATTAGTATACCATCCAATTCATTACCATTTTTACCATTAATGGAATGATACCGTCACTCATGTGTATGTACGACCTACCATTTCCATGACGTGATGAGATTCATTTTCCACGTTAACCATTCAAGAATGATTATAAATGTATATAGAGAACTAATATAATAACTATTAACTTCATATCATTCTGTATATATTGTATCTATATCCTATACAAAATAATTGAGATATTCATGAAAAAACACGTATATGAAAATGAAGTAGTTAACACTCGAAACAAGGATAATAACACAATATTATCAAAAAACGGGTGATAAAATAATATAAGAAGATCATATATGATATCATAAATATGAATAAGGTTCTGGTATTAGTTAATAACATGATTAAAATCCTTATAATTAGTTTTAATCACATTCATCTAATGGAAGCGTAAGGTAAGGGATCTTTGTCTCACTTTTATTTCTCTCAGACACATGCCTTATACACTACTTATTTCTTTTGTGTGGTGTATATACTACCCATGAATGACTTTTATGACTATTATTATTAATATTATGGTATTTTAATATCCATATATTTTTTTTATTTAATTGGGTATATGATTCTACATATTCTAAAGTGGTAAGGGTTATTTCACAATCTCATTATTATTCAGGATTGTTTATATGTAAGTATCTGCTGAGGAATATTTATCATCCATGTCCATGTTTCTTAAAAAAAATTCCAAAATATTTCTACAATTATCCTAAATTTTTTAAAGTATTTTACCCAAGTTTTAATTTTTATAAAATTTATTTATATGAATCTCTTTTTTTATTTTACAAATGAGGTAGTTTATGGCTTTTTTGTTTGAAGGAATGTTTTCTAACTTATGCAGAATTAGAGAATTTTTCCACCTTTGTAACACCTTAACGTTTTGAAGCTCACCATATAATATTAAAAGGTTATTTTAAAAGGAAATGATTTATTTTATAATTTAACCACTTTTAAAAAAATTATTTTAAAGTAAAAAATGGGTATTTCTCTCAAGAATTTTTTAATGATTTTATTAGAGTATTTTTTTCATCTATATCAACATCCTTTGTTGAATCTTATTCTTGATTGAGGTTTATCTATTATGATATCATTTAACATATTTTATTGAATGGTTTATGATTTAGTTTGATTATGGATGTGCTATTTTGATACCATTCATGGTTTATAGTTGAAGTATTCACATTTTGTATGCTAGTTTTAATACAAATGTTTATGTGGATTATGTTTCATAACTCCTTTCATATGAGGAATGAATTGGACTTAGTAAGTGATGAGAGGGGCCTAATATAGCCCCTAGATGCATCAGTAGGTCTCATAAGACAAACTAGTTTGGGTATTGGCTGATGTCTTACCCATTTATATATGGTGTCTTGGACGAAGCCTTGCCGATATGTTTATGATGTCTGGAATTATGTATTCCCTCATTTACGAGTTTAGTTATATATATTACATGTGATTATTTGATTAGTAGAATATACATGTGATTATTTATATGGAATTATCTGATTTATTATTTCCATATTATGCTCAATATTATGTTTAAATGGATTGTGTTTCAGTTATACACCTTTCCATAATGTTTATGCTTATTTATTCATGATAGATTTCGTTGTATGCTTACCCTTACTAAGAATCTGATATCACCCCTTTATTATGTTTTATCTTTCCTAGGATTCCAAGATGTGTATTATGACTGATATTTAGGGTTAATATAGGAGAATAACAATGTTCTCAATGGTTTTTCTATGTTGTATTTTATGTTTTAAATTGTAATGTAAGGTTCATGTATATATCTGGTTTACCAAGACTACTAAACTAATTGATCCTTTGGTACACAATTTACTTTTATTTATTCTAATTTAGTTATGTAAGGCACTGAATATAGGCTACTAGGGTTGGGGTCATTATAGTTGGTATCATATAAAGTTAACTAGAAACCTTGGAAACTGGATTTAGAAAACAAATATTAGGAAAAATAACCCTAAGATAGAATTTGAGGATAAGTATAAAATAACATCATAGAATTTTGGTATGGTGGAGATTATGTGGTTCTTCTTAGAAATACATCCATACCAGGATACTACAAGTGGACGTGGTTCTGGAATATATTTATCTAGAGGTAATAACTCTGATAAGGTGTGTTGGGAATGACTCGGCATAACCTGGTACATGATAATGGGCCTTACTTCGCACTTGGTTTGACACTCCTGGGGGATATTCTTAGGGTAATTCACATTTTATTTATAAACCAGTATGAAGGATATGAATATATTATGAAAATAAATAACCTAGGTTAAACATAAGTTGTTTTAGATTGGAAATATGGTGTCATGATATTCTATAAATGATTATATGTTTTACTCATTATGAAAATTATTACTCACACTGTACTTTCTAGTTTCAGTCAATGGATAGAACCTAGAGAACTCAGGTTAAAATTGAACATGATGAACAAGGTGGTGGAAATGAGTAAGTAAATGGAATATTGATAGGAGTGAAATATATCATGTTTGTTCCTAATTAGTTTTCCCAAAATATTATTAACAACATATACCTTAATCAACTCACAAACTCACAAAATAAGATAAGGATGGATCCTGCTAAGAGATCCAATGGTGTAGACCATGGGGAAAAAAGGATTAATTTCCATCATGGAAGAAATATGGAAGGAGATACCCACTAAAGCGTCTCAATGGAATGAATAAATGATTTATGTGTGGGGAAAAATGAAATAAAGAAACGAATTTCCAAGGAAAATGAAGAGCACGATGGAAGGAAAAAACTCATTCTAAGAATCCATTTATAGCTCATTACCTTAAGTGTGGGGAACCTAGACATTACCCAAGTCAATGCCCTCTTCTATAGGATAAAATCTAGACCAAGGAAGGACCTATGTGGAAATAAATGGATGGAGTATTTATGTATTGTGGTTTTATTGAAAACCATAGTTAAAATTCTATTTAGTGATTAACCTTATTTCAAATATGTCCATCATATTTATTTTGGAAGTTATATTAATATGGTTTTAGAAAAAGGAAAGCCCACATACTAGGTGAAAAATCATAGTGTCTGGAAATGCCGTGGGGTTTGAAACAACAACCAAAGAGCAACAAGTTTGAAGCGCCTACCACTAGCCTACATAAAGTCTTGGTTATCATGAAATTTTTTTAGTTAAAATATCTAATGGATAAAGTTTATTTTGATCTTAGGGAATTTTTTTATCAAGTAGAAAACCATGGGATTGGAAAATAGTTTGGTAATTAAGTGATTAATGTTATTTTAGAATATTTTAGCTTTTTTGGAAATCCTATAAGATTAAGTTAAATAGAATGAAGTGTATTTTGGAGTAAAATACAGTTTTATTTCGGACTTATGGTGATTTAGGTTATTTGTGGAAATGATTATCAAACCTTGGAGATTTAGAGATTCAGACAATTAAATATTTGGTATAAGACATTAAGAGTGATTGATGGTATTTGGAAGACTATATGATCAAATCCTTCTGATTTTTGGGTTTCAATATTAGTCTAGAATATTTACGAGGAAGGATATTTATTTTTAGAATGATCTATGTTGAACTTTGGGGTTTCACTATTAAATTTTGGCGATTATTTTTGGGGAATTATCTTACTTTATCCTAAACATTTTTGGTTTGAGTTAATGAATAAAGACAGGAAGGATATATAGTTATACTTTTGTGGATTTTGTGATCAATAGTAGTTTATTTGAAATCTTTAGGTATGAAAAAAATTCATCTTAAATACTCATTGTTTGGAGAAAAAGTTGAGTTAGTGGTGGAAATTGATTAAAGGATAAAACACTACTTATCAAGTAAGAATGTTTCCTTATGTTCATAGTCTATTAATTAAAGGAATTATTTAACTCTAGGTAAAAGATATTGAAACCAAAAATTTTATCATATTACTTTCTTTTTTGATGAATCAAATGGTCCCTTGGATCATTGTAAATTCATATCTTTTTGATTTTTCACTTTATCTTGACCATGATCTCTATAACTCTTCATTAGATCTTGATGGTTATATTTCTCTTTTATGTCCATGTTTTACTACATAGAACCCTAGTATTTGTTATCTCCAGTGACCTTCATACTTACCTTGCTTTATTTTAAAGTAGAGGTCTCATTAATCCTTTTTCCGATGTGGTATTTCAACAAAGATATTTTGAAAATTCAAACCCCTAGTTTTCGATCATGAGTTTAAATTGTAAGGATGCAGTTTATTGAAAGAGGGTAGAATGAAAAACCCCAAGAATTTATAGTATTTTCATTTTTGAATAAATTTAATTTTTTTACTAGCTTTCTTTATACGAAACACCATGTTAAGTTTATGTTACATAAAATAATGAGTTGACTTGCTTTACACGTAAGACCTAGTTTTACCGAACAAAAATATGTTATTAAAATATTATTATTTAATATAATAAGATATAACCTAGCCGTTAAGTTAGAGGTTATGAATAATATTAAAAAACTTATGAAAATATATGGTTGATTTTATTGGTTACAAATTAAATATAAATGAATATAGGAACCAACTGAATATATAATAAATGTTTTTATAAAGAACTATTTTTATGCTCACAAAGTCATTTTATCCTAATAAATTAAATTAATCACTATAAGTGAATGATATTAATTAAATTTATATGTTATATATTCAATAAACTATTTTTTATATTCATCCAATATATTTTATAGTCATAAGATAAAAATAAATCCAATATTATACATAAAATCTTATATTTTTATAAAAGTAGTTTTACTGCCTTTTAATAGAGAACCCATTTTAAATATATTTTTTTGACACTTTTAGAAATTTTATATGAAAAAAAATCTGATTTAAAATAAGGATATCAAAATTTACTTAGTTTTAATTTTTTAATATTTTTAGATAATTTCCATGTTTTGATGAATAGTGAAAAATTCTAAAAATTAGTGGAATTTTTTTTTTCATCCAAATAATTTATAGCATTAAATTATATTATTGAATGATTTTAAAGTATAAATATATATTTTTTATAATATAATCCAATTTTAGTCATTGACATCAATTTTACATTTAATTTAGATATAAAAATATTTCAATCTTTCGCATGTCTAAATTTTAATTACCTGTTTTCTCACCCCGTCAACGGGGTTAATTTTAAATTAATTACTAAAAATTTCAATATTTTGAATTTTGATAAATGGATTAAATATTTTGAATTAGTGGATAAAAATTATGTAAATATGTTTCTTTTGTTTTTGGACATTATGAATAGTAATTTTAGTAAACTTTTATTAACACAGTTAAAAGTAAATTGTGTAATTAAGGGTAAAAATAATATTATAAATATTATAAAATTACGATAAAAAATGTATTAATTTCATTTGATATGTGGTTATCAACAAAAATCATTATTTATCCAAGATTATTACTTTTTTTCAAGCCACATGGGTGAGAGAATGAGATTTATTATATTTTATTTAAAGAAGAGGTAAATATGCAATACTCATATTTTAATAACTAAACCATTTTTAATATAGATTTATAAAAAAGATAAATTTAACTATAATTATTAATTTGAAATAGAAAATGTTTATATTCTATTTGTTAATTTATTAATAATTTTTAGAAAATAAATAATTACCTTAAAGGCTTATACAACTATGATTTAAAAATTGTTTAATTAATGGAAATATCATAGAAGTGTTATTAAGAATATTAAAATAAATATAAATTTAGGTAATTAATATATGAAAATAATTTTATAAATTACCTTGACCCCTTAGGGATAAAATAAATTATTTATTTTGAATTCAACTTGTTATCTTGATATTTCTAAAAATTGAATTAATGAATAGTGTCAAAATTGACACTAAGGATATTTTATCAAAATAATGTTTTATTAAATTATTTAAAAATCATAAAACATATTTAAAAATAAAAAATAATTATAATATGGTATAATATGTTATAAATTGTTAATTTATGGTCTAATTGACAACACATAAGTAAAAATTACAACCTTTGAATATTGACAAAGTTGTTACTTTAGTTAAAATTAAAATTGGTTAACTAAGGGTTAATCAAAATGACAAGGTTTAAAACAATAAAAAAACTTATATAAAATCTTTTGGTTGATAATATAATAACCTTATATCATATTATCTTGAATAAATAATTTTTTTGTGATATTTTAATTGATATTGGATTTATTATAAATTAATATTTTTATAAATTCCACAATATCTCCCTGCCTCAATTATTAAAAGGTACATCTTACCTCATATCATTTAATCACTTTTAACCTTATATATAGACCAAATTTTACCCATGTATATTATAAACTTTCCTAAAAAATTATATAGGCTTTGGTATTCTCAAAAGACCAACCCTAGTGTCCCTAAGAGGATATCCAAAGGAGGTTCGCTAAAGAAGAGGTAATCGTCTTAACCGAATCCTTTAAGATTATTTCTCCTTCTGCTTCCTCTTTATGTGTTTTTTACATTATAAAGTAATTAATAAAGTATCATATATAAGATGACGTGTTATTATGAATATGGTAGAACCATATTTCACCTTTTATCCATCCTACAAAAAATGAAATCACCACTTCTGCATACGTACATCCTACCATCTCCACATCGTGGTGTAATATGTTTTCATCACCACTTTACTTGGATGGGTATAATGATGTAAATAATGGATATATATAGTAATTATGGCATGATATTAATTATTTATAATTAATATACCATCCAATTAATTCCCATTTTCACTATTAAGAGAATGATACCGTAGCTCGTGCGTACGTACAGCCTACTGTCTCCATGACGCGATGAGATTTATTTTCCACATTAACCATGAAAGAATTATTATAAATGTATATAGTGAATAAATAATATATCTATGAACATAATATCATTATAGATATTTTTGATCTATATCCTATACAAAATAAGTGATACATTCATGAAAAAACACGCATATGAAAATGAAGTAGTTAACACCCAAAACAAGGGCAATAACTCAACATTATCAAACAATATGTGATCAAATAATATAATAAGATCATATATGATATAATAAATATGAATAATATTATTATATAAGTTAATAACATGATTAAAACCATTTTATGGGAGGTTAAATCAATTCATCTAAAGGAAGCGTAAGGTAAGGGATCTTTGTGTCACTTTTATTTATGTGGGACATATGCCTTATACACTACTTATTTCTTTTATGTATTGTATATACTACTCATGAATTCCTTTTATGACTATTATTATGAGTATTATGGTATTTTAATATATATATATAATTTTATTTAATTCATGGGGAATATGATTCTACATATTATAAAGTGGTAAGGGTTATTTCACAATCTCATTATTATTCAGGATTGTTTATATATAAGTATCTATTGGGGAATATTTATCATCCATGTCCACGTTTCTTAAAAAAATTCCAAAATATTTTTACTATTATCCTAATAATATTTAAATTCTTTTACCCAAGTTTTAATTTTTATAATTTTTTTTGAAAGGAATCTCTTTTTTGTTTTCCAAACGAGGTACTTTATGGATTTTTTGATGGAAGGAATGTTTTTATAACTTATGAATCATGAAAATATTTTTCCACCATTATAATGCCTTACAATTTTGAAGATTCCCGTATAAGATTACAAGGTTTTTTTTTCAAAGTAAATATTTTATTTTATAATTTAATGACATTTAAATAAATGATTTAAAAGTAAAAAGGGGTATTTATCTCAAGAAAATTTTAATAATTTTATTAGAGTATTTTCATCAATGTAAACATCATTTGTTAAATATTATGCTTGATTGAGGTTGATATCTTATAATATTATTTACCATATTTAATTGAATGGTTTATGACTTATTTTAACTTTGGATGTGCTATTTTGATACCATTCATGGTTTATGGTTAAATTATTCACATTTATTATGTTAGTTTTAATACAAATGTTTATATTGATTTTATTTCATCACCCCTTTCATACGAGGAATTCATTGGAATCAGTAAGTGATGGGTGTGGCCCTCTATATCCCCTCTATGTATCAGTAGGTCTCATGAGACAAACTAGTTTGGGTATTGGCTGATGTCATACCCATTTATGTATGGTTTCTTGGCCAAATCCTTAATGGTATGTTTATGATGTTTGAAATTATGCATTAACTCATTATGAGTTTAGTTATTGATATTCCATGTGATTATTTGATTAGTAGAATATTCATGTGATTATTTATATCACATTATCTGATTTATTCTTTCCATATTATGCTCAAGATTATGTTTAAATGGCGTTTTATTAGTTATACACCTTTCTATAATGTTTATGCTTATTTATTCATGATAGATTTCATTGTATGATTACCCTTATTGAGAATATGAGCTCATCCATTTCTTATGTTTTATTTTTCCCAGGATTCCAATATGTGTATTATGACTGATATGCAGGGTTAAGCTAGGAAAATAATGATGTTATCAAAGGATTTTCTATATTGTCTTTTATTTTTTAAATTATAATGTAAGGTTCATGTATGTATATGGTTTACCAAGACTACTAAACTGACTGGTCCTTTGGGACACGATTTACTTGAATCTATTCTAATTTAATTAAGTTAGACACTGACTCTAGGCTACTGGGGTTGGGTTCATTACAGTATACACATATTTCTCTACCACCTTGAGTGTGTAGAGTCATACATATGATTGTATTCCAATGGAACCCAATACTCAACTCATGACCGAATAAAACTCAAGGAAATCTCAATCTCCTCCAGTCAACACTCCATATCTATATTAGAGATTCTCCCCTCAAACTTTTCTAGACCCTGACACTAGAAATCACGAAACACCCTCTACCACATATCATCCAACTCTATTGGATTGATCCTCTAACGATTAACTAGATCAACCTGCTAAACCAATTCATCTTGAGATTCACATAAAAGATGACTAGGATATATATATGAAAAAAGGGAAATAATCCTAAGCCCAAATTCAAGGAATTTATTTAGATTAATTAATTTAATTAATTTTTCTATCTTGAAAACACCCCATTTAATCAAAAATACAAACAAGCATGATGCATGAACCTCTCATTAGTATCTACCCCCATAATTAGAATTATCTCTCATAGGTTTTTTAGTAGGATTAAGGTCCTTATGTTAGATCATATGGGCCCTAAACTCCTATGTCCTAGTCATTCTCCCTTGCTATAACACAAACTTGGTTCGATAATCACTGTTTCTCAACCATTTCCATATAAACCTCACCAGTTTCTAACTACAAACTCTATCCTATCTCTCAACCAAACCCTTTGATTCCATTATGTCATGAAATCCCCTCCATTAGTACCCCTACCAGGCCAGAAGTAAAGAGAAAAAGTGACCCTCTAAGTCCCACCTCCAGTAGACCCTGGGTTGGAAACTAGAACTTAGGGTATAATACACTCAAATGAGAGACATTACCCTTAATATATGGAAAGGATTAAGATAAAAGATAAAAAACACTAAAAAACTCCATCACATAATATAAAATAAACCAATAACACATGTACATGTCAAGAAATACATTTAAAATTCTCCAAGATAAAACCAAGGGGAACCTATAGTAGAAACTCTACAATATCTCCAACCTCCATCTAGTAATGTATAAATGGGTCCCCAAAACCTCCCTGTAAATCTGAAAAATAGTTATATATATAGGGTGACCATAACATGTATACTTATTAGGATTATACCCAAGGTGACCTGTGAAAATGTTAAAATAGTATACTAATGCACTAGTGAACAAAGATTAGAACCAATAAGTACCTAGATAGATCATCTATCCACCCTAACCACACCATAGATCACTCACCAAACAATAAAAGAAAGTAGTAAGGTAATATTAATAAAACATTGATAATGTTACCCCAAATTTACTCCCCTCACAGAGTTTATACTCTCACACCCCAATGTCAAATTCCTTGTGTTCATATCCCTTCTATTCCATCCCATCCCATCATATCCAACCATATTTGATGTGGGTCAGGTCATAACCCTACTTACACCATCCCCTACAGGTCCCAACATCCTATAATGGCATTAATGTCACCATAAACATCTCTCATACCACTTCCCCAACATCACACATCCATCCACAAACTCATATCCAGAGTATTAGGGTATCATGAAGGTGAAGGACATTAAACCCATGCCCTATTCCTACCATGTACGACCCCCACTACATATCACATCCTATCATCATCAATTATCACCACCAACTTCTCCATCATTGGACGATACTCACCACTAACTAAGTACTGCCACCACATACTACTGCTGAAGGAAGAGCGAGGAAGAGTGGGTATTCAACCATCCATTACTCACAATCCAAATATTGGGGAAACACCCCTTAAAACATTTAGGTGTTGGTACATAGTACTCGATGTAGGTGGGGTATGTAGGTTTTATGTGCTATGAAAATGTCCTTTGATGGTATGACCAACTCATATTTTAGTATTAATTTACATATAATCATTTCTACACATGATTAAAACGTAATGTCCAATGAAAACTATAGATTAATTGACTAGATTATGCTATTACAAAACTGGGTTTTACCAGCACTAGGGATTTAACAGTGCTAGCTAAAATCACTCTAAAATACCTCCTTTTTCAGTGCTAGAAAAAGAATTCTTAAAGGGGGTCTTTAATAGTGCTAAAAAAGAACTGTTAAAGGGGTCCCTTTATCAGCGTTTGAAAAAAAGAAATGATAAAGACCCCCATTATCAGTGCTAGGGAAAAAGCATTGATAAAGGGTATATTTCATACAAAAATATTAAATTAAAAATAATATATTAATATATTAATATATTTATATTTATATAAATAAAATAAATATGTTTTAAATATGTTTTAGATAAGGCTAAATAGGCATTTACACTTAATATATAATATATTTAGTGAAAATGGATTATAGAATAATTTAAAAAATATTAATAATTAATAATTTTCTAATTATTATCGAGTAATAGTAATTTTATAAAAATTTAAATATAAAAAAATAAAATAACCAACAAAATGTCTAAAATAAGTTGAAAACATAACTTGAACTTCAAACAGACATAAATTTTGATCCGAGTGTCTGTTTAGACTCTACCACATATCAAATCCAATATTGTGATGATCTATACACACTACTTATTTAGAAAACTCTCAATCACATTTTTATAGGCCAAAAAGGGCCCAAAAGACCTCCAAAACTGAGTTTTTAGTCGGGGTACCCCAATTTTTTGACATTCGATGGATTTTCAGCCTCATTTAAGGGGGATATTGTTGTATTTTTTTAGTGGAGATTGAATTTATTCTCAGGTCTTACATTCATATTGATATTATTGTTTTAAATTTTTATCATTTTTCTTATTTTACTATTATTTATAACCAAATATATAAATATATATAAATATTTTTTATATATTCACACATAAAAATTTAATTTTATAAATAAATATTAAACATATTTACATATAAAATATATTTATCAATATATAAACCTTATATAAATAAAAAATAATATCCATTTTATTTAAAATACAAATGTATGAATATTTATATACCTATACAATTAATGTATATATAATGTTTATATATATATATATATTTGTGTGTGTGTATTGACAAATAAATATATATTTATCTATATATTCTAGTATATGTATATAAATATTAATATATAATATATGTAAATAAATATAAATGTGTATAATTATATTTATAGATTCACACACACACACATATATATTTAAATATAGAAATATATAGATGTATGCATGTATGTGTTTATAAACACACACATAAAAAACATATTTTATATATGTATTTAAATATATATATATATATATATATATAAACACACATATATAAACACATATATAAATATATAGATAAAAAATTTAATGATATATATATATATAAATATATAGATATATCATGAAATGTAAAAAAACAATATAGGGGAGTGGAAAAGGCGATGACTTATGAGTTGGAGGTCTCAGGTTCAAAACTCACTGGAGGCAGGGGCGTGCACGGGAGGGTGTAATTATCTAAAGAAATGATAGGGGGGACAAGTTCTGATAAAGAGGAATGGGGAGTGTTGATATAAGGTGGGGCAGGAAGAGGTTCATAGAATATTTTTTACCCCCATTATCAGTGGGGCCTTTATCAACACTTTTTTTAGTGCTATTAAAGGGAGAATTTATCAGTGCTTTTTTCGAGCACCGTTAAATCCAACCCTTTAATATCACCCGTTTTATCATAAATTCTATAGAACTGGTAAAACTCTTTTACTAGAACTGGTAAAGGCTAGATGAAGAGAATAATCTTCACATGTAATTTATAATTAATTTATGAGAAGATATAGAATTAACACAACATGTAATTATATCTTTATTAATGATTCAATTTACTAGATCTCAATGTGATATCATTACGCTATAGGATCCATGTGAAAAATACCTATTGTAATGATCTATACGTGCACTATAATCTTTGAACGTCTCCATAAAATCACTGGGTGCCAACACTACTGATCTTGATTGCTTGTGTTGTTCGTGGTTGATCACAATGGTATTATTCTCTAAGGAGAAACAAATATTGATGTTATCTCGATGTTCTGAGAGAGGAGGAAGATATATTTCACTCTATATATTTATTTAGGGATTGATACAACTTCTCTCCATCTATTGTTCACAACAAAAGTAAGTTAGAAAAGTGTTATAAATATATATTTAACATGGAAGGTTTAGGGTTGAAAAACTGCACAAAATCCATTTCCAAACCTAATAATTTTTAGTTGACCCCATGTCCAATAACAATAATAGTATTATTATCAATCACTTAACATGTGAAACAAATTAAGAATATAAATAAATATCATTTATACCATTTCCAATCAGACCACTAATCTTGGTCCACTTTCCTTCATCGATATTTATCGATCCTAGAATAATGATTATTTAATAAATAAACATCATTGAATTATTCTATAATAAGTATAATAAATATTATATTCACAAAAATTTCAAGTAAATATTTATTATTATTATTTAACCAACTTATTATTTTAAATAACTTGTGATTAAATTATGACGATCAACCAAACCGAAATAAATATTATTTATTATAACTTATTAAATTAAGTACTTGAATTTAACTAAGATTGTAGATAAACTTAGTGTGTGTCCCTCTAGGCCTATTTCTTAATAGAATTAGGCATAATTACCTAAATTCCAAGGCTAGTGTCTAGAAAAATGCCATGGCACCCATAGAGAAGGAAGTTAAAATAAAAAAACAGTCAACCTCCTATGAATGCTTTCTCTATAATATAATCATTTTATCACAATATCTTAAATAAAGTTGGTTTCATATCGGTGCCATCAACCTTTATAATCGATGCCTCTTTCTTTGACTTTTTGGAAATGATCTCTACCGTAAAACACCACGGCTATGGACTTATACAGGAAGTTTCATTCCTATCAAAGGGATTAAGATATCAACCCCTATCAAGTGACATAAGGGACAAATCATTCATCGCATTATCCATTCATGTAATATCACTTATGATGTACCCAGCATATTATACTTAAATATGAGAATATGTAATCATGGTTTTAATTAATACATCAAAGTTAACGAGTCATGATATCTATTAATAACAATCTTAAAGTCTAAGAATCAATACACATGACCACATATAGGAACATCCAATGAAAATGGAAATATGGATTTTTTATTAATGGGCGTGTTCTCATAACCTCCTATCTTAGAGATCACCAAGGGATAACAACTTTATAAGGCTTCTCAATGTATTATAAGCTTCCTACCCCTAATATCTTGTATTATCTATGTCTCTTCAAACAATATCATTCGTCCATAAAAATATATTTAAGAATGATTTCATGAAACCTCTAGGTTTTCATCATAGTAGGGAACTTCTATGACCTTTTAGTGTGACATACATTCTTAGGACATTATCACATACAAGATTCATGAAAAGGAACAATCATGATGAGATAAGAAACTTCATTAATAATAAAAACATTTAATCAAGTACTAAGAAAGTTTATTCTTGTAAACCAAATCCAATAGACTCCCACTTGAACTAGAGCCAACCGAAAACAACTTCTAGTTCACTATATATCACATGATACTCATGCCTCTACTAAGATAAAGTATTGTTCAAGGGGTACACCATGTTTGACTCTATAGAAACTCTACTCACCACAACCTCACATCTTTGAGAAAAATCCCTCAATAGATGAAACTTATGAAGTATGTTCTTTTTCCTTTGGCATGGCCTCATCTCATTGGGGAGAGTCACCACTATAATGTTATCATAATAAACTACGATAGGTACTTTATTTCTAGGTACCACATCAATATCTTGGAAAAAGTTTTGAATTCAAACCATTTTTTTAGTTGCATCAGAATCCTCAATATAATCAAACTCTACAGTAGAATCAGATACAACCAGTTACTTAGAACTCTTATATCTCACGACTGCACTATTGAGACAAAATATATATCCAGACTATTACTTCAGACCATTCTATCTCTCTGAAACATAGAATTAGTTTTAACCCTAATGAATAGCTCTTCATCTTTTATATATACCAGGATCATATCCTTAGTGCACCTCAAATAATTAAATATAAACTTGATACCAGTCTAATATAGTTCACTTGGACCTACTTGATATCTTCCTACCATGCTATAAGAATAAGAAACATCAAGCCTTATACACAACATGAAATACATGATGGATCCTATCGTAGAAGCATATGAGATCTTACTCATTCTCTCTCTTTCATCTTATGAATGAGGATACATTTTCTTAGAAATATGTATACCATGGGACAATATAATCAATATCCTCTTGGTTTGTTCCATACTAAACCTCTTCAATATCTGGTCAATGTATGCACCTCGACTTAGTCTATGCAGCCTCTTGGAAATTTCACACATGATCATGATTCCAAGAATATAGGATACTTCACCTAAGTCCTTCATGGAGAGACAATATCTCAACCATTTCATAACCTCTTGTAATTATGGTATATGATTTCCAATTAGTAATATGTTATCAACATATAATACTATTAAAACAAATGTTATCCCACTAATCCACTAGTAAACACATGGATCACATTCATTATTAATGAAACCAAATTATTTTATAGATTTATAGAATAGAATATTCTATGAACTGAATGACTAATCTAATATATAAATGGGTATCTGTAACTTACATACCTTTTTGGCATTTCCTGGAGTCATAATCCCTTTTTGTTGTGTCATATACACACCTTATTGAAGGTTCTCGTTAAGGAAAGTGGTTTTGGCATCCATTTTCCAAATCTCATAGTTTGGGTAAGATGCTATGGAAAAGAAAAATTTTGATGGATTTAGACATGGAAACTGAATAAAAGGTTTTATTATAGTCAATTACGTGATATTTTCTAAACCCTTTAGCCAATATACACACTTTATAGGTATTTACTTTACCTTCTGCATCTATTTTTCTCTTGAATTCCCATTTATACCCAATGATTTTTACATAAACTGGTGGATTGATTAGAACCCAAACATGGTTCTGATACATGGAATCTATCTTAGAATTCATGGATTCTTACCACATTGCATCTCCTGAGCTCTCTACTACCTCCTTATAGGAGAGAGGATCATTATTTTCAATCAATAATTAGTTACCATCATTAGTGACTAGAAAAACATATATCTCTGGTTCTCTTACCTCTCTAGTTATCCTATGAAACATTTTTTCTTTAAGAACAAATTCTTCCCTGAGGACCCATGAAATCTATTCTTGTACCAACTGTTGTGTATTTTGAGCATCAACTTCATCGAATTCAATATTTCCCCCACTTTCCTCCTTGAGGATGTGCTCCCTCTCAAGAAAGATGGCCTGTCTTGCGACAATTACTTTCTTATCGAAAGATTTTTGTAGATAGTATCCCCATATTTCCATTGAATTCCCTATAAAGATATACTTTATTCCTCAGGGTGTTAGTTTTTTTCTTGAGTAAGCCTTAGAAAACTTCTCACAACCCCATGCATGAACATGTGAAAAATAGGTTTCTTTACTCTATAACTCAAAGGTAATACCAATTTCAACTTTAGATAGTTCTCGGTTTAGTGATTATGTTTCAGTCTGTAATGAATATCCCTAAAATGATAATAGAAGGATTATGTGACTCGTCATCAACCATACCATGTCTAATATGGTATGGTCCCTCCTTTTACTAACACCATTCCACTGTGGTGTATATGGTGGAGTGATTTTAGATAAAATCTCATACTCCTATAGAAATTCAATAAAATCTTAATTAAGATATTCACTATATTAATTTGATTAAAGATTCTTTATCTTATTACCAATCTGATTCTCAACAGCCTTCTTGAAATCTTTGAACTTCTCAAAGAATTCAAACTTATACCTCATAAAGTATATATAACCATACCTACTTAGGTAATTGGTAAAAGTAATAAATTATGAGAATCCACCTATATCATTTAATTGAAAATGTCCACACACATTAGTGTGTGCCAAATCTAGAAGCTCTATGGACCTTTCACCTTGACCATCAAATAGTGGTTTGGCCATATTTCCATGTAAAAAAGAATGACATATTTCATGTGTATGAAACTCAAAATAATCTAATTAACTATATTGATAAATCTTTTTCAAACACCTCTCGTTTTTATAACCAAGATGGTGATGCCACAATTAGGTGTTATATGAGTCACATGTATTTATTTTGTTATCTATTGCCAATATTTGGTTTTCTTAATTTAATACATAAACATTGTTATTTATTTATTACATACCATAGTATATGATATCTTTATAAAAGTATCAAAACTTATTTCTAAAGATGATAATAAATCTATCCATGTAAAAACAATAAATGGAAATAATTTTCTTAGTAACACCCGGAACACAATAATATTTATTTAAAACCAAAATCAATCCTATTATGAATGCGAGATGGTAGTCTCCAATGGAGAGAGAATCTAACCACTCTCCATTGATAGCCCATAGATCCACCTCATATTTGGTAGTATTCCAAAAGCTACTTGGATTCTGTATTTGGATACAAATATAGGAACCACATGCAGTATATAATACCCAACTTGTAGATATAGAATGATTACACTAAATATCAAATTCACTTGAATCTTCCCCTTTCTTCTTTGGTGGGGTGAAATTACTCTTCTAGTGTCCCTACTTTCCATATGTAAAACATATCACATCTTGTTCCATTCATTTCCCCGGGATCTTCTTCTTCTTGGAAGGACAATGCTTTGGAGATTTAATCTTGGGATAAGTCTTCGACCCCTTTAATTTTTTCCTTCTCTTATTATTAACCATAAGGACTTCAGGTTCTTTATTCCCAATGTCTTTATCAACATATATAATAAGATTAATAAGTCCCAAAAGTGTCGTTTTTCTATTTATCATGTTATAATTCACAATAAAACTAGATAAGTTTTTGGGTAATGAGGACATAATGAGATATGTGTGAAGATCATTAAGGATCATAAAACCCAAGATGTATAAATGATAAATGTAGAAAATCATCTTGACTACATGTGCCTCATCTGGCATCAAATCTCCCTGATTATATGTGAACAATGAATTGAAGATCTCATATCTCTCTAATCTTTCCTTCTCTTGATAGAGATCTTGAAGGTGATAAAATATGTTATATGCATCCATATCCTCATATTACTTTAAAATAAAATTTGAAATGGGGGATAACATGAAACATTGTACATCCATTGCATCATCCTTATGTTTTATATAGAGAGATACTTATCCATCATCGTCCTCTTTGGAAAGCTACTCAAGAAGTAGGGTTTCTAGCACGTATGATTTCCATTCATGGTCTAGTATAACACATAAGTGCTTATACCATTCCTAGAAATTTTCATTGATGATAATTCTATCATTATCTAGTATGAATCATAGTGATATTTTTTAATTCGTTTGATTTTCATTTCCTACAAATTAAGAGTATATAATTAGTACTTTAGTTTGATTACAAAAATATATTGGTAAATTTAAATTAAATACCATTAATCTCCCACTATTTTTTGAAACCCAATATCAACCACCATTAGTTTAAAAATATATTTTTTCTTAGATATTCTAATGTAAAGGATCTATATTCCCCTTATCATAACCCAAACATGGACATGAAAAGTTATTTGAAGTGTTTTAGGTAGGCATAAATTGAAAACTACTTTAACTCATAGTTCCTCTATCTATTTGGTTGACTCCCCAACCTTGAAATCTAGTTTTAAATATTTCATCCACACTTTCCTCTCAGTTTCACCAAGTCTTGCTTGGTTAGTCAACCCTTTATGTAAACCAAGTAAATTCAACCCAAAACATAAAGATAATAGTTCCATGATAATTGAAAGAACATATATTGGGCTGGGCAAGCACTTTGAACTTTGAGTTTGATTATATATTAATTAGTGGATGGCTATACTAACTTAGTATTTTGGTTGAAATATATTTATCCTTAATCATAAACATCATTTTATCTATTCACATGTCTTGTTAACTTTAAGTGGATTTTTCTTAAGTGATTAACCTTGTCTGATAAAACATTTATTCATAATCCAATTATATTTTATTCCATATTGTATGCTTTTTAATTAATTTATTAGATGACCACATAACATCCAAAAACATAAATAATTAACTATATAACTAATTGAAATTAAATATAAGTGGTATGATCATGATATTCACTAACGGTTAGTTTATCCAACAAATGATAAAATTACCTTCGACCCTAGGGGGAAAACACCTTTAACCATAACTTGGTTCGTGTTGCAGCATTCCACCATTGGATCCTATGTTTCACCTCAATTTATTTTTCCTCAGCTCATTGACATAAAATTCCTCCTATTTTCTAGGAGATCCATACTTACATTAGATTTTAATCACACATAGGTGAGTGGATCCAATGGATTGGATAATGGGGGTTTACATAACATAAACTATAGGCACACATGCCCTTAAAAATAAGGGGGAGGGGATGAATCGTAGGCCACCAATTTTAATTAAATAATAAATTAAAAGGATATAATCACACATAAGGGGTGATGGTTTAATCTCATGATCATCCACACATCAAGCAACGAGCATACATTTTCAATATAGTTATTAATTACTTTGATTGATTCTTTAATTAAGATAACACAACAAAAATTAATCTAATTAATTAATTCTATGTTAATTCCATCAATGGATCCTTAACTCACCATCATATATAATTTTAAACAAAATTAATTCAATTTAAAATTAATGATGTATAGTAGTGTACTTTGAGGTAACTATGTGTGGTTATCCAAAATTTTAACATGAAAATATATTTTATATATAATTATCAATCCTATGAAATGGTGAATAATTTTTTCAAATAAATGAAGCATTGAACATATGTGAATAGGTTTGATTATATATTTAATTTTTATTCATAAAAAAACATGGTACACTATTTATAGTAGACTACACGGCATGTTCTAAATTTCATTTCATGTATTGTTTTCTACCCATGTCCAGATCACATGCCTTAGGATAGGGCATGTTTCCTGTCACAGACAAGTTCAAGGTACATAATATGTACTAGGAATACATGATGTGTGGCTTTGAAGTTATACAAATCGTCTATTCCCATGACATGTATCTGATACACAACATGTAGGGACACCTGATGTTCTCTGCTACAAGAAATTGGGTCTTAAAAATCATATACAATGGTTACATGACATGTAATTATTCAAGTTGTGTGCCTATATGTCTAGATTTATATTTTGATCCAATTTTTTCAAATATTAGATCCAATTACATAGGATCTTGTTGTCCCATTGAATGGATAACTAAAAACTCAAGGGGGTGGGGGTGAATTGAGCTCATAAAATTTTCTTTACTTTAAAACCACCCTCTTCAAGGTATGCAAGTTCAAATATTGTCCTTAATAAAAATATACAGCAGAAATATAAAAGATTAATGGAAAGAGATTGAACATAAGAGATTTATAGTGTTCTTGGGAATAGAAATCCTCCAGTCTACTCCACCCATACTCTACTCCATGAGTTTGGTGATTTTCGCTATGAAATTCCTTTTTTGGGGGATCCCAGCTGAGTACATGCAGTTGTTACTTATTACAAAGGTACAACAAAATTCAACTAGGACCTCCCATTACAAGACCTATCCATGTCCTTAATAAAATCACTTAAAATGAGTGAAAATAAAATAAATTTGAATGATATTTAAATAACTATTGCAGCACATAGTTTCAATTAGGAATTAACAATAGATGAAGACACATCTTGAGAAGATAATGATCTTCAAAGAATAGATTCAGACGATCTTTGATTTAAACTGATATACTTGAAAGTAAAGAACATGAGCATTGTATATAATCTTTTCTATGTATAAGTGTTATTTTTTATCATTATCAGAGTATTTGTATTTATTTTTATATCTCTACATGTGTTCTTGTCTCTTCATATATCCATGCAGTAACTAAGTCTGTCTATTTATAAATCCTATTGATATTGAAGTTAAGAACAGAAGATAATCATAATGGTTGAGTGGGAAATCCATTAAAAAGTTGATATGAATGACTATTAATGGCACACATCCATTCATTTCAAATATGGAATATGCTTCTACAATGGTGATGTCCGAAATCTTCTTCTTCAGATCTTTCTATTCTTGAAAAAATGGCACTTTATATAAATCAATAATTCCTTAGATAGAAAATACCACTTTGATATGCTCAAAAGAATTAAATGTCTTATCAAGAGATTCTGAAAGTAATCATTACATTTTTCATAATAAATATTTATTCATAATATATCCAACTGATAGTACTATTCTTGTAATATAAATTTCTGATAGACTTCGTAAGATAAAATAGATCTTTGTCTTCTTTAGAGTGTAAGATAAATTGAATTTAACTTATGTAGAATAATTTTCTTCATAAGATAAATATGTTACTAAAGAATGATACTTAACTTTCACAATTTCATATAGTCCTCACAATATAATTTTTTTATGAATAATCTTTTCATAAGATAAAGACTTTTCATAGCTACACTATGAACGAAATATTCGAATTTGATCATGCAATAGCTGATCTATTATCTTTATAAGATATTATCTTACTTAGTAAGATAAAATTTCAATACATAGTTTTTTTATTATAATAATAAGATATATAATCTTTTAAAACTTCGATTATCATAAGACACAATACTTTTCCATATATTGAACACTTTACTCGGCGTAAGATAATTGCTTATAGTTAGTGTAAAATAAATTAATTACAACAAAATATAATCTAAAATACTTAAGATAAAATCATTAGAATAAAAATAGGGATTTTCTGAATCATAAAAACACTTAAAAATTGGGATATGTTGGAACAATATAAGTATGTCAAAAAATACCACCCTTTTTATAATCACAAAATCCATTGAATAATATAAAAAAAATTCAAAAAGAAATATTACATTTTGTATTCTATTTTTTTCACATTTTAATTTTATATTATATTTTTTATTCTACCTATTTTTGAGATATAAAAAAGGATAAGAATAAGGAAAAAAGAATATAATCAATATTTCATGGGGACAAGTGTAAATAGTTAATGCTATTGACTGTGACTAGAGTTTGGAATTAAATTTTATTAACAAAAATATTAAGTAGTAGAAATCATTAAATAATTAATGAAAATTAATAAATAGTAAAGATAAAAATAAGACAAGAATAGAGAATAAATTCTAATAATAAAGTAGAAATATATTGAAAACATAGATAAAAACATTCATCAAAAAATATAATACAAAATAAATAAATAAATGCATTGAAAATACATGAAATATAAGCATGAAAGAATTAAAATGTTTTTGCAAAACACCATTAAAATGTTTGTGAAACACCCATTCAACCATGTGAAAGTGTGTTAGTTATGATAAGTGAAACAACTTTTCAGATGGTTTTTTGAATGATCGTGGCAGACCAGTAGGTAGGGAGGATGTAGGAAAAGGATCACCAGTCATCTATTCCACAACATCACCCAACATGAGTAAATATGCTTCAAGTCCAGCTCAATCACTTTGAGTGATCCTTACATAGGCGGATTGAATTTTGATATCATCTTGATGAGCTATATCCATATCAAAATTATCTATAGAAACAAAGGAAAACATAGAGGATGGTTATAATGATGGAAAAGAGTCTTATTCTATAAACCTAGGATTTCCCCTTAGGTAGATATTAGCAGGGTCAAAAATATCCATGAGTCATTGAGAGGTAGAGGCATGATTATTTACAATTGAGGTTATAAAAGATGTCTCCATATAATTTGAAATATATATTCTACACAAGTGTTAATTATCCTCACCATTTCATTTTTTCAGAAATCTAAGAGAGTGGTGAAATCATTCAAGACCCGTTGAGAGAAATTTCCAAAGAAAATTTTCACATCTCCTTTCTTGGCACAACCAATGAATAAATTCTTCAAGGATTAAAACTAGTTTTTTTAATAACTACCCAAGTTATCAACATAAACTACTTCATTTCCTTTCGCAAATACGTGATGCTTCTATGATTCAGTAAATGCATCAACCACTTTTTAATATTATTCTTCTTCAGATAATTATGGACTTAATATACTTATGACCTACTAATGAAAACCCAAAAACTTATTTTCTAAAAATTAAAAATTATTATCCAAGGATCTAACCATTTTTTATAGTCCAGTAATAATAAAGCCTACATCCTTTTTCTCCTAAGCTAAACTAGTTTGAATTTATGGTACCTTTTCCTTTAGTAAGGGGCTGATTTCCATGCGAGATTGATCAAAAGACACAATAGTACTCTATGAAAAATCTAGAAACCTTATAACATTATTAATAACATATTTTTTAATATATTGAATCATTTACCTAGAGATAATTTCACATTTAATTGAATTAATAGTAGAATTCATCACATCTACTCCCAAAGAAACTCCTTAAAACCTTGAAAGTACATCCACCTGATTTGTGGCTTCTTTAGTAGGTTCTATTGAAAAATTTTACAATGTCAATTAAACCAAAAAATTAAATTCATAAACATCATATTTCATAAATACTTTGAAATATTATATCTAAAGAAATAGGTACAATTATAGGAGTCTGAGCAACAATATCACTAGAAATTTCCACCTAGGATGGCCCCCCTAAGTCGAAGTAGGATCTACCACAATTAATTCCTCAAAACTTATAGGAAATAGCTTGTTTAAAGATGAATTCCGATAAAAAATAATTCATATTAATATCTTTTCACTAAACATTATTTTTCCATGACAAAGAGTTATGGTATTATCATCAATACAAACACCAACACTATGAAAAATTAGAGTCAACATCCTTTTAAATAGATAAAAATTCAAAGACTTATTCTGAAAATGACACATATATCTCAAAATATAACATTCCATATTCATAGGATTATTGATCATAAACAAATACAATAACATAAAATCTTGAAAAAAGAACTTTTTATAACTCACAGTTGTTCTATGAAATGATAGACTGAAGAAAATTTACAAAACCCTTCCTTTTAGGTTCTAAATCTTCCACTGGCTTCTTCTCAATATCTTCTATTCCAAATAGAGACTTCTTTATTTCTGGTTGACTCACTCCATCTTCAACTAATAAAGATGTATTTAAGTCTATATATCCTTTACGAGGTCTATTAAAGGCTTCAACCATTAATGTAGAAGTAAATGAAAAACTCTTATTGATAAAATTCATAGTAACCAAATCATCATTGCCACCGAAATAAAAAGTCGCGATCTCATAAAACTTGCAAACTTTTTTCTAAAAATAACCTGGTTCATTTTTCATCAACCTTGATTATTTATGACCTTTTGAGTAGAATATATTTACTTTATAGGCAACCAATATTTATTTTTCTTCCACTTAAAAATTTCATTTCCATCCTTGGGCATTTGATTCTACTAGAGGTAGCATTGTCAGTTCTCTTGGTTTTCACCATTTTATGTAAGGTTTGGAAGATTTGAGGGTTAGGGAAGAAAGGTTTGGATAAGAAAGAGTCATAGTTTTAGGGATTTTCATGAGTTTTGTGCGTATAACTGAGTTACCTTATTTTGTTTTACAGTAATTGAAGGGTTGTTTCATGTAATGTGTAGTGTAATCATAAAAAAAACTAGGTGATATGTCGTAATTTTATGTGACTAATAAAGACACAAAATCCCAAATAATATAATGTAAATAAAATATTTATTCGATTAAAAAATCATGTTACTAAGTAAAATTTAAATAAAGTCAAGTAAAATTAAATAAACCTAATTCAGAGTTAATAAAATAAAATCTATCACCGGCGAATGGTTTAGTAAAAATGTTTTCTAATTGATTTTATGTGAAAAAAATCTAAAGAGATATCACCCTTTTATGCATTATCTCTTGAGAAATTATGTCTTGAATAAATGTTATTTGTTATGGAATATTTGAATGGATATTTTGTAATGTTGATAGAACTCATGTTATCACATCTGATTGGAATGAAGTTAAAATTGAATCCAAAATCCATTAGAGTATGTTTCATCTACAATAACTTTTCACAAATACTTCCCACTATAATATATTCTTCTTTAGTATTTGATAATGCTACAAAGTGATGTTTCTTACTTGACCAAGATACTAGATATTTACAAAGAAAATGATAGGTTCCTGAGGTGATTTTCCCATCTAGTCTATGCTAAGTAAAATCAACATCCAAATATAAAGTTAAATTAAAATTAGAGTTTTTTGAAAAAATTATAGAAAGAGATACAGTTCCTTTTAAATATCTTAAAATTATTTTGGATTCATTTAAATGAGATTATTTTGTATTGGATTGAAATATTTCACAAAGACATATAAAAAACATAATGTATGGTCTATTTGTAGTAAGATAAAGTAAAATACAATGATTCCTCTATAAAACTTGTTTTTAATTGGTTTTTCAATCTCATTCATATCAAGTTTAATATTGGAGCTCATAGGAGTTGAATAAAGTCCAAAATTTTCAGGTAAATCATGTATGTATTTTCTTTAGTTTAGGATATTTCAAATTTTTTTTTGGTAAATTCTAAATCCTAGAAAATAGGTTCACTCACCCATCATACTAATTTAAAATTACTTTTTCATAAGTTTTGAAAAATCATTACATAATTTTTGGTTTGTTGACCCTAACATAACATCATCAACATATATTTGCACCGAAAAAATATATGAGGATGAAGATTTTTTTAGAGAATGTAGGATCTTACTTTACCTATGAATGTAACACCCCAAGATTTCATAGTAAGTTATCTCTTTAATGAAATTTAATAGCTTATATTGCATGCAACACTGACTTGGCTTGTGTTATATGCAAGATTGAGTTTCTGCGAAACAACACATTAGTATTATAATTATTTAAATGATATATTTATTTATCAATTAAATATTGTAATATGAATAGTGAAATATAAATTTAAAATGTTATTTATAATGTTTTCACGTAAATAAAATATATTTATAATGAAATTTATAAGTTTTGTTAAAATATTTATATATTTAGAAAAGCTATTTTCTTAAAAGTACTACTTTTTGTCCCTTTGTGAACAATAATAAAATTAATTTCGTACAATCCTAAAAATTGAATTTTGTAAAATGGACTTCATTTTTGAATTCAGAATATCAAAATTAGATTAGGGTGATTTTTTTGGTATTTTTCTGAAAACATTCAATTTTTGATGAATAATGAAAAATACTACATAATAAATAAAAACCGATTTTTTCATTTAAATAATTATTTTTAATTAAAAAATTATCTTAAAGTAAAAATATATACCTAATAAATATATTAGTACAATTTAATTCATTTGAGTCATTTTATAATAATATTAGATATATAATTTTATTGAACCATTTTAACGTCTTTTTACCCACCTTCTAGGCACATTTACCCACCTTCTAGGCACATTTGGAAATTTGTATAAAATATAATTTTACGACTTCTGTGAATTGAATTTCAAAAATATGAGAGACATGGTTGACATAAATAAGTAAAATATGGTTCAATATGATGTAAATAATTTTTGAGGAATTGTAACTTTTGAATTTTATTTACCACGGTTAAAAGTAAATATGATAATTAAAGGTAGAAATAATATTAAAATTACCCCAAAACATATCCTAATTATATTTGATAAGTGTATTTCGCCCAAAATAAACCTTATGATAAAAATGAGATCATTTTTATCTATTTTTGTTAGATTTGGACATCTATTATATTTTATTTATAGAAGAGTTAAAAGTGTTAAATTCAATGTTTAATAACTAAACCATTTTTAATATAGAGTTACACATAATATAAATTCAACTATAAATATTAATTAGAAAGATAAAAATATTTCCTACATCATGGTATTTTATTTATATTTTTTAGACATTAAATAATTAAATTTATTTTTGACACAATGATGATGCAATAATTATTTTATTAATGAAAGAATAAAATAATTGATATTAGAAATATAAAAATAAATGTAAATTGAGACTTTTGATGCCATAAATTAATTTTCAAGGTTAATATAACATTTTAGGGATGAATAAATATATTTTTTTCTATGTCATACAATTTTTATGACTTTATGAAAAATCAATTACTAAATAGTGTCAAAATTGACATAAAGGAGTTTTTAATACAAATACTATTTTATTAAATAATATAAAAATTCTGAAAATATATAGTTAGACCAAATGACTTAGATAAGTTTATATATGTCATTAATGAACAAATTGAGGTTATATTTTCATTTTATAGTAAGTTTATTAACCATGTAATATAAAAATACAAGAAGACATGGTAAATGTTAAACTACTTAACGAAGAGTTAAATCTAAACGATAAGGTTATTATGGTGACCTAAACTTGTCTAAAACCTATTGGTTGAGAGGATTTAGACCCATCCACACCTTATCCTATAAATAAATTCATTTTTAGATTTTATAAATAGAAAATTATTTAATAATAAAATAATATTTCAATCTTTTCATAAAGTGACCCCCACCTCTCTTATAAAAGGGTACTCCCCCTTCTCTTAATTTCAGACCTCCAAAGCCATTTGGATCAGCCAAACCATACTCAAATATACTCCCAAATACCCTAAATTCATTCTAGAGGCATTAATATGATCATAAATCCAACCTAAGGAGACCTTTTGTTCAAATCAAAAGGAAGCACCCAAAGAAGAGGTAATTATTTCATCACATCTTTCAAAGTTCTTTTCTTCTTCCACATCCTATTTCTTTGTTGTTTCCATACCAAAATAATAAATCCAGTACCCTATAAATACTTTTATGTTATTATAAATATGGTAAAACCATATTATTTATTCTATCCATCCTATGAATGACAAAGTCACCATACGTGCGTACGTATGGCTTACCATCTCCACATCGTGGTGTAGTTTGTAATTAAACACTTCATTATTTGGATGGATATAATAATGAGTATAATTGATGTAAAAAATAAATATAACATGTTAATGTTTCTGTATAATTAATATACCATCCAATTCAATATCATTTTATCATTAAGGAAATGATATCGTTGCTCGTGTGTACGTACGGCTTACCGTCTCCACGACGTGATGAGATTCATTTCCACGTTCACCATACAACGATGATTATAAAAATATATATTATTAATAACTATGTAACATTGGACATAATAATGATACTATATATATATATATATTTACATATATCTCATTCACTTCCATTCAATACGATATAAAAACAGAAACAACGTTTATGCGTACGTATGGCCTACCGTCTCCATAAACGTTGTTTTCCATTTAATATATCTATCTATTATGCATATTTATTTTCTGAATATATATGATACATAAATTTTTTATATTCTGGAATCAATTAAATCAAGATATAAGTGATACGATCAAGAATAACAAGTTAAAACACGCATGATAAAGAATGCGATTATTACTCAAAATGTTATTTTAACATAAAAATTATTACAAAATGCGTAGTATAAAGCCATAAATGAATAAAGTATGATATCATAAATATTAATATGGTTCTGGTATAATTTAATAACATATTATGGTCATTATACAGGATATTAAATGTACCCTCTACCAAAGGAAAGTAAAAGGTAAGGGTTAATTCCTCAATCTTCTTATTATCCGAGATTGTTTATGTGTAAGTATTTATTGGGTAATATTTGTCATCCATATCCATGTTTCAAAAAAAGATTTTTCAAAAGGATTATTTTTAAGGGAATCTTTAACAAAAACATCATTTTAAATATTTTAAATATTTATTCTTCTAAACTATTATCATTAATGTCTATGTTTTCAAAATGGTTTTAAGGATATATTTATATGGACATGAATGATTTAAAATGTTAGTTCATTTCAAAAGTTTTAAAGTGGTATGAAAAACTTTGATTCAAAAATATATTTTAAATTTCTTCCTTTATTAATGTGTGACTTTTAAATGATTTCACAAAAAGGGATATTTCTCTAAAAGAGTTTTACTGATCATTTTCAACTTTTTCAACATCCTTTACTGGATATTATTCTTGATTGTGGTTGATTTATTATAATACAATCTTTCATATTGTATTGAATGAGTTATGATATGTTTGACTGTGGATGTGATATTTTTATACCATTCATGGTTCATAGTTAATGTATTGACATTTTGAATGCTAGTTTTAATACGAATGTTTATGTTATGTTTCAAAATTTTCATATGAGAAATGCATTTGACTTAGTAAGTGAAGGGTGGGGCCTGATATAGCCCCTCTATGCATTGGTAGGTCTCATGAGACAAAGAAGTGTACTTGCACAAGGTCTTGAAAAAATTTATATTTAGGGTCTTGGAACTAGGCCTTGAATTTGTGGTTAAGATTTCCGACATTATGAATTCCATCATTATAAGATTAGTTTTTAATGTTACATGTGATTATTCGACTAGTAGAATAACCATGTAAATAAGTAAATATAATTATTTGATTCACCTTTTCCATATTATGATTAAGTTTATGTTTAAAGGTCTTGTGTTTCAATTTTATACCTTTCTATAAAAGTTTATGATTATTTATGATAGCTTCCTCTATATTTTTTTTCCTTACTGAGCATCTGAGCTCACCCCTTTCTTATGTTTTATTTTTCCAGAATTCCAAGAAGTGTAAAATGATTTTAAGCAGCATTATTCTAGGGGAATAATGGAGTTATAGAAGAATTATTTATGCTGTGGTTTATGTTAGAAGGTGTAATGTAATGTTCATGTATGTAATCTATTTTCCAAGACTACTAAACTGATATGTCCTTTGAGACTTGATTCCTTGTAATCATGCCAATGTATTAAAATATTGCACCAGCTCTAGGCTTCTGGGGATGGGGCGTTATAGTTGGTATCAATGGAATTTTAGAAACAACCTTGGAAATAGATTTAGATAAACTCTGATTAGGAAACATTAACCTAAGATATAATTTGAGGATTAGTATAGAAGAACATCCAAAATTTTTGGTAATGTATATATTATGTGGGTTTTCTAAGAAATACATCCCTATCTGGATACTACAAGTGGACGTGGTTCTGGCACAAATATACCTAGGAGTGAAAACTATAACAAGGAATTTTGAGCTTGACCCAGGGTATCCTAGTACATGACAACTGTCCTTACTGCGCTACCTGGTTTGACACTCCTAGGGGATATTCCTATGATAATTCACATTTTCTTTACAAACAATTATAAAGGATTTATGAGTAAATATGTAGGCAAAGAAACCAATGTTATGATCATGTGATTAGATGTGTGTAAATCATCAATTAATTCTGAGAATTTATATAGTTTTTCGGATTATACATTATGATATGATCTAACCTAGTGTATGTCTCCATTTAGAAATGGCACCCAGTAGAAGGAATGAGAACTCCAACAATACACATATCCCAAAGAGTAAGAAGGATTATTTCTTTAATGGTCTTAAACAAAAATTTCGAAGGTAAATATCCTCCCATGTATTCTCATCATATGAGGAAATAGTATCATGTTTTAATAAGATAAGTAATGAATTCTCTGAGTCCTATGGATTTGAAGGGAATCTAGAGAAGAAGAGGATGGAAGAGAGAAATATGGATAAAGAGAAGAAGGGAAAGAAGGATTTTCCCACATGTGATAACTCTGGAAAGAATCACCTTGGTAAATTCTTGAAAGGAATGAGAGTTTGTTACAAGTGTGGAGAAAAAGGACACCAAGTTTGTGATTGCAAGGGTAAGAAAAATGTTTCAAATATACAACGCTTCATCTGAAAGGAGTTGGGACACTACACGAATCAATGTCCCAATCATTAGAGTATACCCAAAATGATTCTATTGGATAATAATCAAGTTATGATACTACCACAGATAAAGAGGAATGATTAGTGTTATTAAGTTTTTATTAAATAATTGTATCATTTGAGTATTGTATTAATGATGTAAAAGTTATAAGAATTATAGAGTATATAAGGATTGCACTGCAGTACTATTTCATTAAAGATTTCATATTTTTTTGTACCAAGAAAAGTTACTCAATAGCTGGTTAAATTTTTTGGAAAATATATGGTTGAGAGAAAGATAAACCTTAATGTGGTCCTCATACTAAGGTAGAGATTTTGGAATAAAAGATAATTGAGTTGGATAAAGTATATTGGATATTATCAACTACCTTGGAACTAATTAATGGTTTGATTCTTCCATTATTGTTGGAGATTACAAATTTTTTGAATTTAAGGAGTATATCCAGTATTCTATGTTTTACAGAAGGAATAAGGAAGTACATACCTATTCAAATAAGGTTTTATGATAATTCAGGTTGTTACCATGTTTTAATAGAATACATGATGAAGGTATTCACATGTTGTTATGTGATAAAAGAGATCTTAATTATGTTATATTGACCTTACTTATTATTTTTTGGACTGTGAGTTTGGATACAAGTATTTTGGATAAGTCTAAAGGTTGGAATGGAGTAAGTTGAGCACTTGGTATTTTTTTGAGGTAAACGTATAATTTATTGTATACTTTGACCTATTTTTTTTGATTTTAGTAGAAATATATATGATTAAGGACATAATTGTGGAACTTATGATTTATCTAATGCACTTTAGGCATAAAAAATCATTTTTTAACATTCATTTCATAGTGTAAGGGATGAAGTGAAAATAGATCGAAGCACAACTAAATGATGAGATTATGATTATGACAAGTAATGAAATCAAGTATGTTTTCATGAGTTCTTATCTTGATTGTAAATTAATCCATCCTCTTCAAAAAAAAGTATCTAAAAAAATGTGTTATCCTAATACCTTATGTTTTGTTGAACTGATGATACTTTAAATCATCATAGATTGATGGCTTTGAAGCCCTCAATTTTACATTTATTGTTCACTTGTTTGTGATTGATGATCTCAATCACTCCCAATAAATATTTACGTTTTCTCTCCAATTATGTATCTCTAATTTCCAAAAATGTTCTTCTATTCGAAATCCTAATTTGGTGGTGACTTTTTCATTTCCCTTTCCATCTTATTAAGACTAAATTTTATTAACCCTATTTTAGATGTTGGTTTTCCACAAAGGTATTTTCTATTTTCAACCTTTTATTTTCTAAGAACAATTTCAAATTGCATGGACACAATTTATAGAAGGAGGGGAGAATGTAACACCTCAAGATTTCATAGTAATTTATCTCTTTAAATTAATTTAATATATTATATTTCACAAAACACTGACTTGGCTTGTGTTATACACATGATTGAGTTTCTGTGAAACAATAGATTGGTATTATAACTATTTAAACGATATATTTATTTATAAATTAAATATTGTAATATGAATAGTAACATATAAATTTTAAATTTTATTTATAACTTTTTCACATAAATAAAAAATATTTATAATGAAATGTATAAGTTTTGTTAAAATATTTATATATTTAGAAAAGCTATTTTCTTAAAAGAACTAATTTTTATGTCCTTTTGTGAACAATAATAAAATTAATTTCATACACTCATAAAAATTTAATTTGGTAAAGTAGACTTCATTTTTGAATTCGGAATATAAAAATTATCTTAGGGTTAATTTTTTGTATTTTTCTGAAAACATTCAATTTTTGATGAATATTGAAAAATACTGCATAGTACATAAAAACCGACTTTTTCATTTAAATAATTTCTTTTAATTGAAAAATTATTTTAAAGTAAAAATAGATAAATAATACATATATTAGTAAAATTTAAGTAATTGGAGTCATTTTATAATAATATTACATATATATAATTTTATTGAATCTTTTTAACGTCTTTTTAACCACCTTCAAGGCACATTTACCCACCTTCTAGGCACATTTGAAAATTTATATAATACATAATTTTACCGCTCTTGTGAATTGAATTTCAAAAATTCAAGAGACACAGTTGACATCAGTAAGTAAAATGTGGTTCAATAGGATGAAAATAATTTTTGTTGAATAGTAACTTTTGAATTTTATTTACCACGGTTAAAAGTAAATAAGGTAATTAAAGGTACAAATAATATTAAAATTACCCCAACATATATCATAATTCTTTTTGATAAGTGTATTTTGACAAAAATAAACCTTAGGGAAAAAATAAGATCATTTTGATTCATTTGGGTAAGATTAGAATATTTATTATATTTTATTTAAAGATGAGTTAAAATTGTTAAATTCAAAGTTTAATAACTAAACCATTTGTAATATAGGGTTACACATAAGATAAATTCGACTATATATATTCAGTAGAAATCTAAAAATATTTCCTACTTCATGGTATTTTATTTATAATTTTTATACATTAAATACATAAATTTATTTATGACATAATGATGATACAGTAATTACCTTATTAATGAAAGTTTAAAATAATTAATATTATAAATATCATAATAAATGTAAATTGAGACTTTTGATGCCATAAAATAATTTTATAGGTGAACATGACATTTTAGGGATGATTAAATATATTTTTTCTAAGTCATAAAGTTTTTATAAATTTATGAAAAACCAATTACTAAATAGTTTCAAAATTGATATAAATGAGTTTTTAATACAAATACTATTTTATTAAATAATATAAAAATCCTCAAAATATATAGTTCAGGAAAATGACTTAGATAAGGTTAGAGTTTTAATTAATGAACCACTGTATATTCTCTTAAAATTTTATAGTAAGTTTATTAACCATGTAATATAAAAATACAAGAAGACATGGTAAATGTTAAACTGTTTAACAAAGAGTTAAATATAAAAGATAAGGTTAATATGGTGTCCTAAACTTGTCTAAAACGTATTGGTTGAGAGGATTTAGACCCATACACACCTTATCCTATAAGTAAATCCATTTGTATCTATTAGAAACTGAAAATGATTTTATAATAAAATAATATTTCAATCTTTTCCTAAAGTACCCTTCACCTCTCTTATAAAAGGGTACTTCCCCTTATCTTAAATTCACACCTCCAAATCCATTTTTCTCGACCAAAACCTACTCAAATATCCTCAAAACTACTCTAAAGTCAACCTAGTGGCCTTAATTTGATCATAAATTCAACCTAAGGATCCCTTTTGTTCAAATCAAAAGGAAGCACCTAAAGAAGAGGTAATTATTTCACCACCTCTTTCAAAGTTCTTTTCTTCTTCCACATCACATTTCTTTGTTGTTTCCATAATAAAATAATAACCCTAGTACCCTCTAAATACTGTGATGTTATTATAAATATGGTATAATCATATTCTTTATTCTATCCATCCTATGAATGAAAAAGTCACCATACATGCGTATGTACGACTTATCGTCTCTATGTCGTGGTGTAGTTTGTTATTCAACACTTCATTATTTGTATGGATATAATAATGAGTATAATTGATGTAAATAATAAATATAAAATGTTAATTTTTCTTTATAATTAATATACCATCCAATTCCATATCATTTTATCATTATGGAAATGATATCGTTGCTCGTGCGTACGTACGGCTTACCGTCTCCACGATGCGATGAGATTCATTTCCATGTTCAACATTAAATGATGATTATAAAAATATATATTATTAATAAGTATGTAATATAGGACAATATAATGATACATGATATATATATATCTGTGTGTGTGTATTTACATATATCTCATTCAGTTACTTCCATTCAATACAATATGATAACGGAAACAACGTTTATGCGTACGTACGACCTACCGCCTCCATAAACTATGTTTTTAATTTAATATATCTATCTATTATACATATTTATATTATGAATATATATCATAAATAAATGTTCTATATTATATAAGAAATTAAATCAGGTTATAAGTGATACAATCAAGAATAACAAGTTAAAACACGTATGATAAAAAAGCGATTATTACCCAAAATGTTATTTTAACATAGAAATTATTACTAAATGGGTACTATAAAGACATAAATGAATAAAGTATGCTATCATAAATATGAATATGGTTCTGTTATAATTTAACAACATATTATGGACATTATACAAGAGATTAAACGTACCCCTGACTAAAGCAAAGTACAAGGTAAGGGTTAATTCCTCAATCTCATTATTATGAGAGATTGTTTATGTGTAAGTATTTACTGAGACATATTTATAAACCATGTCCATGTTTCAAAAAAATAGTTTTCAAAAGGATTATTTTTAAGGGACTCTTTAATAAAACCATCATTTTAAATGTTTTAAATATTTATTTTTCCAAACCTTTCTCATTAATGTTAATGTTTTCAAAATGGTTTAAGGTTATATTTATATGGAAATGAATGTTTTAAAATGTTAATTCCATTCAAAAGTTTCAAAGTGTTATGGGACACTTTGATTAAAAAATATCTTTTAAATCTCTTCCTTTATAAATGTGTTACTTTTAAATGATTTCACAAAAAGGCATATTTCTCTCAAAGAGTTTTACTGATAACTTTCAACTTTGTCAACATCCTTTACTGGATATTATTATTTATTGAGGTTGATTTATTATAATATAATCTTTCATATTGTATTGAATGAGTCATGATATGTTTGACTGTGTATGTTCTATTTTTATACCATTCATGGTTCATAGTTAATGTATTGACATTTTGTATGCTATTTTTAATATGAATGTTTATGTTATGTTTCAAAATTATCATATGAGAAATGCATTGGAGTTAGTAAGTGAAGGGTGGGGACCACTATAGCCCCTCGATGCATCGGTAGGTCTCACGAGACAAAATAGTGTCCTGGGACAAGGTCTTGACAAAATTTATATTCAGGGTCTTGGCACGAGGCCTTGAATTTGGGTTAAGATATCCGAAATTATGCATTCCATCATTATGAGATTAGTTTTTAATGTTACATGTGATTATTTGACTAGTAGAATATCCATGTGAATAAGTAAATGGAATTATTTGATTTATCTTTTCCATATTATGATGAAGTTTATGTTTAAAGGGCTTGTGTTTCAATTTTATACTTTTCCATAAATGTTTATGATTATTTATGACAGTTTTCGCTATATTGTTTATCCTTATTGAGCATCTGAGCTCACCCATTTCTTATGTTTTATTTTCCCAAGATTCCAAGAAGTGTAATATGATTGTTATACAGGGTTATTCTAGGGGAATAATGGAGTTCTCTAAGAATTATTTATGCAACGTTTTATGTTATAAAGTGTAATGTAATGTTCATGTATGTAATCTATTTTACAAGAATACTAAACTGATTGGTCTTTTGGGTCTTGATTCCTTGTAATCATGACAATGTATTAAAATAATGCACCAGTTTTGGGATTTTGGGGATGAGGAATTATGCTAACAACTCATTTTATAAAAGGAAATAACTTAATCTTTTACACCATGCTATTGGTGTGAAACTTAATAATTTCAAAAAGGAAAGGCACAAAATTCCCTCATGACACTTTCAGGCCTTGGGAAATCACAAAGGAAAGGTTTTCAGAACTCAAGACATTACATTTACATTATATCTGTATTTTTTTGTTTCTTTTTCAATGTTCATTAAACATGATTTATTAGTCTAGATTTCTTTATTCCATGAACATAAAGTGTTTTCTTGTGTTCTTTAATCATTTACATGATTTAAGCTATATAATTTCATGACTATAAATTTTATAATGCTCTAAATGTATTAAAGATCCATAGAGGAATGATTTTTTCACAAATTTGGGTCACATTAATTAACTTTATTTTGATAAATTAACACAAATATTCCCATGTATTAGGCCTTAGGTTAATAAATGAAGTTAACATTTATATAAATATGTACTAAATTACTTAAATACAATATAGTGTATTTCAATATGTTTTGTTTTATGCTAAGGGTATCCATGACATAGTGAAATTCACTATTCCATGGTGCACATGCATGTAATTATCACATTATGAGATAAAATGTTGGATCCTTTGATCTTCCATTCCTAATGCTATCGTGATCAATTAATCATCCTATGATGATGAATTTGATAAGTTTAAATATATTGAATGTTTTTAAATGTTAAAAAATCAACGAGGTTATTAAACCGAGTATTTCAAGTGTTTAAATGTATGTAACATTTATGAAACATCTAAATTTATATTGGCTAAATGTTTGAGATTATTAAAAACCGATATAAATTGGGTTGATCCACATGAAGTGTATGTGATGGTTATAACTCCACAAGGCAGAAATTATTAAGCACTCATTCCTCTCATATCTTTAAACGTAAGGTTCTATCAAACTATGGTTTAAGGTAGATCATTCACAAGTGTTGGGAGACTCATGAAATCTATGGATTCCCTAATTGGAATGATTATTTTTAGCTGCTTCTCAGTGGTCTACATAAAAATAACATGGAACATACCGATAAATAGTGAATTTTACATCATTATATCTTCATTATTTTATTCAATTCAATACATATGAAAGATTTTATGGTTTTAGGTTTTGTTTTAACATTTTTTTCACTACGTTCGGATAAATGTTATCACCATTAAAACCCAATAGTGATATCAGATCCATCTCCATTATGTTTGGATTGATCATTTGAAAGGATGGAGAAACAAGAAAATATGATTTTATAGAATCTATTTCATCATGCATGTAAAAGAAGTGTATTCATTCTTGTTTTTTCCAGACCATGATATAGTATACTTCAAAATAAGAATCTTTGTTCTTTCTATTTTTAAGACCATAACAAAGACAATGTGGAATGGTCATTATGAGTAATAATGTAAAATCACAGAAAATAGACCATCATAAGAAAATGAAACCATATCATGGTTACTTGATCACTATATCATGGATTCCATCACCACAAGGACCAAAACTACATATTTTATGGTGCCCAATCCATTTTTTAACTTTTAATGTTCTGCCTGAAATGGGTTAGATAAATGATATAGTATAACTAAACAATCCATTTTTTATAATGGAATGATTATTCAAAATATCTTGGCCAAAATGGTCTACTTGAAACAAAAATATAACAGAAAATGTATTCACTAAAACTATCATTAACTCCCCATAACGACACGAAAATATGGATAAACCAAAACAACTTGGATAACCCAAAATGCCTTCTGAAAATGCATGTTATGGTATGACCATAAAGATTAAAATGGATTATTATTTTTTAAAATGGGAATAGTGTTACCCATTAATAGAGATGTCTTTATGTAACACTATTTTTTGGTGAAACTAATTTTTGAGTGTAATTTTGTGGAAAATTTGTTTTTCTTAAAATTATCAAAAATCTTCACCAATATGAGCCCTCTAGGCTCGCATTGAATTTAAAGGGGGTATTTAAACCCCACCAAACACATTTTTATGGATGTGATGAAGTTTTAAAGTGGATCTACATGGTTTAAATAAATTCAAGTATAAAATTATTTATATAGATTTATGATTATATCATAAATGTAAATATAAAATGTTTACATTAGTAACCATGTTTGAAAAAATATGCAATATTTAATTTATATACATTGTTTATAAAAAGTTTGAATTTTTTATTATTAGATAACAAAAGTGATAATATAATATCATATATTTTAGAATATTAATGATTTCATATTGAAACCATGTAAATGTTAATATAAAAATTTCATATTAGATAAATGTGAATTATTCATGTTCTTTAAATGCCTAAATTATAATGTATTTATAATTTATTTGTGAGTCTTTAATAAATGTGCATCTAATGTCTAAATTTATGAATTTTTCATCCATTAATAATTTTTATATACTATATTATTCATGGATATAAATTTTATATTGTGAATTGTTATGTATAATTTAGTTTAAATGTTTTAAATTACTTCTACTAATTATCATACATGCATTTAGGGAGTTAAATTCTAGGTATGATAATTGATTTAGTTTTATTCTTCATTGAATTTAACTTGTATTAGGTTATGATCTTGAATTAAGAAGTTAATTATAGTTTATACATATTAGGTGTTAGAATTGTGATAGAATATTTGTTGCAGATAAAATAGAATCATCATCATCAAACATAACTTTGAGATAAATTTTTGAGAAGGAAATACTTATTGAAATCAAATTCATAGTCTTATAACTTAAGAATCATTCATAAGAAATAGGAAAAATTTTATATGTCAGAGTAACCCCTTCCTGAGCAACCAAATGTTAAAAAATTTCAACATTTGAATATAGATGCTTATGAGAAGAATATAGTGATTCACTTAAGGTTTAAAACAAATTTTTAAATGTAAAATTACTAAAGGACATTTAGTCTCCACTCATATATTGAATATGATTCAGTATTTTAATGAATTTAATAGACTAGAAATTTTCTTTAAGGCTTAATTTTTCTAAAGTATTATGTGTTTATTATTGGAAAGGTACTAAAAATATGAATGATTTTGATAAATGTATACCCTATTTCCTCAAAGTGTTGAGGATACATGAGCAGGACATGTGATATCTAGGATTTGGTACCATGTTAATAATACTAAGGGGATTAAATAGGAAAATTTATATTTGAGGTCATTAAAATCTAAAAGGGGTATCAAGAAGTATGAGAAATGTTTTTATGTGAGATGGAATTGTCTTAAATACGTGAAGAAGTTTGATAAACTATGTTGATAGTCCACATTATGTATTAGTGTTATAAAAAAATTATTCCATTTGAAAGGGTATATGATACAAAATGTATGTTTTACAATTACTCTAAATATAAAAGATTCCAAATTCAAGGTAATAATTGATGAATCTTATAGTTTGTAATTCAATTGATGAATCAAATTTTTATTAAATCATGGAGTGGAATGGAAAAGAGTATTTAAATTTCAAATGGATCTAAAAAATGGATATGTATAGTTATCTCATTTATATTATGTGATAAGAGAATTTATTTGATAACAAAGATTTATTGTAAATAAAATGAGATGATACTCATGGTTTATGATTAATCATGCTATATAATATGAATAAAAAGAAGAAACACTATTGGAAAATTTATTTTTCTCATGTTTCTTTTTTGTACTAGCTGTATTGATATATGTAGCTAATTTATTTACCCATGTTTCATAGAAACATGGTTAAATGAGGTGATAATAAATTTATTATATTTACTTGAGTTTCTAGAAATGTTGGTAAATGTATATACATTTTTTATAATTAAAATTTCTAGTTTTATATAATTTAAATTTCAGTTTTTTTAAAAAATTATCATCCACCCCTAACCGCCTGCTCCACACCTTAGCGCTAGTGATGAAAAGTGCTCCCCCTAACTCACATCCCCCATAATCACACACACCACCCTATCCCATGGATACCGTTTGACCCACTCGCTCACCCAGGAACGACTTCTATTGCCGAATCACCCCATGATATATTATCCAATCAATTTTTTGATATTTTCTAAAAAACCACTTTAATTGATCAAGTGGGAACCATTACAAAACACCTTATCAGAAAACGAAAAATTTAAATTGAAACACACAACATTTCAAGTTACAGATTTCCAAGGATTGGAACACTATATTTTTCCACATATAGGACCTCACTACTATAATTTATGTATTACTCTTTGTATATATATATATTAATATATTTTTATATAAATAAAAAATAAAAATATATTTATATATATAATTATATTTATAAATGTATATAAATTAATATAATTTTACTTATAAATTTATAAATTTATATACATGTTAATATATTTGTGTGTGTGTACTTATAAATTTATAAATATATATAATTTAATATATAAAATAATATATTTGTTTTTATATATTAACATATATGTTATTATATGTTACATATATTTGTGTTAATATATATTATTAAATATTTATATCTAAATTACTATATATATACTATTATATATTAATATATATGTTATTACATGTTATTATTTATGAAGCGACCCAAGGTAAACATGACCTAAATAATACAAAAATCATAGGATTTAGATAATAAATATCACAAATAATCGCACATCCTACGGACCTAAAGGTTTAGTGTCTTAGAGACTAGCTTATGAAGTGTTTTTATGCGTGCTCTCAAAAACATTTATACTAAGTGCAGCACAGTGGCTGACCTAGGTCATTCTCTTGAGGAGCTGTCGTGGTCAATCAATAACTACTTATAATTCACTTATATACATATATATGAAATAAAATGACCAGAAATTTATATTTGATATATGAGAATGAAATACTAAAATTAAATATACAGATGCAATTTAAACAGAATGAGTGCAAACATAATGATGTTAGACATAAAGGAGATCCTCCTAAGAGATTATCCAGAGTGAACCTTCATCGTCTCTTTGTTAGTTTCAAATATACTTAATGAGAATTATCCATATTATGCATTAAAATACCCTTTTGAATATGGTTGTGAATATAAATTACACTCAACAATCGCCGAGATACTGTACATACACCTCCTCGATCGAGAGAGAATGTGACAGAAGTGAAAGTTAAGCCTCAGGTGGAAAGTGGAGATACAAAGGCGCATTGCCCACTAAGATCCCCCTTAGCCTAAATATAAGTAATTAAGAAACAATATGAATGAATGTTCAATGACTTGGGGTAACCACTGAATTACTTCCCTGGGAACTTCCTCTAGTTATCTACTCATGATCATGAGCATAAGAGTTCACAGTGGAGAAGATCAGAGTGAAAACACAAAAGATAAAAATATAAGAGAATGAGATGAAGAATAAACAATAACATATAATAAAAATATAGAATACTATTAAAACAAAAATTAAATAGTAAAACAACATAAAAATGGACAACAAAGGCTATCCCTAAGTTTCCAGCACTTTTAAATGAAAGAGGGATAGACTTTTATAGAAAAAGGGAGTGAAAATTTGGATAAAAAATCTTCCTCTGAAAGAATGGGCGTGGATGGACTAATTAATGACATAATTTGGAAATTTTTACTTCTTTAAAGTTGTTCATATATATCTAATATGTCTACCCACGAAATTGGAGGTTCATGGAACAAGTAATTAAGGAGTTATGGCCAATTTACTCATAAAATTTAATTCTGCCAAATAGACTCTTCGTATTCCAATGTAGAGAGTTCCAATGAAATAATGGCCTTGAGAATGAAAGAATCATGCGCGACCATATTAATGAAACTTGTTAATACTGATGGAATCTTGATCTATGTCAAATATAAGCTCATGTTGATTAGCCATTTATGAGATATGGTCTCAACAATAAAATTATCCAGTTCTGTGCATAGTTTTTATGTCTTGAATTGTGAGATAGATTTGAGATTAAAATTATTGATTGTGATTTGGGTCTAGAAAGTTAAAATGAATTCTATAGACCATAAAAACCTATAAAAAATATTTTTCCAATTTTGATCAGTTAAGAAAAAGTAATGTCCGAAGCATTAAAATAAATTAAAAAAGTTAAATTCCAAAATAAGTTATTTTAGCAATTAAGCTAAAAAATGCTCCTAATACATAAAATGTGACAAATACCCTTGAAATAAAATATTAGTGGGATTAAAAACATTGTGATTCAGAATAAAATAATTCAAAATATGTTTCCTATCACGAGTTGTATAAAAATATTATTTTACAACACTTGTGAACATTTCTCTATAACCCTACTCCTATAGAACCGTTTCTAGATACCTCACATGACATAATCAAATACGCAACCTGTGAAATGGAAACATAATAAAGGGTTGAAATCAAATTATAAATAAGGAAACAACATATCATAAGGTATTGGATCATAAATATAAATGATAATAATAAGAATTTATAGGTATCTTAATAAAAGATCATAATAATATCTATGATAATCATAAAGCATGATGAAGAAACATAAGATTATAAAATAATCATTAAGGAAGCATAAGAGATATGACATGGATGAAAAAAATATCAATATCAATTTAAATGACTTTATTTTTCCCTTGTAAAACTTTAAAATATTTTAAATGATATTTTGGAAGCTAGATGTTGAGTTAGTGTGAGATTCCAAGGCTTGAGGGGCCCCAATATAAATATAATACAAATATTAAATAAATTATATCACAAACACACAATATTTATGAAATAATGAAATAAATCTAGAACATATTCTTGGAGCAGAAATATAAGACCTCTATTGAATCCTAAATGGGGGTTTAACCCTAGGCATGATATAATATTTTTACGCATTGGGTCTCCGGCTTGAGAACCATCATGGGAGAAATAAAAATTAAATAAATTAATATATTTACTTAATTATCATAAATAAATCCTCAAACCTAATACTATACTATATAATCCCCATTTTATCAGATTCCATAGGTTATCCTCACAACCTTAGGGATTGATAGAGGGTTGTTGGAAGAAGATTATCAGATGATCAATTACGGATCTTGGATTGGCAGTTAGTGTTCCAATTAGAGCTTTTGGATCTCACCAATGACTGTGATTTGGAACCATTATTCATCAGTGATCCATCCATACCTAAGGTAGGATTTTGTTTTGTTGATTTTATACCAGTTTTCTTATCCCATGTTGAACACGAGTCAATCCTTTTTACAATATTGATTCATGGATTGATGATTGATTTGAGGGTATTAATTTATCTTCACATAGTTAGGAATTGATGGTATTTGATTATTTATTCTTGGTTATTTGTACATTGTTACAATGAAAAATAATATAGGCCAACCCAAACTATGGTTGAGGTTTATTCCTCTTGTTGTTTTTTGTGCATTTCTTCCCCCATTCTTCACACGTTCATCACTAGTATTTTCTTTGGACAAAAATTTGATCAATACCCAGTGGACTATCATTCACAATAATTCATTGTCACAATAGATCATAACTGTGGCTATGAGTCCCTGATCTATCAAGCAATAAAGGTGTGATGATGATGGTGGTTGATCAATGGTGGATTGAGTTTGGATTTGGAGATCCCCAATCCATGGTTTTCAATGTTCGGATGATGAAATGAAATAGAGGTGATTCCCAATTGTATTTGATGGTTGAAATCTAGTCATCAGTGGAAACCAAGATTGGTAAATCCTAGATTTATGATTACCAGCTAGTCTAGTGGTGGAATCAATGGTGGTGGTGGTGCGTAGAATATTTTGTATTTTCTATGAAAATACCAATTACACATTGTGTGATTCGGAAGAAAACATGTCATGTGGTCCCCTCTTACGGTGTTGAGGTTTAATCATAGAGAAGAATATCACACACCACATGACATGTGTTACACACCGTGTAACACATGGCTAGTGAGTCAGTGTGTACCCTAGGTGTACATGGACATAGACATGACCAAAAACATAGGCATGACCAAAGTACACGGGCATGGCTCAGTACTCAGACATAAATAGGTATACGAGCATGACCAGAGTACACGAGCATGACCTGAAGTACATGGGCATAAACTAGAGTACACAGACTCAGGTAGATGGCATGCCGAGTGCCAGAATAATATCTACACATCGGGTATCAAAAAAACACGCCATGTATTTAGAGAAATTCATTCCATGTGGGATAATAAGACATAGGCAGTGCTAGACATAGAGACACACACCATTTACTCCCAGTACACATTGTGTACTTTATCTAGGGTAGGTTAAGGCCCTCCATATCTTCAGTTTAGACCAATATCAATTGGGTGTGTTCCATTGGTTCATCCATTTAAGGGTACAGTGAAGAATTATGTCTTGAGCATAAGATGTGATCCCCTCTATCGGATTAGTATCAAAAAGAGTTTGGGAATCCCTATATGTGACCCAATGTGTGATCCTATATCATTTTTCACCTTCCCTAGGTGGGGTTTGAGGAATATTCATAACCAAATTACATGGGTGTAAGATACCCTACTTAGAGGGTTATTACATGCAGGGTCTAATACACCTCAAAGGCCATGTGTGACATTCCAAATCTATGTATCGATATCATAAAAATTTTAGTGAGTACTTATTTTGTGATGCTAGATGAGAATAAACTATCGAATGAGCACCATCATTGAAAACATGTCTCATTGAGTGAGTTCTACTAAATGAGTGTTTCCTTAAATCCTCGAGATGAATCATGTTGCTGGAAATATGGTTGAGTCCTCTTTGAGAATTGGTGTCTGTTATGAGTATATATGGGCTATTATTAATGTTCTTATTTCTATGTATCATATTTTTATTGACATGAATTCATGATGATGAGATGACTACTATCTTGATGCTTTATGTTTGGTGATTTTGGGGTGTCCTACTAGGTATTGTTATACTCACCTCTGTATGAGATATTCCTACACATATCATGTCTCATATTGATGAGATTCCATTTAATGTATCCCTAGGAGTAGGAGGAGCATACTGAGCTAGATAGACTATGGTTAATACAAGGTGTTTCATTAGATATCACCCCTCCTTCTTAGTAGGTTGGACTCTTTTTGCTGTTTTGGTGGGATTATATTTGAACCTTTATGATTTCTAGTAATTTTTTCATACTTTGATGTGTGATAAATCCTATTAATGAATTATGGTATCAGTTGTGTTTTACCTTTCAGCATTGTATGGGGGTTTTTAGATATGTGTGTGTGTACAAGTATTTAGTCTAATATCTATCATGTGTGAGACATGCCTACTTAATGCTTTTCGCCCACCCCAGGACTATTAGAGGCGGTCTTATGGAGTCACACTCAACTTACGATTGGCCAGGCAGGCCCTAGTGGTTCAGGTTGTGATAGAGTGGTATCAAAGTGGGGTCATCCTAGGAATATAGTTTGATGATTATCTAGTTTTGAGTTTGGTTTGAGAATTATTTCAATAGTGTTAAAGTGGATCAAATGTAGGATCTTAAGATAGGGAATCCAGTGTTGGTGCAGAAGTTGATGTATCCATTTACCAGGACTATGGAAACTTGCTTGTTGACTTGGTACATATAGGAACTAGTTATAAGGAAAACCTTGGTACATGTATCATATAGGAATAGGTTACTATTTCCATATAATTTTTGAGTTAGATATCCATATATACTCTTTGATCGTGGTACGTCGGTATTTTATTTAAGGATTACCACATGATGATAGCTATCCAGGATTCCAAGAAGGTTCACAATGATGATCTGCCTAGTGATGAGGCTTTAGTACATGGTCCTATACAGAAGGTGGCACCTCCATGTGGGTTTTAAATATTTCCACCAGCCACCATAAATCATTTTGTCCTGGTAGTACTAGCTAATGATGTGCATAGGATGATCACACTCCATGAGTTTCATAGGTAGTGACTTCTTAGGTTTTTGGGTGATCTAGACCCCAAAGAAGCCGAGGAATATCTAGACATAGCTATCCAAGTTTTCTACCTTGTGAGGATACATCTTGATCAAATGGTTATCCTAGATACAAATATTCTTTAGGGTTTTATAGGGAGATGGTGGATTCTAGTGACTCAGACACATGATGAGACAATGCCTGATTGGACAGAGTTTGAGGATCTCTTAAATGAGGAGTTCTATCCTTCCATGTTGTGAGTGGTACACATCCAAGAGGTTTTGAAACTTCAGTAGGAAGCATGATCGTGGTAGAGTATTCATTGAGGTTCAACAACCTCTCATAATACTATATAGATATGGGTTGAGATCTATTATTCTAATAAAAAACCTTTGATAAGGGCCTATAATGATATATTAGGGCTAGAGTGATATCTATTTTCACTCCTAACCATACTGGAGTTCTTGAGAAGACATTGGTATTAAAGAGAATTCTGAGTGAGAAGACACCGTTAATTGGTTTTGGTAGTGGGAACACATGAGATGAGACCTCAGTAGCTGGTATCCAATGGAAGAAATAAGGATCTGAGAATATGAGATGCTTCAAGATATGATATTAGGATAGAGGGTCTGTAGTTCATTGCACTCAAAATGGTTCTAATCATCCAAAAGATATGTGGTGTTTCAATTGTGATGGTCAGAGACATCTCACATAGGATTATCTGACCCATCGTGAAGATAACAGAGAGACAGTCAATATACCACCAAATTAGGGACAATGATAGGACCAGGGAGTTCCACAGGATGGAAGAAATGGTAGGGTAGTAGGGAGAGTAGTTGGAGGTGGTATATAGTTTGACCTATTACCACCACCACCCCTGGGTAGTCCACACCAGGCTCAGGGATCCAGTGGTCAAGGATGAGGATAGTGGCAGGAAGTGGTGGCCTTCAACCCAAATGATCTTGGGATGATTATATGTACAATATATGTCTTCTATTCTTTAGCTATAGTACTTATAGACACAAGTGTAATCCACTTTTTTTCCTTCCACTTCTCTTATTTGAGACTTAGAGATTTTGGTTGAGCACTAAGCTTGAACCATATACATGGAGACTACTACCAGAGTGAATTCACTGATCAAACACTTATACCGATAATGTGATATATCTCTTGGGGGAGAGAGATTCTTATGGGATCTCTTTATAGCAGTGATGAGGCCTTACGACATCATCCTAGTTATGGACTGGTTATCCATGGTTTATGAACAGTTTGATTGTTTTAGGTGGATGATGTGGTGTGTCCATGGTGATGGAATGAGGTTTTCCTTTATGGATGAGAAGGAAACCTAGGAATAGTAGAATAAGATCATATGCAAGATGATATAATTGATTACTCATCAGTTGGTTAGTATTACCCATGGATCAGTTGATGCTATGACTTTTTAGCTTCCTATAGTGGTGGAAGAGTGCGAGGACGTCATTACAGAGGATGTTCCAGACTTACCTTTCCACAAAGTGATAGAATTCTATATATACTTTCACTCAAGGACTACCTCGATATCTGTGCCAACATATCAGATGGTTTACATAGATATTTTTGAGTTGAAGGTGAATTCAGAGGACTTATAGAGGAAGAGTTTTGTTAGATTCAGTGTCACTACCAAAAAATGATAATTAGCAATGTTTTTTTATTAGCGACATTTTAAAACGTCACCAATTCATTTACCGATGTTTCTAGAAAACATTTCTAAATGAGGTGTCGCTAATTTAGCAACATTTATAAGCATCTCGAATTTAGGGATGCTTATAAACATCTCCAATTTGAAATTCTTATAAACATTGCAAAATTCATGGCATTTTAAAATGTCGCTAAATTAGCGACATTTTAAAGTGTCACTGACTAGAGACCTCATTTTCTGACATTTCCTAGAAATGTCGGTAAATAAATGTCACTAAATTATCAGTCAATTGTCAACGTTTTCTGGAAACGTCAGTATTTTGTTTTTCAAAAGCGTGTTTTTTTGAAATTTGTATTTTTTATTTTATAAATTAATTAAAACACCCATCCACTCTCCCTCCCATCTTGTACACTCGCCTTGCCCCTCTGTGTCCCTCCCTCCCTCCGGTCCTTTACACCCCACCCCGCCCCTATGGGTCGCCCCCACCCAGTTACGCCGCCCTCGCGCCACAGCCTTGCGGCCCTACGTCCTGTCATCCTGTCCTGTTACCCCACCCTCGCTTTTGCACCCGCACCATAGCCTTACACCCCCTGCGGCCATGCATCCACCATCTCCCACACACCACAACCTCTATGGCCCCTGTTACCTACCCTCACCCCACTGTGAGTGCCGTCCTGTTGCCTTAAACCCCTCCACCATCCCGTACATCCACGCCCTAATTATTTTAAAAATCCAACCCTACACGAATCGATCAGGTGATCTGCTTGTCTCACAAATAATAACTCTATCAACTCACCCATTTGAGTTATTGATAAATAATTATACTTTGTTATATATATATATATATTAATATATTAATATATAGTTATATATGTTTTTTTATTATATATATAAATATTTTTTTTATATTTATATAATATGTTTATATTAATATATATATATATATGTGTGTGTGTGTGTGTTTATATATATATGTATGTGTGTGTAATTAGCCACTTTTTAAAAAGCCGGTACAAATGTCACTAAAATACTCACGTTTTCTTAAAAACATAACTAAATTTAAAATATTTAATTGTATTATGTTATATATATATATAAATACATTTCAATATTTAAAATTTAATATTATATGTATATTATATTATATTTTATATTTTATGTCTGTATATGTATATATATGTTCATATTATGTTATATTATATAAATGTTTTTATATTTATATTATATGTTTATATTAATATATATGTGTGTGTGTGTGTTTGTTTGTCTGTGTATAATTAACCACTTTTTTAAAATGCTAGTACAAATGTTACTAAAATAGTCACATTTTCTTAAAAACATGACTAAATTTAAAATATTTTATTGTATTATGTTATATATATATATATAATTACATTTCAATATTTAAAATTTAATATTATATATATATATATATTTATTTTTATGTCTATATATGTATATATGTTTTTATATTTATATTACATGTTTATATTAATATATATATATATATTTATATTAATATATATATTATATGTTTATATTAATATATATATTATATGTTTATATTAATATATATATGTTTTTATATATATGTTTATATTTTATATTATATGTGTGTGTGTGTGTGTTTATTTTATGTTTATATATATATATATTCTATTATATATATATATGTTTATATTTTATGTTTATTTATATATTTGTATTATAATATAAATATATATATTTATAAATGTTTTTATTATAATATATATATATATATATATGTTTTTATATTAATATTATATGTTTATTTTAATATATATATATATATATATATGTGCGTGCGTGTGTGTGTTTATATGCGTGTGTGTGTGTGTGTGAATAGCCACTTTTTAGAACGCTGGTACAAATGTCTCTAAAATAGTCACGTTTTCTAAAAAATGTGACTAAATTTAAAATATTAAATAGTATTATGTTATATATATATATAAATAAATTTCAATATTTAAAATTTAATATTATATATATATATTATTTTTATTATATATTATATATTTTATGTCTATATATGTATATATATGTATATATATGATTATATTTTGTTATATTTATATAAATGTTATATATTATATTATAAATATATTTTTATATTATATATATGTGTGTGTGTTTTTATTTTAAGTTTATATATATATATATATTTATGATTATATTATATATATATGTATTTATTATGTATATATATTATATGTTTATATTAATATATAAGTTCATATGTTTATATGTATATATGTTTATATGTTTATATATGTGTGTGTGAATATATATGTGTATGCATACATATATATAATTATAATTATAAATAAATAAATATATAAATAAATAAATATATATATATATATAAATAAATAAATAAATAAATATATATATATATATATATATAATTATCCATGTTTTAAAACACTGGTAAAAATGTCACTGAAATAGCCACATTTTCTTAAAAACGTGACTAAATTTAAAATACATATGTTTTTTATATATAAATATATGTCTATATTTATATTTATATATATGTGTGTTTGTGTGTATAAATAAATAAATATATATCTGTGTGTGTGTGTGTTTATATACATGTGTCAGTGTTTATATATTTCAATATATATATATATATATATATATATAACGTCACTAATTTAATGACATTTTTCAGGAAACATCTCTAATGTAGTGACATTTTTTAGAAAAATGTTATTAATTTAGTGACGTTTCTCAGAAAACGTATTTAATTTCGCAACGCTTTTTAGGAAACATCGCTAATTTAGTGAAGTTTTTCACGAAGCATTGCTAATTTAGTGACTTTTTTCAGGAAATGTCCCTAATTTAGTGACACTTTTTCAGGAAGCGTCGTTAATTTAGCGACGTTTTTCACAAAGCATTGCTAATTTACTGACTTTTTTCATAAAGCGTCGCTAATTTAGTGACATTTTTAGGAAACATTGCTAATTTAGTGACATTTTTATGAAACATCGCTAATTTAATGATATTTTTAGGAAGTGTTGTTAATTTGGTGACATTTTTTAGGAAAAGTCACTAAATTAGCGATGATTTTTCAAGAAGGATTGCAAATTTAGCGACATTTTTCATGAAGCGTTGCTAATTTAGAGACATTTTTCATGAAGCATAACTAATTTAGGGACGTTTTTTATGAAACGTCACTAATTTAGCATCGCTTTTAGGAAACGTCGCTAATTTAGTGACGTTTTTCAGGTAACATAACTAATTAAGCAATGTTGTTAGGAAGCATTACTAATTTAACAAATTTTTGAGGAAACATTGATAAATTTAAAAATTAGCAATGTTTTTAAAAAAAGTTTCTAAAAAAGTGTCGCTAAATTACAGTATCTTAATAGTGTGTTTCCCCTAGACAACCCTGGTTTTATTCACCAAGAAGGCGAATAGGAGACTAAGGATGTATGCGGATTACTGTTTCCTGAACTAGGTGAACATGAATAATAAGTATCCTCTATCGAGGATCAAAATCCTCTTTGACCAGTTGAGACAGACAATATAGTTTTCAAAGATTGAACTCAAATTGGGTTATCAGAAACTCCAAGTACGAGGCATGGATATATAATATTCCAATGTTTCTATGGTCATTATAAGTACTTTGTAATGCCTTTTAACAAGAAGAACACCCCAAAAGTGTTCATGGGACTCATGAACAAAATATTTTAGTATTTCTTAGAGCATTTTATGGTGGTTTTTATTGATGGCATTCTAATGTACATAGTATTTAAGGAGGAGCATGTGAGACACTTAAGGATGGTGATGGACATACTCAGAGAGAACCATATTTATGGGAATCTCTCAAAGTGTTAGTTCTGGATTCGAGAGGACTAATTTATAGGACATTAAATCTCAGTAGAGGGTGTGTTAGTGGACTTGAAAAAGGTTTTGGTAGTGTTAGTTTGGGATCCACCTAAGAGTGTGATTGGGGTGCAGAGCTTCCTTAGGTTAGGAGGCTACTACAAAAGATCCATGCCTGATTTCTCTAGGATATCGACACCCTTTACTACTTTGACCTGAAAGGGATATCCATTTGTGTGGATAGATAGGTGCCAATAAGCTTTTCATGGGTTGAAATAGAGGTTGGAGAGCGCCCCCATCTTGAGACTTCTAGTGGACAGTGTTGGGTACATATTGTTATGTGATACCTCTAGGACTAGGATTAGATGTGTTCTAATATAGAGGCATGAAGTGATGGATTATGGGTCCTAAAAATTGAGACCTCATGAGAAAAACTACAGAAACCATGATCTAGAGATGGAAATAGTAGTCTTCTCCCTAAATATGTGGCGAAACTACCGTATGGGTGAGTGGATAATCATATTTTTTAACCAAAAGATTCTTAATTATATCTTCTCATAGAAGGATATTAACTTGATATAAAAGTGAAGACTAAAGTTTCTATATGATTATGACTTTGAGATAGTCTACGTTCCTGAGTAGGGGAACGTGGTGGTAGATTCTTTTAGAGGGAGACCATTCCACAATTGTTAATCTTGGTGTCAAAGAAGTTAGCCTCATTGTAGTTATACTTAGTACAAGGATGTTACATCTTACCACCAATCTATGGTTTCTACCCCACCACTTCTATAGTGTGTTAATGAGTATCAAATTAGAGATATCGACTATGAGATCTTGTATATTCAGGTATCCACTGGATGTTCTCCTGATGAATTCTGTAAAGGCGAGGATCACATAAACCTTTTTAGAGGAAGGATGTGGTACCTGTGATATTGCATGAAGAGGTTCTGATGAAGTTTCATATAACCCCTTTGGCAGTGCATCTAGGTGTAGAAAATAAGTATTGGGACCTTCAATATTAGTTGTGGTGGCTAAGGATGAATAAATATGTAGCTCAGTTTGTCTCTTGATGCCTCACTTGATAGCAGGTGAAGGATGAGAATGAGGTTCCAGTGGGTTTAGATCAACCCCTTGAGGTTCCAGAGTGTAAGTGGTATGATATATCTATGGACTTCATGACAGGACTCCCATGAACATCTATAGGACATGATACCATCTAGGAGATTGTAGACCGACTCACTAAGTCGTCTCACTTCTTAGCTATCTAAGAGTAGATTTTAGTAGAGATCTTAGGACACATTTATGCGTAGTAGATAGTCCTACTTCATAGAGTTCCATCTATGATCATTTTTTATCATGATTCTCACTTCACATCATGATTATGAATAATTTTATAGGAGGCATTTGGGACTCAATTGAATTTTAGGATGGCGTTTCACCCACAGACCAATAACTAGATTGAGAAAAACATTCAGGTAATATAGGAAATGATTTTGGATTTCATGTTATATTTAGATATAGATAGGTGGATCACCTACCCTTGGTGGAGTTTTTATAAAAAACCACTACCATTCCACCATCATTATGACATCATTCAAGGATTTATATAGGATACCCTATAGGTTACCACTATGTTGGACTGATCCATCTGAGTCAGAAATCAAGGGCCCAAATTTGGTGTGACCGTTGACAGAGAATCCACAAACCATCCAAGAGTGTATGAGGACTCCCCATATCCATTATAAGTCTTATAAATACTGACAATAGAGGAATTTGGAGTTCAAGAAGGGAGAACATGTGTTCTTGAAGGATTCACATCAACATAGATTGTGAGGATTTGGATGGGGTAGTAAGTGTTCTTCTAGATTCATTGTCCCTTTCCAGATACTATGTAGGGTTGTCCAGGTGGTGTACAACTTATCCCTAATAGGTATATAGTCATGTCCAGAGTACACTGGAATGAACCCAAGTACATGGGCATGGTCTAGAGTACACATACTTAGAAAGGTAGCACACCAAGTGCCATAAAAATATCTACACACTGTATATCTAAAATAACACACTGGTATTTATAAAAATGAATTTCATGTGGGAAAACAAGACATGGGCAGTGCCACACTTAGGGAGACACATAGTGTACTACCCATATATGTTGTGTACTTTCTCTAAGGAAGGTTTAGGCCCTTTATGTCTTTAGTTTATACCAGTATCAGTTGGTTGTGTTCCCTTGGTCCATATCTATAAAGGTACAATGAGGCATTATGTCCTGAGCATAGGATGTGATCCCATATATGGGATTAGTCCTAGATAGATTTTGGGAATCCCTTAGTGTGACCAGGGGTGTGATACTCTATCTTTTCATCACCTCCCATAGGTGGGGTTTGAGGAATATTTTTGACTAACTTACTTGAGTGTACAATCCTTTAAATAGAATTTTATTCCAGGTTGGGTATGGTATTCCCCAAAGGCCCTGGGGGAGATACCCTACCTCTATATCAATATCTTTAGAGTTTTATTGAGTACTTTTTTGGTAGGGTATGATGAGAACAACCACTTGGATGAGTGCCATCAGTGAAACATGGATCATGGAGTGAGTTATCTGGGATGTGTGTCACCTTGAAACCTTGATCAGGATCCTATGGCTGGCAGTATGGTAGAGAACTCTTTGACTGACTGACTGAAAATTAATTTTTTATTAGCATAAACCCCCTATTAAGGGTGGAGGGGTAACCCAACATGACATCAAAGACATAAAACAACAACCATGCCTCCACTGTCCAATCGTCTTCCAGTTGCTTTTGTGGATGTAGTGGTGGTGGGAGGCACGTGGAGCACGGTGGGGTTGGTTCACACATGTCATGTATTATGTATATGATAGAATATTTAATGGATTCCTAGGAGGATTATGAGTAGGCAGAGCATAGTGAGATAGACAGACCGTGGTTCATACCACATGTTTCATTAGACAACAACCGCCCCTTCTTAGCAGCTTGGACTCTTTTTGTAGATTTGGCGGGATTGTATTTAGACTTTTATGATTTCGAATATATTTTTCATACTCTTATATGGGATAAATGTTATGCATGCATTATGATATCATCTATGTTTCACCTTTCAATAGTTTATGGGTGTTTGGAGTTGTGTATGTGGGTGTATTGTTACATAGGCAAATGCCTCCCATGTGTGAGATATACCTACTTGGTGCACATTGCTAGCCCCTATCCTATTAGAGGTGCTCTTGAGGATTCACACTCTTTTTACCACCATCTAGTAAATACATAGTGGGTTGGGTCATGATATCAATAATCTCAAAACATGTGATCATGATATAAAATTGCGGTATACTTTAAAAATAATTAATGAACCTGAAAACATGGAATTTCATAGAAATGAAACACATATTGTAAAATTGAAATAACATGACAAACAACTTGGTAATGTGAGATAACATTATGAACAAATTGAAAATGGGGAAGAAATACAAGGATAAGAAAACCTGTTTGATAAAAATCATTATTCCCATTCGTATATGAACAAAATCAGTATGTTCATGCTTGAAAATGTGGGGAAACCAATCATGCCCACACCTATGTGAAAGAACCCATTATTTACATTCTTTAATGTATCATGCTATATTATCATTAACCAATTCATTTGAAGGAGATATAAGACCCCATCTATAATCATCCATATATATGTGTGCCACTTAAAATCAATCATCATTCTAACATAAATAACCCATAGAAAAGGAATGGGTTTATTAAACTAATCACATAACATGAACTTAATAAATCATAAAAATTCCATTTACCAAAATAATTAAAAACACAATAACATATAGAGGATGATAAAAATATCACTTCATGGGAGATAAAACTTGGAGGGGAAATTGAAGTGATTTTTTTTCACAAAACCTTTTTAAACATTTTTATAAAGTATGAAGTTTAAATTAATTTTAAAAATATATTTTTGAGAAGGGGAATAAAATCATTTTTTTGAAAATATTATTATAAAGAGTTCCAAATAAAAGATCCTTGAAAATACATAAGGTTTCAAAAAGGAGAGGTGAAAATACTTTGAAAACTTTTAATTTTAAAAAGAATCTTTAATAATGTAAAATTGAAAAAGACTTAAATCTAAAAAAAAAGAAAATTTAGAGTTGATTATAAAACCTTTTATTTTGAAAGGATGGAAAAACCTTTTTAAAATTTTGAAATAACATTGTTAAAAACTCACATCATTAAAAATATTGTGATTTTTTAAAATGAATAGATAGGAACAAAAGGATAGTTGGATTTAAATTATTTTTTATTTTCCCACTATGTAAAGGTGAGAATTTGTGGGAAGTAAAAACGCGGACATGGAAGAAAAATCCATTAAAATAAATGAGAATTATTCTTAAAAAAAATTAATTTTAATGAAACAATTGAACCATTAAGGAAAAAATATAGTATAGATCATGGTTTCGCAATAAAATAAGGTTAAAATACAACATAACATCATTATAGGTTATAATAGATCAATCTTTAAATATCATAGTCTAAGAAGAGATATTATGACCCAATGAATTGATTTGAGTCATGAAAACCCCTTACAACCTTTGTAAAATTTGAATCAAGACCCCAAAATAGGTATAAAATTAAAAAGAACATTGAATATCATGAAATATAATAAATTCATGAAAAAAATTACACTAATAAGTATTTACACAATTTAATAGGAAACATGGTGTGTAGCTTAAACTTGTCTCAAGGGATTCAAATTTGAGACAAAGAAAGCCTTACGAATATAAAAATCTATGAAGTAATGATTATTTGGAAAGGAATTAATGGGTATAAATTGTAAATATAGATAAATTAAAGTTTAAATACAATTTTATATGATCATAGGATAAAATAATTCAACTTAGAAGAATGGGGTTTAAGAATAACCAGTATAACTCAAATAAAAGAAAGTGATTTATGAAAAACCATTACCTTGTTTCTATTCTTAGTAAGATAGTCTCTAATCACCAGTATAACAAACAAAAATAACTTAATATCATATTTAATAACCTTAAAAATAAATATTACACTTTTATAATCCTTATTATATTTTTTATCATGAGTACATTAATTAGTTAAAGCGTATAATAACTTTAACTATTTTACGCATGTTTAATAATTTTGATATCATTACCCATAATTTGATACAAAGTTAACTATTATTATATCATTTAATATTCTTTAATATAAAACTTATATTTATTTAAAATATTATTATTTCATTCCATAAGTGTATTAGTTATACTGAGTGAAAGTGGAATTGGTGTTGGATTATTTTAGTGATTTTAGCGAATGAAAATGATACTTTAATAATAAGTTATATATTTAATATAATATTTACATAACCATATATAAGTAATAATTTTATTATTATACTATTATAATATTAGTTTTAATGTTTCCATATCCATCCATAATGGAGTTTTATTTCATCATTCATGTAGGTTTTTAATCCGACCAAAACTTGAACATGCTTTAACTCGATTGGGGAGTATGAGTAAGGAGGTGTTTTATTTTGATATAAAATCATTATAACATAAATATAATGATATTTTTTTAATTTTTTTATGATTTTTAACTATATTATTAGGTTTTTTTTAAAATTTATTAAAATCTAAATGAAAAATGTAGAATGTTTCATTGTGGAGGCAGTAATCTGCACATACACATGATTAACGTTCCCGTTTCTCAACGCTTAAGAGGGGGTTAAGGTGGATATTAAATTGATAGTCGATAATAATAATTATATTAAATATATAATAATTATTTATAATTACTACCATTATTACCATCCATGGATGGTGGTAATGAAAAAAAACGACATCGCTTTATGGAGGTTTTAGTCTGTGCAACAACTAATAATGTTATTTTTTATGAATTGGTTGAAATGGATAAATAAGGGTTTTGAAATTAATAAAACAACATATAATTATAATAATTATAAATAATTAATCATATTATATTTAATTATTATATATTTTTAAGAGTAATATTATGAATAAAAACTTAAGAAGGATATAATACTTACATAGAGACTTGATTTTTCCTTGGAAGTTCCCTTGAAATTGATGGGCTTAGGCTAACCATGAGTGAAAAAGGGATTATATTTGTGTGATAAGGTTATAGGTAGATTAAAATTTCATATTTTCAAGGATTAATTAAAATTATATGTGTGTTATTGAAAGGCAGTATGTGATCCCCATTTATAAGAGAGGAAAAGGGTACTTTTGGAAACACCATTTATATTTTAAAAATTCCATGAAACTATTCAAGGGTAAATGGATCAATAAGGGAAATAATTGCATTTTTTTTGTATTTTTGGGTATATAAAAGCTCAAAAATGTGTTTTAAAACATGTTATAAACATGTTATAGGGTTTTTACCATTAAGTTTTTACATTTTACTACTTTACTTTTAAAATAGGTAACATGTTTTTTAACTAAGTGATTTTATGTTTTAATAAAAATATAACATAAAATATATAACCAAATTCTGGAGTTTTTGAAATAAATATAAACATTATTTTATCCAATTAAATTTATAAATATTATAAAATTAACTTTTAAATTTAAATAGATAATGTGTAGAAATACTGTTTTAGTAAAAAAATGACATTTTGACCATTATAGATTTTTAATATTATTTAGTATTTATTAACAATTAAATTAGTGTTAATATATTTATTTATGTGTTCAAAGATAATATTAGAATCATTATTTAAAGTATTTAAATTTAATAGATATGATAAAAATTCCAAGATATTTATAAAACAATAATATTAAAATAATTATTTCAATGTTATCATGTTAATTAACACTAAACCTAATAATATAAAGCTTACACCTAAATAAATTGACCATATTAAATAATAATAATATTATTTTCCAAAAAATAAGAATAATTTTATCTAATTAACTTTATATGTTTATGTAAAATTAATTTTAACACAAGGGCATGTAACGCGTAAAAACTCTTTTTTTTGAAAAAGTTTATTTTAGGAAAAATGATTTATGATTAGGATAGTGTTATAAATGATATTGATTCAAATGAATTTTAAATAATTATTATCATTTAATTATTATTTATTTAAAAAAATAAAAAAAATTCATTTCATCATATTATAATTAATTAAACAAAATAGTTGAAAAACAATTTTAATTTAAAATTCTACAGGAATTTTTAAAATGTTGACCATAGATTTATAAATTTAAAATAGTATTTTAAATTAATTTATTATAATTTATAATATATAATTTTATATAAAAAATCTTTCAAAAACTTTCAATGTATATATATAATAACATGATTTCATAAAAGTGATGAAATTAATAAAATCAGTATTTTCACTATTCACTTGAAAATAATGTGTTTCAGAAAAATTCCAAAAAATAATCTCAAGTAAATATGGTCATGATAAATAAAAAAATGATTTTAAAATTTTCAAATTAATATCCTAAAATTTGTAATTTTTTTTAATTAAACATATGGTGAAAAACTATTTTTAAGGGAAAATAACTATTTGTATATTTTCTTTTCTCCTTCCTATTTTTTTATAAATTAATAATTAAACTAGTGTTAATACTTTATTCATATAAAAATATACAATTCTTTAAAATAAGTAAATTTTAGAAAGTATATTTCATTAGTTACTTAGCTACACTAGTTGATTCGATATTCAAAGTGAATTTTGTTTTGTTTATATATATATATTCATAATCCCATTACCATAGTTTATACTATCCAATTCTATGGATACCTTACATCTATCCATATTTTTTTTGGTTCCGGTGTTGTGTGTGGAGAAATCCACCAAACATGATATGTACTTAAGGAAAACTATATAGTGAAATCCCAAGTCGTTACATTCTATCCCAATAATAAATTGCGTCCCCTAAATTTAATTATCATTTAATTATAGGAATAGATAAAGGTGGAGAAAGGATTGAAATGACTCAATATATTATATCTAATAATATTTGGTCCTCAATATCATACGGAATAATTGAAAACACTTATCTTCCCAAACCATTTCAAGGAAATGAATCTGATTACTAGGTATTAAGGCCAATGTGAAGAATTCAGTTTTATTCGTAGATAATTCATAGTTATCCTTACACTAACATACATTCAAGTTGATTTAGAATGTGTTTTTCCCTATTATATAAATTAATTTGTATTCAAAATAAATATAACCATTCTATTTTGAAAATAAAGTCAATTTTTTAGAGGAGTATAAAAAGTTTATTTCCACAAACATAATAATCATACCACTAAATGTTTTCTTTTAAATAAAAATAACTGAGGGTGGTGACTTGATATTATTATAAAACACCTTAAATATAGTAGGGTTTATGTAAGTAGAATACAAATACTAAATCAGGGTGGAGGGTAAATGAAACCTAATTACCACTATCCTCTTTGTTGATAGTCATTACATAGGTTATTCTTTATTGCACAGGTCTAAGAGGATGTGGATTCATTCTATCCTCTGTAATCCTTGGATTAGGGAATTGACTTTGATAATGTCTAAGTTATCTAAACAAAAGATATTGAATCATTATTGGTTCCTTTGGATGTGTTATATCTTCTTTCCTCTTGTTAACTAAACTCTTCAATTTCCTATGACTGTTTGATACTCGATGACCCCCTTTTACACTAGAAAAACATCTCTCAGTACCCTCAAGGAAATTACATTGTGGATTATTCTAAGATTTTTGATATTTGGGAAATTGAAATCTTTTTCCCTTCACCATCTTCATTAACTAATCTTTCACGAGACTCCATAGTTATCTATTTTGTTGTGCTTGATACTTCAAATATGTTCACATTTTAATCATATTTCATGATAGCCAGTTTAGTATAATCACAAGGTTTTATACTCAAACTATAGCTTTGATGAGTTATTCATTGGGGTAATTTTCACATGGTTCTTCACACTCATGGTTCCTATAGTTCCATCCATTACTAAAACCAAAAGTTTTGAGTGAAAAAACATTAACTATATGGGGGAATTATTATAATCATAAAAGTAATTCAATCTTAAAACATCTTATTCTTTTACATTTCCATATTGAACCATAGTTCCTTTAATTAAACATATATCAATGTTAGTTTGATGTATGTTACTTTAAAGTGGGTTATCTTATGCTTATTATAATAATATCTCAAAGAAAATAAGAAATCAATCCTTCATAGTGGTTTGTAAAGAGAATATGATTAACCAAATAATATCCCCATTAGTTTCAAACAAGATGTGTAGTAAGGGATCATTCACCATGCATTATAATTATGGATAAGATACACCCTACTAACTCTTTTCAGGGTTGTTACTCATATATTCATCTATTCCAAAACCATGTGAACTGGTAGTATCTAGTCAGGGATGTATTTATAAGAAAACAATCTACTCAAGACTTTACAAATATTTTAGGATAACATCATATACTTAGAATAATCCCTAGGGTTTTTATTAAGGTTATATTATCCTAACACCATAGTTAGCTAAACTAATATTCAAAAATAACTAAACTAATATCTAAAATAGTATCCAAAATAACTAAAACTTGATCTTATACAAACTAAAGATACACAATATGAACATGACCTGAATAATACAAAAAGCACTTGATTTTGATCATACATCTCACAAACAGTCACACAACCCAAGGACCTAAAGGTTTAGTGTCTTGGAGACTAGCTACATAAACCTCTTATTTTACAATACTTGTGAACATTTCTCTATAAACGTGCTCATATAGGCCCTTTTCTATATACCTCACATGACATAATCAAATTTATAATATGGGTAATGGATACATAAGAAATGGGTGATCTTAAATTACCAGTAAAGGAAAAGACATATCATAAGGTATTAGATCATAAACATAAAAGAGAACAAGAGGAGGAATTATATATCTTAATAAAAGATCATAAGAGTATGTATGATAATCATAAAACATTATGTATAAATATAAGATCACAAAACAATCATTAAGTAAGAATAAAAGTTATAACATGGCTCAAAAAACATATCAATAATCATAAAACAATTTATCAAGATATACGATTTTTTAATAATTTAAAAATAAGGCATCAACATTTTTTTTAAAGGTTGGGGCCGAAGCCGCATTTTATTATTTAAAGAAAATACCTCTTCTGACTGGGTAGAGAGAGACCCATTACATAGCCCGAAGGCCCAAGGCCAAGTGGCCTGAATACAAGGCTTGAAAGCCCATTTTATGGCCCAAAGGACCCTTCGGTGAACAATATTGCTATAGTACCTGGGCTGCTATAGTCACTACTACAGTACCGCCGCCGATAGAGTTCCTGCTACCTTCTCTGCTATAGTGCCACTGTTGCTATAATTCCACTGCTTCTATAGTACTACTACAGTGCCCTGCTATAGTACCAAAAATTAGTCCCTGCTCAGATTTGATCCTGGGTCTTTTGGATGCCATGTAGGAGCCTGTACCACTTGGGTACATGCTCGTTAGAAAATAAGGCATCAACAAGAAAACATGGAATTTCATGGAAATGAAATTCATTGTTTAAAATTGACATAACTAGATTAAAAACTAGGGATTGTGAAATAAATTTATGAATAACTTAAAAACGTGGTACAACCATAAGCATATAAAAACCTGTGTGAGAAAACACATTATTCCCACACTCATGTGAACCAACTCATTATATCCATGCATGAAAATGTGACTAAACCCATCATGACCAAACCCATCATTCCCACACCTACTTAAATAAACACATTATGTCCATGCCTAACTATCTCATGAGATATTAGCCCAAATTAACACATTGGAGGGAAATATAGGACCCCAAATGTCATCGTCCATACATATGTTGCCACTTAATATCAATCATCATCATAACTTAAAAACCCATAGAAAAACAATGGGTTTCCTAAACTAATGACATGATATGAACTTAAGAAGTCATCAAAATCTCATTTCCCAATAGTATTCATAACATAATAACATAGAGAGTATGATTAAAATATCACTTCATTAGATATAAACCTTGGAGAAAAAATTAAAGTGAAAATATTTTTTTTTCAAAAAACCTTTTTAAATATTGTTATAAAATATAATGTGTAAAATACTTTCAAAAACCGATTTTGAGAAGGGAAATTGAATTATTTTTTTGAAAATCCTATTATAAATAGTTCCAAATAAAATATCCTTAAAAATACATAAGGTTTAAAAAAGTATAGGTCAAAATAATTTGAAAAATTTTAATTTTAAAAATAATATTTTATAATGGAAACTTGAAAAATACATAAAGGTTGTAAAAATAAAATGTGGAGTTGATGATAAAACCTTTTATTTTGAAAGAATTAAAAAAACTTTTGAACATTTGGAAATAAACTTGTTGAAAACCCACATCATTAAAAATATGGTGAAACCTTTATTTTAAAATAAATAAATGGAAATAAAAGTATCATTGGAGTAAAAACAATTTGATTTTTATACTAGGTAAATCGGAACATTGGTGGGAGGTAAAAACATTTACACAGAAGAAAAATCCATTAAAGGAAATGAGAATTATTCTTAACAATAATTAATTTTAATGAAATAATTGAATCATAAAAGAAAATGAATTTGGAGTGGATCATGATTTCCTTATAAAATAATGTGGTAATAAAACATAACATAATCATAGTTTATAATATACCAATATTGAAATATTATAGTCTAGGAATAGTAATTGTGATCCAAGGAAAATATTTGATTCATGAAAACCCATTACATCCTTTGTAACATTTGAATCAAAACCCCATGATATTTATAACATTAAAAATAATATATAATATAATATAATATAATAAAATAATGATACAAAATGAAACTAGGTAAGTATTTAATCTATTTAAAAGGAAACATGGTGTATACCTTAAACATGTCTCTCAAGGGATTCAAATTTGAGACAATGAAACCCTTATGAATATCGTAATCATTGAAGTAAGGATCCATTGAAAAGTAATTCTTATTAAATAATTTAAAATCTAGATAAATTAAGGTGTTAATACAATTTTATACAATCATAGGATAGAATAATTCAACTTAGAAGAATGGGGTTTAATAATAACCATTATAACTCAAAGAAAGGAAGATGAGTTATGAAAAATAGTTACCCTGTTCTACTACTTAGTTGAATGTACTATAAGATCATTTATAAAAATAAATAAATAAATAAATATACTATGAAATAAATTTAATAATCAATATTACCATTTTTTAATCCTTATTATAAATTTTTTATCATGAGTACATTAATTAGTTATAATGTATTAGACCATTGGGTGTTAAGAACTTTAACTATTTTACACATGTTTAATAATTTTGATATCATTACCCATAATTTGATAAAAAATTAATTATTAATATATCATTTAAGATCCTATAATATATAACTTATATTGATTTAAAATGTTCTTATTTCATTCCATAATCATTTAAGTTACACTGTCTGAAAATGGAATAAGTGTTGACCTATTTCAGTGATTTTAGCAAATGAAAATGATAATTTAGTAATAATTTATATAATTAATATAATATTTCTATAATCATATACCAATAATTATTTTACTATTATATTATAATAATATTAGTTCTCTTGTTTTTATATTAATCCATAATGGAGTTTTATAGCATCATTCATCTAGGTGGTAAATTCGACACAAACTTAAACATGCTTCAATTTGATTGGTGAGTATGGTTAAGAAGGTATTTTATTTTGACATAATATAATTATAATATAATAATAATTATATTATTTTGATTTTTTATTATTTTGAACCATATTTTAAGGTTTTATATAATGTATTAAAATCTATATGAAAAACAAAAAATGTTTCATCATGGAGGCGGTAATCCGCACGTACACATGATTAGCGTTCCCATTTCTCAATATGTGATAGGGGGTGAAGGTGTATATTAAATATAAATTTAAGAATAATAATTATATTTTATATATATATCATATTTAATCATAATTAACACTATTATTACCATCCATGAATGAAGGTAATTAAAAACAAATGACGTCGCTTCGAGGAGGCGGTATTCCGGACAACACACTAGTGATGTTATTTTGTTTTTCTAAGTTAGTGGAAATGGATAAATAATGGTTTTAACATTAATAAAACAACACATAAGTATAATAATGTTACTGTATTTATCATATTATTATAGTGATAATATATTTAGAAGAGTAATATTAAGAAGAAAAACTTAAGAAGGAGACAATACCTACATCAGAGGCTTGACTTTTCCTTAGAAGTTCCCTTGATATTGAAGGTATTAGGATAAATATGAGTGGAATGAGGACTATTTTTATGGTATAGGGTTATAGGGAGTGTAAAATATAAGGGCTTCATGGATTAATTTGAATTATAGGTGTGTTTTTAAAGTGTGTATGTGATCCCATTTTATAAGTGAGGAAAATGGTACTTTTGGAGGCTTGACTTTTCCTTAGAATATCTCTTGATATTGAAGGTATTAGGATAAATATGAGTGGAACGATGACTATTTTTATGGGATAGGGTTATAGGGAGTGTAAAATAGAAGGGTTTCATGGATTAATTTGAATGATAGGCGTTTTTTTAAAGTGTGTATGTGATCCCTTTTTATAAGCGAGGAAAATGGTACTTTTGGAAACACCCTATATATTTTAATAATGTCATGACACTATTCAAGGGTAAATGGATCAATAATGAAGAAATTGGAGTTAGTTTTGATAAAGGATAAAACATGTGTTTCAACACATACTTTAAACATTTTATAGGGTTCTTACCATTAAGTGTTTACATTTTACTCTCTTACTTTTAAAATAGGTAACTAGTTATTTAACTAAGTGATTTTATGTTTTTAAAAAAATATAAAATAACATATATAACCAATTTTGGGTGTTTTAGAACTAAATTTTACGTATATTTAATCCAATATAATTTATTAATATTATAAAGTTAACTTTTAAATTAAATCAGATAATGTGTAGAAAAACGTTTTTAGTATAAAAATGATATTTTAACCAATATAGATTCTTAATCTTATTTAGTATTGATTAACATATAAATGAGTGTTAATATATTCATTTATGCATTTATATATCATATCATATTAATTTTTTAAATTATTTCAATATAATTTATTTGAAAAAAATTTCTCAATATTAATTAGACAATAATGTTAAAATAATTGTTTCACCATTAACATGTTAATTAACATTAACCCTAATAATCCAAATTTTACCCCCAAAAATTTCATATTAAATAATATTAAAATTATTTTACCAAATATAAAAATCATTTTATCTAATTAACTCTATACGTTTATGTAAAATTAATTTTATCATCAGCGCATGTAACACACAAAACCCTGTTTTTTTTGAAAAAGTTTATTTTTAAGAAAAATGATTTATGATTAGGATAGATTTATAAATTTAATTGATTAAAATGAATTTAAATAATAATTCTAATTAATATAGTATATATTTAACAGTAAAATAAATAAAAAAATTCGTTTCATCATGTTATAATTAATAAAACAAAAAAGTTGAAAAATAATTTTAATTTAAAACGCTACATAAATTTTCAAAATGTTGACCATGAGTTTATAAATTCAACATAGTATTTCAAAATAATTTATTATACATTATAATATATAATTTTATAGGAAAAAGGTTTAAAAAACTTTTAATGTATTTATATAATAAAATAATTTCATCAAAGTGATGACATTAATAAAATCAGTATTTTCTACAATGAATTTATTTTTTCCTTATTAAATTTTTGAATATTTTGACGAATATTTTTAGATCTATGAACTGAGTTAGTGTGGGATTATAGGTCCCAAAGTGGACAGGTATCAATATAATTAAGATATTAGATAAGTTATATCACACACAAACATAGTTTTTTTGGAAGCAATGGAATAACTCCTGAATGGAGTTTCAGATTGAAAATGTAAGACCACAATTAAATTTAAAATGTAGGTTTTACCCGAGGAATTTCATAATCTTTATTGGTATGGGGAATTTTGGTAAAGTTCAGTACTTGTTGAAAATAATAATAAAAATTAATAAATTTATTTATTTTTTATTTTAAATTCAGTGACCTAATTCTATCCTATAAAATCATACTTATGGAAAATCACTAGGGTTACTTGATTAACCATGGGGATTGAGAGAGGACCTGTTAGATGAGCATTCTTAGAGGCATAATGGCAAACCATTATTTAGAAATTAGTGTGCCAATGGTGCTTATGGATTCGCCAATGAAACCTACATGAAAAGATTCTTCATCAATGATCGATCCAAAACTGAGGCAGGGTGTTGTTTTATTTAGTTTTATCCCATTTTTATCCCATGTAAAATGTGAATCAATTTACACAAAAAAATTAATTCATGGATCAGTGGTTATTTTAGGTTAATTTTTTTTATCTTCCTAGAGATTAGGAATTGATATTTATTTTTTGTATTTGGTTCTTCATTCTTCATTCTATTGGAAACGAATCAAGTACAACCTGAACAATGAACGAGGTTTATTCCTCTGGTGTTTCATGATTTTATTCTTTCATTATTCTCTTGTTCATCACCAATATTTTCTTTGGCTGAAAGTTTAACCAAAGCCGAGTGGATGATCATTTCATGATCATTCTTTTCCACAATAGATCATCACCATGGGTTCAGTTTTATGATCCATGGATTGATCAAGGTGCAATGATGATAGTGGGTGATCAGAGATGGACCGAGATCATATTGATTCTTCCCTATTTCATGGTTTGGCATGTGGAGATGACATTTTGTGATGAGGGTTGATTCATGAGAAGATTGGATGAAAAAAATTTGGTCACTAGTGAAGGAAATGTTTGGTCAACCTATATCAACAATTTTTAGGTGATATTGGTGGCTAAATCGAAGGATTATGTGATATGAGTGGAAACGAATAGAGAACTAGCAGTTTTGAAAAAATCATGATGACACGATGTGTAGTTTGAAGAATAAATGTTTTGTGGAACTTAACTATGGTGTCTAAGGCTTACATGTGAAATAAAATATCACACACCTTATGGTACCCACCACATTCCTTATGACCCATGCCTAGAAACTCTACGTATATTCTATGAGTACATGAAAAAAAACAGATACACATGAAAAACTAGAGTACATGGGCATAGTCTAGTACTCAAATTCAACCTGGTACACATTCATGAACAAAGTAAATAGGCGTGACCAAAGTACACGGGCATGGACCAATGTACACTGGCATGAGTTGGAGCACACAGGTAGACCTAGAGCAGGCAAGAAATACCATGTACTCTAAGTACATGATGTGTACTTCTTCCAGGGTGGTTTGAGGACTATATTCTCTTTAGTGTGGACCATATTCCTTAGTGTATATTCCCTTGGTCAATTCTCATGAGTGTAGAGTGAGGAATCACATCTTAAATAAAGGATTTGACCCCCTCTATGGGATTAATATTGGATAGAGTTTAAGGAATACCTTCATGTGGCATAGGGAAGGATCCTCTATCATATCATCTTCCCTAGGTGGGATTTTAGGAATCAATGTGACCAACATACCCAGGCATTGATTCACTACATAGAGGGTTATTCTAGATATGGTCTAGTATGCCCCATAATCCCTAGAATATATCCACTATCTACGTATTGATATCTTAGGAGTTATAATATATACTTTTTTATGGAGTGTCTCGATGAGCATGACCACTCGTATGAGCACCATAAACATTATTAGGATCATGGAGTGAGTTCTACTAGGTGGGACTTATCTTGGAACCTCGTTCAGGAATCCTAGGCTAACAGTGTGGTTATGAACTTTCCTTGATACTTATTGTCTATCTTGAGTATATCTAGGTTATTATTTTATGACTCATATTCTGATTGACATTCCCTTGCGACAATGAGATGAATACTCTCTTGATTATTTATGTTTGGTGATTTCAGGGTGTCCTACTGGGTATTTATAAACTCAAACCTACACAAGTTCTTCCCTAACATGTTATGTCTTTTGTATATGACATACCATTCGATGGGGTCTAAGGTAGACCATGATTAGACGGAGCATAGTTGAGCTAGAAAGACGGTGGATCATACCAAGTGTTTCATTTGATAGCAATCCCCTACTTCTTTCTATATGGAAATTTTTTACCATTTTGGTGGGATTGTATTTGGAACTTTATGATTTATAATTCTTTTTTCATACTATGATCATGGGATATATATATATATATATTCATGTATTGGAATCAGTTTTATTTTACCTTTCAACATTTTATGGGTATTTGGATATGTGTGCGTGTGTAAAGGTACCTTTGGATAAGGCCTCCCATGTGTGAGATATGCCTACTTGGTGCTTGACATCATCCCCTGGACTATTGGAGGTGGGATTAGGGTGTCACATACGGTTTATCACTGGCCAAGCAGGCCCCGATTGGTCGGTTCATGATAGAGTGGTATAATAGCATGTTACATACAAGGATCAGAGTTTGAATATTGTCAAGCTATGCGATTGGATTAGGAAATAGGTAAACAATGTTAAAGTGTTTCAATTTTGGCTCTTGGTTTAGGGAATTCGGTGTTGGTGCAGCAATTAATGTATCCATTTACCAGGACTCTGATAACTTTCTTATTGACTCTGTATATGTAGCTACTAGTTGTAGGTAAAACATTGGTACATACAACATATAAGAATGGTTTGTGGTTTCCATATCCTTATTGAGTCATATCCCCAAATATACTCATAACCGTGGTACATCTTGTCTATTTTATGATGACTCCATGATGATTTAAAACTAAGGTTCCACAATAGGATCATGAGGATGATCCACCTAGTGAAAAGACTTATGCAGGGACCTATTCATAAGGAACTACCTTTGGGTGGTTTTCCAATCATATCTCCACTCATTGTGTAGCAGGTTGTACCAACAATACCATCAGATGAGGCGTGCAGGCTGAGCAGACTTCATGAGTTTTGGAAACAGTAACCCCTAAAGTTTCATGGTGAGATAGAGATACATATTTCTAAGGACTATCTTGGGGTATTTAAAAAAATTTCCTCTTTATTATGACATCCTCAGATCAGATTATGATCCTAGCGGGGTGCCTTCTTCATGGATCAGTAAGGTGATAACAAAGTCTGGTGACTCTGTCATATGACAGGACAACCATTTCATGGATATAGTTTCAACATCTTTTTTGAAAGAATTTATCCCTTGATACATTTCAAGTGGTGTGTATCTAAGAGTTTCTATAATTTCAATAGGGAATTATGACTATGGTTGAGTATTCATTGTGGTTCACTAAGCTCTTACAATACTCCATGGATATGGTTTGAGATGATTTATTATAAGATCATACCTTATGTAGTAGTATTTTTAGGTATATATAGGATATTTTGATACCTATTTTCATTCCTACTTATGATGGTGTGCCCAAGTGAGATTTAGTGGTGGAGATCTTCTTGGAGGAGCAGATGCCAATAGTTGGTGTTGGTAGTGGGAACATAGAATTTGACACTTCACCATCCGATAGCCAATGGTAGTCATAGGGATTCAGATGTGAGAGATGCTTTAGGAGGAAGTATTATGACAAAGTTTCTATGATTTATGGCTCTTAGTTTGGTTCTAATTGGACTAGGGAGAGGCGGTGTTACTCTTGTGACGGTTATGGACATCTTGTGCAGGATTGTCCGACCCTCCGTATAGATGACAAAGATAAATTCGACAAACCACCCAGAAAGAGATATCTATTCTATTAGGGTTTTCTATAGTGAGGTGGATGTGGTATTGGAGTTGAGATATAATCATTATGTGGAATTCTATTTGATCTATTTCCACCAACACCCCATGTGGTACAAACCAGGCTCAGGGAGCTACTGGCAAGGGATGAGGACATCGACAGGTAGTTGAGGCATACTACCAAGAGGATATAAGGATGATAAGAGGTATTATATGTGCCCTTTTTTTACCTTATATACAATACTAATATATATAGGCATATTTCTAAATCCCTAGTTCAATACCTAGATATTCTAGTTGAGATTTTAGCTCAACCCTTGTGTTTGGAGACTCGTACTGGAGGAGATTCAATGATCACAAACTTCTTATGATAGTGTGAACCAACCCTTGGAGGATAGAGATTCATTTATGATCTATTTTTAGTAGTGATGAGGCCTTATTATTTCATACTAGATATGGAATGAATATACATAGTTCATGCACAAAATGATTATTTCTGATGGAGGATGCCATGTGCCCGCATTGATGGGATGAGTCTTTCCTTCATTAGTGAGAAGGAAACCCAGGAAGAACAATATGGAATCATATGTAGGAGGATTTTTCTGATTACTCACCAATTGGATAGTATTATCCTTGGAGTAGCATATTCTATGAGCTTTTGGATTCCTACACTGGCAGTGGAGTATGGGGGCATCTTCCCTAAGGATATGCCGGGATTTACTATACATAGAGAGATAATTTTTTTTATATAATTACACCCTCAGAATTCCATAGAATATATTCCAACATATTGGATTTCTCCCACATATATTCATAAGCTGAAGGTTTAGTTGGAGGAGTTGCAGATGAAGGGCTTTTTCAGACCCAATGTGTCACTCTGGGAACCCCCAAGTTTATTCACCAAGAATGTGGATGAGAACTTGAGGTTGTGTGTGGATTATCATCACCTTATCTAGGAGAAAATGAAGAATAAGTATATACTACCTAGTATCGACAACCTCTTTAATCAATTAAAGGGGTAGAGATGGTTCTAAAAGATTTACCTTAGATCAGGTTATCACCAGCTCTAAGTTTGGGATGAAGACATACCAAAGATGACATTTTGATGTTGTTACGGTCACTATGAGTACTTGGTGATGCCTTTAAGTGTGAAAAATTCCCCATATGTGTTAATGAGACTCATGAATTGAATATTTCATCCCTTCTTAGGTTGGTTTATGGTGTTCATCATCAATGATATCCTGGTGTACTTGACATCCAAGGAGGAGCACATGAGACACTTGAGGATAGTCCTAGACATACTCAGAGAGTACCATATTTATGGGAGGAACTTGAATTTTTAGTTTTAGATTTGATAAGTCCACTTCCTATAAAATTTTATCTCAGAAGAGGGAGTAGTGGTGGACCAGGTGAAGGTTGAGGCAGTTCTAGATTGGGACCCACCCAAGAGTGTGATTGAGGTATGAAAATTCTTCAGGTTAGTAGCCAACTATTGGAGATTTGTACCCAATTTATTTAGGATTGTGGCACCCTTGACTACTTTTACCCAAAATGGACATCCTTTTATGTGGATAGAGAGTTTATATTAGGGTTTTCAGAAGTCATGACATAAGTTGATGAGCATCCCCATCATGAGATTTACAGAGGGGGTGTTGAGTGCATAGTGTTCTGTGATGCCCCTAGAACTGGTATTGTATATGTTCTAAAGTAGAGGCAGATAATGAATACCTATGGGTCTTGTTAGTTGAGATCATATGAGAAGAACTATGAAACCCACGATCTGGAGCTAGCAACGATAGTCTTTTCCCTGAAGATGTGGAGACATTATCTCATGGGTGAGCCATTTATCATCTATTATGGACACAAGAGTCTTAATTATATATTATCACATAAGGATCTCAAATTGAGACATAGGTAATAGATAGAGTTCCTACATGATTATAACTTCGAGATAGTCTATACTCTTGGTAAGGGGAACATGGTGGTATATTATCTCAGTTGGAGATCATGTTCATAGTTTTTAATAAAGGTTATAGGATATTTATCCTCATTTTAGTTGTTCATAGTGGATGTGGATGGTGATACTTACCTCCGCTTAAATTGTTTTACCCATATTCTCCTATATAATGTTATGGAGGCTCATCTTGGAGATATCAACTATGAGACCTTTTATATTAAAATATCCATTAGATATGATCTTGATGGATTTTCTGAAGGTGGGGAGCATGTTTTCCTATTCAATAGGAGGGTAGTGGTACCAAGTATGTTGTTAGTGGTGGTTTTGATGGATTTTCATATATCCCCATCGGAATTTCAACCAGGTGTAGTACAGATGTACCGGCACCTTTGACATCAATTATAGTGGCCAAGAATGAAGAATTGTGTAGTGGAGTTTGTCTCTCTATGCCTCACTTACACTAAGTTCCAGTGGGTTTAAATAAAAACCGTGAGGTTACATAGTGGAAGTGGGATGATATCTATATGGAATTCATGATGGGGCTCCCATGATTATCTAGAGGACATGATTCCATCTAGGTTACCATAAACCGACTCACCAAGTCGTTCCACTTCCTAGATATTTGAGAGTAAAGTTCATTTGAGTTCTTGAGATGAATTTACATACATGATATAGTCTGGATTCATAGATTTACCTTAAAAATAGTTTCAAACCATGATACTCACTTCACATCATGATTATGGATAGTATTTTAGGAGGAATTTGGGACTCAGTTGCATTGGACCATAATGTTTTACCCACAGACTGATAAATAGACTAACAGACCATCCAGGTTCTAGAGGACATGCTTTAATATTGCATGTAGGACTTTGGTCGTAGTTGATAGGATCACCTAACGTTAGTGGAGTTTATATACAACAATGACTGCCATTCCACCATCGGTATGGAACCATTAAAAGTTTCATACGAGAGACCCTGTAGGTCACCACTATGCTGAACTAATACCAGGGAGTTAGTACTCATGGGCCCAAATTTGGTGTGATCGACAATAGAGAAGGACCAGAGTATCCCTGAGTGGATGAATATATCTTAAATCCATCATAAGTCATATGCGGACAGGCGATGGATGCTTTTGGAGTTTAAGGAGGGAAACTATGTGTTCCTGAAGTTCTCACATCAGTGTGGATTACAGATATTTATCCAAGGAATAAAGTTATCTTTGAGGTTAATTGGACCGTTTCATAGTTTGTGTAGGGTTTGTGAGGTAGTTCAATGTTTATCTCTACCACCGTAGTTAGATCAGGTACACGATGTCTTCCATGTGTCGTGGTTGAGGTTGTATGTGCACAACCCATCACATGTTATCAAAAAGGGAGAGCTAGATATTGAGGATGGAGATACCTTTATAGATTACTCAAGAGAGATCAAGTATCGAAAAGATATGATCCTTCATGAGTGAACAATTTTCTTGTTTCATGTCTAGTGGAATCATAAGAATATTCAGGAGAGCACCTGGGAGTAGGAGAACTAGATGCAAGACCAGTACCCTCATCTTATTGAGTAGTATTTTTTTCTTTTCAAGAAAAAATCCAAAAGACTGGGAGAATTTAATTACTTTTTTTCCTTATTAATATTTAGAATATTTTGATGAATATTTTTGGATCTATCTGCTAAGTTAGCATGGGATTTCATGGCCTGAAGATACTTAATATTTATTTAATGAAAATATTAAATAAGATATATCACAGGCATGAAGTTTTTTATAAATTAATGGAATAAATCCTAAATGGAGTCACTCATCAGAAATTTGAGACTACTATTAAATCATGAATGTGGGTTTTCCCTAGGCATGTCATAATATTATTTGGTGTTGAGTGTTTTGGTAAAGTGTTGTCACAGGCACAAATAATAATATAAATAAATGAATAAATTTATATTTTATTTTAAATGTAGCAATATAAATCTATATTATAAAATCCAACTTATAGAAAATCCTTAAGGTTAGCCACATAACCTTAGGGATTAAGAGAGAATACATTGGATGAGAATTTTTAGAGGAACACAAATAGATTGGAATTTATAAATCGATGCACCAATGATGCTTGTGGATATCACCAATGAAAATGATGTGCAACAATTATTTGTCAGTGATCTATCCAAACTTTAAGTAGGGAATTGTATTATTTGGTTTTATCCTATTTGTTATCCCATTTTAAACAGAAATAAATTTACCTAATAAAATGGATTCTCAAATCGGTGGTTGATTTTAGTTGATGTTTTTATCTTTCCAGAGATTAGGAATTGATATTACTTTTGATATTTTGTTCTTTTTTCATCTTTCTAAGAAAAAAATCATTTCTATCCCGAATAATGACAAATATTTATTTCTCTTTTTGTGTATTATGGTTTCCTTCCCCCATTCTTTTCATGTTCATCACCTGTATTTTATTCAGTTGGTAGTTTGACCAAAAACCAATGGATGATTGTTGCATGATCATTTTTTTGGAAAAAAGGATCATCACAATGGGTTTAGGCTCATGATATATGGATCAATCAAGGTGCGATGATGATAGAAGATAATCAGAGTTGGATCGATATTGGATCGATGCTTCCTCATTTTGTTGTTTTGAATGCGGTGGTGGCATGGTGTGATAGGAGCCGATTATTGAGTGGATTGGATGGATAGAATCTAAGAACCAGTAACAGAAAGGTTCATTCAACCTAGATCCATGATTTTTAGGTGAGATTAATGGATATATCAAAATAGGAGGTGATATGAGAGAAACCTCATACAGAACAAATGATTCTAGAAAAATCCCAACTGCACAACATGTAGTTTGAAGAAAACATGCTATGTGTACCTTAGATTTAGTGGATAAGGTTTACGAATGAAATAAAATATCACACTCCTTGTATTATCCACCATATTCCATGTGTCCCATGCATATAAAATCAACGTATACCCTTAGGGTACACGGGCGCAGACACAACCAGACACATGGGAAAAACTAGAGTACACAAGCATGGGCTATTACTAGGATATGGACTGGTACACTGACAAAACCAAAGTACATGAGCATGTACAATTTAAAGAGGCACAACCTGATATATACTAGAATGGGATGGAGCACAGAGTCATACTCAAGGTAGGAAAGGCGCATCACGTACTCCAAGTACATACCCTGTACTTCCTCCAGGGTGGTTTAAGGACCTTGTTCTCCTTAGCGTGGAATTGTTTCTTTAGGGTATGTTCCCTCAATCCATCCCCATGAGGGTAGAGTGAGGCACCACATCCTGAACATAGTATGTGACCCCCTCCATTGGATTAATCTCAGATAGAGTTTAAGGAATCCCTTTGTGTGGCTCGGGGTGGGATCCTCTACCATATATTCTTCCCTAGGCGGGGTTTTTGGATTGGGCGTGACCAACATTCCTAAGAATTGATCCCCAACATAGATTGTTATTGAAGATAGGGTTTGGTATACCCCACATTCCCTAGGAGTGATCTAGTATCTATGTGTATTGATCTATTTTGAGTTTTAACATGTACATATTTATGGAGAGGCTCCACAAGCACAACCTCTCAGATAAGATCCATCAGTGTTATTAGGATTGTGGAGTGAGTTATACCAAGTGAGTGTTATCTTGAAACCTAGAGTTGGAATCCTAGGCTGGCAGTGGTTTATGACCATACCTTGAGACTTAGTGTCTATCTTGAGTATATCTAGGTTATTATTGTATGTATCATATTCTGATTAACATGCCCTTACGATGATGGATTGTCTACTCTTTAGATTATTTATGTTTGGTGATTTCAGGGTGTCCTACTAGGTATTTTTATACTCACCCCTGGATAAGTTCTTCTTACACATGTCATGTCTTATCAAGATGATGGGCCTTTTGATAGGGTATTAGGTGATGTAGGAGAAGACAAAGCATAGATGAGCTATACAAACCATAGATCGTACCAGGTGTTTCATTTGAAAGCAGTCCCCTCCTTGTAGGTTGGAATTATTTTACTTTTTTGGTGGGATCATATTTGGCCCTTTATTCTTTGTAGTAAACTTTTCATACTTTTATTGTGGGATATAGATGTATGCATGAATTGGTATCAGTTGTATTTTACATTTCAAATTTGTATGGGTATTTGGAGATGTGTGCATGTGTACAAGTACCTTAGGCCAAGGACTACCATGGGTGTGATATACCTTTTTCTTGCTCCTAGCTTATTAGAGGTGGGATTGGGGTGTCACACTTGGGTTATCATTGGCCAAGTGGTCCCCAGTGGGTTGGGTCTTAATATTTCCACTATCCACTTTAAAATCAAATATTTAAAAAAAATCCCAAAAATTCATCATAAGTAAATATGATCATGATAGATCCAAAAATAATGTTAACCTTTCCAAGTTCACATCCTAAAATTTCAATTTTTTATTTTTAATTAAAAATATGGCATAAATATATTTTTTATCAAAAAACAACTGTGTATATTATCTATTCTTTTTTTATAAATTATTAATTCAACTAGTGTTAATCCATTATTCATATAAAATATATCATTCTTGAAAAGAAGTAAATTTTAGAAAAGCGATTTCATTAGTTTCATAGCTACACTAGCTGAGTTGATATTTAAAGTGAAAATTATTTTGTTTATATACATATATTCATAATCTCATTACCATAGTTTATACCATCCAATTCTACTACTACCATAAAATAGTCCATATATGTTTGGTTTCAGTGATGCGTGTGGAGAAAGCCATCAAACATAGTATTTACTTAAGGAAAAATCTATAGTGAAATATTAGGTTGTTACAATTTATATATATTAGTATATATTTATATATATTTTATTATATATTTATATATATTAATATATAAGTCATTATATGTTACAAATATATATATTTTTGTTATTGTATATTAATATATATATACACGTTATATATTTAATATTTATATTAATATATATATACACGTTATATATTTAATATTTATATTAATATATATGTAATTATATATATAAATATTATAATATAAATTTAAATAAATATATAGAAAATAATATAAGTATTCTTATATATATATATTAATAATCATTTATTTATTTATTATTAATTAATTACAATTATGTTTTAACTTTTGTGTTTTTGTGTTTATACGCATTCATGTATGTGTATATTAATTTTATATAAATAAAATTTATTTTTATTAATATATAATACAATTATATAGGTAATACTATTAATATGTTTATATATATTAATATAAATATACCTATAAATTTATATATTCATATATAGATTAATTTAAAAATTAATATATATATTATAATGATCATTTATTTAGATATTTTTAATTAATTATAACTTCATGCATGTTTATATGTATGCATGTATCTATGTATCTATGTATATTTGCATCTATGTATGAGTGTATGTGTCTATATGTGGAGACTCTGGTTTTTATCATGTAAGACTTTGGAATATTCCTAGGAAAATTTTCGAAGCCAGACGTAGAGATGATGTGAAATTCCAATGCCTTGTGTTCCCAGAATTAATTTTATAAAAATATTAAATATATTTTATATTATAAACACATGATTAATTAAATAAAATGGGATAAATCTCAAATAGTTGACCAGATCAAAAATCTGAGACCACGGTTGAGTCCGGAATGTAGTGTTTACCCTAGGAGTGGCATAAAATGAGTTAGCATGGGACATTTGGACCCCTCACTCATTGGTGGAGCATTAAACGAATTAATTAATTATTAAATAAATAAATATTTTTTTACCCCGACATAAAATTTCCCCCCTATAAATACGCTATTATGGAATTTGACTACGGTTAGCCTCAAAACCCTAGGATTTTTCAAGAACGCTCTCTTCCTCTATTGGCATATCGACAACATTACGTTGGAGGATCGAGACAACATTATAGATCAGAGAATATCAGAACAAAATGAATGAAATGACTTCCTTATATTGTTGGAAGATGTGTTATTTTATGATGAACAAATCAAAAATCCAGGTAGGACTTTTCTTTGTGGATTTCTTACCCCCGATTGAATTTCTATGACGATCACGAATTAAGTTTGTTTGAATGGATTAATTCAAAGATCAAAAAACAATTGGTTGAATCAATTTCTTTTTGTTAATCTTGAAAATGAAATTATTGAAGTATGATAAATAATTATTTGTCAATTCCTCTCAATCTTGACCCTCAACGACGATGGCCAAACTAAGACGGTCATCGATCGATCCATGTTTGAGTTTCATAAACCTTTCTTCCTCCGCCTTATATGAGATCATCATTGTATTTTCCTTCTTTAACCAGTGATCCATGAAATTAAATTATCATGCATTTAAGATTTTATGAAATGGTTCATTACCACACCAATTCTAGAATCAAGCTTCAACATCAATGACTGCCGATCTAGTTTGGATTAGTGTTCTTTGGGGTTCGATGAAGGTGACATCGGTAGTCGTTTCAGGTAGAGTAGGGTGGAATGGTGAGCCCGCGGTGGCCTGGACAATGTGTTTCAGGAAGAGAAGGGAAACATGGTGAGCCCATGGTGGCTAAGATGCCATAGTTTGGGTGGTGAAGGGTGGCACAACGAGCCCACGATGGTGAGCCGAGGCAAACGAAGGCAGTGTCCGAGAGTTGACAGGTTTAGATCCGGGATCTATGGGTGTATATTGGAGATCTAAGGGTATAGATATCATTTTTAGAGGATGAACTGTCAATGGAGGAGCATGTTTGGGGGCTTCAGTTAGGGTTTATAGGGGGCATCACATGGAAAAGGATGGTGTGATTAGGGTTTTTCAGAATGAAAAATCATAGGAGGAGAGAGATAAGATAGATAAGAAGAATAAAATAAAAAAATATAAATGAAATAAAAAAAGAGGAAAGGAAATTGGTGGGGGTGGGGGTGGGGGGGGGGGAATGGGAGTATAGGCCAAGGGGGGGGGGGGGTGGATCCAGATGATTCATCCACCTAATTTATATAATTATTTTTTAATAAAATAATAACAAAAATATTATTATTATCAAGAAAACATTGTTTCTAACGTAAGCCCTCCATATGGTGTCGGTTTGATGCGCCATCTATGATAGCATGAACCTGACCTTGAGATGGAAATTTAAAGACCAATGTTGGATAATTAATTTTGGATCATTGCTCAGGTTCAAAAAATTGCTAAGGATAATAATAATAATAATATTATTTTTTTTGTGAAATATTGTATCAGACATAGCTTCTCCGTACGATGTCTGATTGACGAACCGTCAGAAGTGTTGTGACCTTCAAATTAATAATAACGTTTTTATGTTAATTTTAGGTATTTAATTCAGACTCGTGACTTGGACCCATGAGACACCATTCAAGTGCGATGCAGTGAAATTTGAATTTTTTACCGGGTGTCCGATTGAGTCAAGTAAATAGCTTATTTTGAGCATTTTTTCATGAGGATTGAAATAGTGTGATATTTTTATCCATATGACACATTTTTTAATAGGAATACTAGTCAAATTATGTTTTTCCCTAAGAACAATGGAGAGCCTCATGTGTTCGTCAGGATTTTGGCTGAGACACATCATGTAGTACCCTTAAAATTCATGTTGTACTACATGGCGAAGAATCCATGTGTTGGAAATGACACGACCTAACAGAAGAGTGGGACCAAACTTCATGTGGGTCTCTTAAATGTCATGTAAAACTTTATGAATCTTTTTTCATATGTATCTCCTTTATTTGAACTTGGATTTTGGCCAGTGAGTATCCTATCCTAAGTGTTTTTCTGCGTATAATGCGACAATTCCCTCATTTTTGGATTTTGAGATATGATGTGAAATGTTCTTGGAATGGTGCTTAGATAAGCATTTATCGATGATTAAAATGATCATACAAAATCACTATAGTATTATCGAGTGTAACCGTCCAGTAGAACTAGGTCGTAGCATTCCCCGATGATCTTTCCAAGTTACCCTCTAGCTGGGCTAGGTAGTGGAATTCCTCAATGTTCTTGGCATACCCTCTAGCTGGGTTGGAAGTGGTGTTCCCCAATTATAGTTCTTGGCTTACCCTTATGAAGGGATGGGTAGTGGCATTCCCCAATGACATCTTCAATGTGTAACCCTCAAGTTGGACTGGGCAGTGGAGTTCCTTGACAACTCACCGAGATTACCCTCTAGTAGGGATGGACAGTGGTGTTCCCCGATGAAAATCCTGAGCATAACCCTCCATCCAGGATGGGGAGTGGAGTTCCTTAGTGACTATTAGAGTAGGACCCTCCAGTCGTATCAGGGTACAAGATCCTTACCTAGAACTTATGGCCCCTCAACTGTGTAGCATAATGATGGGACATAGTTTGATGTAGCTTCAGACTCATAAGTTATAGGTACACTTTCCCCACTGAGATGCATTCTTTTGACATGACTTAAAATAATATGGGAGAGATAGTCCCACACAAAGAGAATAGTATCAAGGTGTGGTGATTGAGTCTCTTATAATTATGTGTTTAGGGCATACACATGAGGTGCTGGGCATCATTGATGGAATTATTTCAAATAGTTGGCTACTCATTTTCTTAGGTTGAGTTGTGAGATGGAGATCCACTTACCCTCTTGTTTGGGATTCTTTGATTGAGAACACACACACACACACACACACACACACACATCCTTCTTCGGTACCAAATCCTTGGGTTTTTATTACACTCCTTCTAGGAGAGAAACAAACGTGTGGGGTATGAAATGTGATTTCCATGTCTAGCTTCTCATGGATGGTTGAGTCTACTCTCCTTCTATATGTACAATATACTTGACAAGGAGTTCATCCTTAGACCATTTTTAGCTCCATGTGTTTGGATGAGTTTACTTTCACTCTCTTGTTGGGTTGAGCTATACTCTTTTACATTACCTTGTTCCATCTACTACTTTCCTCTAATATTTTATCTAATATTTCTCCCCCTTCACCCTCTTTAGGGTGTTCTACTAGGTATGTATATACTCACCCCTACATGGGATTTTCCCACAAGCATCATGTCTTTTTCAGATGACAGATAGGGTGACTATGAATTTATAGAAGATTAGAGGTATTGGGTTCTTGAACTGCATATGATGGTCGTAGCTTAGGATACAGAAGCTAGTCACTCTAAACTATTTACTTTTTTTTATAGTTTTGTTAGGTTGGGACATATTTCTTGTTGGGAATGTATTTTTCCCCTTTACTTTTAATTTACACTACCGTACTTCTGTACTCTCTAGAGGTTCATGCATGCCTAGTTTCTTTTGTTATATTTTTTCATCTTTTCCCCCATTATATCTTCACTTTTGTATTGTTATGGTTATTTTTGTGCATACAAGTACTTAGGAAAATTCCACCCTGAGTTTAGTTGCGCCTTCAGTGCTTTTCTCCACCCCTATCATATGGCGGGGATCTTGGGGTAGTTACGACTCAATTCCCAACATGGGCCGAGTAGTGAAAGATTGATATAAGAGGAAGTTCATTCCTTGGGATGTTGTTTAGATGTTTCCCATTAAGAGGATTGGTTCAGTTTAGGGAAATAGTGTCAAAGTATCTCGAGTGCGGATCTTAGGACAAGGAGTCCAGTGATGGTGTGGGCCGCTGATGTATCCATTCACCAAGACCCTGACTACCTACTTGTCAAGTTGGCATGCAGAGATATTTGTTTCCTGGATTAATGGTATATGCATAATATAAGATTGAGTATTTTATAGTATATCTTGAGGCATCTCTCCATTGTTATTGATATATATATATATATATAAATGTGCTCATCTGAATGCATTAATCCTCAATAAATTTCAAGATGCCTCTATGATGACATCCATCCAAGATACCAACTTCGATTCATGACGACGATTCTATGAATGAAAAGGCCTCATTTCAGGTCCCATATTGTGATCCCCTTAGTATAGGTGGGAAGGTCTAAGAACCTCCACCTATTGAGTAGCATATCATCCTAGCTGAGTAGGCTAAGGATATGCGCAGGTTGAGGATTTGCGTAGGATGATAACACTCCGTGAGTTACAGTGTCAGATACCGCTGAGGTTCCGTGACGATCCAGATCCTTAGGCAACAGAATATTGGATAGAGTCGGTGGTCCATATCTTCAGGCTTATTCAGACCCTAATGGATTAGATGGTGGATTTTTCTAACAACCTTTTTCATGGCGTGGCTGGTCATTGGTGGAGCTTAGCTACTTAGATTCATGATGAATCTACATTAGAATGGGATGACTTCCAACAGCTATTTCGGGAGGAGTACTAACCCTCCTTCTTACGCTGACTTCTGATCCAGGAGATTCTAGAGATTTATCCAGGAGTAATGATAGTGGATGAGTATGAAGATAGGTTTACAGACCTTACGCAATACTCCCTCTACATGATCTACAACATCTACTTCTAAACATGAATGTTTGAGCATAGACTCTATAGAGAGATTAGAGACAGAATTGTGCCCTTGTGCATCATCACATATTCTAGGGTTCTAGAGAAAGAACTGGTTATAGAGATATTTTTTTTTCATATGGACGCCGTAGAATTGGAGCTGTCAGTAGTCATCCCAGTGATGGGTTGTCTACAATAGCAGAAAGTCACTAGAGATCTCAGAAAAAGGAGACCCTTTCGCGAGTAGACTTAGGAACATGGTTGTATGGGGACAAGAAAACATAGAGGTCCAGAGCTTCCTGTGGAGTGTCATTGCTATTCTTGTGATGGGTGAGGTCACATGGCATGTGTCCGACTGACCAGACGTGCTGAGGAGCACTGGAAGATAGGCGACATACCTCCAAAATAGAGGCAATGCGGTAACCAGGGATCTCCTAGGAGAGATAAGGGTGGTCCCTATGGAGGTAGAGATAGAATAGGATATAGAGGAACTATTGGTGGTGGTCGCAACTATGAGATCCTTCCACCACCACCACCAGGTAGACCACATTAGGCTTAATGAGCTAGCAGTCGAGGCTGTGGACAAGTACAGGATTTGGAGGCTTATAACCCTACAGTGAACGAGATGATAAGAGGTACACTCTATGTACTTTATACCTTATATAGTATAAATATTTTGAAACTGTTGTGAGGTACTCTCTTATTTCCAATCCTTGTTCGAGGTTCAACCGGGGTGACACGAGGTGTCAATGTAACCCTGTGTTGGTGTTGTTCAATATAGCTTCAAATTAACAAGGAAGAGGGGTTCTTCCCCCACTAAGATGTGTTTTTGAGACATGAGTAAAATAATGAGGGTGATTCAGTGCTTCCCAAAGTGAATAATATTGAGGTGTGGTGGATGAATCCCTCTGACTTGTGCATTCAGGGCGAGGTTGTGTGATAGAGTGTTGGAGCAGTTCTTAGCATTGCTAGTGGAGTTTTCCTTCCTAACCATTTTTGTGTGGGATTCCACTAGTGGGTGTGGAAGAGTTTCCGATTTGGGGTTAATCTCATTCCAAGATAGGAAAAGACACACTGGGTATGCCATGTGCTTTCCATGTCTAGCTTCTCATGGTTGGATGAGTCTACTCACATTCCTTGTTCATTGGTGTCCTTGTGTTCTTGGTGTTATCCTTGATGAAGTGACATGTAGTTATAGCATACGGTTTGAGGTTGTTGAGACCCCATGAACTGAAATATATTAATCACTACTTAGATATGAAATTATTAGTCATCTCCTTGAGTATGTGGATGAACTACCTTCTGGGGGACATCTAATCCAAGGTATTGCGTGACCAGATATCCTTAGGAGTTTCACCTGAGGGATTTTATAATTAAGAAAATCACATCATCCCTTTTTAGGGATGAATGGTGATTCATGTCACATTACAAGAGGAGGTGATGAGGGAGTTTCACACTTCTCTTTTGGTTGTACATAATGATTTAGGGAAGATGAATGGAAAATCCAGATTCGGGCTCAGTATCCCTATCTTTCTACTTAGTTGTGATTTTCAGGGATGAAAATATTTGAAGAAGGTAATAATGTAGAGACTCTAGTATTTCCGTATAAGAATTTGGAATATTTCTAAGAATATTTTTGGAGCCAGACATTGAGACAATGTGTGATTTTGAGGCCTGGTGTTCCAATAATTAATTTTATAAAAATAATAAAAATATTTTATATTACACACACGTGGTTAATTAATTAAAGTGGTATAAATCTCAAATGGTTGACTGGATCAAAAATCTGAGATTTCGGTTGGGTCTGGAACATGCTTCTTACCCTAGGCATGACATAAAATGAGTCCGCAGAGGATGTTCATACCCATCGCTCATTGTCGGAGCATTAAATGAATGAATGAATTATTAAATTAATTAATTAATAACTATTTTTTAATCTGGTGCATTGTTTTTTACCCTATAAATACACTGTTATGGAGTTTGACTAAGGTTAAACTCAAAACCCTAGTATTTTTCAAGAATGCTCTCTTCCTCCTCTGTTGTCAGATCAACAAAGTAACATTGGAGGATCAAGACGATGTTACAGATCAGAGTAGATTAGAATTCAGAGAATGCAACAACTTCCTTTGATCATTGGAGGACACGTTCTTCGATGATGAATGAATAACAAATTATGATAGGACTTTTCTTTGTGGATTTATTAACACCAATTGAACTTCCATTCCAAACACAAATTAAATTTGTTTGAATGAATTAATTCATGGATCGAAAAACAATTGATTGAATTAATTTATTTTTGTTAGTCTTGAAGTTGAAATTCTTGAAGTATGATAAATATTTATTTTTCAATTATTCTCAATATTGATCCTCAACAATGATGGCTAAACTAGCATGGTCATCGATCGATCCATGTTTGAGTTTTGTAAAACTTTCTTCCTTCATCCTATATGCGATAGTTGTTGTCTTTTCCTTCTTTGACCAACGATCCATGAAAAAAAATTGTCGTATGTTTAATATTTTGTGAAATAGTTTGTTCCCAAACTAATTATGAAATCAAGATGAAATGTCAATGACTTCTGATCTAGTCTGAATTAGTGTTCCTCGAGGTTTGACAAAGGTGATGTAGGAATCCGGTTCAGGTGGAGCAGGGCGGCACATCGAGCCTGCGATGGACAAGACGATGTGATTTGGGTGGAGCAGGGTAGCATGATAAGACTGAGGTAGCCAGGATGGTAAGGTTCAAGTGGATCAGGATGACACCGAGAGCCTGAAACACTCAGGACGATGTAGTTCGGGTAGATTCGGGAAACATGGAGAACCCGCGGTAGCTGGGACAACATGGTTCAGGTTAAGCAGGGTGGAACGATGAGCCCATGGTGGTCAGGACACCATGATTCTGGTGGAGTAGGGTAGCACAATGAGCCTGTGGCAGTGAGCTGAGGAGGACAGAGGTGGACTCCAGGAGTCCACAGATGTAGATCCCGGATCTGGGGATGTAGACCCGTGATCTAGAAGTATATATCTCATTTTTTATAGTGGCACTGTCAATGGATGAGTGAATTTGGGGGATTCAGTTAGGGTTGAAAGGGGGTGTCACATGAAAAAAGATGGTGAGTAGGGTTTTCAAAATGAAAAATTTCAGGAGAAGGAGAGAGATAGAGAGATAGAAAGAATAAAGAAAAACAAAATAAATGAAATAAAAAAAGAGGAAAGGAAATCAGAGGGGGGGGGGGGGGCTCAAAGTTGAGGCCAAAGGGTGGATCTATGTGATTCATCCTCCAAATTAATATTTTTTAATAAATTAATAATAATAATAATAATAATAATAATAATAATAATAATAATAATAATATGAAAACATTTTTTGTAACATAATCCCTCTATACGGTGTCCGTTTGACATGCCATTTTTGGAAGCGTGACTCTAAACATAATATGATCATTTCAAGACCAATGTTGGATACTAAATTTGGGATCTTGGATTGAGTGAAGAAAATTCATAATAATAATAATAATAATAATAATATTGTGAAATATTCTATCTGACATGCTTCTCTATACGATGATTGATTGATGAACCGTTAGCAACATTGTGACCCTGAAATCAAGGCAATTGTTTTGAGACCAATTTCAGGTATTTAATTCATACTCATGGCTCGAGCCCATAATACACCATTCGAGCATGATGTGGTGAAATTTGAACTTTTCACCAGGTGTCTGATTAAGGTAAGTTAAAATCCTATTTCGAGCATTTTTCTATGAGTATCATAACGGTATGATCTATTTAGCAATATTGGGACATTTGAAGAGGCATATTAGTGAAATTACATTTTTACCTCGAACCGATGACAAGCCTCATGAGTTCTTTAGGATTTTGGCTGAGAAACTTCTTGTAGTAACCTTACACTTCCTGTTGTACTACATGGATATGAATCCATGTGTTGGAAAGGACACTGCCCGATAGCAGAGCGGGACCACACATCATGCGGGCCCCTTACAAGTCTTTTCCTCCTTTATGAATCTTTAATCTTCTATATATCCTCTATTTGAACTTGTATTTTGGCCCGTGAGTAGCCTATCCTGAGTGTTTTTCTATGTATAATGTGATGGTTCCCTCATTTATGGCTTTTTAATATTATTTTAAATGTTCTAGGAATGGCGCTTAGCTAAGTAATTCTCAACAATGATAGTGATAATACAAAATCACCAGAGTAATATCGGGAATAACTCTCCATTAGAGATACAAAGTAGAATTCCCTGATAATCTTTCCGAGTTACCTTTCAGTTGGGATCTACAGTGGCATTACACGATGTTCCGAGATTACCCTCCAGCTCAGCTGGGCAATGGCATTCCTCGATGACAGTTCCAGTCTTACCCTCTAGAAGGGCTGGGCAGTGGCATTCCCCAATGAAACTTCTGATCCTACCCTCTAGTAGGGATTGGTAGTGGAATTCCCCAATGAAATCTTCCAGGCGTAACCCTCTACCTAGGATGGGCAACGAAGTTCCCTAATGACTCACTGAGATTACCCTTGAGTAGGACTGGGCAGTGGTGTTCCCTGATGACAATCCTAAGCATAACCCTATAGTTGGGTTGGGAAGTGGAATTTCTTAATGGCTATCAGAGTATGACCCTCTTATCATACCAGGGTAAAAGAACCTTACCTAGAACATTTGGTCCCTCAAAAATGCGTCATAGTGAAAGGACATGGTTTGATGTAGCTTTGGACTCACAAGGAAGAGGGATGCTTTCCCCCATCGAGATGTGTTCTTGTGATGTGACTTAAAACCGCGCGGGTGAGACAGTTCCACCCAAAGCAGATAGTATCAAGATATGGTGATTGAGTCTCTTATACTTATGTGTTTAGGGAATACACATGAGGTTCAGAGCATCATTGATGGACTTCTTTGGAACTGTTGGATACTCATCTCCCTGCTTTGAGCAATGAGATGGAGATCCCCTTACCCTCTCTTTTGGGATTCTTTGTCTAAGAACAAACACACACACAAACACACACATCCTTCTTCGGTACCCACTCCTTGGGTTTTAGTTAATCTCATTTCAAGAGGGGAAAAGAATTGCAGGGTATTCTTGGTGCTTTCTATGTCTAGATTATTGTGGTTGGATTACTCTACTCTCTATCTATAGGTATCAAAGACTCAACAATAATTTCATCTTCTCACTATTTATATCTCCTTGTGTTTAGGTGAGTTTACTTTCACTCTCTTGTTTGGTTGAGCTGTACTTTTTACTGTACCTTGTTCCATATAATACATTTTTCTTTAGTTGAATCTTTTAATACCCCCTTTCACCCTCTTCGGGGCGTTCTACTAGGTATGAATATGCTCACCCATGTATGGGATTTCCCACACATGTCATGTATTTTGGAGATGACAGACATACCAACCGTGACTTCATAGAATCTTAGAGGTACTTTGTGCTTGAACGACGTATGATGGTCTTATCTTAGGATACATGAGATGGTCTCTCTCAGTTGTTTACTTTTTTTCCAATTTTTCTATGTTGGAACATATTTTCAGTTAGGTGTGTATTTTTCCCCATTACTTTCAGTTTACACTACCGTGCATTTGTATTCTTAGAGGCTCAGGCATGACTAGTTTATTTTACAGAAGTGTTGTATCTTTCCCACTTTCCCTATGCACTTTAACATTGTGTTGTTTATGTGTGTGCATAAAAATACTTATGAAAAATACTCCCTGAGTTTAGTTGTGCCTTTGGTTCTTGTCTCCACCCCTTGGCTTATAGAGGCGGGTTTGGGGTAGTTGCAGTTCGATCCCTGACATGGGTCAAGTTGTGACACTATATATATATGTATAATAAATACTTTTTAATTTATTATTTAATTTATCCATGTTTTTAAAAATGTATTTAAATTTAAATTAGCAATATTTTAAAATGTGGCAATTTTTTTGGCAAAATTATCCATGTTTTTAAGAAAACGTGACTAAATTAAAAATTATCCATATTTTTAATAAAACACAATTTTTTTTACAAATTTCTAGTTTTTTTTATAATGATAAAGATAAAAAGAGTTTTATTAAGTATAAAAGTATTAATCCCTGATATTTGTTAAAATATAAATGAAAGAGTTTCCACTACCTCTAATGGAATATTTTAAATAATAGAGTCTTATTTTAAGGATATTTCTTTGAAAACATAGAATACCATATAAGATATGGTTGGAAACAATTTATTTTTTTAAATATTCCCATTAATAGGAAATAAGTGTTATTTCTTGGAAAAAAAGATTTTTTGTATCTTAGAATGATATTTTGAAGAGAATATAGTTACTAAGAGGCTAGTGTGAGTATTTTTGTACTTTAAAAAGTTCAAAGTGTAAAAGATAAAAGATTAAACTAGTCAAATTAAAAGTTAAAGACACTTATTATATTGGAACCAAGGTTTTTCAGTGATCCCTAAGGTTTGTGAGTTGGGTTTAACAACCCCCTTTTTTGGTTTTCAGGTGTCACACTATAAATCTAGAACTTGAGTCCCATGTGGGGGGAGGACAAGTTCCATGAACTCATATAAATACCATATGGGAATTCTCCCATTGAACGAGGCCATTAAAATCCATGAGGCAGTGAGACAAAGTGGAAAATATCTTGCATGGAGGGGTGGAAGGACCTGTTAGTTGGTATCGAGCATAGGGTGTAGGTTTCAACCACTCAGGTGAGGTTGATGGGAAGATATTTAGAACATGAGTTTTCCAGCTCTCCCTAGGGTTCATGACATGAGTTTAATATCTGTCTTGTCTAGATATCATGCGTCATTCCATGACCCACATGTGTCATGTTGTGATGCTAGATCTCTATCCCCACATAGGATGAGGTGGAGTTTCATGCACTCATATAAATATCATATGAGAATTATCCCCCTATAAAAGGCCTTTTAAAGTCATGAGGCAGTGAGCCAAAGTAGACAATATCATATATAGAGGGGTGGAAAGACCTTCTATTATTATAACCATGAGGATATAGGTGAGATTAATTGATAATCATAGAAGATTATGCATGATTGGATTCGTTGATAAAGGTTGTGTGTTTCCCATATTTTATGAGAAGGATTTTCTGTTTTGAGGAGAAGATTTGGTCACATCATGGTGATACTGGTTCATTTTGTGAATAGTGGTTTAGGTCAAAAAAATATAAATCCCCTCTTACGTAAGTATTTTCTAGGATATATAAGGATCTTATTTGGGTATATAAGGATTTATCATTTTCCATTTTTGATAAGAAGATTCAATCACGCCATGGAATTTATGGCCATGCCATGAAGTAAAAATGATGGAATGTGGATATGTGTTGAAACACATAGTTATATATAAAATTAAATAATATTAGTTCATACAGTCATAGAAAACCCGTAGATTATGAAATGATATGAAGTCTATTTCACTAGGAATTTTGGTGATTGTGATGACTTTGAAATGGGAAGAAGATTTGTGACATGTTGTAGTAGAATCTGTAAATGGATTCCAAAATCCTTATGTAAAATGAGGAACCCACAATGGATGTTTTGAGTAATGGACACACTATGGAGGTATTTTATACCACAAATGGTTTGGAGTGTTTATAGGATTTAGAATTTATCACACTATAATACAATTAGTCACCCCATGATTACAAGAGATACACCAAAACTTTGATACCATGAAGAATGAAGATAACCCATGAAAGATAGGATTCATGATGCTTTGAAAAACAGATAAAGGTGTAACACCCCGATCCAAGGAACCAACTCCAATATAGAGATCCACAATGATTCATACGCACCTCCCCATATGAAAGAGGCTTCCAAATAGTAGTGAGGGTCTGAACACCAATATTTTTCTCTCACTATCAAAGTTTTATGGAGCCTCTGCTCTTATGAATCTCACCCTGATTTCTCAATTCAACCAGATTCATCCATAGGTTGATTCATTCGATCTATATGTCTGTGCGTTGTGGGATTTACAGTATCGAGTGATGGTGGGTTTGATTAAAAACAATCATATCATGATTAGATTTACGTTGGAGTAAGATTTAATTAGAGCCTGGTCCGGGGCTCCTTATAGCTTCAATGTCACCAAATTCTAGCTATTTCGCTTGTCTTATGACTTTAATATGGAGCACGATTCTCCAACAATGGTGCTTTGGGTGAGTTTCCCTAATATTCATCTTCCATTTCAAAATCCCTCAGTGATTTGAATGCTTGGTAATTTATTGGGTAGATACCTTTGTTCTGATAGACATTCTGAGTCCCTTTTCCATCCCGTAAACCCGCGTGTCTGTGTGGAAGTGGATGTGTCTAGGGTGACTTTCGAGTATGTCTAGATTATAGTGGGTGAAGAGTTTAGGTGTAGACATATGGTGATCTATGAATCTTGGTCTGAGTTCTGGTCAGGATGTAAGCACCTGGGCCATTTGCAGGAAATCTATCGATGGGGGGCTATGAATCTCTCCAAAGAGATGTCTACGGATAGTGGTAAGGGAACACATGACCACGCTAAGTTAGTCATGCCTATGCAGAATCTGGTGGGTGTGGCTTCTTAGTGTACCACTACAAGGGGCATGCCGAGTGGATCAAGGGAGGTGAATCCTTTGGTGTATGAATTGTTTAATCACATGGGGATTGATTTGAGTGTACCTCATCTCTCTCCGTCCACTACTTTAGGGCATGAGGGCTCTGGTGGGGAGGAGGAACAGTCTCATAGTGCCATCAACATGGTGGTTCCATAGTTGGTGGATGAGGGAGTTTCTAAGCTACCTGGGATGACTTCTTATGCTGAGGCAGTGAGATTAGGTGGTGGTAAGAGTTCCAAAGGTCAGGTTCATCCCCCCAATTATAGTCAGTTGGGGAAGAAAAATGGTGGTCCTCAGCCTTCTAAGCAGAATTCACAGATGCACAAGAGTTTGGATGAGGCGTCACCTGCTGGGGATTTGGATCCCACCTCCCCTAGTTTTCAGGGGATCAATTAGGATGGGGTTCCAAAGCAGGTGGATGATGGTTTCCATAGGCTTCCCATGGATGTCACACTTCCTACAGGTGTTAAAGTCATGGAACAGGCTGAATAGAGTGCGGATGCAGTCAGGGGAAGCTCTAGAGTGGTTGAAGGTATGGAGTTGGGAAATCGGTTTGATGTTATGCTATATAAGGATCCCATCCAGAATGTAGGAAATGACCTCGTCGGAACCTCCACGGATGTGGAGATGACTACCAAGAGAGAGTCCAGTGATGAACACACAAGCCGATTTGTAGGCGATATAGAGGACGAGGCTCAGGGGAGCAGGTATCAAAGTCCGAGGCGGAGTAAGAATAAGAGGGGTAACCAGAAATAGAAAAAGGAATAATCATATTTACCTTTACCAATGGTGACCATATCGGCGAAGAAGACGAAGGGAATGTATAATGATTGTGGCCCCCACCTCTCCAAGGCGTCCTTCCAACAGCGGGAGGTGACCGATATCCCTTTGGAAATGCTTTTGAGATCAGAAGAGGTTATACTGGAATCTGTCTTGACAATCAAAGATGTAACGCCCCGACCCCAGTTACCCAGAGTCGGTGCATTATTACATAACATTGGCATGATCACAAGAAAGATCAAATATCGAAAGACCGATTGGTTTAGTAGCCTTGGAAACACTAGATATATTCATAAGTCTTACATTACATAATAAAATGAAAAAATACTACAACAACATATTGTCTCCATAAACCACACTCATATCCCCACATAATATCCCTGCAGGTCATTCATAATTTACTTCTTCACTTCCTGGGAAAAATAAAACATAGAAAAGGGGTGAGCTCAAATGCCCAGTAAGGATAACAATATAGCGAAAACTTTCATAAATAAGAATAAACATTTAAGGAAATGTATAACTAAAACAAAAGCCTTTTAAACTTTAACATTTAACATAGTATGGCATAAATAAAATGAAATAATGCCATTTACTTATTCACATGGTTATTCTACTAATCTAATAATCACATGCAAAATCAATAACCACTTTCATAATGATGGAATGCATAATGCCAGACTATCATAACCACATAGCCAAGGCCTCGTGCCAAGACTACAAATAATATTTTGTCAAGGCCTTGTGCCAAGACACTAGTTTGTCTCATGAGACCTACCGATGCATCGAGGAGCTATAGCGGGCTCCACCCGTCACTTACTAAGTCCAATGCATTCCCATATGAAAAGGTTTAAACATAACATAAACATTCGTATTAAAACTAGCATACGAAATGTCAATAATTTCACCATAAACTATGAATGTTATAAAAATAGCACATCCACAGTCAAACATATCACAAAACCTTCAATACAATATAGAAGTTTTGTATCATAATAAATCAACTTCAAATAATCTTAAAATCCATCAAAGGATGTTGACATAGATGAAATCAATATTATTTTTAAAGAAATATCTCCTTTTATTTTGAAATCATTTAAGATCCGTATAAAATAAAACATTTTCTTTGAAAATATTCTTATAAGATTGTAAGGTAAGCTTCGACGATTTTATAACGGTGGAAAATAGCCGCACCCGCCGTATAAGTTAAAAAAACATTCTTACCTTAATTTTGTCGAAAAGGTTAAAAAGAACCTTGTTTGGAAAACGACGGAAAGATTCCTTTATAAACCTCTTATAAAAATTCAAACAAGGGTATAAATGACTATAACCCATATTCTTGTAAATAGTAAAAATGTTTTGAAATATATTTTTATGAAACATGGATTTGGATGATAAAGAGATCCCAGTAGATAATTATGAATAAACAACCTCGGATAATGAAGAGATTGTGAAATAACCCTTACCAATTTTGTAACTTATGAAACATACAACCCATGAAAGAGGTATCATACAATGAATATGTAAATACACATAAATTATAGTGTATTACACAAAGAATATAATTATGGGTAGTACATACACCACACAAAAGGTGATGGTGGCAATATGGCATGAATCTCACGGGAATAAGGAGTGAGATGAAAACCCCTTACCACGTTAATCAACTGAGTCGTATGGCCAAAAGTTAATAACCACCAAATTATTTACAGAATAACATGAATATAAAGAGAATCATGATAATATATATCAAATGGCCGTACACAATACACCACTCTCAATAATTTAGTGGCGAACAATGGAAATCTCACGGAATTGAAAGTGAGATAAGAATATCCCTTACCTTGTACTTTTCCTTTGTTGGGGTAGGTTAACCTCCTGTATAATGGTGAAATAATTGTTATTAAATTATACAATAATCATATACATTAATATGATATCATATATGATCTTTTAATATTGATTTGATAATAATATCTTAGTATTATCGTTGTTTCGGGTGCTAACTTACTTTTTTTCTTTTATATGTTTTGTTACGTAAGACATGTTTGTAAAGGATAGGTTTTATATTATTCATATCCAGAATGATATCAAGTCCTTAAAAATCATTTTTAAATCATCAAATGATAATTATACTTGAATGGATACGATGGAGAATGAATCTCATCGCGTTCGTGGAGACGGTAGTCCGTACGTACGCACGAGCGACAATATCATTCTTTTGATATTAAAATAATATATAAATGGATGGTATATCATATATACAGAATCATTAACATGTTATATTTATTATTTAAATGATTTACACATCATTATTATACCCATCCAAATAATATTATATTGAATAACAATTACACCACGACGTGGAGACGGTAAGCCGTACGTACGCACGTATGGTGACATGTTATTCAAAGGGTGGATAGAATACTGAATATGGTTGTATCATATTTATAATAACATCACAGTATATATATGATACTGGATTTATTATTTTATAATGGTAACAACAAAGGAAGAATAAGTGGAAGAAGAAATGAACTTAGAAAAGGGTGGTGAAATCATTACCTCTTCTTCGGGTTCTTCCTTTTGATTTGATCAAAAGGGCTCCTTATGTTGGCTTTCTGATCAAAATAAGTCCTCTAGGTTGTAGTGAGAGGAGTTGGGAGAGTATTTGGGTAGATTTTTGCCGAACCAAAAGGCTTTGAGGGTGTGAAGAAATGAGAAGGAGGAGTGCCCTTTTATAAGAGGGGTGAGGGGCACATTTGGAAAAGCTAGAAATATTAATTTATAATAAATTCATATTCGGTTTCTAATGGCTCCAAAGTTTAATATTAAAAGGTTAAGGTGGGGATAGGTCGAAAACAACTCAACCAATAAAATTTAGACAGGTTTGGGTACTTATATTAACCTTATCTTTAAGTATTAACTCCAAGTTAATTAGTTTCACTTTTACAATGTCTCTTTGTATTTTTATATTATATGGTTAATAAACTTACCATATACATACAAGATACCCCAAAGTGGTCCATTAATGATGAACCTATCATGATATAAGTCTCTTGGCCAAACCTTAGATTTTTAGGAATTTAATATCAATTAATAATATAATATTTGTTTTAAGAACTCTTTTATGTCAATTTTGACACTATTCAATAGTTGATTTTTGTGAAACTCATAATAGATTGATTACTTCGAAAAAAGTCAATTAAATCAATCCTAATATATCATATTATCCTAGCAAATTAGTTTAATTCATTAAAAGTTTCATATTATATTTATTTGGGTATTTATAATATCAATTATTTTAATTTTTCACTATTATAGTAATTACTGCATCATCATTGTTTCATAAATAAAATAAATTATTTAATGTCTAAAAATTATAAATAAAATATCATTATGTAGGAAATCTTTTTATCTTTCTAAAATCCAACATATATAACCCTATGTAACAATTTTTTTGCTAAAAGATATATGCTTGTGTCATTTTTGTATTCATTTTAACTTAATTAAAATAAAGTGTCATTATCACTTACAAGTGGATCCATGGGGTCCCAAAATCGACCCAAAGATGCCCATGGTCGACCATGTATCAACCAATAGGGTTAAGACACGTTTTAGGGTAATTTAGTATTATTATAATATTATTTTTTAACCCTTATTTACCGGATTTACCCTTAACCATGGTAAATAAAATATTTACCGCAGTAATTATTCAAAATGTCTAAAAATAAAAGTTACCTATTTACACAATTTGAACATCCTGATTCCAAATATGGAATCCATTTTCCTAAATTCAAAACACAGAAGTGGCAGAAATTAATTTAAAATTAATTCCCGCTGTCAAAACAAAAAGCGTGTTTTTAAGAGATAATAACTATCAAAAGATTGACACTTGTTTATGTTCGGTTTAATTGTAAAATTATGTCCAATGACCAAAATTATATTAAATGGTAAAAATATATTCTAAATATACTTTAAAACCACTCAAATTCATAATTTATCACTATTAATTATTTTGATTAAAATTTTTTTTTTAATTAAAATTTAGTAATTTTCACTATTCATCAAAATATGAAAGTTATCCGAAAAGTACCAAAATTTCACCTTAGGATAAATTCGATATTCCGAATCCAGAAATGAAGTCCATTTTAAAATATAAAATATATATAATTTATAAAAGTAGGTATTACTATTCATAACGGCTAGTTTGATTGGTTGTGGTGTGTGTTAAAACTCAAGGTTGCGTACAACACACGCTACTGTATTATTCAAAGAAAGCGTACCGTGGAATCTTGGGATATTTCATTTTAAATTTTTGATGTCCCCATTTAGTAAAAAAGTTTAAAATATTGTATTTAAAAAGGGTTCACTATTAAAAGTTGATAAAAGTGCAATACTGAAAATGAATTTGTTCTTGCATTATATCTAAGAAACTCATAATATGGATTCTAAAATTATAAGGATTATATAAAGTTTAAAATTTAGATAATACTATTCATAACCTCTTTTGAATGGATTTTTTTTGTAAGTCATGGTGTGATTGAACTCGGTGTTGCGTGTAGTGCAAGTTATTGAATTATTTTGAAGAAATAACACACTATGAAATCTTGGGGTGTTACAAAAGATCCCAACGATGAGGCAAAAAGAATGATGGGAAGGGATCTAAAGGTGGCCAAAAATGATAAGAAGTGTGTCTGGATCGACAAGCAGGACCTGATTCTAGTTTAGGGTTTCAACAATGGAAAGATCAACGTAGAGGAGTACATCCAGTCTTGGGACAAGATTACATTCTAGTTTGAAGACCTTCTGATGGAGAAATAGGACATCCTAGTAAACAATATATCATGGAAACTTTTTAGAGAGATTAAAACTAGCAGGGTACAATTTCACATTAATGTCTTTGTAATCTCCTTTAGTTCTTGAATTGGTTTCTCACTTTTTTCTTTAAAAGTGTTCGATAATAAAAAATTAATTTTGAGTGAGTGACAAGCCAAATCAAATTATAAATTGGGTGTAATAAATAATAATAACATTATGAAAACCTCAAAAGTACATCCTGATATAGCCACCATCTCTATGATAGTTATCTCAACTATCTTCCATGTGCCCCTTTCCCTTTCCTAGATCCCTATACATGATTTTTTCATGTGCACAGAGATTCCCACATAGGGTCTGAGTAATAAAACACATTAGGACACCACCAATGAATCCTCAACAAGTGTGAAATGGTACTAAAGGTGTATAACATGATAATAATAAATACACAAGAAGACATAAAAAACCATATTCTAAGCACCTCTGTGCTAATCAAGATACTGTAAGCCCTGACCGTACTTGCTTCGGCTCCAAGTCGGAAGGATAACCATATAATGTCACAAATGATCAATAATTTTCCACAAGTCTTGTAAACATATATTTCAACAATATCAAGGCATAAAGTTGAATCAGTCCTCTAGGAAATTATACTGCGGCTGTGTGCCATCCTGTTAACCCCCGAATATGTGTTGAATTGGATGTGTCTCGACTGCTATTCGAGTTTATATGGATTACCATCGGTGAGGAGTACAGGTGAAAAAAAAAATTGGTTATGAGAATTGGATGGATTTATGCTCCATTTGCAAGTGGCCGGGGCATCCCTCGTCGGTCTTCCGTAGGAGATCAACTTCGGGAAAGCTGAACTCGAAGTTTAAGAAGGTGAAGGGTGGTGCAATGAACTGCCTAGTCCAGGGGGCTTCGAAGGTGGTCACTGCTAAAGACACCCTTAACTCGGATGTTCCTTGGGGTATGGTTTCCCCAGTGCATCTTATAGCTGATGATCGGTGTGGCGATCATTCTGGTTCAGTGAGGTTTGAAATTATTTCAAACAAGAGGAATTCTGGGCAGAAAATGGTTATGGAACATAGCCAGGTTGATCTGGGGTTGACGGATGGGGGGTGGGCACCTCTGTTATCTTCTGTGGAGGTTTCTCCTAGCCCCCACCAAGTGATCTGTGAAGAGGGTCATAGAGCAGAGGCGACTGGAGGTCTGAGGTTGCAACTGAATCCATTGGTTTCTGATGTTTTCAAGAGGCTGAGACATGACTTAGAGATCATATCTAGTCCCACTATTAGGATAGATACTTATTGGATTGATGAGGAGAGACACTCAAGCTTTCCAGAGGTGGTCGATCCTGCCTGTGCTAAGGGTTCTAAGGGTTTGGATCCCCTGGCCAGGCCCTTCCTTACCCTTAGCAACCGGTATGATGGTCTCTCGACAGACTTGTTGGAAGTTGGAACAGCTGAGGATGAGGATAATGTAGAAGAGATGGATAGTGGTGTGAAATCCCCGGAGAACCTACATGGTATGGGAAAGGAGACAGAGTCCATGGCCGTGGGGGAAGATATTGCCGAAGAGGGGCGACTTCCTTGGATGGAGAGTAATAGTCCAGACCAGGGGTGAGGGAACAACTCGGTGTCTCCTACTGCTGTTGTAGGGGTGCGAGCTGATTTTGGAAGGGAGAGTCCTGAGAGAGGGAAAGAAAATGTGAGTGGCCTAGTCGGCCACTCTTTCAGCGATGTTGTCCAGAGAGGGAACCAGAAGATGGCCTTAAATGATGATCCCTTGTCTGCTTCTCCAAGAAGAAGGCCAATGAAGGATTACTCTTATCTTCTGCGGCCGATGCGGACAAGATCGACATCTAAATGGAACAATGAGGTGATTGTGGCCTTTAAAAAGGGTAGTGTGGTCAAGAAGTCATCCCCAGACCAACCCGGTCTTGATATGCTTATAAGTCGGGTCCAAAGTGCAAGATATTGGAGGTCTCCTAATTGGAAATCCGCTACTAAAGAAGATGGATCTTACATGGGGTGCAGAGATGAATCTGGATACTATGATATGTAAGTTTCACTTGTTTTTGTTGGTTGTTTGTTGGGGTACCGGAAACCTTTGACTAGTTTTTTAAAATGAAAAAAAAATGATTTGCATTCAGTCAGTCCTCTCTAAGGGATAACCATATCACAATGGTCCACTTTTTCTGAGTACCAAAAACAAACCTCCGAAGGCATGGAAACACATATAACATGGTAGTGAATACAAGGAAAATAATAACATATCATCATAAGAATTTATTTAAATAATCAAGTACATGTGATCATCATTAAACCTAGAAAGAAGATATAAAGGAATAATTATTTCATCAAGAATCATAAATGGGTTTCATGGGATAAACATACATCCACATTCAATCAAAAATCAAGTATGGTAAATAAGAAATTTAATGCAAGGATCATACCAAGGAAATAGGTGTAAACAAGAACCCCAAATGGTAAGGAAATTAATACCTCACAGTTTTTTATGAAGTAATATATGGTTCATTAAAGGATCAAAGACTAAACCATGTTGAACACCCAAGATAATAATTCACACGTCAAGGATTCCTAACTGAGGTTCTATTTTTTTTCCCAAAAAAGTGGGTTATAATGGATACTGAAGGGGTTTTCATGTTAATAAGGGTGGTTCTAGAATCAAATACCTTAAGGATTCCACCAATATAAACAATTCCATGGTATTCCAAAGGATATGTCACCAATTCATTAGATCCATTGTCAATTAAGGAACAAATCATGAATTACTCATCAATTCTAGAAAAGTACCTTAGGTCTAGCCAACAAACATTGATCCACCACCAGTCCATTAACTAAAAATATATTCAAGAAAATTTGTGACTTAAGGTGATCAATCTATGATTAACTACACAAAAACATACATAGTTATTGATTGTTATATCTTCGGTCAATGGGGTTGTTATTAACACATTAATACATCCACTAATCTACCAAATAATCATCAATGGATTAAGGTTTTATCATCAATACACCATCAAGAATAGGTATAGGAAGATGATCCATAAATATGTACCTGTAGAACGTTTGTATTCGATAGTAGATCTTGATTAGATCAAGGAATAAAATAAAATCTATAGATCCACCATCGATCTAAGAAGAAAGGATGACAATATCATTATATGTTCATGGAAATCATAGTTTTTTCTTAGATTTATGTACACCTCTAAAGGAAGAAGAAAATTTTGGATTAGATCTAAGAAGAACTCAACTTTCTAACACCACAGGATCAGTCCAAGCTTGAATAATCAAGGGGAGATGAATATGATGAGTCAAGAGTCAAGGGGAGAGGATTTTAATTAAAAATAGGGGTGTTGGGTTGAAATTGGTTATTAAAAAAGGTGTCAACCCATGTGAAATTAAAACCCACATGGTGCATTTAATGCACCCTCGGACTAGGCGTACCAGTTGGTTGGTGGTTTCTCACTAGTGGTTTAGTGGGTTCTATACTTTTGTAGACCTAGTTCCATTAGGAATGGATGGATGGTGGAACACCACTAGCTAGATTGTGGCCTTGTTTTAGCCACTGAGAGTCCCTTAAGCTCCATTCGTTGAACTCTCATCCTAAAACTCCCTATAACTTCAAGTAAAACCTCTAAACCATTCATAGAAGAGAAGAAACATCATAAGAATAGGGAATTTATTAACATAAAATTACCATACATAAAAAATAATTGAGGATGGTATAATTGTCCCCCTATAACAACCTATCACCTTTGAGAAGTACCTTCAAAGGTTATACTCAAACAACTCAGGCCATTGAGCACAAACATCATATTATTATTCCCCAGTCTCCTCCTAGATCCGTCCATGATGCTACAAGATTTGAACAGGTGGTACTATCTTCCCTCAAAAAGACTTTCTCTCTCCAGTCTACAATCTGTATTGTGTGATCCCTATACGATGAATTAGGATCTAGATCAACATCCTCATAGTTGATGAGTTTCATGGGATTAGGAATGTACATTTGAAGTTGAGACACATGAAACACATCTTTTATACCTCAATAACATTGAGGAATATCCAGAAAGTATGAAACTATTCTAACCTTTTCTAGTATCTTGAAGAGTCTAGAATAATAAGGGGATATCTTCCTTTACTTTACCAGATATTAGTGTCCTAACCGTAGAGTCACTCTTAGAAAAAATTGGTCACCTATAGAAAAATCCATAGGTGGATTAAACTCTTATGTTTTAGTTATACTATTTCATAGGTCACTTGTACCATACTAGGCCTTGAAACTACTGCCTCACCAACCTCATTCCAATAAAGTGGCGAATGACATGACCTAGAATAGAGAGACTCATAAGGCTCCATATAAATAAAATCATGGTAACTGTTGTTGTATAAAAACCCAAAAAGGCTAGGTAATTATCCCACACTCCATCGAAGTTGATAAAACAAGCTAAAAATATATCCTTTAATATATGGATAATCTATTCAAATTTTCCATCTATCTAGGCATGATATACTATGCTTAAACACAATTTAGTCCCTCAGGACTTTTTTATGCCCAACCAAAACTATGAAATAAAACATTTTTTATCTATAAAATACAGTGATCAAGGTAACTCCATTTAGTCTTACTATCTCATAGACATAAATATTTCCCATCCCATCTACTACGTGAGTCTCACAGATCGGTAAAAATGAGAAAATTTCATTATCCAATCAATAATCACCCAAAAAAATAATGTCTCTTCAATGTCCTGGGTAACCCCATCAAAAAGTCCATCATGATGTCCTCCCACTTCTACATGGGCATATAAATTGGAAGGAGTAGTCCACTAGGATACTGGTTCTCAACCATTATCCTCTGGTAGAGAAGGTATCAAGGAAAAAAAATCTATTAACATATCTCTTCATCCCTAGCCACCAGAAATGTCTCCCAAAGTAATGGTACATCATTTTTTCTCTAGGGTGCACCAAAAATTTAGAGTTATAGAAGTCTATCATTAGATCCTTCGTGATGTAATCAAAATCTATAACTCTCCTATGTACTAGGATCACATTATCACCATCCAATAACCACCCATATATTGGGTCACCTCCTCCTAGATGCTCCTGCATCACAACACACTCAGGGCTAGATTCCTAACCAGCCTTAACCTGGTCCTCCAAAGAAGATGTGATCACTAATGGAACACAATTCATCGATCCATGGTCTTTAGAATCATCCATCCTACACTCAACCAAAAAACTCATAAAGTGACACTATTCCTCAGAAGACCATTCACCAATATCCTGGGCTACCTACATATTACAGCTAAGTGCATCTTCCATGATGGTACCTTTACCCGATGTATATGCCATCTCAAAGTTAAACATCTGCAAGTACTCTACCCAACACTGCTACCTCATAGTTATGTCCCTCTATGTAAAAATATAGCAAAGGCTCTTATGGTCTATGTATACAACAAACCTCTCACCAAAGAGATAATGTTTCCCACACTTCAAATAATGGACCATAAATTATAGATCAAAGTTATGGGTAAGATAGTTCTTCTTGTGGGGTTATAGATGATGTGACCCATAACCTACTACCTTTTCTCTTTTCATCAAAAATTCCCCTAAAAAAACACCTGATACATCATAGTAAATGGTATAACCAACCCATGGATTAGGGAGAATAAAAACTAGAGCTGTAGTCAACCTTCTCTTTAGCTCAAGAAATGACTCTTCACACTAGTTTAACTACTAAAACCTCACACATTTCTTTTTCACCTTAGTCATGAGTACTGATAAATAGGATAAGTCATAGATAAAATATTGGTAGTATCCTATTAAACCTATAATTCTATTGATATCAAACATGTTATAGGGATGTTTCTAGGATATCACTTCCTCCACTTTCTCTAGTTCAATGAGTATACCTATCTCAAATACCAAATTCCCCAAGAATCGTACCACATGAATCCTAAAGTTACACTTTGATAATTTGGTATAAAGTTGATGCATTTAGAGTATTCTTAATAGTATTTAAAGGTGTCTGATATACTTTTATGGGGTCATAGAGTAGAAAATGATTTCATTAATGAAAACCATGATAAATGAGTCTAGATATGGGTGTAAGATATTGTTAATTAGATCAATGAACACCACTGACATATTCTTTAGTCTAAAAGAAATTAATAATTACTTTTATAGACAATAATTAATCATGAAATTTGTCTCTAGGATGTCCTACTCTTTAACTTACAACTGGTGATAAATCGATAAAATATTAATCATAGATAACAAATGGAATCCCTATAACTAATCAAAGAGATGTTAGATCCTTGAAAAATTACATATAGTCTTCACTATCACCTAATTCATCTTCTAGTAATCTCCATAGAGTCAAATATTACCATCACCCTTTATGGTGAACAAAATAGGTGCACCCCATGGTGATGTACTCATCCTAATAAAGCTCTACTGTTCCCAGTCCTCAAACTATACCTTGAGCTCCTTCAACTCAGCCAGAATAATTTGATAAAGGGGTATCAAAAATGGACTATTCAACTAGAACATGATCTATCTCAAACTAAACTCATCTATAAAGGTTAATTCGTACGAATTCATCTAGAAAGAAGTCATGATAGAGATCCAAAACTACTGGAAAATATGAGGGTGCTACCACTTATCCTAGATAGAGAGCCAAGCATTCAATTTTGTTTATGATCATCATAATTTGGCTTATGTATGGACCAACTCCACTTGATACCAACTCCGATTTATTGGTTATCATAAAATTCTCTCCCTTAAGTGATGTAAATGATACCCATCATTGATAACAATCAATGTGATCTTAGAAACTGGTCATCCATTCCATGTAAATAATCACATAAAATATCCTTATCTCTAGAATCATAAATTCCCATAGATGTCCATAACCATAAAATAATATAAAATACCATGACCATCACTAAATATAATCCACTTTCATGCCCAATCGTGTATTGTGGGAAAGAAACTCAAAATATAACTTGATTGACAAGTCAAGTACATCAATAAATTGTGTAGATATAAAGGAACGGGAAGCACCAATATTAAATAGGGTAGTTTAAAATGAAGAAGTTATTAATAATATTCCTCAAATAGTAGATGGTCCCTCCCCACCATTCATTGATGTTTGATCCACTTCATAAAATTAGCCTTCCTCACCTCTATGACCCATTCCCTAAGATGAATGACCTACCTGAGTCTTAATCATTTGATTCTACTGCTAAGGAACCTATTTGGATCACTAGTTCCTCGATTTCATCTTCTTAAATCCCTTATATAAGCCTAAACTCAAATCTATGTGGCATAATTGATGAATATTCCCCAAATTTCCACACTACAGACGCTTTATTTGGGGTGCTGTGCAGACCCTATGGTAATGTATAAACTTTTTATAGTTGAAGCAATATGAATATACTCTTGAGGGAACTAAAGAAGTTGAACTCTTCTCTACCTTGTTACCACTACCTTGATTGACATGCCTGATACTCCTCTTCCTACCACCAAAAAAGATTCTCATAGTAGCGGTAATAGGCCCCCTCACTTGAGTACTGAAAGGTGGAAGAAAACTAAATACTTGATCCTCCTCCAGACCCTTCTTGATATCTAAGGCCTTTCACAAAACCTCCAATTAATTCATTAGGTTGAAACTCTAAACCTATTATCTAATGTTAGGATGAAGACTAATCTATAAATTCCTTGCCTATTGTGCCTCATTTCCAACCAAGAGTGGAGAAAATCATATAATTCTGGTGAGTCGAGAAGAGTATGCGGGTACCATCATGGATCTCTACTACAACTCCATGAACTCCCATGACTGGTCTAACTTTAGAGTATCATTAAAGAATTACCTAAATAATAGGTCTTTAAAGGAATCCTAAGTGGGACCCTCGTGTCTTTTATCCTTTCCCATCATGCCCCACCACTTCCTAGTGGGTCCCTATAGCATGAACACAACCAAATTCACCTTCCTATCACCAGGTGTCTCAATGAGGTCAAAAAAATCCTTGATGATAGCTATCCAGTCTTCTACATCCTATGACCCTCTAGTTCCTTAAAAGGATGGTGGATACTAAAGATGAAAGTGTTTGTAATTGTCTACCATAGACCTCGATGCCCCTCTACCCTGAACAAAAACATGAGGAAGGACTCCCATATGAGGTGGGACCACTACCAACACCATTAGAACAAGTGTGAGAACAATCTCTCTTGCACCACACTGTATAACTAGTAGTGGAACATGGGAACCCTCCCTAGAGAGATAATCCATACCCATGTCATCTGGTGGTCCCATCAGTCATCTATAAGGTACCATCTTCTAAAACATGGAGGAAGCATTAGAACATTTAATCCATTAGTAGAGATCATAAATAGTATATAGGATTGCCCAAAAGCTCTCCTTGGAGGATAACATCGACCAAATGTACATCCCTCATAGTACTAACCAAGGTACTCTATACCTATGTGTTATTCACAATCATATATATACAAAAAATAACATTATGCACATGTTATTTTAATTAATTATAGAATAAATATATGAAAAAACCAAGAAAATAGATATATCACACAACAAAGAATACAAGTTTATCCCAAACATATATCACAGTAAAGGAATTAAATTAGAGAACTAGTATTCATCACACAACATGTATATATATATGGAATGTGATCCTACATGCCTAATCAGGATGCATGATCACACACAAAATCTCATAAAACTATAACAACAATCTTATAAAAGGTAACTCAGAGGTCTATTACACATGAGTTAACTAGGCACAGGGAAACTCCCCTACCCAAGTGCCAGACAACCTACATAAGTTTTTCCATGTCTTGGGTTAGTTAAAAAAATAATAAGAAAACTATTCTCTGATACCATTTTGTAACACCCCGATATGAACCATTAGGTCTGAGATAGGGAGCCACAAGACCTCATTCACACCTCCCCATACTCAAGAGGCTTCCGAGTAGCAGTGGGGGTATGAATTCTGTTTATGGGTTGAATATACCCTTATAATCATATCAATACAAAAAATAAACAATAGTAGAATATAAAATATAATAATTAGAGTAACATTCAAAAGACTAAAATATCATAATGAGATAAAAAATGTCAAACAAGCCATAAATATAAAATAAATTGGGATCCCAATATGGAAAGATAAAACACAGTATATGTAGATTATATAAATAAAAAACACTAAAAGAACCTCTATAGTACATCCTGGTATCACCACCATCTCCATTCTCCTCAACTCAGCTGTCTACCATGACCCCCTTGTCCTTTCATTGATCCCTATAAATGAAATCTGTACATGCATTGAGATGCTCATACATGGTGTGAGTAATAAAACCCAGTAGGACACCACCAATTAATCCTTAACAAGTGTTTATGTGTATAATAGGTATATTATATGAAAAAAATAAATGTTCAAGAAAGTGTAAACAACCACATGTTGAGAAACTGTGTGCTAACGAATCCACCAAAAGCCTCGATTGTACTTTCTTTGGATCCATGTCAAAAGGATAACCATAGAATTTCACAAATAATAAAGAACTATCCAAAAGTCTCATAAAAATGTATCTAATAAATCTTAAGGTATTGAGATATATTAGTCCTCCAGGCCATCGTATCTTGACTCCATCATTGGTCAAGCCTCTAGGCCATCATACCCCATTTATACTTCAGGTTAGGCCTCCAGGCTATCCTGCCTCTACCCTATGTTCAGTTCCTCCATAAATATCATCGTAAGACATGAACAATACCCCCTAATGGATATCCATATCATTACGGTCCACGTATTCTAAGTACTATGAACAAACCTTTAAAGGTATGGAAACACACATAATAGAGTAGTGCATATAAGGTAAATCATAACATATCATCATGAAAATTTGTAGTAATAAAATTTATATGTGATCATCATCAAACATGAAAATAATATATAAAGGCATAATCATGGAATCAATAATTATTAATTGGTTTAATGGGTCACACAACCACCCACATGCAATCAAAATCAATCATAGAAAATAAGCAAGCCAATGCAAGGATCATACCAAGGAAAAAAGTGTATACAAGAGCCCAAAATTGTAAGAAACTTACTAAATCAAGGTTGTTGATGAATTAATCCAAGGTTTATTATAGTATTGAAGACCAAAACATGTTTCAAATCCATATATAATGGGATCACACATCAAGGATTCCTAACTCATGTTACAGTTTTCCAAAACAGATTATTAGAATAGAGACTCAATATGTTTTTAAGTTAAGAAGGGTGGTTATAGAATCACACACCTTAAGGAGTCCACCAATGGAACCAATATTGAGGCATGTCAAAGGAGTGATAACTATTTCACTAGACCCATTGTCCATTGAGGAAAAAAATCATGAATTCCTTATAAATTATAGAAAAGAACTTTATGAATAGCCATTGAACATCGATCCATCACAAATATGTCAATAGAAAAGAGATTTAAGAAAAGGAGAGTCTCAAGATGTTTGATTTATGATTAATTATCTAGAAAAATCTATATTTCTTGATAGTTATATCTTTTTTCAAGGGGGTTTTCATTAATACATTGATACCTCTAATAATCTACCAAATAATCATCAATGGATTAAGGTTATATCATCAACCTACCATTAAGAATAGGTCTATGAAGACGATCCATAAACACTTACATATATAGATTTTATATTTGTTTTTAGATCTTGATTAGATTAAGGAATAACATCAAATCACTTGATTCTCCATCAATATGAGAAGAAAATAAGGCAAATTCATTGGATCATTATGGAAATAACAGACCTGATATAGTTCTATGTAAATTTCTCAAGTAAGAAGAAGATTTTTGAGGATATCTAATAAGAAATCACCATTCTAGTTCCATTAGATTAGTATAAGTTTGAAGAATCAAGGGGAGATGAATAAGAGGTTTCAAGTGTCAAGGGGAGAGGTCTATAATTAAAAATATAGATTTTGGGTTAGAATTGGGAATTAAAAAATGTGTCAAACCATGTGAACATAAAACCTGAGGGGTGCATTTAATGCACCCTTGTATTAGGTACACCGACAGATCGGTGACAATGATAGTTGTTCAATAGATTCCCACTAACTAGTCAGTGGATTCTCACTGATTCTCTAATGGGTTTTCATTTTATTAGACCCACTTTCAGCATCACCAACTAGCTGGTTGATCCCTATAAGCTACCTGGTGGAATTGTTTTAGCCATCATGCATCCCTTAAACTTCATTCATCAAACTCTCATCCCAATACCCCTCTATGAATTAAATTCAAACCTCTAAAACATTGATAAAATAGATAAAACATTAGAAGAAAGGATAATTTATTAAATTAAAAATCTCATAAATTGAAAACAGGTGAGGATATTATAAAAGTTCATGGCATAAAGATTAATATCACATGGTTATTCTAGTGGAAGTTAAAGAAATCAATGAAGAAACCATACATCCATAATGTGATGCAAGTTTCCACACCATGCTTACTATAACATGGACGGTTCTAATAGACTAGATGAATTGGAATGATCAAAATATTTTGGATGTTGTTGAGATATTGTTAATGATGCATTTGATTTCCTATAGAAGGGATCTATCTGAATATGATCCAATAGATAGATTTCAAGAAGAGGATACTGAAAGTTGATAGGAAGTTACTTATTTGAATTTGAATTTCAAATTATCAGAATATAGAATAAATATTTCTACATATATTGAAATTAAATATTTAATAGAGAATATTGAATATAGAAAATGTAAATGAGTGTTCTAAGAGGGTATATGAAATAATAAGGAAGGGTCAATAACGTTATAAGGGTCTAGATTTTCACGAACCCTTTTGTTTTTATTTTTCCCTAAGTTTTGAAGTAGTCTAAGGATGTATTCTAATAATTTTAGGGGTTGGGGGAAGTAGATTATTTTTTAATCTATGATTTATGGATGATATAATTAATTATCTAGTTCTAGATTAATTTCTCAGTTTTGGAAGTGATTATGCATTTTTAGGGTTTTAAATAATTTATAGATAAGTATAGAAAGGTCCTTACATATACCTTTTTTGTGAGAAATAAATGTACATATCATCTATTGATATTTACATATTAACTTGAATGAAATTTACATATTGATTTTTTACTCATACATTTGGAAATTTAGAAAATTAACTAAGTGTGTTGGACCCTGGTTATGTTTTTGTTGTATTTGTTGTCAATAGATCAATATGTTGATTATGTTGATGAAAGAAACTATATTGATAAGGAAATGAAGATAATATTGAAGAAAGGTGTGAGTAAAGTTGTAAATCAGATCCAGAACCATAGGTATGATAATTGGATCCAGGAGGATAAGATTCAAAACCATAAATATCGGTTCCATACATCTAAATGTGTTAAAATATCCATGAAATCATAATGATAGTTTGATAAGAAGTTATAATCTATTAGAGATCATATTAATTCAGTAATAAAAGTGGTGATCGTAATGAGAAAGTGTTTCAGAGTCAGAATGGATCGGATAAAAACTTTACAATGATTTTCTAATTTGTATTTCAATAATATCATATGTTTTTTGGAGAACTTGTGACGAAAGACTTAGGAAGGTAGGGGGGAAGCGATACCAATCATATTAAGGTGGTTTTAAAGAAATATGTTTCTGGAAGAATGGGAAGTTACAATTATTTCCCTTATAAGTCAGACGATGTTGAAACTGATCTTCAACATAATCAAAGTCATGAAGTAATTCATGATTACAATAAAAATTTTGGGGAAGATAAAAGTTTCTAAAGTAAAATATTTCCTATATCAGATCATTATATTCAAATTGTTTTAAAGGTTGGGAAGGTTTGATTGATCGTAATGAGAGAAACTGCAGGTGCAAGTTTTCCGTCAGACAAAAATCCAAAATAATTAAGTATTTATAGAATTAAGTTGATGAGTATCATAATTAGAAAAGAGAAATAAGTTGAGTGTTGAAAGTTGTTTTGTATCATATTTAGAAAAGAAGAAGTAGAAGCAGATGAAGAAGTTTTAAAGAATCTGTTGTCTCCATCATAATGAATAAATCTGAATGAGAGTTGGTTTTGAGAATTATAATGAGAATACATATGTTTCCTTCTTATATTTGGTTAAGAGAAATACAATAAAGAAACTATTGTTTAATATATGCTTCCATAATAATGAGGAAATTAGAATGGGTAGATAGTCTTTCAATTGGTGAAAAATAGCTTATTGAAATATCTTCAGTTATAATTTGTTTTCAAGTGGGTCAAAAAAATTAGAGTCACCAAATTACTTAATCATAATAAAGAAATTATATTGAGAAATTAGAATCAGGAATCATATTCAAAATGAATAATTGATAGAAAATATGAATCATTGATGAATTCAAAGATAGATATGAGATTTAAGTATATTTTAATATTTTAAATAGTGTTTAATAATTCAATGTTAGATCTGATATTTAAGGAAATTTAAAGATTTGGAAAATTTGGTTAAACAGTAAAGGTTTTCAGAATCCCACCTAAACCATTTTTGAGGTCCCTATAAAAGGAGAGATGAGTTAATTTGTGTAATGTGACTTTGAAATGTTCAAGTGTTTGAGCTTCGGAAATTCTAGAACAGGTATTGAGTAATAAACCAAACAATGTTTTTCAGGTTGATGCTAAGGAACTTACATCAAAATAAGATTATCAGAGTGAGGTTCAATCTGACCAACAAAGAAAGTTCCATAAGACGATGCTTCATCAGAGAAAGTCTATCAGAGTGAGCCCATCAGACTGAAATCCTTTAGAGTAAGGTTCATAGGACCAAAATCCATCAGACAAAAGAACGTGAGTTTCCAATTGAGTTCTTAATCAACTGAAGAAGGAAGAGAAGAAGGGGAATCAGATCAGACTGACCATTGGTCAGAGACTATCAGACCGAAGTTTCTAGACTGGGAAGATTATAATGACTCTACTTAGTAAGATTTATGTACTATGATTTTGGAACATGTTTCAAGACCAACATGTTTATTAGATAATTGTTGATGTTCGTGAAGATTGTATGAAGGTAATGTTTGATTTATCTTATTTGTGGAGGAAGTAAAGAATTTATAAAGTGGATTAGAAAAGAATAAGAAAAGTAAAGCTTGTGATTGTGGATAATTACCAGTAGCTAAAAAGGATTGTTTTTGGGAAGTTTATACTCAAAAGGATAGTTGGGGGGGGGGGTATAACCAAGTATAGTAGGAAAGTTCCTACCAGGATTTTAGAATATCTCTTTGGTTGTGACTTTGTATTCCAGAAATAAGTTAGTAAAATAATCCATGTTGGTGGGACTATTAAACTTGTCAAGGAGTAGGTCTTTATACAGAACCTTGTAAATATCATTTTCTACCTTCTCATTATATTTTTTGCATCCAAAAGGAGATGTTATGAGTTATATTTGAGTGGATCGTAACTCTAACAAGTTTGAGATGTTAAGAAAGTTTTTGTTAAGGAGGTAAGAAACGTTCTTATAAAAGAAAAAGGAACCACTAATTCCCCCCATCTTAGAGTCTCTTTCCTACTTGGGAATATCAATCGGTATCAGAGCCAATTTTTCCTCTAAAAGATCCATGTCAGTAATGGATAATTTGAACTCCATGAAATATAAGGGTATTATATTTTTCAATGTACATAAATATCAGATCTAGAAATATAGAATTCTTCCATATCTTTTGTCCCATGGGTATGATGTTTTTGAAGCTACTACCGAAGGATTTCCACCTCATATTAAGAATGATCATCTTACAATTACTGATAAGAAAAATCTTGAGAATGAAGGAAGAGCTAAAAATTATTTACTCTCATCACTTATTGAAAGAAATTTTCTTAGATTAAAGGGATTTAGAACATCCAAAGGTATTTGAGATAAGTTTAAAAGAATTTATGAAGGCAATACAAAGGGGAAGAAAAAAAAGTTACAACTTTAGAGGATGAAGCATGAAGATCTAAAAATGGGTGAGTATAAATTTTTTGGTGAATTCTTTACAATGTTAAATTATATTATTTTCACCACAATATGTGTGGGTGTAAAATTGAAAGACTCAACTATTATTGAAAATATATTTAGAATTATTCTTGGTATGTTTGATTCCAATGTTTTATCTTTGGAAGACAGAGATCCTGGAACCGTATCTTTGGACGATCTACATAGTATTATTTTTTACTTATGAAATGTGAAGAGAGAATGTTATGAAAATGAAAGAAAATTTTGATGGTGAAATGTAGTTAAAATATTTTTTAAAAAGGAAAAAAGATAAAGAAGTTAAAGAATAATCAACTGATTTGGAAGGAGAGGAAGAAATTAAATATTTCAACAAAAATTTTTCCATCCTTTCTAAGAAATATAACAAGGTAAAATGAAAAAATAAATCCCTAAAATTTTAGAATTGTGAATGGAAAATATATTTTGAACAGAATTATCCAAGTAAGACACTTGGATAGTATGAGCCCGAAGATGATGATGAGAAACCATATAAATAAAAGTGAAAGAAACATAAGGAAATATTTCCTTATGAAAAAATGAAGAAAAGTTATCTGAACAGAAAAAAAGAATGATTCCTCATAGGATGATGAATCTAATCATAAACACAATTTTATTTATCAAATTAGAAATGGAAGTGATTCTTCAGGTAGTGATGATAATTATAAAGAGATGACAGGAATAAAATGGATTCCAAAAAGGAAGTTGGAAAATTAACTTGAAAAAAATACTTAAGTTGAGAAAGAAATAAGGAATTTTACTAATGATGTTGAAGGAATGAATTTTGAGAATAGTGATCTTGAAAGAAAAATGAAAAGTTATGAAGAAATATCAGTTAGAAATGAGAATCTCAACATGAAAGAATCTACACTTGTTGAATAAAATAAGCAGAACAAGTTGAATATAGAAAAATATGAAATAATCATAGATGTTCTGAAAATTAAACTAACTGATAAATAAGAAGGATTTTTTGAAACAAAATCAATTATTCTTATATAACAATGTGACATAAGAAATATGAGTGAAAAATTCACCAAGTTTATTGATGTTAAAGGTTAAACTTATAAAAAAGGTGAAAAGAAAGGTTTACAAAATCATGTTTTTGAGAAAAAAACTTTCACTAAGAAATACATAATTTTTTTAGGAAAGTATCCTCCTAAGAAAATTGGTACTGGAGTTGTGAAGAAACAATAACAATAATGTTCTGATCAGTTTTACTCTCAATCCTAAAGATCAAGATTCTGAGGCCACTATTGGTGTTGTGGAATTTTTAGACACAAATCTTATTCATGTTGGTATAAAATGTCTTTACCATGAAACATATATGAATAAAGGGGGAGTAATGGTGATCAAATAAGATCAAATATTCCTAAAAATTATGTGGAATTTAAAAGGGAAACCCAATATATGAAGAAATATAATTATTTTAGAAAAGTGGAGAAAAACATGTTGAGTTTAAAAAAATGAATGCTTAGTTATTTGGAATGAACAAGTTGACATGGATATAAAGATAAAAGAATCACAAAAATCAGCTAATAAAAAGGTAAAAAGGGTTTATGAAGATCTGAGAAAATATGATAAAAAGATATCAATAGATTGAAGTTTGAAAATTCAGAAAAGATGAAAGAGATGTGAATAAGAAGGTAATGTTACTAAAAATTGTTTGACTATCCTACAAGAACAAGAGGAAGGCATGAAATAATTGTTACACAATCACTGTAACAAAAATGTTTCCAAAGAATAAAATAAGTTGACATGCTTATCATAAGAATCTAAAGATGAAAAGAAACATGTTACAAAATATGAGAAATATGAAAAGAAGGAAGAAAACATATCCAATAAAAAATATAGGAATAAGAAGAAAAGGTCAAGACTGAGAGAAGACTCTCAGTCCAAAATTTTCTTTTGATAAGATATTAGGTTCCTCATTATTCATAAAACATTTTTATATTTTTACTAACTTGTAATGAATTTAAGGATTTAATTTAAGGAAGATGATGGTGAGTCTCTTAAAATTATTACAAAAGAAAGTAATGGGGTTATGAGATTTTTTTTTGAAATTTGTGTATAAAAACCTGAACTTTATGTTATTTTTGTTGAGATTGGTTCATGTTACTTTTATCTTAAACAAATCCTTTCAGTATTTCCCCATATATGAGAATGTTTAAAGAAAGATGTTAAAGTATTACGTGAAAGATGTATTACGGGCAACATTGATAACCTTGATTATACACTACTTTTTTCTACACCAGGTTTTCCCACATATACTTAGAGTTGTTTTGTTATAGGATCTTTTTTAAGAAACTCATGTGACATTTATGTTCCCCGAAATAATAATTTCAATATTCTAAGATGAAAAGTTACAACCCTTGGAAATTAGACAATTTTTTAATAAGGGGGAAACTTTTCAACATGGTCCCTTTTAATTTTATTATTAATTAGGGGGGAGAATATATTAAGGTGGAGAAATAGGAAATAGGGGGATCAAGAAAAGAATAATAGAGAAGAAAAATTTAGAAAAGAAAACAATATCGATTATTTTTTTGAAGCGGTTAAATGTAGGAATTGAAGTGGGTATTGAAAACCAACACAAAGGGATATATTGTTAGACCCCAGTTATGTTTTGGTTGTATTTTTTTTCAATAGATAAATATGTTTATTGTGTTTATGAAATAAATTATGTTGAGAAAGAAATGCAAATAATATTTATGAAACATGTGAGTAAAGTTATAAAATCGGATCTAGAACCATAAGGATGATAATCAGATCTAGGAGTATCGGATTTAGAACCATCAACATCAGATCCAGATATCATCATGAGTTAACAGATCCAAGAAATCATAATGAGACTTTGATATGAAGTCAAAATCTACTTGAAATATTATTAAGTATGGAATGAAAGTGGCGATCATAATGAGAAAGTGTTGCAGAGTCAGAATGTGTATGATAAAAAATTGACGATGATGTGCTGATTTATATTTCAAAAATATCATAATTTGTTTGGATAAATTGTTTTGAAAGACTTATGAAGGTAAGGGGGAGAAAAAATGATGCCAATCATCTTCATCTAGTTGGAAAGAAATATGTTACTCGAAGAATGGGAATTTACAATACTTTACATTATAAGACAGATGATGCTAAAGCTGACCTTTAACATAATCAAAGTCATGAAGGAAGTCACTATTACAAGAAAAAGATTGTAGAAGAAGGAAGTTTCTAAAGTTAAATCTTTACAATCATAGATCATCAGATTTAGATTTGTTTGAAGGCAGGGAATGTTTTCTTGATCATAATGAGAGAAACTAAAGGTGTTGGTTTTCATTAAGACAAAAAACCAAAGGATTTAAGTCTCCATAGAATGAAGTTGATAAGTATAATAATCATAAAAGATAAATAAGTTATGTAATTAAAGGCGTTTGGAATTGTATTAAAAATATAACAAGTATAAATGATTAATGAATTTTGAAAGAATCTGGTGTCTCCATCATAAGGAAGAAATCATAACGAGATTTGGTTCCGAGAATAGTAATGAGAAGACATATGTTTTCCTTATTACATTTGGTGTAGATAAACATAATGAAGAAACTATTATTTAACATATTATTCCATAATAATGAGAAAATTAGAATGATAAGATTGTATTTTAGTTGGTGCAAATAAATATAATGAAATATCTTCAGTTCTGATTTATTTTCAAGTGGGTCAAGAAAATCAGAGTGACCAAATTCCTTAATCGTAATGAATAAATCATATTGAGTAATCAGAATTAGGAATAAGATTCTGAATGAAGAATTATTAGAAAGTATTAATAATTGAATAAGTAAAAGAGATATACAAGATTTAAAGAGATTTGAAGATTTAAAATAGTATTGAAGAATCCAAAGTTAGACATGATATTTAAGGATATTTAATGATTTGGGAAATTTGGTTAAGTGGGAAAGGTTTTGAGGACCCTGCCTAAACAAATTTTAACATCCCTATAAAATGAGAGATGAGTTCATTTATATAATGTGACTCTAAACTGTTTAAGAACTCGATCTCCAGAAATTTGGGAATAGGAATTGAGTACCCAACAAAACTTTGTTTTTTCAGATTTATGCTATGAAATTTTCATCGGAATAAGATTATAGAAGTGAGTTTAAATCCAATTAATGGAGGAAGTTCCATAAGATGACACATAATTTGAGAAAGTCCATTAGAGTGATCCCATTAGAGAAAAATCCATCAGAGTGATATTTATAGGACTGTAATCAATCAGAAAAAAGAGAGATGCCAATTGATTTCTTAATAAATTGAAGAAGGAGAATCATAACAGACTGAACATTGGATAAAGTCCATCATACTAAGGTTTCTGTACTGGGAAGATCAGATTGAATATGCTGAGGAAGATTTCTATACTGAGGTTCTAGAATATGTTTCAATACCAACAAGTTTCTTAGAGAATTTTTGATGTTCTTGAATATTGTACGTAGGTAAAGTTTGATTCAACTAACTTGTGGAGGAAGTGAAGAATTTATAAATTGGATCAAAAAAGTAGAATACAAATGAAGCTTGTGACTATGTATACTTACCAGTTGATGAAAATGATTATTTGTGGAAGGTGGATACTGATAAGGATAGTTGGGGGTATAACTAACTATAGTAGTAAAGTTTTTACTGGGATTGTAGAATTGTTCTTTGCTTGTGCTTTAGCATTCTAGAAAGAAGATAGTAAAATAATCCTTGTTGGTGGGACTATCCAGCATGGAAAGGAGTAGGGCTTTGTACTAAACCTTGAAAATATCATGGGATACATTCACTTTATATCTATTTCATATAAAAGCTGAGGTTGTTATTTATATTTGAGTGGATCATAACTCTAATAAGTTTTAGAGGTTAAGAATGTTTTTGTTAAGGAGTTAATAAATATTCTTATAAAAGAAAAAGCAACCACTGATTCATCCCCAATCAGTGGACTCGATCCTAATTGGAAACATCAAAGTACATTACTTTTATATATTATAGTGAAAGTTGGAATTGACTGTTATATATGGTTTTTTAGAAAAGTAAATGACTCATTCCTATTACGTAATAATCATTTCTTCGATGCATAAAATCTAAATGTTATTGCATAAGAGTCATTTTTTAGAAGAATATGATGAATAACAGTAGAGTCTCTAATACGTAAGATTCATCCCCCTATACATAAAAGTAATATTTTCATGTTTAAAAATAAAACCTTAATATATAAAATTAAATTTGAACATAATTAAAGAATATGCAAATTTTAAAATATCCCTATATACATAGGAGTAAAAGTTTAAAATATAAAATTAAAATACTGATATTTTAGATTCACCCCTTTACTAATTTTGATATGTAAAATTAAATTATCCCCTATGTAAGAGACTTTACCTTAGTGATTTTCCTCATTTACCTAGGTTGGTATGAATCATATTTTATGATTTATAATTTCTTTATAAGTCTTAAAATCTTAAAATTTGGGGAAATAGTTACATTAAAAAAATTCCATTATCCCTATAATATTTAAGAATAATTTTGAATAATATAAATGTTAATATGTGATTATAATTATAAAACATGAAAAAAATAAAATATTATGATGGTTGATTGTGATTTAAAATGAGAAACTTCTCGGAGAATCATGATTTGATTCTATATATCTGAATCCTTAAAATATGAAGTTCCTACTCTTATGTTCTAATCTTCCACTCTTTCCTTGACCATGGGAGACAAGAGACACATCCCTAAATGTTTTTGAGTTTATTCACCCAAGAGTTATGGATTTTTTGAATATTCCTCTCCATTCATGTTCATCTGTAAAAAATTATTGAAGCTTTCCATTGAGGTAAAATATTTAGGATTAATCTTTTATTTTTTATAAATTGTGGAATTACCTTACTATTTATTTCAATTGGATAAATTGTATTAATTAAAATAATAAATATAATATATATATTGATTTAATTTAATGGAGAAAGTGTATTATATGTGATTTATATTATTTTCATATGACAAGTGGCTACGAATGTTACTGTTGTGAATTTTATTTCTCGATATGAGTTTTATTTTTCACTACTATGAATTATATACTGGTTAGCATGATAAAATTTTAAAACCACCAATCATAAAAGGATGAAAATTTAAAGATTACAATGAAGGGGTTGTTTTTCAAATTTTTGGAATGATAATGATGTTTATGTGGACCACAATTAATTATTATAAATGTAATGATAAAATGAGAATGATTGTTGCATTTAATACTGGTTTCATTATGGCTGGTTTTTTCTATTTTTTTCCCTTTATGTGGTTGAATGGTCTTAGTTGGGGAATCATGGGGCTGGTTTTTCCCTGGTTGGCATGGAAGAGGTGGTTATTATTGTAGAAGTGGTGCCTATTGGCATGTGTTGTGGGGTTGGTTGTGTGGTGATTAGTTGGTTATTATGGGGATGAATTATTTTTTCCTAGTTTCATGTAATATTATTGATAATAATGAATTTTATAATGAGAAGTGGGATGTAATTAAATTATAGTGAGATTTTCTAGGGATATTATAAATTTATAATGAATGGTTGTGGGATAATATTTACATGGGTAATATATAAATAATAGTCCCCTATTAAATGTGGAAAATTAATTTCATAATGAGTGTAAAGTGGTTAGTAAAATTGAAAATATTGAAATGGATAAATGACTTGATTAAATGGAAATTAAGTAGGGTTATTTGGCTATTCTGTGTGGAAAAGTGGGGCTAGTGTGAGGTATAAAAATAACAGATATTGCTAGTGATCAATGGTGGTGGTGTAGTGATTATGATGGGTATGAAAGTGTTGTGTGAGTATAAGACCTTAGGTTTGGTTATGTTTTTATTTATTATACATGTTATATTTTTCCTTGTAATTTCTTACACACCTCAACTAGGTTAGATAACCTTACCGATGCCCAATTTTTTGGGGGTTTTAGGTGTTTCCCCCAATATATAAGTTAGAAAGGAAAAAAATCTTTGACTAATCCATATCTCCCTCTCTCCATTCTAGATTTAGTATGAGATGTGATGGATCAATGTGGGTATAAGAATATGGTACATAATGGATTATACTTATAGAAAGTGATATACTACTAACATGGGTGTGATGATATGATGGCGATACATGGTTGAGGTCATGAATGGTAAGAGGAGGGGATGTGGTTGATGTACTTCATGTTTATGATACCCTATTATGATTGATATGTGATAAGGTTGTGATATACAGTTATGGTTATTTGGTGGTGGATATGTGATGGTGAAAATGACATGGTAGTGATATGTGGTATATGGTTGTGATATGGAATATATTTTGTGATTTTATGGCTATTGAAGGTAATGAAGAACATGAAATTTTTCATTGGGTATTGAGAGAGAAAAAATTAGTGGGGAAGTGGTTTTGGGGTGCCTTATTAATGGAAACAGACACACACTTTTAATAGTATGTTATTATTCATGTATTCATTATTGGATGAGTGGGCCTTAGTGTGGTTGGTTAACAGTTAAACTAGTTAGGTGTGTTTTTTCAATTATTTATTCACTAAGGCATTGATATACTTCTTCCAAATTTGAAATATTGGACTTGAGGATGATCCTACCAAGTATATATGTATACTCACCCCTATATGTGTAAATATTTTTTATAGGTTTTTAGGAGGGGTTTAATGACCGAGATAAATGTTAAAAGTTTGGAGATTAGGGTTTATTCAGTGTTACTTCCATACGAGATTTCTTTTGGTATTTTATTTTTTTTATTTGAGAGACTTTATTATCTGTATAACATCAAATTCATTATGGGATATCAGTTAACTATTATATATTGGAATTGATTAGTGGTCTCCTTTATATGATCCTAGGATTTATGATGACAATTCCTCTCATTTGTTTGTTTTATACCTTTGGTGTTAGTCTCCAAACCATGGACTATTAGAGGTAGGATTTGGAGGTCACTTTTATCTTCACTCTAGGATCATGAGGGGTTCCTAGTTGGGGTGGGTTGTACCAAAGTGGTATCAAAGCTATGGATGAGAGTTAGGATAGATAATGGAGTTAGGAACTGTGAAGAATTCATGGGATTTGTATTAGAACAATTTTATTCAAACCTAGCATGTGATGTACCATGGGAGACCAGATAGTGCACAAGAGATTAGAGCCCCCTATTATCAGACACAATGAACATAAGTTTACTAAACATCCTAGGTGAAATAGAGTTGACAGTAGAGTAAATAATTGGGAAAGGTACATGCATTGTACTTTTTTACACTTGTGTTTGAAATGATGATGTTATTTGGAAAAAGTTAAAATGATATAAATTTAATGATATAAAAATTAATTCTATGTTATTGGGATTATAATTTTGTTTTCTTATTTATAGATATGCTTACTGGATGTTGTCTATGTGTGACTCATTTTTATAAGGTTTGATGGGATGATCTATCTAATTATTGGAGGATCGACAGAGATGAGGAAGATGAGTATTATAGGAAGGTGTTGTGTGAGTTTCAATGTTAGGTATTACATAAGTATTAGTTGATCATGTCTAAATTGGAGACCAAGCACCGATCCGAGGAGCTAGAGATCACTTTCAACTTGATTCATGCTAAGACTAAGTATCAGGTCTCACTAGCTGTTTTTCAGATGAGAGGGGATACGTACTAATGATGTATCCTATTTTATAGAAAGTTAAAGTAGGTGAATGTTTCACAGGATGATTTTTAGATGTAATTTTGTGTGGAGTTCCTTTCATCGATGATGATAATGATAAAGATACAAGAGTTTCTTTCTCCCTAGTATGGAAGACTGAGTGTGTGGGAGCTTAAGATAATATTAAAGGACCTCCTCCACATTCCCATGACATTTTTCTAGATGAGGAGGCCAAAGAATGACGTTTGGAGGATGAATTATTTATTTCTCTTCAGTATGTGTTCACAACATTTATGTTTCCTATATATAGAGTGTATAATAAGGAATAAGTGATTGAGAGGATGCATGAACAACCAAAATATTCTTGATAGGGGAGTCAATAGGGATTCCTATAGAAAAAATTTGTAGATGGAGGATCTCAGATATCAGGGCCATTAAGATTATGAAAATAAATGAGTCATCCTTATCGATCTTCCTTATTAATTTTTGTAGTTTTTAGTTTATGTGCGTCTATTGGGAGCTTCATGCCTGAGTGATTTACTTTTATAGATCATGATTATTATTGATTTTAGTGCACAACCATCATTGGGGTCTATCATGGTGTGGGTGGTTAGTTTACATTTCATCCTCACTAGTTATTTTCATTGAGTCCTTCTTAGTAGTAGGATTGGAAGGCATTTAGAAAACTGAGAGGAGATAAAATAGGTAGAGGAAGATCCCATTATATCCCCCACCCTTAGGGAAATAAGTCCAAGCCTGGTCATGGACGTGGTCTTTAGCAAGGGTAGTGAGGAAGAGGAGTTGGGCATGGTTAGTTTCATGCCACAGAGATGTCAATTCCAAATAAGGAATATATTTTCCAAGGTCACATATATTTATTATCTAAATTGTCCTATAAGTTATTTGATATTGAAGTATCAGATTATTTCATTTCACCCACCTTGGTATTCACCTTGGGACTCATGCTGGAGAGACATCTAGTTCCCTTAGTGTTGGCTATATCAGTAGAAAGTTAGTTGAGTCTGTTTGATATGTACCATGGTTGTCAGCTAATGATGGGTAAACATTATTAATTGGGTAATTTATTTTTTCTGTATATACAACCATATTATATAATTTCTAGCATCGACTGATTGGATTTCATGTAAACCATCATCAATTACTTCTAGAGAAGAGTTTTATACTATGATATAAAAGGCTAACATGTGATATTTGTGAGTGAGTGAGATCATCAAGTGATCTATAGGCATTCAAAGCCTTTATTATCTCACATAGCATCACTGTCATTGGATTTGGTAGAGATGCGGGTTGTGGATTTTCCTAGAGTCATCAAGTATTTTCCATATATTTTTACCAAATATGTAATAACCCTACCCCCTCAATGTGACATTGAGTTATAGATAGAGTTATATCCTGGTGCCTCTCTGATCTAAATGGATTTATATCACATAAAACCTTTTGAGTAATGGAATTTGAGAATTCAGGTTAATGATTTTATGTAGAAGGGCTTCATCTAGCCCAATTTTTTATTTAGGGTGATCCGATATTATTCTCCAAGAAGGTGGATGGTGGTCTGGGGTTGTGTATAGAATACTGATAGTCGAATTAGGTAAGATTCCAGAACCATTACTCCCTTCCAAGGATATATGATTTTTTTAATCAATTAAATGGATCAAGCTAGTTTTTGAATATCGATCCATGGTTTAGGTATCATCAGATAAGATTAAAAGAGGATGATATCCCAAAGAATACTTTTAGGTGTCATTACATGAACTTTAAGTTCATAGTTATGTCATTCTATATCATGAATGATCCAATTATTTTCCTGGAACTGAGTAATTCCATGTTTTTTGAGTTCATGGACCAGTTCATGGAAGGGTTAATTGGTGACATTATTGTATAATTGAAGTCAGTGGAGAAAGATGTTGAGTATCTTAAGGCAATTTTAAAAGTCCTTCAACACTATCAGCTCTATAAAAATTTGTCTAAGTGCATTTTTTGGATGCATGGGATGTATTTTCTTGGTAAGTTTATGTCTTATAATGAATCTATAGTTGATACTTTGAAGATTAAATCGATCATTAATTATCCATAACTAAAGAATATTGAAAAATTCCATAGTTTCTTTAGTATTGTGGGTTGTTAATAAAGGCTTGTGTCTAATTTCTCTTAGGTTGAAGACCCATTGACAACTTTGATTAGGAAGGACAATGCTTTTATATGGATTGATCAGTGTTGGTTAGCTTTTGACTACCTAAAGAATAAGTTGACTGTAATCTTTTCCTTTAGTTTCCATAAGTGGGAGTTATTTTTGAGGTTTTCTATAATGGTTCCATATCAGTTTGGGTTTCATCTTGATACAATAGAGGGAAATGATCTCATATGGTTTTAGAAATTTATGTTTCCACAAGAATAACCATGCCACCTGCATCTCAAGTTGGTAGCAGTTTTTTTTGTTCTAAAGCTATGGTGACATGACCTCATCAGAGAATTATTTGTAGTCTTTATAGATAAAAATATCCTAAGGTATATTTTATTTAAGTGTAATTTAAATCTTCACCATCTAAGGTGGATAGAGTTATCACAAGACCATGATTTTGATGTCTCTTATACCTTGGAGAAAATGGAATTTAGTTGTTGATGCACTAAGTTGGATGTCACAAGGAGGTGATACTTGTAATCCTAGATATTCTTGGAGAGTTATGGAGGATCTTGAATCAATTAATATTGATATAGATGAGGTTGATAGTAGAAGTTTACTATCATAGATGAAAATGCAATTTTTCTTATTATAGTGGGTGGAGGAGTCTCAGTGGGGAGACTCATAGGTAGAGGTGATGTGAGATTGTGTATTTTATGGGGACTCTCCTAAGGGTTGTTCAAAGGATGATCGAAATAATATTTTGTTTTAATAGATACTATTTATTCCATTATCGATTCATGATGTGGTTCTTCAAAAGTTTCACAGCTCATCTTGGCCTGAAATCCTAATATATCCAAGATGTATCATGTCTCAAGGAGTTAGTTCTAGTGGTCAAGGATGAAGTGGTCCATAAAAGAGATTCTATCATGATGTTTAGTCTATCAATAAGTTATAGTTGAAAATTATTTTCCTGGTGGGTTGTTGTAGACATTTGATATCCTAGAGTAGAAGTGGGGAAATTTTGATGGATTTCATCACCGTTTTTCCTTGAGATCAAGGAGGACAAGACACTATTTAGGTGATTGTGGGAAAGTTGATGAATTCATCTCATTTCTTAGTGATTAGGTAGTTGAGTGAAATATATATTCTACTGAGGTGGTATGTAGAAAAGATAGTGAGGCTTTACAGGGTACCTAGGACCATCATCTCTGATTGGGACCCTCATTTTTTCTCATGAGTTCGAGGAGGTCTTTTGAGTGATTTTTTTATCTCAACTGTTCCTTAGTAATAACATCCACACTTAGAAATATGGTTATATAGGCCAAATTATTATGAAACTGGAGGATATTCTATGATCTTGTGTTTTGGATTTTGGTAGATTTTGGATGAATCATATACCATTGGTTTAGTTTTCCAATAATAATAGCTAAAACACTTTCACTGGAATGGATCTATTGAAGTAATTTTATGGGCAGTCTTGTAGATCATTGATGTGTCAGACTGAGGCAGGAGAGTTGGTGGTCCTTAGACTAAATGTTGTGTAGAGAATGACTAAGAAGTTTCATATGATTTGAGAATGGATAAAGGTAGTGTAAGACCATAATAATTTCTATACTGATCAGAGGAGGATTAATATGGAGTTCAAGGTTGGAGATCATGTGTTCTTAAGGGTTTAACCTCAATCATGGAAAACGGATGGTTGGATCAGTGAGTAATAATTATCTTTGATTTATAAATCATTTTGAGATATTTTGGCTTTTTAGAAAGGTGGAATATTGGTTAGCTCTACCCATGACGTTGGATAAGGTCCACAAAGTCTTTCATGTTTCAAAACATTGTTGACATCTTCACAATGAATCCCATGTAATTGATTAGGGAGATCTAGATATAGATAATTAAATGACATTCATGGAGTGACATTTTCAGATTTAGGATCATTGGAAAAAGGTTTTTTATGAGTGAGTTATTCCCTTAGATCACATTTTGTAAAGGCATGGTGGTTTAGAGTAAGAATTATAGTTACATATTAATAATTTGTACTCCAAGCTGTTTAATGATTGATTTATTTTTATGTTACATACGAACTTTCGTTATGAAGATATTTTTATGCTATTATACTTATTTTTTGAGTTTTTTGATCTTTCATGTTGATTTATGCTTTAGTGATAGCGAGATCCTTTTTTGAGAGGTGTATCATGAGGTATTAATTTTATGAATATCCCATTACCTATATCCCCCCACATTAATTTTGATTCTCAAGGATGATAATAATTTTAGAGTTATCTTATATAAGGGTATGAATTTTATTGAACCATTTCCTTTATCCTTTTCCCTGAGTTTTGATGGATTCATGGGATGTCTTCTAGTAATTTCTAGGGATGGGGGAAGTGGATATTGTTTAAATATGTAATTTATATTTTGGATAAGTAATTATATATTTTTAGATTTTTGTATTAATTTTGGAAAATTCTAGAAAGAACCTTACATATAACATTTTTATGATAAATACCTTTATGTATCACACCTTGACGTTCACATATTGCCTGGAATGACTTTTACGTATTGATTTCTTACTCTTACATTTTTAATGTTTGGAAAATTGGCTAAGTGAATTAATTTTTTGTATTGCTGTGTAAGTTGGAATTGAATTTCACATATGGATTTATGGTTAAGTAAATGACTCATACGTATTACGTAAGATTCATTTCATCGATTCATAAAAGTAAAATTTTATTTTTTAATATTCATTTGATAATAAACTGTGATACATAAATTTATAATGGTTAATAGGTAAGAGTCATTACCTCATTCATAAAAGTAAAACTATGATATATAAAATTAAATTTGAACATACTTGAGAAATTGACAAAGTATAAAATATCTCTGTATGTATAAGAGTAAAAGTTTAAAATGTAAAAGTAAAATATTGATACCTAAGAGTCATCTGTTTACTGATTTTGATATGTAAATGTAAATTCCATTTTGTGTAAGAGTATTTCCCTTAGGGAATTTTCTTATTTAGTTGGGTTGTCCTGAATTTTATTTTATGATTTATAATTTCATTATAAATTATAAAATCTTAAAATTGGGGGAAATTATTAAATAATAAAAAATTTCTTCACCCATGTAAGATTTAATCCATAGTTTTAAGGAATTTAAATGTTAATATGTTATGATAATTTTCACAAACAAATTAAATAGAATATTAAGAGGGTTGACTAAGATTAAAAAGAGGAAACACTAAAAAGAATCATGATTTAATTTTATGTATTAGAATCCTTAAAATTTGAATTTCCTTCTCCTATATTCTAATCTTACTCTCTTCCCTCAACCCTAGACAAAAAATATGTATTCCAATAGGATTTTGATTTCTTCCCTTATGAGTTCTTGGATTTTGTGAACATTCCTCTCCCTTCTAGTCTATGTGTAGCAAATTGTTAAAGATTTTCATTGATGTGGGGGTCATGCATATTAGGATGATGGAATGAGGTTGATTTCCTTTATGTCCATGATATCCTACTGTAATGGATATGAGGTGAGGTTGTGATATACAATTGTGTCTATGTTCTGGTATGTGATGGTGGATACGTGACAGTGAAAAGTATGTGGCGGTGGTATATATTATATGGTAGTGATATGGGATATGTTATGTGATTTCATGAATATGGAATGGATGGAAGAATATGATATTTTTCTTTGTGGAATAATAGTGAAAAACTAGTAGGGAAGTGGTTTCAGGGTACCTTCTTGAGAGATATATAAATATTCTTTTTATATTATGTTATTATTCTTTGATATATTATTGGGTGAGAAATCCTTAATGAGGTTAAATAACAGTTGACCTGGTTAGTTGTGTGTCGGTTCTGATATTTATTATTTATGACTTTAGTAGGATTATTCCACATTTTTATGATTCATCTAAAGTTGGATCCTACTAAGTATACATTAATGCTCACCCCTATATATTTAAATATGTTTTATAGGTTTCCATGAGGGATTTAGTAATTGATATTGACCTTACTAGATTAGATCTTGGGGTTGTTGTTGGGGTTACTTCCATAGGGGTTTGATTTTGGTATTTTTTTTATTCTAGAGAATTTTTAATCTACATACCATTACATGCATTATAGGATACCAATTTCCTTTTTATATTTCGGTGTTGTTTTTTTGTTTCCTTTATCTGATCCTAGGATTTATGTGGGTAATTAAACCTATCTTATTGTTTTATAACCTCAGTTCTAGTCACCAAACAATGGTCTATTTGAGGTGGGTTTTGAGGGTCGATATAATCTTCACTATAGTCCCATGAGGGGTTCTAGTGGGGGTAGGTCATAAAAAATGAGATTTATTATATATATGAATTAGAGAGGAATCGTTTTTTCTAAACAATAATATATTGAAGTTCCAAGTTATAGAAATTCATGGATACATCCAAATTAATGAAGTAAGGAAAGGAATAATTTATTTATGATAATTCAAATTCTATAATTATTCAATATTTAGAATACTATTTTCTATTGTGTGAAGATTGTTTGAAGAACAAAGATTCAAATCTTCTAACAAGGAGTTGATTATATTTGGTTGTGAAATTGGAGGAAAAACTTGATATACCTTATAACATCACATCATGAAGTATGATATAGATTATTACAACTTAAATTGGAGTTAACTTTATATTAATAAAATAATAAGAGGCTAAAAATTATATAAACTGATATATTTTGAAGAAATGTGTAACAGAAGATAAGGGAGTGACCCTAGGGAGGTAGTGATCTATTTTATATACCATTAAATATACAACAAGCCTTGATGAGGAGTGAATTATTAGAAACTTATATTGGTTGTGAGCCTTGTTAAACAGTGAATTCACCTAAACATATATCCCCAAAAAACGAGTTATTGTTTTTTTGGTACACTAACATAATGCAGTGTGTATGATCCTTGGATATAGCCAATTGTAGGTGAATGAAGTAAAACCTATGTGTCTCTATATATTTTACTTTCAACATAGGTGCATGATATTATATATGTATGAATTATATAAAGATAAAAAAATAAAATTTATAATATTGTTCCTTCTAATAAGGTAATAAGATCCAAAAGAAAATGGATTTTTAATATAGGAAAAGTTTGATTTGGGAAACACCATAATTCCCCCCACTAGGATTTCTTGGGTTATAAAATATGGTCTCAGTTCTTGGTTCTATTGAGGATTCAACCTGAAATATTTGGTATGAAAATATTTTAGTTTTATGAAATATATGGATTATACAATAAATTTTCCTTTATATGGTGGAAATAATTTTTATAATTGGAAGAAGAATTTCATATCATATTTGAAAGTTTATTTTGAAATACCATATAATATTTTGTTAATTGGATTTTTTTTCAATGTGGACATGGAATTATGTTTATGAAAATTAAAAAAAATTTAGAGATTGATTCTTGTTCCAAGAAATCCTTAAAATATTATTTAGAAGTAGATGAATTCAAGAAGATAACTCACTAAAATCTTTATAAGGATACGTGGATAAAAATTGGAATATTTCTGTGGTAAAATGTCAGTGTTTAAGTAAGGGAACAAGGTTTCTTCTACTAGAATAAAATACTAATTATTTTAATATTTGAATATGAATTATATTGAAGAATAATTCCATATTTCTTGAAGTAAGAAGAAGATTAACATGAAAAAGGCAACCAATAAATCAGGTATTCCCATTAAGGTGAATAAAATAGTTTCTTTATGTATATCTGAATATAACTCTATATTAGATGATTCTTGTTAATATAAACATGTAGATTATACCTAACCTAAAGTTTTGGAGGATTATTTTTTAAAAGAGTTTACCACATCATATGGTAAATCCATATATTATTTGTTTAATAATTAATATAAGTTTTAAACATTGATAAGTGAAGTAAAATTCTTAAAGGATGAAGGTGAAATGAACTATACTTACAAAACATATTTAGAAGAATACAAAACATTTAATTAAGGAATAAATTATGTCATATGATCCCATTACAATAATGAATAATAAAATTAAGGAACAAAGTGAAATACTTAAATAACTTATTCATTAGGTGACGTTAAGCATGAAAAAATAGAAACTACATGAATCATTTATTTCTGACCTTATAGGGAAGTTTAAAAGAAGATAAATATTGAACATAATGAAAAGAATTATCAATTTGTTAATTTAAAATTATAACTAAAGTATAAGGATTTATGGATTAAGAATATCGAGGGGGAGATATATGTTATGAAGAAAAAGTCAAAAAACAAAGATTCTAACAAGGATAACTTTATTAGGGAGTAAGAAGAACATAAATATTGAATCAGGGAAAAGATAGAATAATATTATTTAAACTATTTGAAATGGTTCACAAAGAAAGGTGGAATTACGTTGCTATTTTTATAGAATATGGGGACACACAATGAGTGCGTGTATAAAATCTAAAAAGTTCAAAAGAGAAGGAATATCAGATGCAACCCCATATCAACCAAGACAACATAATACATGGAATGATTTCTTTCAGAGATGTTATATTTATGATATCCTTGGTCATATTGTAATTTATTATAGAAAAAAATTCATGGAGGTTCCAAGATGATAACCACTGGTCCTATGGATAAGAGAGATAAATGAAATAATGAAAAATCTACCTATTCCACTAAAAAAATTATTCATGGAGTTGGATGAATTTAAAGAGTGAAGGAAAAAGAGGATTCCTCAAGTATCATAGATGAATTATTCACACAAAATATCATGAATAGAAAATAGTATAGTGCTCCAAGTCAAGATAATGGAGGTTTGTTCCCATAGATGGATTTATAAATAAAAGACTATAAATGATTGAAAAATCTAAAGTGAGTTTAATGGAAATCATGAAAGACAGTCAAGTGATATGATTAAGTGGTTTAATATTTAATAACACAAAGTATTAGTGTAATAATTGTGGGGTTTTCCTTAAATGGAGAAAGAATCATGTAAATTAATTAAAAAATGGAACATTAAAAGAGTAATCTTACATTAATGAAATGATTCTCATAAGGGAGAAGAATACTAAGTTTTATAAGAAGAATAATTCTGGTCAAAACATTCAGATAGAAATTTTTACTAGTATTATTAACCATATATAATCTTGTAAGAATATCAAAAGTCAAGGGTTGATTTTGAATGACCAACCACACTCCTCTATTTAAGTATGTGGAATATTTTCCTCTCCCTGTGTACTTAATGTTTATATATCATGATTGAGTGATATAGGATTAAGGGGGAGATACGATCTATGGGGTGTATAAATTCAAAGGATATGAATTCATATTAAAAGGTATAATTCATTGATATTTATTTATTTCATTAAGAATTGTTAAAATGAAACAAATGAGTTTAGAATCAAACACTATGGATATTAAAGAAAATGTGATATTTCAAGTGGATTGAGAGAGATTAAAAGGAGAACCTTCTTAAATCTAAAGATCCATGAAATGATGAAGAAATGTGGAATGTATCACACACTTTGTTCTTTATTTTTTTATACACTAACAGTCTTGTATAAGTGTAATTGAGATCACAAGGCGAAGTTTTGTTAGAAAGTAATTTTTTTGAAATTTTTATATAAATTAGTGGGTAACAAGGACATCATTAAAGTTTCAAACATAGAATAAAATTTCCTACATAAAGTTCCAATTCATTAGGCTTATAGGATTTTTTTATGACTCATTTCCAATTGGTAAATTCACCAACTATAATTCCGGAAGAATAATTCAACTAAAATTGAAAATGAGAAATTGAAATTATAATAAATTATGATTGAAAGAATCTTAAAGTTCTAATTATATTAACAAAGTGGTTGAAAGTGACTAATTTTCAAAAGGAATAGAATGTGGATAACATTTATTAAGATTATTTTAAAAGGGGGACTGAAGGTGGTTAATATAAAGGAATAAAATATCTGTTGAGGTTGTACACATTTCATTTTATTAAAAATTGGGGAGGAAATAAGTTCATAAAATCCATATGTTTGGAGGAGTTTGGACTAAAAGATAAAGGGTGAGAGATTATCTCCATCTCTTGATGGTTCATGGATTTTATGGAATCATTTTCAATAAAATATAAGGGGGGAGGTATTGTTGAAAATAGAAGGCTGTATGTTGGATTTTTTTGACAATTATTTAAGGTTGAAGATAGTTGTATTGGTTTATAAATGTAATGTGTTTCTAATATGTCGGGATAAAGATTTTTTATTTTGAGTATAAGAGATGGTTATACTATGGTGATACTGGTTCAATCTGTGAATGGATGTTCTGGTTATAAAAATGGTAGTTACCTCATACATAAGGATTTTTTTTAGAAATGTTGGTTTCGGGCACAACATAAGTGACTCGATGAGAATAAAACAAACAAAAATTTTTCAATCTAACAGATCATTTTCAATATTGTACATGGAATAAATGACATGACTAATGAAATATTTCCACTAGATATTAACATATGTACAACTTGGAACCCATAGAGGATATTTTCATAATAAATCTATACTGAATTTATTTAGATATGATGAAATGAATAACTAGTCTTAGGATCTTTCTTCGATGATGATGATATTGATGTTGATTGTTTAAAATACCCTTTTCGGATTACCATAATTGTGTTGTAGGATCCAGGTGTTGGATCCCTATAGTGGTGATCTACATGTACTCTTTTTATCTTTAACCGATCACCGATGAAACACCTGGTGATAGAGCATCATACCAATTATCTTTTGTTGGTTACCTCAATCTCTTGTCCTTCAGGATTGAAGGATTAATTCTCATTCTTGATAATATTATAGGAATAGAATTCAAGAGAGAAATATGTTGTACACAAAGATTCTCAATTCTCTATTAACCCTACAGAATAGACATAACCATCTATTTATAGATCTAGGGTTTAGGTTAAAATAATATTTAATTGCATATCAGCCCTTAAATAATAATGTAATCTTTAACAAAACCCATGCTATATAATAATAATAATATTAATTTATAGCACACACTAACTTTCACAATGGTAAATAATATTTTACCAAAGCTTAAATTAATATTCATTACTAGATGTGATCTTTGTCTGCTCAAACTCTTTGGTATTTATTGAATACCCAGATAAATATTTTATTCATAAATATATATTTTATTCACAATACATCAAATAAATATTTATTAAATATTCAATAAATAAAATAAATAATTTATTTACAATCCAAAAAATAAATATTTATTATATATTAATGTAATAAAATAAATTATTTATTAATAAATAATTAATTATTTATTACCTTGTGAATATTAGCGATCAATAGAAATTGAATAAAATTATTCCTTGGTCTTGAGAATAATATTTATTCAATTAATTAAATTCAATTAGAATTTAATCATCATAAATAGAAACACTTAATGTGTGACCCTTTAGCATTCTTTCTCATTGGAATTAGGAAGGCTTTCCTAAAGTTAAATATTACTGTATAGTAATGGGTCAATGAACCCAAGATAAATAATTTAATGTCGAAAAAATGACAAACACATATAAAAACTAACTGTGTAATATAATAACTTTTTCTAAATATCTGATCAACCAGTTTGAATATCCATTTCATCAACCTATATGATTGATACATCTTTCTTTGAGTATCTGAAATAAATGTCGTTACACCATGGACATATAATTTAATGTGATGGTTATATTTCAATCAAAGGGATGAGATATCAACTTCTATAAATATGGAGGGGAAAAAATTCTTCCTTGACTTATTAATTATTGACATGTCATTCATGATGCATCCAACATATCTAACTTTACCATGAACTATTATAATTATGGTTTACAAAATACATCTAAGTGCGTGAGTTATAACATGAATTAATAATAATATTAAAGTCTTAGGGAAATTACATAAGATCATAGATTGGAATATCCAATGACCCTAAAACATGAAGAATTCCTACTGGAAAGTATATTATCACAATCTATTGCCTTGGAGATTACCAAGTGCGAACTTCATGAGAAGAAACCATATCCGATTATGAGTACTTGAACCGAAAAACCTACGAAATATATTCCCTATCATAGTATGTTATCTGAATGTAGAACTATATTTAAGAGATATCATCATACCATCTTAATGTCCTCATCGTAGTGGGGAACTTCTATAACCTTTTCAATATGATAGATACTCTAAGAAATTATCACATCAATGTTATGTAGAAGAATAATAAATATGTGATAAGATATTAATATCAATATTCACTTATTTTAATATTTATGTAATCCAAATTACAAAGTAGTTGGTTCTAGTGAACCAACTCAAATAAAATCTCACTTTCACTAGGACCAACTAATAATGAATGGTTAGTCCTCATATGTAAAAAATACTTCTACTAAGTATGGATATTCTTTTTAGGTCTACCACGTTTATGTGGATTGGGTTGGTTAAGACACATATTTTTGAATCAAATATGTTTACTGGAACATTTCTATATTGATAAAATATCTCAATTAGTGATATAACTGAGTATCCACCTCTTGTTCCCATGTATGAATATTGACATCCTGACTAAATACATAGTTAAATCTTATCATAAAATTATAAATCTATTTCTATTGTTATAACCCAAAATAAGAAATGTACATGGCTAAACCACTTATTAGGCTGTATCAGAAGCTGCAATGTACTCAGATATTATAGATATGGAAACCAATGGTGGTAATAAGTTTTCCTTTCATATTAATATTTCCTTATTAGTGATACTAGATTAAATTGAACTAAATAAATATAAGTGTTCAGTTCCATTGACCACTAGTATTTACACTTATCGAGACACCAAGAAATCATCAAGTTAAAAATATCCATGTACTTTTGGATAGTTCTAGTTTAAAGTCTTTGAAATTATGTTGTATCTATTTGATATCAACCTATTATGATTTATTCATCAATAATATCAAATTTTAGTATATATCATGGAACATGAGATAAATTCCTAGCACTTAATCTTGTGAAAATATTTTAGTCTCAATAATCTATTCCTATACCCATGCATTTTCTACTAGAAGGATATATGCCAACAAAAATTTGGTCATAAATGGTTCCAACTTGAATTTTTCAATACTATGTTAATATATATACTATGAATATATCTCAAAAACTAATTGATCTATTTTATAGATACTGTTCTGTAGAACAACATTTCTAATTTAAGTCAGACTTAGATAAATTTCATTCCTTAGTCTTAACAAGCTAGTAAGACATAGCATTTGTTTCCCAAAAATTATCAACATATATATCTTGAAAATTAATAGTGCTCCCACAAACCAGTTCAAGAAAAAATTTCACTCATTCATTTCTAAATGAATATTCTATGATCACTATACATGACTTAATCATAAATGAATCTACGTAATTTTCATATATTATTGGAATTTATTGATGTCACCAATCCTTTTAATTATTCCTATTAGACATATACCATAGGGTCTTCTTTTGGTCATGTTATACAGAAATATTACATATGGATTATTCTAAAAGAGTTGGCCTTGAATATAAATAGACTAATATAATGGTCATAGAAATACGATTTCATATTAAAAAATTCAATAATCTATCATGCTATATTGGAACTATCTTATACAATCTATGTATAGTTTCTCATGAATAGTCACCAGAAATATCAAGTCTTAGAAACATTCAAAATATGGAATCATTGAATTTTGATACATCGAATCCATCACTTGAATTTATACATACTTTTCAACCATAACATATTAACATTTACTTATTATTTATAGGAATATTTATTATAAAATAATAATATATTTATCACCCACCAAGGTGAACATAAACTACCTCTTTGGTTATGAATTACTACACATTATGTGTCTCTAGAACTCCTCCTCCCACTAAGCTTAGTGGAGTCTAGTATAACTATTCCAAGTCATATGCATCAAGATCCTTAACCCATAGTAGTTAAGTCTAATACTAATATATTTAAAGATAAAGGATTCCTTTATGGAAATATATCCGATCTTTACAAGATGTTAATATCCGTGGTAGCTATAGGATCCTTAATTTAGATGCACCTTAGTGTTTTTATGTTCGTTTGTAGTTAAGGAAAACTTTTAAAAAATGATTTTCAACAAAAACTTATGGTAATGTTCTAATTTATTCTTAATATATCACATTTTATATGATATTAATTAGATAATATTGTTGGCATATGGTTATTTTCTTCACTTCTATTTAAAAAATAGGTGTTTAATGGTATAATGGATGTGTTTAAATATATATAAGACGCATCATTGATATTTTTTTACTACTATCATTGAATTAATGTATATATGTAAATTTGAGTTAGGGATAAGCTTTAGTCTACATATATGATCAATGATTACTTAGATAACATATTCTCCAACAAGACATCCTGAGAATTAATCATTCTTTACTAATTCCACTCGTTTAATTCACTGATAATTTATAAAATTTCTTCAAGGAATCTCATGAATCTACCTTTATTTTAGAATGGTTCATGTTACCATGTTAAACCAATTCTCAAAATTATTTTTGATATAACTTTATTTAAAAAGTATTATTTATCTAAAAAATGATAACTAGTTTGTGTTTATACTTATTATTTTATCCTAATTGAGACTAAAAAACTTTTATGGGTATAAATAAGTGAAATAATTTTAGATTTATTTGAAAAAGAATTATATTTCCAAAATCACATAATTGTATTATGTTTTATATTCATAATTAATTGTAATGAATATATGTGATTCAAGATTTTATGAATTGTTAGTTTACAATTAAAGAACTATAACAACATTTATTCCAAGAATGAAATAATGTATCATTATATCTAGTTGGTCACTAAGATAAATGTTTTGGTTAAAATTATTACAAAATTGAATCAATATAATCTAGAAATGATAAATAGTGATCCCACCTTGGATAACATAGTAATCAACCCTTCACATCTTCTTTTGAGATCAATCTATAATCTTTCTATTCTTGATCATTTATTATATTTAAATACATATATATTGTAAGAATATTTTAGTTAACACACAAGAGGAAAATAGAAACTTGATGTATATACTTGAATGGATACAACATATTTATTATTCAATTCATTTCAATTTCTTTTCTAGTGTCCATTCATTCCACACAAGAATCAAACAAACTCATGTTCATTCTTCCACATTTAAATATATTTTCTATTTTAAGGATGTCATAAAAAAATATTTTGGATTTAGATTATAAATGGGATCTTTATCATTTTATTTAAAACATTTCACTAAAAGGGGTGGAGAAATAGGTTTAGACTAATACATATTTTCTTGGTGAAGTATGGTCAAAATTTTCTAGAGCGATTTATCCATTTCATTTATCCAAGCTTGGAAAAATATGGATAAAATTGATGGTAAGGATAATAATATAATATTAGTGGATAATTTATTATCCATGTGGAAGAACAACTTCAATAACTAATCAATAAACCCCATCATTATAATAGCACGATTTATAGCTAGATTTCCTTCTTTCAGTTTACACTGATATAGTGCATTGAAAATAATATTTATTTCTAGACTTTATTTCTCTTTATCAAGATAATAAAGATGAGATATTATGGTGTAAGAATTTATGTATTTATTTTGTATAATATAATACAACATACATAAGAGGAATTCTCAATATATCTCTAGTAGGCATCCATTTCACCTTCTCTATCTTGCTGAGGATAGAAAAAAATGAATAGGGGATTCCAACACATAATAAAAACTTCATGACAATAAAGAATCAAATAAATGATTGTACCATATCCAAAAATTTGAATTTTCAGGTACATAACCTGAGTTAAGGAATGATCATATTGTATTCATGGTTTTGCCTACCATTTTCTAAAATAATTAAAACATATGATTAGTGTTTTACTTGATTAAAAATTATGTGAGAAATAATAATAATCAATTTTATTAACTCTCCCACTATTTTATCAAGTCTTAATAGTCATCAACATTGAAACTTTAATTTCTAGTTACTTTGAAATTTTAGTGCCAAGGATATATGTTTCCTATATTTATGATCTAGACATTGTTTATGAAACGAATGAGAAGGCATTTAAGTAGGTAGTCATTCTAACCACGGTCTTACAACTCTTTGATCTATTGAGTGGACTCCCCAATCTAGAAATCATGACTCATATTTCCTCAACACTTGACTCCAAATTTTATTGAATAGACTTTGTCCATTAAGTTCAATAAATGCATATTTAAGTCGACCCTAAAACCTCATAATAACTCCCTGATAAAATAAATTGTCTAGACATTGGCTAGGAAAACACTTTATACTATGGTTTCATTCCCAATCAAGTAATGGAAGGCCAAGTCCAAATTAATATATATTTGAGGTATTTTAATTTATTATACATAATTTTTATCTCATTTTTTCTTTTACACGTATTTTTAATTTTAAAGTGATTATAATTAATTAATTAACCATGTTATATAAATCATTTATGTAGAATTAATTAATTTATATTCAATGTTTTTATATAATTCATTTATTTATGTGATTCTAATATTACGTCAAGAAATAAATAATGAATAATATAGAATTAATTAAATAAATAAATAACTTGATAATGAGGTTATCTAATGGTTGATTTATTGAGTGGATAATAAATCAAACTTTTACCAAGGAGAAATAACTCATTATTTCGATCTTGGAAAGAGTTGAAACATTCCACTTGTCCACCTGTGTGACACCTAGGTTGGTAACATCACAGTTCTGTCTTGAACCACCTCCATTTTCTTTAGGATAATCTATTTGTTATATGTTTTTATTACTCACATAAAAGAAAGGGGAACCAAAGGATTAGTTAAGGATAATTATATAAATAACCTTGGACTCACAGGTTTTACATAACAATAGAGGGAGGGATGAGACATAGACCATCATATTTAATTTAGTAATTAATAATTGAAAACCCATTAAGTAAATTAAATTAAATAAATACAACACAACCATAGGTCTTGGTTAATCTCATGAATGGTTATACACATGTAACAATTAATCATTTTAAATAATTAACTATCAATCATTTATATTTGTTATTTATTAAAATAAAATGTGCACAAATTAATATGATTAATTATCATATTAATAAATTAATTAATTTTATCTCATTTCATTCAATTATCCTAAAAAATTCTAATCCTCTATGATTTGAAATAAAATAAATAATTTTATTATATTCAAAATAATAATAAAACGGCACAGAACTTTGTTCTTGGAAGAAACCCATCGATTACCTATCCAAACTATATTATAAACAATGAACTCATATGAAATATTATGTACATGGAATGTGTCATAATTTTACAATATGTACTACCAATTTAATTCCACAAGGAACAACTAATAATTATGTATCCCATACAATTTAATGTGTTGAGTCTTTAATATACAATAACCATACATGATTCATAATATCCAATATTATGCAGAATTAATTAAACATTTAATATAATATAAATTTAAAAACCAAAATGCACTATCAACTTAATGTCCCAAGGAACTTGATTTGATAATTTTTAAGTACTAATTAATTAATTTTAATATTCTCACATAAACAAGTAATGTACATGGCTTGTATAAGCCAATGACATAGAATTTACTTATCTTTACCGAATATCCATAGTACACACCTAGGTAATTTACATGTCCTTCTCATGAACATTTATTAAGTATAGGGAATGTGAATAGGATACACGTATTATAATTCTAGTTACATGGTTTCCAGTCTGTATGCATTGTTTATTAAATAAAAGTGGTGCATTAATTACACATCGTGGTTTGACCTTTTGTTTTCTATCTTGAAAATGTGTAGACCACATGGAGTATAGTAACACTACATAGAATTTACTCTAGAAAAGTCATGTTCCACTCTAAACACTCTACACATGGTTCATTTATAGAACACAATGCATATTTGTTACATGATGACCTAGAATCCATACGAACATCCTTTTTTAATGAACAAGGATACACAATATGTAACAAAGGAGTACATGCTATGTATTCTTGTTTTATCCATCTAGGGTCATTGGAACTTCCAGAAAGGGTCTTCATATATAAACTTTGTTAACTATTAACCAAACTTGGTAAAATTTTCAAGAAATAAAGAAGATGAAGAAGATATTTAGATGATATATCAAGAATGGATTAAAATATAAAATGAATATTTATTTTTAAATGCACATCAATCAATAATAAAATAAATATTTATAAATTTTAACGTAAACTCTACGACACCACTTGTTATTTCTGGGTGTAGCATAAGTACCTCGATGGGTGTAAAAAAATAAAAATTTTCAATTCATTGGATCATTTGAAATATCGTATATGATGTAAACGCCATGACCAATGAATTTTTTCCATAGGATATTGAGATATGTAAAACCTGGAACCTATAGATGATCTTTTCACATTAAATTTATAATTAATTTATTTAGATATAAAAAAAATGAATACCTGGTTTTAGAATCTATATTCAATGATGATGGTTTTGATCATCCAAAAGACCCTTTTTGGATTACCATTACCGAAATGTAGGATCCAAGTGTAGAATAAATCTAGAGGCTATCCACACGTACTCCTTTTATTTATGAACAATCATCAATGGAATATTGGGATTTAGTGAAATAGATCAATCACCTTGTGTTTTTCACCTTGATTTCTCATATTTCGAGCTTGAAGGATTTATCCTCATTCTTAAGAAAATGAGAGGAAGAGGAGTGAAGAGAGAAATACATTAAGCATAATGATTCTCAATTCTTGATTAAAACTACACAATAAACATTACAATCTATTTATAGAGCTAGAGTTTAGGTTAAAATATTATTTAATTTCATACCATCCCTTAAATAATATTTCAATCTTAAAAAAATTCCATGTTTTATAACAATAATAATAATATTATTTTATGGAAGTTCTAACTTGTGAAATGGTAAATATTATTTTACTAGATTTTATATAAATATTTATTTTCAGATGTGATCTTGGTATGCTTGAACACCTTATTATTTATTAAATACCCAAATAAATATTTTATTCATAAATAAATATTTTATACAAAATCCAACAAATAAATATTTATTTAAATATTTAATAAATAAAATAGATATTTTATTCACAATATAGTGAATAAATATTTATTATATATCCATGTAATAAAATAAATTACTTATTAACAAATAAATAATTATTTATTACCTTTTGACTATTAGTGATCAATAGAACTTGAATAAAATTATTCCTCTATATTGAGAATAATATCTATTCCATTAATTAAATTCAAATATAATTTAATCAAGATCAATGATAACACTTAGTGTGTGGCCCTCTAGGATTATTTCTTATTTTCATTAGGCGATCTTACCTAAAGTTGAAGATTACTATCTTGTTATGGGTTAAGGAACCCATGATAAAGAACTTAATATTTCTTAGACTAAAACCACATATTAAAGACAAAAATTCCATGGATGGAAAGATAGATGTTTAAATTGGATGTTTCATCATAGGTTATTGGTACTCAGAAGGTGGCACAAAAGCTGGGTAGGATGCGCACTCACTTCACCAACTTCCAACATGATCTTGTGTCTAAGGATTTATATCCTGATTTTGAGGGGGAACAATATGTTTCTGAAGGTATGTATGATGATGATTATTGGGTTTAACTTGTGTTTCTCACTCAACCATAAAGTGATTTATGGGTTTGTTATAACTCGTGTCTACAATGGTGGATCCCCTTGGGCATGCTGCCTCACCTGTGGTTCTTGTTTGGGTTCTCACTTAACCTTAAAGTGATTATTTTTTGGTTCTCACTCAACCATAAAGTGATTTATTTGAAAATCAAAAAAAAATATTTGGTGATAAAAAAAACTCACCCTGTAATATAATCCCTTTGTATAAATATCTTATCAATAAATTTGTACATATATGTCATTAACCTATATAGTTGATACGCATTTCTTTAACTATTTGAAATAAACGTAATTAAACAATGTCCATGGGATTTAATGAGACAATAATATTTCAATCAAAGGTTTGAGATATAAACTTTTATAAATATGGAAGGGACAAATCCTTCCTCAAGTTATTAATTATCAATATGTCGTTCATGATGCACCCAACATATGCAACTTTTCCACGAACTGTTATCATCATTGTTTAAAGAATACATCTAAGTGTGTGGGTCATAACAAGAATGAATAATAATATTAAAGTCCAAGAACCATTACACATGATTGTAGATCGAAATATATGGTGATACCAAAACATATATAATTCCTATTAGTGGGTCTGTTTTTATAATCACCTATTTCAAATATTACCAAGTTTGAACTTAATGAGAAGAATCCTCATCTGCTTACGATTACTCACACCTGATAGTCTATGTACAATGTTTCCTTTAATAGTATTTCATCTGACTATAGAAATATATTTAGGAGTTATCATTATACGATCACAAGGTTCTCATCATAGCGAGAAACTTCTATGAACATATCAATGTGATATATACTCTAGTAAATTAGCACATCAATGTTATGAAGAAAAAAAAATCAAAATGTGATAATATATTTATATTAATATCCAAATCTTTGAATATTCATGTAATCTGAAGTACAAAGTAGTTGGTTCTAGGACACCAACTCCAAAAGGGATATATAGTTTTTATTTTGGGTTGTAAGGATTTATCCTTTATCTTTTTTTAAAAGAAGAGTTCATCATGTGGTAGAATTTGTGGCCTTTCCATGAAGTTAAAATAACAGAATGTAGCTACTTTTTGAGCACACTATGATATGTAAAAGTAAATAATATCAATTCAACCAATTGCAAGAAACTATAAGATGATTAAATAGAATGAAATACATTTTACAAGGAATTTTAGTCATCTAAAAAACTCTAAAATGTGCATAAGATTTGTTCTATGCTATAAATGAAGTTTTTTTTGGGATTCAAAAATCCCTATATAAAATGGGGATCCCACAATAGGTGTTTTAATTAGTGTACATTCCGTAGAGGTATTTTATATCATAAATGGTTTAAATTTTTTAAATAATCTGAAATTTATCATGTTATGATACAATCATTCACTTCATGATTACAAGATCCACACTTATTTGGTACCATAAAGAGTGAATCAAGCCCAAGGAATTTGGGCTTCATGTTAATTTATAACATATATAAAGGCCATTCCATGAAGATTCATGTCACATCATGATGCTACTGGTTATTAGAGAAACTAATAAAGAAAACACATAACTACACCATGATGCATGTTTCCATGTCATGTTTATTATAACTTGGATAGTTTGAACAAACTAGATGACTAGGAATTATAATAATAGTTTGGATGTTGTTGAGATATTATTAACTATGCATTTGATTCCAAAGAGTGGAGATCTATCCAAAGATGATCTAAGGGATGGATTTTAAGAAGAGAATGTTAGAATTTGAGAGGTAGTTACTTGTTTAATTTTGAATTTATAATTGTAAAGATATAGAAGCGATATTTCTATAAAGATTGTATGAATATACATAGTAGAGAATATAAAATAAAGAAAAATAAAGTGAGTGTTCCAAGAGGGTAGAAGGAAGAATAATGAAGGGTAAAAAACATGGGCTTTATTGTATATATAATTTTAAGAGGAATAGTTGTTGTTTAACATAAATAAATTTAAAATTAGAGTTATATAACTTCATGGATACATCCAAATTACTTATGTAAGGATATGTATAATTCATTAAAGGTAATTCCAATTCTAGAATAACTCAATTAGGATAATATTTTTTTCTATTTTGTGAAAATTATTTGAGTAAAAAATATTCAACTCTTTTAATAATGAGATGTTCATATCTAGTAGTACAATTGGGAGCAACACTTTCCATACATTGGAGAATCACATCAATAAGAATGATGCAGATTAGGACTACTAATCTTGGAGTGACCTTCATATAAATAAATAACGAAGATACATCAGTTCTATAAACCAACATCTTCTATAGTGTTGCACAAAGGAAAAGAAAGGAGTGACCCTTGAGAGGAAATGATTTATTCCCTAAACCATAAAAATAGCAGAGAGCATTTTAGAGGAGTGAATTCACCAAAACGTGTTTATATAGTGAGCCTTGGTGAGGAGTGACTTCACCTAAACTTGTATCCACTAAAAAAGAGAGTTATAATGGGTTTTTATTGTATTGGAACAATACCGAGTATAAAATATTTGGATGTAGCCCGGTACTAGTGAACCAAGTAAAATCCATGAGTCCTTATATATTTTACACTATACACTTGTGCGTGATATTAGATGTGGACACACTTGAAAGAGTGAAAATAATAAATAGTTGAATAATGTTCCTTATAACAAGGGAACACGATCCAAAGGTAAATGGATTTTTAACCAATAAAAAAAATTTGAATCAGGTATCACCCTGATTCACCCCCCTCTTAGGGTGTCTTAGGTTACATTAAGTATCATAAAATATTTTAGGGTATGTAATTAAAGAGAAATTTAAAGAGTTACATTTAGTTACCATAACAAATTAAATTCCACCTTATACTCTAAAGAGTTAAGAGTGTGTTGGTAAAGAAAATTAATGTAAAAGTGTCCCATTGTTTCCCAAATAATCTCAAATAATAGTTTTAATAAAAATATTCCATGATGATTATGAACATACAAATAGTTCTAATTAAAAAAATTTATTAACATCATAACATTTTTTTGAAGTACAAGAGTTTGGATACTATGTTCAAAGAGTTGAACCTTAGGAATATGATTACTAAGTCTCACCATTATTAAAACAAACTTTATTTATAGATGTTACTCACTAAAGGAGTTTGGTGGTAGGGTTTTATTATATGGTCACAGATATATGTGTTAGTAATTACATAGATATATAATGAGTATAAAAAAACCTGAAAAGTGAAGCAAACATAAGGCCTCTATAGTGGTATATCATAGGAGATATGATTTGATAGAAACGTATGTATTATTTTTTTAGTATTCTTAAAATGTATTTAAGAATATAAAAATTTATAATATTATACAAAATTTAGTCTCCACTTTATCATTCTTCGATATGGGTGCATATATTCATAAATTGAAATGATAATTAACCTCTAAAATCCCGAATTTAATTTGTCCCTTAATGATGTTCATCATGAGGAATTATAGGCTATGATGAAATGTTAATGTTAGCATGGGTAATAATTCATATAGATATATAAAATATAACTATGAGACAAAAAAGTGTTTTTTGTGTTGGATGACCTGCTATGTATACAACATGTTGTGTCGTACACTATATCATTTGTATGATAGGGGTGCATGTTTCACATTGAATCCCTATGCTTGACATTGAAAAGATACATAGAATGAGAACCTTTACACTTTGATATATTTCTTACTCAATCCTTGACGCAGTACTTATTAGTGGTGGTTTGGTATGTTGCTAATCATGTCATCGGTTGAGGATTAACCAATATGGGATTTATCCTATCATATAGACCAAGGAAGTGTATATCCTTACCTAGATAAAGTGTATGTGATGTGATATCTATTTGGATGAGGGGAATGAGAAGTGCTCATTGGATTTGATGAATGACATGTGATGTATTAATCAACTTGGTTGGTTTATACTCAAAGAATGGAGAACATATGAGTAGGATCTATAGTATTAACATTCTCCATGTCCTGTGGTCACTTCATGTCTTAGGAAAATGGATTATATGATTGTGTATACTTTTATATGATAATGATAGTGAATACATGTATGAAGATACATGTATTTGATAGATATCACACTAGATATATTTTTTAGGTTGAGTAGAATTAATGTTTTACCAGTGGTATACCATTAATTAATTTTATGGATTTGGGTATTTATAATTATTTTTAACAGTGAAAGGTCCCATGAGGTCATACTTTATGGTTATGTGAATGAGGATCAAGCATATAAAATTTTAAAACTACCCAAAAATTGTTTTGGAGGATATCCAAAAGAAGTTTTGGATTATTTTTTCCAATTCATTACATATGATATAACATGTGGATAAAATTTATGATAGATTTTCTAAAACTAATTTTCTAAGATATCAAAAGGCATTTGGGATAAAATTTCACAAGTTATTACAAATAATGTGACATAAGGTGAAATGTTTCTATATCTTAGATTATTTTAATGAAAGTTGTAGATTAATAGAAATATAAATTAATTACATGACTCTGAATAGCAGATTTCACTTCGCTTTGTTCTATGCTAAGGTGCTCTATGACATAGTGAAAGTCACTATTCCATGGTGCACTTGAATGCATCTATCAATTATATGATAACATATTGGAGCATATGATATTATATTCAAAATGTTATCATGATTGGTTATTTATCATTTGATGATGAATTTGAGGAGTTTGAACATCTTGAATTATTATTTTACAACCACACAATCAATTAGGATATTAAATCAATAATTTCATGTGTTGAAATGTATAAAATGTTTATGAAATGTATGAATTTATATTGGCCAAACATCTGAGCTTCTTAAAGACATATATTAATCAATTTTATCATAATGAAGTTTGTGTAATTTGTAGAACTTCTCAGGGATGATATTATAAAGACATAATTTATCTCAATCCTTTAAACATAATATTATAGAAATCCTTGGTTTTAGAAAGATCTTTCCTAAGAATCAAGTGATTTTTGAAATCCATGGATACCCTAGGAGGAAATAGTCTTGTTTTAATATTTCTTTTTGATCTATATCATGTTGTTCCTGATATTTAATGACATTGGACAAGAGAAGAAGTATGGTGAATTTTTTTATTTTAAATTTATTAGATTAACAAAAATCTATAGAAGAATTTAGTGGATAAAATGATTTAACAATCCAAGTATATAAAAAATATAAAATGAGTGTATGAAATCAGTATCAATAAAGAAAAGAGAAAACACCATGAGTTTTTATATTACTTTAGATCACTAAGAACCTACATCCACTTATCAAAAAGTATCACACTTTTTGAGTAGAGTGGAAAAAACTATGAAATAAATTATTTTAAAAATAAGAAGATATAACCTAGCCTTTTACCAGGAGATAACTTAACCTATCCTTTTACCAGGAGATGATTAGACTAATGATTTTATACGACAACAAGAAAAAACCATTCTATTAACAGAAAAAACTGAAACTAGACTTTTACAAGTGTATTCTTAACTTTGAGAATTTCAACAAGTTCAATAATAACCTATGTAGAAATTCTTTTTGACCAGGTTCACATAAATAAAATCATTTTATTTTTGTTAAAGGCACAACTGCATGTGAGTTGGTTTATAAATCATTTAAATATTTATAATAAAAACAAAACAAAACATAAAAAAATAAAAACAATAAAATTAGTGAAAGGTAAAAATAAATGATTGTTTAAAATAAAAACAATCTTTGAACCTTCATAGTAGGGTAGAATAATGAAATTTTATCAACTAGTAGAACCTCTTCATTTTTGGAACAATAGTGCATGAAATTTCATAGGCACATGAACTTAACAACAAAACAATATTTTAAATATGAATTCTATCTATCTTCTATCTCAAAATTATTTACCTCATCCTCTATTTATAGAATATTTAAATTGATAATTCTATTTAATATCTATGATCATTCTTCTACATGGGAGTTTCCTAAAATATATTTGCAATATGAAATAGTTAGAAATAATGAAAAAAAGGAAATAGTATGATTACCTATTCTTGAATATCATACGTATTCAAAAATTTACTCCCAAATTATTCTTATATAAAATAACGCAAAAACAATTCCAATAATATCATAAGAATTAATAAGAAATGTTCAAACCACTAAAATAGATAACTTGATTCGTAGTAATTTTAAAAAATTTTAAATATCAAAATAATTAAAAGGTATCAGAAATACATTACAAATCTCAAGTGATGTTTGAAACACATATCATAGTGATTTATGATCTTAATTATGTGATAGTTTCCAATATATTGATCTACCCACTATAGTTTGAATGAGTTTCCAAAACTCAAATCACCCACATAAGAAAATTAACCACAAAAAAATAACACTAAAAAATATATACAACTACACAAAGGTATTTTTCATATATATGTAAGTGTATTCATGTAGGATTGAGTAAATGTAAACTGATATTCCACAAAAAGTTAAGCATTCATTTTAAGAGGCTACATAAAGGTGACACTTGGTTAACATAAAGGTAAAACAAAAACTCCATAGCTATGTGAAGGTAAATCCAATTTTATAGCAACGTCAAGGTACCCAACGAAATTGTGTAAAGGTAAATTATTAAATTTATATTTTTTAATGGTAGCCATTGCAATAAATTAGCTAATTAAGGGTAATTATAAATATACATATTGTATTAGTATAAAATTTACTTGATTTAATGACCCCAAACCATGTGTATTATTATTCTAATGATTTCTATGTTGTATGATTGAAAATTGTTTTTTGATGAAGAAATGATAAGTGTTGGATTGACCATAGGTTATAGTGGATTTACTGTGTGGGGCATTAGATTGAACAAATGTAAAACTGACTAAATTCATGAGCATATGGACTAATTTTAGAGTAAAATTTTCAAAGTTCACAATTGACTGAGAATAAAGATCAAAGGCATGATGTATTTCTACTAATTGGGAGTGAAGAGATGAACCCAACATTAATAATGATTGATTATAAGTAATAAAATATAATTTTTTCTAAGTTATGAAACAACCATATAAAAATAATCAATCAAATATGGATTTCAGTTGGTAGTGACTAAAATTATTTAAAAGTTTTGGATCAACTAAACATTGATTCCAATAAATTCAATGTGTATTAACCACACATTGAAGATACCATATGAATAAATTATATAAAAATCATGAGCATTGATCAACTAAAATTATATAAGAATTGAAAATGTATATTTTTTCGCATGAAAAAATAGACCTATTAAAAGTTATTGAGCACAAGACCATAACAACCTACCATAAATCAGAGATTCTAGTTGATTGAACATGAGTGTTAAACTATCATGCCTATGTTTACAATGAAAATATTTATTCATATGAATTTATTATTTATGATTATATTACAATAGATACATGGAGAATATTATTATGAAAATAAGAGGAAATATTGAATGTTCAAAATATATGAGAGATGTTGGATGATCTACTTACATTCCCTCATGCCACAACTCTCTTTTTTACTACACATCATTGAAAATTATAATAGGAATCTAGATTGATGAAAAAATATGCATTCAACTTATTGGATGATAATACAAGGGGAAGTTGTTGTTACTGATCAATCAAATGATATAAGGGAAGAGCTACACCACATTTCTCCTTACAATTTTCTTCATCTCCCCCAAACCCTCTCTGTGTCTATTTACATTCAAGTTGTTCTTGTTATATATATATATATATATATATATTTCACATAATCCGATATTGTAAATAAGAGCACTGTGATACTCTTAATTTCTTTATTTATCTTTTTTTTTCTCTTTAATAACAATGGAAGAGGCTTGTTGATAATCTTAGACTTCCTATGTGTAGTTGTTTTCCAGTACACCTGATACAGGTTGGGGATCATTTAATCCAATCAAGGTTATAGATCTATTTATTTACTATAAATTTTCTTGGTAGTGACTTACTATCAAGTATAGAGGATTAAGTTCCATATTGGAATAGAACCACTTGTTTTTAATTCCATAGTGTGCTTTTATTATTTTTTTCACAACTTTTTCTTCACTGAGTGTTTTAAAAATTGTGTTTGAAAAATAAAAATATGATTTTTTAGAATTTATTAATTATTTAGATATTTTTTGTTTTAAGTATAATAATTTAAATATTTAAAGTAATTCCATTTGTTTTAATTGGGTATTGATTGTTTCCTTTGAGAATTTTTTTAAAGCATCAAAAAATATATACCTACTACATTTTTTATCTAGGTTTTTTAAAATTGGGTGGATTTCAAATTATTTTAAACACAAAAATATTTTAATTGGAAGCTTAATTAACCCCCTCTTGAGAATTTTACTCTGACTATCATTTGGTATTAAATCTAGGTATTTTAATCACTCTCTTTATTTAACTATTTATTATCTTTATTTATTTTGACCTTGATAAAGTATTGAGGGAATTTTCCTAGTTTTAGTTGGTTTATTATTTTATTTTTATGGATTATTCTTTATTTGAGGGACATTACACCAATATACCTACCTATTATAATGGAAAAGATGATCCTTAATGGTAAATAAAAATAAAAATTTATCTTGTGATTATGAGATTTGAAATTTGTGGTATAATTAAAGATAAATATGAAAAACAAAAAAAACCTAGGAAATAAAATAATGGTAATAATAAGGAAATGTATAATTATAACTATAAAGAAATGAATGCATTATTTTTTCCTTAGGAGAATAAAAATTTAATCATGTTTCTACATGTGATACTGCTTTTATAATATGGGATACCATAGATATATCATATGAGGAAAATTTAAATGTTAAAGAAATGCATTTGAATACTTATACTTCCAAATATTATACTTTTAAAATGAAAACTAATGAATATGTCTTCAAAATGAATTGTAGGTTCAATGAGATCGTAAATAATTTTTTTTACTTAGACATACCATATATAAGAAAAATCAAGTGTTGAAAATTTTGATAAGTCTAACTGAAAAGTGGAGAAGCACATAAGTTTCCATCCAAAAATCATGTGTAATTAATAAATTTTAATTTAAGGAGTTCGTTGAAAAACTAATTATGTATGAGGAAGAATTTAAAGGTGAAAATGAGGATGCTGAACCCAAAATGAAATCTGTTGCATTAAAAACATTTAAGTCATAACCGAAGGAAGTAATAAAGGATAAAAGTACATGTGTAAGTGAATCTGATTCTAATAGTGATGAGGAGATAGATTATATATCTAAGAGATTTAGGAGGTTTTAAAGGAAGAAAAGGGTTTTAATGAAATAAAATTATAAGGGAAAATATAATAATAAGGGAAATTAGAAAAATAATGACACATCAAGAGATGTTACTTATTATTAATGCAAGAAAAAGGGACACATCAAAACTGATTTCCCTAACATGAAATAAAATAACAAATATGATGATAAAGTAAAGAGACTAAAGAAGGAAATGAAGGATACACGGTTTACTTCTATGTATATCTCTAGTGATCTAGAAAATGGTGATATAAGTGATTAATCTAATTTATGTTTCATGGATACTGCATTGAGGTACAAGTTATTACCACTAATTATACTTTTTATTGTAAGGATTTTTTAAATGATTCTAAGATCACTAGGTATTAATTAAAATAATATTGTTCTATCCTCTAGGAAATAATGAATAATCATAAATATAAATAATAGAATATAAATTAGTTGTATTATTTATTTGTTACTGATAAAAATGATATTACTATTGAAAAAGAAAAGAATGATAAGTGGTTAATTTTTTTTATGAAATTGGATAATGAACAACTTATAAATAGATACCATAAACCTGATGTTAGGTATTAAAACAACAACTAAATTTAAAATTGGTATAGGATACCAATTTGGATAGAAAATAATTTTTTTAAAATTATTTTGTTCATAGTTTTAAAACTACTATCAGGAATTTTAAAATAACTTTTATACATGGGGAAACCCACTTTAGACCTAAGAATATTTTTTTCTCTAATACTTTTAATTTTTTTTAATAATCTTTTGAAACAAATTTGGATAATATAGGATTTATTTTATAAATTTTAAAAACCCAGGAAAGTGTGGGTACTAAAATCATTTCTTGAATAGTATTTTGTATATGAAATTATTAAAGTGTCATAGTATGAGTCTATAGTACCCATATATTACATGTTCCAAAAATATGACTGGAGACTACTCGATATTAAAGAATTTAGTAAAAGTATATGGTGGGCATGTCACATTCGGTGAAAATTCCAATGCAAAATAATTGTTTGTAAACAAATCAGTAATTTTGAAACTATTATAATTTATAAAGTTTAATATATTTATAGTTTAAATTATATCTTTATTAGTATTTATATATTATTTTATGATTATTATCATTTTAAATTTTAGAATAATTATTGAAAAATTTATTATCCTAAACACGAATTACTACTATGTGGAATTATAATTTATATGATGTATACCTAGATTGTTTATTTTCTCAATATGTTTCTTGAGTAAGTGATTTTTATGTAGAATATTTGTTTTAGAATAGGATACTAGGTCATTTCAATGTGTAATCACTTAGGAAGCTATCTATAAAAATATTTATCAAGGATCTAACCAAACTAGAATTCCAAAAAGAAAAAGTGTTCAATCCCAATCAAAAAGGAAAACAACACAAAATTTATTTTAAACCAAAGAAAGAGGTGTCTACCCTTAAACCCCTAGATCTAGATCAAATGGAATTATTTGTACTTTATAAGGTTTCTTGTGTAGTTGGAAAAGATCATACTTATTTCATTATTGATGACTTTTCAACATTAACGTGGGTGTTTTTATTATCTCAAAAAGTGAATATTATTACTATTTTGAAAAGTATGAAAATTCTATTGAGAAATATAATGGACTTACCAATAATAATTTTAGAAGTGATCATGGATGTGGATATGAGAATCAAAATTTTGAGACTTTATGTTCAGAACATGGCTATAGTCACAATTTCTCTACTCCCTAACACCTCAACAAAATGGGGTTGTTGAAAGGAGAAATAAAAAACTCTAAGAAATTGTGTGTACCATGCTTAGTTAGTATAAATTGACTATTTTTGGGTAGAATATATGAAAACATATAATTATATAATTAATAGGGTTTTGATAATAACTCTCTTAAATAAGAAACCTTATGAATTATGTACTAGAAGAAAACCAAAAGTAAATTAAATTAAAGTTTGTCGTAAAATATTTATTTTTTACTAGAAAAGAGAACCATGATTAATTTTCACCAAAGGGAAATGAAGGAATTTTTATTGGAAATTAAAACTCCAGTAATTTTTATTGATTCTTTAATAAAAGAACCAATATTATACAAGAATATTTTCATTTAACATTTGATGATACAAATCCATATGAACCTAAAGTTTCATCCAAATAACTTGAGGATTACATGTGTAATATAAATTTCAATAATTCATCTAATACCATTAACTATTCTATTTATTTAACTTCAAAATATCTAAATAGATACCAAACAGACCACCCTAACCGTGAAGATAACTTGGAAGAATCAAGCACTTAAATTCCCAGAGCCACCATCTACTGGATGTTGTTTTAGGTGATATGGATAAAGGAACTTAGACAAGAGAATATCTTAGAGACTGAGTTGAATGTCAAGACTACTTATCTCAACTAGAAGCTAATAAAATTATAAATATATTAGTGATAAACACTAGTTACATTCTATGAATAAATAATTGAATCAGTTTGAAAGAAAGAAAATATGAGAATTTTTTGGGAGACCCAAATACTACTTAACTATTTGAACAAAGTGGGTGTTCAGAAACAAGGTTGATGAATCAAGCACTATAGTTATAAACAGATCTAGACTGGATAAAAAAGGTTATAGTCAAGATGAATGAATTTATTATGAAAATACCTTTGTACCTGTATCTAGACCTGATGCCATTATAACATTGCAAACATATTCAACTCATATAAATTTAAAATTATATAAAATGGATTTTATGATTGAATTACTTTATGTTTATATTTTTGAGGATGTTTTTGTTGATCAAGCCCCTGGTTTATCAAACCCATAGTTTCCAAAATTAGTTTTTAAACTTTCTAAATCTATTTATGGTTTAAAATAGGTTCTTAGAGCTTGGTACAATAATATCGTCTAATTATTAATTACAAATGAGATTTCAAAAGGTGTAACTAATCCTATAATATTTATAAAAATAATTTCAAAATATTTTTTGGTTGTGTAAATATATATTGATGATATTGTATCCAATTCATCTAAAAATACATTGTGTATTAATTTATTTTATGATTATTAAAAATTATTTTTAAATGAGTTTAATGGGTGAGTTAAAATTATTTATTGGTTTTTAGATTTTTCAATACAAAGAATGAATTGTTTTAAATCAAATAAATTACACAAGATACCTTCTAAAATGTTTTCATATGGGTAACATTAATGGTTGTGATACATCTATGAGTACTACTTATAAATTAGACATGGATAAAACTGGGAAACCAGTTGAATAAAATTTTTATAGATTTATTATTTGGATTTTACAATACTTAAATACTATTTATCCTGATATTATGTTTGTTGTGTTCTTGTGTGCTTATTTTTAAGAAAACCCCAAGGAATCTCATTTAAATGCTGTTAAAATGTTTTTTAAATACCTCAAGGATAAAATTAAATTTTGTTTGTTCTAGTCTAGATAACATGTGTAACACCTATATATTTTATGATATATTTATTTTTAAATAAATACAAATTATTCAATAGCTTTCTAAACATGCAACAACGAGAATTAAGTAAACTGTAGTATACTATAAAAATATTATTATTTAATGTGATAGTTATTACCTAGATATTGGATTTGAGGTTATAAATATCAGTAACTAAATTTTGAAAAAATTATCATTTACATAGGTATAAAATTAATTTATTTTTAAACAAAAGGTTAGAAAATATAAAAAAAGTATTTGAAGGTTAAAAGAGATGTTTTTTCTGAAAAAAAACTTTTTTTATGCGCGCAACGTATTTTTATATCAATAAATTAAATTAATATCTATTTGTGAATTAATTTAGGGATATTTTTATAAACTATATTAAATAAAATATACTAATATTCATTAATTATGGTTATTAGGTAAGTAATGAGAATAAAATAATTTTATGCTTCAAAATACATTTTCTTTAAAATGTTTTTATTGCATTTTCTGGGTAAATACTATAATTAATTTATTCAGATTTTATAAATTTTATTTGAAAAAATGGATATTATTTTTTAAATCATCATTTCATAATAGGCTTAGGATATTTTTTGTTATTTTTTTTGAAAAGATTCATTTTTTGAGGGAATAGTGAAAATTCCAATTTTTCAAATACTCTCACTTTTATGAAATTATTATGATTTAAGAATGAATTAATATATTATAAAACATTTTTATTTACCAAATATATATTTATGGAGTAAAATAATACTTTTAGAACCTTATTTTTAATTTGGTAACCCAATATTGACTTTTGTGAACATGAGTTATATTTTATTCAAATTTAAGACTATTTTTAGGCCATTACATTTAATGGTATTGTTAGAAGGTTCAATTTAGTTTTAGATTTATCCAAAACTATAAAAAGATTTATTTTTTTATTAAATATGAAAAAAAAAATTATGGAAACCAACTTTTTAAAGTAATTCAATGTAAAATGATTTTTACGCCTAAATCATGCATTTTCCTAAAAACTGTTCTTCATGAATTTTGTGTTCTTATATTAAAATTAATTTCCTCCACCTGTAGTAATTGAATATGATTAAATAGATTCAATATTTTTTATCATACTTTCCAGTTTTGGTTATAAATACATTTTTATTTCTAGTTATATAATCATGTTATCATAGTAAAAAGTTAACTTACCATAGTTAAGGTTAAAATCAGTTTAAAGTGGTTTAACTAGTAGATAAGGCTTAAAATGTAAGGGTTTTATATTACAATATCACTTTTTATGGGGTTTGTTTATTATTAAATCTATTATGATGAAATTATATGATCTATCTCAAAAAATTTTATTTCTTTTCTTATCCTATGGTTATTTCTATTGATTACATGTTTTCCTTTCGTTTATCTCTCTTTAAGTACTCAAAAGTCTAAAAGAATGTTTTTAACAACTGTATTTGTTTCTATATTTAGTTGGGAGTATTTTTACTTCCATATAAATGTTTTATAAAGCATTTTCAAGAATGTTTTACTATTCCCCAATGACTATTTAAATTCATTTTTACCCATGTTTGAAATATAAATGCTTGAAAATGAATCTTTTTACTATTTTCTGAATGAGGTGCTTTTGGATTTTTTCAAAGGTGTGAAAAGAATCATAGTTCTAACATATACAACACAAATTAATTTTATCATAATCCTAAACACTCAATGTTTTGAATATTACTTTACAGGTTTTCATTCTTATTAAAAAAAATTTATTAATATTTTAGATATTTTTAGATATGAAATAAGTAGATTTAAAAGGAAAATAGTTTTTTCCTCAAGAAACATTCCGATGATTTCTTAATGGAATTTTTAATCCATGATAAAATCCATTTATGTTACTTGTGATTCACTAGTGTTATGATTCTATGATATTATTCTTATTCATTATCTAGATGGTTTATGATTATGATGATGAAATATTAATGAATTTTTCTTCTTTTCCACATGTTAAACTATGATGTAATGATAAATATTTTCACGATCTTATGGAATAACTATAAATATATTATTATTATATTATGGGTGGGTTTGTTATATACCTCAAACGCATTTTGTAAAGATTAATGTTTTATAAGATCAATGGTTATATATGAGGTTATCCCAAGCCCCAAAGAGGGTACACTAGTGGTTCGACCTGTCCACACAAGGGTACATGAGAGGTTATCCCAAGACCAAAGTAGGTACACAGGTGGTTAGTATAAGACTAAAACATGATTAATATCTTGGTGGGTAACCTTGGAATATGACTTATATGATTAGGACTATTCTACACTTTACTCCACTCTTTTATGATGTGAACTTATGCCAATGTTATGATCTCATGGATCATGTTTTTTGATTCATGTGTTATGAAATGTCAAACATTATGTCATGAATCATGATAATGATTTATGAATTACAAGTTATGATTTTAAAACTTTAAGCTCAGGTTCTTATACCCCTATGCTCATGATATTCTTACATATTATCGCTGAATGATAACTCACTTATGCACACTTACTGTGCATTTGAGCTTACCCTTTATTATATTTCCTTTTACCCAGGATATTAATAATTTTTTTAAGAATGATATCTCTAATAAGGGTGATAGTTTTGAATAACTTAGTTGGATATGATGTAGATATTTTATGTAAGAGTTTTTTATGTATCCATGTTTCCGAAGACACTAAAACTTTAAAGTTCTGGTGTAGATCGTAGTGACTTGTAATGAATATTCATATAACAAGATGTTATTTTTATATATTCAATGTTTGGATCACCTTGGTTTGTATTATAGAAGGTTTTGGTTAGTTTTTGAGATTATTATTAGATAACATTGTTGAAAACTCTTGGGATAAGTCTATGTATAATAAAACATCATAAAGCTTTAGTAAGGTAGAGAGTTTTAAGGTTTCTTAGAAAATACTTCCATATTTGGATACTAGAAAGTGATAGTGGTTGTGGAACATATGAACCTAGGGGTAACAACTCTGAAAGAGGTGTATTTTGTATTAACTCAATAATCACTAGTGCAGGATGAGTGGGATTAAGACTATGCACCTAAATAGACACTCCTAGAAGGTATGCTTGGGTTATTTCACATTTTATTTATAAAACATTATAAAGGATTTAAATAGATGATGCCCATGGATGAGCTAGGTTAAACCTAAGGTGTCATATATTGAAAAGGTTGTGTCATGATTTAGACATCCTATAAATGATTTTCATGATTATACGGTTCCCACTATTATTATTGTTGCTCAAACTATGCCTGTTGGTTCTAGTAAATTCATGGAACTTAAAGGAACCATATTAATTCTGAACGTAATGGATAATGGAATGATTTTATTCATGAGAAACCAAATATTATGGGTTCTAGAATGAAAAAAATAATAGTTAATCTTATAAAACTTTCTCAATCCATGAATCATATTGAACTTTTAAATGAGAAAACGTGGGAACAACATTTTATTGATACCTTGATGAGGAAAAATCCACATTCTTTTACTAGGTCCATTGATGCAATAATTACTAAGCAATGTATCTTTACCACTAAAAATATATTTTCCATTATCAAGTTATTGGATCATGAAAAATTTATTTTGGATATTTATCATTTGGAAGGAGAAGCTATTAAATAGTGGGATCTTATCAAGAAAACAAGGCGATGTGAAGAAATTGAATCTATGAAGTGTGATGATTTTATAAGGATATTTTTCAACAAGTACATTACTCATATTCTTTGTATGGAAATATAGATTTAATTCCTTAAGATAAAGTAGAAGAATGATGAATCCTTCTATACCTATGAGATAAATTTTACAAGACTCATGAGCTACACTTCAGATATTATCATCTAAATTGGAAGAAAGATTGACCAATTCTTAAATGGAATAAAACCATGCATTATAAGGGTGTTATCCATAAGAGACTTCAATAGATATAAAGAAAACATTTAATGTGATATCAAGGTAAAAATGGTGATAAAAGTCATTCATTAATTTCATTGTTTTGATAATAAAAGAAATATGGAATTTAAAGGAAATTATAATAATAAAAACCATGAAGGGAATAAGATGAGTATTCATTTTTTCTGTAAGTGTAGAAATAAACATGAAGGAACTTTTTTTAAGTGGAAAAGTAAATTCTTTAATAATAGAAAGGAAAGGAATCAGGAAATGAAATTCCAAAGTGGTGTGAAGAAGTTAGTTAATGATTTGAGTGGAGAGAAAGATGCACAAAATTTATCACAAACAATATATTGTTTCACATACAAATATTATGGGAAATATATTAAATAGTTCATGAATCTAAGGGTTAATTATGATTATTTAAATCATTATCCTCTTAATCCAAGAGACAAAGGTAAATCTCTTTCAATAATTATTTCCAATGTGAGTTATGAAAATAAAGTTGTAAAAGGTACAATTACCATCCACTCTATAACTTATAATTTCATATTTGATTCTAGATATATCCACTATTTTATATCTAAATAATTTTCAATGGGTATCACATTACTACCTCAATTATTAGATGTTTCATTAGCAGTGAAACTTTATTATGGTATGATGGTTTCATCTCAAGTCTATAATTCTTATCTAATTGATATTTATGAGAATATGATTCCTGTAAATCACATTATTCTCCCTCTAGTTGAATTTGATTTGATTTTATTAATGGATTTGTTTTCTTTATACACATCCCATATAAATTTCTAGGGAAGGTAAGTCACATTTGATATTTCATATCAACCTGTGATAGTCTATCGATGCGGGGATAAATATGAACTTCCAATGGAAATTACATTCATTGTATGGATTTTGATTCCTATTAAAAGGGGGTATTTAATTAGATAGTTTGGGAGAAAATCAATATCAAATATATTCCTATTGTACAAGGGTTTTTTTATGTATCTCTAAAAGAGTTTCCAAGTATTACTATGAATCGTGAATTTGTGTTTTCAACAAATATCATACCTAGTGCTACACATATTTTAAAGACTCCATCTGGAATGTAATGAATTGAGTTTTAGGAATTTAATAAGTAACTCCATAAGAATATTGATTAGAGATTAATTCATCCAAATATGTCACCATGGGGTGCCCCTATTCTTTTTGGTTAGGAAGAAAGATGGTTCAATATGACTCTGTATTAATTATTAGGAATTTAACAGGATAATAATTAATAATAAACATCATATACCTTGTATCTATGATTTATTATATCAAATAAGAGGAGATCAATATTTTTACAAGATTAGTCTTGGATCTGGATACTATCAATTGATGGTCAAAAGTGAATATATACCCTTTTTAGACTTTTATTTGAGGTATAAAAACTATGAATTTATAGTAATTTCATTCGGCCTTACTAATTCCCTCACTATATTCATGGATTTAATGAATAGAGTCTTTTGAGATTCCTTGATCAGTTTATAGTAGTATTTATAGATGATATTATTATATATTCCAAGATAAAGGAAGAGTATGAAGATCACTTGAGGATTTTACTAAAGACACTAAGGAAAATATGCATGAAAAATTTACCAAGTGTTAATTTTGGATATATAAAGTTTCATTTCTGGGTCATATAATCTCAATTTAGGGTTTATTATTGCATCCATCAAAGATAGAAGTTATTAAACATTTACATAGACCAACCATTATGAGTTATATTCATATTTTTATTGGATTGTATGGATATAATAAATACTTTTTGAATAATTTATCATGGATATATAATCCACTCACCAAGTTAACTTGGAAGGGATTCAAGTTACTATGGACTAAGAATGTGAATATAATTTCACGGAACTAAAGAGAAGGTTGGCTAGTGAACCTGTGCTCAAAATACCATGTAGTGGAGAAGGGTTTGTGATTTATAGTGATGTATTATAGAAGGGTATGTGATGTATTCTTATGTATAATGACATGATGATATCTTATTCCTCTAATCAACTAAAGGTTTATGAGTAGAATTACCCGACACATGACCTGGGGTTAGAATTGGTAATAGTTTAATTAAAGATATGGATTCATTATGTTTATAGACAAATGTGTGACATATAAAATGATCATAAAATTTAAAGTATATATTCACTTATAAAGAGTTGAATATACACTAGAGAATATGGTTATAGTAGTTTAAAGATTATTACTTCTCAAAAAAGTTCCGACCAAGGAAAGTGAACAAGTGGTTGATGCATTAAGTCGAAAGGATCATGCTAGATTATCTATGATGAGGATAAAAAAGATCCAATATTTTTATATTTTCAAAGTTTGGAATTTGTAATATTTAAGGAAGGGGAGAAATATTATCTTGCTAAAATGTGTGTTTAACCATTTACCATGTGATGTTTAAAGAGGTGTATAAAGAAGATGTAGATCTGATAAAGAAGGTGATAAATATTCCTGAGTTCAACCTTGATTATGATGGAATGATAAGTTATAAGAACAAAGTATGTATCTTTTCAATACCAGAAATAAATAAGGAGATATTGGAAGAATTTCATAGCTCATTATTCTCTATTTATAATAGAATTATAAATATGTACAGAGATATGTAACTGCTATTATGGTGTGACATTAAGAAGAGAGATATTCTAGAGTATATATCTCAGAGATTAGAATTCTAGAAAGTTATGACTGATAGAAATAAGTATAAAAGGATGTTATAACCATTACCAATAACAAAATGGAAATAGGAAAACATCACAATGGATTTCATTATTAGAATCCCTAAAATATATAAAGGCTATAATGCTATTTGGGTTTTAGTTGATCTCCTTATGAAGTAAAAACATTTTATTTCTATGAGGGAATATTTATATCTTGATCATATTTCTAGGATATTCATTAAGTATGTGGTAAGGTTTCCTAGAGTACCATATTATACTGAATCTAATCAAGATTTTAGGTTTACCTCAATGATTTTGCGAATTATTCAGTAATATTTGGATAGAGAATTTTTTTAGTACTACATACCATTATTTGATAGATGGTTATTCTGAGAGAACCATTAAAACCCTATAGGATATGTTAATATCTCATTATCTATATTTAAAATATGGTTGGTATCAAGACCTTTTATTTATTTATATTTCTTATAATAATATATTTCACTTGAGGATTCAGAAGGCGCCTTATAAACCCATCTATAGAAAAAAATATAGAATTGGAACATGCTGGGATAAAGTTTGAGAAAGAAAACTATTAGTGCTCGAGCTAGTTGAGGAAGTAAAAGAGAATCTTAGATCTATTTAGTATCATATTAAGATAACTCAGAGTTCATATAAGATTATGTTGACAATCACCAGTGAGATTTGGAATTCAATATTGGTGAGAAGGTATCCCTGTGAATTTCTCCATGGAATAATTTTATGAGATTTACAAAAAAAGGGAAAGATAAACCCTAGATATATTTAAAAATTTGATACTCTCGATTGGATTGCAGTGATTTTTTATCACTTGGTACTTCCACTGAACCTCTCCCTTGTTCACGATACATTATTTGTATTGCTTTTGAGGAATCACATACCTTATCCTTCACATGTACTAAACTCAAAGGTTTTACCAATAGAGTATGATCACAACTATGAAAAACAACGAGCATAAATATTTGATCATAGATTTAAGGTGATATAAAAAAATACTCACTTGGTTATATTTCTCTAAATGAATTATAGATTTGAGGAAGCTACATGGAAACCCAAGGATATGATGAAGCATAGATATCCTCATTTGTTTGTATCAACATGACAAAATTTCGAAGGTGAAATTATTATAAGGGGGTAGAATATAACACCATAATATTTTATGAAATATTTATATTTAAATAAATATGAAGTTTTTAATATATTTCTTAACAAGAAATAATGAGCTTCAAGAAAAATGTGACATACAATAAAAATATTATTATTTAATGTGACAGTTATTACTTAGACAGTAGATTGGAGGGTATAAATATGAACAAATAAATTTTGAAAAAATTATTATTTAAATATTTTGAAAATAAATTCATTTTTTATAAACTAATTAGAAAATAAAATAAATTTTTTTAAAGGTCAGATGAGAGGTTTTTATGAAAAAAATTATTTTTATACGTGCAATGTGTTTTTATGTTAATAAATTAAATTAATCACATTTAATGAATGATTTTAATGAATTTTTTAGATAATATATATAATAAAATATATTAACATTCATTTAATTATGTTTACTAGGCAAGGAATGATAATAATTTCATTTTATTCTTTAAAAATATATTTTCTTCCAGATGGATTTTATTGCATTTTGTGCATGAATATTATAATTAATTTATGCCACTAACAAATTTTATTTGAAATAATGGATATTAATTTTGAAAAAATCATTTCATAATATTATTAGGATGATTTTTTAGGAAATTTATGAAAATATTGATTTTCAAATGAATAGTGAAAAATTACGATTTTTCAAATACTATCACTTTTATGAAATTGTTATGATGTAAGAATGAATTAATTTTTTTAAATATTTAGATCAAATAAATATATTTTTATGGAGTAAAATAATTATTTTAAAACATTATTTTGAATCTAGGAAGAAAATCTTGACTTTTATAAACATAATTTATATTTTATTCGAGTTTAAAAATATTTTTGGGTATTTGCATTTAGTGGTATGGTTGGAATGTTCCAATATGTTTCATATTGATAAAAAAATTATAAAAACCATAATTTTTAATTTAATAAAAAAATATTGTGTAATTAATAAGTATATATCATAATGATATGGTTGTAATTCACAAGTATATATCACAGTGATATGTTTGAATTCATTTATTACCATTTCAACAATTAAGATGAACAAATTTTTTTTTAATTTATCTGATAAAAGGAAAATAAATAAATATTATATTATAGTAATTAATATCCCACTATTTTATTGACACCCAATAACCCTCACCATTGGCTTTGGAATATCCTCTTACTTGCACATTGTAATGACCCCAGATTCTATCAATGAGATTTCCCTTCTTATGATTATTTCATATAGCATATATCTCATAAAATTACTTATAGAAAAAAATAAAAACTTTATAAATGAAAAATGAATGAAATAAGAGGAATTTATAGAAGTTAAATAACCTATACCAATGAAATAGTAACTTGACCTTAGGAATAGTAATATGAACCTTATGAATAGTATATCGGCCAAATGAATAGTAACCTAATCTAAGAAAGTATAAATAATATTTAAGTATTTTATAAATGAAAGTATGATATAATTTATCATAGTATAAGTAAATGAATATTTTAAAAATTATTAATTAAGTGTTGGTATTTTTGTAATGCATAAATATTTAATTTCAATATTATAATTAATAAAATGATTTTAAAGAAAATTTATTTTCATAAAATTTATTCAAAAGAAACATCTTGTTATCTTGTGATTTTAGGATAATTTTATGAGTCCTTTGTTAATTTTTTAGAGTGTTATAAAATATATTATAAATTTAAAATCTGTATTTTTTGAGTAAATGATTGGTTTAATTAAAAACATATATTATCGTATTTTGAAAATTACTTTCATAAAATGGATCCTATTTTTTAATTCTACACATTAAAAATGGTTAGGGTGACTTTTTGGAAATTTTCTAAAACAGTTGAATTTTTGGTGAATAGTAAAATACAGTAATTTACTGTATAAATACATTATAAGTTAAATAAACTAGTCATTGAGTCATCACTGATTTAAGAACTATAATATATAACTTAACTTAATTGTTTTAATATAATTTTTGATAATTCTCTAACTATTCATAGTACTGAGAAAAAATAACAAAAAAATGAATAAAATATTCAAAAAACACCCCTCTCCTACACTATAAATACCACCCCTCACCACCCATTCTCCGAAAAAATTCCAATATTTTAGAATTTTAAAATTTCTGACCAATCCACTTACCATGACCCTCCCCCGCGTCTAAGAGCTCTTGGTCTCATAAAAAGGCCAAAACCTTTTCCCTAAGGAGGTTCTCAAGGAGGAGAAAATCAAGAGGTAAAAACCTCATTATTTTTCTTTTAATTTATTTTAAAGTTCTTTTCTTTTATTATTATATTCTTACCTCCCCTCAATAGAATATCATGAAAACTAAATTAACTTATATATACTGTAATTTTATTATTCCAATGGAATAATCCATAATCAAGCCCCTTCCCCTCTCCCTTTTATTCTAATAATGGAAACATCATCTGTGAGGCATTGTTTCATCACCTTCAAGGACAAAACATTTTTATTTTCCTTCACCATATTTGAGGTTGTTAATGAAATAATTTTAATGGTTGAAATATTTTTTGAAATATATATTAATTTTTTTTATGTTCTGGAAGTAACATATTTACATCAAACTAAATGATAAAACAAAATAAGTTTGTAGTCATCTAAACTGCTTAATTTAATCTAAACGAATATCATTAACATGTTATCTAATGATTCATCCATATATATGGGAAAAAATATATAAAATAAATTACACTTATATATGTTCATTAATAATATATAATTCTAAATTCTATATAATTATACCAAATTTAATTGAATTCCATTACTTATAAATAAGCGAACTAATCAAGAAAACCAAGAAAACGAATGCTCATGAATGATGAAAATAAAATCTATAAATCATCAATAAGGACATAAATGAACATAATAAAACTATAATGAATAAAATACATGTATAAAAGGTTCTTAATTAATTAATTAATTGATTTAATTTGATTATCCGAGACATTAAGGTTAAGTGCAGAACACATTCAATCATAAGGTAAATGTTTTCTCCCCGTACCTCTGTTTTCATTTGGGTTATGCTTTCTCCCACTTTACACCAAAGTAAATATTCATTATTTTTATATACTCCTTTTAAAATTATTTTTATACATTCCAAAATCATTTATCCAAACTAGTTCATCTTTTTTATATGAAATACATGTTTTTAAGGCCCCCATCTCAATTATTCATGATATGCAAGTTTGATTAAAGGTAACTTATTGATTTAATATCAATTTTTAAGTATCATCCATAATATATTTTAAGAAACTATTATATTTCTAAACTCACTAATTTTTTTATTAAAAAGTATATTTTTTTTTTATTTTTGGTTTTATACAAATAATTACAACAAATACAAATGATTCTTCCAAAAGAACTCTTCTTTGAAAAGTAAATGGGGTATTTCTCTCATGAATTTCTTGATGATATTATTAAATTCTTTTCATTTATTTCAAAACCTATGTGGAATTTTATTCTTAATTTAAATTTAACTCTATGTTTATCATCCAACATATTTTATTAAATGGTTTATGATCTGTTTGACTATAGGTATTCTATCTTGATACCATTCACCATACTACTCAAAATGGTTAGTGATTATGCTTACAGATTAGGGAATGTTATTTACATTTCATATGTATATGTTTTTTGTTTTTATCTCGACTCATATGTGGAATTAATTGGACTCATTAAGTGATTTTTGGGGCCAACTATAGCCCCTCAATGCATCGATTGTTCTTATATGACAAACTAGACTTGGTTTTTACCCATTATATATGGTATCTTGGGAAAGTCCTTGATTGTATGTTTATGATGTCCAACATTACGCATTCCCTCATTATAAAACTAGTAATTAATATTCAATGTGATTATTAGACTTGTAGAATATCCATGGCTATGCTTTATTATGGATTTATTTAATCAACTATTATTCCTAGAATTTTATGATCAAGATTTTGTTTTATTGACCTATGTTTTTAGTTTTTCACCATGCCTTATTTTTTTATGTTTATGATAGATTCCACTTTATTAGTTACCCTTACTATGCATTTGAGCTCACCAATTTATTATATTTTATTTTACCTCAGGATGCGAAGATTTATATTATAAATAAATTTTCGGAATAATATATGATTTTATGGGTGTTTCCAATGGAGTTGCAATGTTTTTTTCTTTCAAGTTGTAATGTAAAGTTCCAGTATGTAATCTGGCTTCCAAAACTACTAAATTGATCGGTCCTTTGTTATTCTTATCTTTTATCTTTTCCAATGTACTGATATAAGGATCATACTCTAGGATATTTGGGTTGGGGTATTTATATAAATTCAAGTGGAAATGATACATATCCCCCATATTATCACCTCGACTTTGGGAAATCAAGAAATTTGAAGGGTTTTAGGTTGGTATTCAAAATTTCATTATATTAAATAATAGTCACTTGATCTATTGAGTGGACTCCCCAATCCTGAAATCCTTAAATTGGATTTCCTCAACCTTTACCTCTTAGTTACACCATGTTTTACTTTGGTATTCAACCCTTGATGTGAAATAAGTTATGTCAACCCAAAAAATCAAGTTAGAATTACCTGATAATTGAAAACACCCCAACTTTGGTTGGTAAAGAACATTTAACTATGGTTCGATTTTAACTTAAGTAGTGGAAGAATATACCAACGTAATTTATATAATTGATTTATTTTTAATATTCATCCATATATTTCCAATTTTTTATCTTTATTACATACTTATTAATATTAAGTTAATTCACTTAAGTGATTAACCATGTATTAGATAATTTTTTTTCGTAATATAAGTTACTTTAGTACTATTTTACATTCTCATTAATTCATTAATTCTTGTGATCATGATTAAACATAAATAATGAATTTAAGCATGAAATTGACAAAAATAAAATAATAAAGTTGCATGATCCTGAGGTTTTACTAATGGTTAGTTTATCTATAAAATTATAAATTAACCATTGACTTAGGGGGAAAACACCTTGAAACAAGAAATGGTTTGTGTTGTAGCTTTCCACATTTCCACATCTGTATCTCTATTGGATTTGTTTTTATTTGAATCTAAACTTGAACCGCCTATTCTATCTTGGGAGATCCATACATTAAATATGATTTTACCCACTCATAAGTGAGGGGAACCAAAGGAATGGTTAAGGTTTTTACATAAAAAGAAATTGTGGGCTCGTAGAACCATACATAATGAGAGGACATATGATGTGAAGACTATCAATTTAATTTAATAATAAATTAAAATGAAACTAATCACACATAAAGGTCTGTTCAATGCTTACGATCATCCACATACATGAAATTAATTATATATTTAATAAAATAGTATTCAATTATAATCATTCTTATTTAAGTTAAATCACACTCGAATCAATTAATTATCTTATTTAATTAATAAATTATTTTATCATAATTATCATCTAAATTTTCTTAAGATCCTCATCCATAATTTTTTTAAAAACATTTAATAAATTTATTTCAAATTAACTCTTTACAAAAATGTACATTGTAGGTAACATGGTGAGTACCAGTCCAAACTACCCAATGTGTATTATATTCTTATATTGTTTACTCATATGACAAGTGACATACACAAATTAAAATATTATTTTATGGTGTGTACTATCATATTAATGACTACATAAGACACAAGGTATTCAAAAAGCTTGTTATGTTTCAATCCACATAGATTAATGGATGTATTATGACATATAAATGATATGAATTTTCAAACATTACATAGAAATTAATTATATAATTAGTATATTTATATATATATAACCCACTACATGGAATGTACTATAAACTTAATTAACACAAAAAACACGTGTTGATATGTTTTAGTATTATAATAATTTAATTTTTAATTTTTCGTAATTCGATAATATACACGACATGTATATTTATCACTATTTATCCACAACACACACCTTGGGACTTGGTGTGTAATTATTCCAAGAAAATAATAGATCACCCAATGTGTACATGTCTTCGAGTTATATGGTCACTATCCATGTAAGACATGTAATATAATAAACTGTTCATCTTTGAATGATGGATAAAACATTATGTATGGATTTTACACACCGTGTAGTCTAGATGATCATGTGACAAGCTGGCCGGGTAAACATTCAGTTTATTTAAATACACAGTATGTGTAATAAATTCACACAAATTAATTTAATTCCAAATTAAACATTGTTTTATTAAACACGTGTACACGACATGTACCAACGGGATATATGGTGTGTTCTCTTATGTCAACCATAAAAAAATCCTCAGCACTTCTAGATGAGTTATTCAAATGCATTTCATTCCTGAAATTAATCAATTTGACTATATTTGTGAGAATTAAGAGTAATAAGAGAATATCAAACAATTTGTATTAAATAATGATTACACTATAATTGAAAGATAATGATAATTTCATAGATCAATCAATGATATTTAAATAATTATAAATAATTATGTGACCAATCTGATACCACTTGAAGATTCCGAGTGTAGTAGAAGTACTGGATGGGGGATACTCAAATCATCATTTTTTTTCATAATTGATGATTAATTTGATATTTACAATATTATAAACACCATTATAAATGGAATTGAATAAAATATTAGTTGATTATTGAACAGAAGAACCAATATGAAATATCATCTCATATTATTTATAATTAATTTAAACAATCATAAAATTACCTTACAATGAATTTTTTCTTTGTTGTTGGATCTGAAAAAGTCTTTAAATAATATCGTCACCATATTGTAGGAATAAAGAGTAGATTACATTCATAGGTGATCCAAACATCTTCTATAAACCTCTGAATATTTTCATCAAAATCTCTGGGGCTAGCATGGTAGAAGATGACACTTGAATCATTCACCCTTGATTACCCTGAGAATCACTTGAAGAAGGATTATCTTTAATCTCTCTAGACTAGAGATTAGTGGTGGAGGAGGATTTACCTTTGTTCTTGAGATCATTATTGGTGAGGAATATCTATAGGGATACAAGAGGATTCTCCTTGGATATCATTTTTCACCAACAAAAGAAATGGAATCCCTAATTGAGAAACAATATAATTGGGTTTAAATACAACTTTGGTTAGAAAATAATAATTGAACACGCATCCTTAGTATTATTATTAATTCCAATGGAACCCCATGTATGTAATAATAATAATAATATTATTATTATTATTTATTGACAGGTGAAAAACACATGAATTAAATTAATTTTATTTTATTTAAATAATAATCAATATATATTATTTATCACAAAACCATTAAATTATGTTAGCTATTTTTCCACAATATTTATCAGGAATTGAATAATGATTTTTTACTTATTAAATAAATATCATTTCATTATTTTCCAAAAAATAAATAAATATTATTTTAACTAAATAGTAGATAAATATTTATTAAATATTATGATCACAAAATATTCTCTATAATATATGGTGATATAATATATTTGTTCAAGAAAAAATGATTAATTATTAAACCATTTGTGTGAATAATATTTATTTAATTTGTTAGAAGATAATTAATATTATTATTTAACTGAAGTTATGGATACACTTTATATGTGACCCTCGAGGATTCTTTCTCCATGGAATTAGGCGAAGCAACCCAAAGTTTAAGTCTAACATCTTACTACATTCCAATAAACCCATATACAAATAAGTTAATATCACAACAAAAAAACCTCATATAAACACTTACCATGCAATATAATCCCTTTATCATTATATCTCTAATCAAGCAGGTTTTATGTTGGTGCCATAAACCTATGTAATTGATGTTTCTTTCTTTGACATTCCAAAAATTGAACTTACCTATAGAACACCATGGTTATGGATTTAGTTACGATTTATCATTTCCATAAAAGGCCTTGATATATCAAATTCTATTAAATAACATAGGGAAAAAATAATTTCTTTCATTATTAATTAATGAAGTATTATTCATGATGCACACGATGTATCCTACTTCACCATGAACTTCTATGATCACACTTTTCATCAATATATCAAAGTACATGACTCATAATATATATTAATTATAATATTAAAGTCTAAGGACCAATACACACATTCGTAGATAAGAACATCCAATGACACATATAAATGTGAATTTCCTACTCAAGGGTCTCTTTATCATAATCTATGACACTATAAATTACCGTGGGCATACATCATGAGAAGGTGCCACAAAGTCCAATGAGTCTGTACCCCTTATATCATATGCCATTTGTGTCCCTCAAATTATTTCTTCTAAATATAGAACATATATTTGATAATAATATCATGGAAATTATGGGTTATCATCATATTAGGGAACTTATATGACTTTTCAGTGGGACAAATACTCTTAGGTCATGATCACATGCTATGTTACATAGAAAAAAATCATGATGTGATAAAGAGTTTATTTATATTAAAAAATATGTATATAGGTAATCATAAAGCACACATAAGTTGGTTATAGAGCACCAAATCCAATAAAAATTATAAAATCCCTCTCTCTAAATTATTATTTATTTTCTTCTGATATGGTTATTTATAGAGATTACATTTTTTTATTTAATTTACCTCTCTCTATGTACTCAATAGTAAAAAATAATTTTTTTAAAAGGTTACTTTATTTCTCTCTTTAGTTGGGAGTATTTTCTCTTCTATACCCATGTTTTATAAAATGTTTTTAATAATGTTTGTACTATTCCCCATGATTTTTTAAAGTCATTTTTAGCCATATTTTACTTTCTATAAAAAAATATTTAATAAGGAATCTTCTTATCATTTTCCGAATGATGTAATTTTTAATTTTTACCAAAGATGTGAAAGGGATATTAGTTTTAACATATACAACATGAACAAATTTTCAGGACATCATGCCCCCTAAATGTTTTTAAAGTTCCTTTATAAGTTTCTATTTTTCTTTTTAAATAAATTTTTTTCCTTAATATTTTGTAAATTTTTATGTTTGAAATAAGTTATTTGAAAATGAAAAGGTTATTTTCCTTAATAAATATTCCAATCATATTTTAAAGGAATTTTTCATATATGATTACATCCTTTGATGTTACTTATGATTTATTAGGGATATTATTCTATGATACCATATTTATTATTTATTTGAATGGTTAATTAATATAATGATAGAAAATTGATGAACCCCATTTTTTCACAGGTGAACAAATGATGAAATGATAAATGTTTTAATGATCTTGTGGAATATATATGAATGTATTATGATTATGTGATAGATGGTTCCCTTATATCCATCTAATGAACTAGGTAAATATTAATGTTTTATGAGATCAAAGGGTATATGGTAGGTTAAACCAGTCCCAAAATAGGGTACACAAGTGGCTATCCTATTCCTTATAAGGGTACACAAGAAGTTATCCCATGACCAAAGTTGGTACATGGGTGGTTACCACAAATCTAACATGTGATTAATGACTTTCTAGGTTTCCTTGACATAATATTTATATCATTATGACTATGACACATTTTATTCCACTCTTTTATGACATGAAATTATTCCAATGTTGTTCTCTCATAGTTTATGTTATTTTATTCCTTTATGATTCATGTCTTATTAACTGATAAGGTTTATGTCATGACTCATGATTATGATCTATGAATTTCTGGTTATGATTATCAAATGTTAAGATAATTTTATTATGACCATATTCTCATGATATTATTCTTTTTTTAATTTGTCAATGTCTCACTTATTTACCCTTACTGATCATCTGAGCTCACTCTTTATTATATTTCCTTTTGTAAAGACGTTCATTGTTATGTGTGAAAATTCCAAGGTGAATTTTATAATTTTCAATTTTTATAGAGAATTAGTTGTCTCGAATAAGTTTTGGTAAATTCATGGTGTTTTCAGAGGATTTTAGAGTCCCTTTTATAGAGTTCATAGTTTGAGTATGGTTATAAGAAACCATACAGTTTCCCTGGGTAACCATGTGATCTATGGGTGAAACCTCTTGGTGGTATGAGATTGGGTGCATTGTTTCACAAACTAATAAATATATTCTAGGAACTTTTGAAACACATTCCCATAGTAAAATTATGTTTGGTAATTGGTTTTAAAAATATCACGACCATACCATGCGAGTGCCCTGAGGAGGTATTGGATAACACACAATTGGCACATAATTTTCCGAACCGTGTGTCCAAACCATGTGTGTGTAAATTTAATGATATGAAAATTAATTAAATGAATATTAAACCACTAAATTATGTGTTTAATCCTCTTATTATCTATTACTTCTGAACATAGGGACTCTAAATTATTTTCTAGGTGAATTTCACCACTTTCTAGGGCATTTTTTATGGATCTAGAGAGATCAAATCATAGAAATTCAAAGACTGTTATTATTTCCTTCCATCCTTCATTTTCATGTTATATTATCCATTATACCCTAGAAAATAACTTTACTTCTTGTTTGTGATGATAAAATATATATTATTGGTCTTGATCTAATAATATCTTCTCAGTTTGGTGATAAATCACCACCTTGATTATTTTTTAGATCCAGCAATGTAGGTGGGTCTCGAAGGGAATCATTGGTGTGATTGGGCTTGTACAAGGATTTATATGAAATAGATGATTCTTTTCAAAGATTGGATAAGTTTTTCATGGGATCAATGATCATGGATTATTTCTTCGATGTAGGTGTCCCCTTAGATACTCAATCACACATGCATCTATGGATGTAATTTCTTGTATTATTCTATATTGCTTGAAAATTTTCATATTTATTGTATGAATATATATTTTTTATGTGTGCCTTTATTATTTCTTGGTTTTGGGTTGTTTTTAGATAGAATGAGGGGCACTTTAACTAATAAATGAGGTGATGATGAGGCTCTATACCCATGAAAAGTTCACTTATGCACATAGGGTGTACTAGTATCTTTTGGAACTAGGTCACTATAAGGTGATGATTTTGGTTAACCTAAAGATAGAACTTCACTAGACCTTAAGTGATTAATGAGAATTATATATCCTATATAGTGTGTCTTACGTCAGAATGGATCCTTCGGGACATGGTTCCTAAGACGAAGAGAAGTAACCCCTTGTGTCATTGAGTGACATACCTAAAGAAATGTTTGAGGTGAGAAACAATGGGTTTTGGGTTATAGTATTATATTAGGTAATCCCTAGAGTTGATATGATATCTTGAGGGTGTTACTATTAAGCATTGATTGGTATCCCTTGAAGATATGTGAAGATACTATGGCATAGGTCTTGGAAATTTTCTCAAAACTTGTCCCTGGGAACTAAGTAGGTCATGGTTGGGAGTTGAAATTACCTATTAGGGGTCAAGGGTTGGGATTATCCTATTGGTTGTGGCATAACCATGTGGTGATGTTGGGTGTTAGTACCAGTGAGTGTGGATTCAGGTTGATTAGGAATCCATGGTAAATTTTTGTTGGGTGATATGTGTGATGATAAAACTTGAGTCATTAGTAGAGGGATAAAAACATATATGAGTGGGAAATTGGCGTGACAAGTTGTGACCATGTTTCATGATGTCATTATAGTGAATTATTTGGTATTAATTTTTAGTAGAAGGAGATTTACCTTAGATCTTGTTGGATGTTCCATGAACTTTTGTGCATGAGAAGCCTTATACCTAGGTGGATATGACATTAATTGTATGCATGAGTTTTCATTTAAGACCTCTGGCAGATGCAACACACATATAAATTCATGTGTTTCCCATATACCCCTAATTGTTATGATACATATAGGGTTATATGTGTTTGTGTGTCCATGAAAACCATTGTATCATATGGTATTTCTGGTGTATAAGTGTGGACCATGAGACAATTTTTTTCTATGTTATGAATAGGGGTGTATGTGAATGGCTCATGAGACCTATTCTTATTGTTCTATAACCCTAGATATATGTGATTAATATGATGAAACTGCTTTCATGTGATGTTTTTGGTATATGATATTTTTTTGTTGTTCTATGAATGGTACCAATGTGATAGGTGGACCTATTATGGCTTTGTAGCCATATGTGGGGAAGTGTATTTAGACAAAACATGTAATATGATGATGATACTAAATTAAATGATGGGTTATTATGGACTTATATTTCTTAACCTGGTGGCATGATGGTCTGCGGTGACCTAACATGAGAGGCACTAGTGAAAATGAGGCATTATATCCATATGTGGCTTGAACTCTAGCCTTGGTCCTGTATTTGAGGCATGATAGCCTTATGTGTCTTGAACTATGGACTCTGGCCTATATTTCCACTGATTAGACTTATGGATGACTCCTCCACTTGTGATTTTTATGATCATTCATACATTCTTCCAAAAAAGAGTCAAAGTAGGTATGGTTAGGGTTTTTGGTGGCTTGGTTAGCACATGATATCCTAACATATAATTGTTTGTTGGTGTATTTATCTTCCATGAATACACATGTACATGACTACATTGATTAGAGGTTCTTTATGAGACCCTATTGATTTTATATTCTCACACCCTAAATGGTCACCTCAATGTGCTTGTAGACCTTACATATGATTTTCAAGCTGATCACAAGGACATGCAGTAGTACAAGATGAATGAGATTAGTGTTTATGTGGAGATTTGGACTATTTTGGACACATGGTTATCATTGATTCTCACATATGTTTTTCTTACAGCTATATATTTTATGTGTTTGATTAATCTATTGGATAATCTATGGTATGCCTGGTTTGTTAGAATCTGTTTTGTAGAATTATATTATTTCTATTTCTATATACTCTGATGGTATTCAAATAATTTATATTATTTGATTATTTCTATTTTTATTTTACCATGATTGGAGGCTATAATCTTCTTACAGTTCACTTTAGACCCTCGGTACTAGTCAGCAACATTTAGGATATGAGGAGGTGTGCTTGAGGTCATCTGGCACTCCGGCCTAGACCTAGTGATTCTGGATGGGGAATTAAAAATTGGAATCAAAGGTGGTTATTCTTGTTCCTTATTTGTGATATGGAAGATAGGTGGTCTATAATTTGCCGAATCTTGTGAAGGACTACCGACTGGTGACCCATGAACACTTTTCAGCATGAAGTGCTGGCTACCAGGGTCAGGGATTTCTATTCATTTTGTGCATTGTTATTATTGACAGGTTTCATAAAAATTATGTGTTATTGGATTTGTGATATTTGTGGTTTGTTTTAGGGAAAATTGGCAGGATTCTTGTGTCCATACACCATACTAGGCATGCAAGACTCACATGATATGTACTTTCTTGTGTGTATTTTTCCCACTTGTGTGTGTTTTTCCTTGATAACTTTTTTCCTAAGGAAAGAAATCTTGATCTTATAGTGGAATATCACTCTAGTGGTAAAAAAGATAACTTTTTCATTTCACATGTTTTGAAACTCTCTATGATCATCTTGGGTAATCAATGCTCTAGTTATAAATTGATGAGGGTAGGCATTCCTAAGAGATGATCTAGGGATGATCATGGGTTTGCCTATGGTCGAGGAAACCCTTGAGGGTTGAGTAGCGGATCAAGAGTTATTCCTTGAGCTTTGGATATTGAGCCCGTTATGTTATTGGGAATTAATGCTGGGTGAGTGTGCAGGATTAGATTTTTGTCAAATCTCAGTTGTTCTTAAATCCATCATTAGTGGTTTTTGATTGAGCATTCATCTTGTTGATGAGATAGGATTTGAGAGTGCTATTTAAAATGATACCAATGCCCTTATGGACCTTGGTCTATGAGTTAGGAACATAAAACTTAGAATCGGTGAGCTGTGTCTCTTGAGATATTGTTCTAGTTTCATGAGAGTGTGTGACCTTTAAGATCGTGTGATAACGAGAGGCTTTTTTTGGTAAAGAGGATATGTAGAATGTTCACCAAGGAACACTTTATATTAAGTGAAGGATTGGTTTCATAATTTATTTCTTGGAACTCTTTGATGTATAAACACTTTTACATGTAATATGTGTATGTGTTAGATGATTTATGGACAGTTATGAATAGGGTTGTGACATTTTTGTTTGTGGTGATTGAAGTGTTTCAAATGAATTTGAATGGTATAGTAGTTGTTGAGTGTATGTGTTTTTGGGTTTGAGATAAACTATAGGGTAAGAGACCTATTCATTTAGTGGAATACTTGGGAAATATGAAGCTCTATATGGTGGAAGGTGATATCATAATGGTTTAGAGAACTATTGAGTGGGTTCTTGGGTGTAAACCTTTTTGGGAGCATTAATAGATGATAAGTTGGAAGAGTATGGATCAAGAGAGAAACACATGTGTAATGTTAAACTAGCTGGAGTTCGACCTTAAGGATTAGTGTTTGAGAAAAAATATGTTTGGGAGAAAACCATAGGTTGGGTTTAGATGTAATCTATATCTCATATGTATATTGAGCATTGATAATTTTGTTCCTTTTGTGACTAAGGAGTGATGGTGGATGATATTTGGTTGTAACTTGGATACACGTGTATGGTCACACCTAATAATTAAAATTGGTGATAAACTACCCATGATTGAAATCGATGATGATAATGATACTCCTCAGTGGGGAGCATCGTATTATTTATGGGTAAAATACTTATGTTCAAAAGGTTTTTGGAGGCACTTAAATCAACCACTGAATGGTCATAATATATTTGGTATTTGGCGTGTTGTTGAATCTGAGTAGATCTAGTTCCACATTGAATATTAGATTTCTGATTCAGATATAGTGATAAATAGCATTTAAATGTAAACATTGAATTTGGGTTGAGGTGGCATGAATCTGGATATGAGTTGGTTTGGATGTTTTCAGTTCCTTGAGTTGAAGAATGTATGTTGGCATAGGTGGTTGATAAACTAACTGTGGAATCTGTACCATGATCCCTGATTGATTTTCCATGTTGGTTATTAGATGATGTGATAATACCATTGGGTGTTAAGGTATCATGGCCAGGTAGTTCGATAGAATCTTATCTTTTAAGTTGAGTAATGTCAGATAGGCTGATATGACCAGGATTGGAGTTTGAGTTGTGTAGTGGAATATTGGTTGACATTTTATTATGGAATGTGAATTTTTAAGGTTGAGGAAAATCTAGGGTTTTGTATGGATGAAAACATAGCCTCCTAGATGATAAGAATCATTATAGCGAGGAGCATGTTACGACCCACATTATTAAATGTGGAAATTCTTAGATAAATTTTAGATTTTTCATCTTTTTTTGGAGACTTGGTTGTCTTGAAGAAGTTTCATGTTAATTCAAGGATTTTCAAAGGATTTATAAGGCCCTTTTAAAGATTACATGGTTTGACCATGGTTAAGGGAAAACGTGTGACCTCTGGGTGTAACCTCTTATTAAGGCATGGTTAGGCGCATAGATTGAAAAACCATGTGACCTTTCCTAGGAAATTATGAAACAAATTATAGTATAAAAATCATAGTTGGTGTATGGTTTCACAAACCATGTGACCAAACCATGTGAGTTCCTTGGGGAGGCAGTGGAAAATACATAATTGATACATGGTTTGTATAACTATGCGATCAAACCATGTGTGCATGAATTTAATGATTCAAACCCTAATTAAATGACCCTTAAACCTAAAAAAATCATTGGTTTTCCTTATATTATCCATGTCTCTCAAAACTAGGTACTCCAAATTATTTTCCCACCAAATTTCACCCCTTCCTAGTGAGTTTTTGACAGATCTAAATTGATCAAATATCAAAAATTTATGGTTTGTTCTTACTACCTTCTATCCTTCATGTTCACATAAAAATATCCTTTTCCCTAGAATGGAACCTTATAATCGAAAATGATGATTGGATATAGAGTCCTGGTCATGATATAATGAGATCTTCTTATCTTGGTGTTATATTGGCTTCAGATTTAGCATGTTAACGGTTCTCCCTTGGGTTGATTTATAGATCTAACATTAGTGATGTGTCTCAAAGGGAATCATTGGTGCTTGTGGGATTTTATAAGGATGTGCATGAATTAGATGATAATTTTTAATTCTTGGTGAATGATTTCGTGAGCCTGATGATCATAGATTGTTCTTTGAGGTAGGTGGTCCCTTCGATACACAATCACATATGTGACTATTGATGTAATTTCTCATATTATTTGATATTTATTGTGTGTTTTAATATTTATTATAAACCTCTATATTTTTTGTGTGTGCCTTCATGATTTATTGGGTTTGATTAGAATAAAGATACAACAAGAGGCCCTTTTCTTAAGTAATGAGATGACCATGAGGCTCTAGACCCATGATGAGTACACGTGTTCACACTGGGTTTACTAGTGTCATTTGGAAAAGAGGTATCCATGAGGTGATAATTCCAGTTTACCTTAAAAGAGACCTTGGTAGTTCCTTGAGAAATTAATGAGATTTGGATATCCTATAAGGTGTGCCTCAATTCATAATGCATCCTTTGGGTCTTGGTTCCTAGGATTAAGAGGAGTAACCCCTTGTACCATTAAACTGTCTCCCCCAGGAGATGTGAAAGGTAACCAACATTGGATTGTGGGTTATGGTCTTGGATTATGTAGTCCATAGATCTATTAGGTTATCTTGAGGGTGTTTCATCTAAGTTTTAATCAGTATTCCTTGAAGATGCAGGAAGAGAACATGGCATAGGTCTTGAGAATTTCCTTATAACTTGTCCTTGGGAACCAAGTGGGTCTTGGTTTGGAGTTAACTCTACCTATTGGAGGACTAGGGTTGAGATAATCCTATGAGATTTGGCATCACCATGTGGTGATGCAGGGTGTTAGTACCAGCAAGAATGGAACAAGGTAAATTAATAATACTTGGTAGTTTATTTGGGTGACATGTGTGATGCTAGGACATGAGTCATAAGTAGAGGGATAAACCAAAATATGTGAGTGTGTGATCTGTGTGTCAAGTTGTGGTCATGTTGTATGATGTAGTGCTAGGGACTAGTATGGTATGAAATTGTAGTAGGAGGAACATTCCCTTACACATTGGTGGATGTGTCATTCACTGGTGTGAATGAGATGACTTAGACCTTGGTGGATATGACATTCATTGTGTGTATGAGTTTCCCTTGAGACATTAGGTGAATGTGATACACATTGATATGTAGTTGTTTCCCATGTTTCCCTAATTCTTATGATACACATAGAGGTGTGTGTGTGTTTGCAACCATGAGAGATGTTGTACGATATGGTATTCCTAGTGTGTGAGTGCAGCTTGTGAGACATATGTTTATTATGTTATGTATATGGGTACATGTTTGTGTCCTATGAGAATTAAGCATGTCATGTTGTTGAACTTAATATATGTGGCTAATATGACAACACTATTTCCATGTGATGTTTTTGGTATATTCTATATTATTGTTTTTTATGCATGGTAGAAAAGTGACAAGTGGACCCATCATGGATCAGTAACCATAGAGGTGGAGCATGTTCAGACGTTGCATGTAAAATGATGACATGACCAAGTTAGATGATGGGTCATTTTGACCTTATTTGGTATTACCTAGGGGAATAATAGTCTATGGTGACCTAAAATAAGAGGCAACAGTAAATACATTCCATGATAGCCATATGTGGCTTGATCTATGGCCTTAGGCCTAGAGACGGGGCATGATAGACTTATGTGGATTGACCCATGTATTTGGGCATGTACTTCCACTATAAAGACTTTTTGATGGATCCTCCAATTATGAAATTCTATGATTATTCATACATTCATCCAATAAGGAGTTGAAGGAGGTAAAATTGGGGTTTGTGGAAGCTTGGTTAGCACATGATATCCCAACATATGATTGTTTTTATTTTCATTTATCTTCCATGAATACACCTATATATATATATATATGTGATTGTGTTGATTAGCTGTTCTTGTTGAGAGATGACTGAGTTTATATGCCCACTCTCTTCATGGGAACCTCAATGCGCGTTCTGACCTCACATCTTATTTTTAGGTTGAGAACATGGACGTAAAGTGGTACAACCTGAGGTAGATTAGTGTCTATATATAGATTAGAACTGTTTTTGACTCAGGGTTATCATTGAGTCTCCTACATGTTACTTTTTCAATTATTTATTTTATGTGTTTTACTGACCTATTGGAAAATCTATGGTATATCTTATTTTCTGGAATCTTTTTGTTATATAATTATGTCTCCGCTATTTCTGTATACTCTAATGGTATAAAAAAGATTTATATGATTTGGTTATTTCCATTGTGATTTTACTTTGAGAGGTGGGTATAGTCTTCCCAAATTTAACCTTAGACCCTCATTACTATTTGGTATCCTCTGGCATATGAGGAGGCACATTTGGGATAATGTGGTACTTTGGGCTGTACCTAGTGATTCATTTTAAGGAATTACACCCTTTACATATGATATAAAGAATGGTTTAAATTATGATATGTCTAATAAGGGTTCTAGTTATAAATAACTTAGTGGGAGATGATGCATATCTTTTATGTACCGGTTTTTATGTATCAAAGTTTCCAAAGACACTAAAATTTTATGGTTATAGTGTGGATTTTAATGATTTGTGATGAATATTTAACTAAAAATATCTAATATTTATGTATGTAATGTTTGGGTCAACTCAACATTCATTTGAGTTGGTTAGTTATTACGATTCATATTTGGGTGGTTGTATGCTAGATAGAAAAACCACCTATGGAACATGTCACTTTTTGGGAAAATCTCTGGTTTTATGGTGTGGTAGGAAACTAAATTCAGTTTCATTGTTTACTACTAAAGTTAAAAACATAATTTCTAATAGTTATTGTGAACATATTCTATGATTGAAACTATCTACTAGACTATGGATACCAATTTATACATGTACCTATAAATTTTGGAAATTAAATTGATTTTAACATTTATAAAAGTCACGTTTCACATTCCAATACAAAAATATTGATAATAGGAATCACGTTTTGAGTGATCATTTTAAAAAGGGTGATATCACTCTTGAATTTATTGGCACCAACCAACAACTTGCTAATATATTTACAAAAATTTTGAATATATAGAGAATTAGTTATATCAGACATGAATTAGAAATGATAAACTATTATTGTTTGATATTTATTTTTTAAGATTAATCTGGTAGTAATTTAGTCATAAAGGTCACAGGTGACTATAAGGGTTATGCTATCATGTGGACTGGTCATGTGGTAGGTCAAGCTACCATGACTATAAAATATATTGTACATTAGTCATGGGGTAGGTTAACCTAAAGTGAATCTCTTGAGCCACTGTGAGACATTTTTTATGGTTTTTCAGGCTACCTTAAAATATATTTTAAATTCACACAGTTTTATTTAAATTTTTTTCTCTTCTTGTTTTTTTCAAATTCTACACACTAAGTGTTTTAAATTCACCCAATAGGAATTTGAATCATTTTATATCTAAAACCCTCAACACCCTTGAGCTTCCCACTTTAACACCTCTCCTTTTCTAAACCCCTACTCTTCAAAACATGATCTTATAAAATCTCTTGAAGATGTTGCACATACAGAGAGAATTGTATTTTTCATCTTTTGATGTGTAAAATGCCTCAAATAATGTTAAATCTAAATCATGTTTATCCTTAAATCCTTTAAACTTATACCTTTTTAATCTCATGGTAATTTCTGAGAAATATGTTGAGTGGTTAAGGTTGAAACAATCAATGGTCTAGAAATAGATTCAGCAATAAGGCTAGAGTGACTGGTTTAGTGAAAATGGAAGTCCTTTTTACCTAATGTTGTTTAAAGAATTTTATTTGAATGTTGAGTTTGAATTTGGAAAAAATTAATATTTTATTCTAACCATGGTTGATAGATATGAGTTGGTGTTTTCCTCAAGTAAATGGTCAAAATGTTTGTTGGTTCCTCAAGAAGTTGAGTTTAAATATTTCCAAAGTTATTATCTTTGAGTTTTGAGTTTGAGAAAGATCTCGAGAATCTGACCAGAAATAGAAACCCAATGATACCAAATTTTATAGAGTTAGATAGTGAGTAAAAATTTTTGATCAAGTTTATTCAACATCTCACCTCACTAAGGAAAGGTGACTTCAGTGTTTTGAGGCGCATAGATTTTTTTTCTATATCAATTGAATAATAGAGAAAATATTTGTTTGAATCATTTTATAATGAGGAATATAAAATAGGTTTATAATCTCTCATGAGACAAACTATATTGGGTTTTTTATTAGAGTCCTTACCCATTTATTTAATACATCTTGGCATGATTCCTTGACAGTATGGTTATGATGTCCAGAATTATGAATTCCCTCAGTATGTGATCAGTTATTCACATTCCATGTTACTATTAGATTAGTTAGAATATTCGTGATTAAGTTTCAAGATCATGTGATAATTTATATGGTGTTATTTGATCCTAATTTTTTCTTACCATACCATTCTTCATGATCCATGTTATTTATTAAATGGAATGTGTTTCAGTTATTTACTTTTCCATTCTAATTATACCTTTTTTATCCATGATAGCTTTCGTTGTATGCATACTCTTACTAAGCATTTGATCCCATCCATTTCTTATGTTTTCTTTCCCTAAGATTTTTGGAAGTGTCTTATGATTTATATGTAGGTATATTCTAAGGTTAACTGAAATGTACTAAATGAAAATTGTTTTTGTATTTTATGTTTTCAAATATACATCAAATTAAATTATGTATATAGTTTTCCAAGACTACTAAACTATTCGATCCTTCAGGATGTGATACCTTCTATCCAGTGCCAATGTAATAAAGTAGACATTATATCTAGGCTATTGGGGTCAAGGCCTTTACATAAAGCATAAAATTATATATACATACTATATTAGTTAATTAGGCTATTTTTAAATTGAGGGGATTTTAAATTATTAAAAAAAATTGAAATATTTTTACTGGAAGCTCAATCCATGCCCTGTTATGCATTCCACTTAGACCATCAATACATATGATCCATCAAGGTAAAACTATATCCTTGTAAAGGTAAATATAAAATTCAATTACTATGTAAAAGTAACATGAAATTTACATAATAGTAAATAATACTTTATTCACTTTATGTAAAGGTAACCAAAATAGCATCATGTAAGAGTAATTTAAAATTTCAATTAGATACGTAAAGGTAATTTTTTTTACCAACAACTTATGATTAAATGAATTAAACTTTAAATAGTAAACATTAAATACATAAACAATAATAAGAATAATTATAATCAGTAATTAAAAAAATTAAAATTAATTAAAAATATTAATTTTAGGGATTTTAATTAACCAAAACATAAAAAACATGACAATATAAGTACTAATAAACTCCCCAAAACTAATAATCTCCCCCTTTTGGGAAATTAAAAAATCAAACAATTAATTCGTATATTTAGAAAATTCTCTCCCTTTTGAAATTTATCAAAAATAAAAAATAAATACTTTTCCAATCAAAAAATACCCCCTTTATAAATTATAACATATAAGATAGTACAAACATAATTCATCATATAAAAAGACAAAATTATATAGTTACATCATTTTATTTAGAAAAATAATTATCCCCTTCAATTAAATTATAAAATTTTAAAGCGTGAGTAAGTTATAAACATTAAAATAATAAAAAAACTTTCAAAAACTAAATAAGGAATAAGAATTAATCTCCATAAAACTAAATTCAGATATAATTCGTTCCCTATAAATATATATTAAAAAAAGAAGTTTAAACAAATATTTAATTAAAACTATAAACTACCCAAACACTAAAGAATACAAATATACTTGTTAGATGATAATAAGAAAAATAATTCTTTAAATAGATTAATCAAACTGAATGATGCACATTATTAAAATTTAAAAGTGTATTTAAAAATAAAATTATAGCATAATTAAAATTTAAAATAAACAAGGAATAACTCGACCTGAATTCATGCATTTCCAAAAACAATTATAAAAACATTGAAGCTCCTCTTAAGTGAAATATAAAAAAATAATCAGCATGCTTATATAAAACTGAAATTTAATACTGAAATATCTACAACACGCTTGAGAAAATTCTAAAAGTAGTAAAATACACAAGGTTTAAAAAAAATTAAATATAACTACTCCCCATGAATCCAAAAATCTTTTCTAAATGATATTAAAAGATTTGAAAAATGATTTTAAATGAATTATAAGATAAAAAATTTAAGGTTCATGATGATAAATCAAAACATAAACAAGTAATAACATGCCCAATGGCCAAAATGAAAATAGAAACTCAGAAAAACTCAAAAAATCGTTCTACAAGGGAAAAATAATATAGTATGCATGGTGGTCAAAATTAAAACACTTACTTGGGCATGTTAACCAGCTTATGTATTATTAGATTTGGATAACATCCTTTAGGTACCCATGCAGAACAAGAGTTAGTTATTTTAATATTGAACATATATTTTGATATATATGATTTCTTATAACCAAGATATTATACATAATTTTAAAAAAATCTGAATCATAATGTAAAAATGTACAACACTTAATAAAACTAAAAAAATGATATTCTATAATTTTTACATTTTAAAAAATTATTCTTGAACATTTTTGGTAATATATAATTAAACACAATATAATATCAATTTTTTTTAAAATTTTAATCTAAAAAATTCATCTAGGCATTCACTTCTAATAATAAATTTAGTCAAGGATATTTTTAAAGTCGCAACTTCATCTTTTAACTTTCCATTCTCTTTTGGAATATTTTAAAAATCATTATAGAGTTTATTATTAATAGATGAAGATGAATTTTTCAAACTAATATTATATTTTTCTAGATTCATAACATTAACTTTCATAACCTTTTTCTAATCATTATATTTAGAAACAATACCCTTCAACTTATCATTTTATAGAACCATGTTTTTATTTTTTTTTACAAATTTCTTATGATAATTTCTTATATTTTTATATTTTTCTAAAATTTTCTAAATTTCCTCATGATATATATCCATATTTCATTTATCTCTTCAAGGGTTGGTTTTTCAAAATCAGAATCAAAATTAGAATAAGATTAGAAATTAGATTCTGGACTGACCTTCTTAAAATCAGTAGGCTCTAGAAAAGGATCAAAGTCAAAATAATAACTAATATTTTATAATAATATTTCTTCATTTACTTGAAAACTGAGGATAAAAAGGTGAATATGTTACCTTATAATATTTTCCCATTAATTCCAAGTTTTTAATAACCTTTTCACTACTAAAATCATCTCTCGAGGTTGACTCCTTAGTAAAATTATGTCCAACATGATATACATCTCAATTACTTCTATAATTTCCTATATTTACTTTATTGATTTAATTTTGGACAACTGGACTCGATATGTCCTTTTATCATTTATAACATGTAATCTGATAATTAAAATTAAATTTCTTTTTGAAGTTTTTCTTGTACTTATTATTCCTTCCTTGGAACTTTATCTATTATTCACCAGAACATGTATGCATGTAGCTATTTGATTTAAATAATCACCTTTATCACTAATAAAAGAACCTTCAATACTTTAAGATAAGTCAGAAAATATATACTTAGTGCATTTAAAACATGATCCCTTATTTTTTTCCTTAGATTCATTTTAATTATTCTTAAAATATAATTCGTATTGAAGTATGGATCCAATGATTTCAACCATGGAATAATCTATAAATTATTTTCTTTCTTTATTCAAGACTTTATTGTAATGCCAAGTTTTGGGAAGTTATCTCAATAAGATCATTATTATTCAGTGTTTTCCTAAGATAAATCATGTTGTTTATGATTTTAGTAAATCTATTATATATCTCATTGATGCCTTCATGAATATTCATTAGAAAATCTAGGATTTTTTTTGTATTGATGCCCAATATTGTTCTCTTCAACTTATCAGCTCCTTGGTGAGTGACTTTTAGAGTCTTACATATGTCAGTAATATTTTTACAAGATGAATGATGGATATAAATATTTCTACTTATAGAACACTATATATAATTCTTAAAATTTTAGTTTAAAAAAAATTATAACATAGTTAAAAATTAGAGTATCTAAATAAACTTCATCTAATTTATATGGTCTTGATAAAATTTTCCAATACTCAATGATTATATATATTTTTTTAAAAACATCCATGCAATATATCCAATATACATAGTCCCTGACATTGAAGAGAGGTTGGTTGAGAGGATTTAAAAAACTCTGTTTCGCAACTTACCATAACTGAAAATATATTTACTTTAGTATTTTAAGGACTAGGAAAAAATTTAGCTCAAAAGTAGATAAAAAATATAACTAGAGTGAAGCAGATAAGGTAATAGTCAAAATGTCCCATTACAGGTTCTAGGTTCTGATAGTAATTGTTCACACTATGATGGAATGACATTGAATATGGGGTTAATTGTATTTCTTTTAAAATTATCAAATTAATAAAACTATATATTTTATTGGATAAAATAATTTAAAAATTCAAGATTATAACAATTATAATACCAATGAATGAAATTAATATATATAAATTAATGTGATTACACAATTAGTTTTTTAGTAGTTCAGATCACCAAGATCCTATATCCACTATTCAAAAACTCTCTAAATCTTTAAGAGCAGTGTAACACAATCTGAAATGAATTCTTTTAAAAATTACCTGAATCAACTAATCCTTGTACTAAAGGAAAATTAAACCTATTTTTTTCCATAGGAATAACCAGAAGCTAGTCAATTAGCATAACAGAAAATGCCTAGACTTTTATAGGTTCAGTCTTAACCTTAAGATTTTTACTAGGTTTAAGAATAAACTATGTGGACCTTCTTTTTTATTAGGTTCACATAACTAGAAAATAGCCTTTTCGTTGAAGGAACCACCATTTGTGAGTTATGTTACAACTTGATTAAAACTTTATAATACAAAACAATACAACACATAGAAAATAATAAAAACTATAAAACTAGGGAAAGATGAAAAGAAATGTTGGTGTAAACGACAAACAAATTCGACCCATTATATTATAGGTAGAAAAATGAGATCCATGAAACCATCATAGCCTATTCAATTTTTGAACATTATTGTATGAACATCATAGGTACAGGAACTCAGTAACACACTAGTATTCTGATTTTGAATTCTCTCTCTCACCCATATCACACTACTTTTCCTCATCCTCTTTTTATATAAAAATTTAAATTTTTAGATATATTTAATATACATGAATATTTTTACACATGGGAGTTGTTTAAAATCCATTTTCAACATGAAATGATTAGAATTAATAAAAACAGGGAAGTATTACCATTTCTTATGCATGAATATCACACATATTAAAAAATTTACTCATGTATTTCTCATGTATTAAATAACTCAATTTTTTTTTAATAATCTCATAAGTATTGATATAAAATTTTCAACCAAAAATATAGATAAATAGATTCATTGAAACTTTCTATAATTCAAAATTTCAAAATAATAATAAAGAAAAGTATCAAAAATAATTTATAGATCTTGAATAATGTTTAAAACACAAATTTAAGTCTTTTGGGATATTTATAATTTGATAGTTTCCATATTATTGATTTATCCATTTCATTTTGAATGAATTTCTAAAAATCACATCACTAATGTAGGAAACATTAGCGCAAAAAAAAATATTGAAAAATTCATACAACTACATTAAGGTATTTGTCATATTTTCATAAGGGAATTCATACAATCTTTTTTAAAGGTAAATATATATGCTGTATAAAAGTAATATTCCTTTTGAATAAGTTACATAAAGGTATATATTGGTTAAAATAATAGTAAAAAACAAACATCATAGCTATATAAAGGTAAAACCAATTCTATAACTACATCAAGGTACCCAATAGACACACATAAAGGTAAATAATCGTATTTAGAGTTGTGTAAAGGTGACCATTGAAATAAATAAGTTTTGTAAGGGTAATCATCAAAATACATTAGCCTCATCAAGGAAAAACTATATCTATGTAGAGGTAAATATAAAATTACATTTCTACCTAAAGGTAACAAGAATGTCATATAAAGGTAAAATACACTTTATTCACTTCATGTAGACGTAATCTGAAAAAGCTTCGCATAAGGTTAATTTGAAATTTAAATAGTATTCAAAAAGGTAATTTTTTTTTTAAAAAAAAATTAAATATATTAAAATTCAAACAGTAAACATAAAATATTTAAACAATAATAAGAAACATGATAATAAAAAAGGAAAAATTAAATATTAATTAATTTTTTTATGGATTCTAATTAACCAAAACACTAAAACCAAAACAATCTAACTACTATAAAACTCCCTCAAACTAACACATTAAACTTTTGTTGATGATGTAGATTGATATAGAAAGTCAGATCATTATTTTGTTAAATTAAATAAATATGAACTATATTGTGGTTTTAGGATTTGGTTTAATGTGTTTCTACTACATTTGGATAAGTGTTATCCCCACTAAAACACATCAAATATTTTTATCATATTTATTTTTTGTTATCTTTATTCCTTTGATAAACCTAAATTTAGTTTTTAAAGATAAAGTTTGAATGGTATGAATATACCTTTGTTAATTATTCCTTTTAGTAATTTGAGTTGTATTTCAAAGTAACTAATTTATTTTCACTATAACCTAAATGAATTATAAGTCAACAACTAATACTTAACCTTGGTTAAGAATCCCATAAGAGAAGTGTAAATGGTTACGTTGATTAAGTGTAAAGGAACAATTTATAGTCTCAAACTAGTTGATTTTTCAAACTAAATTTAAAGTTTTATAAATCCCATTTTTCTTTATTTTCTTAAAGGGTTAAAAATAATTTTTTTCAGTAAAAACTATTAGTTTGTAAATTTTTTCTTTTGAAAATACTTTATTAGGTAATTTCTTTCAACCTTAACATGTTTGGTCAAATTATGTTTTTTTAAAACATATCTTCCCACTTAAAATTTTAGTTTTACAAATATTTATTATATTTTTTAAATTATGCTAATTGTTGAAATGAGTTTTAAAACTACTCCTTGGATACAAATAATACTTATTGTAAATATTGTTGATAAATTATTGAGTAATAAATTTTTATTTAAACCAAGACATATATTTGGTAAATGATAATCATGAACATTTTATTAGTGTATTATAATTAAATAGAGTTTTTTAATAAAAAATTATTTATTAAAATAGTCATTATATGGGTATACTCTCTTGTTTGTTTATTATGCCTTGACTTGTATTTTACATAATTTATTAATAATATGTTATCGATAAATTTTCATTTTTTATAATAATAATATATTTGAATTATTGTTTATTCTATGTTTATTATTTTTTTGGCATACCACTAGTGCATTTTAAGCATTGATGTTGTCATGTCTTACGACTCATTTGGATTGATACCATCATGTTGGATTTTTTTACAACTTTTAGTTTATCCATGGAATATATTATTGGTTATATTTGGTATTTATGTATATTGGAATTTTATCATGATGATATTATGTTTCACATTTCATACATGTGTATTTCGTGTATGTGATATAAAGCATGTGGATAATGTTATATTATTATTTTAGATACCATAATAGAGAAACCTACCAATGATAAATCGGTATGGGATTGCTACAACCTAAATTGGTGTACCCATTTTCCCATATTTAAGGGATGGTCTACATTATTTTTGTAATTTGGGATACACTTGTCCCTTTCTCCTATGGGATGAGTATTACACCCTGAATTTGTTTCTCTGACTCCTTGAATGGGATGGACACTAGGTGTCTTGACTGGAGTCACCACATGGATTTCTAGTCTCAAAACAAGTATACATAGGTTTTTACCCTAATGATATAGAAACTTATTTATTTAAATAATTATTCATTTGTAAGCTACTTATTTTATCATTGATTCCATGTTTTAATGACTCCTTATAAAAACCATTTTTAATATATATATATATATATATGAAAATATTTTAGACATGTTTAGGAATACTCTTTTTTATTAATTGTGTTTTTTGGGACAATATTGATGGTGTCCCACAAATTATTTATGCACCTACCTTGCATATGGGTTTTGATATACATACAGTTTCACTTTCTATATTTAAGGTATGAGCAGGTTCATGAGTAGTTGTTTGGTTTCATCATAAACAAGTTGGGAACCAGTATTAATTTAGCGTATTCAGTCCTCATAAGGTATTGTATTATGATTACTTTTTTGGTATAATGTACCACATATCATACATAAATTATTATATCATTTTTAACATAAATATACAATAAAACCCAAGAATATATAGGTCTTGTGTTTTTTGGAGACTAACGACAAAATAAATTATATTTAAAAATAACTAAAACCTATTTTATTTTCATATTCGTAATATGATATTATATCTAATAATAATACTATAACTATATGGGATTTTTTTAGGACATTAATAAAATAAAAGGATGAGATATACATCCTAGTAACTGGATAATAAACCTCATAATTAGATATAAGAATCAATAATCATAACATGATTTTATAAAAGTAGAGGATCCTAAAAACTCACATAGGATAATGGAGTGTGATGAATCACATAACATGAAAATAAAAATAATATTAATAATATGAATGTTTCACAAACATAAGACATTCCCTCATAAACATAAGTCGAAGCTCACTGCCAATCCAACATAACATAATGTGCTAGGCTCACTATCAGTGCACCATATATAGTATCTCATGAGATGTAAGAATTACCTAATTAATTTTGGGGATACATAATTATGGGTCCAATAATCACATTATATTATTTTATTCATATGTGTTATGTATAAAAAATTAAAATACATCAATAAAAAACATGAAATAAACCCATGAGAAAGAAATAGGTTACACAATAATGTCACATTGAATAATCAATGGATGGATCAGATAAGAACCTAAAATAAGAATGGAATACCTCATATTATATGTTAAAGGGTTAGAATTAATAAGTAATAAATTATTATAAGATAATATTATAATAATAATGGTGAAGGTATCATCATGAGAATATTTGAGGAGTAGTTTTAAAAATAACAAGTTTACTAAAATATTTTGAAGGGGGTAAGGATTTATAAAATGGATTTAAATAAGTACATATCCCATAATAAATAAAGTAAAAGTGAATCAAGATACATTAAAAATTTATGTTTATATAATTTATATGGTGCATATGATAATGATATAGAAAGACATGCTCATAAACCCCCAAAAGAAGAAGAGTTAGAGTCTCCCCTTATCCTGAGTCCCAACTTGCTTGGATTCCCCTATAACATCATGAATAATCGTATTAAATCTGTTAAATGAATAGCCCAAAACCTTATTAATGTTTATTTAATATAATATAATCTATTTATTATCATATGTTTTTCATTTGTTGGATTGAGATCACCTATATCGATCGTTCGGGGTTGTTAAATCAACTACTTCAGTATATTGGCAACGATAAAAGGTGTTGTAAAATGGTTTCATACTCTCCAGAAATGTGAAAGTATAGAGTATTTATCATTCAATTATCACCAATGTTGCACATTTGGAAATATAAACAAATTTTTTTCAAACATGAAATGTGACTTGAAACACTTGTTTTGAATGAGATAAATACCAAAAATTGTTTATTTTCAATATTTTTTTATAATCACACCAAAAACTTAAAAATGAATTAATTATTAATATTATAATTTTAAATTAATTATATTTTTAAACAAATTTGAGAATGATGGTAAAAAAACATAATTATTTTCATTTGTGGTATGAAGCTACCCTAACATGAACATTTTTTTGGAAATGATTAAAGATATGAAAATTAATAAACATTTTGATTTAATAATTATATAGAATGAAAATATAATATTAAATTAATATATATGGGGGTAATGGAAGGACAAAAATAAAATTTTAAGGATTATAAACTAATACCTTGTCATTTGGACACCTCTATAACACCCCTTAAAGCTTTTTCAAATGGTCTTTTGGTTATACCAGTACTTCAAAATATGGTAAAGATGGTTCAAAGTGGCATTTTTTTAGATATTTAGTTAGGGGAAGTTTTTATAAGTTAGTATAAATTGATGAAGTATGGGTGTAGTTATAGGTGAAGGGGAGAGGGTGTGAACAAAATATTGATTAAATTTATTATTTCTACTCAAGACTAAAAATAATTTTGATTCCTTTAAATAATAATATTTTTTTATTTGAAAATATATATTTTATTAACTTTCATACACTTCCAAAACTAAATGGTTTCATTGTAATACAATTAAAAGTAAAGAATTAAATATTTTTTTATTAGAATAAAACATAATTTAATCTTTGGAAATTCATTTATACGTTTGGAAATTAACATTATTATATTTAATTGAATTGTTTTACTCATTAAATATATTTTATCTCATTAATTATTTTATAATTTTTTTTAAATTTTTATATCATTATGATGTTATAAAAATTATGGGATATGTAAAAATTATTTTTTTATTATTCACCAAAGATTCAAATATTTTAGAAAAACATCAAAAATTTATCCTAAGATAACATTGACATGCTCATTATAAAAATTTAAGAACCATTTTACCAAAATATATTTCTAAATTATGTAATCTTAATATTTAAATTTTAACATAAAATTAATTTTTTTAAAAACACTTTTAAAATATACCTTATTTAAAATTTACAATAATAGATATTTTAAGTTATATGATTTGAAAAATCACTTTATGATATTTTAATATTTAAAATGAATATTTTAAATTATTTTAAATATTTTTCATTTGATATCTTACTATTACCAATAGTCATTTACTATTCCTATGGTCAATTACTATTATAATAGAAATTTACTATTCTAAAGGTCATAAAATTCATATACATACTATAAATACATATTATTTCACACATACAAACATATATATATCATTTAATTAGTTTTATCTCAATTTTCTCTATTCTCGATTTATAAAATTCCAATCATATTTCTAATTTTTTGTTTTCTTTTTAATGTTTTGTTAATGGGTTTGATATTTATTGGAGACTATATCATTTTGGATTTCCAAATTATTCTTTTGTTATTTTTTTCATATCATTATACTATTTTTAATTTTATGGAGTGTATTTATCCTTTATATTCATTTTTGGTATGGGGTGCATGCATTTTATATTATAGATTATACCTAAATGTGAAACACACACACAAAGACACATTAAGTTGGATAATTATATATAGAAAATTCTAGGTCATTACATTCTTCACCTCTTTAGAATTTGTATCCTTGAAATTTTATTTTATACTCTAAGATAAAAAATGAGGGTATTTCTATTTCATCGCATCCTTATATTCCCATGTTTTTTATTCATACTTGTGGTTTCTCTATAGTAAATTGACAAGGTGAGTTTTATTTTTGTGTAGAACCTTTTCTCCATGATCTATGATATTCACCAACTTCTCCTTATAAGAGATTGCATGCTCCAAATACACCACCTATGGATTTAGTACATATGAGGTATCTGATATATACTTACTTGAGAGAGATATATAGAACATGTTATGTACTAGATATGGGTTTGGTTTATGTTTAAGTTGATATGAAATAACTCCTTTTTGATCAAGGATCTCAAAGGGGAAAATATATATGGGACATAGATTTACCTTCTTCCAAAACCTCATGACTAACTTCTAGATATTTATAAAGGAACACTTTATCTCTAACCTCAAACTATTGGGCTTATGGATTTTTAAAGAAGTTACTTGGAAAAAGAGGCCAAGGATTACTGATTAATTTTAAATCATTGCATAATTCTTAAATATGGGATTTTATAATAATTTATAACATAGGGAGAGTAAAATTCATAAGGAATATTATCCAACAATGTAAGATTCATGCCAATTCCTTTATTGGAAAGACCATCCACTTCCTAATTCACCCCCAATAGACATGTGTGGTGATATAATTGATTCTAGTATTATAATTCATACATTCCATCTATCAAGTAATAATCTTCCATGAAAGTTGCAATATTCCATTTATTATTACTTGCACAATTACAGTAGAATCACTTTCAATCCAAAAATTATTCTAACCTTGGGATTTAGAAAAAGACACCGCATATATGACTCCCACCATCTCGACTTCAAGGGATGACAACAATCCACATGAACCATAAAAACAACCAAGAATATTCTCATTATGATCATGGAAAACATCACCACATCCTAAAGTTCCAAGGTTCCCTTTTAAATATCCATAAAAATAAATTTTAATCTAAATATAGTGTAGGTGAAACCATAAAAACTACATAGTCCTTGTTCGCAGTTTAAAATTCAAAAAAACACCATGACTTCACAACACTATGAATTTTTTAATGTCATTATTAAAAAAATATGATCGCATCATGTTAGTGTATTTGATATTGAAAATAATATTTTCAATTTCCAACTGAATATTGAGGTTTTATTTTTTGTGAATTAATTTGTTACGACTATTCTAGATAATATGAAGGAGTTACACTAATACCACATGAAACAAATTGAAGAGCTGTAGGAAAATGGATCCAATTTCATAATGCCATAGAAGCCTAAGAGAAACTGCCTTCTGCTACAGGATTTAAAACAAGTCTGGAACCACCCTCCACAAAGCCAATGCTATTTCACAATTAAGAAAAATATAATATATATCCTCCGAATTTTGATTACATAATATGCACCAGGAACAAAGAGAGACACCATATATTTTTAAGAAACTATCCAAAGGAATCCTTTTGTGTTCAATCTATCAAATTAGTATGAGACGTGAATGCCTAATATAGGATTTATTAATTATTTTAATACAACCAAAACCATGATTTTAGTTCTTAGTAATAAAATTTTAAAATAAGATGCTATTCAAAATTCCTTTCATGGACGGTTCCCAGATTAAAACACCCTTATGTGGAGAAAAGGTATAATTGTTAAGTTACATTAAAGTAATCTTTAATGGAGATATAAGTTCCCAGAATATGATTTAGAGAAATAAAATCATCGATAATGGTGGGTCCTAGTGCAGTTATCTATCTAAAATCTAAGAGAATAATTTCTGTTTTCAATCCATATAGAATTAGGCAAGATATTGGAAAAATAGTTTTTGATGTATGTGAAAATGGATGAATTGATGTGGGAATGATTTCCATGATTCAATATGTCTATGAATCTATATATGAGAAAGTACAGATCTAACATTTTTTTGTTGAAATGTTTCCATGTAAATCTATCTAAGAGATCCTGATTAAAAATATTGATATTATTAAGTCCAATACCATTATTTCTGAAAGGTTTACAACATTTTTTTTCCAAGGAATCCTGACCATATTCCTCTCAAGAATACTTCCCTTCCAAAAAAACCCTCTAAAACAAGAAATCATATTTTTAAGAAGTCCCATGAGACATTTATAAATCATGAAAGCATGGACCAACTTAGATACAATTCTTGATTTTTATAAGAGAAATATGGCTAACCATTTAAAGATTCTTTCCTATCCAAATGAGAGTTGATTTTTGATATGGACTGAAAGATTAAGAAAGCAACATAATTTTTCCCTCCCCCAGAATATTGGAAAAAAAGATAGGTGTAAGGAATGGACCCGTCTTTGACTCCCATATCCTTCCAAATACTAGACATTATGTCAAGGAAAACTAATGAAAAAAATTAAATAAAGGGATTGTCTCAGCTAATTGGTTATTATGAGAAATTCTCATAAAATTGAATAATATATTTGAGGCTCCAAATGTTCCTATTGGTACCTTGAAAGAAGAGAATAATTTCAACAGCATATAGAAGATGATAAGGAAATACAGGATCCATAAAGACCTGAATAAGATTTAAATTTCCTTGGACTACTGAGTGATTCAGAAGACTATTGAGGTAATAATCAGAAATATAAAATAAAATAGCTGAGAGAGGGTCCCCTTGCCTGACCCCTTGAGAACACGTGAAGTACCCCTTTGAAAAAACCATTTTTGAGAAATGAGATAAGAGTAGATCCAAATAGATACTTCACCCATCTAATAAAGGTGATATTGAATCCAAATCCTTGTAACACTTTGTAGATGAATTTAAAATCCATGGTGTCAAAATATTTCTTAATATCATGATTGAGTGAAATTCTACCACCCCTGTTATACTTTCGAAGAATGTTGACTCATTCAGAAGCCATTTCGATGTAGTATAGAATATAACTAACTTTGTTAAAACCTAATTGGTTATAAGTGACAATTTTATTGGAAATATAATCAAGAATATTGATAATAATCTTAGTAATAATCTTATAGATAGTATTTAAAAGAGAAATGGACCAAAAATATTGAATTTCACAGGATCTGTATTTGGAATAAGAGGAAAAAATTGAGCATTAATATCGTAAGGTCTGATACCTATAATAAAAATGAAGTAAAATGTTTACAGTCATCAAAATTTATAACATCCCAATAATTATGGAATAAGTAGTTATAAAATCTATTAGGGATATAGGAACTATTGGGATTGAGGATTAGAATAGTGCCTTTAATTTTAAGCTCAAGAGGAATGCTAGTGAGAAAAGTGTTGTCTTCATGGATAATAAGATTAGGAATAATACCATCAATCTGGTCACCCTTGATTCCATTCCCATTGAAAATATTAGTGTAATAGGAAAAAATGTGAACAACAATGGCCTATTTATATTGAATAATATTTCCATCAACCTTCAAGAAAGAGATAGGCCTGATGGATTTCTAAGCCCTCTGAAGATAACTGTAAAATTTCTAATTTTGACCTCCATCCTTAATCCATTTAAAATTGACATATTTTTTTATCATTAATTTCATTAATAGGTGTGAGTTAATATTAGATGATAAAACAATTTTTTGATTGATATTAGAGTTGAAATCCCTATTAGCGATATGAACATGCACCTGCTGAAGGGAGGCCTCCAGAGAGGCAATTTCATTATCCAAACTACTAAAAGAGTCTTTACTTAATCTCTTAATATTATACTTCAAAAGATTCATTTTTATAATTAATTCCAGAAACATAATTACCAAAATTTATGGATTTATAGAAATCATGAATGGGACTATCACAATTGAGACCTAAGAACCTTTCTTTGTTGAACGTGAATGAGAACTGTGGATTATTTTCTCTAAAAAAATACTTACAAGAATGAGGTAATGATTAGAATTTATATTGGGGAGGGTGATACTTGAAATATAGTAACATTTCTCAAGATCCATATCATTAGAAAAATATTTTTCAATCATACTAGAAACCATTCGAGAAAGGTACCTCTTAGACCAGGTGTACTTGGTCCCAACCTAGTTAATCTCCACAAGAGTTTTATCCTCAATTCAGGCCCTGAACTCCATAAGAGAGATATAGCAGTAGAAAAACCAATTTTTTTTACTATGGGACAAAATTTTGTTAAAATCCCCTAAGAAAAACCGAGGACTATTTATGATGCCACTGAATTAATTAATACCATGCCACACCATTCTTCTGTCTTGGTATTTATTTTTTCTCATAAATAAAGGAGCAGTAAAAGTGAAAATCCAGGTTCTAAACTTCACAAGTGACCATCTAACCAGCCATATTATAGGAAGTCACCTTCCCCACTAAATTATGAGCAAGTACCCATAAGTTTTACACCAAAACCAATCCATTATTAATACTTAAAAAGTGATAAACTATTTTATAAAATCTAGTAATTCCATGAGAAGATTAATTCATTGGTTCAAAAACTCCCAAAATCTTGGTTTTAGGAATAAAAATGTGCTTATGAAGAGAGTTATCCATTTCATATTTTTTCACCCCTTAGTAGTTCCAAAATATAATATTCATCTTGAACTAGGATTATATTTAGAATTTATTTTTTTCTTATTCCCTTTATTTTTATTTTTAGTAAAGTAATTATTTAAGACAAAAAAATATATAAGAACCTTTACTCTGTATATGATAATCTGCACCTACACCTACCTTTTCTGACATAATAATGGGAGTTCTCATACCATGGTTAACAAAATCCTTAGAGACCACCTCAAGATTAGGATATTCAGATGGATTGTGCTGCTAAATAGGGGTAGAGGAGAGGAACTCATTTGAGCCATATTCCTCTTCTACAATTTTTCACCAAATATTTGAGGGTTCATAATTGGAATAATTATAGGGTACTAGAGATGATACGTCATTAGCAGAATTGGAAATATCAGAATCAAATCCTTGCTTTCCATTTATCTCATATTGAGTGTCAGTTGGAGGCCAAATAGAGGGGGAATATTTTTCTGTTGAATAAAGTTGTGTAAGTGGAACATCTTAATCCATTCCTAAGTGAGAAACCATTCTTCCATAATTATCATCACTAAAAGATTTAATATTGACAACCCTATCAGTAGGAATCCCTTCACTAGAGATATGTTTATAGGTACCCTCCTCATAAGTAGAAGGGGTAAGAGTGGTTGGGGTCACAGTGACATCTTCAATGATAAAAGAGGTTTCCCTAGTAGGTAAAGGAGAAAATGGGATCTTACCATTATAGTTATCCTTAATAGAACTAATACCCCCACTTTTGATAGCCACTAGAGGATTCACATTAGTAACAGATGGGATAGAACAACCTATACCATTATCATAAATGTTCTTTCTAGAATTATATCCTTTCTATAAATGTGTGGACTTACCTTTCCTAGAATTTACAACCTCCCTCCAAGCAGTGTGCTTGTCTAAGGCAGGTATCTAGATTTTCTCTTGAATAACCCTGTAATTATTAATCAAATGTGAAATTATTTTACACACTTAAAAGAATGGGGGAGGGGGTGATATTCATACTCAACCAAAACATCATACTTCCTATCATTTTCTATAAGATTTAGATCCTCATAATGCTTAGAATCCATGTTATCATCGACCATGATACGTGCATAAAATCCAAGATGTCCATGAAGCATGTGATGATCCATCTTTATCGAGGTACCAACATAAGAAGAAAGATAAAAAAGGATCTTAGGGTGATATAAAACCCAGATAAGACCATGAAGTCTAATCTAGATATGTGTTGAAGTTTTTTTTATGAGTGAAAGTGTTGAAATTGATATCCCAATTAGACAACCTAAACACACCTTGTTTGACAGAAACATTTCCATCTTTCCTTGAATTATAGATATCACCTATGTTGTTGAAGATAACAAGAAAGTAACCACAACTAATTAGAATGAGACTCCATGATTAAACACCCTAAAATTGAACAAGTTTATATTTAATATAAAAATCATTCCATGTATGTTATCCTTTGGCTAATGTGATATTCTCGAGAGAAGAAAATTTTCAATGTCTAGTCTTTACTGAAGAGACACCAGATCTATAACAACTGAGAGGACACCATCATCTGATTTACTAACAACCAAGTGCAGTGAGTCATGCATAACCATAGATTTTCCATGAATCACATTAGTTAATGACACCCCCTTGGATCCTAGAGAATGAACACATTTAGAATTAGAGGGTGAGTCATCTTTGACCACTGTTAGGGGATCACATTAGAGCTCCCAAGATAAATTCCTTTAATCTCCATAAAGCATGATATGGGAATGTATTCTTGAGTTTGAATAGACTTTCAGATTTACCATATGTGTGAGGGTGATATTCCATACTTCAACTCTATATTTATTTCCTTTGAAATAATTCTCTATAACTTTTACGTATGTCTTAGATCATAATCAGATACAATCAATAGTAGTTTTCTATGCAGCCTTACCAATTCTATGATGTATATATTAGAAATTTGATCGAGTGAGAAATATTATCCAATAGAGAAAAAGTGATCAGTCTTTATAAGAAGATATATTATGACCCATAAGAAATTATTTAATTTAGATGTCTTTAGGAGACCCATGAAAAAAATTCCATGGTGATTATCTCCCATTTCAATATTGGCATGATTAATGGTTATATCACCCACTTATAAGTTTTCCATTCTACCATAAATTACTTCTATAAAAAGAACCTTCATTTTTATATCTTTATTAATATAATGCTATTATAAATTCTCTTATTGGTATTCATATATCTTTATACTCCCTATGATGATAGATAATATTGAGCTATTTATATAATTTAACATATTATTTAGCTCATGCTCAAATTATACACATAATTAATCCCTAAATCTTAAAACTCCTTATATATCAATGGTGAACTCTGATATTTTTCCCTTTCTTTCTACATTCACCTTATTTTATATCTCCACATATTCCATTGTAGGTTCCTTAATCTTCTCTAGAATATATTACTGAGTAATCATTAGATAAAGGTATGATGTAGTATCTTCTTTTATGATATCATCCATTACATGTCTAATAATATTATACCTAATTAAATCCTTATCAGGGACAAGGTTACAATATCCTTTCTATTAAGAGTATATAACACTTTTTTACCCATTCTAGGATTTTAATGGATTGTTAAATTATAGACCTTAATCAATTCCCACTAGGTGAATATATAATTAAACTCTTATGATCCATATATAAATATCGAAATTTTATCCATGGAAACACTATATCTAAAATTTTAAGGCAACAATCACCACCACCAAATCTAAATCATGTGTTGGGTAATTTTTATCATGTACATATAGCTGTATTGAGACATAAGCTATCAATTTATAAATTTAAATTAGTAAACAACCCAATAATTTCTATGAATAATCATTGAATATCACAAACCCTTCCTCACTTGAGAGAAGTGTGAGTACATGTGTAGTGATTATCCTAATATTCAACTCCTTGAAACTTTACTCACATTTATTTAACCAGATAAACTTTACTACTTTCTATGTTAACTTGGTAAGTAGATTGGAAAATCAGGATTTTCTTATTAGAAACCATCAATAATACATAGAAAATTTGAGTAAGCTATGAATATTTATTATAAATATTGGTTTCGTCCATTCCTCTATCAATATTGTCTCTTAAGGATCCAAAAATACCCCTCTACTTGTGATGGTATGCTCCAAGAACATAACATAATCTATCCAGAAGTTAAATTTACTGTACTTTTCATATAAATTCTCACTTCACATATGATTTATAAAAATAATCAAATTCTCCTCATGTTATTCCATGATATTAGAGTATATGAGAATATAATTTATAATCACCACCATACACTTGTGAAGGTAATATTTAAATACTCTATTCATCAAATATATGCTATTTTTTAGAGAACTAGTGAGTTTAAATGGAATTACTATGAACTCATAGTTTCTGTATCTTATAAAAAATGAAATCTTTGTAGTATCCACCTCCTTTAATTTCAATAAATGACATCCCAATCAAAGATCTATCTTAGAGAAGTAGTGATCCCAATGTATTTTATTGAACAATTCATCAATCCATGATAATGGATTCTTGTTCTTTATCATGATATTGTTAAGATTTTGATAATCAATAGATATATTCATTGACATATCCCATTTCATGATAAAGTGGAATGAGGGACTCCATGGTGAATCTCTAGGGTGTATAAAATCTATTTTTAAGTTCCCTTGTAGTTTCTTGTTAAAGTATTCCAGTTCAATTGGGGAAATAATGTAGGGAATCTTGGACATGGGAAAAGATCTAGGTATATGTTATATTTAGAAATCAATCTATCAATTAAAAGTGATACTATAAAACTATTTTGGGGAATACTTAAAAAAAATCCTTTAAAATGATCATGTACTCAAAGATGATCCTTTCATTTGTCTCAATCATTAAATATTGATATTCTTTATCATAAGGAAATATTATCCATACATGAATAGGAATTTCAAAATTAAGTTCATAATTCTCATGGTATTTTTTTGAATTAGAGGATAGTTTGGGAAATAGAAAGTGATTTCCCACTCAAGACATCCACTGTTGGATCTATATAAGAATAACTAATCCATGCCCAATATAAAATCAAATTCTACCGAAGGGAGTATAATAATATTTAATGGAATATTATTTCCAAAAATGATAACTGGGGATGAGTTATGCAGTTGATATGAAATTATTACAACACTTGGTGTTTCTATTGATAATTGAACCTCTATTTCATAAGGTGGTAGTTGAAAATTTTTACTAAAATTTCATGATATGAATGAAATTTTAGATATATAATCAAATAGAAAATTCTCTATTATCGAATAAATAAAAAGTATACTTATCACCACTTCATTATCATGAGAAGAATATATAATAATTATAGCATAATCAAACACTTGTTCCCTTATATTTGGAAGTTTTTTTCATTGGTTATCCTAAACAAATCCTATCTTAGTGATTTAACTTTTATAGTCTCCACGTTACTTACAGTTGAATCATTGTGCCATGAGTGAAGGATTGAGAGGAACATTAATTACGTAAACCACAATAATTGGATTATCTATTCAATTTAGAACTATTGATATTGATTCCCTTCTTTTACACACAAAATCATTTCTTCATTCCTTTGATTTAGTTCTCGAGGTGCTTCTTTCCACACATATAGCATGTGAGAAATTGAATCTTTTCACCCCATGAGATTTATCAGTTAAACCTCCAAAATACGACTCCATTATTATCTTTTTATCTTTTCACCCATGAATCCATTTATATTTACCAATATCTATCTATACTATAAGGGAACATAAAACTATTTCCTTATACCTATCAAGATATTGAATCATGAAATATTTTTAAATACTTAAATTTAATCCAAAAACAAATGGATATAATTTATTTTAGAGTAAATGAAAAATCTAGAGACATAACTTGAAATACTTGTGATGTGTTTATTATAATAACCAATTTATCCATCATAACATTGCGTGGGTCTAGTAAATTCCATCTCCATTTTAATATGGATAGTGCGATGAAAGCATTTTTTGAAAAATATTATCTCGAATTCTACAAATTCTATCAAGTTTATGACATCCTTGGGATTTTTATTCTTGATCAGTATCCACCACTGATTGACCTCTCCTTCTAGGTAGTATACAACCATGATAACTTTCTCTTACTCAAAGCAATGTAGTTTAGGAAATATCTTCTCAATATAATTAACCCATTACTATGTGATTAAGGGATAAAAATATCCATAAAAAGGAAGCTATTGTTGTATAAATGAGTGAGTCAATGTTTTTTATTTCATTAGAGAAGTATTTTTCTTCACATAGTTCAAGTTATTATTCATAACTTGAGTCAATTATGAAATTACCACCCTGAGGTACTCTACTCTTTCTCCCATTATATGAAGAATATCGTTATGGAAATCATTACAATGTCCATCACATCTATTGCTGGAAATATTCCACTTATTTTAGACCATTTAAAAAAATAAATGGATGTTAGGGATGAAAATACTGAGATTAATATGAAAATAAATAAATTAGAAAGAATAACTCATAAATCACTTGTACATCCTAACTTATGACTTTATAAGTTTCAATATAGACTATTTATAGTGTATATCCTTTTAGATTTTCTAATCTAATCCCTAAAAAGAACTATAATTTTTTTGATACAAACTATAAAAACTCACATCCCATAAATATAAAATTACATAATTTTTAGCACAAATATAAATAAAAAAATTCATAAATCTAGTGGTTAAGTGACTTTGGAAGATTAGAAACATAATACATGATGTTAAAAATAAACTACAAAATTTTTTATTTACATATTGATAAAAGGATCACAGATCTAATAATAATTATATAATTTCATTGTATATCTTGGGGATATACAAAAAAGATAATGGTGACATATAAATACTAATAAGGGGATAAAAAACATGGGAATGAGATATAAAAATCAATACACATAACATAATATCATAAAAGTGGAGGAACATAAAAACCCACATAAGAGAATGTAGTAGGAACATTAGTATCATAAGAATATATAAATCATATGAATAATATAAATGTGGCACAAACATAAGAAATTTTATAATTTATATAAGTCAAGGATAACTTCCAAGATAACATAATGTAATGTGAAAGAATCACTTCCCATGAACCATACATAATGTCTCCGAAAATGTAAGAATTAACCAATAGATTAAGGGGATTTATAATTCTATTTCCACCCATCATACAATGTTATTTCATGAATATTTTTTCCACATAGAAAATAAATATGCATCAGTCATAAACATGAAATAAACCCTTGAGAAAAAACGGGTTATATAATAATGTCACATGACATAATGAAATGATGAATCATACAGGTACCCAAAAACATAATTAAATAACTATTATTGGATTTTCAACTATTAGTATAAATAAATAAAAAAATTTCATTAAATAATAAGAGAATAATAATGTGAAAGTAATATAAAAAGAAAAATTGAATAGTATTTGTATAAATAAAGCCTTTACTGAAATCTTTTGGATATGGTAAGTATCCATACAAAAAAGGTTACTACATGAATATACTTAGAATATATAAAGGTAAAGAGAAGTAAAATACATTAAAAGTGGATATAAATAGAACTTATAAGAATAATAGGAGAAATATAGATAAATAGATAATTATAAACCAAAAATAAATAGGAATATTTTGATAGAATTTATAAGAATCACATGATAATGATAGAGAAAGAGATAATTGTAAGACCAAAAGAAAATGGTAAAGTTTGAGGGTCCCCATACCTTGAGTACTGAATCACATAGATGAAGTCCTAGATTCCCATATAGTGGAATTACATATGTTAATTTAATACTCAAAAACTATAATAGTTTTTATTTTATATATTATAATCCAATAATTATTATATGGGTTAATGTTTCTCGTGTTGATCATTTGGAGTTTTTCAGTCAACTCTTCCAAAAAAGCTTCAACATATTGGTAAATATCAAAGTTTTTTTCAAATGATTTTATACTCTCTAGAAATGTGAGTGTATGTATTATGAATCTTAAAGTGCCTAGTCAGAGGAATGTTTCACTAAGAGGGGGAGGGGGTGAATTAATGATACTCTTTTTATTTTATGTTTCTTTTAAATTGAACTAATCTTCACCTCTTATTAAAGATTTCAATTATATGATGAACACAAACTCAACACACATCCAAATGAACACTAATATTTACAAGGTTCACTATTCAATAAGAATAGATACATCCTTGATATGGTTTGGAAATGATACAATACCATAACATCCACTAAGAAATCAATCCTTGGATTACAACAAGTAGGATATACCATTACCATCATGTAGCACTATGAAACAATCCCACTAGTGCGTGTGCACCCTCTTAGCACAATAGAGTAATACAATTGTTTTATAAAAACTCATGTTACATATGATTCTTTTCAATTCAACAAATGTATTCAATTATAAAACAATTATTTTTTTCATTGCCCATAAGAAATGTAAGAACCTCAAAGGACTTTGATAAATAAATCATCCCGAATTCCAAGTATATATTTTTTTAAAACAAAGCTCCCATTCCAATTCTTTCAAAACAATGATCCACACTCTGATTCTTTCAATACAAATCTTCCTAGTATGATTCTTTCAATACAAAGCTCCCATTAGGATTCTTTAAAAATAAATCTCCCAGTCTGATTTTTTCAATACAAAGCTGTAACATCCCAAGGTTTTCTAAAAATTAATTGAAAATTCTTGAAATTTTGTTTAAGGTATGTATTTATAAGTATCCTTTAGACATAATTTTATTTCTCCTATGTTTTGAATTTCAAGAAACTGTCATCTACAATTGTGTTCAGTATGTTATTTAGAGTCTGATGAAACAAAATTTTTTTGGTGAATAGTAACCTACCCTTATGAATAGTAATATGACCCTTATGAATAGTAAATAAGAGTAACATTACCTATGAATAATAAAATAAAATTTAGACATCTTAGAAAGTGACAATTTGACCTTAGTAAACGTTTTTGGTATTTTATAAGTCATAAATAAATAATTATAATTAATTAATTAATTTAAAAGAATATATATTTTCCTATAATGTATTCATAAATTATTGAATCAATGTCTAATAGTTTTTAGATAATTTTATAAGACCTTACGTAATTTTTGAAAGAACTATAAATTCAGTTTTAATCTTAAAAACTGTTTTTTTAAGTAAATTATGATTTTATTAATTATTAAATTAATAATATTTAGAAAATTATTTTTGAAAAATGGAATTCATTTTTGTATTCTACACGTCTAAAAATGGTTGGGGTAAATTTTTGATATTTTTCTGAGATACTTGAATTTTTGATAAATAGTGGAATCCGATAATTCACAATAAATGCTAAATAATGTATTAATCGAGTCACCGATGATGTTCTACTGATGTAAGCCCACTTGGTTCGGGATTAAATTATAAAGTTACTATTATTGGTCATCCAAGACTCACTATTCCTGGTCTTTGGTAAAATTAATAAACTAATCAATTTTATATTAAGGAAACCCCTCTCCCCTCCACTATAAAAGCCACCCTTCACTCCCTCTTTTCCTCACACCTCTCAAGCTCCAAGACTTCTCTAAACTCTTCCCAAAAAACTTCCCTAGCTCATCCCCCACGTCCAAAAGCTTCTGGTCTCATCAAAAGACCAATCCTAGCTTCTTTAAAAAGGATCTCAAGAGGAGGATTCTAAAGGTAATTTTTCTCTCTCTTCTCCTTTAATTTCCTTTCAAGTTCAAGTTCCTTTCTTGATCTCTCCCTACCTATCTTCATCCAAATTGTTCTGTAAATCCAGTATTATATATATACTGTAATATTATTATTCTAATGTTATATTATATCACCCCACACCCTTTCCCTCTTCCATTTATTTTATTAAAGAGAATGTTGTTCATGAGGTGTTAAATTTATCACCTTCAAAAACGACATGTTCTCTTCTTCCATTTCTACCTTCAATCTGGTCATAAAACCATTTATATGGTTGAACCAGGTTATAATATATGTTTTATGACTCACATAAGGTTCTGGAATTCTTTTGTACTCATTATTCAAATTTATAAGACTAAATGAGGTTGTAATTATCAAAGAACCACTTAAATGATCTAAACGAACATAATTAATGTTTTAACTTATGAATCATCATCATATAAATAATCAAAGTGATAAATGGTATAATTTATGGTACTGGAAATATGTAAAAACTAATCCATTCCAATTATATAGTTTCACTTCCATTCAACAAGAACGATTCATCATGAACCGATTGTGAAAATCACAAAAGAACTCACCCAAAATAATGCAAGGAACAAAATACTAACAATTAAGGGGTGAAATGAGGTTATGAAATGACCATATAAGATGTTATAAACATGAACATGTTTCTGTAAAATACTAATAACACTCTTTTAACCATTATAAAGGAGGTTTAAACAATTTTGAAGTAAGACAAGCCCAAGGTAAGGGAATTCTTAACCCGATTTCCATTCTTTGGGTTAACCGTCTACTTTATTATTTATATTCTATTTAAATTGTTTTTGTGATGGGTTATGTCTATATTATGTTTCATTATGTGTGTTTACAGGGTATATACATATTACATCCACTCTATTAAGTCTCACTTCAAGTATATGATGTTTATAAGGGACTTTTCTTCTAAAATCTCCTTTTTAAAATTCTGTTTTACAAGATTCAAAAGCAATGTTTTTATGCTATTATTTATGTTGTATGATAATGTATTGGTTATTGGAAATTGTTTATGATGAAGTTTGGGACCTATATTTCCCTCCAATGCATTGGGTATGACTAAGTTTGAGGTCGGCCGTATGGTTACTCCACGTGTAACTGCGATGGTTACACAAAGTATGGTAGCCGTGAGGGTTACAAGTTTTAAGGTAGCCAAGATGGTTACAAGATTATGTAAATAATGCCCCAAGATACCTCTATGATTATAATTATGTTTGGTGTGGATCTTGTGTAAATATCATGTTACACAAAGTAAGTATTTATGGGTGGAAAGCATGTCTTTTGAAAATGTTTTCATACGTCATGTGTATTCACGGGCTAATGTGATTTTTACTTATTTTTCATACCTTACTGAGCTTTTGTACTCATCCCAAGTTTTTAAATGATTTTTCATAGGTTAATGGATGAGTAATACAAGGAAGGAAGACATGTTAAATGTTGAAGAATTATCAAGGAGTCTTGTTTAAAGTTTTAATGTTTTATATTCTAAGGAAAATGGAAACTGATTTTATGGTATCCACTATGTAACAATGTTTAGTGTTATGAATGATTTGTCTTATTTCTCTAAAGCTCTAAACTTGAAAAGATCCTCAATATAAAAGGAAGTGTTTTCTTGAATAAATTCAAGATTATGTATGAAATAAGTGCGGGTTGTTACAGTTGGTATCAGAGGATGGTTTAGATAACTTTAGGGGTTAAGGTGACGCTAAAAGAATGCCATAAATAATTTTCACTCTATGTTTAATTTGTTATAGAATTTAAAGATTACCGTGTTGCTTCATCTAAGAAATGTTTGTTCAGAATGGTTGTCCGCAGAAGGAACATGGATGCTGAAGAGGAGAGGCACCGACAGAATGACATCCTTCCTGATCTACAGCCGGGAATAGTAGGGATTGGAACTGAGCAGTTTGTGACAGTAATGGATCAGCTAACTTAGGCTATAAATGGTGGTGGAATCCATGCAAGAGAACCAATAGAGGTACCCCAACAGAACATGATAGTGGTGGAACATTTTATGAGACAACATCCTCCTGCATTCAATGGATCTTCTGACCCAGTGGTAGTAGAAGGATGGATTAAATCCCTTGAAAAGATATTTGATGTTATGGGATGTTCGGACAATCAAAAGGTAAGTCTTTCCATTTACCATTTTGAAGGGGAAGCTAATCAGTGGTGGTCAATGGTAAGGAATATCAGGGGTGGAGAGGATTTTGATGCCTTAGTGTGGGATGAATTTAAAAGTCTTTTTCTTGAAAAATATTTTCTTAAGGTGGTGTGACTTAGAATGGAGAAGAAATTCCTTGAATTGAAACAAAAGTAGGAAGATTCAGTGGCTGTGTATGAAGCGAACTTCACCCGACTGGCGAGGTATGCTCCAAATCTTATTCTGGATCTCAATACAAAAATCAACCGCTTTTACTCAGGATTGAAGCCAAGGTATCGAAGGGCGTTGGCCTCCCGTGAAGTCAAAAGTTATGAGAAACTTTTCCGATGTGCTGAGAGGGTAGAGATGGAATTTGCTGACGATCACATGCATTTTGGAAACAAAGAGAAGAAGAGGTCCCGTTGGAAAGCAATGGGTAAGAATCAACCAAAGAAATATGATGGTAAGAAAATCCAGTTTCCAGTTTGTGAAAAGTGTGGCAAGAAGCACCCTGGGGAATGTCTTATCAAAACTGGGAAGTGTTTTAAATGTGGTAAGTTTGGACATATGGCCCGAGATTTCAATGAAAATGATCCAAAGACTAATCCTGATAAGAAAACTATAAAGTGTTTTAAATGTGGTGAGATGGGTCACTATGCAAATGCCTATCCAAAGAGGGATCCAAATGATGCAAAGAAGACAGACTACAAGCAGAAAGGTGTAGTGAGATCCTTTGTGACTACATTAGCAGGTGTTGGGCCATCCAATGAAGTTGTATCAGGTACTTTGTTTGTTCACTCAGATTTTGCTAAAGTTTTGTTTGATACGGGTTCTACACATTCCTTCATCTCTGAGAAATTTTCTTGTAAATTGGAAATATCACCTCAACAAATGATACCTGAACTTGTTGTTAAAACACCAGGGGGAAATGTTATAGCAAAGAAAAAATATAAGAATATTCCTATTGTGGTATGTGGAAAGACTTTACCTGCAAACCTTGTTGTTATACCCTTAGTCGAGTTTGATGTTATTCTGGGGATGGACTGGCTTTCTGATTGTCATTCTAAGATTGACTGCAGAGCTAAAGAAGTTGTTTTTCAGAAAGAGTTTCAGTTTGTATACAGGAATGAACCCATAAAATTGATAACATATCACAAATCTGAGAAACTACTGAAAGATGGAAGTGAAAGTTATCTTGCTCATATTGTTTAAAATAAGGGAACTATTCAAATTAATGATGTGCCAGTGGTAAATGAATACCTTGATGTTTTTCCTGAGGAGTTACCCAGTGTCATACCTGAACGAGAAGTCGAATTCGCAATTGATTTAGTTTCTGATGCTAAGCCAATTTCAAAACCCCCATATCGTATGGCTCCAATAGAACTTCATGAATTGAAAAATCAGTTGCAGGATTTGCTTGTCAAAGGCTTCATTCGTCCCAGTACTTCACCATGGGGAGCCCCTGTTTTGTTTGTTAAAAAGAAAGATGGTTCCATGAGACTTTGCATTGATTATAGAGCTTTGAATAACATCACTGTTAAAAACAAGTATCCTTTGCCTCATATTGATGACTTGTTTGATCAGCTCCAGGGAGCTCAGTACTTTTCCAAGATTTACTTGAGATTCAGATACCATCAGCTGAAGGTGAAGGAGGATGACATTCCAAAGACAGCCTTTCGTACTAGATATGGGCATTATGAATTTGTTGTTATGCCATTTGGGTTAACTAATGCACCCGCTATATTCATGGATCTTATTAATAGAGTATTTCATGAGTTATTGGATAAGTTTGTGGTTTTATTTATTGATGACATTCTGGTTTTTTCTGAAAACAAAGAGGAGCATGAAAAACATCTAAAGGTTGTTTTACAAAATTTAAAAGAAAAGAAACTATATGGAAAATTCAGAAAGTGTGATTTTTGGTTGCAACAAATTTCTTTTCTTGGGCACATTTTAAATAAGGATGGAATAACAGTTGATCCTGCCAAAAAAAAGTAGTTGATGAATGGCCAATACCCACAAATGTTATAGAGATTCGTAGTTTTCTGGGCTTAGCAAGTTATTACCAATGGTTTGTTAAGAACTTTGCACGGTTATATATCCCAATAACTAAGTTAACATAGAAAGGGGTTAAATTTGTTTGGACAGAGGAATTTGATGTTTGTTTTCAAGAACTAAAGAAGAGATTGGTGAATGCTCCAGTTTTGGCCTTACCTTCTTGGAATGGTGAGTTTGTCATCTACAATGATGCTTCTTTGAAGGGACTTGGTTGTGTTTTGATGCAGAATGATCAGGTAATTGCCTATGCTTTGAGACAACTTAAACCTCATGAGCTAAATTATCCCACACATGATTTGGAATTGGCAGTTGTGGTTTTTTCTTTGAAAATATGGAGGCATCATCTATACGGAACCAAATGCCAAATATATACTGACCATAAAAGTCTTAAGTATATATTCACTCAGAAGGAATTAAACATGAGGCAGAGAAGATGGCTAGACCTGATAAAGGATTATGACTGCACGATCAATTACCATCCTGGAAAAGCAGACAAAGTAGCAGCTGCCTTAAGTCGGAAAAATCATGCATCATTAACCATGCTACGATTGGAAGATGATCCCTTGATTAATGATTTGATGAATTTTGGCTTAGAAGTTGTTTCTGTAGGGAATATATCTGTTTTGTTTCAGGTTTCAGTACAGTCTTTGTTGTCAAACAGAATTATGAAAGCGCAGAGGGAAGACCGTGAGCTACATAAAAAGGTAGAATTGGTTAAAATGGGTAAGTTTCCAGAATTTAATCTTGATAAAGATTGTGTTTTAAGATTTGGAAAAAGGTTGTGTGTGCCTTGTGATTCCTTGCTGAAGAAAGGATTGTTGTGTGAAGATCATAGTTCTCCATTTTCTATTCATCCTGGAAGTACTAAGATGTACAGATACCTTCGAGAGTATTACTGGTGGAATGGGATGAAAAGAGATATTGCTGATTTTACAATGAAATTTTTGACATGTCAGAAGGTTAAAGGAGAGAGGCAGTTACCGAAGGGGATGCTTCAGCCTTTTCCAGTTCCAGAATGGAAATGGGAGAATATATCCATGGATTTTGTGGTGGGACTACCAAAAACTTCTCGAGGTAACAATACGATATGGGTTATTGTTGATCGACTAACAAAGTCTGCTCATTTTCTTTCTATTCAAGATACAATGACATTAGATCAGCTTTCTCGATTGTACCTCAAGGAGATTGTCAGGTTACATGGAGTTCCTCTTTCCATTGTGTCTGACCGAGATCCCAGGTTCACTTCTAAATTTTGGAAGGGACTTCAGAAGTCTTTGGGCATAGAGTTGAATTTTAGTACAGATTTTCATCCTCAATCAAATGGGTAGTCAGAACGAATGATTCAAACTTTGGAGGATATGCTTCGAGCTTGTTCAATGGACTATCAGGGAAGTTGGGATCAACATATTTCATTAGTTGAGTTTTCTTATAATAACAGTTTTCATTCCAGTATTCAGGTGGCACCTTTTGAGGCCTTGTATGGAAAGTGGTGTCGGACTCCTGCGTTTTGGGATGAAGTCGGTGAAAGAAAGTTGATGGGGCCAGAATTAGTAGAAGAAGTGGCTGAGAAAGTGAGGATGATCCAGCAACACATGAGGATAGCTCAGAGCAGGCAGAAAAGTTATGCAGATAATAGAAGGAAAGACTTATCTTTCGAGGTAGGTGACCATATTTTCCTTAAAATCTCTCCTTGGAAAAGTGTGATACATTTAGGTAAGAAAGGTAAACTAAGTCCACGGTTCATCGGTCCTTTTGAAATCTTGGATAAAATTGGAACAGTTGCATACCTCATAGCTTTTCCTCCAAGATTATTTCAGGTACACGATGTTTTTCATGTTTCGATGTTGAGAAAGTATGTTCCAGATTCATCACATGTCTTGAGGCCAGAAGCAGTTCAGCTGGCAGAGAACCTTTATTATGAAGAAAAACCAGTTCAGATTCTTGATCAAAGAGAATAGGTATTGCGGAATAAGGTAATCCACCAGGTAAAGGTTTTGTGGATAAACCACATGGTTGAAGAAGCAACATGGGAGTCTGAAAATGCTATGAGGGAAAAATACCCTCAGTTGTTTAATAAGTAAATAAAATTGCGAGGACGCAATTTCAAGAAGGTGGGGATAATGTAACATCCCAAGGTTTTCGAAAAATAAATTGAAAATGCTTGAAATTTTTTTAAGGTATATATTTATAAGTATCCTTTAAACATAATTTTATTTCTCCTATGTTTTGAATTTCAAGAAACTGTCATCTACAATTGTGTTCAGTATGTTATTTAGATTTTGATGAAACAAACTTGTTTTTTTGGTGAATAGTAACCTACCCATATAAATAGTAATATGACCCTTATGAATAGTAAATAAGAGTAACATTACCTATGAATAATAAAATAAAATTTAGACATCTTAGAAAGTGACAATTTGACCTTAGTAAACGTTTTTGGTATTTTATAAGTCATAAATAAATAATTATAATTAATTAATTAATTTAAAAGAATATTTATTTTCCTGTAATGTATTGATAAATTATTGAATCAATGTCTAATAGTTTTTAGATAATTTTATAAGACCTTACGTAATTTTTGAAAGAACTATAAATTCAGTTTTAATCTTAAAAACTGTTTTTTAAGTAAATTATGATTTTTATTAATTATTAAATTAATAATATTTAGAAAATTATTTTTTAAAAATGGACTTCATTTTTTTATTCTACACGTCTAAAAATGGTTGGGGTAAATTTTTGAGATTTTCCTGAGATACTTGAATTTTTGATGAATAGTGGAATCCGATAATTCACAATAAATGCTAAATAATGTATTAATTGAGTCACCGATGATGTTCTGCTGATGTAATACCACTTTGTTTGGGATTAAATTATAAAATTACTATTATTGGTCATCCAAGACTCACTATTCCTGGTCTTTGGTACAATTAATAAACTAAACAATTTTATATTAAGGAAACCCCTCTCCCCTCCACTATAAAAGTCACCCTTCACTCCCTCTTTTCCTCACACCTCTCAAGCTCCAAGACTTCTCTAAACTCTGCCCAAAAACCTTCCATAGCTCACCCCCACGTCCAAAAGCTACTGGTATCATCAAAAGACCAAGCCTAGCTTTCTTAAAAAGGATCTCAAGAGGAGGATTCTAAAGGTAATTTTTCTCTCTCTTCTCCTTTAATTTCCTTTCAAGTTCAAGTTCCTTTCTTGATCTCTCCCTACCTATCTTCATAAAAATTGTTCCATAAATCCAGTATTATATATATAATGTAATATTATGATTCTAATGTTATATTATATCACCCCACACCCTTTCCCTCTTCCATTTATTTTATTAAAGAGAACGTTGTTCATGAGGTGTTAAATTTATCACCTTCAAAAACGACATGTTCTCTTCTTCCATTTCTACCTTCAATATGGTAATGAAACCATTTATATGGTTGAAACAGGTTATAATATATGTTTTATGAGTCACATATGGTTCTGGAATTCTTTTGTACACATTATTCAAATTTATAAGACTAAATGAGGTTGTAATTATCAAAGAACCACTTAAATGATCTAAACGAACATAATTAATGTTTTAACTTATGAATCATCATCATATAAAGCATCAAAGTGATAAATGGTATAATTTATGGTACTGGAAATATGTAAAAACTAATCCATTCCAATTATGGAGTTTCACTTCCAATCAACAAGAACGATTCATCATGAACCGATTGTGAAAATCAAAAAAGAACTCACCCAAAATAATGCAAGGAACAAAATACTAACAATTAAGGGGTGAAATGAGGTTATGAAATGACCATATAAGATGTTATAAACATGAAAATGTTTCTGTAAAATACTAATAACACTCTTTTAACCATTATACATGAGTTTTAAATGATTTTGAAGTAAGACAAGACCAAGGTAAGGGAATTCTTAACCCGATTTCCATTCTTTGGGTTAACCGTCTACTTTATTATTTATGTGCTATTTAAATTGTTTGTGTGATGGGTTATGTATATATTATGTTTCATTATGTGTTTTTACAGGGTATATACATATTACATCTACTCTATTAAGTCTCACTTCAAGTATATGATTTTTATAAGGGACTTTTCTTCTAAAATCCCCTTTTTAAAATTCTGTTTTACAAGATTCAAAAGTAATGTTTTTATGATATTATTTATGTTGTATGATAATGTTTTGGTTATTGGGAATTGTTTATGATGAAGGGTGGGACCTATATTTCCCTCCAATGCATTGGGTATGACTAAGTTGGAGGTCGGCCGTATGGTTACTCCACGTGCAATGATTTGTCTTATTTCTCTAAAGCTCTAAACTTGAAAAGATCCTCAATGTAAAAGGAAGTGTTTTCTTGAATAAATTCAAGATTATGTATGAAATAAGTGCGGGTTGTTAAAAAATATCCCATTACAATTCTTTCAAAACAAATCTCCTAGTCCTAATTCTTTCAATACAATGCTCCCAATCCGATTTTTAGATAGAAAACAATAGAGTTGAATCAATACCTCTTCAATTCCCATATAAAATTTTCATGCCGAATAGAATATAGATGAATCGACACCACCCAAAACAATTGTCAATATGAATGGAATTGATATCTTCTTATGTCTAAAAACCCAAACCTTCTCTCTCTTTTTCAAGTCACATAAGTACAGTAAACTTCACACCTTTTATAGTAGACCCAAAAAATGTTTAGGCAGGAATCCTAAAAAACATTCCCACTCACTTAGATTCATCCAAATATGAATTTATTGTAAAATATCGGAGCAATTATGATTTCATAAATTCTTCTCAATTCTTCTTGAAACTTCTATAATATTCCTCTCTTATTTTATAGACTCCCATTTCAGTTGTCAATATAATTAAAATGAATGATATATATATGGGTCTGAATCCAATTCTCTCATACTGATTTCTTTAAAACAATGCTTGACTCTATTCCAATTTAATGTGTTTGAAGAAATGCACTTCTCCACTTGAGATACCATCATTATTTTAATATAAAGGCTCGCCCTGGATGATTGATTCATCAATCTTCAATTTATTTTCTCTTCTCTTGACCCACATGAGAAAACACACTTCATTCACCAACATGTGATTGTATCATGACTACCTTCATGAATTTGAATTCATTGAGGATCATCTTTAGCATCTCCTAATTTCAATTGGAAAATATTATAACTTTATATTCATTCCTTCTTATTTATTTTAATCTCAACCCAAGCATGATATTTTATGAATAAAAATGGTCTGGAAACTATTATCCTGAATACAATCATTCTGGATATGATTTCTGGTTACGATTACTAGTTACAATCATCCTGGTTATGATCATTCTGGATACGATCATGCTGGATATGATCATTCTGATTACGATCATTCTGGATATGATCATTCTGGTTACGATCATGTTGGATACAATAATTTTGATTATGATCGTTCTGGATATGATCTTTCTGGATATGATAATGCTGGATACAATCATTCTGATTCTGATCATTCTGGTGACGATAATTCTGGATACGATCATCCTAGTTACGATTGCTGGAAATTATCAAATAAAATCTAAAGACAAATATCTTCCCAGATAGGATACAATTAAATAGTATTAGGATGATCTACCCTGATACGATACAAAACAATCTAAAAATGATTCATTCTCAATCGACACCATCTCATTCCTTTTCTTCTACCTGAATATGATTATATTGAAAAATAGTCGGTCTCTCATCTTCCATTGGCATCACTTTTCCCATCATCATCACCCTTTTTAATCGGCATTACTTATTCAATCGAAATCACTATTCACTTCCACTTGGTAGACAATTATTTTGAAAGACAAACAATACAATATGGATATGATTGTTTTCTGATTGTTTTGAAAAACAATAGGCACCACTACATTCTTTTCTGATTGTTTTGAAAAAAATTTGAATACAATTATTTTTTGATTAGAAGGATCTCTTTCACTCCCCCATTCTTCTATCTAGCTTACATCACAAGTTGTCACTTAAACTCATTATTTATATGAAATACAAACCAAAAAATCATCTTCACAGTTAACATGGGTCTGATTCTTTTCAAAACAAACCCAAAACAATTGTTTCCACAAAACAAAGTGAAGAAATTTCCTTTCTTAAAAAGATAACCTGAAAACCAAAAAACAATACTTGAAACCTTCATCACCTTGATCATATTCTTGGTCCCAACAATCTCCCCCTTTTGATTTTGTTGTCAACCAAGTTTTATAAATCACTAAACTTTGTAAAATCAAGAAATGGATTATATATCAACAATTCTAAGCCTAAGTGAGATAACTAATTGTATGAAACAGGAATCATTAATAGAAAAACCATGCTATCCAAAATAGTGATCATGAACACCTCTTTCTTTTATTCATTTTTCCGGGAAAACAATTAAATTTCTTTTCCAACAACCACTGCAACAAATAGTTAGAACAGTTCACACACTAAACAATGCTAAATTCAGATCTTACCCACAACTCTCTCTTTTTTTCAATAGATTTATGAAACAGAACAATTATCCCCCTTGATAAAACAATCCAAAGGTAAGATGAGAGAGGGGATAGACATACATACATCAACCTTGAATAGAAATAGGTTGGAAACCCATGTTCAACCTCATTTTTGAGAATGATTCCTTCGATAAAGGTTTTGTGAAGCTATTAGCAACTTGTTCTGATGTTGGAACATACTCTAGCTTTAATTCACTCATATCCACATTCTCTTTTATGAAATGATATTTGATATCAATATGTTTTGAATGAGAATGTTGCACTGGATTCCTGGTGAGATTTATTGTACTTTGATTGTAACAACCCAAGAGCAAGGGTCCCTTCACTTCAAAAAGTAAGACTTCCAATTGTGTTTTCATCCACATAAGTTGAGTAGTAGCATGAGTAGAATCAACATACTCAGCTTCAGTCGTACTGAGAGTTACTGATTTTTGTTTCTTCAAATGCCAACTAACACAATTATTTCACAAAAAGAATACTCCACCAGATGTAAATCTTCTACCATCAACATTTCCTGCCCAATCTGCATCAGAATACCCAAATAAATCAACACTATCTGAGCTACAATACTTGATTCTGAATTTTGTTGTGCCTCTGATGTATCTGATAATTATTTTTCCAGAAATAAGATGTGATTCTCTTGGATAAATCTAAATTATTTCACTTAAGGTAACAACATAAACAATGTATGGTCTTGAGGCATTAAAATACAATAGACATCCAATTAGATTTCAATACTCTTTCAGATCCACTTCATTTCCATCTCCATATTTAATCGGTTTTGTTCCCACTGAAATGGTTATGGAATCAAGTTTTGAATTTTCCATGCTAAACCTCTTGAGAAGTTCTTTTGCATAATTTTCTTATGAGAGTAAAATGTATTCTTTCTTTTTCTAGATTTTTAACCCAAGAAAGAATTTCATTTCTCCCAGTATGGAAATTTCAAATACATTCTTCATTTCTTAAGAAAATATTTCACAACTTCCTTCACCATTCCCAATAAAGATAATATCATCAATATAAACAATTAAAATGAGGGAATAATCTTGAATTTATACAATGTAAATATTGACATCCACTCTTCCTTTGTTAAAATTTATCTATCTTAACCATGTATCTAATTGGGAACACCTTACCCTTAGAGCTTGTTTTAGTCCATACAATTCCTTTTTCAATCTGCACACATAACATTCATCTTTTTTAATAACAAATCCACACAGTTGTTCAATATAAAACTATTCTTAAACATCACCATTTAAAAATGAAGATTTAACATCCATTTGAAATATATTTTAGCCTAATTATGTGGAAATAGAAATAAATATTATGATTGTTTCAAGTCTTTCCACAGGAGAAAAGGTTTCATCAAAATTAATACCCCCAATCTATGAGTACCCTTTGCACAAAAATCTTGCTTTGTTTCTTATAACCTCACCTTCTTCATTAATCTTGTTCCAGAAAACCCATTTTGTTTAAATGATGTTTTTTTTCAGGAATGGGTACAATTTTCTATGAATTATTCTTTTTGATCTAATCTAATTCTTAATTCATGGATAGAACCCATTTCAGTTGCTCAAAATCTTCTTTCACATCACTCGGTTCCACTTTTGAATACAAAGAAGTATGTGTAATGGAATTGGTTGTTCTTCTTGTTTTAACCTTCTATTGTTGATCACCAATTATATTCTATACTTCCACATGTTCCCTCAGGCTTTGATAATATTTTCAATTGTCTTTATCACTTGAGATAGCTGAGTCTGATTCTTCTACTTGAGAAGGAATACAATTTTTTATATCCTTATTAGAATTGTTTTATTCAACTTTCTCATCTTCATTGTTTTCCTGAACATGTTTCTATTTCTATGATACATCAATCACTTTCACATCAACTGAATCAAAAATTCCTTTGGTTTCTTTGTTGTAGCATATGTATCCTCTTCATTTAGGAGAGTAGTCGAGAAAGATTCCATCTGCTCCTTTTTTCTCAAACCTACCATAGTTTCCACCTTTCGTCTTTATAATATAAGGACTCCCAAAAACTATAAAGTTATTAAAACTTAGTGTTTTTCCATAAAACATTAATAGGTATTCATACCTGATTGAGTCTTGTAGAAACAACATTTTTGAATATAAACAATAGTACTCATGTCTTGCCTCCAAATGTAACGAGAAAGGCCATGCTCAAGTAACATGGTTATTCCCATTTCCATTAGACTTCTATTCATTCTTTCAACAACCCCATTTTGTTAGGGAGTGTATGGAGTTCTATACTCATACCTAATTACATACTTCTCAAGATAGTTTTAAAACTCTTCACTTATGTATTAACCACCATTATAAGTTCTCAACTTCTTCACAGAATACTCACATTCTTTCTCATCTTTTCTTAGGAAACATTTAATCATTTTTAAAGCATCCGATTTGTGTATCATGTACATAAAAAAAGTAATGAGAGTAAAATCATCAATTAAATTAATGAAGTACTTATATCCATGTTTTTATTTTTTCCCATTGGCCTACATATATTAGAATGGATCGGCTCCATGGGTTGTTTTGAACAAATATCAACTTTCTTATGCACAACATTTTCAATCTTTCCTTTCTATAAAATAATGAAACACCAATATCAACATCTTAGAAAATCAGGAAGGCCTCGAACACTATCTCTTTTAGATAACGTTCTCATGTTTCTCTGACACATATGACTAAGTCTTTTATTCTATAACTGATTCTCTTCCTCCATACTTATGTAACAAGAGTTTTTTAATCACCAACCTGAAACAAGTTTCCTTTCATATGTTGACCTCTTGTAACAATCTTTCCATCATATTCAAACATCACAAAAATCCACCTTTCTTGAAGATAGATTTGTTACCCTAATAAAATAATTGTGAAACACTTAGAAGACTACTTTTCAGCCCATCAACATACAATGTTTTCTTAGATTTCATCTTTTCTTTTCCAATGATGGATGAACCAACACCTTTTATTTTTAATGATTCATCATTTCCAAATGTCACCGTGCCTTATTTAAAATCTTTTAAATCCTTTAATAATTTCAAGTCTCCTCTCATGTGAGAATAACACCCACTATTAAGTATCTAGGGTCCTTCTCCATTCATGTATTTTAATGCAGTTTCAACAAAAATCACCTTTTCTACATTCTTTTCATTATTCACCTTCGGATTTTGATAATTGAGAATCTTTTACTTATCCGTTAGAAAAAAATACAACCTTTTACTAGGTTTCTAGGTTTTTCACATCTTTTACAAATATTTTCCAAGGGTTGAAACCTATTTTCAATATTCACTTCATTCTTTTCATATTTTTTCAAGACAAACTTCTCATTTTCCATTCATTAAGGATATTAACTTCCCCTAAATCACTTAATTTCATAACATGTGGGATGATATTAATGTTTTTGATTGAACCAACACATACGTTTTGTGTTCCCAAATCCCCCAGAATACCAAAAATACCCATAGAAAGAGTATTCTCCTCTAAAACCTCCATACTAATCATAATTGTGAATGTGTTTCTCAGAAACCTTTTTCTCTTTCTTTTCTAATTCACCAACCATTATATTATCAATTAGATTCCTTCTCTTCTTTTCTGAATTATCAGAACTAGAATTATTGGAAACATTTCTAGATTCAGAATGTTTCAAAACATTCCCAACCTGTTGGTCTTGGCCACATATATAACATTCCCAAAATTCTTTATTTCAAAAACAATTCCATTCTTGTTATAACTCTTTGAAGGTAACTTTTGTTAAACTTTCTCACGTCTCTCATTATGAGAACATTAACCAACTTCAATGATAGAGTTTTGGAAATATAGACTTTTCTTTTCAGCTCTAGAGAGTTTTTTTGGACAAGTTCCAACTCTTCTTCTTTTAATTTCAGCTTCCCCTCTAAATGCTCATTATGATTCTTTTCTTCTTCAAGATATTTCAATAAATCAACAATCTATTTAATTAGGTTTTCTTTATCAGAATAAATACATTCCTGGTTTCTTAATCATTCATCTTCCATCCTTTTGTTTTTATTTTCCAGAATTCTGATCTTTCTTAGACATTCTTTCAACTCTTCTTTCAGATGTATTTCAAGATGAGTTTCTTATTCTTTAGAACTACTACTTCTGAATTCTTCATCATTCACTGTTGCAATGAAAGTATTTTCATTACCATACTCAATGGATTTTTTGGATTCAGAATCAATCTCTTCTTATTCATCATCTCTAGAAAATATACTTCTTCTTTTTGATTTGAAGAATTTATTTTCTTTTCCTTTGTATCCCTTTTTCTTCCAGGATCTCCTTATGTTTTGTTTCTTCAATATCATTATCTTCTTCTATCTTTCATTGAGGAAAATTATCCTCAAATTTACCAACACCTCCGCATTCAAAAAATTTCGGTGGAAGTTTCCCTTTGTATTTACCTGCACCTCTTTTCACATTGTTAGAAAACAAGGATAGGATTTCATTGAGATTTTTACATACCACATTTTCAGAGTTAGAATCAATAGATTCATCTTCAATAAAAATATTCTTTGACTTTTATTTCTTCATATCCTTGCAAGAAATTTCCCTATAAACCTTTTTTTTCTCTTTATATCATTCTCTCTTCTCATTTCATAGGTGATAGGAGTGCTATGTAAATCATCAAGACATAATGTTCCAGGATCTCTATCTTCCAATGAAGAAACTTTTGCATCAAAATTTTCATGTAGGATTCTCAATATCTTTTCAACAACTATAGAATCCTTTATATTTTCACCAAGTCATGTGATATTACTCAAAATGTCATTAACCCTGGTAAAGAATTCTCCAAAAAATTCATGATCACCCATCTTCAAATCTTCATACTTCAATCTCCATATTTTCAACATTTCCTTATTCACTTTTGTATTTACTTCATATCTGTTTTTCAATTTATCCCATATACCTTTATATATAGAAATACATTTCACTCTCAAGAACTCACTTTCAGAGAGTGATGATAATATAGCATTCTTGGACCTTCCATCATTCTCAAGAAATTTCTTGTCAACTAGTGTAAGTGGAACACTATCATCAATGGGAGGAAACCCAACTATTTTAACTTCAAGAACATTATAACTGATAGACATAAGATACGAAAACATTATATCTTTCTAGATATGATAGTTCCATCCATCAAAAACTAGAATACCTTTACTATTCACAAAGATCACGTTGTCCATCATCAAAGAATAGTTAAGGGAACCTTGGATCTGATACTAATTCAAAGTGCCTAATCAGAGTAATGTATCACTAAGAGGGGGAGGGGTTGAATCAATGAAACTATTTTTATTTTATGTTTCTTTTCAATTAAAACAACATTTTCCTCATGTTAGAGATTTCAATTCCCTACTGAAAACAAACTCAACACACATCCAAAGGAACACAAAGATTTACAAGGTTCACTATTCAATAAGAATAACTACATCCTTGGTATGGTTTGGAAATGATCAAATACCATAAAATCCACTAAGAAAACAATCCTTGGATTACAATGAGTAGGATATACAATTGAAATCATGTAGCACTATGAAACAATCCCACTAGTGCGTGTGCACCCTCTTAGCACAATAGAGTAATATAATTGTTTTGTAACAACTAATGTTACCTGCGCTTCTTTTCAACTCAAAAAATATATTCAAATTTAAAACAATTTTTATTTTCCTTACCCAGAAGAAAGGTAAGAACCTAAAAGGACTTTGATAATAAAATTAGCCCGAATACCAAGTCCTATTTTTTCAAAACAAATCTCCGATTATGATTCTTTCAAAACAAAGCTCCCCTGTATGATTCTTTCAATACAAAGCTCCCCAGTCTGATTCTTTCAACACAAAGATCCCATTAAGATTCTTTAAAAACAAATATCACAACCTGATTTTTTTAATACAAAGCACCCATTACAACTCTTTCAAAACAAATCTCCTAGTCCTGATTCTTTTAATACAAATCTCTCAATCTGATATTTAGATAGAAAAAATAGAGTTGAATCAACACCACTTTCAATTTATGAATACAATTTTCATGCCGAATATAATATGAATGAATTGGCACCACCCAAAACAATTGTCAATCTAAAATTAATTGATCTCTTCTTCTTTCTAGAAACACAGAGCTTCTCTCTCTTCTACAAGTCACACATGTACAATTTACTTTATGCCTTTTATAGGTGACTCAAAACATGTTTAGGAGGGAATCCCAAAATACATTCCCGACCACCTAAATACATCAAAATATGAATTTCTTCTGAAATCTCAGTGCAATTATGACTTTTTCAATGCTTCTAAATTCTTCTCAAAACTTCTACAATTTTTATCTCTTATTTTCAAGACTCCCATTTCAATTGTCAATATAATTACAATTAATGAGAAATACATTGGACTAAATCTGATTCTCTCATGCTGATTTCTTCAAAACAATGCTTGAATCCATTACAGTTGAATGTGTTTGAATAAATTCAGTTCTCCACTTGAGATGAAATCAATCTTTTAAAAGAAAGGCCCCCATTAATAATTCATTCATCAATATTCACTTTATTTTCTCTTCTCTTGACCCATAAGATAAAACACACTTCCTTCACCAACATTTTCTCGTATCATGACTACCTTCATGACTTTGAATTCTTTAAAGATCAACTTTAGTATCATCTAATTTCAATTGTAAAGTATTATAAATTTCCATTCATTACAACTTCTTTCTTTTCTTCTCAACCCAAGCATGATCTTTTCTGAATAAAAATGGTTTGGATACTATATCCTAAATAAAATCATTCTGGATACGATTTCTGGTTACGATTGTTGGTTATGATCACTCTGGTTATGATCATTCATGTTACGATCATTCTGGATACGATCACGTTGGATACGATCATTCTGATTACGATCATTCTAGATACACTCATTCTAGTTATGATCACGATGGATGCGATCATTATGATCACGATTGTTCTAGATATGATCATTTTGGTTACAATCATATTGGATATGATCACTCTAACTATGATCATTCTATTTATGAGCATTCTGGATATGATCATTTTGGTTACGATTGCCTGACATGATCAAAAACAGTCTAAAGATAAAGATCTGCTCATATACGATACAATAAAATCTAATAAGGATTATCTAACTAAATATGATACAAAACAATATGAATATTATTATTCTCAATTGACATCATCTCATTCCTTTTCTTCTACCCGAATATAATTGTTTTGGAAAACAATTGGCATCTCATCTTCCATCAGCACCACCTTTCCCATTGGCATCACCCTTTTCAATCAGTATTACCTATTCAATCAGAATCACAATTGAATTCCCCTAAGTATTCAATTTTTTTGAAAGATAATCGATACAATATGGATACGATTGTTTTCTGATTGTTTTTGAAAAACAATAGGCACCACTTCTTTCTTTTCTGATTATTCTAGAAAACAATATGAATATTATTCTTTTTCGATTGGCAGCATCTATTTCGCTTTACCTTTGTTCTAACTAGCTTTTATCAAAAGTTATCACATCAAATCATGATTTCTATGAATTACAAACCAGTAAAGCATTTCGATAATTAACATGGGTCTGATTCTTTTCAAAACAAACCCAAAAAAATTATTTCCACAAAACGAAGAGATGTGATTTCCTTTCATAAAAACATACCTTGACAACAAAAGAAAACACTTGAAACCTTCATTACCTTGATCATAAGATTGGTACCAACACAATCCTTCTTATATCAAAAAAGTTCCCCCATCCAAACTATAATCAAAATTGCTTAAAATCATAAAATGTGTCTCAGTATGGTTGTTTTGAGTGGTTTAAATACAAATAGTTGTGCATTTTTAATATTTTTATTATAATACTAAAATCTTAACATGAATTAAATTGGTTATTAATTTCATAAATATATCTTAATTAAATTTTAAAAAAACATTAAATAAATATTGAAAAAGAGAAACATCATTGTTCACATAGGTGGTACGAACCTACCATAATGCGAACAGTGTTTTTTTGAAAATGAGTAAAGTGAGAAAAAGTAATAAATATTTGGATTTCATAATTATATAGGATTATAAATATAATAATGATTTAATATTATTCTAATTATAATTTATATATAGATGGGAATAAGAGAATAATGAAAATAAAAGTTTAGGGATCGGATGTTGTTACCTTATCATTAGGATTCCTCCTTTATAACACCCCTTAAAGCTTCTTGAAATATTATTTTGGTTATACAAAGACTTAAAAACATAATAAGGATTATTCGGAGAGGTATTTTGAGTAATATTTGGTTAGATAAAAGTATAATTGTGAAGATAAATGGGTGGAGGATGGGTGTATTTCTAGGTGAAGGAAAGGGGGATTTTGAATAAAACATTGATTAATTTATTATTTTTTCTCAAGACTATGAGTATTTTTTATTATTGTGACCAATAATAGTGTTTAATTAGAAAATATGTATTATATTGATATTTAAAAATTTCCAAAACTAAATGGTATCATTGGAATATTTAATTTAAAGTAAAAAAATTAATATATTTTTTTGTTAGAATAATATATAATTTAAAATTAGGATACTCAATTATTGATTTGGAAATTATAGTAATCATTTTTAAATAATTTATTTTAGTCATTAAATCCATTTTAAATAATGAAAAATATTTAAAAAATTATCAATTCATCTTGACATAATTATGATTCCATAAAACTTATAGTTTATGTAAAAAATGATATATTTATTATTTATAAAAAAATCACTCTTTTTAGAAAATATCCAAAAATAATTCTAATCTAATTTTTGAAATTTTAATTCCAAAAATGTGATTTATTTTTTTCAATTGTTTTTTAAAATTATGTAAATATGATATTTAAATTTTATAATAAAATTAATGCTTTTACTAAATAAGATAATATATACCTTATTTAAAATTTACACTTATATATATACATATATTTGAAGTTATTTATTTTGGGAAATTAGTTTATGATGTTTTAATATTTATATTTACATATTTTATTCATGGAAAATAATTCTTATTACATTTTTTACTATTTCTAATGGCTGGTTACTACTATAATGGTCAATTACCCTTATAATGTTTAGTTACTATCCGAATAGTCATACAATACATATACATAACAAAAATACCTCTTATTTCATACAAGCTTCATTTATTTAAGAGTCTATATTCTTCATTTATAAAATTCCTATCATATTTTTAATTTTTTGTTCCCTTTTTATATTATTGTTCACATGTATTTTATTTCTAACAAACCATGACCCTATATATTTATTAATTCTTCTCACGTTATTTATTAATTTTTATTATCCTATTATAATTTTTTTTAAATTTTATGGAGTGTATTTATCCTTTATATGTCATGTTATATATTGAAGAAGTATATTATTATTCATTTTTGTTATGGGGTGTGTGAGTTTTATATTTTAGATTATACAGAAATGTGAAACACACACATATATTTATAAGGAAATTTTCATATAGAAAAAATTTGGTGATTACAATAGTATAGAACAATGTTGATGCATCAATAATTTTATAAATCGAGGTTTAGATGTCTTCGGTCCTATATTTAGTCTATAATTATTTTTTATAAATGTTTGATCTAATTTTATGCTCAAAATATTTTTATATAAATGGGATTATTTCATTTTTTATTAATTTTTTCTTTGTATTGTTGATATATAAAATATACCATATAGTGAACAAGTTATATGCTTATCATAGAAATATTCTACATATGGATGAACTATGTTATAATTTTGGTAAGATCTGGTTATGACTTATTTTGTTAGTCAAAGTGGGTAAATCATTCTCCCAATGTTAAACCAAGACCCAAAGTGCTAGTCACTAATCCCTTGGTATATAGAAATTATTTTGGAGTTAGAGGTAGTTAGATTTAGGTACTATTCAGATATCTAGGTTAGGGACATTACAGGTGGTGTTAGAGTGTTGTTTTAGGGTTTTCTTCGATTTAATTTTTATAAACATGAGTCAGGATATTGAGACTTAGGGGTTAAATTATGTGTATGTCTATCTAGCATGGGTATGGAGAAAACCTAAGTTACTCATGGATGTCTGGGTTTTTATTCTAGGCACCATAGATATGGATAATATTTTGATTTGAGTATCATGAGTATTGAATTTTGGAAACTTTTGTAGAGGCATGAGGATAAACTAGGTACTGTAGTTGTGTGGGAACTATAAAAGGTAATCTAAAAAACATATTATTCACTTTATTTTGGATTTTAAGACATAATTTTGGGCCATTGATCTCTTTATCCCATGGTATATCATGGCCCATTGGGCTGTTGGGCTTCCAAGGCTATCTATTTTGGGTGGTGTAGCTAGTAGAAGACTCAACCAAGAAGAATAAAATGGAGTAGTGGAAAATCACAAACTAAGTGACTCAAGTAGATTGAGAGGGAAAAGACAACAACTATTGGGTTTAAGCCATACACTCCTTTACAAGGGGCAAGGAAAAATCCAACTACATCATCAGTGGTGAGCAAGGCATAGACATCAAGTAGGGGTGCCAGGGGGTGTTTCTAGATTCTAATATATAAAAATGACTATATACCACTGGACATTAGAGGCATGAACTCTAGGCCATCATAATATGTAAGTATTACCTCTCAACCTAGTTAAAAATAGTTTTATCAGAATAAAAAACATTCAAGGCCTTTAAAAAAAGGAATTTAACTAATTAAAAAGAAACTAAAAATGTAATTAATGTTTTTCTGAATACCTTATTAAGTTGTATTTAATTAGTTAGAGTCACTCGCATACATTCTATATTGATATTAATTATCTATTATATTTTTAGTAATATATAACAAATATTTCTTTTCAATTTGGACTCTTGATCATGACACTTTTCCCTATTTTGTTTAGTACTGTCATATTTGTTTTGAAATCAAGTTCTGAAGCATGCTAATTTTTATTTTATCAAAAAATTTAGAAACTTTTTGTGTCATTATTCATGAATAATTATGTAAAACTTTTGATTATTTTAAAAGGTAAAGATCATTGTTTTACAACTTTATGTTTTAAAAAGTAAATGTTATTTTGAAAAGTAAGGGTTTTTTTGAAAGGGTTACTTTTTATTAAGTAAATTGGGATGTGTTTTCATAATTGAGATTTGGGAAATAATTTTTATTTGTAAAATATATAGTTTTAAAAAATGAAATAAATTTTGACTTTTAAATGAAATTTTATTCTATATAATTTTTTTTGACATTTAATTTGGATATGGGAATTTTTTATGTAAAAATTATTCTAAATTAGGAATATATTTGATATACTAGAGTTTAGTTTTGGAGAAGACATAGGTAAATCCTGGATGAGTCTTATATTGGGGAGTATGATGATATCATACTTGATATTTAGTCAATATTTTAGGATCTATGGTTATGTTAGAGTATCTTTTTAGTATATGAATCCTATGATATTTAGTAAATTTAAATGAATCCATGAGTCATGTATCATAATCATGGTAAACATTTATGATATGTATTACTTTTTTTATTTGGAATTATAGATTTAGATAACTAAATGAGAAATGAGTTCATTTTTAGAAGTTGAAAAATACTATGGTGGGGATGTTTCAGTGACCTGCGTCATAGTGGATTATTAAGTGTATTAATGGTTTTCTCATTGGGAAGGAAAGTGATGAAAATAGGGTATTGATTTTTAAAATTTAGTTAGGATAATGATCATTTATATTGTTTGGGAAATCATATAACATGTATTTAGAGACTTTGAGTTAATTAAGGGGACATATAGTTATATATTTCAAATGTTTTGGAGTTAATTTTTCAGGGTGGTGGTAGAAGGTGGACACCTGATACCCAGTATCCTATCACAGTGCACTCGATTGAAAATCTTGTGTTATTTTCCCCATTGTATTTCCAGTGGGTATTAGGTGGGCTACACTAGGTACACTGTATATTCATCTTGTTTTTTTAAAGAGGGGGTAGTTTGGTGCTTTCTACCTCATTTATTTTATCCTCAAATGGAGGGGGTGTCCTTCAACCCCATTCTCCCAAATCCATCTAAAAAGGGAAGGTATCCTCTTTTTCCCTTATCCCCCCCAATTCCCCCCGTGATTCACGGTGTTCCAAGAGGGTTTCCTTCCCTTGAGTCTAGGTAATGCATCCCCTATCTTCTCTTCCACCCTAATATATTTTATTTATTTATCCATAATCTAGATTATGGATTGAGATTCTATTTCACTAAACCATGGTGAAATTACTCATTGATGTTAGGGATTATTTATTTCTTGAAAAAAGGAATATTGTATGGGTATTTTACTTCCCATTCATTATTTTTTGGATATTAGGTTGATGGGGAATGATTAATTTTAGGGTATTCAAAATTTTAGGATGAAATTAAAGGATTTTTAGAAGGAAATAGTTATGGTTATGGTGGATTATTAGTTTGGATTATTTGGTTATGGGACTTTGTTTGATGAATATCAGGTGTTGTTTTGTGGTAATTTGATTACACAGATATTATTGATGAATATTTTATGTAGCTTGTTTCAACCCTCTGTTTGGTATTCATGTTATTCTTATGACATGACTACCACTATTTTTCAAATTAATAATAAATTTAAAATATTTTTTTTGGAATAATGAATGGGTATTTTTTTAAATAATATATTAATACATCATGTTAAAGGTTTGTAATAGAAGTTTTACAAAAACCTATGTAATAGTGTTGATTAATACCTTTTTTATTTAGAGAACTAATCTATAACTTTGTCTAAAATAAGTTTTTTTTCATAAATTGTACATTTATTGTATTGGTGTTTGACCTGAAAAAGTAAATTCCAATGTTTTTTTATAGTTTTTTGGTTTAAATGTTTATTATATCCCTGAATATTCTTATATAGGAATTAATATTTGGTAAAGTATTGTTTTTCCATGGGTAACATTTTTACATTATATGTGTATTCATGGTTTCTTATGAAAAGTCCATTAAGCATGTTTTCCTATTTTAAAATTATACATTTTATGAACATAAATTGTGGTCCTATATTAATTAATCATTTACATGATTTCATTTATAGAATTTCATCCTGATTTTTTTTGATAAATCTTAAAATGGTTTAATGATCTAAAATGGAATATATTTTTTAAGATGTTCAGGTTATGCTACTTAATTTGTTTTGATAAATTAACATAATTTTTCACATGTATTAGGCCTTGTGTTAAGAAAGGAAACTTATATTTAGTTCATATTTATATTTTTTTTATCCCGATTCCTTTAGTAAAACTAAATTTAGTTTTAAAATAAAGAGTTTAAATGTTATGAATATACCTTATTTAAGAATTTATTTTAGTACTTTGTAGTGTAGTAAAAATTATGTCATTTACTACTATTATAACCTAAATTAATTTTATGTTAATGAACAATACTTAACCTTTTTTTTAATAATTTCATCAAATATGAGATAATAGATGGGTTGATTAAGTAGGAAGGAATGATTTATAGACTCAAACCTATTTGGTTTTCAATATAAACTTAAAGTTTTTTAAATTATAATTATCTTTATTTTCTAAAAGGGTTATACATAAAATTAGTTTTAAGAAATGACTTTGAGTTTTTAAAAATATTATTTTAAAGCGCATCATTGTGGAATTTCATTCGTCGGTAATATGTTTTTCCAAACTATATTTTTTAAAACGTAACTTTCCACTTAAAACTTTGTTTTTTAATTTTTTTATTATATTCATCTGTAATAATGTGTTAATTGTGAAAATAGGTTTTTAAAACTACCACTTGGATATCAATAATACTAGTTGTAAATTATCTTAAAAAAATTTTTAGCACAAAATTTGTATTTAAACCAAAGAATAAAATATATAAATGAAATTCATGCACATTTAATAAATGTTTTATAAATAAATATGTTTTTGAATCAAATTTCAATTTTTAAAAATAGTCACTATAGTGGTACACTCTCTTGGTTATTGGTTAATCCTTGTCTTATGTTTTTCATATGTTTTTAATAATATGTTATAGATAGAAATGTTTTTGGATTCTTATCAATATATTTTAGTTATTATTTATTCCATGTTTATTTATTTATTCATCCCATAACTATCATGTTTTAAGTATTAGCGATGTCATGTATTATGAAAAATTTGGATTGATATTAGCATGCTTGATTGTTTTCAATGTTTTAGTTTATCCATGTAATAACTTATTAGTACTATTTGGTATTCATGTAGTATAGAATTTGTGACACCCACATGTCATTGTAGTGATTATTTTGATTTATTTTATGATATCATGGGTCATTTCAGGTTTTGGTGTTTTTTGGGCTAGAATTTTTGAGTTTTGGAGGGTTTCTAGGTTTTACATAGTTTACCTATATGTTTTGGGATAACAATGTAGTACCCATGTGAAGGGTGATTTAATAGAAACATAACTATTTTTTATAGCATTTGATTTTTTTTGTTAAACCATATGAAGAACCCTAGAAATTGTGTGGGTGGTCTTAGGATAGGTAGTGTCCTCCTCTGGGTTTGGATAATCATGTAGCGTACCCATAATCACTTAAAATATGATTTGACCAAAATTAACTCTCCAGACATAAGAGTATTTGTCCCATATTCTTCCTCATATTCATTAGTCAACTCTTGGGAGACTAAAGAGGAGATCAAACCTCCTCCCCTCTTGATTATTGGTCCTCCTTTGGTGATTTTCAGGTAGTTTTAAGGTAAATCTTTTCCATTATCTCATATAATCCTCCTTCATTATTTTCTATGTTTTCTCTTTCTCCTAGAACCATAGTTCTCTATGTAAGAATGGTATTGGGTTTCATATGGTTGTAAACTAGGGTTTTGATCTCTTATAGAGTGTATAGGATGTCTTCTTACCTATTTGGGTGGTCTTTGTTGAAGTTGACAAGTTTCTTCTTGGGTTCCAATTCTTCCAAGTAAATGTTTCTATGTAATTATTTCATTACTGAATTATAAGTATACTTAGGATTTATAAATATATTTTTATAGAAATTATGAATATATGTGATATTCATATGATTATTTGAAACCATTTCAATGACTTTTGAGATTTGAATAAATAGTTTCTCTTTTGAATTATTTTTTTCCATGTTTGAAATGGAATATTTTTATATTAAAAGAATATGTGAAACACCTATGAGGAGATTACATGAATTGGATTTTTATCCCGTTTTGATTTTCAATGACTGAAAACTATGTTTCAATGTTGAAACTATTTTAAAGTGAGGTGTTTTACACAAAATGATTTATAAAATGGGTTCTTAAATTAATTTCAAATGTTGTCCTAAAATGAGTGTGTGATTTTCCCCTTGTAAAAATGCCTTAATGGCCATTTTAAAATTTATTCGATGTAAATGGATGTCCTTGGACTTAGATTTGATTTCAAAGAGGAAGGACAATATTTTAATGAGAGGCTTTTAAATTTTTTAAATGGTGTGAATCATTTCAATGGATCATTAAGGATTCATAAAGTTGTATTTTCTGAAATGTGGAAAGGTCTTGGAATTCCAAGCCATGATTTATGGTAAAGGATCGGTTTTCAATTTTCTTTTAACTGGATGGTTTTGGACCCATACTGATTTACCCTGTCACGACCCGACCCTACCCGGGCTCGAGCTGCAACTACCCCAAGCTCGCCTCCATAGGCCAAGGGATGGCAACCAGCATCGAAGGCACAACAACTCGGGGAGGCCTTTTCCTAAGTACCTGTATACACACATTCATCACACTCAATGCAACAGTGTAGAGTAAAATAAAAGACAAGTAAAGAAAAGGGAAACTGCTATATATATACCACAAATGTGCATCGACCTCTAAATAGTACAAGTAAAGTGCTAAAAAGGAAAAAGGGGAAAAACATGTGCCCAACTAGAAAAGGTTCCATAACCCAGCAACAAGTAAATAGAAAAGAAAACAGCTGGATGAGTCCTCCACCTAGAACCCGACTCCGACCACCACACGCGGTCCATGCTCCTGAACTCCTAAGCTCTACTAAAGTCACGACCAACCTGTCTGTCGTCTGCAAGGGCACACCAAGTGCGGGAAAAGCCCAAGCAGGGGTGAGTATAAAAAAACTCAGTAGGATACCCCGAAGGCTCGAGGGAGCAACAAAGGAGGTACCAAAGGGTGAGAAGTAGAGCGAATAGGGAATAGTAGTGGAGTACAACTGAAAGTGAAGTAAAGAGTACAGTGAAGAGTCTAACTCAACCCAACAATAGTAAAGAAGGTAGACTCATCCAGACACACGGAGCTCGAAACGGTGAGAAGATGAACTTCCCATCGAGTATTCGCTACCTATAGCAGGAAAGTAGACTCGTCCAACGACAAGAATCTAGACACGGAAAGCACGTGGCATACCCCGCACGTCTTCTCCTCTCCTGGAAGGAGAGTAACCAAACCCAAGAAGTGGGTACTGGAACAAGGTATATACATATACTTATGCTCAGAAAGAAGCCCGAACAACGTCGTAAGAGGATCTCCATCCCGTAGCTCAGCGCAAGAAAAGTGAGTCACCAATATTCCCAGAAGTAACACCATCGATGCCCAGCATCCCATACGTCTGCCCCGAACTGCAAGCCAAGGGGCTTAATCACCGAACCTCGACACTATCCGCTTTGGGCGGAACTGACTTACCCGCATGGTTTTAGATCGCATCACAAGAATGCATCTCAGTGGGAAAAGTGTCCCTCGTACTTGAGAGTTATAGGGAAAGTCAAACCACACATCTTCACTGCCCTGCAGTCGAGAGGTCTTCTCAAAGTCAAAGCCATCACAACACTGACCCGTATAACCAAGGGTCCCGCTCCGGTAATCACGGAGGAAAGCCTCAGACTAGCCTAGTAGAAAGGACTGAGCCTGGAATTCCAACAGGTGTCCCACTGCCCAGCCCTACTGGAGGGTAATTCATATCCAGATATCGGGTGACCCACTTCCCAGCCTTGCTGGAGGGTAAACCCTAATACATAATCAGGTGACCCACTTCCCAGCCCCGCTGGAGGGTAGACCTTAATACATCATCAAGAGACCCACTGCCCAACCCCGTTGGAGGGTAGACCTTAATACATCATCAGGAGACCCACTTACCAACCCCGCTGGATGGTAGACCTTATTACATCATCAGGAAACCCACTGCCCAGCCCCGCGGGAGGGTAGACCTTAATACATCATCAGGCGACCCACTGCCCAACCCCACTAGAGGGTAGAACTTAATACATCATCGCATTTGTTTGGCATTTCCAGTGTGAATGCACTGAAAATTTAATTCCGGCCACACCGGGGCTCGGAATCACACACTGTCTAAAGGCTCTGCTCTGGAATATCATCGAGAATATTCCAAAGTCTTCAGCAGCAAAAACTATGTTCTTACATCATTCCCTCCTTCATGATTTTCGTCCCTGAAAAGAAAAACTAGGGAGAAACACATGGTACTAAGACCACACCCGGCTTTTCCATACCTAGAAGAACTCTCGCACAGCTCTGCGCCACCGCACACAGACCAAAGGATTGATCTGTTCACGCGGGGTCGACCCTTGCTGATGTCGTACACCCACTCCAGACATTGGGGTTAGGGCAAGGCGGTAGGGAGCCTCACCATCCCTTTGCACGGTTTCAAACGGCCCAAAGGCTCTCAGGGGTAGCTCACCTCCCCAACCGAACCCTTACGTCGCACTCCGCGATTGGAATCACCGCCCTCACCTGAAACAAGGCCCGGTGATTCACTCTTTCAAAATATCCATATGGTGGAACACCCAAGGATATCTAGTCACTCAAGATTCCACAGTCGATGTCTCACAGCCAAGGCCCTCTTACATGCTCGGAAGCAAAGGATTTAACACCATCGACTGAAAGAAAAAGGTCCCACACCTTTTATCATACCAACACAAGGTTACACCGACGCCCTGCGCCACCCTGGTAACACCTCAAGCAAGGAGCAGGAAGGAGAACATTCTACACATAGAGTCTATCAATTCTACTGCAAAAATGTAGAAGATTCATATGGAGTACCTCTTATCACCTCATGCTCTGCATGATCGTGGACATCCAAAGCTCGTGGCTGTCCGCAGTCCCAACTGTCGGCTCCCGGAGCCTGACGTGGACTGCCTAGTGGTGATGGGAAGAACTTGTAGGGTCATTCTCCACTTCCAGATCCTCCCGCTCCCCTGCTAGCACCACCTCTTTGGGTACTACTCTGATCACGGTGCTGCCTCTGCCGTGGTGGTGCGCCTGCTGCCTTCCTAAAGCTGTCCTGGTGCCCTCCGGCGCCACTTTGGTGTACGACCACGACCCGGAGCCCACTCATAGAAGGGAACCCTCGGCTGAGGCCCTGCACTATTCTATCATAGTGTTATACGACCACGTCTCCAAAACTGGCAGTGGGAAGGCCACCTGCATCGAGGTCCTGTCCTCCTGCGCCTGCTAGCTATGACAGACATCTCGGCTCTGTCACGCCCACTGCCACTACCAACCGCAAAACGTGACAAGAATCTCTCTATCACCAACGCCTGCTCTGGCACCCTGGAATATGTGGAAATTCCCAAGGGTACTATGACAGCACGAATCTCTTGGCGGAGACCCTACTCAAACTTCCGCGCTCGGATATTGTCGCCATGGACCATGTCCGGGTAAAAGCATGCATGGTCTGTGAAACTAGCCACGTAATCGACCACCGTCATCCCTCCCAGATGAAACAGAAGGAGCTCCTGAATCCAAATGGAGCACAAACAGGAGGGGAAAAATCCTCATGAAATGACAACAGAATGTCACCCCATGAAAGTGACGACTTGTCAAGAAACCGTGTCTCCAGACTCCACCAACGCCGAGCTGCTCCATGAAACAGGTCGGTTTCCAAAGCCACCATAAGATCTGTCAACGTCTGCACATGATTGAAAAGGCGAACCACTGTCTCTAGACAACCCTCTTCTACCTGAGGGTATAGCTCACCACTGAACCTCAGTAGTCCCTGCCGCTGGAACTCACGGAGCGAGCTCAACCTGCGCTCAAGCTCAGCCTTATCTGCTAAAGCTGTCTTCTACTCAACAGGTGGGGGTGCTACTACCAGCCCACCCGGAGAAAGGGCTCACATGATGGGTCCTAGACTGAGGCCTAGTAGCTCATTGGGTCTTTGTCACGAACCAAAGCTAGTATCATGGCTGGCTGTCTTCGCATAGACATCCTAAATATTATCAAGGAGTGCCGCAGTCAGATGAGAATATATGTATATACCGACAACAAAAATGATGGCGAGCTGACTCAAGAAGGACTGTCAAGACTCAGTCCTATGTGATGCACAAACAAATTTCCCTGCAACAAGTGTCTCAGCATGCCGAGTCGACAAGCGGGTTATCAGGGTCCTGGTGAATGGATACGTCGGCCACCACACCATCACTGGACTCCCTGACCTGAGAGCCGCTCTTGAGACATGTTAACACTGTTTCCCCTAGATCCCAACCAATTCCTTTTATTTTAGGGATGTCCGAACAGCGTCCCAAGGAACGAACCACCTCTGATACCACTTTGTCACGACCCGACCCTACCCGGGCTTGAGTCGCAACTACCCCAAGCCCGCCTCCATTGGCCAGGGGCTGGCGACTAGTGCCGAATGCACAACAACTCGGGGAGGCCTTTTCCTAAGTACCTGTACACACACACGCAGCACACTCAATGCAATAGTGCAGAGTAAAAGAAAAGACAAGTAAAGAAAAGGGAAACTGCTATATATATACCAAAAATGTGCATCGAACTCTAAACAGTACAAGTAAAGTGATAAAAAGGAAAAAGGGGCAAAACACACGCCCAACTAAAAAAGGTGCCACAACCCGGCAACAGGTAAATAGAAAAGAAAACAGCTGGAAGGGTCCTCCACCTGGAACCCGACTCCAACCACCGCATGCGGTCCACGCTCCTGAACTCCTAAGCTCCACTGATGTCATGACCAACCTGTTTGTCGTCTACAAGGGCACACGAAGTGCGGGAAAAGCCCGAGCAGGGGTGAGTATAAAAATACTCAGTAGGATACCCCGATGGCTCGAGGGAGAAACAAAGGAGGTACCGAAGGGTGAGAAGAAGAGAAAACATGGAATAGTATAGGATTACAACTAAAAGTGAAGTAAAGAGTATAATGAAGAGTCCAACTCAACCCAACAAGAGGAACGAAGGTAGACTCGTCCAGACACAGGGATTTGGAAATGGTGAGAAGATGAACTTCACGTCGAGTCTTCACTACCTATAGCGGGAGAGTAGACTCTTCCAACCACAAGAATCTAGACACGGAAAGAACGTGGCATACCCCGCGCGTCTTCGCCTCTCCTGGAAGGAGAGTAACCAAACCCAAGAAGTGGGTACTGGAACAAGGTATATACATATCCTTATGCTCTGCAAGAAGCCCGAACAACGTCGTAAGGGGATCTCCATCCCATAGCTCAGCCCAAGAAAAGTGAGTCGCCAACAGTCCCAGAAGTAACACCATCGATGCCCAGCATCCCATATGTCTACCCCGAACCGCAAGCCAAGGGGCTCAATCAACGCACCTCGACACTATCCGCTTTGTGCGGAACTAACTCACCCGCATGGTTTTAGATCACATCACAAGAACGTGTCTCAGTGGGGAAAGTTCCCCTCATACTTGAGAGTTCTAGGGAAAGTCAAACCACACCTCGTCACTGCCCTACAGTCGAGAGGTCTTCTCAAAGTCAAAGACGTCACAACGCTGACCCGTATAACCAAGGGTCCCGCTCCAGTAATCACGGAGGAAAGCCTCAGACTAGCCTAGTAGAAAGGTCTGAGACTGGAATGCCAACAGGTGTCCCACTGCCCTACCCTGCTGGAGGGTAATTCATATCTAGATATCGGGTGACCGACTTCCCAGCTCTGCTGGAGGGTAATCCCTAATACATCATCAGGCGACCCACTACCCAGCCCCGCTGAAGGGTAGACCTTAATACATCATCAGGCGACCCACTTCCCAGCCCCGCTCTAGGGAAGACCTTAATACTTCATCAGGAGACCCACTGCCCAGCCCCGCTAGAGGGTAGACCTTAATAAATCATCAGGCGACCCACTGCCCAGCCCTGCTGGAGGGTAGACCTTAATACATCATCAGGCGACCCACTGCCCAGCCCCGTTGGAGGGTAGACCTTAATACATCATCAGGCGACCCACTGCCCAGCCTTGCTGGAGGGTAGACCTGGAACTAGACGACGGGCGACCCACTGCCCAACCGTACTGGAGGGTAGACCCTAAGAGGTTGTCGGGTGACCCACTTCCCAGTCTCTACTGGAGGGTAGACCCTAATACCGTCGGGTGACCCACTGCCCAGTCTCTACTGGAGGGTAGACCCTAAGAGCGTCGGGTGACCCATTGCCCAGTCTCTGCTGGAGGGTAAACCCTAGAAGTCGATGAGTAACCCACTGCTCAGCCCCGATGGAGGGTAAAACTCAGAACAGCTCTGGCCATCTCCATTGGAGAGTATAACACTGGCCAACCGAACACGGAGTGGGTATCGCGCAACCACCCAACTCCAGAACAACTCACCCAAAAGAGGTTCAACACTTGTTCCATCACTGGGTGTCACTAGCACCGCTACCAGCTGATCCATCGAGAACGAATCCAGGGGGAGACCACTCAACCCTGCTGGTCAAACAAACGAGAATAGAGCCAGGGGAAAAAATTCACCCTACTGGTCAAACAAACGAGCACAGAGGGACCCTCTACGTCGCGTGAGGTCAAAGTATGCAAAGCATAACATGACATGCACATGGGTACCACACGACATGTGGCCCCAATTTAACCCCTACCAAGCGCACAAACGTCTCAGGTACAAACCACACGTACCTCCAAGCACTCCCGTATACTCCCAGAGTATACCTCACTTTCAGACCAAGGGCTATCGTGCACACAGAACCCAACTTCAACGCGAAGGCATGACATAACATCTCTAACTTACCGCCTAAACAACTGAGGTACATCCAACCACATATTTTTAAACACCAACCTCACTCTCCCAGGAGTGCATGCGATCATACTCCTAGGTTTCGCTACAAACACGGTAGAAGGACCGCCACCGGGGAACCTTTCATATTTCCACATTTAATAAGATCATGTATGAGCCTCCGCCCAACCAAACGGATCATACCATTGTAATCCTCGAGAAAAAACACACGAGATAGACTACTTACTCGCCTCAAACGGATATCCGACGGAAAAGTCACCAACACCGCCTCACGCCCGAACGACGTCCCGTGATCCCGAGCCTCGGCCCCGAAAATAGTCAGGTGCATCACACCATTGCGATATCCTCAGGAAAACACATCAAAAAGACTGCTCACTTTAGCGCAACAGATATCCGGAGAAAAAGATACATTCCGGCGCACCGCACACGAGCGGTGCTACGTGGGCCCCACATCCTAGTCCCGAAACTCAATGGACGGATCACACCATTGCTATCCTCTTGAAAAAGTACACAAGTTCTACTAATCACTTGTCCAAAACGGACACCCGGTGATAAAGCTAGAAATCACCGTCAAGTCCCGAAATGGCCCTTGCAGGGCCCGCACCATCGTGCGGAATTAAAGCGGGAAGACTGCGCCAATGCAATGCCCTCGGCAAAACACACAAAATCGACTGCCCGTACACCCCGAACGGACGTCTGATGAAAATGATACAAAACACTGCACGCAGCTCAAAGGACGGGCCGTGGGGCCCACACCCCAACTCTGGATTCAGCATCCAAAACCACCCCGGGAAGCTTCACCCTGATGCCAGGGTCCCAACACCGCTGACGGCGCTCAAAACAGACGTCAGACGCGTCTGCGCCGTCCAAAACAAGTTCCCCAGAAAAACGTCAAACTTACTTAACACACGAGTCGGGCTACCGAAGCCCCTTGTTTCGGGAATTAAAAATTCCCGAAACCATCTCCAAAATTCCTTCTCATCGATACGAATCTACTTCCATAGACGGCGCGTGAAATGGACGCGCCGTTTGGAAGTTACTACATTTTTAAACGTCACCGGATGTAAGAGGGGGGGTGGTCTGGACCGGTCCGGCCGGTCCACATCCCCTGGACTGGATCAAGCCGGCCGGCCCGCGGCTCAGCCGGCTGAGCCGCCGCGGTCCGCGGATCACCCGCGCGGACCGTGGTCCAGCAAACCGAACTGGCCCGAAGGCCGGTATTTCTTCCACGCGGAGACCGGCAAAAGCGGGTCCGCTGTCTGCCGGCTGGGGCCAGCGACCCCGGTCTTCCGCGACCTTGCGCCCCACCAGCGCTCGCCGCCTCCGCTCTACCCCGACGCTGCGGCCGCCAGCTCGCCTTCTGGAGCAGCCTCCGCCGCGCTCGCCCGCCGCTCCCAGCTCACCTGGCCAGCGCCGCCTCACCCTGAAGACCCGCCGCCGCCCGGAGTTCGTGCCGACTGCCGTTGCCGCTCGCCGATCCGCCGTGCTGAACCGCTGGAACCCCAAAACCGCCGGGAAAAACTCCAAAACACCCCGAACTTCAACCGGCAACCGCGGACGCCTCGGAACTCCAAAATTAAAACCAAAACATGCGTCGGAGAGCTTAGAATACGTACTAAGCATACATGGTCTTTCTTCGAGGATCAAACAACAATTCGATGCTAAAATTGGGATTCAAGGGAGGTTCAGGAATAAAAACGAAACAAAAACCTCCTACCTCGTGGGCGTTGCCCGGAGCTTCGCCGCCGAACCGCCGCCTTGCCGGAGCTGCCTCGTTGGAGCTACCTCGCCGGAGTGGAGGAAGAGAGGGGGCTTGAGGGTTTCACCAGGGGTGAAAAGGGAGGAGGAGGTGGGGTGATTAAGGGTTTAAAAAGAAAATTAAATTAATTAAAATTAAAATAATTTAATCCTCAATTTTAACCCGCCTCCGAAACTTTTGGCGAGGTCAAAATTTAACCTCCCATAGGGTAAAAACCACCTCCCAATCACAACAGTGGTCTCAGAATTTGATTCCGAGCTTCCGTTTGAAAGTTATAAAACTGAACGCCCAAAGCCGTCAAATTACGAAAATGCCCCTGGAGCCATTTTTCATCGACGACCCGCGCCCGCAAAACGTACACCACTTTTAGGGTAAAAGACATGGTATGAACTCAACGGTTCCCTAAGTTTTCCAATCCGAGCCACCGTTAAAGAGATAATTTCATTTCACCATTAAACGAATAAATTAAATATTTAATTTATCTGTTACACATTCTGAAAGCGAGCAAGGGGTCCAAACGTCCCGCGATGACACGCTTTATGTCGTTCCTAGGGTAAAAACCCCATTCCGGACCCATCCGTACACTTGGATCTCTGATCTGAAGCACTTTTTAGGAGTTATTGAATTTGTTTTGCGTTTTCAGTGTGAACACACTGAAAATTTAATTCCGGCCACACCGGGGCTCGGAATCGCACGCCGTCTGAAGGTGCTGCTCTGAAATATCTTCAAGAATATTCCAAAGTCTTCCGTAGAAAAAACTGGGTTCTTACATACCCTATTATTTTTTTACCCATGTGGGGGTTATTTATCATTATAAGATTCATGTTTCACCCCTTATGTGGGAATTTTCTTGTCCATTCCATGAATGTATGAATATATGGGGATATTCAATGTGAGGGTGTTATGGGTGAGGTAGAGTTATTTATTATACGTTTCATGTTAATCATGGATTGAATATTTATTTTTCTCACTTATTTATTGCTCACGGGAACCCATGTAATAAGTGGGTGGTCTATTCTTATATTTAACTATTTAGTAAACATGTTTCTAGTGTCCCTCTAGTTATTATATGAACTAGGGATAGGTGGGGTGTTCCATTTCTAATAAGGATGGTATGGGTTAATTGGATGGCTTGTGAGTTGGATGAATTATATTCCGATAGTTGGTCCTTGAAATAAATTGACAAAGTTAGACATGTATCATATTAGGTATCCTAGGGTAGAGTCCATAATATCTTCGATTTCTTGATTAGTAGTTGACATTTGGGGTTTTGTTCTAGTGATCGATTATATCATTTCCCCTGATTATATTTTTATGAATCCCATATCTTTCTTTCATTTATTATATGCCTTATGATTGTGGTTACTACTTTGTAAGGTTTTCCTAGTTGGGTTTGGGGCCATTTTATTTAAATGGTTTTGAGAGATGCAGGGAAACCAAAATTTGAATTTAAAGACTCTTTTGTGGATTTTTAAAGTGTATTTAAAAATTGGTGTTTTGGATTAAAGAAGGCTTTGAAAAGTTAAATATTTTTGAAGTGATTATTTTTATTTAAAGAAAAAATGGGTTGTTTTTATGAAGTGATCATGGGTGTGTGTATTTTAAAAGGGATTAGGTAGGTGGAATTTTTTCGAAGTGTGTTTTTTCATTTTATGAAAACAATGTGGAACATTTTAAAAAGTGATTATAATATTGATAATTTATTTCACATGCTTTATGTTTGTAAATATTAATTTATAGTTACATTTTGAAACTAGAATTTATGAATTTCTATATTAAACTAATTTCATAGTGTTGGTGAGTGGCGACCTACTGGGATATTTAACTCATCCCTATATATTTCAACTTCCAGATTTCTAGTTGGACTCATGTTTTGTTCCTTGAGACTAATGTGGGGTTAATTACATAGTGGAGAGCTACTATAGGTTTCATAAAGACGATTTAGGAATTTCCTAGAGTTTATTGAGGTATTTTTTATTTATAGTTAGTGTTTTATCTGGAAAGGCGGTCATCCTTATAACTACTTTAGTTTTGTATTTTTATTTTAGTTGGTTACGCCAAGATATAAATTTTTTATTATGGATGTTTTTTATATTTATGAAAATGGGTTGGATTAGTGATGATGCCTATAGACTATTTGGTATGTTCATTTATTTTGGTTTCTTATATGATTGATATTTCATAGGTTTCCAATGTAAGTACAATCTATGTAACAACCTGAGATTTTATGAGAATTATTTTTTTAATTTCATTGATGTCTTGTGTTGTACACTACATAAAAATTAGCTTGTGCTATACGCAACACCGTATTAGCTTGCAGTATACACAACACTATTCTTGGCTCGTGTTACACACAATTTCAAGTTCATTTTGTAGAAATTATTCTGCGCAACATTATGTATAGATTTTGTTTAATGTATAAATGAAATATGTTTTCATTATGTTATACAAAACAACAAATAGATCTTGCACTACACGCAACCTTGACTTGGCTTGCATTACATGCAATCGTGACCTTCCTCGATAGCGTGTGTAGTACGCAATACCGGGTTTCACTAAACAATGAGATATTGTTATAATATTATTATGGACTAGCCGTTATGAATAGTATTAACTACATTTTGAATTTTATAACATTATTATTCATCTTACACATTTTCTAGAACATGGTACGAGAACAAAATAAATTTTTTGGGTAAAATAAGTATTTTTAAAAAAATGCAGTTTTGCCGCCTTTTGATGGAAAACCCACTTTAAATCTAGTGTTTGACATGTTTATAAGTTAAATTTGTCAAAATAAAATTATTCTTTGGAATCAGAATATAAAAATTTAATTTGGATAAATTTTTAATATTATTCTGATAACTTTCATATTTTAATGAATAGTAAAAACACGCTATATTTTAATTAAAAATAACTTTTTTCATCACAATAATTTATATGGTTAGATTATATTTTTAATTGGTTTTAAAGTGTAATTAGAATATATTTTTACCATTTAATCCAATTTTGGTCATTGGAATTAATTTCACTTTGAAATTGGATGTAAACAAGTGTCGATCTTTTGATAGTTATTGTTTCTTAAAAACACGCTATTTGTTTTGATAACGGGAATTAATTTTAAAATTAATTAATGAAAATTATATGTTTTTAATTTGGGAAAATAGAAATCACTTTTTAATTCAGAATATCAAATATATCTTAGGCTGAATTTTTGGTCTTTTTCTGAAAAACATCAATTTTTGATGAATAGTGAAACCACTTAGTGGTAGTTAAAAAACTGACTCTTTCATTTAAATGAAATTTTACCACTTATGTGAATTGAATTTCAAAAATCCAACATACATGGTTGTTATGAAGAAGTAAAATTTGGTTCAATAAGATGAAAATAATTTTTGGTGAATAGTAACTTTTGACTTTTATTTACTGCGATTAAATGTAAATAGGGTAATTCAAGGTTAAAAAAATATTATAATAATTAAAAATTACCATAACACTTGTTCTAACCTTATTGGATGAGTAGTGGCCGACCATGGGAATTATTGGGTCAATTTGGGGACCCCATTGAGCCACTTGGTAGTGATAATGACAATTTGGATTAATTAATTTAATGTAAAGACAAAATTGACATTAACAAAAATATTTTAGTAATTAATTTTAATAAGGATTTATATAAATTATATTATCGACTATAAATATTCATTGGAAATATAAAAATATTTCCTACATGATGGTATTTATTTTATAATTTTTAGACATCAAATAATTTAAATTATTTATGACACAATAATGATGCAGTATTTAACTCATTAATAAATGATTTAAATAAATAAGATTATAATGATTAAAATATTATGTAAAACATGTAAAATTATGATTGTATGATTTTATTTCCACCATGAGTCATCTTATATTAATCTTTAATGATTTTTGGATCTTTTGAAACCGAAGATAAGTTTATAATAAAATAATATTTTCACACTTTCCAAAAGAGCCCCTCCTCCCCCTTATAAAAGGAGACCATTTCTATCCAATTTCTCACACCTCTCAAGCCATTTGGCGCGTCCAACCTCTGCCCAATTAAGCTCCCTACATCCCTCTACTCCCCCTATAGGACTTACCATAGGCATAAGGCACTTCAAGAATTCTGTTTGGTTCAAACCAAAGGAAGTTACCCAAATTAAAGGTAATAATTTCTTTTAAATTGTTTTCCTTTATTCTACTTCTCCAACCCATAAACTATTTTTATTCCTTTATTTTGTAACAAAAATAGTATCCTCAATATAATAGGATGTTTTTATGATAATGATTAGAACTACACTTACACACACCACCATCTAATGGATGAAGAACATAATGTTTCAGTGGATGGAAAACTAATGCCTCACGAAACGATGATTGTTCGATTTTCTCCTACCGCCTCTCATGGTGGAAGTTATGATGGAAATGTATTTATATATGATATATATTATTTTTATTATTTCCTTATTCTTCTTTACTTCCCAATTATATCAAGACTTTATGGTTTCCATAGTCGGTAAATACGATAATCTCATTTGAGGAAGTGCCGACTACCGCCCCCTCAAAGTGATGTGATTCGTTAATTCCTTATGTGGGATGTATAAAGGATGGAGTTAATGATATTATATATGATATTATACTGAAATTATAATATACCTATGTATAATTATGTTTTAATTCCATTAGAATAAGAAATAGAAATGAAAGTAGCGTTCATGCGTACTTACGGCTTACTGTCTTCATGAACGATGCATTTTATTTCTTACCTCCATATGTTATTTACTATTATAAACACATGTATATGATGGATATATATGATATATATGATATATAAATCATTAATATAATTCTGGATATAATGAACCTTTGACCACATGAATAACAAGTAATTATAAGAAGTCCATTTTTGACTCAAGTACCAAATATTGACAAAACAAACGTTATTAACCTAAATGGTTACATAATGTTTATAACATGGTAATAAGTGATATAAAAGGAATAATAAAATTGAAAAATGTTCTTAAGAAAGTAAAAATTAACTTTGGTTTATTATTCAGGAGATTAAATAATGATCGAGTCAAGTCGGACATGAGGTAAGGGAACTTTTTAACCCAATATCTGTTCTTTGGGTTGATCTCCTCTTTCTTGTTTATGTCGTTCTTTGATTATGTGAGAAATGAATTTTTATATCTTATCATGTATTTATAATTTCTTTATGTGACCTTATAGTTAATACCCAAAATTGATCTATTTTATTTACAAAAAAGATCTTTGTAAGGGACAACTTTTCCAATCTCATTTTTATCCGAGATTGTTTATTCGTAAGTATTTACTGGGGTTATTGTTATCATCCATTTACATGTTTTATAAAAGTGTTTTTATGTATTTTTAAAGTACTTTTTACTAATTTATTACTTTTACCACATGTTATTCAAGGAATATTTCTGTAGCGGCGGCGGGTACTATAGCAGGTAATGTAGTTGCACGGTGTACTGTAGCAGTACTGTTCACAGAGGGTCCTTTGGGAAAAAAAAATGGGCTTTCAAGCCTTGTATTCAGGCCACTTGGCCTTGGGCCTTCGGGTTATGTATTGGGTCTCCCTCTACCCTCTAAAGAGGTCTTTTATTTAATCATAAATTGAGGCTTCTTCCCCAAACATTTAAAAAAATGAAACCAATTTTATTCATTGGGTTATTATAAATGATGTATGTTTATTTTGTGGCACAAGTAAGAATGATTTCATTATGAGATGGGTGGGACCTATATCTCCCTCAAATTCATTGGGTAAATATTTATATCTCATGAGATAGACATGGCTAGAATGATATGTTAATCCAGTTCAGTGATACTGGACTGGAACGAGGAGTGAACTCAATTCAGAAAGGGTCTTTATCCACTAAGATGGTCTTGGCAGCAATGCCTTGGCTATTATGGAAATCATATAATGTGCTTAATGGTTTTCCATAATTACATGTTTTATTCCCATGCTTTTTTATTATGATTGATGTTCCATTATGATATATGCCTTACGTACTTCCAAGATTTATGTCTTTGCTCAAGATTTTGATGTTTAGATTTTATGTTCAAGTTTTTGCGTTCAAATGTTTATGGATTGTTTTATGTTCTCTATGTTTACCCTTAATGAGCATTTGAGCTCACCCTTTTTATGTTTTCTTTTCCCTGGGATATAAGGAATGGTTTTAGGTAAGAAAACAAAAGGAGAAAATATTTATGGGAGATGTTGAAGATCTTTCACCATGATTAGAAGATTGTGTTCAGAGTTTCCAAAGACACTATACTATTACGATCCTTGAGGGTTGGTTTTTTTATGTATTAAGTATTCCGAAAAAGTAATGTAATGTCCATGTACTTCATGTTTGGGGTCTCTACAGTTGCTATCCGAGGAAAGGTTTAGTCAACTTTTGGAAACTAGGATGCGAGAACTTTAGTGAGATCCCTAGAGATATTTATAAGGTATGTATAGGGATGTCCCTAAGGTTTAATATAACTATAGGTTACAAACCTAGAATTATTTTGATGATCATGAATAACCTAGGGTGAACCTAGGGTGTCAAGGATTAAAGAATATGTGATAAGTTATACATCCCATAAGTGACTTTTTATGATTATGTGGTTCCCTGTTATTTTAACGGTTTCTTACACCGTGGTTTTTGGTTTTAGTCAATAGAGGGATCCTGAAGGAATTGGGTCATCATTGAATCCAATGGAAAAATTGGTGACTATGAGAAACAAAATTGCGTAATTCTTAGAAAGATAGATTTTGTGATTATGACGAATCCTTCATTGCGATATATGATTAACAAGGTGAACTTTAGTGGTATTCCTAATTCATCAAATAAGAGGAATATGGACTTTTATACATATTCACATGATGAGGATCATAGAGAAAGGAAGATTGCGATTTCTAAATAAGGGAAGAAGAACCTTGATGAATACATCAAATGGAGGGGAAGATGTTATCTGTGTGGAGAGAAGGGTTATAGAGTGACAGACTGTTATGGAGTTCAATGTCTTATCTGTGGAGAACATGGGCATTACCCAACTCAATGCCCTGACCTAAGAGGTTAATTATAAATCAAGGAAGGACTTATTCCATGACAATCATTGAAGAGGATGTATTGAAGTGTTTATGTATTGTTATTCAAGAATAATGTTGTTGAGTTAATTTTATGGTATATTGGAATATCTATGTATTGGTCCATTGTGGTTTTCAGTAGTTTTATGGTACCAGTAACTATGAAAAGTGATTGAAATATTTTTGGAAAGCAGATGAAATGCGCATAATGAATGGATAAGGAGAAAATAATATGTATGATAGTATTCATGAGCTCATGACAGATATAAGGACAAAGTGATATCATGGTTTGAGTATATCGAAATTTTGGGATTTTGGTATGTGGAAAGAGTTAACTTTTGACAGCATTCATGTTTTGACTAAGGTTCAATGGGTATTCATTTTTCAAGAGAATACATGATTAAGGTATTCACATGTTTGTAATGTGACCAACGAGATATATCTTATGATATATGGGTGATAAATGATGGTATTCATATGATTGGTAGATAAAATTTCTAGTAATTGTTTTCTTTATACTATGAGCTTGGATAGAAGTATTTTGGATAATTCTTAAGGTTGGAATGGATTAAGTTGGACATCAGATAGTATTTTTTAAGGCTAGAACTTTTTTTTTGATATTATTGATGGGATGTTATAATAATGCAGTTTTAGAAAAAGCACAACCCGTAGGATGGGAGACAACCCATCACGTCAGACAAGGCTGTGGAAATCAAACCCACAACTAAAGTGCGACATGCCTTTATCGCCTACCACTGGCCTACAGGAAGTTCCTGGTTAGTAGAAACTAGTTTTATTTTATTAAGAGGTATGATAGATGAATTATAAGTCCATTTTGGGAACCATATACGATTAATCTTACCATAGATGGACTTATGTATATTTAATAACTTATGATAGTGGTATATGGAATGACCTATCTTACTATCGCATGATCTGCTAACACTTCGAGAATGACAAATTCAACTTCATTTCTTTAAATAAGAGATAAAGTGGAAATTTTTCATAGGATGACCAACAATGATATTACACTGAAATCAAGTAAGTATTTCTTCTAATTCAAAATTTTCAACTTTAGGGAAATGGTATTGAAAACCAAAAATGTTGTCTTAGTGCTCTTATATCTGATGAATCAGATGGTACCTCAGATCATCACAAATTTATGGCTTTGTGATTTTTGGATTTTCATAGCCATGTTCTCTACCACTCTCCATCAGAACTTGATGGTTATATTTCTCTTCCAAATCCATATTTTCACCTCTGTTCTCCTATGTGGGAACCCAAGTGATGAGTTACTTTGGGTATCCGTTTTATTTATAACGTTAATTTTTTTAAAAATTAAGTTTTATTATTCTTTTTTACGATGCGGGTTTCTACGAAAGAAACTTTCCAGTAGTAAACCATTTATAACCCTGGTGAATTTCGAGGGCGAAATTAATTTTAAGGGGGGTAGAATGTAACAACCCGAGATTTTATGAGAATTATTATTTTAATTTCATTGATGTCTTGTGTTGTACACTACACCAAAATTAGATTTTTCTATACGCAACACCGTATTATCCTGCAGTATACGCAACACTATTCTTGGCTCATGTTACACACAATTTCAAGTTCGTTTTGTAGAAATTATTCTACCCAACATTATGTATAGATTTTGTTTAATGTATAACTGAAATAAGTTTTTATTATGTTATACGCAACAAAAAAAGTATCTTTCACTACACGCAACCTTGACTTGGCTTGCATTACACGCAATCATGACCTTCCTCAATAGCATGTGTAGTACGCAAAACCAGGTTTTACTAAACAATGATATATTATTATAATATTATTATGGACTAGATGTTATGAATAATATTAACTAAATTTTTAATTTTATAACATTTTTATTCATCTTACACATTTTCTATAACATGGTATGAGAACAAAATAATTGTTTTGGGTAAAATAAGTATTTTACAAAAAAATGCAGTTTTCCTCCTTTTGATGACGCACCCACTTTAAATCTATTTTTGAAATGTTTATAAGTTCAATATAACAAAATAAAATTCTTCTTTGGAATTAGGATATAAAAATTTAATTTGGATAAATTTTTCATATAATTCTGATAACTTTCATATTTTAATGAATAGTAAAAACACGCTATATTTTAATTAAAAAAAACTTTTTTCATCACAATAATTTATATGGTTAGATTATATTTTTTATTGGGTTTAAAGTGTAATTGAAATATATTTTTACCATTTAATCCAATGTTGGTCATTGGAATTAATTTCACTTTGAAACCTGATATAAACAAGTGTCGATATTTTGATAGTTATTGTTTCTTAAAAACACGCTATTTCTTTTGATAACGAGAATTAATTTTAAAATTAATTAATGCCACTTCTATGTTTTGAATTTGAAAAAATAGACATCATTTTTGAATTCGGAATATAAAATATAGTTTAGGCTGAATGTTTGGTATTTTTCTGAAAAACATCAATTTTTGATGAATAGTGAAACCACATAGTGGTAGTTAAAAAACTAACTCTTTCCTTTAAATGAAAATTTACCACTTCTGTGAATTGAATTCCAAAAATCCGACATAAATGGTTGTTATCATGAATTAAAATGTGGTTCAATAAGATGAAAACAATTTTTGGTGAATAGTAACTTTTGACTTTTATTTACTGCTGTTAAAGGTAAATAGAGTAATTCAAGGTTAAAAGAATATTATAATAATTAAAAATTACCTTAACACTTTTCTTAACCTTATTGGATGAGTATTGGATGACCACGGGAATCCTTGGATCGATTTGGGGACCCCATTGAGCCACTTGGTAGTGATAATGACAATTTGGATTAATTAATTTAATGTAAAGACAAAATTGACATTAACAAAAATATTTTAGTAATTAATTTTTATAAGGACTTATATAAATTATATTTTAGACTATAAATATTCATTGGAAAGATAAAACATTTTACTACATGATGGTATTTGTTTTATAATTTTTAGACATCAAATATTTTAAATTATTTATGACACAATAATGATGCAGTATTTACCTCATTAATAAATGATTTAAATAAATAAGATTATAATGATTAAACTATTATCCAAAACAAGTCCAATTATGATTGGTTAATTTTATTTCTACCATGAGTAATATTATCTTCATATTTAATGATTTTTTGACATTTTAAAACCGAAGATAAGTTTATAATAAAATAATATTTTCACACTTTCCGAAAGAGCCCATCCCCCCCTTATAAAAGGAGACCATTTCTATTCAATTCCTCACACCTATAAATCCACTTTGGCTTGTCCAAACTCTGACCAATTAAGCTCCTTACATTCCTATCCTCCCCTTATAAGCCTTACCTTAGGCATAAGGCACTTCATGAAGTCCGTTTGTTTCAAACCAAAGGAAGTTACCCAAATTAAAGGTAACGTTTTCTCTTAAATTGTTTTCTTTTATTATACTTCTCCAACCCCTAAACTCTTTTTAATCCTTTATTTTGTAACAAAAAAAGTATCCCAAATATACTAGGATGTTGTTATGAGAATTATTGGAACTAAAATTACACACACATCCATCTAATGGATGAAAAACACAATGTTTCTGTGGATGGAAAACTAACGCCTCACGAAACGATGATTGTTCGATTTTCTCCTACCACCTCTCATAGTGGCCATTATGATGGAACTGTATTTATATATGATATATATTATGTTGATTATTTCATTATTATTCTTTACTTCCCAATTATATCAAGCCTTTATGGTTTCCATAGTGGGTAAATATGATAATCTCATTTGAGGAAGTGAAGACTATTGCCCCCTCAAAGTGATGTGATTCGTTAATGCCTTATGTGGGATGTATAAAGGATGGAGTTAATGATATTATATGTGATATTATACTGGAATTATAATATAACTATGTATAATTATGTCTTAATTACATTAAAATAAAAAATAAAAATGAAAGTAGCGTTCATGCGTACGTACGACTTACCGTCTCCATGAACGGTGCATTTCATTTCTTACCTCCATATGTTAGGTACTATTATAAACACATGTATATGCTGGATATATATGATATATATGATATATAAATCAGGAATATCATTATGGATATAATGAACCTTTGACCACATGAACAACATGTAATTATAAGAAGTCCATTTTTGACTCAGGTACCAAATATCGACAAAACGAACGTTATTAACTTAAATGGTTACATAATGTTTATAACATGGTAATAAGTGATATAAAAGGAATAATAAACTTGAAAACGGTTCTTAAGAAAGTATAAATTAACTTTGTTTTATTATTCAGGAGATTAAAGAACGATCGAGTCAAGTCGGACACGAGGTAAGGGAACTTCTTAACCCAATCTCTGTTCTTTGGGTTGATATTCTCTTTCTTGTTTATGTCATTCTTTGATTATGTGAGAAATGAATTTTTATATCTTATCATGTATTTATACTTTCTTTATGTGACCTTATAGTGAATACACAAAAGTAATCTATTTTATTTACAAAAAGTTCTTTGTAAGGGACAACTTTTTCAATCTCGTTTTTATCTGAGATTGTTTATTCGTAAGTATTTACTGGGGTTATTGTTATCATCCATTTCCATATTTTATTAAAGTGTTTTTATGTATGTTTAAAGTCCTTTTTAACCATTTTTTAATTTTACCACATGTTATGAAAGGAATATTTCTTTTTTTACCATACGAGGAACTTTTTGACTTTTCCCGCAAAAGTATGAGGAGAATGTTTTTTTAACTTATACAGCATGAAAGGATTTTTACGGTTTTATAACGCCTTATTTTCAAGAAGATTACTATAAAATATTTCATGACTATTTTCTAAAAAATAATTTCCTTTTAAAATTTCATGGTATTTTGTGAAAACAAAATGATTTTGAAAAAGAAAGGATATTATCCTCAAGAATTCATTTCAATTGTTTTGTCAAAACTATTTTCCATATAAGACGAAATTATTAAGTATTATTATGTTCCAAGTATAATGTATCTATTATTTACATGGTTTTATTTTTCTTATGATGAAATGATATCCATTTCTTTTATATGTATTATATGATGATGGGATGATGTTTATGAAAACCATTTTATTCATTGGGTTATTATGAATGATGTATGTTTATTTTGTGGCACAAGTAAGAATGATTTCATTATGAGATGGGTGGGACCTATATCTCTCTCCAATACATTGGGTAAAGATTTATATCTCATGAGATAGACATGTCTAGAGTGGTATGTTAATCTAGTTCAGTGATACAGGACTGGAACGAGGAGTGAACTCGATTCAGAAAGGGACTTTGTCCACTAAGATGGTCTTGGAAGCAATGCCTTGGATACTATGGAAATCATATCATGTGCTTATTGGTTTTCCACAATTACATGTTTTATTCCCATGCTATTTTATGATGATTTATGTTCCATTATGATATATGCCTTACATACTTCCAAGATTTATGTATTTTCTCTGGATTTTGATGTTTAGATTTTATGTTCAAGTTTTTGCATTCAAATGTTTATGGATTGTTTTATGTTCTCCATGTTTACCCTTACTGAGCATTTGAGATCACCCTTTTTATGTTTTCTTTTCCCCAAGATATAAAGAAAGGATTTAGGTAAGAAAACAATAGGGGAATATCTTTATGGGAGATGTTGAAGATCTTTCACCATGATTAGAAGATTGTGTTCCGAGTTTCCAAAGACACTAAACTATTACGATCCTTGAGTGTTGGTTTTTGTTTTGTATTAGGTATTCTGAAAAAGTAATGTAATGTCCATGTACGTCAGGTTTGGGGTCTCTACAGTCTACATTAGACTCTCAGTGGATACCCAACTTCTGTTATCACTACTTTGGGAGAAATCATTCCCAAATGGATTCTTGTGATCCCCATGCACTAGTTTATAGCCCAAGGGGATTGGAAATTCACTTAAAGACTTATGGTGAGTTGGGTCAGGTGTCGAGCAGATTGTATCTTGGGTTGATTTTCTGCAAAATATTATCATGATAATATCATGTTTTTCATTACATATACATATATATTTTTTTCATTCAATATAGATCATGTGGATATTTTTATATTGTTATTATAAACTACATAATAGTAATGCTAACCAGTGATGAAATGGGATAGGCTCGCAACATTATGATTAATATATCCCTTTCCCCTATAAAAATGGACATGCTATAATATTTCCCTGACTTGGCCTAAACTAACCCATTTCCCACGGGATGGGTATTATACCCTGAATTGTTTTATCTGACTCCCTAAATGGGATCAAAACTAGGTTCCTTGATTAGAATAACCACATTTAATACAAGATAGTCTCGACGGAGGTATACATAAGTATGGTCCCTCCCAGTAAAATGTTTCATTTGTAATATTTAGTATTCATATATAAATAAATTATTAATTTATTTCCACCATGTTTTAATACATACTTTTAACAATTTTTATTGATATATATATATCTATGTGTGTGTAGACATGTTTACCAATACACTTGTTTAGTTGAAATTTGGGATGAGATGCAGTCAATGATGGAATAATGAATATTTATGCTCACACCCTGCATATGCACTCTAATGGACATGAAATTACACTTACCACATCTCAGATATGAGAGGTTACATAGGTTTCTATTTTTGTAACATCCTAGGTAAATAAATAATATGAAATTTTTATATTTATTAATATTTGTGAATTAAATATTAATTATACTTTAAATGGGATTCTATGTATGATATAATACTCAACACACTACAACAGGTTTCTCTAAAATCTTACGTTCCACACAACGTTGAGTTATACCAAAAAATAATATAATAATATTATTATTTTAAATGGTAGTTAACGCATAGCCGTTGTATTGGAAGGAATGAACGGGACTAACTAAAATATGATTATAAATGTTTTTTAAATGTATTTCATTTATTCAATTAATTTTAGGGGCTTAAAAGAATAAGTAATCCGATTTTAGGCATAAAATACTCTTATATTTTTTAAAAGGTCATTTTGCCGCCATTTGATGGTGAACCCTTTTTAAATATAGTTTTCCCCACTTATATATATATATATATTATATTTTTAAGAAATAAACTTCTTATATAGAATCAGGACATCAAAATTTACATTTGATAAATTTCTAGTAATTTTATGATAAAGTTCATTTTTTAATGAAAAGTGAAAAATACTATATTTTAAGTCAAAACTATCTTTTCATCTAATTTATTTATATAGTTAAGTTGTAATTTTAATTGGTTTTAAAGTTTAATTGAATTATATTTTTATCATTAAATCCAATTTTGGTCAATGGAAGTAATTTCACTTTGAAATTGGACATAAACACATGTCAATCTTTTGGTAGTTTTTACTTCTTAAAAACACGCGTTTTGTTTTTGACAAGGGGAATTAATTTTAAATTAATTGATACAAATTATATGTTTTGAATTTTTAAAAATGGATTCCATATTTGGAATCAGGAGTTACAAATTGTGTAAATATGTAACTTTTATTTTTAGACATTATAAATAGTAACTTCGGTAAATATTTTATTCACCATGGTTAAAGGGTAAATTTGGTAAATAAGGATATAAAAATAATATTATAATAATATTAAATTACCCTAACACATGTTATAACCCTACTGGATGATATATTTACAACCATGGTTATCCTTGGGTCGATTTTAGGAGCCCATGGATCCACTTGTGTGTGAAAATGATATTTAATTACTTTTAATTTAATGTTAAGGAAAATATACCCTAAACATGTATCTTTTAGTAAAACATTTTTTATATGGGGTTATATAAGTAATATATTAGACTATAAATATTAAATAGAAATATAAAAATATTTTATACATCATGATATTTTATATATAATTTTTTATACATTAAATAAATAAATTTAGTTATGACACAATGGGGATGCAGTGATTGCTTCACTAATAAAGCATTCAAATAAATGATATTATAAATGTTAAAATAAATGTAATTTTGTTATTTTGATGTCATAAATGAATTTTTTGGATGATATTTACATATTATAATTGTATTAATGAAGTTTTTTTATGTAATCAAGTTATGGATTTTTAAAAAAATTCATGATATGAATAGTGTCAAAATTGACATAATTCATATTTTAAAATATAAAATATTTTATTAAATATTATAAAATTCAAAAAAATATATTATTTAGTGAAATAGTTATCATAAGTCTAAAATTTTATTATTTACTCTTTAATTGGATATTTTTCATGTTTTTATAACTATTTTGATTCTCAAATTGTTAATTTCTTGATAAAAGGGTAAGAGTAAAAAAGGGTTAAATAAAATATATAATGATTAAAAAATATCCAAAACCTGTCTAATTCTTATTGGATGATTTTATTTCAACATATATTCATCTTATATTCGAAATAACTTAATTAGGACTCATTTATAATCGAAATAGAATTTATAATAAAATAATATTTCAAGATATTCCTTAAGTGCCCCTCCTCCTTCTTATAAAAGGCCACAACATCTAACCCTTACTCACTCATCTCAAGCACCCGTGGATCATCCAAAATCTGAAAAAATAATCTTCAAAAATCCCTCTATTCCTCCTATAATCCTTTACTTGGGTAGAAGGAAATCCAAGAAGGCCTTTTAGCTTAAATCAAAAGGAGTTACCTGATTTGAGGTAATGTCTTCTTCATGCTTCTTTCATTTATTTTCCCTTCTCCAACACCATAACTATCTTTATTCAATTATTTTATAACAAAACCAGTATATTAAATATACAAGGTTTTTTATGAGAATTATTCTACTTACACGAACAAAAATCTCCCTCTATTGGATTTAGAACATATTGTTTCTGTGGACGGAAAAATACTGCCTCACGAAACGATGATTGTTCAATTATCTCCGACCGCCTCTTATGGTGGATATTTTGATGTAACTGAAATTAAATATGATATATATGATATATATTTTTCTCTATTATTAAGTAATTATCATTTATAACACACCTTTATTTTGTTCATGTTGTATAAATACAATAATTTCATTTGAGGAAGTGCAGACCACCAACCCCTCAAAGAGATATGACTCGTTAATGCTATACATGGAACCTATAAAGGATGGAATTAATGAAATTATGTAACATATATAACATAGATATTATAATGGAATTATAATATACCTATGTATCATTTAGCTTTCATTCCTTTAAAAATGAAAAATAAATTAAAGTAGTGTTCATGTGTACGTACGACTTACCGTTTCCATGAATGGTGCATTTCATTTTCTTATATCCAAATATTAGGGACTATTATAAAAAAATATATAATGGATATAAATACATATATACTGTATATATATGATATTTAAATCATGAATACAATTCTAGAGATAATGGATTTTTGACCACATGTACAATTTGTAATTATTACAAGTTCATTTTTGACTTAGGTACCGAACATCGACAAAAAGAACGATATGAACTTTAATAATTATATAATTGTTATGGAAAGGTAATAAGTGATATAAAAAGAATAAAAAACTTGGAAAATGTTTTGATGAAAGTATAATTAACTTAATTTTATTATTTAGGGAGATAAAGAATGAACAAGACAAGTCAGACACAGGGTAAGGGAACCTTTCACCCTCCTCTTTTAGTCAAAGATTTATTTTATGTTATGTATTTTAATTTATATTTTATTATGTTGGGATAGGTTATTAAATATCCTTATTTTTGTAAATGACGAAGGGATTGTTTCTTTTTAACGTACGTGGTGACAATGACCTTTTTTCCACCGCAAGAATTATTTGATATTTGGATTCCTCTACATGCCATAGTGTTTTTAAATGTAAAATAAATACCACATACCCTTTTTATGTATTTTGGTATTTAAAATGGTTTTTATAATTGATTTATTATGTCAATATATTGAAATGATATCCTGTGATTTCAATGTGGAAATTTTATCTTTCCTTTATGTGTTATGACTATGTTATGGTTCTTGGGAATTGTTTACATATACGGGTGGTTCTATGATAAACCTAGGGTGGGTGATATTGATATAGGTCTCCAATGAATTGGGTAATTTGACAGAGGTAAACATTAATGTTTCTCCTAATATATTTAGGGAATATACTATGATGGGTATTGCAAACGTAAATCCCTATATAGATGTGAAAGCTACAATATAGGTATGTTATGAATGCCACAAGTTAACTTTATGATTTATGATTTCTATGTGTTATTCATAAATCTTAATATTTCATGAGGTATGTTAAGGATCTTATGTTTTCTGAGTGAAAAGTATGATTTCATTGATTTCCATGTATTGATGGACTAATGTTTTCTTTTAGTATTTTATAACCCCTAATGATACTTTTATGCTCATCCCATGTTTTTTTAAATGTTTTTCATAGGTTATAATGAAGGGTAAGAGAAAAGATGAATTCAAGAAGATTTATATCAAGAAAAGAATTATTTTTTTATTTAAAGAGTTTTATTTTTGTGAAAACAATTCATTAGAGTAGAAGTGTCTACTTTGTAATCCCTTGAGATATAATGTAATATTTTTGGCCTAATTATCTAAAACTCAAAACCTAAAAATATCCTCAATGTGAATTATTAACTTAATTCAAGATCATGTAATGTTTAAGGCTGGGGCCTTACAGTTGGCATCAGAGGTCAGTTTAGATAACTTTAGGGGTTAGGGTGTTATTTAAGCATAAGTTATACAACCGTAATGGTTATCATATTAGAAAGATTCATAGTTATTTTAGATAAATCGAATGAGTTTAAGATAACATGAATATGTATATCTTAGTGGTTACCCTCCTCATAAGATAGTATATGATGATTTTACTGGTATACTCACACTGACCTTTTTGGTTTTAGTAAATTTCTAGATCTAGCAGGCACTAAAGTAATAATGTATGTGAAGGAAACTGTGGTGGTTTTCTGAATAATCAACTGAATGATGTGGGAGTTTCAATGGGAAATCTTGTGTTTATTCTTAACAAACTATATATTGTCATGATTGACCACATGAAACTTAGTGATTTTTTAAGGCATCATATATGCGAGAAACGAATCCCTATGGAATTTAAGGTAATAATCATAAAGGTAAGTATATTAAAAAACCTATGTTTCAAGGACATGAAAAAAAACACCTAAGAAAATGATTCAAATAGACATGAAGATGTTATATATGTGGTCATTAAGGTCATACAGTAATAACCTACCACAGAAAAAGGAAGCATTTAGTTGACTCTAGAAAAGGGAAAGAAGTTCTTTCGGAGGAATCAATTGAATGTTTTAAATGTGGTGTGCTTGGTCATTACACAAATAGATGTCCTATGGAGAAGGTTCGTGAATGGGATCAGGAGGACCATACAAATATATGTTTACCAATACCTAATTCCATTATAATTGATGATGAGGAAACTGACAATGACCTATAAATGGTATGGATTATTTCTTAGCTGATTACTTGAAATTATTTAAATCTTAGGAAATTATGCATGATTTTGTATGTAGGAAAGAAGTATAAAATAACAAGATGGAAAAAATGGATAAAGGATCAAGAATAATGTTTGATGATTAAGATGTCTACATTTTAGGAAATAAATAGTTATGTCAGTTCTATGAATGATGATATGTTTAAATATATAAATGATGGGATCACTTTAGAAGAATTATAGTATTTGTAACCCTTAAGTTTTTATATAAAAATTTTTATTGATGAAGAATTATCTTTTCTTTTGTGGATATAGTTATAAAGAACCATTAGGGTTTATATGATATTTGAATTTGAGGTAATTAAGTGTTATTACTTTTTGGGATGAAAAATTTGACGTATGGGATAACATTTGAGGTTAAAATATGTTATAGTTATTGCTGATAATTTTATATCATTTTGGGAATGTTTTAATAATTATATAGTTTTAGGAAAAGGACAAACTACAGGAAGGGTGAAAACCTATTGCGTCTAGTAAGGCCGTGAGAATCGAACCCACAACCGAAGGGCGCATCGCGTACCACTGGCCTTCATGAAGACCATGCTTAGTACAACTTATTATATTTATTTAATTGATTTTATAGATCAAGAATAAGTTGATTTTTAGAACTTATGATATATTAAATGGATATCCTTAGTATAGTAAAATTGTTTGGGGATTAAGTGATAAATGTTATTTTGGAAGATGTTAACTCTTTTTGGGAACACTATATGCCTAAGGAAAATTGAATACTATGGGATTTCATTTGAGGAGTAATAGAGGAATTTTATTTTGGAAGACTCTATGTTTTTATTGTGGACTTATAAAGATTTGGGTTATTTATAGAAATGATTAACCTATCATAGTGAAGATATGATTAGGTTAATTACTTTCCAATATGATACTTTAAGAGTAGCAGATGTTATTTGGAGATAAATATTAAGATTTTTTTGGATGACTATGTGATCAAATTCTTTTGAATTTTGGGTTTCAAACTTAATTTGGATTATTTTAAAAAAATTTAAGGAAAATTGTTTATTTAATCGTATTTTTTGAACCTTAGGGTATTGTTTAATGAATTTTGGATATTAAGAGTAGTATTTATTTATATAAAAGAATATCCTTTTTGGGGATTGTCTGATCTTGTACAAGCCATTTTGTTATTGGTTAATGTCTAAATGAAGGGGAAATATATAGTTAATCTTTTGTGGGTTACGTAATTCTCTAGAATTTGATTCCAGTGATTTAGATGTAACCAAGTCATATGGAATACTCATCGTTTGGAGAAAATATGAGTTTGTGGTATAAATTTATTAAAGGATGAAACTCTAATTGAAAATTAATTATATTTCCATATTTTCTTAGTCAATATCATAAATAAATTCCTCAAATTTATGAAAAGGAACTTAAAAAAACGTTTTCCATTCACGTTTCCTACTATTGAATCAAGGATAGTTTAACCCATCACAAGTTTGGGATTTTATGGTGGTTAACCTTCTCCTGATCATGTTTTCTATCACTCTCCATCAAAACTTAGTGGTTAGTTTCTATTCCATATCGAGTTTTTTCTTCAAGGAATACCATTATTTTTTATCTTAGGTGAAAATTTTTACTACTCTTTATTTCTTTAAAAGTGATCATTTTATTGACTCTTTTTCTGATGTGGGATTTTCAGTGATGTCCCGAGCCCAATTTTAAAATTGCAAGGATGTAATTTCCAAAAGGGGGGATGGATATAAAATCCCAGGTAAATAAATAATATGACATCTTCATATTTATTAATATTTGTGAATTAAATTTTAATTTTACTTTAAAGGGGATGATATTTCCGATAGCGTACTCAACACACAAGAATGGGTTTCTCCGAAATCTTACAGTTCACACAACGTTGAGTTATAAAAAAAAATAATATAATAATAATAATATTTTAAATGGTAGCTAATGCATAGATGTTGTATTGGAAATATTGAACAAAACTAATTGGAATATGATTATACATGTTTTTTAAAAGTTTTTATATTTATCCAATAAATTTTAGAGGCTTAAAATAAGAATGAATCTGATTTTAAGCATGAAATACTGTAATACTTTTTAAAAGGTCGTTTTACCGCCTTTTGATGGAGAACCCTTTTTAAATCTAATTTTTTCAATTTTATATATTCTATTTTGACAAAATGAACTTCTTCTATATAATTGGGACATCAAAGTTTACTTTGGATAAATTTCTGTTAATTTTCTGATTAAGTTCATTTTTTAGTGAATAATGAAAAATACCACATTTTAATTCAAAACTATATTTTCATCTAATTTATTTATATAGTTAGATTGTACTTTTAATTGATTTTAAAGTGTAATTGGATTATATTTTTATCATTTAATCCTATTTTTTTCATCTGAAGTAATTTTAATTGGAAATTGGACATAAACACATGTCAATCTTTTGGAAGTTTTTACTTATCAAAAGCACACTTTTTGGTGTTGACAACAAGAATTAATTTTAAATTAATTACTGAAATTTATATGTTTTTAACTTAGAAAAATGGATTCCATATTTGTAATCAGGAGTTATATATTGTGTAAATAGGTAGATTTTATTTTTATACATTATGAATAATAACTTCATTAAATAATTTATTTTCCATGGTTATAGGGTAAATTTGGTAAATAAGGGTAAACAAATAATATTATAATAATATTAAATTACCCTAAAAAATGACCGAACCCTATTGGATGGTACATGTCTGACCATGGGAATCTTTAGGTTTATTTTAGGACCCCATGGATACACTTGTGTGTGAAAATGACATTTAATTACTTTTAATTTTATGTTAAGGAAAATATACCCTAAACATGTATCTTTTACAAAAACAATTTTTATATGGGTTTATATAAGTGATATATTTGACTAAAAAAATTCATTAGAAATATAAAAATATTTTTTACGTTATGATATTTTATTTATAAATTTTTTACATTAAATAAATAAATTTAATTATGACCTAATGGTTATGCAGTTATTGCTTTATTAATAAAGGATTCAAATAAATGATATAATAAATGTTAAAGTAAATGTAATTTTGTTATTTTTATGTCATAAAAGAAATTTTTGGATTATAGTTACATGTTATATTTGTATTAATTTTGTTTTTTAAGTAATAAAGTTTTTATGGATTTTAAAAAAAATCATGATATGAATAGTGTCAAAATGGACATAATTCATATTTTAAAATATTACATATTTTATTAAATAATATAAAATTACAAAAAAATATATGATTTTGCCAAATAGTTATCATAAGTTTAATATTTATTATTGACTCTTGAATTGGATTTTTTTCTTGTCTTGGTAACTATTTTGATTCTCAAAGTGTTAAATGCTTGATAAAATGGTAAGAGTAAAAAAGGGATAAATAAAAAAGATAAGCATTAAAATATATCCAAAACCAGTCTAATTATTATTGGATGATTTTATTTAGACATATATTAATATTATATTATAACTAACTTAATTTCAAATCATTTATAATCGAAATATAATTTAAATTAAAATAATATTTCAATATATTCCTTAAGTTCCCCTCCTCCCTCTTATATAAGGCCACCACCTTTAACCCTTAATCACACCTCTCAAGCCCCATTGGCTCATAAAAAATATTCCTAAAAAATCTCCCAAAATCCTTCTATTACTCCTAGAAGCCTTAACTTGGGAAGAAGGCAATTCAAGAATTCCTTTTAGTTCAAATAAAAAAGAGTTACCCGATTTGATGTAATGTCTTATCTCAAGCTTCTTTCATTTATTTTCACTTCTCCAACAACATAACTCTATTTATTCAATTATTTTATAACAAAAACAGTATATTAAATATATTAGGTTATTTTTATGAGAATTATTCTACATACACTCACACACACCTCTATCAAATGGATTTAGAATATATTGTTTCTGTGGACGGCGAACTACTCCCTCACAAAATGATGATTTTAAATTATCTCCTACCGCCTTTTATGGTGACCATTATGATGGAACTGAAAATAAATATTATATATATGATATTTTTTTATCTCTATTATTCTGTAATTATAATTTAGAACATAATTTTATGCTTTTCATGTTGTATAATTATGATAATTTCATTTGAGGAAGTGCGGACTACCGCCCCCTCAAAGTGATATTACTCATTCATGATATACATGGAACATATAAAGGATGGAATTAATGAAATTATATAACATGTATAAAATATATATTATACTGTAATTATAATATACCTATATATCATTTATTTAATTCTTTTAAAAAAGAAAAAGAAATTAAAGTAGTGTTCATGCGTACGTACAACTTACCATATCCATGAACGATGCATTTCATTTTCTTATATCAAAATGTTATGGACTATTATAAATACTTATATACTAGATATAAATAAATAAATATATATATATACTGTATATATATGATATTTAAATCAGGAATACAATTCTAGAGATAATTGACATTTGACAACATGGACAATTTGTAATTATATCAAGTTCATTTTTGACTCATGTACCAAACATCGACAAAAAGTCCGATATGAACTTGAATAATTATATGATTACTATAGAAAAGTAATAAGTGATATAAAAGGAATAATAAACTTGAAAAAGGTTCTGAAAGAAGTATAATTAACTTAATTTTATTATTCATGGAGATAATGAACGAATAAGACAAGTCAGACACAAGGTAAGGGAACCTTTCACCCTCCTCTTTTAGTCAAAGACTTATTTTATGTTATGTATTTTAATTTATATTTTGTTATGTTGGGATATGATATTATATATCCTTATTGTTGTACAATTTATTTCCAAGTGATGAGAGACCCTTTTCTCTCCCATCAACTCATTTATTTAATTTTAAAGTGACGCTGTTAGGATGTCGAATCTTCGTAAGGGAACCACTTAACCCAATTTCTATTATTTGGGTTAATCTTCTAATTTTAATTATTTTGTGATATTATTATGTAAGAAATAAAGTTTTATGTCCTATATTGTATTTATACATTATTTATGTGTACTTATAATGAATATAAAAAAATTGGTCTATTTTATTTACAAAAATGATATTTTTAAGGGACTTCATCTCAATATCTTTTCATTGTGGCATATATTGATTTATAAATGACTTGATTTTATATGGTGTATAGACACCTTTTAATTTTAATTTAATTCAATGGGAATATTTTTTCTACGTAGCATTTAACTAAACGATGAAGGGAATTTTTCTTTTTTAACGTATGCGGTGAAAATAACCTTTATGTTGTCGCGAGCATTATTTGATATTTGGAATCCTCTACAATCCATAGTGTTTTAAAAAGGAAAATAAATACTATATACCCTTTTTATGTATTTTGCTTTTGAAAATGGTTTTGATAATGGATTGATTGTTTCAATATCTTGAACTGATATCTTGTGATTGCAATGTGGAAATGTTATCTTTATTTTATGTGTTATGATTATGTTATGGTTCTTGGGCATTATTTATATATACAGGTGGTTCTGTGATAATCCTAGGGAGGGTGAGCCTTAGATAGTTCTCCAATGCATTGGGTAACATGATAGAGGTAAACATTAATTTTTCTACTAAGAGATATAAGGAATATACAATGATGGGTATTCCACAAGTAACTCCCTATGTAGCTATGAAAGCAACAATGTATGTCATGAATGACGCAAGTTACCTTCATGATTTATTATTTCTATGTGTTATTCATAAATCTTATGATTTCATGAGGTATGTTAAAGATCTTATGTTTTCTGAATGAAAAGTATGATTTCGTTGATTTGAATGTATCAATAGACTAATTTTTTCTTTCATTATTCTATAACCCTTACTGAGGCATTTATGCTCATCCCATGTTTTTGAAATTTTTTTCATAGGGTATAAGGAAGGGTAAGAGAAAGAATGAATTCTAGAATATTTATATCAATAAAATAATTCTTTTTTTATTTAAGGAGTTTTATTATTGTGGTATAAATTGGATAGAGTAGAAGTGTCTAATTTTTAATATTTTGAGATGTAATGTGATATTTACGGCCTAATTCTCTAAAACTCTATACCTAAAAATATCTTCAATGTGAATTATTAACTTAATTCAAGATTATTTAATGTTTAAGTCTGTAGCCTTAAAATTTGTGTGCACCACTAACAAGCGATGTATTGGTGTTGGTTTAGTGAATTTATTCTCTATATGTTATTGATGTATAATTTTTGTGTTTGGAAAACGTGGTGTCAACACTTCACCACTTTTATTTAAATTTATTTTTTAAATTGTTTAGAATTAAATTTTATCTATGGGAATTATTACATGATTGTATGATATGATTCTATATTTTGAATTCATTTATATATATGGTATTATTTCATATTTTTATTTAGTTATTCTAAGTACTTTTGGAATATAGGTTATACTCTATAGAAAACAAGTCATATTCTTATCTTGGAGGCCGATGACATACAAACAAATCATGATTGATTTTTGAAAAAATATTGATATGAATTATTTTTTTTATAATTTTTTTAAATTTATCCCCCAATGATAAACCAAGACCTATAGTACTAGTCCCGTGGGGATTAGGGAATGATCTTAGCTCATTGGTGGTCTGATTTGTGTACCGTTTGAGTGTCTAATTTATGTTTGTTACAACTAGACACACACACACACGCACATATATATATATATATTATATTTCAAAATTATTTGTTGGATTTTATTAAATATAAATTAAATAAAAATAATATATCATTGAAATTTTTTTTGATGATTAAGGTATGAATAATAATGATAATATAATGGATTTTGATATCTTTTATTATTTTCTAAACCCTGAATATGTTGATCATGTTGGTAATATGTAAATTACCATATAATAGATTGTTTATATTTTTTGAAATATTTAAATAAATGTTGTATGATTTAGGTTTTTCTTAATTTAGTTATTTTATATCTTATATATACAATTTCCTTTTATTGTACATGGATGCTCTTAATCACTCCATTGGAATTAATCTCCATAATAAACATATTTGTATTGTTGATAATGTCTCAATACTTACAATACCTAAATATGATAAATATTTTATAAAATTTAAAATGTGGATTTATTAACTATATAGTTGATAAGAAAATAATAGTGGTGCCGTCAAATTATTATTCAAAATCCATGATGAATAGATTAAGAGCTGATTATAAGTTTGTCCTCAGGTAGGGGAACTCTCCTCCCCTAATATTCATATCACTTATTATTATTTAAAAAATAATATAAAATCTCAAATTCAAGGGGAAAGGTCATAAAAAATAATAAGATAAAAAATAAAAAATTAGAATTCAATAGAATAAGTTATTTAGAAAGGTGATACTCATTGATAGATTATCCTATGTGTCATTCAATGATTTCACTAAAAAATGTTCAATAAATCATCCTTCACTACCCTTATGATTTGAATTAACAATACTCTCAACAACCTTAAAACACCATACACATACTTCTACTCCATGTTTTGTAAGTAATATATCTCCTTAATCAATAGAACTCCCAAAACCTCCTATCAATTATGTAATCACACCCATTCATCACTTATTCACCATTAATCCACTTCATTCCATGATAAATAAATGAAGTAAGGTAGAAGAACTATAATGGGAGGGGATTATCAACAAAAATAAACAATGGTGAGGATGAATATCACTAACCGTTCCCATTAGTTAATATGGATTAAACTTAAAATAGAAATGTAAAAGTTAAACATAATTGAATAAGGAATCAATATCATTAATGGATATTACCTTGTGTAAGTGATTTTTTTTATACGAGGTAAACATACTTTATTTGTTTAGTTTAAATCTTTGGTTTTAACCTAATGTGAATGCCTAGTTAGGATATGAAGAATAATATGGTTTGGGGGATTTTTCATATCCTGGAACCCCAGATGGTGGAAGAAACCACTAGGCCACACCGTTAGTAGGAACCATGCGTCCCAGTCCACAAGTTTTATTCTAAGTGTGTGGTATGTTCATTGAATAAAAGTGGGATACATGGTTTTTCCTAACCTTGTGACCCAGTACACATGCCCATGAAAGGGATCTATAGTTTTTAATACAGGTAAATGGAATGGTTTTGACATGGTTTCTGAAATTGTGTGCATAAACCATACGATATGGGTTTTGAGGTAGTGTATGACACATAGATTGGCCAAACGTGCGGCCAAATTATGTGACCCCTATGTTTTGGTAAAAATTACCATTTCCATTAATGAATTTTATGTTTAACCCTACCCTTATTTTTTATTTCCATTTGATAGGATCTCTTCATTCTCCCATTTGATCTCCTCAATGTGATCCACCTAGGTTTGTTGATAAATCATAAGTCTGGACTCCGATTTGAGTTTTGTATATATCATTGGGTAACTCTCAATAAGTTATTCACTAAATAGGAACCATTTTTTATTTGTCTTCTTATAAGAGATGACATTTTGGTATAGGATCTTATGCCCTATTTTTATGGTTTTGTCTATTTTTCCACTTTGTTTTGATCTCGACCAAACTAAAGTATGATACTGAAGAAGTGATCATCTTCTGGCATAAGGTTGGTGATCTAGTAATTATACCTAAAATTTGTGGGGATTTAAATTATGAATTATGTTCTTTACACTAGTTTCACAATGTGTTGCCCCTAAATTAAATTTAACTACAACCTGATTCTCTAATATTAGAACCTAACAACTTTCTTAGACCCCTTTTATTTTTATACCCCTTAAGGCGTGATATGAGTTTCCATTTTTGTTATAAATTTCTAAATGGACAAAACATATTATATATTTTTTGTTTTAACTTCTTAATTGTGAAAACATAAATGATATCAGATAATTTTTTTAGTGTAGCATGACTAACACACCTATCAAATTATGTTTGATTAAATGGAGGGTGATTGGTACGACCATTTCATGTGTCCAAATTGAAAAATGGTTATTAAATTATTAATAAGAAATGATAATTAAATGTTTATTATCTATTGGATTTAATTTAAGCCTTTTCTACTTTTACTATTATTATTTGAGCATGATGACCCTTATGCTTATTGTATACGAGCGTGGTGGACCTGAAGAAATATGATGAATGGGAATGGAGACCCTTATTAGTTACGATAAATGGGAATGTTGACCCCTATGAATTATAATGAATAGAAACATATACCCTTATGATTAATGATATACAGGCATGACACCCCTCATACTATTGAGATAAATGGGTATGACGATCCTTATGAAATATGATGAATTGGAATGGAGACACATATAGCATATAAATTATGAATATACATGATGAATCTCACAAATTATTATTCATGGTCCTGATATCCCTTATAAATTATGATGACTCAAGAATGGAGACCCCATTGACATGATTTAGTCCTGGTGACCCTATTGATATGATATGGGCACGGGGACCCTATTGATGTAATTTTAGCATGGTGACCCACCATATTGATATGATTTGAGCATGGAGACACTAATTTATAATATATGGTCATGATGACCCTACCTTATGATATTTAGGCATGAAATCCCAATTATATGATCTGTTAATGGCATCCCTTATACTTATGATACTGGTAATGGAGTCCCCTATTCTTGTGATGTTGGGAATTGTATCCCTTGGATCTTATTCATAGCACTGACCATGGATTCCTGAGTTACACCTCGGTTCTAGTCTAGTAGTAGTAGCCATATATATGGTTATAAATTTCACTACATATACAGACTATATATATGTATACGTACAATTTATTGGAAAGGTTAGGGGAAAGACCCTTTTTTTATAAAGAGAAAAATAGAGTAGGACAACAATTTGAAATGGGTAAGGGAAAACCCATCACAAGCCTATAGGGATAGAGGCACATTGCCTCAAAATAAACTGGTCTGAGAGCCCAGAGGGAAAAACCCATTAAAAAATCAAAGCCCATTACAAAACCAAATCCCAAAACCAAAAAACAATGGACAACCGGAGTCAAAAACCAGATCACCACCATGCCGAAGCAGAGTCAACGATTTTAGACCTTCACCATCCCATTCATCATCGAGGATGTCATTGAGACATCTGAGATAGATCCATGTCAGGGTTCCACCCAAGATCGCACGACTGTTATGCCACTCTAAAGTTGCCTCATCCTCTACTCGTGCTCTTCCCAAACGCCCCATTCAACATGAAGTGCAAGGCCCCCGATCAAAGACCATGAAAATGGTTGCCACAGATTTTCACTAACATAGATCCTTTCCACCGCCAGCTTGTTATCTACAACAAAACAAAAATCCACAGATCCTCAGCACCATAGACAGATATTCACTTTTCAAAGCCATACCGCATGCAGACACGCCCAGATTGCCAACACAACCGTCCACCATAGCCAAACCCACCATCACCAGGACATCCACATTATGAGAGTCCAACTGAATCGACCACACCATTAGTATACTGTCTCCTTACAATCATCGCCCTAACCAAAACATCTCCACTTAGATTTAAGCCAGTCCACTGAGATCGCCGGAGCACTGCTGAAGTGAGTGAGAAAACAATCTGGGGGTCGAAACCCAATTGGACCTGAGAGATATCCACTGAAGTGGAGATCCATCAAGTAAAAAGATATTCTGAATATATATTTATACATATGGCTATTTGTGCCCAGATCATCCGGTATGGGCCGAAGTAGGTAGTGTCATCATGGTTTCCTTCAATAACCAAAGTCAACCCTTATAATTTTATTAGTTCTTACTATCATATCTACCCAATGATCATATTATATTCACTGAATTGATATTTATAGACATCTCTGGTGGTGGAATATTGAGTTTATCTCACACCCTATCTGGGATGCTGATGATACCTGGGTATATTATGTGGATGCAGTTAAGGATAGGGGAAAGTGACCAGTGATTGATGATTGATTTGGTTATATAATGGGATCATGGAAGCACATGAAAAATCTATAGCTCGTGATGTTAGTGGAGATAACATTTTTGGCATTTTTTCCTTTTGATGCATGTACTATATTTCATAATTGATTCTATGTATACCTGTTTACTTTTGAGAGATTCATGACATATCATTATTTTTTATATGATACTGGATGTTTTCATCACTGATTATTTATTACTTCTAGAATCCATACCTTATGTTTTCCATTATTTATTATGAATTTTCTATTTATCTCTTCATTTAATTGTTTTTATACTCTAATCACGAGGTTATAGTCTCCCCAATGTATCACATTGGACCATCGCTACTAATCAAAATCCTCTAGGACACGAGAAGGAATTCTTAAGGCCATGTGTTCCACTGGATTAGGGAACCATTTAGTGGCATCTGGGTCAGGACATCACACCTTATGAGAACCCTCAAGGAAGATATCCATTATCAGTATATGAGATTTCACAGTGATGATATGAAAAGGAAAGGGAGAAAAATAAGGATGAACACCAAATTAAAATAGAATGAAAAAAATAAATCTCTAAGAGAGGATGGTGGGGAGGGGGGATCCCTTATGGATGACATCACTTCATATTTATAACTAATATATACCATTATCGTTTTCATCTCTCTCAACCATGATTCAACCATTTGTAAACATACAATGGTAAGTTCGAACAGCTCAAGAATCACCCCATGGTCGCAATATTCCTTTTAACTTGATCGTTTTCCATGTGGATAAGTATTTTACTTTTTACCTACTTTTGTTATAAAATGATCACAAAAGTTTCTCTTCTCATGTATGCAATCCACGTATATCTTCGTTAAATCCAACAACCCCCCTTTGATCTTATATATACTACATAAACACAAAAAAATGATTTTTGATGTGTTTCAGTTCAGGTTAAAATGGTTTAGTGAAAATTACTAGTTATGATATAGACATTTTATGGTGGTATTTTGTGTATTATGATAAATAGATATCATATTTCGTGATATGTATATAGAGTAGATTAACTAGTCAGTCACCTCTTATGATTGATAATATTCACAGGCTATGATTTCATGAAAAAGTATAACACTACATCTGATATGGCTATTTCATCAAATATAATGGATTTTAGGTCAACTATTAACTATTCTAAAAAAATATGACCATGTATGAGTCACAAAATCCCAGTATTGTATTGATTGATTTGGTCATTGGTTTTGACTTGAGGCTATCATCAAATATGCCTTATCCACCCCAGTTCATTTCATCCATCATAACCGCTGAAGTGTTATATTATAGAATATGATCTCTACCATATCTAGAGATATAACCCAATTTTATTGAACTATTATAACATAGACAGAAATAATTTCATGTCACTATACCATGATATCCTCTTCTTTAGTGTAATGAACCAGTCACCATCTATGACTTCCTCAAGAAATCAAATATGATTTCCCCTATTTTCCAAAAACTTTTAAATTTAATTTTTTCAAGGGATTTGATTTTATTATCATGACCTAATAATCATAAAAACTATTCTTTAATATATGACCATGACACATTAATACAATATATAAATTAAATCTTTAAAATCATGGTATTTGGTTATCTCCTCATTAAACTCTATTTTGCACTAATGTAATAAAAATAGGATTTGTGAATATACATTGATATATTTTGAGGGTTATATTAAATGAATTACTAGTATCAGATATTATTTTTTGTTTTATCAATACCTTAAATATTAGTGAAAAATTAATTAATTTCATTAGAAGAGAAAATATATTTTTAACTGGTGTATAAAAAGTTTAAATAAATAATTATTTTTTTCTACTATGTCTTAATGAAATATTTTAATCATTGAATATATTCATGAAAATAGATACCACATAGAGATTAAATATGGAAGAGATGTTGAAAACCATCATATAATAAGCTTTTATATGAGAAAAAAATCATCTGAGAGAAACATTCATGGTTTCCTTTTATATTGTATTGAGTGAAAATATATATGATTGAATAAAATATGTCAAAAAAAATTATTTTCTATGACACATTCTTTTATGTAATGATATTTTTGGTTACCTTGTATTAATTATGATAAACAATATATTAAAATTACACATAGATAATTTCTGGAAAAAATATATGTGTTTTTGGGTTTTAGTTTTCTAAAATGATGAATAAATAATGATAAAATATACAATATTTACATTTAATAAGTTTTTATGGAGTTTTATAGAGTACGAAGGAAGTTATATTATTTTTGGTAGTGGTTTAAAAAACTATATTACAGACTATGTCAAGGAAAGTTCCTCATGTTGTTTGCAACACAGATGAAATAAATGGATAAAATTATCATGATTAATTATATAATTTTGTTACAACTATTGTTTATAATGATTAAGTGACACATACCAATGTATTAAATTTTAAGTAGGAGATTATATAATATCTATATCTAAAATAGTGAAGCCAAAGATTCATATCATTGTTATGATTTTTTTTTGAATTTAGCCGATGAAAAAGGGCTGATAGAAATAAAAAACATCATGGTTGATTAGTGTTTCAAATGAATATTTGAATTTATTTTCTAAAATGGATTAGATCAGAAAAACATATCTTGGTGGATATTTTATTTTTGGATGATATTTTTTGAGGCCCTTAAGTGAAAATGGGGTACTTCTTAGATCTAGAAATAGAGATGATAGTTTTTGTGGATAAGATATCACAATATGTCATAATAGGAAATCACATTTCAATAGGGATAATTCCATGTCATGTTGAGAAGAAAAAATAAATTCCATTGTTTGGATATGGGTGCAAATTATAAAGGTTGAGATTTCCTAGTCATGGTTCACACCATGGTTTGGATAACCTATATTCAAATTTAAAAATATGCATCTCATTTAAAGAAGTTAAATCTAGAGATTTGCTGGGATTATTTCACTCATTTTTAATGGAAATTTTAATGGGTATTTGACTAACTAAATACATTGAGTGAATCTATGAATTTTAAAGAAGACACAGAGGACTTATTTTACCATATACTTTGATTGAAGATCAATGATGAACTCTATGTGATGTAATTGAGAGTGATTGACATATATTGATAGAACTTGAAAATGGAAGAATAAGGTGATTGATAACATAGTAATGTTTTTAATCTATTTTAAGGTGATTAAAATACATAAATGGTGTGTAATTTGTGATATCAATTTAGTAAATTTTATTTAGTAGTAAATAAATTTTGAGAGAGAGATATAGAGAGAAATGATCTCTCCTTGAGGAGGTTGTAAACCTTGAGGGATAGTTCACCAATTAAAAATTTGTAAGGTAATGAGGTATTTAAATTTGTACACCAAATAATTTTTGAGTGTATGCTCCATAGACATATACAACATTGGGTGAGCCATGTAAAATCACTTATCACCTTTTATTTTTATATTTTTTACATTAAAGGAGAAGCGATAAGTGTCCTAATTAATTATAAAGATGAGAACATTGAAAGGATTTTTTTTAAATTTTATGTAACTTCATTCATCCACCATATAAAGATATATTTATCAAGTGGGTTATAACAAGGGTCATTAGATTATATGACTAATTATAAAGGGTGTTTTTATTTATTTATTTTGGAAGAAACAATCAATCATAAAGGAATTATAGTATTAGATGGACTTAACTTTCAACTATAGAATAATTTTATACAAACAAACTTATAATAACTTTGAATGGATGTATATGATATTGTGATTCATGTATTTTCGTTTATATGGAAAGTTAATACCTTATATAGAAATAACTAAATTTGATGAATGTAGACACTAAATGACTGAATTCTTGGGGTGGGGGGGGGGGGGCTATAAAATTTTGTATATATGAATTTAACTTCTTCCAAATTGTAATATGTTATATAAGAGAATCTATTAAGAATATATTATGGTGGTTTGAAAGTCAAGGAGGTAAACTTATAGTTATATAGAACAGGTATACATATTTGAGGACTCAATCAATGAAATCAATTGATAATATTTTAATCGAGTGATAACATTATAAGGATACATGGGGACTTGTAAAATCTATTAAATATGTGGACATAATGACTATAATTATAATAAGAATACCAAAACACATCAATCCATAACTCACAGTGATTTAGAAATTAGATATTAAGGTGGTATCTATTAAAGTTGTCATGTTATATATAAAAATACTATTTAAATCCCAAAGTAATGTAGCAGAGCATCATACTTAGGATTATATATTGAGATGGATCCCCATACTAAATAGTCTTTATTTTAGCACATTTTTTTATATTTATTTGAAAGTATATTAAATTATTTGTTTTGGGTTTGGTCAATAAGAAAATTAAAAAAATTGAAATATCAATGAAAGAAAATAATGGCCAATCCATAGAAGGTTTACTTAATCCATTACATTACAGTCTAATTAATAATTAAATTATAATTTTATTATTTTTATGTGAAATAATTAAATAATTATGGAATCATCACCTTTTATTAGGTTGAAGGGTGTGGATCAGTATACTGTGATCATAGTGCATCAATCATCTTGTCATGTGTAAAATTGTAGAATAACTTAAGAATCCCAAGTTTCATTAATGGCACCTTAAATATCACCAATCAAAATAACTCCCAATTGAGGGTAGTATTATTTAAGCTATGAAAATTCCAAAGTTCACCCCAATCCACATGACTAGAATTTCAAATCACTTGCTCCTTGGATTTCTTTATTAAATCTTATATAGGAAAAACTAAGAGGAGGGAATTAAATTATTTAAATAATACATGAAGAGTTATAAAATATTGAATGAAAATAAAAAATAATAATTTATTAAACCTCATTAAAATAATTACAACACTTATAAGGATATTATAATAAAATTTTATAAATAATAAACAAAGGCTCGAGTGTGGAGTTAGTTCTCCCACATTTTGATTAATCAACTATGTTGTTTATCCATACAATACTATAGTCAAAATAAATAAAGATAGAAAGAATTAGATAGATCAAACTATCCAAATTAAAATTTTGAAATCCTCCCCTCTTCCTTTCATATTTAACTTGATTCAAAATTTCCTTATATATGGGAAAGACTTAATCAAATTAAAACTAGATTTTTCATTATGAAATCTCTCGTAGATAGAAAGAATTCATCCCTTATATTTTAGTAATAAATCTTGTAATTCAAGATTCTATGTACTTCATTAAAAATATTTTTCCTTAAAATCTTTCATGAATATCTCTATTAAGTTTTTTTTGAGAGTGAGGTTAAAATAATTTTGGTATGTGGACCATTTGAATATGTCATGGAAGGAACTAACATACTGGATCTTAAATTTCGAATTTCAATGTGTCATATTACCAAAATATATATCATAATCATTGAAATAAGTTATTTAATTTAATATAAGATATCATAAATAGTGATGTCCTTGTATGGAGTTGTTTTGAAAAAAAAGGATCATCTCTTAACTTCCCACCATAAGGATTCACATCCCCAAGAAGCACTTGGTAGAATCTCTTAACTTTTAATCCATCAATAAAAATCTAATATCGCTCCTCATTCCGGATTCCAAATAGAACATGGAATTGCTCAACTGCCCACCCACCAAACCACAATACATTTTAACTTAATAGAAAATTTTGGTTTGATCACCATTCACACCTGTCATACTCGATATGACACAAATGATGTGGTTTTCAACTCACCACATCTGATTACATGTAACAACACTAGTTGGTCCTCTTATGTCTGACCTTATCTAAAAACACCCATCCTAACCGTATGACACATCATCACATCACCCAATCATGATGCCTTAATTCTTAGGGGGATCACAAGATCATTCAAATGTACACACAAAATTCCAAACTCAATAATTAATGTGACTCCATGGTTAGACCTTTAACTAACAAAATCAACCATCATACTCCACCCATGATAAGTGATGTGTCTTTGATTAAACTCACTCTTTGATCCAAAAAAATTCCACCCCAAGAATGATGTTGATACCTAAAATCTATACAAAACCACATTTGAATCCTCGTTATATTATTCAATAAGGAACTCGATATAATTGGATCCACCTTCCCCCCCCCCCAATATCTTAGTGCCATCTCGACTATCCACCAAATGATATCACCACATACACAACCCTACCAACATGAGGGCCACACACTCATTATCGATTCGATGATCCAAACCATAGACATATCCTTATAATCGACCCACTAAACCAAAAAAATAGTCATATCCATAGTTCATGTCATTTACACCATCAAACCCAATGAATAGACACAACCAAATCACCCATACCTAAGAATTGACATGAAACATTATTCACTACCCATTCCCAGCTCACTAGGAACATCATCCGCAACATTTGTTGAAATCCATCTATAATGAGGATCTCACCCTAAAAAACCAATGTTTCACTCCCCACAAAATGGATTCCCTTACACTTCCCCTTGATCACTAACTTAAATATGTCCCAATATCACACCCATATCTTTTTTCGTGAACCATTCTCATCTGATTCCTTAATAATCGTTGTCAAGGACCAAACTAAAATCAACTATATAACCACAATCCAATCTATATACAATTTCACCTATTTCTATAGAGTCCACACTTAAAATCCTTATCAAAACCATAAGTCACCATACCCAAAAATATCCCATTGAATATATTGATCATCTCACTTATCCGAAAACCAAAGAGCACCACACACAACCAATGTGCACTTTCCATTACACATCAAGGATTTTCCTAAAAAGACACAAAAACACTCACTATCATCTTATTAGGTAGAGTAAACCTAAAAATAATCTTATCATTGGTTCTTTTACACCATCCATTTTGATCTCATCCAAACCCAATAGGTGTATTATCTTGTACCTCCCAGTCAAAAAAATGAACTCATACTCTAATGAGTCATACACCATTGAACCTAGGATCACATTCATAATAAGTTACCATGATTATGTGAATGTTAAATATATATTGAAAAATGAACTATCGATGATTCATTTTGAAAAAGTATAAGGAATATAACTCATACCAAGGCCTAGCATTCTTCTTTTGTACCACTCGAAAATTTCACCCAAACTAATAGGGCTAGGCATTGGACTGATCTTGACCTATAAATCATCCTGTATACCAAAATAAATCTGAGTGATTTACTTCAAAAAGTATCAAGTAATCCCAAATAACTTTTCTCTATACTCACATGGGTAGCACATATTGAAGGAAAACAAATCTCATATCAAGACACATCTATCAAGCATACCTCACCTACACTAAACCATCACCATAGAATCCATTGCTCAAACCAACCCACTAAGAGTTTCCATACATCATTCAATACATCATGATTGAATTATCATAATATGAATATCAACCTTTATTAGATTTACATAACCTATCATCCGAAAACACTAGGGTTTAGATGAGTTTAATTTCACTAAAAAATTATATAAGAAATCACTATAAATATTTTATCAACACATTAAATGAATAAACCTTATATCATTTGAATAATCAATCACAAAAATACATATGAATTTAATGTGAATACTATTTTCCAAAAATAATTCATGTATATAGGCCTATCACTACTATGGACCAAGACCCAAAACCAATGATAATAATATTATGTAAATATATCATACTTGAATAAACAACTCAAATTTGACAATGAAAACCAAAACATTAATTATGCAACCTTGGTAACATAGACCTCCCATCAAAAAGGTGTTCATGAATCACCAGTCTGAGTTCCATCATAATGTATTAAATAGTATTATTTCCTTTCTCCCACATCTAAAATAGTTATCCAAAGATAAATTGTAATACCTATCACCCTTTTATAATAGGTAAACACTACATCCCCAAATAATTTCATAAGGAACACTCTAAATAGACTTTATTCATGAATTTAATTTAAATTTTAATTTTAATTTAACCAAATTAACTTCATTTTTGGATTTATAAATTAAATATTATCTTAAGATGGTTAATTAGGTCTTTTATGAAATAGTTTATTTTTAGGTGAAGGGTGAAAAATATAGTTTTTATCAAAATCATAACTTTTATGAACTTTTTATTATATAAGAAAGACCTTGAAGTATATAAAACATTTTAATTGCTCAAAAATATTTTTTTATATCTAAAATTATACATTTAAAAAAACTATTTTGAATTTAGAAAACCTAATATTAACAACTTCAGGACTTAAGTACTATTTTCTAATAAAAACTATTTTTGGTATTTTTAATTAAATATTATTTTGTTAAAATTTGGTTTTAGTTTTATTTTAAATAGACATAAATTTTATAATAAACCAAATTTTAACATTAAAATAAAAATCATTGATAATTATACTCTATATAAAAAATGTATGATTAGGAATGCACCTTTTCTCATAACAATAATTTATATAAATTAAATGCGCTAATGTTAGAATTATTTTTTCTTAGAAAAAGAAATTTGATAAAAAAAATAAACTTTGTATTTTTAATCAATTGTTTCAAATTATTTAATAAGTAGAATTTTATTTTTATGCATAAAAATGATTTACTTAGGTAAAAACATGCTACCAAAGTAAAATTGAAAATAGTAAAAGTAGTAAATCTATGGTTAAATAGCTTGAAACATTTTAAAAAAAATATATAATTGAGTGGTTGATATTTATTGGCCTTATATCATACCCACTCAATTATGTTCCATTTTTAGATCCATTTGACATGTGAAACATGCGCCCTCTATATATTAAGTTTAAATATTTACAAAATTCCATTATCATCAGTTATAAAAGGAGAATCTCAACACCTCTTTAATACCACTATAAAATACAGTTTCATATTAAAAATAATCCATTATTAATTTCCCTTTAATAATAATTCACCCATTTAAGTTTCTTTTCACAATATATTAGCCTAATCCTTACCTCTCCAAGGAGTCCTCCATGGGAAAACTCAAGCCCTCAACTCTAGCACTAATTTTCCATAAATTATTTTCATTTCTATATTTGTTTTAAAAACATATTTTTATCATTAATATATAAATAAATTATTATTGATTATATACTTAATTTTATTATGATAATGTAATAACTCTTAACCTCATTTCCCCTTTCCCTTAAATAAAACAAAAAATGACATTTGCATTGTTTGTAGACTACCACCTCAACAAAGCATCATGTTTTGTTTTCCTTAACAAACCTAAAATGATGGTAATAATGTAAAATTTAATAAAAAATTATAATATTTTTAACATATTTTATATTCTAAAATTATAAAATATATTATATGTTTATCATATTCTATGGAAAATAAAATCATCAACCCTGCGTACGCACGGACTACCACCTCGTAGAATGTTTGATTTTCAATTTTATCTTTTTATAACTTCATTTCATTAATGGTAATTATTATTAGTTAAATGGATAAATATTATTATTATAAAATTATTATGGTTTAGTATAGACAAGTTGGATAAACTATTAACAATATGAGCAATAAATAACTGCGGTAAATTCAACAGTTTAAAAGGGAATTCTAATTGAAAAACATTATTTCTTTATACGATGTAATAAACTAATATAGGTTATATTTTTATTATAATTATTTAAAATTGAGATATAACAAATATTAAACACTAAATAAGGTCATTATTTTTTTGGGATTTTATTATTCTTTATTTTTATTTTATTCTTTGAATATTACAATTCCTCACAATATTTTATGTTTCTTATAATTACATGGAAATATGTTTTAAATTTACTCACTATATTTTTATTATATCGTGATATATAGTAATTATAGTTTTAGAAATCCAATTTTATTTTAAATATAATAAGTTTGTTTACTAATTATTGAACTGAGTTGATGTCTAAATCAGTCTCTAAATTCTCACATTAATGGTCTGAACTTTCTTCATGTATTTAGTTAATTATTATTTATTAGTTTATAGTTTTATTTAGTTATTCCTTGATAAATTTAGTTATATAGCTCAAATTTTCATGATTTTTTTGGATATATAATACATTTGTTTATATTTCATCAAAATAATATGAAGTATGAAATCCTTTTTCAAGTACCCTAAAAAATACCAAATCTTTTGCAATATTTTTGGAACTCCGCATTTTCCAGAATATAATAAATTATGTTTTTAATTCATAAATATAGTTATAGGCTTCAAAATTTCATGAATTTTGTTGAGAAGGATATGTAGTACATTTTTTTACATTTAATTAAACTGTATTAGAGGCTAAAATTTCCATTTAGATACACCAAAATTTGACTGAAGTTTTCAAAAATTTCAGTTATTTTTTTATAGTTTTCAGGTATTTTTTTAGCAATTTTCAATCATATATTAGGTTTCATAAGTCATAATGAAGTATTTTTTCACCAATTTTAAGTATCTCAAATTTATCATCATTTTAGTTAACTAGATCAATTGTCGATTCAAAATTCTATATAGTTTAAAAAATCATCGAATCTTATCTTATCTTGTTACAACATGTTGTTTTTAAAATTATGGCATTATTTATTTTAATGTGACCACATTATTAGTGTATAATGACTATATGATTTAATTAGACGGATATAATATGTTCTGAATTTGTTAGTATAATCCATAAAATTCCTATACCAATGTACCACATGTTTTAGAGAAGTTACCACAAGTGGGGTTCTAAAACTACTAACCTCCTATTGATATTTTTCATGTGACCAAAAATACACCTAGAGAGAATGAAGATAACTTGTTTATTCCTCAATAGATCATGTTAATTTCTAATTCACCATACTTACTATTTTTTATTTCATTTTGGTCATGATATATTCACATGTAGAATGTCATAGTCTTTTGGGTAGTGAATTGAAGACCTCCATTTTGAGTCTAGTGAGGATGAAAACATATACAATGTCACTCTTTGTGACCAACCTTTTTGAGTATTCTATTTTTAGTTTTGAAGAATATTTCCATGTAGTTTGAAACACACTAACATGGTTTATTATCACATTCTATTAACTAGAATCAAATTTCCTTGGTTGAATGACCTCCTTGTCCAGCTTCATGAAGTTGAAATTAAAGTATGAAAATGAGATACATGACTCTCATTGAAGCTACCACTTACATAAACTCATGGTAGGTAGATATACCACATGTTAATATCTTAATAAACTATTTATTCATGGTATTTTAAGTGTCCTCTTTCTATTTACATGATAACTTAAGTGACAACTTATTATATCAAGTGACAAACCATTATAATATTCTCACAATTAGTATACCGAACGCAAGAATACTTGAATCGACCATATATTATAATGGAATGGTATGTTAACGAAGCAAAATTCATATAACACATGGTCACATGGTACTCATAGTTTGTTAAATAATTTTTTTTATTTTTATTGAAATATGTGATTTTGAGAATAATCTGTTTTTCATTACTTTTGATCAATTGATTTACTACATTCTTATATTAATAAATTTTAGTATATTATTGGTTTCTAAAATTAATATATTTTATATATAAGTCATTATATGTGTTTTAAAAAAAATTTAAATCAGTCTTAAAATATAATATAATTTATTCTTTATTCATTCTTATACACACATTATATTTAAATTTTTATATTTCAGCTGATTGTTTGTTCTTATTATTTTATAAATTAATATTTAGTGACATAAAAATTATTAAAACTTATTTTTTGGTATTTAATAAGGTATAATTAAATTTTGAATAATTATACAGTACATAAAATTAAAAATTAATTTTAAATTTATGTCAAAATGTCTTATAATATTTATGAAATTACTTAGACCTATTATTTTGGGTAATCATTAAATTATTTAATGGGTAATTCAAATTGGTTTGAATTAGAGATTGTGTTTTTAATTAAATTTTTTTATGATTATTATGGAAGGAAATTTTTATCTCTCCTAGATAATTATGTGGTTTGAATTTAAATTACTTTACCCTGTTGGAGATTGACTTGTTAGTTTTTACAGATCCTATTTAAAGACCATGGGACACATTCAAAAAATGAGTTATGAGAACATGCACTATTGTGAATAAAAATAGTTTTAATCTAAACATTGATCTATTTTACAAACAAAGTCTTGTTTGAACACGTTTTAATCTATTAGACTATCTCTCAAGGACCATGATGAAAACTACTTCAACTTCTACTGCCTTGAAGAGATGAGCTTATCATTTACTCGAGAATCAATAACTATGATTATCTTGTTTATATATACACTTGATCTGAGATTCTTGTGTTTATAACACTTCTTCCCATATATCAAACATGCTCTCACTTTATGTTTATTCTTTTAAATTAAAAATCATTCTTATTTTTATTCTTCAGCTATGAGTTCCAGATTCTAAATTCAAGACCATTCAGGTTGTAACTCACATAGTCTAGAGTTAGTGTTGTAATTAGGATATGACTCCCCATACAGAGGTAAGTTGTCTTGGTTATTCTTCCACTATAAAAAATAGTTTTTAATATGGTTATGATTCTCCTTCAAAAATCAGATCAGTGGACAACATATCTCTCCCTGAGTATAGAGATATAAGAGTAGAATAGGTCCACTTCAGACCAAACTACTATTAAAAAAGCCTTATGTTCTCTCATTTATTTCCACTAATAATTAAATATTTTAATTAACTCTAATAATTAATATAGACAGTTAATCAATTTCTTTAAAAAAATATCTCCTTTATTCACCCCCTATAGACCATCTACCTTTACCATTTTGGGACCTGAAAATTATTATCAGAGCTTGGATCTATCAGTAATTTATTTTTCTGTATTATATTTTTCTAACCCATCCCTAGACCTCACTACCTAAGAGAAATATCTTTTATATGACAATAATGAATGTAAATGATGCATGGATACCTCAAAATCCACCTCACTTTGATGGAAATGATTATAGATATGAGAAATATAGAATGGATGCATACCTCAAGCAGTTAATCATAAACACTATTTAATCATGGAAAAACCATACACACTAATATATTTTGACCCATAAAATATTATATAAAATGATGCTTCTAAATATGTTTTAAATTATAAGGTCGTAAATATTTTATATTGCTCAATTAATAAAAGTTTTTCTAGTCTTATGTTTTCATGCAATACAGTTCATGAGATATGGATGATACTATAAGTTACTCACCTTGGCTCAAAAAAAACTTATTTTAACTATGCTTATAATTATGGAATCTAAATACCAAGACTTCAAGATGGGTGAAGATGAAACTATAAACTAGATGTTCCATCAATTAAAAAACATTATTAATGGAATGAATTACGTTGTAGAAACTTTATAAAATCCAATAATTGTTTAATGAGACCTACAAGAACTATGGATGACAATTGATGAAAATATGGTCACCATTGACAAAATAAAAAACTTTAAAAAGTACACTCTTGATGAATTGATTAGATCAGTTCTTTAGTATGAACATGGATTAAAGATCATAAATGAAGGGGAGAAAATGAAAATAAAAGGTGTGGATTTTAAATATGTAATTTTTGTTTCCACTAAATATTTTTATTCTAAAATATTGGATATTGAAAAAGAATATATGGATCAGATTGCGACTAGAGTTTACAAATTAATTAAAAATGAAAGGATTTAAGAATAGATTTAGAAGAAAATCTCAAAAGTAAAAATTAAACGGAGATAAAAATGAAGTAATAATTAAAATAATATAGATGTTACTGGTTTTGAGTGTAGAAAGAAAGGTAATATTAATCCTAACCATAGAAAACTAAAGAATAAAGAAAAATAAAAAAATATAGACAAAATGGAATTGAAAATTAGTTGGAGTTATACAAAATAATCTAATTCTAGTAAAGAATATGGTAACCTATTATTTATGGAATCATGATATAATGTTAGTGATTCCGGATTTTATTCTAGATGTTCTAATTCTAAACATGATGATAAAAATATGAATGTTTCTGAGTTAAATAAAGAAATTGAAATGTTGAGAAAATATGTTTTCAAAGTTTCTTGCTTATATAAAAATATTAAAGAAAATAATGAGAAACTTGTTTCTGAGAATAAAGTGAATTTACAAGAGAATTAAAAACTAAGGATTTATTATTATACTTATCATTCTAATGTTTATGATGATTTGTAATCTTCTGAGGAGTTTAATCACAAATTGAAAAAGGAAGTTGAAAGTTATAAGAAAAGTATATCATATTTTTATCTTATATTCAAACAACCTTTGAGATTTAGTAAGAAATATATTTATAAATTTTTGTTATATAGATTACCATTCATTTTTTTAAAATTATATGTTTGTATATAAAGATTATTTTACTAATCTAATTGGACCCAAAGTAGCATGTGTGCCAAAATTTTCAAATAATTGTTTTTTATAAAAAATGGTCTTGTTTGTCCCAAAACAACATATAGTTCATGGAAAATGGATTCTATTGGAATATGAATGGATAACCATCAAATTTTATCACATACAACAAATGTGATAGAGGAACTATCACATTGTAACACAATTACAAAGCCAAAGTATAAGGTTTTTGTAAAGTGGGTATTTAATGCTCTACTTTTATTTCTAAATTTTTAAATTTTAAAGGATTAAAACATAATTTAATTAGTATATATCAATTATGTGAAGATGGAATATAAGATAAATTTCAAAATAATAATTTTATTATTATTTTAGGGATGATTATTTATTATTTTATGATAATATAAAGGAAAATATTTATACAATTAATTTTATTGAACTAACGGTTTAACATGTTATGTGTTTGAATGATGTACATAGTGATAAAATTAATTGTAATTGAATATTATGTAATGTTAATTAAATAATGTTACATAAGATCTCTAAACATGAGAACATACTACAATTACCTAGTATGAAGAAATAATGAATTCATATTTGTGATTCTTGCATGAAAGGGAAACAATTAAAACTTTTATTCATACTTATCAGTCAGATAAGTATAAATATACCTTTAAATTTAGTATATTTTGATATATTTTGTTCTAATAAAATTTATATCCCTAGAGTAAAGAAATATACTTTAGTTATTGTTTATGATTATAATAGATTTATGCGGGTTTACTTTCATGAATATAAAAAAGATACTTTATCTATATTTATTGGTTTTTTAAATTCAGTTTAAAATTAAATGGTTATTTTATTGTTTCTATTATTAGTGATAAAGAAGGTTAATTTCATAATTTATAATTTGAAAAATTATATGAAAATAATGGCTATTCTAATAATTTTTCTGCTCCAAGAGCACTAAATAAAAATGGTTTTGTAGAATAGAAAAATAAATATCTTATTAAAATGGATATAACCGTGTTAAGTGAATATAATTTACCTATAAATATTTAGGTATAATTATTCTTTTCTACTTTTTATATTTAAAATAGAATTATTTTTAGTCCTTGGCTTAAGAAAAATAATTATAAATCATTCCAAAATAAAAATCATAATGTTAGTTATTTTTTATTTTTTTGTAGTAAAATTTTTATTTTTATTTTGACGGATAATTAGATAAATTTGGAACTATGTGTGATGACGAAATTTTTCATGGTTTTTATAATAATATTAAAGCTTATATATTTTATAATAAAACAGATATGGTCATTGAAGAATCTTTTCATGTTATGTTTGTTGAAAAAAATGAAAAATTAAATTTCAACTCTGATGTATTTGATGATGATTTTAGATATTTTATCTTTACTGATGAAAAAATCATGATTATAACGAATTAATTTATTTGGTGATTACTCCCAATTGACACAATCCTAGATATTGGATGATTTATAGAGTTAATCATGTTGATAATTTTATTTGTAATGTTAATTCTAGTATTAAGAAAAGAAGTTCTATTTTTTTTTCTAATTATGCTTTTATTTCTAATTTTATTCCCAATAATGTTAATGATTATTTGAATGATTCTAATTGGATCTCGTCTATACATGATGAGATCAATAAATTTTATAGTAATAATGTTTAGTATTTAATAGAACCTCCTTTAGATAAACATGTTATTAGAATTAAATGTATTTTTAGAAACTAGATGGATGAATCTGGATAGGATGTTAAGAATAAAGATGGACTTATTGCTCAAGGTTACTATCAAGAAGAGGCTATATATTTTGATGAAACCTTTTCACCTATTTATAAAATTGAATCTATTATAATTTTTATAATTTTTTTTATTTTCAATGTTTTAGGTAATTTTATATAGATGTGAAAGTTTCCTTTTAAATGGTTTTATGTCTAAAGAAGTTTATGTTTCTCAAACCACTTGTTTTGAAAATTAGAAAATTGCCAATTTTTTTAAGTTATATAAAGATTTATGTGTTCTTAAGTAAGAACCTCATGCTTATTATTATATAATTACTTTTTTGTTGTTAAATTATTTTTCCATAGGTAAAATATATCCTAATTTGTTTATTAAAATTATTTCAATTGATACTTAAATTATTTAAATTTATGCTGAAAATATTGTTTTTATATATTCAAATGAGTTTCTATGTAAATAATTTTATAATTTGATGGTTAGTAAATTTTATATGAGTAATATGGGTGAACTCAATTTTTTTTGTCTTCAAATTTTTTAAGGAAATGATGGTATTTTAATGAATCAATATAAACATGATAATGATTTGGATAAAAATTTTGTTCTTGATTATTGTAAAACTTTTAAAACACCTATGAATATTAGTTATAAATTAAATTTGTATGTTTATAGAAAATATGTTGATTCTAAATTATTTGGAAGCATGGTTGGAATATTGTTTAATATAAAAAATTCTTGACATGATATAATGTTTATTGTTTTATTATTTTCTAGATTTTAATCAGATTTTAAGGAATCTCACTTAAATTTTTTTATAATGTTATTAGAGATATTAAAGGAACTATTACTTATGGATTATTTTATTTATGATTTTTTTATTAGTTACTCTGAATCTGCTTTTATATGAGTTCTATGTGATAATAAATCAAATTATGTATGTATAATGAGCCATACTTTTCATACATAAATATTATATCTTAATAGACAAATATTCTTTACATAAAAAAACAAATTCATGCCAGAATCATTTATTTATAGTGCATTTGGATACATGGATACATAAGAAACTAGTTTATAAATGAACTACATCATATCCCACTAAGTTCTTGATAATTATCACCCTTCTTATAAATATTATACATATCACCATTTTTCATAACCTGGGGAAAGGAAACATAAGGGTGAGATCAGATGCTCAGTAAGGGTAAAAAAGAGAGATATCAATGTAATGTGATCACAAGTGTATGATATCATGAGAATAAAATTTTTAAACCATACATTGCATATCATAGATCATAAACATGAGTCATGTAATAAATATTTTTAGTTGATAAGGCATGGATCATAATGGAATCAAAGATTATAAACTATGAGATCATAACATTGACATAAGACATAGATTTGTGGAATACACATAATCATAGAAAAACTCATGTTAAGGCTACCCACCAAGACATTCAGAACATGTTAGGCTTGGACTAAACCCTTTTTTACCTACTTTGGGCTTGGAATACCTCCCATTTACCCTTCTTAGGATTGAGATAACCTCCTGTGTACCATCTTTTTGTATTGGAATAACCTCTCATGTACCCTTTTTGGGATTGGGATAACCTCCAATGTACCCTTTGTGCTAATAGAAGATTAATCATTACCCAATGAATTGGAGAGAGATATAGGTCCCACCCATTTTTGGGTTATAACGTGACCACCATCCTCGGTTATAAAGTAACCACCATCCTTGGTTATAATGTAACCACCATAATTGTTTATAACATAACCACTATCCTTGGATATAGTATAACCCCTATAACATAATTAAAATAATAAATATGTGTATTGAAATATCATAAAATATTCATCATATCATAAACCATGAAAAGAAATGGGTTTCAAAAACATTTTATCATAACATAACCCCTAGAAAAGAACTAGGTTTTATAAACATCTTTTCATCATAATCATAAACCAAACAAATAAAGAATAAGGATTGTATCATAGGATCATATACCCAGTAAATACTAAGTAACATCAAAATATATCATCATATATGGAAAATTATTTTGAAAGATCACTTGGAAAATTACTTGAGGAAAATATCATTTCCACCTTAAAATCACTTTTTTAAAATCTGAAAACTTCCCAAATAATAAAGGAGGAATTTTATTCTAAAATAACCTTAGAAAATTTTAGAGGAAAATTTAAATCATTTAGAATTCATGAAAACATAAGATAACATTTATCTTATACATGTAAAAACAAATATTCCTTTCACATTTTCAGTAAATGTCAAAAGTACCTTGTTTGGAAAATGAAAAGAAGATTCCTTTAAAACCATTTATTAAAAGTAAAACATGGGTAAAAATCACTTTAAATTTTTTTATAATAGTAAAAAATTTCTTTAATTTTTTTTAATAAAATATATAATTGGAAGAAAAAGGATTTTTGACTGAAGATAGAAATAAAATCAGTTTTTATTTAAAATATTCTTTTGGATTTTTGAGTACATAAATGGAGTAAAATGAAAGGAAAACATTTATTTTAATGAAATAAATATATTATAAGAATATTAATGAGTTTATTTAGATATTTATCATAATATTTCATCATTTTAAGCATAATGATAAACAATCTTAATAAACAAAGATGTTGTAACATAAAACCCTTACCACTTTTGTAACCTTTTATACATAAGAAACATAAAATATCTACCTCAATTGAAAATTTAAATATCATAAAAATAAGTTAATTCATGATATAACATGTCAAATTAATATAATATACACAACATAAAAGAAACTAGTTGTGAATTTGAAATAATTCTCCTAATAATAAAAGAGAGACCAAAAATGACTTACCTTGTGTATTGCCCATATTTGAGCACATTAAAAAATAATGTATAATAAATATATGTTCATTATAAATATATTATATAACCTTTTAATCATATATATCATACTGTATATTATTTACTTATAACCTTTTATCATCTATTTAATAATAATTCCTTGTTAATATCACATTTTGGGTAATAATTACTTTGTTTTTCAGGTACGTTTTGTTATGGTATTTTTGCTCTTTTTACTTTGAGAATTATTCCATAATATCCATAATTATAAACATGATATAAATATCATTTATATTCATTATATATGTATTTATAGTAATTAATTTAATTTTGATATAGGAAATAAATTTCACTATTTATAGAGATGGTTGGTCGTACGTATGCATGAGCAATGTTTCAATTTTCACGAAGGATAGAAAAAAATAAAGTTAAAAATTAATTAAAATTTAAAGAATAATTTTATGTCATATTTATAATTTATACTAATCAATTAAATCTTTTTACCATGTAAAAATAGAATGAAAAAAATAAAATTGCTTCGTCAAGGTGGTAGTCCTGACGTACGCACAAGTGATGTTATCATTTTCTATAAAGTTAGAAGGTAAAAAGTTAGATGTGATATTATAATTCCATAATTATAATAATTTCAAAAATATCATATATAAACATTAAATCCATCATTATATCCAGCTTTGAGAGGTTTTGATGTAAAATGAATTACTTCGGTTCGTGAGGCGGTAGTCCACCATACACATGATCGACAAATTCATTTCCCACTTGATGGAAGAGGAGATAGATGTAGTTAATAACATTAAAATAATAATATATTAGTCTATTGGATATAATAATGTTATTATATCATCATATTTGAAGAATATTTATAAGAATAAAAAAATGAAAATGAATGGTTAAGGACAATACCTCTTTTTCGGAGAACCCCTTAAGGTTTATAGCTAAAGCCTTTTTAAGAGGGTTTCCTAATCAAAATAAGGACACTAGGATGTGTTTAGAGAAGTAAGTAAGGTATTTGGGTAGTTATTTACTCAACCAAAGTGTTTTTGAAGTGCGAAGCGGAGGGGAAAGGGTGTACCCTTTTATAAGAGGGGGAAACGACGCACTTGTAATCTTTGAAAAGAAAAAGGTGTACACACATTTTAATCATGAAACAAGGCTCCAAAATAGATCATTATAGAAACTTATATGATATAAGGCCAAAATATGTCTATATAATGGGATTTTAAAAGTTTATTGATCATTTTAAATCTTATATTTTTAGTTTAAGCACTCGGTAAACCTGTTTTAACCTAAACCACAAAAATTAATTTTTATTGTTTTTACTATTCAATTTTATCGTTAATTAAGTTAACCTTATTATATAACATTAATTATGATAATTATAAATATTGATATCCATTTTTTCAAATTCAATTTAAATAAGTGGAAAAAAATATTTTAAAATTAAACCCAAAAATGCGATGAAAAAGCGGTTTTCAAAAGAGAAAACTTTCATAAGTATAGAATGTTTTAATATCAAAATTAAATATGAAATTGATTATAATGAACTAAATTAGATTAATAAATTTATAATTGTACTAAATTTACTTTTTAAAACCATATTAAAATAAAATTTATCATGTAAATGCTTTAAATGAACATTATGTTTTTAGTAAAAAATAATATTTTTTACTATTCATCAAAAAATTAATTTTTACAAAAAATTCCAAAAAATCCACTCTATTTTTTTGAAATGTATATTTTAAAAGTGAATTTTATTTTTTAAAATAAATTTTACAAAATTTGAAGAAATTTCTTTTATTATTTTTTCATAAAAAAAGCAATAAAACATTTTTTAAGAAAATAATATTTTAAAAACATATAAAAACTTGACTAAAAAATAGTTACTTTTTAAGAAATATGATTTTTTTATAAAACCATTATAGTTAATTTTTAAAATTTGGTTATTCCTATTCATACCACCAAATTAAAATAGATAGGTTATAACGTTCATATTTAAATAAAAATATATTGTGGTTTGTTAAAACTCATCATTGCATATAATATAGGCTATCAAAGAAATTTAATTTATTAAAAAAAATATTTCATAAAAACTCAGGGTGTTATAGTATGTGTTACTTTATCAGTTATAATTTTTTTCCTTGGATTTCATGAAAAAAATATATTTCTTTTTTAACTATTGAATGTCTATATATTTATGATGCATCCTTTTTCTCTCAATCCTTATAGATTAAAAAAATTATCTGAATATAGATTTATTTTTGAAAAAATTAAAAATTATTATAATATTTTTATTATTATTTATATTTCAAATAATCATTTAGTTCACTATAAAACTAATCATACATACCCACACTTTTATTTTTTTCGATATTATATTAAAAAAGGTGATATTATTGTTGAATAGTTTCCAATAGAAAATCAACTAACATATATTTTTCCAAACAACTGGATTTTGAAAAATTTGAGACAATTTTATTTAACCTTGTAATTTTATAAATTTAGTTTGAAAATTTTATATTGATTTTTTAACTTACATTAATATTCATTTATTAAGGTGGAGTTTTTCCGATTCTAACCTGAATTTTTTTACTTTTATTTTCACATTGCTAGTTTCTATATTTCATTATATTGTATATTTTAAAAATTAAAAAATGGGGGATAGTTTTATAAAATATTTCTTTGGTTTTAAAATTTAAGAAAATGGGTCATTTTTGGTAGGTTTTTATTCTTTGTTTTTTATTTTATTTTTTGAATATTATAATTTCTCACAATATTTTATGTTTCTTATAATTCCTTGGATTTTTTTACAAATTATAACTATGTTTTTATTTATCTTGATATATAGTTCTTATAATTTTATAAGTCTTATTTCATAAGAATTATAATAAGTTTATCTACTCTTTATTCAACTACGATGATATCTAAATTAGTCTATAAATGTTCCCACTTTTGGTCCAAACTTCCTGCATGTATTTTTTTATTTATTTACATTCCATTTATAATTTTCATTAGTTATTCCATGATAACATGAGATATATAGCTCAATTTTTCATGAAACTTCTTTTTTTGATATAAAATACATTTATATACATTACATCTAACTAAAATGAAGTTTAAAATAATTCTCAAACCTCTGTAATATTTATGGAACTCAACAATTTACAGAATATAATTTATTATATTTATTATTGAAAAAAATAGAAATAGTCCTCATAATTTAATGTCTTTTTTATGATTTATTGATAAAAAAATTATTCAAATTTCATTAAAATCCATGATAGGATGAAATTTCTATTTAGATACTCAAGCAATTGGCCGAAATTCTATAATATTTCAATGAGTTTTTCAGCATTATTCTGATAACTTTTGTTACTATTTTTCAATCATATCTTGAGTTTTATAAGTCGTATTGAGGTTTTTTTGATCCATTGGAAATCTCTTGAATTTATCTTCATTTAATTTAACCGTGTCAATTGCTGATTTATAGGTTTAGGTAGTCTAGAAAATCACTAAATCATATGTTATCTCATTATTGCATATTGTTGTTGAAGTTACGGCATGATTTGTTTTAATGTGACTGCATAATTTGTTTAAAGTAACTACATTATTAGTTTAAATTTTCTACATGTGTAATTTAATTGAACGTGTTATCCATCAACTCTCCTCAACAGACCGACCACACGTTTTACAAAAGTTATCGCTAGTGTTGTTCTTAAACTACTGACCGCCTTTTGACATTTTTCAAGTGGTCTCAAGTGAACCTGGATATAATTACAATATCTTGTTTCTTACTTGGTAGATTGGATCAACTATGGATTCACCATCCTTCATGTTTTGTATTTCCTGTTGTTCATTATGTATTGAAATGAATAATCACATAGTCTTTGTGTAGTTAATTAAATCCATCCATTTTGAGTGTAGTCGGTTTGCAACACACACGGTGTCTCTCATTCAGGATTGACCACTTAGATCCCACTATTTTCATATCTAACAAAGCTTAACCTATAGTATTCAATGCACCATCATGATTCATCATCTCTTAAAACGCGAAGGAATCATCTTTCTAATGTTAAAAAATATCTGTGTCTAGCTGTATGATGTTGAAATTTCAGTATGAAAATGAGATACACGACTCTTAATGAAGCTACTACTTTCATAGACTCACGGTAGATAGATTTACTACACATTGATGTTTCAACCAACCATGCACTCCTAGTAACTTAAGTGACTACTCACTATTTACATGGTAATTTAAGTGACCACTCATTTTATCAAGTGACGATGTGTTATAATATTCTAATAGTTAATATACCAATTGTAGGACTAATTGAACAAACTATATCTTATGAAGACATGATAAGTTATCCGATAGAAATACATATCCCTCAAAAATAACTTAGTGCTCAAGGTCAGTTCAATACACTACTAGAATTTATGCTATTTAAAATGGGCTATTTGCGATGGGATCCCATCGCAAATAAGCTTTAGCGATGGGTTCCTCTCCCAAATAGTCTGTTGCAGAAAACGACATCGCAAATACCCTTTTTTCTGACCGTCCAGTCGCAAAAAAGGGTATTTGTGACAGGGAACTTTCATGTCGCAAATAAGTCTCTGATTATATACATTATATATAAATAACCTTCTTGTGATGGGCCCTTCACAAATAGTATTTGCGACGAGCCCTTATTAACATCGCAAATAGTATTTAAAAAAATATGTTTTAACTATTTATGACAAGATCTCATCGCAACACATCCCATCACAAATAATAAACAAAGTAAAAAATATATATTTAATAAAATTATAATTCATGAAAAAATAATATTAATATTATTAAAATAATAAAAAAATAATTTTTTTAAAATTCTCAATATTCTCAAAAAAATATAAAAAATTCATTAATATAAATAATAATATTATTATTAAAATAAAGAAACACTAAAAAATATAATACTAAAAAAATAAATTTAATAAAATTATGATTAATGAAAAAATAATATTAATATTATTAAAATAATAAAAAATATTAAAATTCTCAATATTTACAATAAAATATAAAACAAATCGTAAAATATTATTATTATTTTAGTAAAATAAGAAAAAATTAAAAAATATAATTGTAATAATAAATAATAAAATATTAAAAATTAAAAAAATTAAATTATGCAATATACGCACCAATATAAAAGACAGAAACTGAAAATAGTTCATATTACAACAAATCTTGAATTCAAATGTTTTAAACATAAAATAAATCACTAGGGGTCATCTTTTGGAGGAGGGGGAGGAGCTGTATGAGATAGTGGAGGAAACTCTATCCCTAAACTACGATTCAGATGACGCATGTATTCCATCTGATCGTGTTGCTGCTGCTTCCATCTACGCATCTCCTCATCGTGATGTTGTTGCTGCTATTGCTGACACATCTCTTCATGCTACTTCTGCAAACTATCTATAAGTTCAGCCTGAGTTAGCAACTACTCCTGATACTGTGAGGCAGAAGATGATGCCTCCCCATGAGAACCTCTCGAGCTGGATTCTGACATCACAATAGTACCATAATAAGTACTAGGAGTCACATGAGAGCTGATACCAACTACTTGGCCCTTCTCAAAGCCATACTAAGTCGCCTGCATCCATGCCGCCTTATTGAAATGGTGGGAACGTGTCTGATCAGTCACCTCATCCTAACTCCCAGCCTGTGCCTGAGTGGTCACAACCTCACATGACTCATTCAGTTCCAATTTTATGTTGAAATTGTGAATATATTACATGCAAATAATTTTCAAACAGAAAAAATAATACTAACCACAATCCGATGATGGCGATCACCTCTAATCTCTCTGTTGGCTAGATCACTGTACATCCTCCGATAAACACCGTACTCAATAATATCGGGATTCTCTAATGCCTATAAAAATATAAAATTAATTTTTTTATTTAAATTTATATTAAATATTTAAAAAAGATACTTACCAGATCCTCTCTATGTGTACTAAATGTACAACTACCTATTCGATGCGTCACCTCCTGTCTCCCCTAGTTCTGCCTACCCACTGAAGACCTCCTTTGAAATCCACCACCCAACCAGTTTAAAAATAATCCATCCCAAACGTGAGACAAAATGTACTCTGGTCGGTGGGCTCTACACGACTCATCAAAATCTGTCACTCCTGCTTTCTTAATGGTTGTCCTTTTCAAATTGTGAAAAAACTGACAGAAACGGTCACGCATAGATGCCTTCCATGCCGTGTGGATAGCTTCACACATGCTATCAAAGATGTGATACCATAGAACCTAAAAATGATTTATAATATCAAGTTATTATTAAAATAAATTTTAGAATAAATATTATTATTTATGTACCAGCCAATGATTGAACATGCCGAGCTGCACATCAATGGGAATCTATTCCCATGTGATCCACGAATGAGAAAAATAATTGTGCAAGATAGCGCTCCCCTTTCCAATAGCTATATGCACAAAACTATGAAAAAATAATAAATATTAAAACAATTAGTATATATATAAATAAATTAATGAAATATAACTAAAATATACAGGTTACCATACCTCCATGTGTGTGGATCGAATCCAAGACATGGACGTTGCTCAGAGATAGGGTCAGGAATCATCAGTCACGCAAGACCACACCCTCTCCATAAAACCCCCTAAATTTCCAGTAGGATGAGAGTAAGATGATCTCAAATCCCCCTCATCCAAAGGTAGATCAGCCTCTTGTAACTCACGAAATAGATCATGGTCCATCTGAAACACAAAATGATTGTTGTTATAAGATAGTTGAAAATAACTATTATATATAGATATATACTAGTTATGATTATAACCTGCATTTTACTATGTCAATGTTCACCTTCATCATCATCTTCTTATCTGATAATGTCAATGTCTTCATATTCCTCCTCATCATTATCAATATTCATATGAGTTTCAGTTTAATCATCTCTTGTAATTTCAAATTCATTTGTAACATCATTACCATCTTCGTCACCATCGATCCTTAAATGTGGGGTGTCATCATCGATATTCACGTCTCTTTGTGAAAAATATGGATTTTGAGTAGTCTCTTGAAAAATTTTAATTCCTTCCACTTCAGCGGAACCACATTCAGTTTGATTAAACTGATTTTCCCGAGATTTCCTTTTTATTATGCTCCACCAATCACTCAGGTCTCTTGAATTATCACAGTACATTTCGTAATAAATTTGATGTGCCTGTTGGGGCAGTAAAAATGGTTCATTTACTACAAGAAGACTTTTATATTTAATATCAAATATACCATGAGTTAGATGAAAATTCAAGCCTCTCTCAGTATCCAACCACCGACATTTAAACATTGTTATGTAATTATATCCTAGAAAACACAGCTCAATAATTTCATCTAGAATTCCATAAAAGTCAACTTCGGTTTCTATATGATGAAATCCTCTCAAAAAAACTCCACTGTTCATTGTTTTTTTGATTTCCCATATGCATGTGTATGAAATCAAAAACCATTCAACACATATGAATTATAAGATTTAACCATTTTGTATGATGGGTTACTCAATATAAATAGTCTCTTATCAATTTTCTCAGTATGTTAAGTCACCAAAAAATTTGTAAAACAATGGTCAATATAAAAAATAATAATTTGAATTGATATTAAACAATTAATAATTTTTGTTTCCAGTTTTTGAAACCATTGATAATTTTTTTTGTCTGCGTTCTTCAAGAGCAGCTGCTGTAATTTATGGACGTTGTTTCTTGATATAATTATCCTATAAACTAAAAATAAAATATATTTACATACTATAACATAAATTATAGAATATGTGATAGAATCAATCACAGTACAAATGATGTCATTTATTTACAGTTGAGCAGGACATTTGTATGAGCTCTGTGATGTTCATCGTCTGATATCCATTGTTCATGAACTCCACCGAAGAAAAGATTTGGAAGATTAAAAACTGATAATTGATGGTCCATTTCATCATTAACATTTCCCTCATTCCATCCCTTGCGGCTGTTCTTTGAGGGATATTCAGATTCAAAATAATGGGAGCAGAAAAAATCAATTTCCGCTTGCAAATAAGCTTTAGCAATCGAGCCTTCAACCGATGCTTTATTACATACATTTTTATTCAATTTCTGCATGCATCTCTCGAATGGGTACATCCATCGAAACTGTACCCGACATCCACATTTATCATAATGTAAAAAATGAAATATCATATGTACCATTGAGTCAAAAAAAGATGACAAAAATATTTTTTCCAGTTTACATATAATTACAACAACATCTTCATCCAGTTTTCATAGCGCATCGTAGTCTGTTGTCGCTGCACAAATGTCTAGAAAAAAAATATGATATGTCTGATATCGAATCCCAAAGCACAGAATTCAACAAAACTCTGAATCCAATCAGCATAAGTCATTACATTATAACATGAAAATCATGACATTTTAATATGTTAATATGACTATTCTTAACAAATCTTCCCAAATTAGAAGCATAACCATCTGGAAGTCTCAAATATTCAATCCACTGACAAAATAATAATAGAATCTCTTTGTACAGTGTATAATCTGCCTTTTCATTCATTAACCTCTATGATCTAACATTTCAAATAGTTCAATTTCTGGGAACCTATAAATTTGGGAAAGATCTAATCGTGCTTTTACAGTATCTTTAGTCTTACCTTGTGTGTCCAAAACTGTATAAAATAAATTATCAAAACTGTTCTTCTCAATATTCATGACATCCCACATGTAGCATACCAAAAAATTATACCAATATGGAAGATCCCAAAAAATACTTCGTTTTATCCAATTATGTTCTTTCCCAAAGCCATGAATTTTTTGTTGGTTTACTTTGGGACCAAATGTGAAGGGAGGTAATGAAAATAGAACTGATTTGAACTCTATACCTGAGATCATTTTTGGAGGTTCATCCCTTTCAGTTTTTCCTTTTCTGAAATGAGATTTTTTTATCCAAAAAAGATGATCAGTTGGAAGAAATCTGTGATGATAGTCAAAATAGCAAGGTGTTTTTCCATTGACGAGCATAAAATCATTGTTGTCTTTCATATAGTAAGGACATGATTTCAGACCATGTGTTTTCCATCCTGATAACATGTCATATGATGGAAAGTCACAAATCGTTCACATCAATTCAGTTTTTAATATGAAATTTTGTTTCACAGCAACATCATATGTACTAACACTATTACTCCACATAGAATTTAACTCATCAATCAATGGTTTTAAATAAACATCAATATTTTTTTTGGATGTCCTGGGATTAATAAGGTCAAAAATATATAGGGCTCCTTCATCAACATCTATGGAGGTAAATTGTACGGGGTTATAAATACATTCCAACATGAATAATGACTACCATATGATCCAAACAGACAGAAACCATCAGTAGAAAGAGCTAATCACACGCTTCAGGCTTCTAAAGAAAAAGACGGATGCCGACGGTCAAAATGTTTCCATGAATCACCACCAAATGGATGATTCAAACTTTTATCAGTAGAAATATTGGTTTTGTGCCATGACAACATTGATGTTGTGTCCTGAGACATAAATAATGATTACAGCCTGGGTGTAAGGTGGAAATATATCAACTATTTTATAGGAATCGATACAAACTTCCCTAGTTGAGCTTCTTTATATCTTTATTTTCCACATGTGGGACAACTATCCAATGACTCATTTTCACCAGAATATAAGATGAAATCATTTTCACATGCATGAATCTTCCGATAACTAAGGCCTAGATTATGAACCAACCTCTTTCTCTCATAGTAATTTTTAGGCAACACATTTTTTTCAAGTAACAATGTTTTAACCAAATAAAATATCTGATAAAAATAGTTTTTTGACATTGCATTATCTGATTTAATAGCCATAAATTTTTCAACCGCTTCTAATTTTCTTATCTTGCAACAAGGATATAATTCATTCTCAACATAACTCAACAACTCATAAAATTTGGATGGTTCTAACTTAGGAGTTAAATCAATAGCATCTTGAGTTTCTATTTGTTGAACAGATGGACCTGAAACATCATGTACTAAATTTTGAAACTGTGATGGATCCAGAATAAAGTTATTAGTATCTTCTCTAGAACTGCGTTCATCGTGTTGATACCAAAAAACATAATCTGGTTGAAAACCAATCTTCAAGAGATGTCCCCCAACCTTGTCAAATGTGTCAAACGTTCTCAGAGCACATTTTTTACAAGTAAACTTAATTGTGTCTTCTGAAACATATTCTAGTTTTGACAATGCAAATGATAATAAAACTTCAACACCCTCAATATATATAGGATTTAAACTAGAACCATTTAGATTTCAGCACTGATTTATCCAAGCGTGATCATCCAATAATGACTGAGGTCGATTTCCTTGATCCATAATTTTCTACAAAATATAAAATCATCACTGTTTTTGAATAATTTAAAATTATAAAAACACTATCTAAAAAAGGAAGATAAATAATTACAACTAATTCTTAATAATTACCATTAATTTTGGGTGACACAATTTCCAGTGGTTTGATGACTACTCTTTTGTATGACACCACATTTACTTGAAAATTTCTCTCACAGAAATCACAATGAAGAATCTGCTCAGAGGTACGCATATTCATTTTTTTGCATACGAGAATGTATAAGTGTACCTCTGATAAGATTCTTTATTGTGATTTCACTGTGAGAAAGATGAAAGTAAATGAGCCATCAGACAAAAGAACCCCCTTTTCGTCAATGAATCATCTTCTTGCAACTATCACTACCTGAAAAAATTCTAAAAAATACAGTCCTACGAATGCATATTCAAACTCGTGCATACGAGATTGGATATGCATACATAGAAGCATACTTTTCATAATATTTTGAGTCGGTGAAAGTTTAAAGAGGAAGAGTCATCGAGAAAAAGGAGTGCCGTCAATCCACTATAAATTAAGCCAAGCTATTACACGTTATTAAAATTTATTAAAATTTATATTATTTATAATTATTCAAAATTATTACTAATTATTCCAATTTATTACTAATTATTACTAATCATTACTAATTATTACTAATTATTATTAATTATTACTAATTATTACTATTTATTACTATTTATTACTATTTATTAATATTTATTACTATTCATTCCTATTTATTACTATTTATTCCTATTTATTCTTATTTATTCCCACTTATTACTATTTATTACTAATTATTCCTATTTATAACTAATTATTACTAATTCTTACCAATTATTCCTAATTATTGATAATTATTACTAATTATTCCTAATTATTCGTAATTATTACTAATTATTCCTAATTATTCCTAATTATTCTTAATTATTACTAATTATTACCTATTATCCCTAATTGTTCCTAATTATACCTATTTATTCCTTATTATTCCTATTTATTCATAATTATTCATAATTATTCTAATTTATTCCAATTTATTCCTAATTAATCCTATTTATAACTAATTATTCCTAATTAATAATAATTATTCCAAATTATTACTAATTATTCTTATTTATTCCAATTTATTCATATTTATTCCTATTTATTACTATTTACTATGGTTTATTCCCAATTCTTACTAATTATTACTAATTATTACTATTTATTCCTATTTATTACTAATTATTACTATTTATTCCAATTTATTCTAATTTATTCCTAATTGTTACTATTTGTTCTTATTTATTCTTATTTATTCCTATTTATGCCTATTTATTCCTATTTATTCCAATTTATTACAAATTATTACAAATTATTACAAATTATTTATAATTATTCAAAATTATTACTAATTATTACTAATTATTACTAATTTTTCCTAATTATTCTTAATTATTCTTAATTTTTACTAATTATTCCTAATTATTACTAATTATTACAAATTATTCCTAATTATTTCTAATTATTCCTAGTTATTCCTAATTATTCCTAATTATTCCAAAATATTCCAAAATATTCCTAAATATTCCTATTTATTCATATTTATTCTTATTTATTCATATTTATTTATATTTATTCCTATTTATTGTTATTTATTCCTATTTATTGCTATTTATTACTAATTATTCCAAATTATTGCTAATTATTACTAAGTATTGCGTATTATTACTAATTATTACTAATTATTACTAATTATTGATAATTATTACTAATTATTCTCATTTATTACTAATTATTCCCATTTATTCGTATTTATTACTAATTATTGCTAATTATTACTAATTATTACTAATTATGAATAATTATTACTAATAATTACTATTCATTACTCTTTATTACGATTTATTAAAATTTATTACCATTTATTATTATTTATTACTATTTATTACTATTTATTACTATTTTTTACTATTTATTAGTAATTATTACTAATTATTATTAACAAATTACTAATTATTACTAATTATTATTAGTTATTACTAATTATTATTAGTTATTACTAATTATTATTAGTTATTACTAATTATTATTAGTTATTACTAATTATTACTAATTATAACTAATTACTACTAATTATTACTAATTATACCTATTTATTACTAATTACTCCTAATTATTCCTAATTATTCCTAATTATTCTTAATTATTCCTAATTATTACTATTTGTTACTATTTATTCACAATTATACCTATTTATTACTAATTATTCCTATTTATTTCTATTTATAACTAATTATTCCTATTTATTACTAATTATTCCTATTTATTCCTATTTATTCTTATTTAATACTAATTATTCCTTTTTATTTCTAATTATTCCTATTTATTACTAATTATTCCTATTTATTACTAATTATTCCTATTTATTACTAATTATTCATATTTATTACTAATTATTCCAATTTATTGCTAATTATTCCTATTTATTGCTAATTTGATTGCTAATTATTACTAATTATTACTAATTATTCTTATTTATTACTAATTATTAATATTTATTAGTAATTATTACTATTCATTACTAATTATTCCTATTTATTCCTATTTATCACTAATTATTGTCATTTATTACTAATTATTCCTATTTATTACTAATTATTAAAAATTAGTACTAATAATTTCAATTTATTATTACTAATAAATACTAAAAACAAAACAATTTAAATCTAATTAAATTAGAACTAATAAAAAATAATTAAAGTTAACATAAAAAATTGAAATAAATACTAAATTAAATAAAATATAAATACCTTTAAACTTGATCTCCTATTGATGTAGACGACTTCACAAATTTTTCGTGGAAAAAAACTAACTCACACAAATTTTCACTCTGAAAAGAGAGTTCAGAGAGAGAGAGAAAGTGAGAATTGAGAGGGGGAATTGAAAAAATAGATGGGGGTATATATAAGTTGGATTAGTTGCGACGAGACTATTTACGACGGGTAGACCGTGGCAAATAATATTTTTTGTGATGGGACCCGTCGCAAAAACCTTCGCCCGCATTAATTACAGTCGGCAGTCAAAAGCTTATTTGTGACTGGTCACGTTGCAAAAGGTACCTGCCGACACACTTTTTTGTGATGAGACAACATCCCATCGCAAATAACCTTCCCGCAGGTTGGTGTGCAAACCGCACCTAACTTTTTGTGACGGGACCCCAAATCCTGTTGCAAATAACCAATTATTTGCGACAGGCAGAATCCCACATTGCAAATAATCTCTAGGACGAGCTATTTGTGATGAGATTAATTCATGTTGCAAATAGCCCGTCACAAAACGCTATTTTTCCCGTAGTGATACTTTATTTACTTTTTCTGAAATCTGAAATTTTGAGAATGCTCTATTTTTCATTATTTTTTAAAATTTGGTTTACTGCATTCTTATATTAATAATTTCAATTATTTTATTGGTTTCTATAATTATTATATTTTATATAAAAGTCATGTGATGTGTTTTTAAAATATGTTAGCCAGTTTTAAAATATGATTTAATTTATTCTTTCCTCATGAATATATATAAAGCATATTTAATTTTTTAAATTTGAGTTGATTTCTTCATCTTATTCTTTTTAAAATTAATATTTAGTGACATATAAATTATTCAAACTTATTTTGTGTTGTTTGATACCATATAATTAAATTTTTATGAATTACACACTATATATAATTTGAAAATAATTTGAAATTTAAGTTAAATTGTCTTACGATATTTATGAAATTGCTTCAACATATCATTATAGTGACTGTTTGAATTATTTAACAGGTAATTAAAATTGGTTTGAATTAGTCATTATGTTTTCAATTCAATATATTCTTTTATGATTATTATAGAATGATAATTTTCACTCTCTTGGATAATTATGTGCTTTGAATTTAAATTACATTACCCTATGGTGATTAGCTTGTTAGTTTTCACAGATCCTTTTTAAAGGATTTAGGATGCATTTAATATATTAGTTATGAGAACAAAAAAATTTAGAACCAAAAGATCTTTAATCTGATGTTTGAAATGTTTTACAAACCATGTACCATGTGAACAAGTTTTATTATGATGGACGATCTCCCAAATACTTTACCTAAAACTGCTTCATCTTCTACTACCTTCACGAGACGAGCTTATAATTTACTCAAGAACAAGGACCTATGCTTCTCTTTTTTATTTATCTACTTTTTCTTAGTTTCTTGTGTCTATAATACTTCTTCCTATATCTCACAAATTCTCTCACATTATGTTTATGCTTTCAAATTCAAAACCATTCTTATTTTCTTTTTTGGGTTATGAATTCAGAATTCTGAAGTCATGACCATTTGGGTTGTGACGCTCATAGTCTAAAGTCAATTTTGAAATTGGGTTGTGACTCCCCATACAAAAGTCAAGTGTATTGGTTATTATTCCACTATAAAAAGTTTTTTGTAATCATGTTATTATTCCCCTTCAAAAATCAGATTAGTTTACAATGTATCTCTCACCGAGTAGAGAGGTATAAGAGGGGACTATTCCCACTTTGGACTAAACTACTATAAAAAAATACTTCTATTCTCCCTTTTAATTCTGTTGCTAATTAACTATTTTAATTAACTCTAATAATTGATTCAGATAATTAATCTATTTATTTAAAATTTTAATCTGGCCTATACACCCCCCTCTAGACCATCAACCATTAACTTTTTGGACATAACATTGTTATAATTATATTACAACTAAATCACTTCATTATCATAAAATAATTATGTTATGTTTTTGTTTGTTTTGTTTTAATCACATACTTGAACATTGTTATAAATTTAAATCACGAGGGATACTGGGAATCTAAATCTATTAATATATAATATAAATAATTATTTTATTTTAGTTCTGGAATGGTAACATTAATATTAAACTAATTAGTTAAGATATAAATGTTTATTTGTTAAAAATCACTATAACAAGATCATTGTCAATTTCATCTTTAAGCATCTAGATCAAACCTCCCATAAATTGAAATTACAACATTATAAATACTTATAAATAATCAATTCCAGTACATGGTATAATATGTGAATAATGAACTTTGGGAGAAGAGTGAATAACAACATTGATATTACGAAACAAGTTCAAAACGATCAAGATTACTCACACCTAATACTGATAATAAATAATAACTAAGTAATATACATGTATATAATAATTATAAATGAAGTTGAAAAAGGGTTACATGTAAGAATAAGTTTCTAAAATTTGTAATTAAGATATATTTTTTATACAATAGGTTAGAGAACATTTGGATAAATGGGATTAAAGGCAAGGGTTCTTTGTCTCAAATTTCAATTACTTGATACATGATTATGTTATACACTATGTTTTTTATTTTATAGTGAATGGATAAACCTTAAATATTTTATATAATTATTCTCTATTTATTTATGGTATTTAATATTCAATTTGAAATTTTATCCTTTGGGTGGTTTTGATTAAATTGCTACATAATGTCATCATTATAAGATCCCACATTTTTATAGGTATACCCCTCTTTGATCTTTTCATTAAACCTTTTTTGTTTTGGGTTTTTCCTTCTCATTGAACCTTGTTGGACGAGTCTTGTTCAGAGATAGAGATCTTATGTTTGAGAAAAGGACCTAATGTTCAGGGTTCTATTTTTTTGCTATAGTGGATTCCAAGAATAAATGTGTCAAATGCAACTATAAGGGTTTTCAATAAGTTTTTAAGGATTCAGAGGTGTTTTGGGAACTTTTACAGAAGTTGGGCTTAAATATTTCTATAGGGAATTTACACTCTCTGTAAAAGAATTACATGATACGTAATTGCCACCATAATGATGCTATGAAATGAATAAAAGTTGTGAACTGGTTCATATCCTGAGTTGCATTACACACCATGAATCAACATTATATGATGTTTAATTTTTGGGTAGGGTTTAATTCACTAGAGGCAACATGTTTTTGGTGTAACCCTTAAAATAGAAAATACATGACGTGAAAGAGGATTACATGCTGAGTATTTTGAAGGCTGTGAGGTTTTAAGGGCACACAATGCTTATAATATTCATTCATATCACATGTAACATGTCCTCCCTCAAAGAATAATGTTCTCCAGGAGATTTGGGATCCCTTCTATCCATTTTGGACATCCTGATCTAGCATTTGATCCATGATGAGTTTTTTTCTTAGATTTTCCCTTCCCTTCTATTGTTCTCTGGTTGTTGTAGGGAAAATATCTTGACAACATTTGTTTTGGGTTTTGGTCTTATTATTGTATGATCTAGGTTCCTTCTTGTGATCTTCATTGCCTCCGTTCTTGTTGGTGATTTTGGTTGGAAGCATTTCTTACTCACTAGATAATGGTAGGTGGTCTAAACCTAACCCTATAGTCTCTTTAACTTTTAATTATGTGCAATATTTTGATTGATCCAACAAAACATGCATGATAATTAATTTAATAATGAATGATAATAAATTATGGATTGGATATTCCTTGGTTCCCTTTGGATTCAATGGCTTTGCAGACTAGTTTTAGGCAACTCAATGGGTGAGGGAACCCTTGATTAATAATGAATTGGCTAATGGCTTAAAGTGTGTTTTGTATGACATGATATTTTAAGTTATTGCTTGATATAGAATCTCTTTAGAAATAGATTGTGGGATAATGAGATGAATTTTATTAATTATATATATAAATTAAAGTGTAATTGAATGATAAATTTTAGTTTTCATAATTAACCATTGAGGCTTATAATGTGATATTGTGATATCCTTAATGTTACAACTTGTTGAGTTTGATGCTAAAATGATTATATATATGGATATTTATAGTGATTCTATAATTCTTATATAGCATGATTGGCCCAATTTTATGTTAAAATTCGTATATATAGGTCTATGCCTAGTGATACTGAAATGATTATATAGAGGGCTTGGCTCATTTTGATGCCAAAATGATTTTATAGAGGGTTTGGCCCAATTTGATGCTAAAGGTTTTATATATAAGTCTATGCTCAGTGATGTTGATATGATTTTATAGCGATATTTGACTAGTCGATGCTGAAATGCTTATATATAGGATTTTCTTGGTGGATGAAATGCTTATACAGTGGGGTTTTCCAATTTATGTGATTATGTCATGGGTTACAATTATGGTTGGTATTGTTATTCCACACATGCTCAGAGACATTCTAGCATGATACCAAAGAAGTTTGATTTATGTATTGTATTAATTTATAAATTAATAAACCTGATATTTTATTTATTACATGCACTTATTACTGAAAAGGTTTTGCATAGATATGGTGGTGTAAACCTAATGATTTTTAATCACACCCAATTCCGGCCACCATTTTGTGCCTGAGTAGATTACATAAATGTAGGTTTGGACAAGGGAAATGGACCATGTTACTGATTGTTGTTTGCTGGATGGGCTGGAGTTTGGAGACAAGACTGACATGGGGTTTAGGAGTTATGTCATTTGATAATATTTGTGTTAATTGATTATTTTATTTGTAATGTTTTTAGTTTTAAATTTAGATACATTTCAGCTTAACATTACATGATCCATTAATATTATTTTATTGGTTCCTCCTTTTTCTTCATAATTGTATGTTTCATAGTTTCCATTATTTTTATTACTTTGATATTTACTATTACCTACTATTTATACTAGATTTTTACTCTATACCTGGGGGAATAGTCTCCCCACTATACATATGTCACCCTCTCATAGTCGGAAGACTCTAGTATAAGGAGAGGTGTGCTTGAGGTCCCATAACCAACCCGTTTTGGAAACATGAGAGCATTTCAGATTGGGGGATGTTACAAAGTGGTATCAAAGAGAGATTTTTCTTTTATGTTGCATTAAAATTTGGAAAATTTAAAAAGGGGACTAGTATATGTCAGGATTTTCTAATGATCTTGCATATGGGATTAGATAAACCATGTATGTGGGAAAATATGTGAGCTCAGGGATGGGATTGTTGTTCATGATGTTTTCTTGTTATAGTAGATGTTATTTCACCCAGAGTAATTCACATGTTGTGTGATGTTTTTTTTGGAGATTTATATGTGTGGAAACATATGGCGGGAGATGAGTATGCATGCATCATGATAGGAACACATGGATAAATGTAAAAATGAATTATTCATGATAAGAACATATTTATTACATGTGATATATTTTCTTGTATGAATTGTGATATGAGATACCTCTTATATCTGATAAATGGAATGAAAGTAACTATTATATAATTATAAAACACTTGTAATACATATTTATATTGACCAGGAGTCAATGTTTATATTTCATTTTCACTTGTTGAGGTTGAACTTTCTCTTATACAGTGTTCTAAAGAGTGTTTTTGTCTTATAGACAAAATTACACCTCATTATATTAGAGCTGAGAATTAGGAGAGTGGAAAGAAATATGGTCCTAAAAAAGACAAGCTAAAGATTCCTATAGGTCTTGAGGATCATGTGGATGTTGAGCTTCTCAATAACTTCTTCAGGGTCATGTGATCCATAGAAAGGGAGACTATTCACACCTTTCCATTGATGTCTGGTTTGATGAAAGTGTTTCAGCTACAAAAATATCTTACCTTTCACGGGGAGGCCCCCCCCAGGTTGCCGAGTTCTAGATTGAGTCAATCTAGATGATCCTAAAGCACCTTAAGACACCCATAGAGAGGAGAGTGAAGCTTATTGCACATATTCTTTGTGACCTTCCAAGAATTGGTAGGATATTTTAGAGAAATATAGGAAACAAGAGGAGTTATATTAGGATGAATTAGAGGTGAAGATCCTAAGATACTTCTATCTAGAGATTTTAAGGGATGAGGGGGATCATGAGTTCATGAACCTAATGCAAGATGTAATGTATGTGATAGACTATGTCAGACGTTTCACCGACCTATAAAAATTTTCAGCATGTTTAGCTACTAATGATATCTCTAGGGTGGGATGTTTTCTAGACTTACTTCTTTATGAGATCAAGTCACATGTGAATGGATTTCACTTGAGTATATTTTCTAATATGATGAATTTGGTACTCATTATGGAACACACACTAAGAGAAACCCTAAGTAGTGACCAAGAAGTTTCATTTGGTAGAATTGGGAGCTATTATTTAGGTGGAAAGAAGCACCACTATGATAGTTATCACTAATAAAACAATGGGAAGAGAAGTCTAGTTAGTGGGAATTCATCTTAGTACCGTGTTCCATTATAGTGCTTTCAGTGTTGTAAGTTGATCCACAAGTAGCCTCAGTGTCTATACGCCAAATTAGGGTTTCATTCCTATAGAAGGTTGTATCATCTTATGAAATTTTGTAGGAAATTATTGATGTAGAGTAGTGGAAGGGGGTCAGAACAAGTACCAGAGCCTAGGAAGGACTCATCTATACCTCAGAAAATAGGTATTTGGATTTCCACTGAAGGTTCAGGCTCAGGAAGGATACGTGATAACCTAGTTCAGGAATGAAAATATTAGGTAGAGGGAATATCTCAAGGGAGTCATACTGGAGCACAGGGTAGAGGGGATAATCAGCTACATGCTATACATACTACTCCAACTATTATGGATACTAGATTTTATACAATCACATGTATGTTTCTTTTATCATATACCCTTGATTGAATTTTATTTGATAAAGGAGCACCATATTCATTTTTTATCTATTATTTTTGTAAACAATTTGTTCTTGGTTGTGGAAATCATGGATGGCGTTTTGACCAGTGACACACTATTGGGAGTGTGGTCAGAGGATTTCAAAAATTTCAAGGCGTGTTCTATAGAAATTGGTGGTTATAATTTCATTTCGGAACTGTTTATACTTGAAATGATAGGTTTCAGTTTTATCATTTGTATAGAATATGATGTTCTATAATAGGATCATATCAACTATTATTAGAGGGTTGTTACATTTATATATCTAGAAGAATATAACTATTTTCACCAAGGAGAGTTGGATCTTCAGGTTGGTCATGTAGGACCATTTTAGTGCAGATTGGATTGTCTCATAGATTAGATAATAGATCTTGTTCTAGATGATGGGTTAATGGAGCATGATATTTTTCCCCTAGTGGTATATAATTTTTAAAATTTATTTTCTGAAGTGTTTTATGGCTTACCACCCATTCAAGAGATCGAGTTCATGATCGAGTTGGTGTTGGGAGTAGATAAAGTCTCTATCATGCCTTATATAATGGAACCAGCATAGCTTTGAGGGTTAAAAGTCCAATTGGAAGACTTGTAAGCTAAAGTTTTCATACGACCTAGTATGTCCCCTTGGGGTTCTCTGGTTATTTTCACCAAGAAAGCTGATGGGACTTTATGGTAATGTGTTTATTATCATAGATCGAACAAGATGATGGTCAAGAACCGCTATCCCCTTCCTTGCATTCATGATAAATTAAACCAAATGAAAGGTTATAAGATCTTCTCCAAGATTTATTTGAGAACAAGATACTTCCAATTTAGTCTGTGAACATTGGACATACCTCAAACAACTTTCAGGATAAGGTATGGCTTGTATGAGTTTATAGTGATGCTATTTGGTCTGATGAATACACTTGAAGTATTCATGGCCTTGGTGAATATGATCTTTCATCCTTTTATAGACCAATTTGTGGTGGGTTTTTCAATGAAATCTTAGTGTAATCCTAGATGGTAGATGATCATGACCAGCATCTTGACATTGTCTTGAGTACATTGTTAGAGCATCAACATTACACCAAGATAACCAAATGTAGTTTCTATAATGATAAAGTTCACTTCTTGGGCCATGTCATACTAGGGGTAGAAGTGTTTGTAGACCAAGAGTAGGTTGCATCCATGGTATCTTGGGATTGTCCCAATAATGTATTCAAGATTATGATATTTCTAGGTTTAGTATGTTATTATTGGTGTTTTATCTTGGAATTATCCCATCTGGAAGCACCAATGTTAGGGATGACTAATAAAGAAGTGATGTTTTTTTGATCATATGCTTGCGAGAGGCATTTTCAATAGCTTAAAAGAAGGATGGCCAGAACACCAATCCTTACATTACCTATATTGAGTAAGGCATATATTGTATATTATGACACATCTGGAGTACAACTTGAAGAAATTATAATACAGGAGGATCAAGTGGTTTCTTATGGATCCATACAATTGAGACCATATGTAAGGAATTATCCTATTCATGACCTAGAGTTAGTTGTAGTGGTAAATGCACTAAGATGCTGGAGACCATATCTTTTGGGTGGGAGTTTTGTGGTGTACACAGACTACAAGATACTCAAATATATATTTTCTCATTAAAACATGAACCTTTTGCATAGAATGTGGGTCAAGTATCTAAATTATTTTGACTACAAAATGTCTTGTATATATAGAAAGGGAAATGTCATTGTTGATTCTTTGAATCGGAAGAGGTATATAGAGGTAGTTTGGGTGTCTTTTAATGAGTGGAGGATGATGAAACTCTTTACATAAATTCATTTAGAAGTTCAGGAGTCCTAGGTGTGAGTAGCTCTATCTTAGACATATATAATACTTATGATTCTTGAATAGATCAAGGTGGAGTAGTCATCTAATCTAAATGTATTAGTTTTGAGATAAATCTTTTATGGTGGGGATCCACCATTAGAATGGTCTCTTAGAAATGATAATTCTCTTCTTTTGAGTGTCTGGGAATGGGTTCCTATGAGTTTTCATGAGGAGCTGATGAGAGAGATTCATGCTTCTTGATTGGTGGTTCTCCATGGTTTAACAAAGATGTATCATGATATCTATAAATAGTACTGGTGTTCAAGAATGAAGAATGAGGTAGTAGGATTTGTGGCAAGATGATTCACTTTTATGTAGGTGAAATCCCAGCATTAGATGCTAGCTAGACTATTGCAGCCTCTCCCCATTCTGGAGTGGAAATTGGATGATGTCACTATAGATTTTGTGATATGATTCAGTATTGGAAAACTGGGTTATCCTCATGCCTCTATACCAACTATTTATATAAACCATCAGTATAGAGTTCCTGGATCCAGTCTATACCAATGGTTTATTCAAACTGTTGGTATATATTAATTTATACCAATGATTTCCTAAAAACCATTGGTATTGGTTTGTCTATACAATTTTTTTTAGAAAACCATTGGTATATATTTTTCACAAATCCATCATGATCCAAGGCTCCCCCATTCACCCCCAACCCCTACCATAATTTCCATCACCCAAGCAAGCGGTGGAATCTCTTATCCTTCTACATTCTCCACTTATTCAATAAATTTTTTATTCATGTTTTCTTAGACATCATATTAGTGATTTTTGAATCCTTATTCTCTTCTAATGAGTATTTTTTATTTTTTTATTTATTTCATCATGTGATTGATCTCATACATTCATGTTCCTATACTGGTTAAATATATATTAAGTGATTTTTTGTTTATGTTCTGAGATTCTAGAATTTATGAGTTTTTATTTATTCCATAAAGTAAATAGATACATCATGAAGAATTTATAACCTTGAATAGGTCATTCTATGGTTTATGTTCTTATTGTGGAGCTCCAGTCAAAATGAAAATAAAAACAACATCTATGTGAATTTATTGAAGTAATTTTATATCTATTGACCATCAGATCCATTTTAAATTTGAAGAGTTGTTTTGGGAATATGAAGTTGAGACCAAGAAGAACAATTTCCAATAAATAATGAGTTTTGGATTTCTGTGAAGGGAGAGAAGGAATAGAATGAGTCAAGAGTGGTGTTTTCTTCCATAGAGAGGCTAAAAAATTTCTACTGTCATAGATTTTATATATTTTTTCATCACCTGGTCATAGATATCATGGGAGGGTTATCTCTATTTTCTACAAACAAGTGATTAAAAGGGGATTGTACTAGTGTAACTATGGATTTTTATTTCATTCATGTTGGGTTTCACATTCAGTTCTCTTCCCTCCCTCTCTACCATATTTTTAATTACATGACCATTGTGTTTTTATTAAGGGAGTGTTCTATAATGAATTTACTAGAATAAAAAATTCACTATACCCATTAGGTATGATAGGATCTACATTTAAAAATGGGTTTTCATAACTACTATCATTAATGAACTGAAGTATATGACCCTTAAAAAGGCGAATTTATGAGATATTGGGAGTAATAAATTAGGCAAGGGGGACCTAGACATAATTCCAATGAATTTAAGAAGTTATTAATTTTTTACAATCACAAGTGCATGAACCTTGGAATTATATATCTTGTACCTTTTTTTCTTGTATCATTCTCTTAAATAATCATCAATATTTATTCTTTTAAATTTAAAGTAGATGTTTATTTATAGAATTATTTTTGTATTTTAATTATTGAATTTAGTATTATATATCATTTTAATTATGGGATTATTCTTATACTTTTATGATCCTATACCAATCAACAGGAGATTTAGTGATTTAGGGTTTGTGTTTTTATCTTTTAAACTGATTGATACCGTGGGGAATTAATGAATCTATATGGTTTGGTCACAACCCAAGAAGGGTGGAACCTTTATCTCCTTCATGGATAGTAAATGTTCCATATTTAGTGAAGATCATAAGCTGGGGAACCTAAATCATGGAAGATATCTCCTACAAATTTCACTCCTAAATAATTATTAAAATCATTAGTGTGTTTCTAATGTGGCTGGTTCGGGCATTACAATCCATATTGCTTAAAAACCCCAATGACTAGTCCTTGTTATGGTTGGTTGGAATATCAAAAAAAACTGTAGATTAAATTATCCAAAGATGAAAATGTAACTACCATATTATATATCTTAATGTTTAATTAGTGGATATTAAGAGGTATTTATTATACTCACATATCATTTATATCAATAATTTTTCTCTATTGATTATAGTATTGATATATTGAATGTATTTTGGGATGTTTTAAGTATTGTGATCATTTGGAAATTATGATTTTTTTTCATGAAATTACTATTTTTCATTTGTTTGGATCTTCTTGATTGAGTATTCATAGGTAAAACCTTAAGTATCACTTTATATTTTCACAAAGTTATTCAGTTTATCCACCATGATAGTGAATTATTAAATGTCAGGGATAACCTCTTTGGTTCTTTATTTATAGGAATGACTTATAACATATGTTATTTCTATTATATTTTTTTCCAACTACAAGTAAGATTTAGTGAATTTCATATTAAAATTGGTTATAATGAATTTTGTAAATATGGTTTACATTGTTTATTTGAATATAACTTTTTTTATTGTAATAGAATGGATAAAAGCTGGATGTATCATGCTGATCGGATTTTAACTGAGTTTCAAAAGAATTTGGATTTTTTTATTTTTCATTTATCAATGCTTCAGATGGCGGTCGTATATAGTGTCCATGTTATAATTGTGTTGGAATACCATGGTTAATTCAGGAAGACATTACCTACCATATAAAAAAATTTTAAAATTAAAACAAACTATTATGTTTGGTATCACAATGGAGAGATGAGAAAATATTATGTTGTTCATGAAAGGAAAGAAATAAGTGGTATAAATAATTTGATATTTAGTTGGTTCCATTTGTGTGTCATGATAGAGATAGTATGCTTGTGAAAGAATACAATGATATCAATACACACGAGTAAAAGAATGAAAATTATGATGTTGGGAGAGTGAAAAAATTAATGGATGATGCTTGAACTTCTATATATCAGGAATGTACTAAAATGAAAAAGTTAGAATTTTTAATGTGGTTATATCATGGAAAAACCATGTATGGAATTTCGAAAACCTCTTTTGATTATATTCTTACCTTTTTTAAGCCCTTTATGATTGTGTAGATATTCCATAAATTCATTATAAGTAATGGAAGTTAATTAAGTATCTTATATTTTATACTATTAAAATTCATGATTCCTTGAAATATTTATCTTATTTTGGAAGTAATCCTCAGAAATTAACAACTATAAAGAATGTGGTATATCTGAATTGATGGAAAATGTAGATATAACACTCTCTCGTGTTCTATAGAAAGTCATGTGGAATTTTCCATTGATTTATAAGCTTCAAAATCTATTAATGTTTATATAAATCTAAACCAATATGTGATGGAATGATCCAAATAGATTTGAAGATAATGATGAGTTGGTTCATCCTGTTTATGGATTAACATGACTATCATTTGATTCACAACTTCTTGATTTTTTAGATGAGGTGTGTAATGTCATGTTGGGTCTATCCTGTGATGGTTTCAATCTATTTGGTTAGAAGGTTACTACTCAAAACACATGACCAACTTTTATTCATGTTTATAATATTCTTCCATATATGTGTATGAAAATAAATTTCACTATATTGAGTATACTAATATCTATACCTTATAATCCTAAAAATGATATTTATTTATACATTCAACCTTTAATAAGGGAGATTAAGGGGCTTTGGGATATGGGTGTGTGCACATTTAATGCTTCTTTAAAAAATATATTTTAGATGTGTACTGACCTTATATGGACTATAAATAATTTCCCTTATTATGTAATGATTTCTGGCTAGAGAATGAAGGTAAAACTATCATGTCTTATTTTTATGAAGAATACATGATCGAGAAGACTAAAATATCATCATAGTTTCAGTTTAATGGGGTATCAACCATTATTTCCAATGGATTATAAGTACTAGAAGAATCATCAGAGGTATTATAATACTATTAACACTAATCAATTACCTTAATTTATGTAAAGAATTTATATGATTAATGAATTGATATATTTTAGTTTTTCATTAGGGAAAAGTCAAATAAAATCTAAAATGAGGAATAATTTTGACACTAAAGCCACTTACAACTGGAAAACGAAAATTATATTTTTTGATTTTCCCTATTGGTCAACCAATTTGTTATATCATTGTTTAGATGTAATGAAATTTGAGAAAAATATATGTGATATATTTCTTTCAATTCGTCTAAATATTGAGGTGAAGAAGAAAGATTACTTATGGTCTGGGTGGGACATATTGGATTAGGGTATTCGACCAGAACTGCATCTTATGTGTATCAGTGAAAACAAATGGAAACTTCCTTGTGCTTCTTATGTGATGAGACCCTTAGAGAAAAATCAATTTCTATATATTTTAGATAATATCAAGGTTCCTAATGGTTATTCCAAAAACATATATAAATTATTAAACAGAATGGAGTTAATACTAAAATCCCTAAAAACTCATGATTATCACATCGTTCTTCATGAATTTATTCCAATATAAATTCATCATTTACAATCCAATAATTTAAGGGTGATAAAAATTCACTTTTGAAATTTTTATAAAGATCTTTCTTCTAAAATGATATCCATATATTTCTTGTAAAAATGTATCAAGAGGATCCATTAATTTTGTGTGAGTTGAAAAAAATTTCCCTCCAACATTTTTACTAGCATGCTAAATTTAAAACTTCCCCTTCTAACTGAAACAATTTTTGGGGCACCCATTTCTTCTTTATGGATGCATCCTACTGAGAAAAAAATGTACATAATGAAATCTTATTTCTGAAACAAGAATCATCTTAAAGGTTCCATTGTGAGAGGTTATATAGATCAAGAATGTATGGATTCTTGTTTAATTTATTTTTATGATTAGTGAACAAGACATGATTAGACAATGAGGAATAAAGATGTGTAGTTTAGGGGAATTGATCCCTCATTTCCATATATTCTAAAAACACAAGGAATTTAGGGGTCATATACATTGGCTATATTGAGACTTGAAGAGAAGGATATGGAACATCACCCAATCTTATTTAACTATGGTTTGTTCGATGACTAAATAAAGTAAGTACTTTGAATATTTATATGTTATCTCACACTATATAATTTGACAAATACCTTAATCTTTTATAATAAATTTTTAGGGAGAATAAAAAAATTTAAGTATAGTTCATCATCTTTGACTTTGAGAAGGATAGAGGCTTTTCATAAAAAATAGTTTCCAGTATGGTTGAAATACAAGTTATGACCATTACATTAAATAATTTAAAATATAGATATTCATTTAAGTTTATTATTCATATATATTTCTTGTATCGAGTTTACCTATTAACTCCACCTCTAAATAATTATGATTATTGGATTTTGGTCCTAATTAATTAGTTCTTGAATGAAAATATTTAATAATCAATGTGTATAAATGTTTTACAACTAATCGAGTGTTGAATTTGAGAACACATCGTGAAGGAATTTTGTTAACTACAAAAATTAAATATTATTCTAGTGCATCAGATAGTAGGCCTCAATATGAAAATGTGCCTTATTATAGACTTTTTGAGAAAATATTTTTATTGGATTACTGCTATCATGGTCAAGTCATTATGATGAAATGTAAATTACATGATTCAATGACATGTCATGGTACATTTATTGACGATTGTGTATTTAGATTTATTAACATGACTCATTTCCTGGCTAATGATAAAAAATATATTTTGGAATCAATGGAAAACCATGTTTTTAATGTGAAATATCATCTAATACTTGATTATGGTGTCATTATTGAAGTAATCCCAATAGATATTTTTCGTGATAGTGGTGAAAAAATAGAAACTATTGAAAACCTCATTGGTTTTGACCAAAATATTGTATTTGATGACTCAAATTGTCCAAATTTGAGAATTTATGTTGAACCTAAAGTAGTATTGGGTAATATATAGAAGAAACCATATAAGTTTAGAGTCCATTAAATTTACCTTGATGTGGGGTTTTCAAGTAAGTACTACTACAATTAATATAATTTAGTTTCAGTTTGGAATGATATGTTTGTTTTAGGATTGTTTGTTTTTATTTAAATTAATTAAATTTATTTTAATTATGAAAATCGGGTTTAAAATTGATTTTAAAAAATGTATAATTTATTTAAAATTATTCTTTCAAAAACATGTTATGGTATTTTTTTATGACTTTGGGACTTATAAGTTGTATGTAGAATTTTTTAAAATTATTTTTAAAAAATGTACATTTTATTTTTATCCATATTATGAAAGATATTGAACAAATTACAAGAAATATATTATTTGATAATGGTCGATGAATGCTGGAGCTAGGTCTGCCTCCTATGTTTACCTTAGTGAGTATAATAATTTTAATATTTTTCTCTTATATTAAATTTAATGTCATGTTCTTATTCTTTATCAAAAAAAATTAGGGAAATTTATCTAAACCAAAATTGAATTCACCTCAGCCTAATAGTATGGGGCTAAGATAGGGTACTACTAGAGAAACACAAATAATCTTTTGTACCCATTCATACCCTGACCCACTAGAAAAAATCACATCTACCACAACTTTTCATCCTATAGGGATGTTCCCACACATGCCTCCATCATCTTCTTATTTAGGACCTAGTTCTCATGCCTTGTCTACTCCACCTATAGGGATTTTTCAACCTATGCCATATCCATATCGTACAATGTATCCCCATACATTCTATCCTTATCCTACCATTTATATGCCGCCTACATCTCCCTTTATCCATCCATGATCCAATGATTTTTCTCTTTCCTCTTCCACTCCACTACATATAGATGACCCAGTGCATGCATTAGAACATGCACATCCTTTATAGGATATCGATCCATGAAAACCCATAGATCCCTCAGATCCTAAGGATCAGTATGCATTATGTTTTTTTATAAGCATGTCAAATTACATCACATGATTTTTTCCTTGTTGTACTGTGAATTAATTATTATTTTTCTTCTATCTTATTTAGTGGAATCTTCTAATAAGAGACGTGCGCACACCCATATGTGTGAATTATGGAATCTTTAAACATAAATAATGGTACATTATAATGAACATAATCCATTGATAGGTAAAAATTCTTGATATTATAGAATTTTTATTAAAACTTTATCCGAGTACACTGATATCATTATGGTGCAACCAGTCTCATGGAGGCATATCAGTAATGAAATCAAGAAGAAATCATGGGAATATATATTGGCAAGAAAATTTGATATCTATATTATTATTGTATATATATGAATTAACTTGGTAGTTGTATCATTAGTTTAACTTTCCCAAGGGTAAAGCTTCTAAGGTCGCATGGTTGATGGATCTTGGGGAGTTTTGGTGGTCATATAAGCATGAGTTATATCATGTTTGGAAGAGTATAAACGGTTCTAATCTCAATGGTGTACCAATATTCACTAACTATCCAATAATAAAATATCATGAAATGATCATATATTATAAGAGTAATGATTTTATGGTATTATTAATCTTTAAGGGTTTGTATTTAAAATTTAATTCATATTAATTCTATTGATTTTTTATTTTTAGGATGCATTGGAAAAAGAGTAAAAGAAAAATGATTATATAATCTATTTTCACACCTTGGGGTGGAATAAAATTCCCAAGAATAAGAGGTTCCATATACATTAATATGAATAAAAATAATATCTATATTTATATTGTTACTTAAGTACAATGGATTTATTTAATGAAGTTAAAATTTTGGTCGATCTTTATATTAGATAAGATTCAATATTTTTCATATTAATATTGAAATGAAATAGAATATTCTAGATTTTATAAAATATTTAATAATAATCCCAAAAATAGAGTTCCTTATTCCAAAATATATAATAGTTCAACAAATGACTTAAAAATCATTTTTTGTTCTTTGGAGTTTGTTTTGCCCATATTTTTTAACACCAGATTCTTTTTGTCTTGAGATGTTCTCAACAATAAGTTTGGCACACTTTAGGGAGCCAAAAATTTTATAAATTATTTTATCCCCCCATGATATTATCATACCAACCATATGTGGTATTGTTTCATTTATCTTTGTTAAACTTGAGTCTTTCAAGTTCATTATATTCAAATTTATTAATTGTAATTTCATTTTTTAAATTGTAAACTGATTTTGATAAATAGTTTTCATGTAAACTATAAAATATTCTTACTTGTAATTTATTATAGTCCATTAAAATTAATGTAAACTAAACTAAATATAATCAAACCAACCTAAAGTGGTCATTTTATTTTATTTGGATTTTAAAGAATTGTAAAAAAATAAATAGTCATAAAAAGGATTTAAATGTTAGTAAGATTGTCTTAAAACAGTCCAAAAACAAACTCACATAGTCCTAAGACTAAAGGCTTAATTTCCAAATTAATATAGAAGGATGGAAATTCCCCATTTAGTTATATTTTCATGATGAAATTTATGTTTTTTTTTCTCATGAATCCCTTTAATATAATTCTATAAATTCCCCTTTAATATAGAATTTATATCTTGAATGAAGTCCTCCAACTCCCTCTATGTTGTGCTAATATTACCCCTATAAACATGCTGAATGTTCTATTGAAATATATAAATACCATCTTTCTTTATTTTAATGTAACTCTTTAATGATATACCATTATAATCTTTCTATCATTGAAAACATGCTTTGATGAATGTATCATTCCTCAAGGGATACATTTGAGAACTTCTCGGTTCAAAAAAACATTGTGAACCAAATAACCTAACACAAACATAACCTAATAGCATAACACCATATGAAGGAAGTACCTAAACAAAAAATGAACTAAATAACCAAAAAAAAATAAAAAGAAATAACCTAACCCAAAAATGAACTAGTAAAACTATAAAAAAATAACAATTTATTAAATGAACTTATCCAAAAACAAACTAATGAACAAATGACCAAAATGAGCCAAATAATGTAACCCAAAAAAGGCACAACCCAAATATAAACCAAAATGACCTAATAAAAAATAAAACAAGTAACCTAACATAAAAAAAGAGATAAAGGAAAAAAAACAAAAACCTAACCTAAAAACACCTAACCCAAAATGAACAAAATGACATAAACCAAAATAAACCAAATAACCTAAACCCAAGTAAACCAATTGTTCTAACCAAAAATTGAACAAATGGCTAAATTAACTAACCAAAAATTACATAACCGTAAAATGAACCAAATTATTTATTCCAAAATATTACAAATTAAATAACTAAAATATGGAATAACCAAAAGATGAACCAAATTTCCAAACCCAAAATGACAGAAACCAAAGTGAACAAAATAAAATTTCTTGGAAGAAACCCAATCATATAACTCAAACATGACTTAACCCAAAAATGAAGTAAATGGACTAACCCAAATCAACCATAATAACCTAACTTAAAATGAACCAAATTATCTTGAAAAATGACCAAATGGACAAATATTCCAAATGATCTAACCAAAAAATTAACCAAATGACATAACTCATTAATGAACAAAAGACCCTCACCAGAAATCAATCAAATGACCAAACAAAAAAACATGAAAAATACTCTAACTGATTGACCAAATGACCAAATGAACAAATTACTAAATAAACTGACCAAAAAATGAACCAAATGACTAAATGACCAAAATAACTAAGTGACCAAATAACCAAATAACATAACACAAATAAAATTGGACTAAAATGGACATCTAAGAGGAATCCAAATCATACCCATGTTTATCATACTAATTAGTATTTATTGATTATGTTATGAAAATAGTTTTAAATTTATAATTAAAATTATATTTAAATTCTTCTAAATTATATGCATTTCTTCATCTACTAAGATTTTAATTCATTTTTGGTTTTGTTGAAATCCTATATAGCATAATTTGGTTACTTTAAAATGGTTTGGTCACAATATTATTAATCTGACATAGAATCCCATTTGATATTTAATTTTACTTAATAACATTTAGATTTATTCCCTTGAATCTTAATAAAATTTTAGAATTTAATTCAACACCACATAATGACCCACTACTATAATTTAATGCAATGTGGGAAAGTTTTAACATAATGTGAGGAGATGGTTAATCTCACATATCTTCACCATAAAACTTGTCTTGGTTTTGTTTATCAATTTAATATTATTAAATAATGTACTGTTATAGTAATAAATGTCATTCTCAACATGTATCATTTGGCATCGATGGTTATGTGCCTCAAGAAAAATTATTTTTCTCGAGTAGGAGGAAAGGATGGAAGTGTTGTAAATGCACATGCATAAGAAATGACTGTAATTATTTTTATCGATATTTAAAATTTTGATACATAATTAAAAATTAAATATCATGTTTATATATTCATAATTGTTCCCTAGAGGACCTATATGAGAAAGAAGATGAAAAATTTGGTCCAAATGATTATTTGAGACAGGTGTTTTGTGAGGAGCACCATGGGATAGTCCGATGTTGACCTGGGAAAAACATCATTCCCACTAGATATTGTCCCCCATTGAGAACCTCTCAAAGCTCTCACACCATCGAGATAACAAAAGATCATGTAAAAGAAGATGAGGCTATAAAAATAGGTATATAGGAACATGAAAGAGGTGAAATGGTCACCAAATAGTTATTGGAAGCTATGTTAGCTTTATGTCCATCACTTCCATTAGAGGATGATAAAGTTTTTTATTCATGTATGGAGATAGTGAGCTCTATATATGATGCACCGAGTGATGTCAATGAGGGTCATAGTAACGTTCGAGGTGATGATACTACTGGTGATGATGATTATGTGGATTATTCTAGTTATCTAGGTGATGATTATGGTGATTATTAGGATGGTACTAATGGTGATGATGGAGATATAAATCCCCTCTATTTTTGAGTTGATAGTAAAGAGACATGTGTGTATTATGTTTAATGACTAAAACTGATTGATGGAGTGGATTGTATAAATATGTTATATTATTGTAAATTATTTTAAAGCTATTGATATCATTATTGTTAAATGATAAATATATAATAATTGTGCTACATCAAATGTGTACCATGTGTTGTAATTTATTTTCAGGTTTTGTGAGAGGTGATGGATAGTGATAATTCTATGTATTGATGATAGGACTCTATACCCATGGTTCATAGAACCTTGGGTATACATAAATTTTGCACAGTCCTCTTCACCCATGGTTTCAAGAAGCATTGGTATAGATGTATACCCATTGTTTACTTCAACTCGAGGGTATTGAAATATGGTAGAGAGATATACCATCAATTTCAAATAAAACCATTGGTATAAACCTATATCGACAACTATATTCCCCACAATTCCTAGAATTACTATTATAAGATATTCCATTAGTTTTAGGGAATATAGAAATGGTTATAAACTAATGGTATTACTTAGTTTTCTATAAGTCATTACCCAAGAAAAACCATAATAATGATGCAGTATGGGTGATCATGGATCAACTGATGAAGGTAGATCACTTCTTTCCTATCAAGGAGACCTCCAAATTTGATGATTTTGGTATTATTTACTTGTACGATATAGTTTACTTAAGAAGTGTTCTATGGAGTATCGTCTGTGATACAGATCCCCATTTTACAACTTAGCTTCGACAGGTTCTTCAGAAGGCTCTAAGACCACAAGTTATTTTGAGCACAGACTACCATCCTTATACTGATGATCAATCTGAACAAACTAGTCAGATTATAGAGGATATGTAATGAGGCTGTGCTTTGAATTTCGGTGGTTTATGGGAGTATAATATGAAACTCATGGTGTTTGTGTAAAATAAAAATTTCCAATCATCTATCCAAATGGAATATTTAGAGGATTTTTATAGAAGGTAATTTCATTAAACTCTTTTTTGGTTAGAGGAAAATGAGCTTGTGGTTGTCAGACCTAGTATCATGTAGGAGACATCTTTGATGGTTCAGTTGATCAGGAGGCAGTTGGTAACCATGCAGAGTAGGTAGAAATATTATGCTGACTAATAGAGACCACCTATGGAGATTGAGGTTTGTTATCAAGTTTTCCTTATGGTGTTACCTAGGTTGAAGAATCCCCATATTAAGAAACATGTAAATCTAGTTCCTAGGTTTGTTAGGCCATTTGAGATAGTGGAAAGATTCAGTCTAGTGGAATACAAATTATCCCTTCTATATAACTACAGTTCCATTCATGACTTGTTTCATGTGTTGTGGCTTTAGAGATATCATCCCGACCCTTCTCAAGTAGTATACATCAAGGACATCGATATTTGTGTAGATTCTTCCTTTGAGGAGCATACAATACGAATTTTGGACCATTGTGAGAAGTGTCTCTGGTGTAGGAGTATACTTCTGGTTCAAATGAAGTGGTAGAATATGCAAGTTTAAGAGGAAACCAGGGAGAGAGAGTCTGATATGCAAGCATAGTGTTCATACTTGTTCACTAAGACCTCATAGTGGTTCTTAGGTCAGCTCTGACATGAGATATTATATGGTGGGGAGGCTTTAAGTCCACATATTTTTTCTGGTTATAGAAATTGGTTACAGATTTTTTTTATATACACCTAGGGGTAATCACCCTAAAAAACTAGGTTGAGTATCAACTCAATCTTCACTCAGTGCATGATTGGTGGGACCAAGACTACACAGATGGCTAGAAAACCCTAGTTGATATGCACTAGATAATTCACATGCTCTATACAGACCATAATGAAGGATTTTACTATGATTTACTTAGTATCCTATGAATTCAAACTATTGAAATCAATTATTATATTCTATTGATAAACAAACACTTTTAAAGTACCATCTCCGCCACCTTATATTTGTTTATTTGATAAGGCCACTTCCTATTACAATGAGAATACCTCATAGTTTATATATTGATTATAAGATATTATCCTAGATATCCACATTATTCTATTTATTGATTAGGGAAGTTATTGACATAACCATATACCATTACACCATAAAGTGTTATTTTGAGGGATGCTTATATAAAAAGGTATTCCATTTATTGATTGTGAAAATAATGAAAATTCACATCTTTTTTATTTAAATATGGATATTTATTGATTACCAAGGAATGTTGGTTATGTATTGTACAATTTATTCATTCCTTCATACGATGAATGCAACAAGCTTAATTAGTTATTATTGGGGCCTGATATAGATAGAACCTTAATGTATCAGTAGGAATTTAGAGACATACTAGATGGGGTATTGGAATATGTCTTACCCGATTATGTATGATGTATTGGAATAAGGCCTTGATGAAATTTTTATGATGTCCATCATTATTCATTCCATCGGTATGATTTTAGTTACTATTATTCATGATTTTATTTATTTTCATGGATAATGTAATCCCTCAGTTTCTTTTGATTATGGAATTATTTTGATCATTTATTTTTTATATACTATTTATTCCATACTTATGTTATGATATCTTATATTTTATACTACTTCTTACTAAGCATTTGAGATTACCCTTATTTTTCTTTCCTTTCCCTAGGAATCCTAGAAAAGAACTATGTGTAATTTTCACGGATATTATAGAATATATAATAATTTTATCATAGAGTTTTTATGTTGTAATTCATGTTCTCAAGTGTAATGAGATAAAATATGTAATTATCTAGTATTGCATGACTACTATGTTATTGGATCCTTCGACAACTCTTGTATTTTTTACCAAAAATATAATATGGCTACTGATTCTTGGTTTATAGACATTGGTTTTCTATAGTTGGTATCTGATAATGTTTAGTGGAGACCTTGAGGACTAGATTTAGAGTAAACTAGTAAGATATCAAGAATATTATGGAAATCACTTAAGATTTTAAGGATTTTCCCCTAGAAAATGTAATTGGAATTGTATTTTAAAATCCAATATCAAAGACTAATTATGTGCATGATATTTCTTAGATATAGAAATTAAGAGAAGTAATGTTAACTATATCAACACTCATAGTCAATGTATGGATACTCCTCCTAATAAATTCAATGAGGCATGATTTGGAGCTGATCAGATCATAACTATCTTAGGGAAATTGACCCAGGTTATGAAAAATAAAACTTTTAGTATAGAGAAACCCACCAATCCATAATGTGGTGTAACTATGTTAGACCACTTCATGTGAAAATACTCCACCATTCAATGAAACTAATAATCTATTTCTATCTAGGAAATGGATCAAGTCTCTAGGAAATATATTTCTCTCTTTGCAGTGCAATGAAAGATTTTTTTTTTCAAGTTTCTAAATTATAAAAAGGGAGTTAGAAATAAATGGTGTTCAATAATTTAAATCATTAAAGAATAATTATAGATAAATCTTATTAAATAGAGAATTTTTGTGGAGATATTCTATGAAAAACACTTTTATCATGAGAAAAGGGTTGAAAGAAACAGATATTCATCAATCCTAGACAAAAAGAGGAGGAAAATGTTGATGATTACATTGCTAACTTTACGAGGTTAGTTAGAAATACTGGGGACTATGTATATAGACCCGAAAAAAAAAAGATTTATCATTTATTTGATAGGCTAAAGGTGAGCCTTAAAAGGGAATTAGTCTCAAAAGAATTTTAATAATATAAGTATATAGTATCAAGTTAGATTAAAATTAAAAATATGTTCTCTAAGACTTATATCATAAAATTAAATTGACGTAGCATGTGATTACACACTTTTCTAAATATGATTCTGTAGAATATTATATAAATTTGCATGAATTTGTGTTCTAATTGGAAAATATTTTAAAGTTGATTATTTTTTCACTAGAATTTACATTTTGTAATTTGTTTATAAAAATATTAGTTTCTGAGGATTAAATGAACATTTTTTTCATCCTTATGTTTTCCATATATTTTTTGGACAATAATTTGATAATTTTTATTTAAAATTTATATTTAAAATATTGGTGATGATTCCTATGAATTTTTTTGATCTTACATCTTTCAAAAATCCCATGTTCTTTTTGGTAATCATTTTTTATGGAATTATGTTTTTTATTGAATAAAATTTTGAATATAAAGAATTCATAGATTAATATTTTATTAAATTCACATTTTTATGAATGTTACTAAATTCTAAAACATGGGAATTTTAGTATCTACTACCACTCTTCCCTTAATACCATAATCATTTACTACCAACCATTGCTACCACAACTGCTACCACTTGGGCCATGCATTACTGTTGTTTAATGTCTTTCCTCCACCCTCCTACCACAAAATAAGTCTACCGTCCACATAAAATAATTACATAATATATTTTATTCTACTGTTCTTAGTCACTACTACTGATACCCAACTACTACCAGCCTCTGTGCTACCTCCAACATCAACCAACATCTTCCTCCACCATGTGCTACTGCCACCCATTCTACTTCTCAACTATCTACCACCATAATCTATTGCATATTTCTACCACCACTTCTTATCTTATTCAACCATTTAAACCCTAATATCACTACTATTACCCTTACATATTATCCCTTCCTACCACCGCCCATCTCACCCTAATACTACTATCACTATGTTTCCCATGCCATCTCCATACACCCACCCCCACTTCCCTCGACCTCTCATCCTCTTTAATTTTACTTTGGTCACCTCGAACAAAAGGATCCCTCACCAAATAAGACAACCGGTGAGATTTTTCAATAAAGTGAATCTAGAAATCACTGTTTTAGATCCAAATCTATCCCATGTTTTCAATTCTATTGAAGATCTAGAACCTCCTAGCTTCTAATCGGTAAGGTAGAAGTCGTGGGGACTGATGAAATTGAAGAATACCCATTCTAACCACACCCAATTTGGAATATGAGGCTGCCAAACAAAATCAACCACATGATATTGAATTCCACACAACTGAGCCAAGCCTCATCACCTGTTATTAAAGAATCCGACAAAGGATGTACTGATCTTCCACAAAGATTGATTTGTTGTGAGGATCCCTGATCCACCAACATGTGATTTTGAGTTGGTTAATGTTAACCCACCAAGTTCCTTAAAAGATGAATCCTGTAGAAAATCCATTGTTTCCACACATGAGTAAGTCGATGTTGAGTGACGCTAATTGAAATGATATAGTGCATAGGGATCTTCTATAAGAGGAAGATTCTAGTTCACCAAAACCTTCAATGGAGGAAAGATTCTCGATGGTTCAATCAACATTGGGGGTGTTGTTCCTCCCCAATGGTGTGGATATAATAGTGTTTAGTGGTGCACCTAATATGTTTGATGAAATGACCCTTATGAACTTGGAATCCATTACCACAATGAACTCCAAAAAAAGAAATATGAATCGAGTGAGGTAGATGGTCATTGAAATTGTATAATTACATTGAATTTCCCTCTCAGGTATTATAGACATTACAAAGAGATATGACTAAGTATGAATACCTATAGATAACTAATGAAGCCTCCATTTGTGTCTGAACATATCTGAATTGACTAATAACTACTGATTGAAAATTTTAGGCTAATCAAATTACATATTGGGATGTCTATTAACATTGATAAATCCTAATAAACAAAAAATTGAAGAAACAATGTTGATAATTGTACATAATCCAAGTGGTACATGAGATCTTTGATGTTGATCAATGTTGGCCAAGTGAGTGGAGATTGAATTTGAAGCACCTAAAGATTGAAGAGATGAAACAGGGGGATACAACGATCGAGATAAAAATAGGGTCATATGAATTTATTTTTTGGCTCTCACTAATTTTTCTACATATGACCATTGATGCAGATGATGGGGTTATTAGAGGGCATGGAGCCCCATGAACAGGTATTTGGGTCATGCTTTCATAAATCCAAGGAAATGGCTTATCACTCATTTCCCAAAGTTCTATTCAAGACCCATAAAAGTTTATTTTTAGGCCACGGTGCCCCAAAATTCAAAATTAGAATTTCAATATGAGAAAGGGAAATTGATATTGGAGAAAAAAAATCACCCTTGACTGGAGTTTTCTTAGATATGTGTAGGAATATAATGATTTTTTTAATGTATGGAGGAATGCTCACATGTATAGGAGAAAAATTATTTGGGGGCTTGGATTCCTTCACCATTGAAGATGCTGTATAGTGGAAAAAATGGCACATGGAAGTTAAGGAGTTGACCATGGAATAGTGACTATGATATTGATTCAGATATTGTCATGCAACTGGAGTATTCATAGAAGAAGATTCCAAAAGATTTTAGAGAAATAGGTAGTTAGGAGACCTACACAAGGACCTTAGATAAGGTACATAGAAAAGGATAAACATAGAAACATAGACTTGGAGACTAGCTAATTTTATATCAGTAACTGGGGATCACTGAGAGGAATCAAGTAAGAGCTAAGGGATAGATAAGACTCATGTCCTTTCCTATTTTTATTTTTCTTTTGGAATTAATTTCAATGTAATAAAATACATTAATATGTTTAATATAATGATCTTCTTTGGATAAAAAAACATTACGGAATATGTTGTGTTGGTTAATCAATTTTACTTTATTATTTTTTCAAACCAGATACTTCTATCTAATTATTTGGAGACAATCATTTTTTCAAAAGAGAAAGTATCAGTAAAAAATGATTTTGACCGAACTTCATTTCAAACTTTTTTACCGTCTAAGTATATTTTTGAAAAGTTAAATGAGGTTGATAGAAAGTACCATGCTGAGTTCAACTAAAAAAATTAAACTTAGTGATAATTGATCTTTCATTCAGCGATTGGGTGACTTCTATAGTTGAAAAGAAGGAATAATTCATTCATAGTTTGACCAAATGATAAATCCAGTTAACATATTTCAATTAGTTCTAGGAAGTTTCATTAAAATGAATGAATGGTTGAAAATCAATGTAAAAACTATCTAGATGATTCTCTTTAATTCATTAAATAATTTTCATCCCTATATTTTGAAATTATTTCTCTACTATTTCCTCATCTATAACTACAAAAAACTATAATTAGGGAGGTTTTTTGAGGAATGTTGCTAATTTAGCCATGTTTTTTAGGAAATGACGCTAAATTAGGGACATTTTTCAGGAAACATCGCTAATATATATATATATATATATATGTATACCATTTACCCTCATTGATGTAAATATATATTTATATATATAAAAACACACACACACAGATATATATATATAAATATTAATATATATAAACATAAATACATATATATAAACATATATATAAATAAATATATATATATATATAAACACACAGACATATAAATATATCAATATAAATACACACAAAAATATATATATATATAATCACACATATATTTTTAATGTAGTCATGTATTTAAGAAAATTTGGTTATTTTAGTGTCATTTTAACATGTGTTTAAAAATGGGGCTAACTATATATATAATTTAATTATAATTATAATTATATATATATACATGTGTTGATTCCTGAATAATAGGAATCAAAAAATCACAAAGGAATAAATACCTGAATATTGGTATTACCTTCCCCATCAAGGTGAAGTAAGAAGATGATGGTGGAGACTTGCGGATTACATGATCATTTAAGGGACTTGTGATGCGAAGACTCCCCATGTAGTATACAACCTATAGTAAATCCTATGGGTTCCCCACCAACAAACTTTCATACTCTTACAAAATCTCTTCAGACAACCAATGGCTACATGATGACTGCAATATGGGCACCCCCATGCCACATGTTTTGTCATTAGAAGTTCCCAAAAAAACCATCCAAAATCCTTTAAAAATAATAAGGAATGAAATCCAAAGGTGGGATCCCTTGGCATTCATAAAGATCAAGCAATGCATCACCAATGGGAAGGATAAATTTACTTGATTATATCCAAGAATCCTCTCATTATCTCTGACCTTTGTAAAATAAAAAAAGGGATAAAAAGGGAGGAGGCGAGAGGTGATCATGGTCAGTGAAGGACATGTGATGTTCCCCTGGTGATCCACAAGACACTATAGAACCTCATTGACACGTCTGACACATCTTATGAAAGCATTTTTCTTGTCAGTCTCACCACACCGAAGTCCTCAGGTATGTCTTGGAAACTCTACAGCTCTCTAAAAATGAACATATATATTTTTCCACAACATTCTTACACACTCTGCATATGATCCATTTTGGTCATGTGAGACATCATCAAAAAATTGAGTAAAAATCCATGATATTACTCGAATAAACATTCATAATCCATGACCTTGGTAAAATTAAACAAAGGAGATAAAAAATTAGGAGTAAAGAGGTACTCATAGTCGTAAAATTCTTGTGATGTGCTAAGTAAGTCTGAAGTGTAGTATCACAAGATCCCTAGAAAAACCATCCTTGTCTAGCAGAAAGCCCAGGACAAGTCATAAAAAATCTCACATATTCCTTTCAACAGGAACTTGGATTTTACGAAGGCCCATGGACATACCAAAACGAAACTAAGGAAGTACTTTTACATGCTTTCATGATAAAAAAGTCTCCATTAATTAGAAATAATAAAATAATGGAAGCATTGACAAAGGGAACTCACGGTTGCTAAAAACCAAGAGACACCCTTGGGGTGGTCAATGACAAAGTCTTGTAAAGCTGTGTGCCAGACCCCGTTATCGTCTCCAGCTCAGACTCTCACCAGATACTCCAAACAAAGCGTAGGAAAACTGGGGTGGAAACAAAAATAAATTATTGACCCCATCATGAAGAAAGGGTTGGAATTTTTTACTATTAGAATGCAGGTTGGAAGCCCAGAATTTTCGGTTTTTTAAAGAAACCAATCATGCGACTAGAAAGATTTAAATTTGGTAATACACCAGCCGAAAGCTAGATCAATCATGAACCATACATAAGGTAGTTCATGTGATCATTAATATATCACACAAAGGGATGTTGGAAGGACATGTGAAGAATATACTGCGTGTCTTACAGATCAAGAAACATTCAAATAAACTGAGGGTGAATAAATATAATCCCATCATAATAAAAGGGTTAGAGCTGGGATCAAAATTGTAATACTTAAGCTAAAAACATGCTCGTGAGTCCTCATTCGCTTCATGCGAGTCACCCTAAATACATTCCACATCATCAGGAAATGTCTCCCAGATCTCACGACACTCTTTCAACATGTCATCTGAGACATGAGATGTTCTACAGACATATTATATAAAGTCATGAAATCCCCCTGGGCGCACTAATTTGATCTCATGAGACCCTCTAGGTCTATCACCTGGGCCTTGTAATGTCCTTCAGATATATCTCCTGATTCATGTAACATCATTCTCTCATATCATTCAAGTCTTGTGATGGAATCTAGGCATGATAACCAGGCTCTCGTGACACCCTCTAGAGAAAGTTAGATGAGACCTGTGATGCCTTCCAAATAGGTCGACCATGTCTCATGACACCCTCTAAAGAAAGATATGTGAGACTCAAGATTTCCTCCATACATGATTCCCAGGTCTTGAGATGTATTATAGGGGTTTTAGCCAATATACAATACATCCTTCGAGTCATTCCATACTAACCCTTGCGACACCCTCCATACATGTCAATCCAATTCTTGGGAATGAAACCAAGGAATTCCAACTAGATCATGAAACACCCCCTTGAACATGTCATCCAAGACATGTGATGGACTCTAGAGGAAACCATATGGATCTTGCGATGTCCTTTGGATAAGTATACTGGGTCATGCGACACCCTCTAGACAAGAAGGTCAGGCCAATAACACAATCTTAGTGTGTAAGCCCCAATATAAAGGGAACTATGATGACTCTGATTCCTTCCATATCTAGGATACGTAGGCCACCTCTACCCAAGGTTCGAGCTCCATATTGATCATCTAGAGACATCCTTGCATTTAAGTCCCTTATCTAAAGCAATGGAATTGATCACTTATTAACCATTGTTTCTCACAACGAGCATAGATCATGTCGGATTAGGGAATTACAATGATAATGATATATTAACTATACACCCCATTGTTACAAGGGAATCCATCTTCGTATAATCCCTTATTATTCATGAAACATCAAGGATGGTCATAATGTTCCCAAATATGATCAACCACCTTATCCTACTAGTGGGTTAATGGATAAGGGAACTATAGAAACTATGATTACTGCAAAATACATGATACATAGGCTACCTCTCCCCAAGTTTCGAGCTCTATTTTTACCATCTAGTGCAATACCAACATCTCAGTTCCTTATTCAATGTAATGGCCTTGATTACTTTCTATCCCTTGTTTCTCACAATGATCATGTCTCACATGGGCTTAGGTAATCACAATGATCACAAAATCTACACCATAAACCTCCAAAATGGTATAGGGTTGTCTTAGTGTGTAAGCCCCTATATCAACCAAACTATGATTACTCTAATTACTACCATAAATAAGATATATAGGATGTAACCTTGAGATCCAAGATTAAATATTTGGTGTCTTAGTACCCAAAAATATTTCCTATCTGCATGATGCTAAACTGCATGGGATTAATAAACTATGTGGGTTTTTATTCCTAAAATAACCAAGATACATAGGATGCATCATAATGCATCAATCCCCTCAGCAGAATATTAACTACCTCTTTACATGGTAGCACATTTAAAGGAACTTTATTATATGGATTCAACATATATAACAAGAAGTCACCCATTATAGGAAAATTATGGAGAACCAAAGATACATAAAGATGGTTTTTCTAAATAGATCCATATCTTTTTCACATGAAATAGAATTAACCTATAGTCATTTTTAGGGTAATGGGTCTCGTATTGGGATTACAAAGGGATTCACAAACATGTATTTAATCTATAATAATTTCCTAGAGTAGGAAAAATTTCCCCCAAAAAAGGGTGTGATGAGCCCAAACTCCCATAATCTCGACCAATGCGAGTCCCCAAGAGTTGTTGGGCCAGAAAACCTAGATGAACAATAGCCTTTGGAAATCAGGTCTATACCCCGCTGTGGATGAGGGAACCGTTGCGAGATTCTAAGGAATAAAAATAAATGGAAACTCGATACTTGTGATTGAGAAAGGCCTTAAAACCCCCATCAATAAAACCATCAAGAAAATCCCACTTAACATTATTTCAAAACCCAACGAAAAAAAAATTGTGAAACTGAAATGAATATCACTAATAATAGAATGATCGGTTATCCATGAATCATGACACTTTGTTTTGTAAACCCTATAAAAACAATGAAGTAAGATTGGATTGATCTTATAGATAATCCACTCTAACCAAGGTTCTCATGAAATAAGTTTATCCTCGTTTTGAGCAAGTCAAAATGGGTAGAATGGCCTAATTTGGGGATATCAGGATAATTGTGTTAAACATGAATAAATGATTGAGAAAATTATGTCTACGATATTGTAAAAATTGGTAAACATGTTCCTTTTTGTATGAATGACTATAGATATTGACAACATCACGATTTGAGATAATATCTTCATCATCCAATGTTTTATCTAGTAAATAATATGTTGTTGTGACCCCTACAGGTCACAAAGAAATCTCACCTGATGGACAGCTCCAATGGTATGTGGAAAATATAATGGCCTAGGAGTACCAACTACTTGGTACGATCCCAACCATGGAAGCTGCCCGTGAGATTCTCCAATCATGGTAGCTGGAAAATATGCATTGCCTAGAAAAGGCTGTTTCTAAGATAGTATCCATCATTGATACAACCAACTGCTTTAGGAGCTTATCCATGGAGCATGACCATTGACGAATTCCATATATGATGAAGGTGGACTAGGAAGCCGAATATAGATCCCTTTCGGTTCAGGTTCCGTTGAGGAGGGAACCTTCCAACCGCCATCACCAACACTATCCTACCAATATCCATTAGTCACCTATTGAGGGTACCATTCAACACACAACCACCTATGATTTCCATGAATGAGCTATAATGAATACTCATAAGAGGAGGATGACATTAGATATCTAGGAGAGGGATCATATTCCCAATCCTACTGATGATTCCTATCATCTTATTCTGGTAGGAAGTAGTAAGCATGCTCATATCCCTTCTAACTTAGGACAAGTCTATGGGAATATTCCCACAGCAAGCATCGAGGAGGTTCATATCCTTACCCCCATGCATGAAGTCCATCGACATACTTTAATGGAACAAGGATGACAGTAGTGGGTGCATATCCCCTCTTCAATTGATGATATATGCCAATAGATAATGGATATTGAAAATGTATAGGTTTATATCCCTTTACACACTTTGTTAAAATGGAACTATATTTTAACAATAACTGAAGATCTCCACCAGTATATTCTAGAATTTTTGTAGATATAGGTATATACACATACTCTTATCCCTATAGTAAGAGAAATTCCACACTCTGATCATTGCGAACAAGTTGTTGTACTAAATAAATCACACATTCTTTATCTCACTCTGTAGAATTTTTGGCATATTCTAATAAAGGGAGAGGCATCAGACCGAGTACATACTCTCATTCCAACTAGGGCTCACCCGGTGAGAGTAGAAAACACCTCAGGAAAGGCGAACATGCCTATAAAAAATGTCTGATGACATATTCTAAAGGCCTGGGATTAGGTTCATATCCATATTCTAGCTGGTTCTTACCACATGATATAAGAGAAAGCCTCAGGATTGGCTTGTATTCCTATCAAAGAAGTCTAGTGGCATACTCAAAAGGCCTAGGATCGGTCATATATCCTCGTTCGGGTTAAGACTAACCAAGTGAGAATGGAACAATCCTTGAGACAAGATCATATCCCTGTCAGTGAATAAACCTAGCATACTCTAGTAGATCATGGGAGCAAGACACATATTCTTCATTACTCCAATGAATGAATGCACCAACATCATTCCAAGTTAATATAAGTGGAAGCTCATATTTCTTATCCCATTTTGGAGGTTTGTCTTCATATTTCAATGGAAATTCTTATTTAAACCAGGCTTATATTCCTATTCTAATTATGGATCACCATTTGAGAGAGGCTCATGCCTCGGGGTAGGCTCATAGTCCTACTATGAAAGACTGAAAGAATATCCCAAAGTCTCAAGATCATTCTCATACTCCCGTCTTGACTGTGGCTCACCAAGTTAGAATGAAACATGCCTCAGGACAGGCTCATATCCCGTCAATAATAAGACAACTTATTAAAATATTGAAACAACTTCTCAGTGGTGGGATAACACCCCTAAATCACTAAATAATTATATACATGTTCCAAATAATAGTCACACAATTGGCCCATATCCCTATATAATCACCGAAGGAAGGTAGGAATATTCCGGAAACAATTTAGAACATGGATCATACTCCTAATCTACCCAATGCCAGCGTCCTTGGTGTTGTTCGAGACACATTCTAAAAAATGCTAGGGTCCACCAAATCTTCAATTGAAGTGGAAGTAGAAGGCATTCATTACCATGATATTCCACTTTGTGGTAGTGTGACAATGGATTACAGAGACTCTACTGCTGAAATCCACCATGGTCAACCTCGCCACAACGATATCTCCCTTGGGAATGGAAATCCTACCTTTTTCCAGACACCTCCATATAGAGAGGTGAACTAAGATCCAACAACTTTGTAAAAAGAGGTTCTTGAAACACTGGGGTCAACTATATATGGTTCCCCATCAACTTCTAGCAACACTCCACTTATCTCAATAGGAGACCATCGGATCCCTCTTATATAGTCTGAATAGATGGAGGTGTGTAAGTTTGATGAAAAAGAGTATTTCATTTACATATGGTGAGAGTTATCTAGAAAAAGCATCCCCATCATGTTCTGGCCCCTCACTAATTCTATTTATGAGATCCCAAATGATCTATAAAAGGAGTTCATTCTTTACCCATGCAAAAATATACGGGCTACTCATCAGAAACTGATGAATAAATATCTCCCTTATCTAGGATATGAGTTTCAACATTATAAAATCATGATAATTTGTTGTCAGCTTGACATATATTCTATCTCCATAGCCCAGGATCCAAAACTAGAAAAGAACAGTGAAAATATGCAACATGATTTCCACCATTCCATCATGATGCTTCGATAGCTGATCTTTGAAGCCACATCATGAATTCGTATTCAAGGATGGATGCAGAATTTTGTGTTACAATTTTCCACTCCCATGGAATAGAAAAACCCCTTAGACACGATATCCTTTATTGTTATAGCCTCTAGATAAATCAGGGGACCAGATAATGATCAAAATAGTTGGTCACTGCAACAGAACGCCCCCGATTCAATAGTGACCATAAACCACATATAGGGAGAGAGAGGATAGACAACATGATTTCAAATTGGGCCCCTCCAGAAAATAGGAATACATTCCATACACGAAGTTAGAGGTTGCGATCACCAAGAAATATTCCCATGAGGAATGGTTCTCGTCATGGGATTCCATCACACCTAGATCCCACATAAGCATAGATATAATACATCATTCAAACCATAGTATCATCTTCCATAGTGGTCTTCTAGGAGCAGAATCACCCCATAGGCTAGATGAATACATACCACCACCTCTACCCCTTGGATCATCAATTCCGGAGAGAATTCAGGACATACCCTCGGCATCTGTAGGTGAACCTCAACCCACTAGCTTGGGGAAATTTATATCTCAATCATCATCACCAGCTTCATTGTCCCATGAGAGGACCCTAGAGACATTAGAGATGATTCTAGATCACCCCAACCCTACTAGGACGGGGGTATTTATATCTTCATTTCTATCCAGGGAATCATCAAGTCCCCAACTAGAGCCATTGTATCTTCAACAATAGGACCAATCAATGCCAATATCAGCCCAAATGATCCCCACCCCATAGTTATGGGGAAATTTTCATCATCATAATCACCATAGATGGAATTCTTCTTCTTTAGGCTAGGAAGATGACATCAACGGTTGACGTCCCACCTATTTTTCCAACTACAATACAATCCTATATTGGTTGGGGTTCGCTTAACAATCACAATCGGAAAATCCCTAAGAGTCGCTGTTTATAGGATAAGATGTGAGGCGCATATGGCGAAGGAAATCTGACTCCACTAGGGTCACAATTGAAAGTGTCCCAACAAGGCTAAGGGTTCAAAAAACAACCCTAATGGAAGCTGTGCAGAACTAGCTTGTTGCATAGAAAGTAATGGAACAACCATCATTTCTCAATATGACTCCATGAATGTCATCATTTTCAACATGGAAGATATTGATCAAGACACAAATACATAGGGATACAACATAGAAAATGTACACTAGGAGGAGGGTGATTTGGACACACCAAATGAGGTAGCACGCACCCAAAACCAAAGAAGTCTTCAAAATTTTGCACTACCAAACAATGAGTTTCCACCTTCTTGGTGGAATACTAGAAATAAAAAAAGGAACGATGTGACTAAATCTTAGTTTCCATCCATATAAGAACAATTGTCATAATACGAGAGTTAAATAAAAGCTTTTTGGAAACTGAATGAGGAGGTACTCTAGTGAAATATTCCAATTGGGTATCATCCTCAACTAGAGATGAATATTCTCCCTCCCATAGATGATCCACTAGAAACTGTGATATCTGAGCATTAGGTTAGATTTGGATCTAGATATCCAATCTATATAAATGAGGAAGTCAATAAATGATCGAGACTTACCTCTATTATATCAACAACCTCTCCCTCTCTAGGGTAATCATTTAGTCATAGGACGCATCAAGGATTAGCGAGAGATGAATGTAGGATCATATAATCAGCCCCCACCAACTCCCTAAAGATGGGAGGTGGCTCAAAAAACAATTCCCCCAGATAACTTAACTCCATTGAATCCATATATACTCGAATGGAATCCATGGAAGGGTGATGCACACCTATGCAGCCTGAAAGGAATCTATATCCCAAATAGGTGTATGATACTCCACCTCCAACCAAAATCAACTACCCAACCTTTTCTACCGTTGATGGTGTAGAGTACCCTGAAAAATATCTCACACACTTCATATCCTAATGTGGGTCAATGATAGGACCTCAAGATTTACATAATGAAATAAAACTAATGTGTTCCATATAAACTCTAATAGGGCCATCCTTTGTTTGGTACAATAGTTTACCAGTGGGATCTATTACAGAATGGTAAGTTGTCACAACCCGCCTTCACCAAGATGAGAGAAGGGGAAGCAGGTTGCCAACCCTTCCGTCTTCAAGTTGAAGGAGAGATAATGACCCCTGATACCCTCCTTCAATAGGTCCCGGAGTGGTGACTAGAACCAAGGGTATATAACCACACACAAGATGGAAGGCATTACTCTTTTTATTTAACAGAATTGAGAGATAAGATGGTAAATCCCAACAACACTAAAGTATAGGTAAATCCAAAACAAACCATTCCCAAATTCATGTTCTGAAAGTAAATGATACAAAAGTAAAAGAAAACCCAAAAAAAGTACCAAAAGAAAGAAAAAAAGCAACATCAACTGTCCCAACATCTGAACTAGTATGACCTTTCACAATCCATGAATTCCTCCTGGAAACCTAAAAACAGTTTTATACACATAGGGTGAGCATAAAAGTATACTTAGTAGGGAAACCAAAAGCTCTCGTGCACAAATGTGGAGGTATTCTAATGCCCAGTGAGAAAAGAGATAACCGAAACATGTAGCAAGGAAAACTATCCAACCAACCTTCACTAAGGGAAATTCCCAAAATAAATCAAGTCAATTAATGAATAGTAATAGAACATTGATATTTGGGTACCCTGCACCACTTTCCCACTAGTTATTGAAGACATCCTACGGATCGAACCTCTCCCGCCATTCTCACCGCAATCCCACTACCACACCCCACCTGCACACACCTGGGCCACAACCACACATCCCGCCCGCAAACACCTGGGCCACAACAACCACGCATAACCACGCTTGCAAACACCTGGGCTAGAATGACTACTTACACTCCTGAAGACACTAGTGCCTCATCCCGGAGACACATGGGAAACAAGCTACCCGCACACACTTGGGCCAACCACCAAAACTACCCTACCTGAAGAATCTTGGGCTATAATGGACCTCAGGCCATCAATGCCTGCCTGAAGAGTCTTGGGATATTCAGGAAAGGTAGCAGAAAAGGAGCTAATATCTAGAAACTCATAGGAGTGTTGGGAAAAACACCCTCCCCCAAGAAATGGGGGTGTTCGGCACTAAGTGCTCAACTTGGGTGGGGCGCGAATAAGGAACATAAGAACTACAATTATATAATATATATAACAATAAATCATCCCTAACTTGGAGTTCCAAAACCAACTTAAGCACAAACACCCTCATTATTATTCATTCATAAGGAACACCGAACCCACGACCATATCACCACTCATCCCGGAAAACAATTCCCCATTGAGCCCATTCTTGTTTTCATATACAATTGATCCCATTTAAGTAATTCTACACTACTAGGAAAATAACATGCATAACCAAAATCCAGATAAAGAGAAAATGTCAAACAACAATTTAAGCATTCACACCCAGTTCTCTTATAAAGTCACAACAATAAAGGGATCTGTGAGATCCCTTAAAGTACTAGAACCAAACCAAGCCTCGAGATACATCTGCACACAGCTTTGGATTCACAATTAACAATCGTTCCACAACATAGGATCCCATCCCCATCCACATCACCCCATAATCATCAAGAAGAACAACACACCTACTATCAAAACAAAGTAGAGAAACTTCCAGGTTCAAGAAAATCATTCATTAGGTTCTTCTTTCTGTTGGTTAACCGTGGTGACCACACAATGATTTATGTTCACTGGGCATCCATTTTACCATCCGAGTTTAGGTGACTAACCAATTTCCATGTTACATTCATGTAATCACATAAATATCCGACATCGCAGAAGTTCATTAGTGCACAAGTAAAAACCACTAACGAAAATGATTTTCAGTGGGCATGCGCCCATAAAATTCACAACACATAATCAAGAATAAGAAAAAAATACAACAAAAACATCAACCACACCCCCTTCATTCTTTACAAGTACGTTTGTTATCTTCATTAATTTTTGGTTTCATCCGTCCTGTAGAAACAAAAGAATACCCACCTCACATGATACACAGTAAGATAGGCGAAGGAAAAAACCATACTTGGATGATCAAAGATCAATTTTTCTCTCTACGCGACAACAACTAGGGATGCGCAACTTGTAGGGGAGGAATGTCGGGCACTCCAAGGGTGAGCAGAAAGGCTCCAGCCTGGGCACACCACTTTCCTCGAGAAGGGGACTCCAAACGCTCCAATGGAAGAACAGACCCGACCAAGAAGATGAAAAAGTGGAAAGCTAGTGCGATATAAAGATGAGCCCGGGAGTTACTAGATATCAAGATTTTTGGTGGATTTAAAGGCGGATAGTGGTTTCACCACGTGGTTGGGTGGTTATGCACAACATGATTAATTTTTATTTAATAACTATCATAGGGAAAAGGTGGTAACAACTGTGACTTTAAAAATTTTATATAAACAGAGGGGAACGTTACACATAGTTGGGTCCGTTGAGGGTTTCCCTACTCTTAGGAATTTTAAACATCGATCATGGGGCTAAAAATGGGATTAATCCACTTCCAAAAGGTTAAAAATGTTTTAAAAGTAGCGTTGGAAAAATTGTTGAAGAAAAACCCGATAAGGATGTGTTTCATCGATCGTGTTGCACCGATTGGTGACACACCGATCGGTCGCACTGATTGGTGACACACCGATCAGTCGCACCAATCGGTGACACACTGATCGGTCGCACCGATCACTGACACACTGATCGGTCACACCGATTGGTGAGACACCGATCGGTTGCACAGATCGGTCGCACACTGATCGGTCACACACCGATTGGTCCCACACCGATCGGTTTCACACCGATAGTTCGCACACCGATCGGTCGCACACTGAAATGATGTCCTACCACTGAGACACCACCCTTAAAATCCATAATTTGGCAAAGGGATGGACCATGAGGGTCTGGGTCATTACATAAGATACTCCTTGAACTATTCTCATCCTCAAGAATCAAAGATAGATCTGAAAAGAAGATAGGGGTCCGAAAAAAAAGAACCTCCCCTCGGAAGATACCTCTTGCGGATAAACCATCCCGAACAACCACGCCTAACTCAGGGTCCATATTGTCCCGACACACGGTTCTGGGAGTTCCTTCCTCCATATCAAGATACTATCAGATTTGGGTGGCACTGACTCACCCGCACGGGTTTAATCACATCGACCTTAATGCATCTTGATTAGGGATCAAGTCCTCCCTTCCCCACCTATCAGAACTTTTCATAACATTCGTAAGGTAGGGAAAAAGTCATCTCATGAACCAAAAAGGTCAGTATTACATCACAACAAGTACAAAATGAAATAGAACAAAACTCAAAACAGCTCTGGGTATTGGGCGTGCATCTGTGCCTACCGCTCCCAGGTACTCTCCTCGAGCCCACCATGCCTCCATAACACACAAACCAAAGTGATGGTTCGTCCATAGAGCATATTCTCCCCGCGATCCTCCATACTCACCTATCTTTCTACAAACATTGTGTCGGCCTTGATATCAATCTTTCCCCAGTCGAGGAAGTGTGATTTTCTAGATAGATACCATCAGAGTTGATACACATGGAAGACATCGTGAATTCTCAGTAGTGGTGGTGGTAGTGCTAGCTAATAAGCTACTTCTACAACCCGCCGCAACACTTCAAATGGTTTGATGAACCTTGGAGAAAGCCTACTCCCCCAACCGAACCTCTGTTGTCCACACCGAGGGGAGACCTTCAAGAATACGTGGCCCCTGACCTTGAAATCCTAGGTTCTCCTCCTATTATCGGCATATGACTTCTGCCGGTCCTGAGCTGCCTTCATCCTCTCCCGTATAAGCTGACCCTTCTTCGTCGTGCTCTTCACCACTTCCGGGCCAAGAACACATGCTTCCCCAACCTCGGTCCAGCACACAGGTGAGCGACTTGGCCTCCCGTACAAAGCTTTGAACAGAGTCATGCCAATGGTAGAGTGATAGCTATTATTGTAGGGAAATTCTACTAGAGTCAAGGGTCACACCCACGATCCCCCAAAGTCCAGAATTCATGCCCGTATCAATCCTCCATTGTCTAGATGGTGCACTTTGTCTGTCCACCTGTATGGGGGTGGAAAGAAGTGCTAAGATATAACTGGGTGCTAAAATCATGTTGTAATCTTCTCCAACCTTGTGAGGTAAACCGTGCATCCCTATCTGAGACTATGGACCTTGGAACACCATGAAACCACACCACATCATCCACATACCTCTGTGCTAAGGCATCCACTGCACCCGACTCCTTGATCACCAAAAAGTGAGCCGATTTCATCAACTGGTCGACCAATACCCAGATAGCATCACAACCTCCTTGAACATTGTGTAGTCCTATAACGAAATCCATCGAGATGTTTTCCCACTTCCACTCGAGGAAATCTAAAGGTTGAAACAAAACGCCTAGAACATGGTGTCCACCCTTCACCTACTGACACACTAGGCACCTGGTCACGAACTCTGCCGCCACCCGCTTTACCCCGGGCCACCAAATCTGACTCCTCAGACTCTGGTATATCTTGGAAACTCCCAAGTTCACCACTAGGGGTGACTTGTGGAACTCACCAAGAACTCTGTCATGCATTTTCTCTGGAACAAACAACTTACCTTGAAAAATCATCTGATTCTCACCGTCCTCCATCCACCCTTCCGGAGCATTACCTTGGTTAACCCGGTCACACAACACTTCACTCTCTATGTATCCCCACTAAGACTCCTACACCTGTCGTAGTAGAGAGGGTTGCACTGTCATCTGAAACAGGAAACCTCTAACACCATCCTCCCTTACATTTAGGTGTAGGGAAGCCAACTCTTCCATTTCCTTCCAAGCATCCACAAATTCTTGAATAGCTTCCCTCCGTGACTTCCTGCTCAAGGCATCAGCCACAACATTCCCCTTACCTTTAGTGTAAGGGATTTCAAAGTTGTAGTCCTGGAGAACCTCAACCCACCTTCATTGTCGCAAGTTCAGGCCCTATTGGGTAAAGATTTACTTCAAGATCTTGTGATCCATGAAGACCACGAAGTGCTTCCCGACGAGGTAATGCCGCCACAATGTCAGTGCGAATTCGACAGCCACAAGTTCCAGATCATGGGTTGCACAGTTACGCTCATGGGGACATAACTTCCTAGACCCATAAGAGATCACCCCTTGTTGTTGCATAAGCACACACCCGAGGCCTTTTCCTGAAGCATCACAAAACACTTCATACGCTACCCCTTCTTCTGGAAACCTCACCACTGGGGCACTTACCAAATTCTCCTTCAGATATCTAAAGGCTACCTCACACTACCAATCCCATACGAAAGCCTGGTTTTTCTTGGTCAAAGATGTCAAAGGTGCGACAACTCGGGAGAAGTTGGGTACGAACCTCCGGTAGTAAACTTCCAGTCAAAGGAAACTATGAAACTCTGCCACATTCTTGGGTGCTACCCAAGAAACAACCGCATCGACCTTCGATGGGTCCACCACTATTCCTTTCTCAGACACAACGTGTCCAAGGAAGTGCACTTCTCGATTCCATAACTTGTACTTGGACAATTTCCCATAAAGTTGGTGCTGTCAGAGGACCTCTAAAACTGTTCTCAGGTGCTCAGCGTGATCTTCCTTTGACCTTGAGTAGATCAGGAAGTCATCAACAAACATGATTATGAACCGGTCCAGGTATTCCCTGAAAACGGAGTTCATGAGCCCCATGAACACAGCTGGAGTGTTCGTAACACTGAATTACATGACCACAAACTCAAAGTACCCATATCTGCACCTGAAGATAGTCTTCGAGATGTCACCCTACTTCACCCTCAGCTAGTGATATCCCGACCGCAGGTTAATCTTGGAGAACCACCTTGCCCCTTTTAACTGGTCAAAAAGGTCTTCTATTATGGGGAGAGGGTAACACTTTTTGACCGTTACCTGATTTAGTCTCTGGTATTCTATGCACAACCTGATACCACCATCTTCCTTCTTTGAGAAGAAGACTGGAGCACCCCATGGTGACACACTTGGTCGAACAAAACCTCTCTTCATCATATTGTCAATCTGAATCCACAACTCCCGCAACTCAGAGGGCGCCATCCGGTAGGGAGCCATCGAAATCAGATGAGCACCAGGTTGCAAGTCTATCCCAAAGTCAACATCACATTAGGGGGTAGAGTCACCACCTCTTCAGGGAAGACATCCATAAACCCACTGAAAATCCCTGGGACTTCTACCATTTCTGCATCCATCGAATCCACTGATAGTTCAGCAAATAAGGAAAGGAGGGTCTCTTCTCGCCTGTTGCTTTTCTGGAAACCTTGCTCATTGATGAAATTTACACGTCTGCCGCCCAAAATATAAAAACATGATCCTTCCTTGGAAGCAGTCAATAACAACACATATCGAGAACATTCAATCAATGCCTAGGATGGCATCGTATGGATGTATCTTCAATAGTATAATATCCTTGATTGACTAATGTGGCCCTATCATCAGTCTACACCCTCGACAAACATAAAACAAGTCAGTCTCACCTCCGACTGGTGTACTCAACACTAGGGGAACTGGAAGTCTCTTAGTATCTAGGTCCAGGGCATAGGCTAGACTGGGCGCAAAAAAGGAGTGCGAATCTCCTGTATCGAACAATGCATAGGCAAGAGTACTAAACAAACTAATCGTACCTCGAACGACTTCCGACCCTACTTGAGCTGCTGCCTCCGAGGCATGTAACTGCCCACACCCAGCTCCCCTTCCCCTCGACAGTCAGCCGCCTCCCCGACTATGCCCTGGCCGAGGTCCCTCAGGAGTGCCCTAAGGTCATCCTCCTCCTACGATGTCTGCCCTTGGAGGAGCAGGAGCTCACTGTCTCTGCTGCTACTACTGAAATGGCCTAGATGGAAACTTTTGTGGCTAGGGAGGGCGCTGCACCGGCCCACCCCCATTGTACTGTACTCGGTCCGGGCACTGATTCCAAAGGTTCCCATGTATGCCACATATAAAGCATCTTGGTCTAGGTCCCGAAAGGAAAGGGTGAGGACCGAGAGATCGGAACTGGAACTGCTGGGGCCTACTCCCTACTAGTTGAAACCTAGAGGGCCCTGATGCGGGAGGCCTGCTACTGACGGCCTTCCCCTTCAACGAGCCCAGTTGGATTCCCTCTCACGATACATCTCCCAGCGTGTGCATCCTCTCCACCACTTCAGCCTTCTTATGGACCTCAAAGTATGTCGGTAAGGTGAAGGGAGTAACAACATACTGAAAGGAAGGTCAAAGTGCCTCCCCCAAATGTCTCTCCCGAGACTCCTCATCTGGAAAGAGATTCGGAGCAAAGTGGAGGAGATCCTTGAACTTGATCCCCAACTCTCTCACTGACATACCCCCTGTTGGAGGGAGAGAAGTTACTACCTCTTCTTAGCCTTCATTGTGGAAGATAGAAATTCCACCCGTAACTCCCTCTCGAAGTTAGTCCATGTCACCTCAGCCTCCCTCTTCTCTCCAAGATAAAGCATCCACCACTGACGCACTGCTCCCCCCATCTGGCTTACAGCTAGAGGAACCCAGTATTCGATCGGATCTTGGATGAAGCTAAAATCTATCACCAGCTCCTCTATCCATCTCTCTATCTCCATTTCTGAGATGCTACCCTCGTACTTCCCGCAGTTCTGTCGCTGAAAGGCTTGAAGCTTCCTCTGCCACTGATCATCCTCCTCCTCTCGATCATCCCTCTATCGATCAGCCAAATCAACCTCCAGTCCCTCGATCTCCCGTACTACCCTTGGTCACCGTCTGGGTGCCATAATGGCAATGTAAATAAAGAATGCCTAATCTTGAGTAGTGTAGAAGATTGATTTTAATTTTTTCTTAGACTTCATATTCATTTTAAATCCCAAAATACCCATTAAACACAAGAAAAAAAGTCATTATAATGCATGTACCTTCCCTAGTGTCTCTGTCCTGCCATCAGTATAGCCTCACTTGGTCATTCTGTAGGACCAGAGTCCTTGAATCGGATCATGGGGGGGGGGGGGCTAAAATCTCATGTCCTATACGGTCTTCCCTGGCCTATTTCACACACCAAGATCAGCCAACACTGTTTCCCTACCATCTCATGAAATCCTCACTGTGCCTAACCCCAAACTCTATCCTATCTCTCAACCTCACCTCTGATACTATTATGTCACGACCCACCTTCACCAAGATGAGAGAAGGGGCAATAGGTTTCCAACCCTTCCTTCTTCATTTTGAAAGAGAGATAATGACCCCCGAGACCCACCATCAATAGGCCCCATAGTGGTGACTATCACCAAGGGTATAGAATCGAACACAATATGGAAGGAATTACCCTTTTTATTTAACAGAATCAAGATATAAGATGGTAAATCCCAACAACACCAAAGTATAGGTAATGACAAAACAAACCATTCCCAAATTCATGTTCCAAAAGTAAATGATACAAAAGTAAAAGAAAACCCCAAAAAAGGAGTACCAAAAAAAAGAAAACTGCAACAAAAACCATCCCAACATCTGAACTAGTATGACCCTGCACAATCCCTGAAGTCCTCTTCGAAACTTGAAAACTATTTTATATACGTAGGGTGAGTATACGACTATACTCAGTAGGGAAGCCAAAAGCTCTCATGCACAAGTGGGGAGGTATTCTAATGCCCCATGAGAAAAGAGATAACTGAAACACCTAGCAAGGAAAACTATCCACCCAAACCTCACCAAGGCACATTCCCTAAATAACGCAAGTCATGTAATGTATAGTAATAGCACATCGATATTTGGGTACCCCGTTCCACTTTCTCATTGGTTATTGAAGACATCCAACGCATCGAACCTCTCCCTCCATTCCCACCATAGTCCCACTGCCACACCCCACCCACACACACCTGGGCCACAACCACACATCCCGCCCATAAACACCTGGGCCATACAAACCATGCGTAACCACACCCGAAAACACCTAGGCTAGAATGACTACTGCCACACTCGAAGACACCTGTGCCTCATCCCGGAGACAATTGGGAAACAACCTGCCCGCACACACCTGGGCCAACCACCACAACTACCCTGCCTGATGAAACTTGGGCTATAATAGACCACATGCCAACACAACCTACCCGAAGAGTCTTGGACTATTTAGGAAAGGGATTAGAAAAGGAGTTAATAACCATCCACTCATAAGAGTGTTGGGAAAAACACCCTCCCCCATGAAATGGTGGTGTTCGACACTAAGTGATCAAATTGTTTGGGGCATGAATAAAGAACATAAGAACTACAATTATATAATATATATAAAAATCACTCATCCCAACCTAGGAGTTCCAAAACCAACTTAAGCACAAACACCATCGTTACTATTCATTCACAAGGAACATCGAACCCACGACCATATCACCACTCATCCCAGAAAGCAATTCCCCATTGATCCCATTCTTGTTTTCATGTTCAAGTGATCCCATTTATGTAATTATGCACTACTGGGTAACTAACAGGAATTACCACAATCCAGAGAAAGAGAAACATCTAAACAAAAATTTAAGCATTCACACCCGGTTCTCTTGTACAGTCACAACAACAAAGGGATCCGTGAGATCCCTCAAAGTACTGGAACCAAACCAAGCCTCGAGATAAATCCCCACACAGATTTGAATTCACAACCAAATACGGTTCTACAATAGAGGATCCCATCCCCATCCACATCACCCCATAAGCATCAAGCAGAACGACATAATATTATCAAAACTGAGTAGAGAAACTTCCAGGTTCAAGAACATCATTCGTTAGGTTATTCTTTTTGTTGGTTAACCGGGGTGACCACACAAGGATTGATGTTTCCTGGGAATCCATTTAACTATCCATGTTTAGGTGATTAACCAATTTCCATGTTATAGTCATTTAACCACGTAAATATACGGCAACACAGAAGTTCATTAGTGAACAAAGAAAAACCACCAACGACCATGATTTTCAGTGGTCATGAGCCCATACAATTCACAACACACAATCAAGCATAAACAAAATACAACAGAAACATCGACCACACCCCCCCTTCATTCTTTAAAAGTCTGCTTCTTATCTTCATTAATGTTTGGTTTCATTCGTCCTGCAAAAACAAAATAATACCCACCCCACCTAATACACAGTAAGAGGGATGAAGGAAAAACCCAGCTTGGATGATAAAAGATCGATGTTTCTCTCGATGTGCCAAGAACTGTGGATGTGCAACTTGCAATGGAGGAACATCGGGGACTCCAAGGGTGAGCAGAAAGGCTCCAGCACAGGCACACCACTTGCCTCGAGAAGGGGACTCCAAATGCTCCAAGGGAAGAACGAACCCATCCAAGAAGAAGAAAAAGAGGAAAGCTAGTGCGATATAAAGATGATCCCAGGCGTTACTGCATATCAAGATCTTCAGCGGCTTTAAAGGTGGATTGTGGTTTCACCACGTCGTTGGGAGGTTACACACGAGGGGATTAATTGTTATTTAATAACTATCATCAAGAAAAGGTGGTAACAACTATGAATTTAAGGATTTTATATAAATAGAGGGGAAAGTTACCCAGAGCTGGGTCCGTTGAGGGTCACCCCACTCTTAGGAATTTAAAACATTGATCATCAGGCTAAAAACGGGCTTGAACCACTTCCAAAAGGTTAACAAGGGTTTAGAAGTAGCATTGGAAAAACTGTATAAGAAAAAACTGACAATGCTGTGTTGCACTGATCATGTCGCACCAATCGGTGACACGCCGATCGGTCGCACCGATCGGTGACACACCGATCGGTCGCACCGATGGGTGAGACACCGATCGGTCGCACTGATCGGTGACACACCGATCGGGCCACACCAATCAGTCGCACACCGATCGGTCACACACAAAAATGACGTCCTACCACCGAGACACCACCCTTAGGATTCGTAGTTTTGAAAAGGGATGGACCATGAGGGTCTGGCCCATTACAGAAGTCCTTCATCATTAGTTCCTTTATCATTTTTTTCGAAACTGAGGAAAAAAATTATATTCAACATGAAAAACTACAAGAAACACTAGAAAAAGAGGATGTATTATTTCATAGCTAGGTGTAAAGGTTTAACATATTCACTATGTATCCCCCTCTCATAGGAGAAGCTACTGAAACTCTATGCTGAATATATCAGGGATGAGTTGAAGACAATCCAAATCCCCATGAAATATCTAGGTGGGTTCTGAGAGTTTATTGAGACCACACAACATCTTGAATAGTTCATTCAGCGAACCTGATCCAAGTCTCGAATCATGCCTACTATGCAAGGAACAAGTCCAGGTAGGTCAGAAGCTATAGATATCTCTCTCAAGACTAAAACGCTGCCCATCCAAGCACCTAAGAAAGATCTGAACCACCCAACACCTCTTAATGAGCATTGAACACCAAAAAATCACCCTCAGAATGAAGTATAGAGAAATCAGGGTCTCCAAGGATTTGAGGAAAAAAATGAACAAATTATACTCCTTCCAAAACAAAAAATTCCCTAGTTATTTCTTGGTATCCATTGATAATAACCTGCTTAAGCTTCCACATATGAGAATGCGCAATGAATTTAACCTCATCGACCGTTCCAACTATTTCCCTTTCCATAGAAGGCTGGGTCATAATATCCACAATTGTTTCATCTTCAAGGAATTCCATCAAGGAATGGTAGAATCTAGATAGATGATTCTAGAGAACTCCCCAGAGCAAGTGACTTTCATAACCATCATCCTACCTAAAGAAGATGGAGATTGGAATAAAGTTCCGACTAATAGAGAATTTTTTTGACAACTGAATGACTCAAAAAGTTGTTGACTAAGCTCACACTGATCTGAATTCATAGTTATGTAGACTCATGATAGAACCACCACCCATTAAGGTTACATTAGATACACTTACCATGGGTGGGGATGACCACTAGAAGTAGGAATAAATAGAGGAGGAAGAGTCATATTCTTCTCCAAAGAAATCCCTAACTCTTGCAGATTTATTCCCTACAACATCTGCAACACGGGAAATGCCCCACCAAATGGAATCCTCACCAGATGAAGAGATCATATTTGGTTCTTTCAATGTGATACAATTGACAAAACTCTTCTCCGATGAAAAGTATACCCCAAAATATGGTTTTCCCACATATAACTGAGGAACAGGAGGCCACATGCACCAAAGCTAAGGATGCATGGGACAAAGCAGATGTGGTCGGACTCAATATTATGATTCTATCCTCATACAAGACATATATGCAGCTAAGAATCGTGGAGAAGTTATCTAGAAGGCTCTAAAGATACATGGAGGTCCCTCATATCCCTCCAATAGTCGTCTTCATCCAATTGTATTACATGATCTCTTAGAGAGTGTTCAATCCAATCAACCTAGGTAATGGGGAAGGCTGGCACGACCTGTGCCATTAGCAGTAGATAATCCCTCAACCTCAGCCCAAACACCAGGTCCATCTACCTCAGATGCTTCATCTCCTAAACTACTTGCCTAGGAGAAACCCCATATCGGGAAGCGCTAATGTCTGGCACAAAAGTAAATTATTATGAAATAGCTAGATGTAGTTCTAACCAAGATCTCAATCCTGGATGCACTATTCCTTTCAAAAGAACTTAGGGAGGCACTTTTCGAAGCCCTCTGGATCCCACAAGAATTTGATAAAGAAATCACTACAGCGGAGGTTTTTCAAGTGGAGACTATGTTCTTATGATGTCATATTTCTATTTCATTCACCGATCAAGACCAGAAATAGTTTATACAAGGGGACATCAAACCCTTAAATGTTTTGGGTAGAATTAATAATGTAAATGTATGAAGGGTATTGATTGATAGTGGATCTGAGATAAATCTCATCCTAGTTCAAACTCTCTAATGTTTGGGTTATAACAAAGGAGATTTATCCCCTACCAAGGTGACCATTCAAGGATATGATAAGCGTGAGAAAATTCCTCTTGAGAAGAACAAACTCATGGATCAATTTTGGGAACTCACATATGAGTTCGAGTTCATGATTATCAAGAAAGACACAACATATAATGTCTAGCTTGGAAGGCCCTGGATTCATATTCATTTGGAGGTACCATAAACATTCCATCAATGTATGAAGTACCCCATCAATGGAATGGTCAATATAATACATGGTGACAAAGGCCCATTTGAGACTTTCAGAGCCACATATGACGAAGCATATTTCTTTAAGAAGGGAGGTAATAAAACAATGTAAGATGATGATATATAGGTTTCAACTCCCAATGGCTTAGGGAATGCCCCTGTGAATCCCTAGAGAATGATTGATTGTGATTATGGGATCCCCATGAACAGGGATGAATTAGAAAATCTAATCCTAGATGTCCAAGCCTAACCCTTCCTAAAAAAATGTAAATAAACAACTAGCCTCGACATCTGTCTACAACGATATAGATAGAAATGGATGGTGATGTCTCTTCTAATATCATCCCTCACATTGATACTGATGGATACACCCCCTGATTTCTTTCTTCACATGAATATGTCTCCATAGAATTAGAAATGAAAGGGTATGAGGATTATCATAGGATTTCCCCTCCAGTATTCGTGGAAGGTGTCTACACCACCATAGATGAGCTCAGGAAGATAAATTTGGGAATAGAGGAAGACCCATGACCTACTCTAATTAGTTTCTCCATGCCCCTATAAGAGAAAGAGATTCACATTTCATTTCTAAAGCAGAACTGATATTTTTTCACCTGGAACTATACCGAAATTCCCAAACAGATTATAGATGTGGATATGCACCACCTCAAACTAATTTATGAGTATCGAGGCTTCAAGCCTCCATCCATGAGGATGCACCCCTCCTATTCCACCAATGTAGAGGCATAAGTTCACAAATTTATCAAAGGAAACTTTGTATGAGAAGTGAAATACACAAGATGTCTTGAAACATTTTTCCCATCAAGAAGAAGAACTATATGATTAGGGTTTTCATTGAATTCAGAGATCTTAATCGACATTTCTTGAAAGATGATTTCCCATTGAAGATCACCAAACTATTGATCTATGAAAATGTTGGCTTCCAAGCCCTCTCCTTCATGGATATATACTTGGGGTGAAATCAGATCAAGATGGTCCCTGAAGATGAATAATTCACCACCTTTAGAGAGCCTCAATGGATCTTCTACAACTATGTCATGACCATTGGATTAAATAAGTTTAGCACCAAATATCAGTGCATCATTCATCGTATCTTTAAGACATTCTTGGGGAGGTTTGATGAGTGTTATGTTGATGACCTGGTTGTTAAATCCCAACAACAGTGTGATAAATTCATGGATCTTTGAAAAATATTTGAAAATTAGGACAATATTGTCTAATGATGAATCTAATAAATTGATCTTTTAGGGAAATATCAGGAAATTCCTAGGTTATTTAGTAAGCCACCACAACATTTAATAGGACCCAGATAAGAATAGTGTTATATTAGTAATGTCACCCCCCATAAATATCAAAGAACCAAGGGGAATCCAAGGGAACCTCATTTAGATTTGGCGATTCATTTTCATCATGGATATAAAATCTCTCCCCATCACCTAGCCAATGAATAATGGATTTAACTTACAATGGGATGATGAATGTCAAAAATCCTTCAAAAATATCAAGCAATATTTTTTGTAACCATCAATTTTGATGTGTATAGTGAAAGGGAGGACACTCATATTATATGTGGACACCATGTAATGCTCATTGGGTGTCGTCCTCACCTATAAAAATAATGTGAGATGTGAGAATAGTTTCTACTACCTTATCTGTATAATGCTAGGTAGTGAAACCAAATATTCTGATGTCGAAAAGAAATACCTTGCACTCATCTTTTTAGTGAAAATGATGAGTCATTACTTGTAGCACCATAAAGTCCACATGGTCTCTCATATTGACCCTATTAAGTATATCCTTGTACTCCCAATGTTTACCATATATTTTTCTCAATGGGAGGTCATTCTATATAAATATGAAATTCAGTTCATATCCCATAAGTTGGTGAAAGGGAAATCCTTAGATGATTTCCTCAGAGCACATCCTTCCCTGGAAAGTACACCAGAAGACACTGAACTCTCGGACAAGGAGATATTATATTCCCATGACACTCCCTGATCATGGGAAATGTAATTTAATGGCACCTCAAAGAGTCTTTTGGGAACAAGAATGGAAAACCCGAAGCTCAACCGGGTTGGTCTAGGGATTGTATTTGTCTCTCCAAACAAAGATATTTTCCTTACTATTTCTGACTATCTGAAGGCTTCAAAAATAATGAGGCCGAATACTAATCCCTCATAACTAAATTAGAACTATAACTACAGCTACACATAGCTTATGTGAATATCAAAGGGGACACAGAACTATTGATAAAGAAGATCAATGTAAAATATGCCATCAAAAAAGAGGAACTAGCCCTTCTCATTGGGTACATCCGGGGACTGATGGCAGATTTTCCTTTTGAAACTACATTTCCTTATATTACCTAAACACAGAATACTTGTATCGATTCACTGGCCAACGCAACCATCATCCTGGCCGACCCTAATCAGGAGGAAGCAACATTCCATATTACACATCTAATAATGGTTTCATCAATTGTCGTATGTGATATGGAATAAATCAACTAGGTCACTATCCCTGGATAGATGGAGCCTATAATCAGTTTTCTCTGAAACATGACTCTCCTAACAGATCACACTGGAAGGGAATAGATTCAATGCCAGGCAGCCAACTTCACTCTGCAGGATTATCCAAACAAGAAAAAATTACTCTAAAAATTGGGATTTCATAGAATCCTCCTCATATGCATAGCATAAAGATATGTTATCTCCATCATTAATAAATTCCATAAAGGCTCTGGTGATGCCCACTAATCTGGAACCAGGATCTCCCACTAAATCAGGGGGTTGGAGTATTACTAGAAAACCATGGTAAATGACAATGCGTAATTTTCAAAGATATTTCATGCATGATAGATTCATGAAAACATCATCCATCATCCCCTAAAATTTCTACATATAGCTAAATATTCCTAGACATTTTTTATTTGGGGGATGGATGTTGTTGGGCTATATCCCCCAGCACTGCTATGTAGTTCAAGTACATCCTTACAGATACCGACATCTTTTCGAAATGGTATGAGGAAATACCCTTCAAGGAAGTCAGGACAAATAATATCATCAACTTCATGAAGTCCCATATCATCACTAGGTTCGGAGTCCCTCACAAAATATTGACCGACAATAGAACCAACTTCTATTCCACAGAGTGGAATAATCTATACAAGGAGTACAATATCTTGTCTAATCACTCACATCACTATCATGTAGTGGAAAATGGATAGATATAGGCCTTCAATAAGACTCTATAAAATATACTCCAGAAGATGGTGAATGGGGATAAGAAGTCTTTCCTGAAAAAACTTCTCCATGCTCTATGGGCCTACCACACCACAACATGTTCTGCTACACAAGAAACACCATACCCATTGGTGTATGAGACTGAGGTAATGTTACCCATATAAGTCCAACTTCCCTCACTATGAATAGTAATCTTCGGTAAACACTTAGACAACGAGAAATTGAAACAGCGGATGGATGACTTGGAATAGCTAGATGAGAAGAGGTTGGGCACACTACACAACCTTGAGTCCAAACCAAATCAGATAGCATGTGCCTTTAATAAAATGGTTCACCTCCTCTCATTCCTTCAAGGAGAGCTAGTGCTGGCTCTCAGAACCCCAATGATATCAAGGATGAATCCCTTGAAGCTAGATCCCAAGTTGGAAGTACCTTATTTAATACATAAGGTTTATCATAATGGAGCCTATTCACAGGCAACCATGGATGGGGAGAATGTCACATGACATACCAATGAAAGATTAATCTAGAAATAATTGTCATATATGTCAGCAATCAGCCATCCACATTAGAGTATGTCCCATCATTAATCTGGACCACGTGATGTTAAACTATATGGTGTTCATCCTAACCACATAACGTTAAACTGTATGGATCTCATACTGACCACATGACCTTAAACTATATGGATATCATCCTTTACACAAGATGTTGAACTGTATAGTTTCCTAATAAATAAATATGGCATAATTCTTGTTATCACATGATACATAGTGATGCCCAAAATTCTATTCTTAGGCCCATCCATATGATTATTTTCCTTTCATGTTGGGAGATCCAATGTCCTTACCAGATGACATAAAACTACATGGACAAAAAACTTCCCCCCTTCACTATGGGTTACTCAATGTCCATAACGCATGACATAAAACTACACAGACCTATGATATCTATCTCTATTCACATTGAGTCACCCATGTCTTTGCTGCATGACATTAAACTACACGATTATTCTAGGACTATGTATCGAATTATTCTCATTTCCAATGAGATATATAGGGACACCTCGATCTTATATATTGGTATATCCACTACTTGATACAAAATGACATTGTTGTACCCCTTATATCTCTGCATTTTAGTGAAACCCATACCATTACTTGTTTCTGACACCGAGCATGGCTCATGTGAGCTTAAGAATTGTGTCAAGGAATTACCCTCACAAGCAAGGCATAAAGGTACACAACATGCCTATTATGGTCCTAAATGAAAGACCATAAAAGGCATAACATGAGTCCTTGGTGCATGATGTTAAACTTCACAGTCAATTTCCTTTCCACATGACGTTAAACTTCACAGTTCTCCTAGAAATATGTGTTGTTTGATTCTCATACTCATGAGATACGTAGTGACACCCAGACTTCCACTCTTTGGACCAACCGCAATGTTCCCATCAATTTGTGTCGTATCACCCCGTCCTCACCACATGACATTAAACTGCATGGAATTTTAAGAACTATGTGTGGATTGATTCTAATTCTCATGAGATACATAGTGAAAATTGGATCTCAAATCTTGGTCCCAACTATAATGGTCAACAGAAATAATGCCCATCTCTTTTTATGGACCAGAACTGTGTAGAATATTTCCCATTCAAGAACTATGTGTGGATTGATTCTCATATTCACAATATACATAATGATGCCCAAGTCTCCATCAATGGTCCCAGCCGAAACACTCCCATATATTCACGTCGGTTCCTACTTCCTTACCAAATGATATTAAACTATGTGGAAGTACGCCCTTACTGCATAATGCTAAACTAGATGGATTTACATCCTTACCACATGATGTTAAACTGAATGGAAGTGTATCCTTACTGATCGATATTAAACTACATGGAAGTACATCCTTACCATATGGAGATAAACTTAATGGAAAATTTCATTACCACATTACATTAAATTTCATAGAAAGATGTACCCACTACATGAAAACAAACTGTTCATACCATCTCCCATTTTTCTTTCCTTATCAATGGTCTACAAGATATTTCCCTCGGTCAACTAGAGTATGGGGTGTTTTCATCATCTTTTAAGAGAACTTAAATCCATATAACGTGCTTCATGTCCTGAGCATCTCAAGTCTCCATCAATCTTCCATGGCCTTGGTAAATGATATCATCCTTCAGTGGGTCCTTTTCTTGATTATTCATGCATGCTTATGGCTTCTGCATATGCGCCTATGACTGTTAACCAAATGAGTCACTCTATAAAATGACATTCCAATCCTTGTGAGACCTGACATCATCGTAGAATCACTCAATTCCTTAGTGTGTCTTAATTAATTCTTGTATGACTGTCCCATATCATTACTCATGACCTAAGAAAAATGATCCGTGATTTACAACATCTCCATCCCCTACTTGGGAGGATTTTGGAGTACTCTTGACCCTGTGAATCCTAATTAGGCTATTGTCTCACATATTCCATATTAGGTCCATGCGATTCATGACCCTAAACTTCTAATTCCTTGGTCAAAGTTGTATGACCTTAGACTCTAGCCTGCAATGGTCCAAATATCAAGACCTTAAACTACCAACAAAAGAGTCACAAAACTGGTCTGGTTGAAAATGCACAAAGGGAGACCTGAACAAAAGTCGAGTATCCTCCCACTAAACACTTCATATTCAGAGTTTAGGAAAAAGGTTATGGTGTAAACATGAAATGAATAGAGCTCATAGGGTCTACTTTTTAGCCATAGTAATAGAAAATCTATTCTCAATCGATCGACTAGTCTCAGAAAAGGTCAGAGAAATGTTTTCCACACCTCCTTGCAATTATAATACATTTGGTGGGTGGTGGAACAACTTTTAGGGTACTCAAACCCTCTTTGGATATTACACATTCCAAAAATCACAATTCATGTGTTGGGGTGACTCAAATCACCATAAACTTCCATGTCCCCTAAAAAGGATATCCAGCTACAATTACCCTTTTCTTGACTATGCATATATGGCTATGCCTCCTGCATATGAACCTATGACAATCAACCAAATGCATTAATCTGAAAAAGTACATTCCAATCCTCGTGAACCCTGACATCATCGCAACTGCACTCAACACCCCAGTGTTTCTGAGCTACTACCTATATGACTATCCCATATAATTCTCCTAACTCAAGCACTCCGTGTCGTGATTTACAATCCCCTCACCAAACAATTCAATAGGATTCGATATCCTCGATGTTACGTCATAGTGTTTCATAACCTTCCTCATGGATGGATTGGGAAACTTCATCTACTAGCCTTCGGTAGCCCATGCCTTGTGATTCAAAACCATAGGGTGTAGGGATAAAGATTTATGATTTAAGAGCTAATTATGAAAGGGTTCCAAAACCCTACCTAGATAGCCTTCTTCACATACCCAACTTCATTATCTAGGTGTTTGAGTCTTCACAAACATTTCACGGACCTCCTAGAGGAGTGGAGATATTTTTTAGCTTGTAATGATACCAACACATAAGGGCCTTAACCAGAAAACTAAATGCATATTATCCTTTTCAAAAAGGATCTTCAATCCTTGTAAGACTTAGCAATACCACGATAGAACCTGGATTTTCATAATGTCATGGTACATACCCGGCATGTTTTCACCATCTCATATTTATAGACTCAAACATCCAAGTTATGATTTACATAATCCATACTACAACTACACTGGTGGACCTAGTATCCCTAGTATTTCACCCTCAACAATATTACCTCCATAAATCTTGCATAGCCCCTAGAAAGGATAACCGACTTCAGGATACCCTTTTCTTGGATAAGCATGCATGCCTATAGCTCCTGCATATGTGTATATGGCTGTCACCCAAATGCATCACTCTGCAAAAAGGGAATTCCGATCCTTGTGAGCCTCAACAACACCACGACGAATCCCAACACCTCAGAGTGTTTTAGGCCATTCCTGGAATGTCTGTACCATATTCCATGATCATACATAAGGTCTTAGATAAAATACCCTAAACTAAAGAGATAAAGGGTTTGAGCTAAAAGACCCAAAACTAAAGCGACAGAAGGTATGAGCTAAAAGACCCTAAACTAAAGCAACAAAAGGTCTGAGTTAAAAGATCATAAAATAAAGCAATAGAAGGTATGAGATAAAAGACCCTAAACTAAAGCGATAGAAGGTCTGAGCTAAATGATCCTAAACTAGACGCGATAGAAATTATAAGATAAAGGACCCTAAACTAAGGTACATGGAAATCATTTAGCCTATGAAAGCTTGCGAGGTCTACTACATGGCCTTTTCACGATAGATCTTCTCTATCCAAGCTTATCACCTCTGGTGAAAATAAAAATAACTCACCCTTCATAATATATATCCTACCCAGATGATCCCTCTATAGATCAGGTGATCTCAAGATAGATGGAATAGGTTAGTAATACAGAATCTTGTGTGGGTGGGAATTCATGAGTGTCTCCAAAAGAGAATTTATTAGAATTCAAAATTTCAATTCTAGGAATTCATGTTCATTCAATATAAAGAAAGGATAAAGATCAATGGATATTTCCAAAATGAAGTAGTAACAAGATATCATACCCATAATGAGGGAAATAAAGTTGGATAGTATTATAAAAAGTTCATAAAACTCATCCTTTCATAGTATGAAATGGTAGGAGGAATATCCATATTCTAGAGTCTCTCTAGAGCCTTATTGAAAATAATGGAATTCCCTTAAAAAGATGAGTCATGCTAAAAGGTTTTCAACATTACTAGAAAGATCAACAAGAGTCTGGTGAGAAGCATCAATTGATCGTTAGAGTGACACTCTCCCCACTTCTTCCACTTTTCCCCATGATAGAGAGATTAGAACTGAGTAGTCAACTCTTCAAACCTCCTCTAAGCGGTGTCCAATGAGGATGATGATGCTGAAAGGTTGGACATCAAATGAGAAATCTTCACCTCATGTCTCCATACCTACACAATCCAAGAATCCCTATGAGCTTACAGTTTTGATAATAACAGATGACTCTAATCCAATGACTTCATCATCTCGCACATTTTATTAGAAAGGGATTACTCATTCACAAGATCATGAAGATCCCTTTCATTCAGGGCCATTCCAATTCAATTTAAGATTATTTGTTGCATAATTTCATACAAAGGATGTTGATCTAAGCCATCTAACCCTAAGTAACAAAATAACTGATCATGGAATTCCCCTTCTTTGTAGAATATTTTCAAGGGGGTATCTGTAATTAAGGTGTGAATGGATTCCCAAGTCATATTATAATGTGACTGATCCTCTATAACCAATGAGGTGTAAGAATGACTAACCAGTTGGATCAATGCTGAAATAGGATAAGAATCCACATATGCCCCCTCTCAATAGGCGTATCATATGTAGCTTGTTCTGGAGGACTAATCTCCAAAAAATAATCTAATACACTGTCAAAATGACTATTGTTAGATTGAGGTCACTTCCTTGACACCTAACCTAAATCTTCAATCAATTCCATTGATGCCATCTATAAAGGAGTTGGTGACATAGAAGGCATATCCACATGATGGACCAGGTATCCAAACACACCATTAAGATAATCTGTTACCCAAGCCTTGGCATAATAATTATTAAGGAAAGTGGAATCATTAGTAGGTGGAAGTAAGATCTCAGATCCAGTATCTTCACTTGATAGTATCTTCCAGAACTGGCGAATGACTCTATGATGTCTTTCCCCTCAGATTTTGGCCAAAGGAATGGGATAAACCCCATAAATTCATCCAAAGCTTCGAGAAAATAGATACGATGTGTAAAAATAAAAAATATTTATTCTGTATGCCCTTTTTGCGAGAACCCCATCCTTAAGGGAGATCATATAAGATCTTTTATCGAGAGAACCTTTTCCATCTTCAATAATTGGACCACTCAGTACATGGAAAGTAGAGAATTCAAAACTACCAGGTTGACACAGTATACCATTGACATTAGTAGGTCTTTGAGACATCTCCCCAACCCCATATATGTTCAGTAATATAGGATGGGATGGGGAATACGGGATCCTATAATCATTGTAGTACTCATAACAATGAAATTACTACCCTGTCCTACCAAACAAGAACTGGAGAGGACCACTGATCCTATAAGGAGTATTGCCTTGTTAGATATGGATAAACATTTGGTAAAGGCATGCAAGGACTGGTACTTCCAGGTTAAGGTGCCTCCCTTTCATGAGTCACACTACCATCAACAATTTTCTAAAATCGATTCTTGAGTGAACACCCTAGTCGGAGAAATCCATCCATTCAGGAACATAGCTAGAAATCCTACCAACCTAAGGTCTGAATAAACCACTGAGTTTAATTGATAGACCCATGAGGTGTAATCCCCAGATTCTATAATGGACCAATAAATGATGACACTGTCATGACTTGTTGGGAAGGGCACTGATGAGGATGAATAATAGTTGGTCTAGCCCGGTTGCCACGTAAGAAAATACTGATTCAGTTTTTGAAAGAAATGATCAATCACACCATTATCCCTCTATTAAATTTCTAAATTTCAATGGAAATAATCTCCATCACCAAAACCAGGGTCTATAAAGGGTCTTCCCAGACATCTGAAGTAGTAATGAATTCACCATACATCTCCCCAAGAGGAGGAATACCACCAATTTGATGTATATACTGTAAACTGATACCCACCTTGCCAAGAGGGAGATGGAATGTGTTGGTTCTAGGACACTGAAGAATACTCATTTCTCAAAAAAGGCTGGGCTGGCGATAGATGATGAATTGAGAGATTCAAATACCCACATAAAGGTGAACCCTATATAACTCATCAGTAGACTCCAAATATCTTTTTCCGACCCAGAAAGGCCATACCCACTCATTGGGGAAATTTCCATTGAGACTGAGATCCCATTTATAGTACCATCCAATACCTATATTATTCAAGGTATAGGAATGTATAATTGAATAGATATGAGAAATAGGACTTTGGGTAAATTCCTTACCATCATGACCTAGTGGAGAGTTGGCCAATAGATAAGAAAAACCCTAGGATTGAGTTGTTAAAAGATGAATTCCCTTGGTAATTGTTGTCTGAACACAGTCAGGAGAACCAAACACCTAGCAAGATTGCAGGTTAATGCCCGAGGGAGGTATGAAACATCATCTATCAAGCCCAACCTATATAGATGAAGTCGATGAGATAATGGATAATTATGAATGTTAGATGGATGGAATCTCTTCAGTGTTTTATTATCAGTATATACATGAAATCAAAGATCAAAATTGTGATTTCTGAAAATCATGGACCTTTGATTGGCCACAATTGAAGAACCTTGATGATAATCAAAATCCATCTTAAAATAAGTAAGTGGAACATGTCAAACAAAAAGAATCTATAGTCTTGTAAAAAATAGAGTCATGAGAGTTCTAGAAACATCAGGTGAATCACATGATTCAACAAGGGATTTGTGAACCACATAAAGATTTCATGGATCGCCTAACCCCTAGAGAAATTGGGGAGTGCATAACCCCCATACGGAATCTTGTGAACTGTGTGACCCCCCCTGGAGACTCATGATTTCATGACCTGAACATGTTCATGTGAGTCGCAAGAGATCAAATGATTGGGCCAATGGATCTTAAAATTTTTTCAATAAAACCACAACCCTCATAGCTAAAGTCGTTGAAATTACTATAGTATAGATCATGATCAATCCAGAAAAGCATCTGGGAAAGAAATAGTCTTGTAGGAGATCTCTAAATAAATAGACCCGCAAAGCATACTCACAAACGAGGTTTGTGATCGGGGTTCATGATACAATCTTGTGATGGAGATATTCGACAGAGGCAAAGGAGAGAGAACTATTTAGAAGGGATGACTGATGGAATGAATTTTCTTCTACCCCTATATACAAGACAAATTTCGGGATACCAAATGTCACCCAGTAGACCAAAGATTACCCAAAGAACTAATTCATGAAACCTTCAAAGACTCTGGTGAGAATTAGTTCTCCTTAGGACTGAGTCCTCATCCATTCAGATGTCACTCCTGATGGGGGAGAGGCATTTGTTGATTCCTACCAAATAATTATCAACAAAAATCACAAAGGAAAAAATACTTGAGTGTGGGTATTTTCTTCCCCATCAAAGTGAAGGAAGAGGTGGATGGACGAGACTTGCATATCAGATGATCCTCTAAGGGACTCACGATCATGTGACCATCTCAATGTCATATGAGGACTCCAGGCTTATCACATAACATGTGGTGGATCCCATGGACCACCCTCCAACGAACCTTGCTTATCTTACAAAGGCTCTCTAGAAAACCATTACTCACATGATGAATACCGAATAAGAACCCCTATACCACATGGTTTATCATTGGAAGGTTCCTAAAAAATTGTCTGAAATCCATTTAAAATAATAAGGAATGATATCCAAAGGTGGAGGCGCTTAACAGTTAAAAAGATTAGGCAATGCATCACCAATGGGAAGGAAAAATTTCCTTGATTATATCCAAGAAACATCTCATGATCCCTGAACTTTGTGAAATAAAAAAATGAGATAAAATATAAGGAGGAGAGAGGTGCTCACGGTCACTAAAGGACATGCAACACACCCTTGGTAATCCAAAAAACACCACAGGACCTCGACGACATGTCTTAAACATCTTGAAAAATCCCTTTGGCTTGTTTGCCTCACCACATGGAAGTCCTCAGGTATGTCCAAGAAACTCCATGAAAATCTAAAGATGAACAAATGTATTTGTACACAACATTATTTTACACTCTCCATATGACCCATATTGTTCACTCGAGACATCATCAAATAATCAATTAAAAATCCTAGACATTACTTAAAAAAACTCACATAATCCCTAAAATCTGTAAAATAAAACAAAGGAGACAAAAATGAAAGTGGTGAGTGGTACTCAAGGTTGTAAAATTCTTTTGATGTGCTAAGGAATTTTTCAACCCAGTCCCACAAGACATTAGACAAACCATCTTTGTCTTGAGGAAAGCCCCAGACAAGTCATCAAGCATCTCACAGATGCCTTTCAACAAGTACTTGGATCATATGAAGTCCTTTTGAAATGTTAACAAGACACTAAGAATGTCCTTTGACATGTATGTGTGATCAAAAAATTCTCCATTAATTGGTGATAATCCAATAATGGAACCATTGAAGAGAGGGACTCAGGTCACTAAAAATCAGGCAACACCCTCAGAGCAATCCACAACAAAGACTCGTGAAGCCACATGGCACTAGTCCCCTTCGCCGACTCCAGCATGGACTCATTATAGATACACTGAAAAAGTTACATCCAACTGAGGTAGAGATACCTATAAATTCCCCACCCCAACATGAATAAAGTGTTTTACTTTTTCACCCCTAACATGCATGTTTGAAGCTCGAAATCTGCAGACTTATTAGAGAAAATGATTATGTGATTGGTAATACTTTGGTCAGGTAATATACCAGCAAACAACTGGAACAATCATGTTCCAAAAATAAGGTAATTCATGTGAACATTCATAGATCACGTGAAGGGATACTAGAAATAGATTTGAAGAACATACTGCATATCTTCTAGATCACACAAGACTCAATGAAAATGATGTTGAATAAATATAAGGTCCTCACAATACAAGGGTTAGATCCATGAATAAAATTGGAAGACTTAAGTGAAAAACATGCTCCCGGGTCCTCATATGCTTCACGCGATTCACCCCAAAGACACACGATAGCACCAGGACATGTCACCTAGATCTCGCAACAATCTTTCAACATGACATCTGGGATATGCGATGTACTCCAGACATGTCAGACCAAGTAATGTGATCCCCATGGGTGCACCACTTTGATCTCGTGAGACCCTATGGGTCTATCACATGGTCCTTGTAAATTCCATTTGATACATCACCTGACTCATGTAACATTATTCACTCATATTTGTCATGTGCCCCGATTGCATTTGGGCATGACATCCAAGCTCTCACGATACCCTCTAGAGAAAGTCAGATGAGACCCATGACACCTTCCAAACATGTCAGTCGTGTCTCATGGAAACCTATGAAGCAAGATAGCTGAGACCCACGATGCCCTCCAAACATGATGGATGGGTCTCACAATGTATTATAGGGAAGTTATCTAGGATACACAACATCCTTCGAGTCATGAAATACCAACTCTTGCAACACCCTCCATATGTGTCAAGCCAACTTTTACGAATGACACTAATGCAAATAAGTTGGATCATGTGACACCCCCTTGAACATGTTAGCTAGGACATGTGACAACCTTTGGAGGAAACCATCTGCATCTTGCGATGTCCTCCAGATAAGTCGACTAGGTAATGCAGCACCCTCTATACAAGCATGCTAGGTCAATAGGGAAAGCCTAAGTGTGTAAGCCCTGATATAAAGGTAACTATAATGAATCTAATTCCTACCATATATAGGATATGTAGGCCACCTATCCCTATGGTCTAAGATCCATATTGATTATCCAGGGTGATCCCAGTATCTAAGTCCCTTATCTGATGAAATGGAATTGATCATATGCTAACCCTTGTTTCTCACAATGACCATAGATCATGTGGGATTAGGGAATTTAAATGATCTTGAAATCTGTACAGTACACCCGAGGGTTACAAGGGAATCCATCTCAGTACAATAACCTAGTATTCGTGAAACCTTGGGGGTGGCCATAATGTCCCTGAATGTTTTCTACCACCTTAGCCTATTAGCAGGTAAAGGGATAAGGGAACTATGAAAACTCTGATTCCTTCCATATTCAGGATACGTAGGATACAGCTCCCCATGATTTGAGCTCCATATTGACAATCTATGTCAATCCTAACATCTAAGTCCCTTATTTAATGAAATGACATTGATTACTCACTCTCCCATGTTTCTCACAATGAGAGTGGATCACTTGATATTATTGAATTACATTGATCATGAAATATGCACTATAAACCTCCACAATGGAATATGGAAGCCTCAGTGTGTAAGCCGCAATATCAACTGAACTATGATGGCTATGATTCATTCCATAACAAGGACATGTAGGTAGTATACTTGTGATCCGAACTCAAATATTTAGTGTCTCAGTACCCAAACATATGTCCTCTCCACATGAATCTAAACTGCATGAGATCAAAAAACTATGTGGGTTTGGATTCATATAACAACCATGATATGTAGGACGCCTCATAATAGATCAATCCCCTCCTTGAAATATTAACTGCCTCCTAACATGAGAGCACATTCTGAAGAACTTGGTTATACGACTTCAATATATATAAGAAGTAGTCGCCCATTACTGGAAAATGATGGCAAACCTTAGATACATACAGATGGATTCACTAAAGATATCCCAATCTTTTGCACATTATAGAGGAAAAACCTATAGTCATTTTGTTAGGATATCCGGTCCCATATCTGGATTACGAAGAGATTCACAAAAATATATTAAATCAATAAGAGAGTCTTGAAGTAGGCAACAATTCCCCCCAAAAAGGGTGTGAGGAGCCTGGCCTCCCATCCTCTCGACCAAAGTCAGTTCCCAAGAGTCATTGTTCATGAAAACCTCGATGAATGTCGACATTTGGAAAGATGGTTTGTACCCAACTATGGATAAGGAAATCATTGAGAGTTTCTAGGGAAGACAAAAAGATGGAAAACTCATTGCATGTAATTGAGAAAGGCCTTAAAACCCCCATCAATCAAACCGTCAAGTGAAACCTATTTCCAGTTATTTCAAAACCCGACAAAACAACATACACACATATTTTTACATACAAACACACACACACACACACACATATATACATACACATAAACAAAAAAATACATATAAATCAATATATATAATATATATATAGTAATATAAACATATGACATTTATAAAATAGAAATAATATATATATATATAATATAAGCATATATATAAACATAAAAAACAAAGATATATATATATATATAATATAAACATATATATAATAAAAACTTATATATATATTAATATATGTATATTAATATATAAAATTATATATATACATATAATATTAAATTTTTAAACACTGACACATATATAAACACAAACACATATATTATATATATATATACATATTAATATATACAAACAAAGACACATATATAGAAACATATATTTATAATTATATTTATATATATATATATATAAACACACAAACACATATATAAATATATATACACAGACACACACACATATATATTTATATATAAAAACAATATTTTTTTAAATTTAGTCAATTTTTTGAGAAAACGTGGCTATTTTAGTGACATTTTTATCAATGTTATAAAATATGGCTAATTATATGTATGTATACATATAAAAATAAATTTACACACACAAAAACACACATATAAACAAACACACACACACACACAAAATATAAACATATAAATATATATAATATATATATATATATATATAATATAGTATAAAACATAAACACACACACATAATATATATATATATGTGTGTGTGTGTGTGTATAATATAATATAAAAATATATATATATATAACATATATATATATATTAATATATATATATAATGTCAAATTTTATAATAGTTAAATGAATATATATATATATATATATAATCTAATAAAATGAAATATATAAAATAAATATGGGTGAGTGGGGGGGTGTAGGCAATGGAACGAGATGCAGGTGCTTGCACTAGAGGGGCAGTTATGGGTAGGGTAGAAGAATGACCATGGTTTTATTGGAGGGGCAGTTGAGGTAGGGTAGGGGAATGAGACATGGGTGCAGATAGAGAGAGAGAGTGGACAAGAGGGATGGTAATTTTACATTTTATAAATAAGTTTCAAAAAAATTAAAATTATAAATAAAAAAAATACCGACATAGGTGCTTCTACTAGAGGGGTGGTTGTGGGTAGGGTAGAGGAATGGATGTTCTTGTACTAGAGGGTGAGGTAGGGATGAGGAACTAGATGTGAGTGTGATTAGAGAGAGGGTGGACAAGTGGGGCAGGGGGTTGGGGTAGCGCAAAGGAATGGGATGGGAATGCTTGTATTTGAGAGAGGGGGGTTGTGGGTAGGCAGGGGAATATGATGGAGGTTTTTATACAGGAGGGGCAGTTGTGGGTAGGGAAGAGGAATGATCGTTCCAGTACTCAGGGGGGGGTATGAAATGAGACATGGTTATGGGTTGAGAGAGGGTGGACAAGAAGAGTGATAATTATCAATTTTAAAAATAAGTTAAAAAATAATAATAATTAAAAAAACGAAAAGTCTAAATATAAAAAAATACTGAGGCAGGTGCTTGTAACGGAGGGAAAATTGTGGTTAGGGAAGATGAATGGTCATTCTTGTATTGGAGGGGCGATTGAAGCTGGGAAGAGGAACGAGTTGCATGTGATTTTTTTCTATACATTTTCTTATTTTTTAAGTGAAATATGTTATTTAAAAAAAAATATTCCATAAAGGTGGCTATGGAGATTCTGTCTTCCCTCCCTAGTGCCACCTTTGGCCCAGATTGATGACATGGCAAAGGCGGCAGGGGGGATCCCGCCTTTCTCCTCTTTGTAAGGTAAAATTCGACACCGCCGATTCCACCTTTGTCTCAGCTCCCTATAAAAGGGTAGTCCCCCCATTCTCCTCACTTGATTTTCCCTCTTCTCTCTTAAATTTTCTGTTTATCTCTTTATAAAAATTCATTTTCAGTGTGTTGGAGTCAGTGGTCCAAAAGAAAGAGGTTTTTTGTGAAGCATCATTTAGAGGTATTTTTTTATTTAATTTATTTATTTTATTTATTTAATTGAATTCTTTTTAGTTTTTAATATTTCATTTTTTAAGTAGTTTAGTTAGTTCTAACTATTTTTTTATTTTATTGTGTAATTAGTTATATATAGTTTGCAATAATAATAATAATTAGTATATATGAAGTATATATTAAGTATAAATTAAGTATAGATTAAGTATAGATTAACATAAGATTAAGTATTATGAAATTTTGGTAGCATAAAGATTATGTGGTTATCTATTCTATCAAATCGCTATCTTGAAAAAAATAAGTGGATCTGGCTATGGAACAGATGTACCTAGTAGTGAAAACTACAACAAGGAGTTTTAGGCTTGACCCGAGGTATCCTGGTACATGACAATGGGCCTTTCTGCACTCCTGGTTTGACACTCTCAAAGGATATGCTTAGGATGATTCATATTTTCGTTATAAACTACTAAAATATCTATGAAAAGAAAACTCAAATTAGTATATCTATAAATGATAAAATGATAAATATGATGTTATAGAATGAAATAAGGACATAATCATTAATGAATGAAAGTTAATATTAGTAATTAAAGACGTCATGCATTAAGTAGTTTAGTTATTAATATATTGTTTAAAAATAATACTTATTATTAGTAATGATTAATTGTATATCAATTAATTATAACTTAGGATTAAAACAGAATACATATGATTAGTTAATTGTAATTAACTAATGAATATAACATTATTAATGATTAAATAATAAGTAATTAAAGAATAACTTAATAATGATAAAATAGTGATTACAAAATGATTGATTACTTAAAAAATTTATTATTAATAATTAGATATGTTATGTATTAAGTAGTTTAATTAGTTATATATAGTTTATAAATAATACTTATTATTAGTAAAGATTAATTATAGATTAATTAATGACAACTTAGGATTAAAAATGAATACATATGATTAGTTAATTGTAATTAACTAATGAATATAATATGTTAATGATTAAAGGATAAGTAATTAAAGAATAACTTAATAATGATTAACTAGTGATTAAAAAATGATTGATTATTTAAAAAATATATTATTAGTAATTAATGATGTTATGTAATATGTAGTTTAATTAGTTTTATATAGTTTAGAAGTAATACCTATAATTATTAATGATTAATTATAGATTAATTAATGATAACATAGGATTACAAATGAATACATATGAGTAGTTAATTGTAATTAACCAATGTATATAATTTGATTAACGATTAAATAATAAATAATTAATGAATAAATTAATAATGATTAATTAGTGATTAAATAATGATTGATTAGTTAAAAATGTTATTATTAGTAATTAAAGATGTTATGTATTAAGTAGTTTAATTAGCTATATATAGTTCAGAAATAATACTTATTATTTGTAATTATTAATTATAGATTAGGTAATGATAACTTAGGTTCAAAAATGAATACATATGATCAATTAATTGTAATTAAATAATTAATATAATATGATTAATGATTAAAGAATAAATAATTAAATAATAACTTAATTATGATTAACTAGTGATTAAAGAATGATTGGTTAGTTAAAAACTGTACTAAGAAAATCAGTTGATAAAATGACAATTATGATTATATAAAATGAAATAGAGAAGAATTTTTTTTAAGAGATCAGAATCCTAAAGGTTATATAGTTTAGAAATAATAGTTATTATTAGTAATGATTAATTATAGAATAATTAAAAAAGAACATAGGATTAAAACACGAATTCTTATAATGATTAGCATATTTTAGGGTATTAAAAGGCGTCCTAAAATTTCATTCTAATAAATATTATATGGTCAACCATAATTTTTAATATTTCTTGCACTATCATAATTTTTATGAAAGAAACATTTTTGATATAGAGAGTCATGTTTGCCTGTGTGTACTACTATGGGGAGGTTATTCAAACTGAGAAAGGAGTTTCTTACAGTACACAACCAATAACAGTGGTTAGTATAGCTGATTGTGTAACCATAAGTGAACTTCAAAAGAGCATTCATGGTTCCTTATATCTGGGACCTGATCAAGATATCAGGTCTATGAGCTATAGAAATTTGAAATTCTTGGCAACACTGTGGTATCTGGCTTGTCCATTGGTTGCTGATGCGCAGTGGGTCCAAGAATTTAATTTATTTTCTCAATGGTCATATGGTACCATGATGGAGTTATATGTTGATGTTTCTACTCTACAACAACAATGTTTAGTTGTACAAAGATGTAGAATTACAATAGTGGTTAAAGACATTCCACCCCATGAGATTGAGCACATTCTAAATGATTCAAAAGAGGACAAATTAGATGATCTCATAGATATACATTTCAATATGACTTCTAATGAGGAGTATCGTAATGAAGGATTACATATTTAGAACAATGATGATGAGGAGGGACCAGAAGAAGTTAGGGAGGAGGTTCCGAGAAATGCATTAGTTATACATAAACCTCGACCTACAATAAATCATCCACCACTCCTTGCTTCTTAGTCAGAAGCAACGAAAAATGTGCCTAAATTCAACAATAATGCTCTCACACTAGAAACTGAGTTCCCTAGAGTTGTACTAGATAGGTTTAGTGAGTTAGACAAAAACTTATATGTTGGATGGAATTTTTCAAGTAAAGATGCATTAAAAATAATGCTAAAGAGATTTCACATTAAGTGGAAGTAGAGCTATATAGTTCAAAAATCATGCCATATTAAATATTTCATAAGGTGTGAGAAGTATGGGGATGATTGTAGATTTCACTTGAGGTAAATTTCCAACATTTAATTTGGAGGTTGGATACTCTCAAGGATTGAGGCAGCTCATACTTGCGTTCAGACAAGGCTAACACAATATCATACCTCATTGGATGCCGAATTTGTGTCATCTATTGTTATTGAGATGAGTAGGACATGTCAAGATGTTCTGATAGACCTTTTTCAAGAGAGGATACAACATAAATTCGTTTATAATATTTCCTATAATAAGACATGAATTGTGAAATAGAATGCAATTGTGAAGGTCTATGGTGATTGGGATGACTCATATCATGTGTTTCCGTAATTTCTAGCCATAATAAGGAAACATAACCAAGTTTTCTTCCATCTTGATAAAAATTAATATTTGTCTCATGATAACTGTCTTGATCCATCTCATGTTCAATTTCATCGGTTGTTCTAGGCATTCCTCCTCTATATCTCCAGATTTCATTTTAGCACACTATTCGTTCTCATTGACAGAACATTTCTATATGGAAAATACAAGGGCACAATTTTGATTGTGAAAACCCAAGATGGAAACCGTTCACCTTATCCTCTTCCATTTACCATTATAGAGAAAAAACTATAAATCATAGATTTTGTTTCTGGCATGTATCAGCAACCATTTCACCAACATTCGGGGTGTTTGTTTGAAATATGATCACCATCGGGAAATTAATGATGAAATAAATACATATCTTGATGCATGGATATACCCAAATTCACATCATCGGTTCTGCATTAGACACATTTCTAGAAATGTGCATAAAAAATTCAATAATGAACCAATGAAGAAGGCAATCATGAGGCTTGATACGCATTGTATTTGTTATTTTTTACTATTTCAACCTAAAGATAAAATCAAATTATGTGAAATATAAACTATTCTGTGTAGTATATGAGTCAGATCAACAACGGTTTGAAGAAAATTATAAAAAAATCAGCCAGGCTAATCAAGATGTTTATAATTATATGATATGAATTACAAAAGAAAAATGGACATTGACATATGATGGAGGGAAGAGGTACTGGCACATGACCACAAGAATTATGGAGTGCATCAATGGTATATTCATAGGGCTTTGCAAGATACCTATAATTGACCTAGTTCAGGAGACATTATATTGATGTGTGATGTACTTTGTTGATAGAAAAAAAACTAGCATCAGGCAAAATACAACAAGGGATAAGGTACAAAAGACACTTTCAATGAGATATTGAAAAGAATATTGAAGAAGATTCTGGTTATCATGTCTGCATTTTTTTATTAGAAGAATCTTGATTTGAAGTTCAAGAGCGTTCAGACACCATCTGAAATTGCATTGGTGATAAAATGGTGGTATTACTAGAAATGAGGCAATGTTAATGTGGAAAATTTTAGGCCTTACGGTTTCTATGCACACATGCCATCACAAAATGTGCCTCTATGAACATATCATGGAAAACATATGTTGATCCAGTGTACTAGATGGATACCATTGCTAACTCTTATGCTGCATCATGGAAACCTATTTGGGAGTATCATTATTTCCCAATTCCCGAAGGCCAACCAATAGTGATACATGACATCAATCGTTTATGTCCTCATAGGATACTGAAGAACAGCAGGATTCATAATGAGATGGATTGGGCTCAAGAACAAGGGAAGAGTTTGAGATGCACCATATGTCATAAAGAAGATCATAACTAGAAATGATTCCCAAATGTTGTTGGGTCGAGTTCACACTCTCATCTACAATGATGTATTTTCTTCATTGTGACATTTTTGTATTGTAAATTATATGTTGTTATCTTTTTTTTCTCAGTTTTCTAAAACCAAAAACCCAAAAGTAGAACACTTAACCCCAAAAAACCTTTCCTAAAACTTAATATCAAAATTCTAAACCCAAAACCTTAAAACCTAAACCCTAACACAAAAATCATAAACCTAAACCCTAAAACCTTAAAAAAAATTCAAAAACCTAGACCCAATAGATTTCTGGTCCTTCATTTTCTCATTCGAATAAAAATGTTATTCATAGCATGAAAAATTGTGTTAGCATAATAACAAGATTTTTCATTCCATATCCTATAACATTCCATTTATAAGGGATAGAATCAATCAATTTTCTATCATATTCAACATTAAAATTATTTATTTGGGTTCAACTAATTGAATAAAACAATAAATAATTGTGTGAAAAGAAATGATCATAGCGGGAGAGAACATAATAATGGAAAATCATTCATTGGATGTCTAAATCATGAAAACTTCTTCAATGAAACCTTGTATTTATCCTAGGTTATTCATAATTTTTTTCAAAACAAGATAACGTTATCTTATACATGGAATTATTACTAGGGCTGTCATAAATGTAAGAACATCCTAGTATCGTATAGTTAACTAAACCTTGATCATATAAAAACTATAGTGACAATTAATTTTTGTACAAATAAATAAATTCTAAGTAGAATAATGTTCATTAAATAATAGAATGATATATTCCATAATCATACCGGTCTACTGAATCTGGAAACATAGACACATAAACAACTAGTTTATAAATGATCTACATAGTCTCAAAAAAATTCTTTATATCTACCACCATTCTTAGACACATCAAACTTCATAACTTGGGGAAAGAAAATACTATAAAGGGTAAAATTATATGCTCATTAAGGGTAAACAATGGATATATCATTTGTTCAATTTCCTCAAAATTAGGCACATATTTGGGGTCATCTTCCCCAAATAATGTGTTTTAAAAGTGTAATTTTTTTACTAAATCACATTTCTTGGCCATTGGTTTCATTCAACATATTCTCTCAAATCCATTAAGAAATGGTATTACTATACAAACCTTATACAGTACATTATTCTCACAAAGATAATTTCATTAATAAAATTAATTCACAATATATTTCATGGATAAAAATACGCAAGAATATTAATCATTCCACTTCAAAAGTATCAATAACATATTATTTACATTTGTGTCTTGGATTCTTCTAAGATATATTACCTTAAAGATTGTATCAATGTTTTTACAGCCATAATTATCAGATGTGGGGAAATTCTTAAATGTTGTTTTTACCATTATCTATTTTTTTCTCTTCATTACTCTTGTTTTCTTTATTTCATTCAAAACCAAAAGACATGGGGAATTATATTTATTTTGGTAAAAAATAATATCATAAAACAATGTGAATAAACATGGAATGTATTGAATTCTACATGTCATAACATTATGTTGACCATAATGTTATATTTATATTTTACACTTACGACTCATTTCATTTATTTATATGAAGATGGATGATACCATACTACTCACTCAATAACTTACCCATATTTCCAAGGATGTGTTAGAGGGTGGTCCAGATAGATCGATCACGGTGCATCGAGTGCAACATTTTCATCATAGGGAGCCTACACATGCCATTAGACCATACATGTATTGTACTGGCTTCTATGGCCTTGCCATATCATATTTCACATTTTTAGACCATCACCTACTTGCTTCCCTCTTTGAGAGGTGGAGACCAGAGATAGACACATTCCACCTACCTGAGGGAGAGATGACCATCACCCTCCAGGATGTGGTAGTGCTTCTCGGTCTCCATATCCAGGGGAGACCCGTTATTGGTCTCACTCGTGTATCTTGGATAGACCTTGCTCAGCACTTGTTAGACATTAAAATTTTGTATGACCATAGGGATATAGATGGAGTGTCCATACCTATGCCTTTTTTGGAGGCGCAGATTCCACATTTATTCGATGTTGTTGATGAGAAGACTATCATGCATTATTCCCGTGCATATATATTATGTATCATTTGTGGGACCACATGTATTGATCACTCATGGATGCACGTGCACATGATGTATCTACCCCTACTAGAGGACTTTGATCAGGTCGGGGACGTACAATGGGGAATCATCTTGCTCGACATACACGTACAGAGCATTATGCATGCTATATCATAGTGACCACATAGGTTGTAATGGCCCGAGATTTTGGGGTCCATTACTTGGTGAAAATTCGATGTTTACGTGTTCGGAGTAGTCTGGGAAGCTATCACAGCTTCTCGGAGGCTCCTAATGGTATCCTTGGCCTACCGGTATCTCGGTCTCTGGGTAGCTCGGTCTACCGGTAGCAGACCTACCGGTAGCTCGGCCTACCGGTAGCTCGGTATACCAATAGCTTGGCGTACCGGTAGCTCGGCCTACCAGTAGCTCGGCTTACCAGTATCTCGACCTACTGGTAGCCGCGACATACCATTGGCTCGGCCTACCCAAAGCTTTGGCCAACCGGTAGCTTGGCCTACTGGTATCCTTGGCTTATCACTGGCTCGGCCTACCGGTAGACCTAACCTACTGGTGACCATGGGTTTTCCCAGTGGCACCTCTTTTTGAGAAAATTGGATTTTAATCCGCGTTTTGACCCCCTTTAAATCCATTCATGGGTTTTAATTAAATGTTGGTGAGGTGTGAGTCCATTTTAACCACCTCGAAAGTGGGGGACTCTTTAATGATGTGTGGGGTGTCCCAGCCGCGTTGTCAACCCATGATCCTGCTCCTTACGTGATTTTGAGTTTTTCTCTCTTCGTATCTTAACCGTCCCGGGCATGCTCTATCTCAGCCCTTATCAGCCTTTATAACCTAATGCCTTCTCTCTACCTTTCTTTTCCTCAATCAACCTACGCTCTAAGTACCCTTCCTCTCGACGAGTTGTAACCCCACAAAGTTTTCCTTCCGTAGAGCTCCTGTTACTCACCTGAGGACTTAACGTTGATCCTTGATCAGTCAGGTAGGGGTTTGACCATCGTCTCTCCTTTTTTGTGAATCTTGCGGGGTGGGTACGCTACTGATTCTATAGAATTGGACAAACCAAACTTTAATTAAGATAATAAACAGATTCTAAAGAATGAAGGGGGGGGGGGTGTGATCGATGATGCTTCTCTGTTTTTCTCATCTTTCATGATTAATGATTTTTTAATTGTGCGGGCTCACGCCTACTAAAAATCACGGCCGTTGGTGGTCTTTCTCTATGAAATAATAAACCCTTACCCCTTGTAATGTTTAAATGGATTGGTTGTTAACCTTTTGTTGTGTAAAGGAAATTGGTTAATTATCTATATTTGGCTAAATAAATTGGAAGCACCAGGATCAACTCCTTTTCTATGATAACCCATGTTTAAGCCCAGTGGAATTGAAATCATAGAGTCTGTTAAATATTTTAAATCTCAAAATACATTTCGATTATTCCTTGTGTTGGTAGTATTGGTTTGGTTTTTTCCTCCACATGCCGAGTATGGGTAACCTTATGGTTTTCTTGGATAGGGTCTTAGATTGCTGGGGTGATGTGGGTGAGGATGAGATCCTCTGTTTGTATCACGAATTGGGGTGGGATCCTCTTCTGTTGTGAAACCTTCTTATTCATAGTTCTGGGAACTTGGGACTGTATCTCACTTCGACCTTCTTTGGTTCCAATACTTGGAGGGGTCTCACATGATGTGATTTTAAAAGAGAATTGGCTGTGAATGTTTAAATTGCTGTTGGGTGTACTCTTTTCTTGGCTTGTGCTTATACTTATTAGTTGCCCAAGTAGGTGCAGAAACTTATTTAAACATTATTACTGAACATGAAAACAAGGATGGAACAAATGGGGTTTTGGTTTGGTGTGAGTTGTGACTTGTTAATGGGTGTTGTTCTCCTCTCTTATGAATGAATAGTAGGGATAGTGTTCTTTAGACTGGCTGAAGAAAAACCTAGATTGGGTGAGTGCCTGTTACCTATACATATACTTGTAGTTTTTGTGTTTCTTATTCGCGCCCCACCCAAGATGAGCACTTAGTGCCGAACACCCCCATTTCATGGGGGAGGTTGTTTTTTCCAACGCTTATATTAGTGGATGGTTACTAGCTCCTTTCTTCTCCCTTTACCAGATAGCCCAAGACTCTACAGGCAGGCTGTGATGGCCTGAAGTCCATTATTAGCCCAAGAATCTTCAGGCAGGGTGGTTGTGGTGGTTGGCCCAGGTGTTTGTGGGAAGGTTGTTTCCCAAGTGTCTTCGGGATGAGGCCTAGGTGTTTTCGAGCATGGAAGTAGTTGTTCTGACCCAGGTGTTTGCGGGTGTGGTTAGGCGTGGTGGCTGTGGCCCATGTGTCTGCAGGTGGGGTTTGGCAGTGGGACTGCAGTGAGGTTGTGGCCCAGGTGTGTGCGGGCGGGGTTTGGCAGTGGGACTGCGGTGAGGTTGTGGCCCAGGTGTGTGCGGGTGTGGATTAGAAGTGGGACTGTGATGAGAATGACGATATTGGTTCGATGCATAGGATGTCTTCAATAACCAGTGGGAAAGTGGCGCAGGGTACCCAAACATCGATGTGCTATTACTATACATTACTTGACTTGCATTATTTGGGGAGTGTTCCTTGGTGAGGCTTGGGTGGTTAGTTTCCCTACTAGGTGCTTGGTTATCTCTTTTCTCACATGGCATTAGTATGCCTCCCCACTTGTGCATGAGAGTCTTTGGTTTTTCCCTACAGAGTATACTTGTATGCTCACCCTACGTATATAAAACTGCTTTCAGGTTTCCAAGAGGACTTTAGGGATCATGCATGACTGTACTAGCTTGGACCTTCGAGGCAGTTGCTGTTGTTGTTTCCCTTTTTCTTGGTATCTTTTTACCTTTGGAGTTTTGTGACTTGTATCTTTTACCTTTGAACATGCATATTGGAATGGTTTATCTTCAGCCATATTTGAACTTTCAGTTTTGGTGTTGTGGGATTTACTATCTTATCTTCCGATCCTATTAATAGAAAAAAGGTAATGCCTTCCATTTAATGTGTGATTCTATACCCTTGGTGCCGGTCTCCACTCTGGTACCTATTGAAGGTGAGTTTCAGGGGTCATTATCTCTCCATCAACTTAAATAAGGAAGGGCCTGGCAATTTTCTGACCCTTCCCTCCTTTTGGTGAAGGAAGGTCATGATAGAATGGTATCAAAGGTGATGTTGAGAGATAGGATGGAGTATGGAGTTAGGAAAAGTGAGGATTTCATGGGATGGTAGGGCAATGGTTTTGGGTGACCTTGGTGCGTGAATTAGTCCAGGGAAGACCGGCTAGGACATGGGATTTTAAGGCCCCTTGTGATCCGATGCAAGGATTCTGGACCTACCAAACGACCAAGTGATTCCACACTGATTGCAGGGTAGAGTCCCTAGGAAAGGTACATGCATCATAAATTACTTGTGTTCTCGTGTTTCTAGGGTGTTTTGGTAATTCAAAATAAATAATAAATTTAAGGAGTTTTAAGAGCAATATTCTGCACTACTTGGGCTTAGCCATTCTTTATTTACCTTACAGCTATGGCACCCAAGAGATGACCACGAGTTTTACGGGTGATCGAGGGCCAGGAGGTTGACTTGGCTGATTAGTAGAGGGTTGATCGAGAGGAGGAGGACGACCAGTGGCAGAAGACGCTTCGAGCCTTCCAGCAACAGACCCTCGAGAAGTATGAGTGCAGCACCTATGACATGAAGAAGGAGGGATGGCTAGAGGAGATGGTGATAGCCTTTGACCGAGTACTGGGTTCCTCTGGTCGTTAGCCAGATGCGGGGAGCAGCGCGTTAGTGGCGAACGCTCTACCCGGGGGTGAGGAGAGAGGATGAGGTGGCATGGGCTGATTTTGAGAAAGAGTTCCGGGAAGAATTCCTCTCTTCTACAATGAAGGCAGAGAAGAGGCAGGAGCTACTCTCCCTCCAGCAGGGGAGTATTTCAGTAAGGGAGCTCGGGATCAAGTTCAAGGACCTCCTCCATTTTTCTCTAGACCTCTTTCTTGATGAGGAGTCTCAGGCGAGACGTTTAGAGGAGGTGCTCCGACCCTCCCTCTAGTAAGTCGTTACCCCCCTTCACCTTGCCGACATACTTGGAGGTCCAGAAGAAGGCAGAGGTGGTGGAGAGGATGCAAACGCTGGGTGCTGTTTCACGAGAGGGGATTTAGCTAGGCCCATCAAAAGGAAAGGACATCAGCACCAGACCTCCAGCATCGAGACCCTCTAGGTTTCGACTAGCAGGGAGTAGGCCACAACAGTTCCAGTTCCGGTCCCCCGGTCCTCTCCCTTTCCCTTCGGGCCCAAGACCGAGGTGCTTCGTCTGTGGGAGACATGGAAATATCCAGAATTAGTTCTTGGACCGAGTTTAGTATGGCAGTGGCGGACATTCCCAACACCCGCCTCAGCAGCAGCTTCCAGCTAGGCCCTTCCAGCAGAAGCAGCAGGGGCAGTGAGCTCCCGCTCCTCTGAGGGAAGATGTTGTAGGGGGAGGCCGACCTTAGGGCACTCCTCAAGTACCTCGACCAGGGCGTGGTCGGGGAGGTGGCTGACATCCGAGGGGCAGAGGAGTTGGGCATGGGGAGTTGCACGCCGCAGAGGCAGAAGTTCCAGTAGGACCATAGATTGTTCGAGGTACGATCAGTTCATTCTATACCCTTGCTTACGCCTTGTTCGATACCGGAGCTCCGCACTCCTTTGTTTCACCCGGTCTGTCCTGTGCTATGGGTATAGATGCTGAGAGACTTCTAGTGCCTCTGGTGCTAAGCACACCAGTCAGAAGTCAGACCGACTTGTTATATGTTTGTATAGGATGCAGACTGATGATAGGGCCACATCAGTCAGTCAGGGATCTTCTATTGCTACAGATAGAGCCAAATGATGTCATCCTAGGCATCGACTGGTTGTTCTATGTGTGTGCCATCATCGACTGCTTCCGATGAATGGTTGTGTTATCAGACTTGGGCGGCCGACGTGTTACTTTCACCGGCGAGCGGAGTTGCCAGAAGGGCAGCGGGTGAGAGAAACCCCTACTCTCCTTGTTAGCCGAGCTGTCAGTCGAGTTAGTGGATGCTGAGATGGTGGAAGTACCAGGGATCATTAGTGAGTTTATGGACGTATTCCCTGAGGAGGTGAAGACTCTACCCCCTCGATGTGATATCGAGTTTGGGATAGACTTGCAGACTGGTACTCATCCGATTTTGATGGCTCCCTACCAGATGGCACCTTCGGAGCTACATGAGTTGCAGATTCAAATCGACGATCAGATGAAAAAGGGTTTCGTTTGACCGAGTGCATCACTGTGGGGTGCTCCAGTTTTGTTCGCAAAAAAGGCGGATGGTGGTCTCAGGTTGTGTATAGACTACAGGAGGGTGAATCAAGTGACGATCAAGAATCGCTACCCTCTTCTGAGGATAGACGATCTCTTTGAACAGATGAAAGAGGCAGGATGGTTCTCGAAGATTGACCTATGGTTTGGATATCACTAGTTGAGGGTAAAGGAGGGTGAAATCTCAAAGATGGCCTTCAGGTAAAGATATGGGCACTTCAAGTTTGTAGTCATGCCTTTCGGCATTACAAACGTTCCAGCTGTGTTCATGGGGATTATGAACTCCGTTTTGTGGGAGTACCTGGATTGGTTCGTGGTCATGTTCATTGATGACATCCTGATCTATTCAAGATCATAGGAGGACCACGCGGAGCACCTGAGGACAGTTTTGGAGGTCTTATGACAGCACCATCTCTATGGGAAGTTGTCTAAGTGCAAGTTCTAGATGTAAGAAGTGCACTTCCATAGGTACGTAGTGTCCGATCAAGGGGTAGTGGTGGACCAATCAAAGGTTGAGGTGGTTGTTTCTTGGGCATCACCCAAGAACATGGTAGAGGTTTATAGTTTCCTCGGGCTGGCAGGTTACTACCAGAGGTTCGAACCCAACTTCTCTTGAGTTGCGACGCCTTTGACGACCTTGACCAAGAAGGACCAGGTTTTCGTGTGGAGTGAGCAGTGCGAGGCAGCCTTCAGCTATCTAAAGGAGAAGTTGGTTAGTTCCCAAGTGCTGAGACTACCAGAAGAAGGGGCAACATATGAGGTGTTTTGTGATGCTTCAGGGCAAGGCGTCAGATGTGTGTTGATGCAGCGACAAGGGGTGATCTCTTATGGGTCTAGGAATCTACTCTCTCATGAGAGAAATTATGCCACCCATGATCCGGAGCTTGCAGCGGTTGTTTTCACATTAATGTTGTGGAGGAATTACCTCATCAGAGAACACTTTTTGGTCTTCATGGATCACAAAAGCTTGAGGTATGACTTCTCCCAGCGGGACCTAAACTTATGGAAGTGAAGGTGGATGAAGTTTCTCCAAGATTACAACTTTGAGATATCCTACACTTCAGGAAAAGGGAATGTAGTGGCCGATGATTTGAGCAAGAGGTTGCAGAAAGATGCAGTATGAGAGTCGTCAGACGTTTGGAAGGTGATGGAGGAGTTGGATTCCTTGCACCTGGATGCGAGGATGGATAGTGGTATAGGTTGCCTGTATCAGATGATAGTGTAGTCTTCTCTGTTGCAGCAAGTGGATGAGTCTCAGTGGGGAGACCCAAAGTGTGAAGTGATGCGCGACCGAGTTAACCAGGGCGATGCTTCGGAAGGGTGGATGGAAGATGGTCAAAATCGGATGCTCTTCCGGGGGATGATGTTTGTTCCAGAGGCGATGCATGGAAAGGTTCTTAGTGAGTTCCACAAATCAACCCTAGCGGTACACCCAGAAGTTTCCAAGATGTACCAGGTTCTGAGGAGACAGCTTTGGTGGCCAGGATTAAAGCGAGCAGTGGCAGAATTTGTGGCCAAGTGATTAGTGTGTTAGTAGGTAAAGGCTGAACACCAAGTTCCAAGCGGGTTGTTACAACCTTTAGATATCCCTAAGTGGAAGTGGGATGACATCTTGATGGATTTCTTCATGGGACTACCCAAGGTGCAAGGGGGATACGACGCCATCTGGGTAGTGGTGGACTGCTTGACAAAGTTGGCTCACTTTCTGGTGATTAAGGAGTTGAGTGCTGTGGACACTCTAGCACGGAAGTATGTGGATGAGGTAGTGTGGTTGCAAGGAGTTCCGAGTTCCATAGTCTCAGACAGGGATGCATGTTTTACCTCATGAGTCTGGAGAGGATTGCATCATGCCTTTGGCACCCAGCTACGTTTTGGCACTGCTTTCCACCCCCAGACAGATGGGCAGACAGAGCGCCCCATCCAGACCTTGGAGGACATGCTGCAGGCATGTATTCTGGACTTTGGGGGATCATTGGTGTGACACTTACCTCTGGTAGAGTTCTCCTACAATAATATCCATCACTCTACCATTGGAATGGCTCCATTAGAATCCCTATATGGAAGGTTGTGTCACTCACCCGTGTGCTGGATTGAGGTTGGGGAAGCAGGTGTTCTTGTCTTGGAGGTGGTGCTGAGCACAATAGAGAAGGTTCAGCTTATACGAGAAAGGATGAAGGCGGCTCAGGATTGGAAGAAGTCATATGCTGATAATAAGAGGAGACCCTTGGAGTTTGAGGTCGGGGACCACGTGTTCTTGAAGGTCTCCCCTCAGCGTGGAAAACGGAGGTTTGGCAGGGGAAGTAAGCTTTCTCCCAGGTTCATCGGAAGCTTCAAAGTGTTGCGGCGGTTCAGTGAAGTGGCTTATTAGCTAGCGATACCACCGCCGCTACTGAGGATACATGATGTATTCCATTTGTCCCAGCTTTGTCGATATCTACACGATGACTCCCACGTCATCGACTGTGGAGAATTAGATGTGGAAGAGGATGAAACCTTCGTAGAATGACCGATCAAGATCGAGGATCGTAAGGGGAAAGTGCTTCGAGGGAAAACCATCCCCTTGGTTCGTGTGTTCTGGAGGCGTGGTGGCGTGGAAGAGAGCGCTTGGGAGCGGGAGGCCCAGTTACACATCCAGTACCCAGAGCTGTTTTGACTTCCTTGTTGTTTTGTTCTGACCTTGTTGAGATGTTTTACCTGGTGCTTTAATGTATGTGAAATTATTGTTTTTCTTAGCTATTAAATGACCTGTTCCATGTCCCTTTGTGTGTGTGTCCGAATGTGTGATGATGGGAAAACCTGACTACTAATCATGACACATTAATGTGGATGCGATTAAACTCGTGCGGGCGATTCAGTGCCGCCCAAAGAGGATAATATCCTGACGTGTTGGAAGGGACTCCCTGACTCAGGTGTTAGGAAGTGTGATTCTTGTGCTCGTGGGAATGTTGTTGTTGATGAAATTTGGTCCAGTGTTCCTGGTGTAAGAGGGGTTCTGTTCCATCTTTGGAACAACTCAGGGGTTTTCCCCTAAGAATTATTTGTAGAAGGTGGTTGTCTGGAACCCACTTTTCTTCTTTCTGGTTTTCTCTAATATTCTCAGGGACGAAAATAGTTTGAGAGGTATCTGATGTAATGTCCCGGGGTTTTGGGGTCCATTACTTGGTGAAAATGTGATGTTTAGGTGTTTGGGGTAGTATGGGAAGCTATCACAACTTCTCAGAGGCTCTTAACGGTAGCCTTGGCCTATCAGTAGCTCGGTCTACCGGTAGCTCAGTCAACCGGTAGCAGGACTACCGGTATCTCGGTCTACCGGTAGCAGGCCTACCGGTAGATCGGCCTACCGGTAGCTCGGTCTACCGGTAGCTCGGCCTTCCGGTAGCTCGGCCTACCGGTAGCTCGGCCTTCCAGTAGCTCAGCCTACCGGTAGCTCGGCCTACCGGTAGCTCGGCCTACCGGTAGCTCGGTCTACTGGTAGCTCGGCCTACCAGTAGCCACGGCTTACCGGTGGCTTAGCCTACTGGTAGCTTTGGCCAACCAGTAGCTTGGCCTACCGGTAGCCTTGGCTTACCGCTGGCTCGACCTACTTGAAGACCTAGCCTACTGGGGACCACCAGTTTTCCCAGTGGCGCATCTTTTTGCACAAATTATCTTTTAAGCTATGTTTTGACCCCCTTTAAAGCCATTAATGGGGTTTAATTAAATTTTGGTGAGGTGTGAGACCGTTTTAACCAACCTGAATGTGGGGAACCCTTTAATGACGTGTGGGGTGTCCCAACCGTGTGGTTAACCTACGATCCCACTCATTACGCGATTTCAAGTTTTTCTCTCTTCCTATCATAACCGTCCCGGGCGTGCTCTATCTCATCCCTTATGAGCAATTATAACCTAAAGGCTTCTCTCTACATTTCTTTTTCTCGATCAGCCTGCGCTCAGAGTACCCTTCCTCCCGACCAGTTGTAACCCCGTGAAGTTTGCCTTCCATGGAGCTCTTGTTACTCACCTAAGGACTTAACGTCGATCCTTGATCAGTCAGGTAGGGGTTTCTCCTTCGTCTCTCCATTCTGTGCATCTTGCGGGGTGGGTATGCTACTGCTTCTGTAGAATTGGATGAACCAAACTTTAATAAATATAATAAACGAATTCTAAAGAATGAAGGGGGAGGGGTGTGATCAATGAAACTGCTCTGTTTTTATCCTCTTGCATGATTAATGATTTATGAATTGTGCGAGCTCAAGCCTACTAAAAATCATGGCCGTTGGTGGTCTTTCTCTATGCACTAATAAACCCTTACCCCTTGTGATGTTTAAATTTATTGGTTGTAAACCTTTTATTGTGTAAAAGAAATTGGTTAATTACGTACATTCGGATAAATAAATTGGAAGCACCAGGATCAACTCCTTTTCTATGATAACCCCTATTTAAGCCCAGTGGAATTGAAATCATGGAGTGTGTTAAATCTTTTAAATATGAAAATACCTGTTGAGTATGCCTTGTGTTGGTAGTATTGGTTTGGTTGTTTCCCCCACAGGCCGAGTACAGGTAACTTTATGGTTTTCTTGGATAGGGGCTTAGATTGCTGGGGTGATGTGGGTGAGGATGGGATCCTCTATTTTTATCATGAATTGGGGTGGGATCCTCTTCTGTTGTGAAACCTTCTTATTCATAGTTCTGGGAACTTGGGACTATATCTCACTTTGAACTTATTTGGTTCCAATACTTGGAGGGGTCTCACTTGATGTGCTTTTACAAGAGAACTAGGTGTGAATGTTTAATTTGCTGTTGGGTGTACTCTTTCCTTGGCTTGTGCTTATGCTTACTAGTTTCCCAAGTAGGTGCAGAAACTTATAGAAAAATTATTACTGAACATGAAAACAAGGATGGAAAAAATGGGGTTTTGGTTTGGTTTGAGTTGTGACTTGGGCATGGGTGTTGTTCTCATCTCTTATGAATGAATATTAGGGATAGTGTTCTTTAGACTGGCTGAAGAAAAACCTAGATTGGGTGAGTGCTTGTTACCTATACATATACTTGAAGTTTTTTTGTTTCTTATTCGCGCCCCACACAAGTTTAGCACTTAGTTCCGAACACCCCCATTTCATGGTGGAGGGTTTTTTTCCCAACACTTCTATTAGTGGATGGTTACTAGCTCCTTTCTTCTCCCTTTCCCGGATATCCCAAAACTCTACGGGTAGGCTATAATGGCCTGAAGTCCATTATTAGCCCAATAATCTTCGGGCAAGGTGGTTGTGGTGGTTGGCCCAGGTGTTTGCGGGTAGGTTGTTACCCAAGTGTCTTCGGGATGAGGCCCAGGTGTCTTCGGGCATGGCAGTAGTTTTTATGACCCAGGTGTTTGCGAGTGTGGTTACGTGTGGTGGTTGTGGCCCAGGTGTCTGTGGTTGGGGTTTGGAAATGGGACTATAGTGAGGTTGTGGCCCACGTGTGTGCGGGCGGGGTTTGGTAGTGGGACTGCGATGAGAATGGCGGGATTGGTTCGATGCGTAGGATGTCTTCAATAAAAAGTGGTAAAGTGGCACATGGTAACCAAACATCGAAGTCCTATTACTATACATTACTTGACTTGATTTATTTGGGGAGTGTGCCTTGGTGAGGCTTGGGTGGTTAGTTTCCCTGCTAGGTTCTTGGTTATCTCTTTTCTCACAGGGCATTAGTATGCCTCCCCACTTGTGCATGAGGGTCTTTGGTTTTTCCCTACTGAGTATACTTGTATGCTCACCCTACGTATATAAAACTGCTTTCAGGTTTCCAAGAGGACTTCAGGGATCATGCGGGACCATACTAGCTTGGAAATTTGGTGCAGTTACTATTGTTGTTTCTCTTTTTCTTGGTACTTTTTACCTTTGGAGTTTTGTGACTTGTATCTTTTAAATTTGAACATGAATATGGGAATGGTTTATTTTCAGCCATATTTTCACTTTCATTTTTGGTGTTTTGTTATTTACTAGCTTATCTTTCGATCCTATTAAAATAAAAAGGTTAATTCCTTCCATTTAGTGTGTGATTATATACCCTTGGTTCTGGTCGCCACTCTGGGACCTATTGAAGGCGGGTTTTTGAGTCATTATCTCTCCTTCAACTTAAAGAAGGAAGGACCTATCAATTTTCTGACCTTTCCCTCCTTTTGGTGAAGGCGGGTCGTGACATAGGTCTCGGGGGATGCATCATCCCTATTCCGATGTGGGCATGAGAACGCATCCCCACATTCTACCATGAGCTTTCTGGTCCGCCAATCGAGATGGAGGTGCTGAATGACGCTGCACGTGGATGACGGTATAATCAGTAATTTCTATTGGGTTCTAATGCTACTAAGAGTTATTTACATCAATTTATTATCATTTGTCACCATCCCTGATGTATTTTACAGGTGGTGTTAGTGACACAATTTTGACGCAGTTCTGAGACATGATTTGAGAGTATATCTTCTCAAGTTGGACTTTCTCTTACCTGATTAGGTATGTATATACAATCTACCACTATCAAAAAAGTTTAATAATAACATCAATTTTGGTTTTTAGTTAGGAGATTTTTTTACAAAGTCACATGTCATTTCAGGTTTCATGGCTTCCATAATGATGTATTATAGACATGTAACTAGCTTACTGCACTATTGGGATTAAGGATTCCATGGTTGTAGTGCCCCTCATTCACTTCTATATTATTGAGTGGTAGCAGCTTGACAGAGTCATGCACCGTTTTTTTTGTGTTTAGCTGATTCCATTACCGTCGAGATAGACAGAGGAGCTTCATCAGATGAAGCTGACAGGGAGGCTGGATGAGGACTGGCCCCGAGTATGTGCCTACTTTATCAACTGTTGGCATAGACATTCAGAGTTTCATATTCAGGGTGTGCCTATGAATCAATTCTATCTTTCAGACCAGGTTTAGTATGATCCGAGGTAGAGAATGAAGTCTATAACGTATCTTACCTGACACGGCAGAGAGATTTAGAGTATGGTAAGTCAATAAATTTTCATTAGTTAATTTATTGAGCTATTTTCTAATTCAATTTGAAACTCTTTATAGGGTAGTCACATAGAGAATCTTGAAATCATGAGTGATGAAGAGGTGGAGTGAGTCTTTAGTCGGGCAACCGTCCAAGATGAAGCACTGGAGGCAAGGGAATCTCCTCATGCACTTTTTGAGTGCATCTTCAAGCATCCGTCCTGGAGAGAGGAGGTTACTTCCCCAGAGGAACATCCTGTAGCTGCTGCTGGTGCTGAGGAGCCACGACCCTGGTGATGTAGACAACGTCATGCTGCATGTGAGGCCTCACCTGTTCCACATGTAGAGGTCATCCCTCTAGTAGTTTAGGATCAGACGATTCAGGATGTGCCTTAGGTGGAATGGGATCCATCTTTCCTGACAGGATATCTGCAGTTATCTCCATCTTGGGGTCTAGATCCATCGTAGCCTTGGGTTCCAGATCCATCACAACCTTGGGGTCTAGATCTATTGTAGCTTTGGGGTCCAGATCCATCACAGTCTTGTGGTATATCCACATTGTAGGCTTGGTTCCCCACTTTGATGATTGAAGGTCCTTCTACCACCATAGTGGGAGAAGGATCTGGAGGGCAATACGAGTTGTAGTTGATAGCTCCTCCCACTGAAAAACAAATAGAGGATGCGGTAGTCTACGTTCTTGTGCTTGAGGATCATCTCTCTCTAGTTCATCAGACTCCACTACGCACTCGTCACATACGTCTTATTCATAGAACACAATGTGGGAAAAAATCTCTTCTGCATAGACATAGACATTGATTGTACATGTTCATTTACATGTTTTATTTCTACTGAAATGAAAACAATATTATTACTATTGCCCCTTCTTATATATTTATCTAGTATTTCATTTTTCATTTATATTTTATGCACAATTTATATTTGACACCATTGAAAGTAGATTACTTGAAACAAAGAAATAACTATTAAATTTCAAGTAAATAACTTTAAAAGATTAAAAAATATACAGTATAAAAACAATGTAAATAAAATTTAAAAGACATCCTAATCATCTAAAATGTTTTTTAAAATAAATACATTCATAAATAAAATAAATAAATGATAATGAAAGGAATGTATGAAAAGTAACTTAGAAGTGAGAGCCAAAAGAATGAATTTTTAGGAGGATCCTAATCCACCCACTTGACTAATTTTTATATGTTTAATGATTTTTTAGAATTTCATTCACATCAATCTCATAGTTTATATTATATAGGCTAGGAAAGTCATGTACCTGAAACATTTTTAAGTTTCTTGTAGGTGGATTAAATAGCTTATAAATTACTTTTCATCAAAATGTTTTAATAAATTAATTTTATTTTCGAATACTTGTTATATTTTGAATCAATGTTTAAAATTTCATTTATATTGGTCTTATAGTTTATATTATATAGGCTAGAAAATGCACGCATCAGAAACATTTTTAAGATTCAAGTAGGTGGATTTGAAAGCTTATAAATTATTTTTCATCAACATTTTTTGCGAAATTATTTTTAATTTTGACTACTTGTTATATGTTTAACCAATATTTAGAATTTCATTTATATCAGTCTCATAGTTTATATTATATAGGCTAGAAAAGTCACGTACCTGAAACATTTTTATGTTTCATGTAGGTGGATTAAAAAGCATAAAAATTATTTTTCATCAACATTTTTTAAGAATTTATTTTTATTTTCGACTAATTGTTATATTTTTAATAAATGTTTAAAATTTCATTCATATTGATCTTATATCATATATTATATAGGCTAGAAAATGCATGTATCTGAAACATTTTTAAGATTCAAGAAGGTGGATTCGAAAGCTTATAAATTATTTTTCATCAACATTTTTTAAGAAATTATTTTTATTTTCGACTAATTTGTATATGTTTAACCAATGTTTAAAATTTCATTCATATCGCTCTTATTGTTTATATTATATAGGATATCTGAGTAACATACTTGAAACATTTTTATGTTTCATGTAGGTTGATTATAAAGCTTATAAATTATTTTTCATCAACATTTTTTAAGAAATTATTTTTATTTTAAACTACTTATTATATGTTTAATCAATGTTTGAAATTTCATTCATATCGGTCTTATATTTTATATTATATAGCCTATCAAATTAAGATACTTTAAACATTTTTACGTTTCAAGTAGATGGATTAGAATGCTTATAAATTATTTTTTATCGACATTTTTTTAGAAATTATTTTTATTTTTGAATAATTGTTATATGTTTAATCAATGTTAAAACTTTATTTCATATCGGTCTTATAGTTTATATTTTATATGTTAGAAAAGTCACATACTTGAATAAAAGATAAATTACATTGAAAAATTATGTTTTATTTATATATATAACCATAACAACATAATAATAAAACATTAAAATTATAAATATACAAAAGAATATAATTAAAATAGAAAAAAATTTATTGTTTTAGGGAAAAGGTGGAATATCTGATTCAACCTTTAGGGGTTATTTTTTTAATAAAATTTAACCTAGTCCATTTTAAATTTTTTCCTTTAGAAAGCGCATAAAAAAAATGAGATGCGGGTTTGGCTAGAGAGAGTGTGGACATGTGGGGTGATAATTTTAAATTTTAAAAATTTAGTTTAAAAAATCAAAGAAAAATATAAATATAAATCTAAAAAATATTACCGATTATTTTTGAAAACATTGGTAAATGAGATGCCATTCACCGACATATATTTATAATTTTTTTTAAAAAACCTAAGTAAAAGAGGTGTCATTAAATTTTGATGATTATTTTATAATTTTTTTTTAAAAATTAATAAATGAGGTGTCTCTAAATAGTGACATATATAAACATCAATATTTAGTGACGTTAAAAAATATCACTAAATTAGTGGTGTTTATAAACATTTATAAATTAGAAACACCTCATTTAACATCATTTTTCAGAAACATTGGTAAATGAATTAGTGACATTTATAAATGTCACTATTAACAAAACTTCACTAATTATCATTTATTAGTGTGTCTTAACTCTTTAGCTGACACACATTCATCACTCTCATTACTATTTCATTACCCATACCATTTTCATCTCCCTGTTTTGCTATTTTTCTTTTATTATTTGTTTCTATTTGTCAACTTATATACAAGTCAAACACACCACTATAAGTCCTTCCTTATAGTTCGACCCCTTCTCTCCAATAAAAAAGTTTTAAAAAGCGGTATAAAGAATTAATTTATATGATTCAAATGACAAACACATGTCATATTATGGGATTTTTTGAGGAAGTCACTTGCAATCAAGTATCAAAATTTACAAAAAAAAATATGCATGCAAATTCAAAAAAACTCTATTGAAAGTTGTAGGTGAATTCACACTAGATCATCAATCGGAAAACTAGATCCCACTATACAAGAAATTGAGACATCTTAGTGGTTTGAAAAATAAAAAATAGAAAATTAAAATGGAAGATAATTGAGAAGATAAGAATTAGAATATTTAACAAATTTGTAATTTGAATCCACCTGGTAATGAGATGGTAAATAGGAATAATTTGAGGGAATTACTATTACTTACTATTTCAAATAAGATTTCATGCATTTGGATTTTACCAAGATCCATAAATTATGAAATAAAACAATCATTTTTGTCCTAGATGACTAACTTAAATATAATTCATAGTAAAGACTATCATAAATTCATTGATGGATTCTATTCTAGTGTCCAACACCTGGGTGAGGAAGAAATTTAACTGAGTGTATTCTATTTCCACAGAAAAGGTAATTCCATGACTCGGTTTTAACAATTTGAAGAGTAAATGTTCGACACTTGGGATCAGGTTTACAATGATTTCACTGTGAAATTTTATTCAAGGAGAATGAAATCTAAAATTAGGCATAATATCCCAATGTTTTTATGAAATGAGGGAGAAATGTTCCATAAATCCTGGGATAGATTTAGGGGATCACATAAACAATATCCAAACCACAAATTCACCCCAAAATTCATCATGTACACTTTATACAACAACCTCACCCATTAACACCAAAAATTTGTTGACTAATATACAACAACCTCACCCACTAACACCATCAAAAAATAAATACTATATAAGAATAACTATTGTGATGAAATAACCAAATCTAGTTCCATAAGTTGAATCAATATCTACTAGAATTTCATATGAAAATACTCACAAAATTCTTAGGGAGAAATGCCACCACCATGGAATGTTTAGGAACATACGGTATTCCTATATGAATTTTTTACATTCCATCCTACGTCCCTTAGAATGAAATTTTTTCAATATATGCTTTTAGTATGAAGGATAGGGATGATCTATTCTCAAATACCTATAATCAGGGGTATAGAAACTATCCAAATGACCCTTGGAGAGAGAAAGGGGTGCTTAGACCTATATCTCCCCCTAGTTTCTAGCAACAACCCAGACAACAATTCTAAACCCTCTAAAGGCTATATACTATAACTACAAAGAGGATGTAAGGGGTAAGTTTCAATAGTAGATTTGATAAAAAAGAAAAAAATGATTTTGATAAAGTGAGAATAGGTTCTAAGATAAAAAATATTAACATACAAATCAGATAGTTTAAGATATATATTAGTGGTAGAGACAAGGGTAAGCTTCCAAGAACCACTGAAGTGAACCATAAGGAAAATTACATGGCTCTGACAACTAGAAGTGGTCTCCAAACCCACCAGGAAGTTAGGAATGTACCCAAATATGCTAAAAAACTGAATGAATCTGGGAATTCAAATCTGAAAAATTTTGAATTTAGAATTATAGATAGTATCATAGAAAACATATTTAATCGTGCTTCTACAACTGAGAAACAACAATAAAATGGATTGAATAACAAGTAAAATAAAGAGAAGAAAAATATTGAAGAGGAAGTTTAAGGGACACCTACAATTTTAACGAAACATTACTCTAATTCTTAAATTACCACAAGGAATAAAAAAATAAAACTTTGATTATGAACTATTAAAATTTGTTAAGGTTGTTAAAAAACTGAACATTTAAATTACCTTCCTTAAGGTATTAATTCAAATACCATCTTTTCTAAAATCACTCAAGAAAATATTTTTAAACAATAAAACCTTGGAATAATTTTTTACTTAAAATCTCACAGAAGTGTTTACTTCTATATTTTAGAATACGATACCTACCAAAATTTAGGATCTATGGAGATTTATAATCCCTTGTATGTTTAGATATATAAATTTCAAGTTTAATTGTCTTTGTGATCATGGATGAAGAATCAATATTATGATTGTGTACTTGTTTCAACACTTGAGATTAGGAGTTCTACAACTCACCACTGTTGTATTACAAATTGTAGATCAATTCATTACTCACCCAGTTGGTAAGGTAGATGACTTGTTAGTGGGAGTAGAGAAGAAATGTTTTCCTAATACTTTTTTGATATTCGAAATAGAATGTGACCAGGAGGTACTTATCATTCTTTATAATCCCTTTCTATCCATAGTTTGATATTTAATTAATGTATCAAAGGGGAAATTAGTTTTTAATCTGGGTGAAAAGAAAGGAGAATTTGATGTTTTCCAAAAAATAAAAGAACCTACACAAGACCAAATCTGTCCTAGAGATGATATTTTAGGAGCTGAAGATTCTATGAATGAGGAGAAAGAAATTTTTTTGAGGATGGTAGAAGAGATTAATGGTGCACCTAATATCCCTTCTGAAACCTGCCTAGGGATTAGCTCTAGCAAAGAGAAGGAGCCTTTAGATTAGTTTTAGGTAGAATTGTTGGAACACCTAGATAATTTTCCCTTAGTACAAATTTTGACCCCAATCAAGAACCCTGGATGTGAGGAACACTTTTCTTGGAAGAAGAATGATAGAGAGAAAGATCTTTAAACCACCTTCCTTAAGATGAAACATAAGAAACATGGACCTACAATACCCGAGTATCTTCCCTCAAGCCAAACACCACCCAATCTAGAGTTCAATACCCTACAATCTCATTTGAAATATTTCTTTTTGGTGACTACTAAAAATTACCATGCATGATCTCGTATAAATTATAATGAATTCAAGTGGATAACCTAATGGGTGTCTTGAGGAAGCTAAAGTATGTTATTGGCTGGTCTACTATAGATATTAAGGGTGCAAGTCCATCATACTGCACTCATAAAAACCCCATGGAACCTGAGTGTAAACTAAGAGTTAAATTATAGAGAAGGGTTAACCAAAACATGAAAAAGGTAGTTAGAGTGGAAGTAGTTAAATTTCATGATGATAAAATAATTTTTACATCTTCTGAAAGTTCACGAGTTAGTCCAGTATAAGTTTTCCTTAAAATGGGAGGTTTCAAAATTATGAAAAATGAGAAAAATGTTCAAATTCCTATCAGGAAAGCTACCAAGTGGAGAGTCTGCATTGATTATATAATGCTTAACTCTACTAATAGAAAATATTATTTTCAATTCCATTTCATGGTCAAATTATTAAGAGGTATATTGGAAATTATTTATTTATTTTTTTGATGAATATTCTAGTTACAACAAGATTAATATATCCCCAGAAGACAAAGGAAAAACAACCTTCAATTGTACATTTAGAACATTTCCCTATAGGAGGATTCCCTTCAGATTATGGGGTGATCCTTACACAATTAAAAGGTTTATGATGGATATATTTTATTAATATGATTGATAAATTTACTGATGTTTTTATGGATGGATTTTCTATATTTGAATCTGATTTTGAAAGTTGTTTGAAAAATCTGGAAACTGTTATATAGAGGTTTAATGACACAAACCTTGACTTAAATTGGGAGAAATGTAAATTCATAGTTACTGAAGGAATTCTTTTCAGTCACAATGCTTCAATAAAGGGACTACAATTGGATAATTTTAAACTGAGGTGATATAATGATTTCCACCACCTAAGAATGTCAATGGGATTTGGATTTTCTCAGGATATGTAATTTTTTATTAGATATTGATTAAATATTTTTACATGATCATAAGGTATTTATGATCATTTCTTGTTAAGGAAACATGTTTTTTCGTTAATGAGATATTCCAAGACTCCTTAAAAATTTTTAAGGGAAAACTCAATACATTAATAGTAATAACAGTTCCAAACTTCACTACTAAAAAATGCGCTACATATAACACTAGCCTCTATCATCTCTTTAAAAAAGGACGGATAAAGGAAGAATTTATCAGTGTTTTTTAGCACTGATAAAGGACACCTTTATCAGTGATTTATTTTTAACATTGATAAATGTCTTGGTCATGTTCCCAAGTCCCACATCGAGATAGAACAAGGGAGATTGCTTCATTATATATTATTCTGCTGCATTCCAACATTAGAATCTTACAATAGGGATGAGATCCCACATACACTCCACAAACATATATGGGTCTGTTCATGGCCCCACGGGGGCCTTGGCCTACCCTTTGCATCCATCGGGTATTGACCAACTATTATACACTCAACCAAGTCCTACAGGAGAAGACCCACCTATCATAGTAATTAGACAGCCCGACCCAATCCATGTCCCCTTTTTTATACAATTAAAATTGTTAAAAAAATGAAATAAGTAAACAAATTAAAAATAAAAATGAATAAATTTTAAAAATATAAAATTTTTAACTAAATATTTATTAATAATATATATATATATATATTTTGTAACTATTAATAAATATAATATATTAAATATAGATATATAAAATGAATGAATTGAAATAATTAAACAAATAAAAATTAAAAATGGTTAAATTTAAAAAAGAATTAATTAAATAATAATTACTAAAAATTAATAAACTTAATATACATATATATAAATTAAAAATATCAATTAATTGTATATATTAAATATAGATATAAAAATGACTAAATTGTATCTATTAAACAAAAAATTAAAAATTCAAAAATTATTACAAAAATAATTAATGAAAAAATTGTTAATAAAAATTATAAAATCTAATATATATATTATAAATATTAATAAATAATATGTATTAAATATAATTATATAAAATGAATAAAATGTTGCAATTAAAAAAATATTAATGTCTTATTCATTTTTAATGGTTTTCTATACATAATCACTCTTTAATATACTTAATATTTTTATTATAGAAATATATTCACACAGATATATAAATATATATATATATATATATTATTCCATTAAATATGATTTATATAACACAAATTATTTATGCTTACATTAAATAATTCATAAATTTATTGAAAAATGGTTTAGAATATAAAAATAATATTAATTACAAATATTGACTAATTGTATCGAGCAATTGAAATTTAGTTGAATGTTGTTTAATTTTTCAATGTAACATATATCAAACGTGTGTTAAATTTATTTCACACATACATATACTTAATTAATGCACTTTTATATACATCACACACAGAAAGATAATATTGTTTTTTAATTTATTAAATTTTTAATATTTATTTTATAATTATATTTAGTAACATAATATATTTAATATATATTAAGTTTCTAATTAGTAAATTTTATAATTTTTTTGTATTTTTATTCAAGATATACTATTTATAACATTGTTTTGAATTTATGATTTACCATTTCTTCCCATGTAATATCACTATAATTCCCAAGTTTAACTATTAAAACTATTTTACACTATATATTTGTAAATTAGAATATATTTTTATTCTTGCAACCTTTTTCGCTACAATGTTGAGACATCATTAGTGGTTTCCTAATATGTATTATTTTCTCAAACCCTACATGGAATCAGTGATAATACAACCTCTCTTCTACTAATTTCCATGTATTTAGGGATAATAGTAATCATAATATCACATGAGCATATCATTTATGTTTTTATATAATAGGGATCTATTCCTACATCAGAGTATGTGATACTGAAGGTTATCTATGTCCCTCTTGGGATCTTCTATAATTCCACTCAGTTTTTCCTCGGTATTAGGCTTAATTTGGTTTGAATTCTATTTTTTAGGTCCTTTATACTATAAGTTTCATGTTTTTAGTTATGTTTTCATTTATGTAAAGAGTTATGGGTGGTTTAAATTCTTTTTATTTCCTTATATGTACTTTTCATTAATGTTTTTTATTGGAAGGTTTGACAACTAATGATTTATTTTAATTTTTTTGTAAAGAATAACCATAACATATCTCTATAGAAATCTGGGAAAATCATTCCCCAACTATATGTTAAGTCCCACGTTACTAGCCCCTAGTTGTTGGGAACCAAGGAGTGCTCTAGGGATAGTAGTGAATGTGAATCAAGTCTCCTATGGGTATTCAAGTCATGTATAGTACATGAAGAGTCATTTTTTTAATTCTATGAATATTATTAATATCATGGATTTAAATTCATAATAACTTTGCATTAAAGATAACTATATTGAAGTTGAGAAAATGAGTAAAAATTATAATATTGATAAAAATAAAATGGTTGACTAAACATTATCACTAATTTAAATATCTACTCATACTATCAATGAAAAACCACAAGGCGAACCGTTTATGAATTGAAGAAATGAATAAACATAAAATCCTCCCTCTTATTGGACTCCCACCTAGAAAGGTTACCGAAAACATTCTAGAATTACCTCCTTTATATCTCAGGAAGCTAAGCACTTTTGAAATTTAGTCGTTAGGCTAAAGGCCTTTCCCTTTTCATTGAGTAGTCGAAGGCTTTATTTAAATATTGAAACTACAATAGCTTTCTCAACATAAGAGTGTGTAAGAGCACCTAGCCAAGACTTCTCATGGTCACACCAATCAATGAGCCTCATGCAGGGATCACATTGCTACTGTTACTTTTTTTTTGGATTTAGAAAAAAATAAAGAAATCCCATTCGGTGCTTCACCAACTCCCAGCCTGAAAAAATTTAGATTTATGGAAATAAATGTCATCCCCACCAGATTCATCTCTAATTTATTTATTATTGATTTTTTTGATTGTGAAATATCCCTTATCCCTTTTGGACATTCACTTATGTTTCTTGAACTACTTTGAGCAGTAGTCGTCCCATACGGGGTACCAGTGATCATTTTGGATGAATTTAGAGGATAAACCTACCACCAATAGAGTAAATATTTCCTTAAATTCAATTACCCATTTCCTTCAAAGCATACAAGAATTATTTGAAACAATCAAATATTGGGTCCTCTTATTAGAGTTATCTATATCTTTATCCTCTAATTATGAATATCTTATGTGTATTTATTTATTTTTTAGAAAAAATGAATATTTTATGAACCTAATTAGATGGATATGAATTAAAAATCGATGCATGCTAATCGTATGACAAAATAGTATGAATATTGAGTTAAATGATTCATCAATTATAGAATTGAGAATGCATATGACCATTATCAAATCTTTTTTCCATGTTTATATTATTTTTATTAATGAAAAATTAATCATGAAGAGTTATAACAACATTTTATTTCTCACAAAATAGATTAGTGTTATAAATGTTGGACTAAACATGGGAAAAAACTGAATGTGCACACTAATTGGGATGATACTAGGGTTTATGGTTCATTTGATATTAATACCAGTGAAAATGAGGATGGGAACTATATAGAAGAAATGAAAATGTAAATTCAAGATGACCTTTTCGATTGTCCAATGTTTTTTAGATGTTAAATAGCTCTTGTAAGAGACCATTTTATACTGGTTGTAAAAAATACACAACAAAGTCATTTTTTAAAGTTAAATAATTTGAAAGATGGTAGTAGATGGAGGGACACTAGATTTTCATAACAACTTGGTCTCCAGAAAGCTATGCTACCATAAAAAATAAGCTTCGTTGTTGAACATATGAATATAAAAAAATGATACAATCCATGGGAATGATATCTAAAAAATACATTCTTTCCCAAATGATATGATATTGTTTCTCAAGGACCATTAATCACTCATAAAATTCCCTATGTTTGGTATAGATCAAAATAGGAAAGATGAATCAAGTCCTTTGAAAGATTTATAGTAATTTCCGGTAATTCCTTGATTTAGTAGTCTATATGGATTCCAGGAAACCATAAGAAAATTTTCATGGCATTCAGATACAAGAATTAAATATGGGAAACTAGTTCATCTAGTAGATTATCTTAAATGGTTGAAAATTTATTATGAGTGTCCTGAATTTGGAAATGTACCATGAAACTTTTGTCCTACATTATCTATAGATAGAATACATATTTTTGGTGTATAGTGTAGTATTAATAGTACATGGCCCATCATGTTGGTAAATCATAGCTTGCTGCTATGGTTATGCATGGAGCGCAAATACATTATGTTGTCTCAACATATATATGGACCAAAGCAACCTGGTAATGATTTTGATGTCTATTTAGATCCATTTATCAAAGATAAAAAATTTATATGGGATATATGTGTTACAATGTATGATTCTCATAGAAGAGAAGAATTCACATTGAGGCCCACGTTGTATAGGATGATAAATTAATTTTCTACTTATGGAGATTATTTAGGCTATAACATTAATGGAATGTTGGGGTGCCCCATATGTAAAGAAATAACACATGTAGTTTGGTTGAAACACTCCTCAAAGACTATGTTTTTAGGACATCAAAATGTTTTACCTCAATGACATACATATCTAACCTAGATGACAACATTTGATGGAAATACCAAAAAAGGTACAACACCATCTCCACTAACGGGTGATTAAATATTTGAAAATGTAAATGATATTGACATTGTTTTTGGAAAACCCTTTTTTGAAAAACATTACAATACCAGGTAAGAAAAAGAGATAAAATTTATTTGAATTATTGTATTGGAATTGTTTATTAGTCAAACATTTTATTGATGTCATGAATATAGGAAAAATGTATTTGATGGTGTTATTGTAATGTTAATAAATGTTCCTAGAAAAAAATAGATGGCATCAAGTGTATGCTAGAAATGGTTGACATGGGGATAAGGGAAGAGTTGGCACTGGTGAAGGGTAAGGGGATGGATTTTCTTCCTCCAGCAACTTACACTCTATCAAGGAATGGAAAATTTTAATTTTTAATTTTCATTAATGGTTTAAAAGTTATAGAGGGATATTGATCAAATATAAATAATTTTGAAGTTACATGGACTAAAATCATCAAGTTTTGTTGCAATATTTGATGCCCATCACTTTTTAAAACATTTTTACTATAAATGTATGATATACATTAACAAAACTCTACTTATTTTTGAATACCATATTAAATAATGTTATAGACCTGATGAGGTTTCTAATCATGAATAAAGAAGTTGAAATCATATTATGTGAATTTGGGATGTTCTTACCACCATAATCATTTGAAATAATGGACCACCTAATGGTTTAATTGGTTAGAGAGGTTCAAATATGATGTCCTTTCCATTATAAATGGATGTACCCCATTGAATGGTATATAAATATTTTTAAATCATAGGCCAAGATTCAATGTCATCCAAAATGTTGTATTATAGAAAAATATATTGTTGAAGAAGCTGTTGAATTATTTATCTATCTTATGTTGATAATATCAGTCTCCCAATGTCTCATCACAACAGATGCCTTATGGGTGAAGGGATTTTCAGAAGAGATGTTGTTATAATTAAGATCATAGAGAAGGAGAAAGTGTACCTTAACATTTTATATAATAGTGAATATGGTGATCCATATGTTGAATCCCACAAAAAAATTATTAGTAATTTGAATCTATCAAGGGATGATGGATGGATATCAAATACACATAGTCAATAGTTTCTAGGATGGTTTCAAGATCATATTTATAAGGAGTATATGAAAATATGAATTCAACTTCTGAATGAATTCGATGGCTAGCTAGAGGACCAAATGGAAATGTTATACCTTATTCCATTTTTGTAATCAAATGGTTATACATTCTATACATAAGAACATGATGACTGAAGCATGATTAAAAATAGTGGATTTATGCTTATGGAAAATGAAATGCACATATTTGGTTCCAATGATAGAAATCTAATTTATGTGACTATTTCACATTTTGGAATTATTGAACAGATATACGAGTTTGATTATAAAACATTTCAATTAATGATTTTACATTACAAATGGGTTGACAACAAGAGTGTAGTGAATGTTAATGAAATGGGTTTCATGAAGGTGAATTTAATTATGGAAGGGGAGAATGATGAGCCATTCATAATGTCATCATAAGAAGTGGTGGTATTTTATGTATCAGATCCAATAATTTTTTTGATTTTCCTTCTAGAGACTATAAAAACTACATGTTCAAATGAAAATTCAATTGAGGATAAGCCTTTCATTGGAAGATCATAACTATTTTATGGCTATCCCATTATATGAAATTCCTTTTACATTATAGGGGACCACAAATATGGGATTTGGATTCTTAATAAATGATCTAAATCCCATCAACTTTTAAAAAGATAAATAGAGGTCAAGGAGAAGGTTAATGTATTTAATATACTATTCTTTTCCTCATAATATCATGTGTTCTATTCTACAGTAACATAATCCAAATTAAATGATTAACTACTCATACATACAATGTCTTCTTCACATGATAATGTTATTGATCTTAGAGAATAATAGGTAGTTGATGCTAAAACAATAGAGTTATTAGGGAATCAACAACATGTTGATAAAAGAACAATAATGACAAAACATCATAGTGTTGACTGAAATTATAAAGGCAATAAGTAAGGGTATAAAATTTGAGGTTTTTTGGAATCAATGTGACCAACATATTGACCCCAAGAAGTCGTTGTTCATTATATTTTTTTGGGGTCATAATGAGGATGAATGTGCTGACTGATATAGAGTCATGGTGCCATGCACATCCTGTAATGAAGGAAACTCTTTGGGATGATATAAAGGTAATGTTTCAATAACCTTTATTTATTATACCTAAAAAATATATAATGAAACATTGATTTAATTTTTATTAATCCTTGAAATGTTCCTTTATTTTAGATGATTTACATAATAAATATGTCTTAATGGTCACTAGAAAATCCTATAGAGGCTTCCAGAATCTTCTTACAAAGTTTCATCTTAGGGATGATGATGGGAAAGTAAAGCCCCACCCACAAGCTACTCATTCACACATTACAAAGTAGGAAACATGGAATGGATTCATCAGTCGTTGAAATGGGAAATCATTTCAGGTGAAATTAGTTGATAATAAATTATTTGAAATTATTTATTTTATCAAATTTTATTTAAATTTTTTAATTTACAAAAAAATAAAGGAGTGTTGAAAATAAATAATGTACATCAAAACAAATGTACCCCTATCACAAAGTGTGGATGAGGAATGCTTCACTAATGAAGAAATTTGTATGTATTTTAAATCAATAATAAAATTTATGCGTGATATGATATAAAATATGTTCCTTTTTTATATAAATATTGATGAATCAAAACCTGAATCCACTTCCATCCCATGTCATGTTCTATGTAAGGAGGCTCACATAAATACAGAGGGTAAACTAGTTGATGAAAATAAAGAATAAGTATGGGAATAAAATGTATGTATGACATAAGAGTAATTTATTATGATTTATAATAGTATTTAATAATAATATCTCTTTACGTTCATATGTTTTTATATGCTCTAGACACAAGAATCAGTAGTTACTATACCTGCAGGGGCCCCGTCACTTTTCAGGAAAAATAAATAAGAAATATTTAATTATATGTTATTATATATATAAATATATAGATTATTATATTATGATATATATATATATATATATATTGTGTTTGATTTTTGTTTAGAATTATGTCATTAACATTTTAAAGTGAAAATGTCATGTTTTTAAGTAATAGATTTTGTAGTGCTCAAATTTTTATTCAAATACAAATACCAAGTAGATTTTGAAAGATCACATGAGTAGAAGCAGATTCACATGTTGGTAATGGAATGAGGTTGGTTGATATAGCCATTGGAGCCCACCACCACATATTTATAACATGAATTATTTTGGTATTAAAGAAATATTATTATATTGTTAGTTTTACCAAGAACATCATATATGTTTCTTTCCATGACATTGAATGTTTTATTATTATGTTTCAAAATAAAGAATGATACTTTTATAAAATGATGTGTATCTTTATAGGATATCCTAAGAAAACTAAAATATATTATGTATATAACCCATTATGTAAAATAATTGTTGTCAACATCTTTTTATATGTTTAGGCTATGTTTTAAATTTTATTTAGAATTTTTTATAATGTATATTTTATAACCTTTAAAATTTACCTACTTAAAATTTAATAAGTTTTCCTATGTTTCAAGTAATCAACTTTGAAATCATATAAAATCTAAACTGTGATTAAAATATTAATGAAAATTGAAACACTTGCTAAACATGTAAAAATGAAAAATAGTAATAACAATATATTCATTTAAATATACATAAAACATATAGATGAACAAGTATAATCAATGTCTATGGGGAAGAGATTATGTCCCAAATGGTGGTCTATGAAGGGTATGCCCTTATCGAGATCGCCGAGATTCGTACTGGGGTGGAGTCTGATGACATAGAGAGGGATAATCCTTGGGCACTGGAATGTTGACTGTTGCATGCTCCACCTATGTGTTAGTGGGAGGATGTGCCCATTGAATTTTTTAATGTGCTTCCGATCCTTCTCCCACTAGGATAGTAGATGGACCCTCCATCATCATAGTAGGGAACGAAGTCTGCGATGGATCTGGACCCCAAACTAAACAGAACTACGAATATCTTGTCAAGAAAGACGGATCCCATGCCACCTAATACACATCCACAATCGGATGAGGATGGATTTCTAAAGGGATGTCCTTTTCCTATAAAATAGGTGAGGGATCACATGCAGGACGACACGGTCTATATCGTCATCATCATGGATCCTCAACATTAGCATCTATTGTAGGATGTTCCTGAGCAGGAACCTTCCCTCCCAGGGCAGGAACGTCCACTCTCTGGGATGGAATCTCAATGATTCTCACGTGAATTTCATGATAAGATGGCCTTAGCTCCAACACTACAACATGGACTGTTGCCTGGATAAGGACCCCCTCCTCCTCTAGATCACTCTTGTGAATAATATGCTCTAAGTGGCTACTTTGTAAAGATATTCAAAATGAATTAGAAAATAGTTCAATAAAAAAACTAACATAAATTTGTTGACTTACCATATTATGATGATCTCTGCCTTGTTGGGTAAGATACAATATAGAATGTTTTCTATACCATGGCTCATACTGAACCTAATCTGAATGATATAATCACATCTTAGCTACAACTTGGATATGAATCTCTACACATCTTCCCTAGAGATTGAGATAGTCAACATGTACTCGGTTCTAGTCCTCATCCTGCCTCTATGTTGGAATCACGCGATGAATTTATTGTGTTTGTCTCGGTTGTAATGGAATCAGATGAACACAACCAAACTATCGCACGACTATATCAAGCTACTGTATTCAATAATATGGAAGTTAATAAGAGGCAATAAACCCATAGAATCATGAAGTCCAATAGTGTAATATCCTGGAAACGGGTCTAGTATAGCCCAATATGGCATCCATGTAATCTGAAATGACATGTGACCTTAGTCAAAAATCACCTTACTAAAAAACAAAATTGATGCTATTATTAAAATTTTTATATAGTGATAGATTGTGTATACTTAATTGGCCAGGTAAGAGACTACACAACTTGATAAGGTATGCACCCAAATGGAGTTTCAAAACCCTGAAGAATCTGTATCTATGACTTCACCTATAAAATAAAACATTTAAAGTGATAAATAATAAGAAATTAAATTCAGTAATTCCTACTTGCATCAGAAACCTATAGAGATGAGTGATCGCACCAGCATCCATGTGGAGCGTCATGTAGCACCTCTGCTGGTAGCGATGGAATAACAACCACAGAGAATAATAATGGGATGAACTCCCATACCCACATCTGAAGAAGGATGACGCATCCCCCTAGATCTGTGCGGTCTCTGCGGCATATTGTGAATAGTTCTCTGTATGTGTATAAAAAGCAGTCTGATCCCCAACTGTACTTCCCAACCCAATCAAAGTCCTCCATTAGGCTTAGATACATCATGTGAACTTGAATCCCTGAGTGATCAACTCATAGGGTCCCTCCAATGAGTCGTAATATATATACATGAGAAAAACGCATGATAGTATGGTTGCCAACATCATTGGGTATATGTTGAAACATTCCAAACTACTGATCCAACCGGGTCATAGATATCAGCCTTCCATCTGTAGCCCTACAATTGGCCAAAATTTTAATGCATAGTAATCCTTGAACAAGGTTAGGGAAAGATTCACGTGTGGGTATAATAGCGGCTTCCCCCTGGATAGGAAGACCGTGAAGTACTGCCACATCATCAAGGATGATGGTCATATCTCCCTCAGGTAGGTGGAATATGTGTGTCTATGGTCTCCACTTCTCCATGAGGGTATAAAGTAGGTGATGACCAAAAAATGTGAAATCCGATATAGAAATGCTATAGAAGCCACCACAGCACAGGTATGGTATAATGTCAAGTGGAGGGGGCCTCTGATGAAAATTGTGTGCTTGAATCACCCAGATATCTCAAACAACACCATCATCTAGAATGACCTAGGAAACATTCCTAGCATACTCTGTGAGTATTATGGTATCATCCATATGTATGTAAAAAAAAATAAAATGACTCATAAGTGTATAATGTTAGTATAAAGTTCTGGACAACAGAATGTTATAACTTGTAGAATGTAAGATATGAGATGTTTATTCACATTGTTTTATTAAGTCATTTCTTACCAAAAGATAAGGGAATGTCTTCATGTTTCTCAAATCATATTACTAATGTGTTTTTGAGATATTTTGTTACATAGAAAAGGTTGTTATGTAATATATGGAATTATATATTTATATATGTAAACATTTTTTCTTCATTATCTAAAATTTTACAAGAAAATTTTCTGCTTTGTAAATTATGTATGATTTTTTGGACCAGGAGTGAAATGGAAGCCAAAAATAGGTGGGTTTTTTAAAAAACAAATCCACCGACGATCGATGTAAACTTGTCAACATCAGCAAAGAGAAGCCCGATTAAATCCGAGGATCTCACGTGAAGAGTTTTAAGCACAAAATTAAACCGTAAAATACCTGGTTTAAATTCAAAGTTGTGTATGACGTCTACTCATTGTTGGCAATCGCTGCTCAGAGAATCCGAATCCTAATTCCTCTAGATCTTCCACAGGTGCTTCAAGGAATCCACAGGAGCGTCGTTCATCGTAGTCTGAGAGCTAGTGCGGAATACTGACGATGCCTTCGACATTCCAACGATCACCGCATCACTTCGCTAGCGATGCCCAAGAGAGAGCTCCATCCGAGATCCTTGGATCCAGAGCATCTCTCTCTAGAGTGTGGGTGAGAGGAGAGGAGAGAGAAGCTCTATGAATAGTCTTTGGAAAAGTCCCCTCCTCTTCTATTTATACTGCTCAATTAAAATACCTGGTATCACTTTGCTGGCTCCGAATACTTAACACACTATCAATGATATTTTATGACTACTAAACTGAGCCATAAATATTATTATCATTTACTTGTAATATTTTAAATATATTACATGATAATAATTGAGTCATTAACTCAACTCGTCGCTCCCATAAATATTAATTGAACCTTGAATATTTTAATATTCGTCAATTAATATTTTTTCATGTATTTACTTAAAAACACATAATACATTTATAAATTCAATACCCATTATTCTAAACTCGAATAATATGTATTTATTTATTGCATTGGTGATCGTTTAACTTTGGGAAAACCCCAGACCCCTGTGGTAGGGCCCACCATGTCCAAAACTCATATTCAACTGAATAGGGTAGACTCTTGAATACGCTATTGTGTGTGACCCTCTAGGCCCTTATTCTGATAGTTGTGAATAATATTCACAGACTAAGAGCGGGATCTAGCAACCCATTATAGTCCCTGAAAAAATAAGGATTGTCACAGTAGCGACAACTAGCCTAAGAACATGCACGATGTAATATAATCTCTTTGTCTATAATATCTCATAAAACAGGATGCACTCATGTGTCATCTCCCTTTTTTTGCTTTATAGTTTATACATTAAACTGGACAGATTTACCCTTGACTGCCATGGCCATGTTCTTATAAAGGTACTACCATCCATATCAACATGGCACGAGATATATTACTTCCATAACCCAGAAGAGACAAATCCTTTCTTGACCATTCAACCAATGCCATCCACCAATGACACACCCGACACAAACTACCTCACCACGACTTCATTGCCATGATTTTCATCTTGCATCAAAGTACGCAACCAAATGACATGAATTGGTAATAATCTCAAGTCAAGAGACCATTACACAAGATCTTAGATAGAAACATCCAATGAAACCCAAAATATGTGGAGTTCCTATTGGCTGGTCAGTTCTCATGATCGCACTACTAGAGATCACCAAGTGCGATCTTCATGAGAAGAATTCTCAATGCTTATGAGCCCTGAACACCTGATGGTCAGACATCTACTATGTCCAATTAGTAAGATGTATCTAGACCATAGAACATATATTTAAGATTAATGTCATAGTATGTAGAGGTTCTCATTATATCCTGGGAACTGCTATAACCTTTCGATACGACAATTAATATTTGGAAATTACAATTTCAATAGTGGATGCATAAAAGTATACACTATAATGGTAAGACCACATCATGTATAGCTAGCTATATACACGATATGGTAATAAAAAGCACTGAATAGTTGGGTCTAGGGAACCCACTATTTCAACATGATTTCCCACATGATGGTATGTTTCATGATTATTTCCTCAAATGTTTTCATTATGGTTTATCCATGGATATATTTATTATTAATTAATGTCACCTCAAATGCACTTTTCATATTCCTTTTAATGTGAATATGATAGGATTATTGTTATTAGATAGTAAAAGCATTTTCTGATGGAATATAATTATAATAAATGATGAATATTATAATAACAAAATATAATTAACAATATTAGAAGATCACAGAAGTGACAATACATAATTTTTGTGGAGAGGGTGAACTTGATCCAGTAATGTTAGGGAATCATTTCTTGTTATGAACTTCTTGAGGACATATGGTGGATCTCCAAATTTGTTGTTTTTCTTGTGGCCATTCCATATTTTAAGGACCCAGTTGGAGTAATGAACCACTGAGAGGGAGGGGGTGAATCAGTGGTACCCCTTTCACTTCTTTTAAGTTCCCTTAAAATGAGAACAACCTTTGTCTCCTGTTAAAGATATACTTCCCTGCTGAGAATCAAACAAGAACACATCAAAAGAAAAATAAAAATTTACGAGGTTCACTATTCAATAAGAATAGCTACGTCCTTGGTATGGTTGGAAACAATCCAGCACCATACAATCCACTAAGAAAACAATCCTTGGATTACAATGAGTAGGATATACCCTTACACTCATGAAGCACTATGAAACAATCACTCCAGTGTGTGTGCACCCTATTAGAAAAATAGGGCAAAGCCTCTTTTCTTGTAAAAAATTATGTTACCTGCACTTCCTTTCAAATACACAAGTGTAAGCAAGTTCAGTACAAATCTTCACTTTTTTACCCATAAGAAAGGCAAGGACTTCGTGGAATTGCAATAGATCAATTACAGTTCGAACTTCCCATTCTGAATCTCCACACTGAATTGTTTACTCCGAATTCTATTCTTCACTCCGAATCTTCAATCCGAGTCTTCCTCAGTTTGAGAAACTCAATACGGTGACATCCAGTAGGGATTCCCCATTCCGAATCTCCACTCCTAATTATCCACTCCGAAATTTATTCTTCTCCACTCCAAATTCTCCACTCTGAATTTTCTTCTTCACTCCGATTCTTAAATCCGAGTCTTCCTCAGTATGAGAAACTCAATACGGTGATAGCCAGTACTGATTCCCCATTCTGAATCTCCACTCCGAATTCTTCACTCTGATTCTTCTTCACCACTCCGAATTCTCTACTCTGAATTTTTTACTCTGATTCTTCTTCACCACTTCGAATTCTATCCTTCAATTCGAGAAACTCAATACCGTGTCAACCAGTATCAAATTCTCATTACAATTGAAACTTTAATGAAACTCTGTCAGCCCCCCACTTATTTCTCTCTCTAGATTATCAAAGATTCTCTCATTACATGATCATCACCCTATTACTTTGTACTCTGATATACTTTTATAGGTTCTCCAAAGTGCACTTAGGCGGGAAACCAAAATATTTTCCCGCTCACTTAGATTCAACAAAATCTTAATTTCTCCTAAAATCTCGGAGTAATTAGGACTCTTTCAATGCTTCTAGAGTATTATTGAATCTTCTTCCACTTTTCTTGAATTAGAACTTTGGCCTTTTTTGGATCCGACCTTGTTACACAAATTTCTCGGTATCACATTCTCCGATCCACTCACCTGTCTTCTCGGCATCACTTTCTCGGATTCACTCATCTATCTTCTTAGCATCATATTCTCGGATCCACCTTTCCTGATTCTACGACATCACTTTCTCAGATCCACTCTTCTTGAGTTTTCGGCATCACTTTCTCGGATTCATCCTTCTTGAGTCTTCGACATCACTTCAATTCTGGGCATGACTCTTCACCGCTTCTCCGGCATGACACCATTTCAGTTCTTGGTATGACTCTTCATCACTTCTCGGTATGTCTTTTCATTTCTTCCTTGGTATGACAAATTATTCATTCTTGGTATGAATCCTCTAGAACTCGGTATGGATTCACCAGTTCTCGGTATGATATTCTGGTTCTTGGTATGACTTCTAGTTCTCGGTGTGACTTCACCGATTCTCGGTAAGACTTCTGGTTCTTTGTGCGACTTCACCGATTCTTAGTATGACTTCTGGTTCTCAGTGGAACTTCACCGATTCTCAGTATGACTTCTAGTTCTCGGTGCGAATTCACCGATTCTCGGTATGACTTCTGGTTCTCAGTACGACTTCATCGATTCTCGGTATGACTTTTGGTTCTCAGTACGACTTCATCGATTCTCAGTAAAACTTATGGTTCTCGGTGCGACTTCACCGATCAACTTTTTCTTACATCGTGAGTACTTGTGTATACTCAAAAATTTAGACTTACAAAACATCAAAGCATCTCCAAAATTAGTGCGTTCACATCTCCTATCAGCAAGCTTTCGAGAATTTGCAGTTTCCCGGTTCCGAACTTCTCGATTTCCAGACTCCGAATTCCATACTCTGAATTCTTCGAACACCAGGTTTTGAATGTTAAATATTCTTGGTTACGAAACATCAAACTTCCAGCATCCGAATTCTTAGAAATTCAAGGTGTCTTTCCTTTCTAAAAACTTCCTCTATATCAAAAAAAGACAATCCATGAAAACCATCTCTTCCTTCAGCTTGGTCCTAAAAATCTCCCCTTTGGATTCTGTTGTCAACCAAGTTTTCATAAATCACCAAACTTTGAAACCTCAAGCATTGGATTACTTATCAATAATTCTAAGCCTACGTGAGTTAACTCATTGTAGGAAACAAGAATCATTGACAGAAAAACCATGTTTGTCCATAAGGTAGAAAATATGACAGCTTCATCTTCATACTTCCTTTAAACAACTTCAAGTTTTTTGTCTACAACCACTCTAACAAACAGTTAGAATAGTTCACATGCACAAAAAATGCTTAGTTCACAGCTTACCCACAACTCTCTCTTTGAACAATAGTTTTATGAAACAAACAACTTCTCCACCTTGAAAAAACAATCCAAAGGTAAGAAGAGAGAGGGGATGGTACAACATACCTTATCCTTGAAGATAAAGAGATTGGACACCCATGTTCTACCTCAATCTTGAGAAGGATTCCTTTGGCAGAGGTTTCATGAAAATTTCAGCAACTTGTTCAGTAGATGAAACATATTAAAGTTTAAGTTCATTATTTTCCCCATGCTCTTTGATGAAATGATATTTGATGTCAATATGCTTTGAACGAGAATGTTGGACTGGATTCTTGGTAAGATTAATTGTACTTTGATTATCACAGCCCAAGAGCAAGGGCAGCTTCACTTGAACTAGAAAATCTTCCAACTGTGTCTTCATCCAGATAAGTTGAGTAGCGACCATGGTGGCAACAACATATTCAGCTTCAGCCATACTAAGTGTCACAGAGTTTTTCTTCTTCGAGTGCCAGCCAACACAACTTTTTCCTATAAAGAACACTCCACCAGATGTGGATCTTCAATCATCAACATATACTGCCCAATCTATATCTGAATAGCCAAAGAAATCAAGGTTATTTGAGCCACTATACTTGATTCCGAATTCTGCTGTGCCTTTTATGGATCTGATAATTCTTTTTCCAGCAAAAAGATGTGATTCTTTAGGAGCACTCTAGAATCTTGCACATAAGGTAAATGCAAAAACAATATATGGTCTTGACGCATTCAGGTACAACAAACTTCCAATAAACTTTCGATATTCTTTCTGATCAAATTATTTTCTGTAAACATCTTTTCTTTGCTTCATTCCCACTAAGATAGGAGTGGATATAGGTTTTGAGTTTTCCATCCCAAACTTCTTAATAAGTTCCTTAGAATACTTTTATTGGGAGAGAAAAAAAAATTATTTCTGTTGCAAAATTTGGAACCCAGGAAAGTATCTCATTTCACCCAATATGGACATCTCAAAGACATTATTAATTTCTTTAGAAAACCTTTCACTGCTTCTTTCATCATTCCCAACAAAAATAATGTTGTCAACATAGACAATCACAATGAGAGAAAGATATTGGCTTTCCTTGATGTACATATTGCTGTCACCTCTTTCTTGAAGTTCATCTCTTTTAAGAAAGTGTCCAGTTTGGAATACCATGATCTTGGAGCTTGCTTTAGCCCATACAAGGATTTCTTCAACCTGCACACATAACATTCATTCTTCCCAACAACAAATCCAAATTGTTGATTAATATAAACTTCTTCTTTGAGATCACCATTAAGAAATGCGGATTTAACATCCATTTGAAATATTTTGCAGCCTTGTTGTGCAACAATAGAAAGAAAGTTTTGGATAGTTTCTAATCTGGCTACTGGAGAAAAAGTTTCTTCAATGTCAATTCCTTCAATCTGAGAGTAGCCTTTACAAACCAGTCTTTCTTTATTTCTAATAACTTCACCTTCTTCATTCAACTTGTTCTGGAAGACCCATTTGGTGCCAATAATGTTCTTATTTTCAGGATTGGATACGAGTTCCCATGTGTCATTCTTTTCAATCTGATCCAATTCTTCATTCATGGCTTGAACCCATTCCGCATGCTCAAAGGATTCTTTAACATCATTTGGTTCCACTTCGGAATACAAGGAAGTATGTGATATGGAATTACTTGTTCTTCCTGTTTGAACTAGGTGAAATTGATCACCAATTATGTTCTGAGCTTGCACTTGATTCATTAGCCTTGGATAAGTTTTTAGTGTGCCTTCCTCATCACCTGATATGGATGAATCTGATTCTTCATCTTGATTAGGATTACAATTCATTGCATCCTTATCAAAATTGTTAACTTCATATTCCTCATCTTCCTTGTCTGTCTGGACATGCTTATTTTATCGGTATTTTCATGACTTTTACATCAACTACATCCACCATTCTTCTTGTTTCTTTGTTAAAACATCTATAACCTCTTCATTCTGGTGCATAACCAAGAAAAATTTAATATTCTCTTTTCTGCTGAAATTTTACACTGTTTCCACCATTCTTCTTTATAATGGATGGGCTCCCAAAAACTTTAGCATGCTTCATACTTAGAGTAATTCCATAGAAAGGTTCATATGGGGTATTGTTTGATTGGGGCCTATAGAAACATCGATTTTGAATATAAACAGCTGTACTTGTAGCTTGCCTCCAAAAGTAATGAGTAAGGCCATGTTCAAGTAACATGGTTCTTCCCATTTCCACCAAGCTTCTATTATTTCTTTCAGCAACCCCATTTTGTTGAGGTGTATATGGAGCACTGTATTCATGCTAAATCCCATGATTCTCGAGATAATATTCCAATTCTACACTTCTATACTCACAACCATTATCTGTTCTCAATTTATTTACAGATTACTCACATTCTTTCTCAGATTTCCTTCTGAAGCTTTTAAACATTTTCAGGGTGTCTGACTTCTGCTTCATAAACATAACACATGTAATGCGAGTAAAATCATCAATGAAGATGATGAAGTAATTTTCTCTATTTTTTTATTGTTTTCTCATCGGCCCACAAATATCAGAATATATTAGTTCATGGGGTTGTTTTGAACAAGTGTCAACCTTCTTATGCACAACACTTGTAATCTTTCCTTTCTGACAGGTAGTGCAACACCAATATTTTCTTCTTGGAAAATCTGGAATATCTCGAACACTATCCCTTTGAGATAACTTGCTCATATTTCTCTGACACATGTGTCCAAGTCTTCTGTTCCACAACTAGTTTTCTTCCACTATGCTCATGTAATAAGAGTTTTGTGAATTTCCAACTTGAAATAGATTTCCTTTGGTTCTTTGGACTCTTGTAACAATATGCCCATCTTCTTCAATTTTCACAATAAATACATCTTTCTTGAAAATAAATTTGTTACCCTCATCACATAATTGTGATACACTCAGCAAGTTGTGCTTCAGCCCATCAACATACAGAGTTTTCTTGGACTTTAATTTTTCCTTCCCAATGATGGCTGATCCAACACCTTTGATTTTAAAGATTCATCATTGCCAAATGTAACTATACCTTCTTTAAACATCTTCATATTCTTTAGCAACTTCATGTATCTTGTCATTTGTGAAGAACACCCACTATCAAGTATCCAAGGTCGTTCTTCCTTTGTAACTTTTAGAGAAATTTCAACAACAAGAGATTTTTCCTCTTTCACTTCTTTCTTCACCTTCAGCTTCTGAGAATTGAGAACTTTTTGTTGAGCCGGTAATAGCACAAGATATCCTTTTGTAAGGTGTCCAGGTTGTTCACACCTTTCACAAATTGTCTCCAGAGGCTGGAAACTATTTTCTGTCTTGAATTCATTCTTCTCAACTTTCTTCAAGAAAATATTCTCACTCTTTTTCATTTGAGGAGATTGACTCCCCCTCAATCGGTACCTTTCATAACTTGTGGGGTGGTGGTAATAATTTTGATTGAACCAACACATATTCTTTGTATGCCTGAATCCCCCACAATACCAACAGTACCCATATAAGGAGTACCTTCCTTTAAAGGTTTTGTTTTGATACTTCATTATTTCTCTTTCTTCAACCCCACAAACCATTCTTTTGTTAGCAAGATTGCTCTTCTAGAATTCTGCCTTCTCTGAATTTTCTTGTTTTTCACCAGTGTTAGACTTAGGTTTTCTTGAAACTTCATAGTTCCCATTAACTATAGTCTTGGCCACATAAGTAAATTTCTCAGCTTTCTTTTTCATAGTAACCAATTTATTCTTCTGTTGAATTTTCTCAGAATGTGATTGTTGAGAGCCTTCACCAACATCAGTAGTTGAGTTTTGAAAACAAATGTTTTTTATTCAACTTCTGTGAGCTTCTTTTGAATGAGTTCTAATTCTTCATCTTTTCCCTTCAGCTTAACTCTCATGTGCTCATTTTTATTTTTCTCATCTTTAATAGACTTCTTCAAATCTTCAAGTTCTTTCTCAAGTTCTTCATTAACATTATCTTGATTTCATGCTGAGTAACATTAATCTTCCAAATTTTGGTTAAGTTTCTCCAGCCTTCTGGTCTTCCTTAAACATTCCTTCAATTCTTCATTTAGATGCATCCCAAACTAAGTTTATTCTTCTTTTGAGCTGCTTCTTTTCAAATCTTCATCATTCACAGTTGCAATGAAGGTATTATCAACACCATGCTCAACTGATTTTTTAGATTCAGCATCACTTTCTTCAACTTCTTTATTTATATATAGAAAACTTTTTCTCTTGGATTTGAAGAACTTATTTTATTTCCCTGACTTTCCTTTACCACCCTACTTCTTCCATAACTTTCTTGTCTTTGTTTCTTATTCATCACTGACTTCTTCATTCTCCCTTCGAGGACAGTTAGCCGCAAATTGACCAATGCCTCCACATTCAGAACACTTCAAGGGAAGTTTTCCCTTGTATTTACCTATTCATCTTTTAACATTATTTGAAAACAAGGATAAAATATCGTTAAGATTTTTACATACCTCGCTTTCAGAGTCAGAGTCACCACCATATTCTTCAATCAAGATCTTCTTAGGCTTTTTCTTCTTCATGGATTTGAAAGATAATTCTCTTTAAACCTTTTTCTTGGTCTTCATAGCCTTTTACCTTCGCATCTCATAAGTAATGAGAGTGCTATGCAAATCATCAAGAGATAGAGTCTCTGAATCTATGTCCTCTAATGAAGATACCTTCGCATCAAATTTATCAGGAATAATCCTCAAGATCTTTTCCACCATAGTAGAGTCTTTCAGCTCTTCACCAAGACATCTGATAGTACTAACAATATCGTTTACCCTGGTGAAGAAATCCCCAACAGATTCATGCTCTCACATCTTCACGTCTTCATACTTCAATCTCCAGATTTTAAGTTTTGCCATCTTGACTTTTTTATTGCCTTCGTATATGTTTTTAAGTTTGTCCCATATACCTTTGGCTGTGGCCACTCCTTTTACTCTCAAGAATTCACTTTTAGAAAGTGAAGAAAATATAGAATTCTTGGCTCTTCCATCATTCTCAAGAAACTTTTTTTCAACTGGTGTAAGTGGTACATAGTCTTCAATGGGGGGAAACCCAACTGTTGCAGCTTCATGAACTTCATAACTAATAGACATGAGATACAGTAGCATTCTATCCTTCTAGATGTGATAGTTCTTCCCATCTAATACCTAAATTCCTTTATTGTTCACACAATTCAGATTCTCTATCAGCAAGGAAAACAAAGGGAACCTCGATCTGATACCACTTGTAAGGACCCAGTTGGAGTAATGAACCACTGAGAGGGGGGGTGAATCAGTGGTACCCCTTTCACTTCTTTTAACTTCCCTTAAAATGAGAACAAAATTTGTCTCCTATTAAAGATATACTACCCTACTGAGAATCAAACAAGCACACATCCAAAGAAACACAACAACTTACAGGGTTCACTATTCAATAAGAATAGCTACATCCTTGGTATGGTTGGAAAAAATCCAGCACCATACAATCCACTAAGAAAATAATCCTTGGATTACAACGAGTAGGATATACCCTTACACTCGTGAAGCACTGTGAAACAATCACTCCAGTGCGTGTGCACCCTCTTAGTGCAATAGGGAAAAGCCTCGTTTCTTGTAACAACTTATGTTACCTGCAATTCCTTTCAAATACACAAGTGTAAGAAATTTCAGTACAAATGTTCACTTTCTTACCCAGAAGAATGGAAAAGACTTCGTGGACTTGCGATAGATCAATTACAGTCCGAACTTCCCATTCTGAATCTCCACTCCAAATTCTTCACTCTGAATTTTCTTCTTCACTCTGAATCATCAATCCGAGTCTTCCTCATTCTGAGAAATTCAATACGGTGACAGCCAGTACTAATTCCCCATTCCGAATCTCCACTTTGAGTTTTCTTTTTCTCTACTCCGAATTCTCCACTCCAAATTTACTTCTTCACTCCGATTCTTCAATTTGAGTCTTTATCAGTCTGAGAAAATCAATACAGTGACAACCAGTACTGATTCCCCATTCCGAATCTCCACTCCGAATTCTTCACTTTGATTCTTCTTCACTACTCTGAATTCTCCAATCATAATTTTTTACTCCGATTCTTCTTCACCACACAGAATTCTGTCCTTCAATTCGAGAAACTCAATACGGTGTCTACCAGTATCAAATTATCATTAAAATTGAAACCATAATGAAACTCTATTGGACACACACCTCTTTCTCTCTCTAGATCATCAGTTCTTCTCTCAAAACATGATCATCACCCTCTTACTTTGTACTCTGATCTCTTTTTATAGGTGCTCCAAAGTGGGCTTAGGCGGGAAACCAAAATATTTTCCCCCTCACTTAGATTCACCCAAATCTTAATTTATCCTAAAATCTCAGAGCAATTAAGATTTTGTCAACGCTTCTAGAATCTTCTCTAATATTATTCCACTTCTATTGATTTAGAAAATTTGGACTTTTCCGGATCCACCCTTGTTACACAAATTTCTCAGTATCACATTCTCGGATCCAATCATCTGTCTTCTCGACATCACTTTCTCAGATTCAATCATCTTTATTCTTCGAATCATATTCTCGGATCCACCTTTCCTGATTTTCAGCATCACTTTATCGGATCCACTCTTCTTGAGTCTTCGGCATCACTTTCTCGGATTCATCCTTCTTGAGTCTTCGGCATCACTTCAATTCTTGACATGACTCTTCACCACTTCTTTGGCATGACACCATTTCAATTCTCGATATGACTCTTCATCACTTCTCGGTATGGTTTTTCATTGCTTCCTCGGTATGAAAAATTCTTCATTCTTGGTATGACTCCTCTGGAACTTGGTATGGCTTCACCAGTTCTTGGTATGATATTCTGGTTCTTGGTACGACTTCTGGTTCTCGGTACGACTTCACCGATTATCGGTATGACTTCTGGTTCTTGGTGCGACTTCACCGATTCTCGATACGACTTCTGGTTCTCAGTGTGACTTCACTAATTCTCAGTACGTCTTCTGGTTCTCGGTGCGACTTCACCGATTCTTGGTATGAATTCTGGTTCTCGGTGCAACTTCACCGATTCTTGGTACGACTTCTGGTTCTCGTTGCGACTTCACCGATTCTCGGTATGACTTCTGGTTCTCGATGCAACTTCATCGATCAACTTTTTCTTGCATCGTGAGTACTTGTGTATACTCACAAATTTTGAGTTACAAAATAGAAAATCATCTTCAAAATTAGTGCCTTCACATCTCCTATCAGCCAGCTTTCGAGAATTTGCAGTTTCCCGGTTCTGAACATCTCGATTTCCAGACACCGAATTCCAGACTCCGAATTCTTTGAACACCAGGTTCCGAATGTTCAATATTCTTAGTTCCGAAACTTCAAACTTCTAGCTTCTGAATTCATAGAAATTCAAGGTGTCTTTCCTTTGTGAAAACTTCATCAAGATCAACAAAAGACAATCCATGCAAACCATCTCTTCCTTCAGCTTGGTCCTAACACATCTCATTCTACATCCTTATAGACTTTGGTATCCCCCATTTACACAACTTTTTGATGTTACGTGTCACTATCGACTTGCCTTCAGGCATAGGGAAATATCAAAACTCCCCAATAGGTGTCCACGGTGTAGCATAACAGTTATATATGGTGTCCATCTAGTACAGTGGATCAACATACACTTCACATTATATGTTCATAGATGTACATGCTGTGATGGAGTGTGCACATGGAAACCGTAAGCCGTAGATGTTTCTACATTGGCCTTTCCTTGCTCTTAGTAATACCCAAATTTTCCATTGATTCTATTTATGATGGGGTTCAAACTCTATTGAAAATAAAATTGAGAGTATTATTAGTTGAAAAGAAAGACATGATAACCAGAAGCTTCTTTCTTTTTCTTTTCAAACTCTCATTGAAAGTACAATTTGTACCTTATCCCCTGCTGAATCCCATCCGAGGTTGGTTTCATTCTATCAATGAAGTACTTCATGAACCGATACAATGTCTCCTAAAATAGATAAGTTATATGTAACTTGAGAGGTACCTTGAAGACACCACTAATTCCCTACATAATATTTGTGGTCATGTGTCCATACCTCTTCCCCCTGTCAAATGCCAATGTCCATTTTTTTGGAATCTGCATCATATAATCATACAATTCTCAATTAGCCTTGAGTATTTGTTCGAAATGATCTTTAAAACACAGTTGATTCGGATTATATGCTATATATAAGTGATACTTTTTTACAAAAATTAATTTTATATTTACTTTGTAATAATAAAAAATAACATAGACATTGCATACCTATTCTTGTGATTTCCTTCTTCATAGGTTCATTATGGAATGTTTTTCACACATTTCTCGAAATGTGTATAATTTAGTACCGATGATGAGAATTTGGATGTATCCACATATCATGGTCCACATTTATTTCCTCATAGATTTTTTCATACTGATCAGATTTCAAATAGACACCCTGAATGCAGTTGAAATGGTTGCTGATACATGCTAAAAAATACCTCCATGATTCAAAGTTTTCCTTCTCCAAAATGGAAAAGGAACATAGAAGAGGAGAAAGGTTTCCATCTTGGGTTGATTAAATCAACAATACACCATCGTATTGTATATATAGAAATGTTCCATCAATCTGTATAAACTATTTACTGAAAGGAAATGTGGAGATACAGGGGATGAATGCCTAGAAAAACTGATGAAATTGAACACAAGATTGATCAAGTTGTTTATCCTGAGTCACATGTTCATTCATATGAATATGGAAGGAAACTTGGTTTCTGTGTCTCAATATAGCTATAAATTGTGGAAACACCCGATATGATTCATCCCAATCACCATAGACCTTCACAATTGCCTTCTTTTCACCCTTCCATGCCTTATTATAGGAAATCTTATAATCAAATTTATATTGTATCCTCTCTTTCACAAGGGCTATAGGAACATATTGGAATATCCTAATCATTTTTATGATAATGGATGACACAAATTTTGTATCCAATGAGTTATGATCTTATGTTAGGCTTGGCTGAATGCAAGTATGAACTGCCTCGATCCTCAAGATTCTCCAACCTCCAAATGAAATGTACAAAATCACCCTTAAGGGGAATATATAATCATCCTCATACTTATCACACCGTATGAGATATTTATTATGAAATGATTCCTAATATATATATATATATAGTGGCTCTCAATGTGAACTCTCTTTAGCCTTCTTTTTAATGTATCTTTACTTGTAAAATTACTTCCAACATGTAAGGTTTTTTCCAGCTCAATAAACCTATTTGATAAAACTTCAGGAAACTCAGTTGTGAGTGTGAGAACATTGTAGTTGAATTTAGGCACACTTGTCATCGATTTTTACAAAGAAGCAAAAAGTGGTGGATTATTTATTATAGGTTGATGTTTCTATACAAATAATGCATTTCTCGAAATTTACTACACAAATTCCACTACTCCATCCTCGCCATCACTATTGTAACCATATGTTCCATCATTATAAAAATCCATATTGGTATTAGGATTTACATGTATATCCAGGAGATCATGAAGGTTTTTCTCTTTTGTATCATTTACAATAGGATTAATTTCAGGGGAGGACCATCTTCAACCCCCCTTGTAAGTCTACATCTTTATAAACTGGACATTGTTGTTGTATAGTAGAAACATCAGCATATAAATCCATTATGGTACCATATGACCACTGAGAAAATAATTTTATTGCTTGGACCCACAACACATTAGCAACCAATGGACAAGCTAGATGCCACATTGTATCTCGGAATTGAAATGTCTATGACTTATAGACTTGATCTCTTGATCGGGTCCCAGATTTAAGGATCCACAAATTCTGTCTTGGAGTTTTCTAAGGGTTAGAAAATTAGATGTACTAACCACTGTTGTTGGTTGTGTACTATAAAAATATCCTTTCTCAGTTTTAATATCCTCTCTGTAGTAGTACACATAGGAAAACATGACTCTCCATGTCAAAAATGTGTTTTGATAAATATTATGATAGTGTAAAAAATATTGACAATAATGGTTGACCATATAATATTAGTTATACTGAAATTTTAGAACATATGTTTACACCCTAAAATATAATAATAATTTTTCATTATATAAAAGTTTATTATAATATAAGTCACAAAATGATTTGGAAACCAAGGTAAAAAGAAGAGAACACCAAATCAGTTTAATTATCATTGATAAAATGACAATTATGATAATATTAAGTGAAATGAATAAGAAAAAACACATTAAATAACACATGAATGTTTTAAATCATACAATAAATACATTGAAATTTTTCAACAGAACATGGTTTGGATGAGATGAGTTTCACTTCAGATGTGAGGTAAAATCAAGATTAGTTTCAACTGACAGCTTAATAACATCATCGAAATATATGTAAATAACTTTTGAATTTTCAAAATATTTTATCCCTATAAATACATATCTAATATGAAATCTTATATATGTCATTAAAAGTCCCAAAATTTTTGAAAATTCAAGGTTTAATTACATATATTTTGATGATGTTATTAATCTTACAGTTGAAAATAAGCTGGATTTTACCTCACATCTGAATCGAGGCTCGTCTCATCCAAACCATGTTCAATTGAAAATTTAAATGTATTTCTTGTATTTTTGTAAATAATTCATGTGTTATTTAATGTGTTTTTTCTTTTCGATTTCACTTTATATGATCATAATTTTAATTTTATCAATGAAAATTAAATTTATTTGGTGTTCTATTATTTTACCTCACTTTTCAAATCATTTTATGAGTAATATTGAAAATGACTATTGACCACATAATCTTTATTATTATGAAATTTTAGAAGATATTATTATATACTAAAATATTATAATAACATTTCTTAGTACAATTTTTAATCATCCTAATGATATTTTATTAGTTTATAAAGAAAATATGATTTATCTAAAGCATATCCCCTGAGAGTGTCAAACTAGGATGCAGAAAGGTCCATTGTTGTGTACCAGGTTACCCAGAGTCAAGACCATAACACCTTTTTAGCGTTGTTACTCCTTGGTAAATTTGTTCCAAATCCACATCCACTTGTTTGTTTTCATGAACCGTCCCAAAGGGGCCCAAACCATGACTACCACAAGCCAACCTCTGATAGGCCAGGGGCTGGTGACTAGCACCGAGTAGGCATATCGCACAAATGGGAGGAATTTTCCTATGTACCTAGACACACACACACACACACACATCCAATCCCAAAATAATAAAAATGTAAAAACACTAAGTAAACATGCATGCATACCACTAAGATACCAAAAAAAGTGTATTACAATAGGAAAACTATAAAGTAAATAGGTGCAGAATACAAGCCCACTAAAAGTAAAGTCTGCCAAAGTGAATGCACAAGTTCCCGAAACTCATTCACAGAAAAATCTACCTAAAGGGTAGGTACAGATTCAGCTTTCCGAGGCTGCTAAAGTAAACTTCTTCCAGATGAACTCTCTCTAAGAACCACTTAGCCCTGGTTCACTAAGGACTCCATTAAATCATTGATCATTTGCACAAGACACGACACGTGCATGCGTAACCCGTGTATGGGTGAGTAAAATAGTACTCAATAGGGATCCCAAAACCCAAAAAGGAAAATACCACTAATAAATAAAAAATTATACCATAATGGAATCACATGATGTATAACACAAAAGAAAAAAATGAATTACAGTCAATACCTTCAGTTCACATAGGTAAAATTCTAGAGAATGAAGAGAAGGATTTCAAGTTATAGTCCACAGATCTCCCAATATCTATGACATTAGAAGTGTGAATGGAACACACAATGTCGATGGAAGGTAGATCATTAATGGTGCAAGGATCATCGATGGGGCACATAGATTCAATGGAACACAGAGCATCGATGGTGCTCGGAGAAGCGATGGCACCCAGGATGTCAATGGAGCACGAAGTGTCGATGGAGCATGGAGCATCGATGGAGAATGGAGAATAGATGTTGCACAAAGAGTTGATGGATCATAGAGTGCCAATGGGTCATGTATCCCCCAAGTCATATAGTCCCCAAGATGAAATAGTCACAGCCAGCTGCAGGATTCCGCCCATAGCATGCTTATTCCAAGAGAACCTACTACTCAAGCCATTAGTTCATAAACCATATTAAAATAAACTCACATAGAGTATTTCAAAATGACTATTTCATTGTAAGGGTACAAACACCACAAACTTATTATCAAATAGACACACAATTTGAAATATATGACCAATTTAGTAAAAAGGGTCTGCTCTAGGTCTAACCCGACCAGTCAAGCCGACCCGACCTAGCCTGGTTCACTTGACCTGGTCAGTCTGGGCCAACCTGAAATGGCCCATCCTAATGGGCCTCTAGACTGCCAGAGCAATTCGGTTCTCCAACCTGGTCTTCATAGTGTGGGACCGTTCTAATTCACTGGAGGTGGCCCACCCTAGCAGCATCCCCCTGGTCTACATGGTTATCCTACTACATGGCCAGTCGGTTCCCCTGACCAAAATGGCACCAGACCACATTATGCAGATGAACCACCACATTTTCCTAGTCTCACGACCCAAATACTATGGGTTCCTCCTCCGACGCAACTTCAAACCACATACCTCCGGAGCCACTGATGCAGGTTCCTCCTCCAATGTGGTCCCTATGGACCGTAGTTGTGCAGGCCGCCAGAAATCAGCCTCCCATCGGGCTACATGTGCCCTCTCCACCAGCTACTCTACCGGTGGCCTGCCATTCTACGTTCCCTCCACCACGAGCTGCTTCCAATCTGCTACGCTACCATCACACCTCCGCAATGCGCTCACTGATCACAACCTTTAGTCTCAAATCGTTGTGCCATGGATCATGGGTGAAACAATTGATTGTTTGTGTAGGGTTTCAAAGTAAGAAGAACGTATGAAGAACATGATATATTTAGGGTGGATGGATTAAGCACACAAACAAAAAAATAATGGATCTTGTCCTGGTTCATTCAGACTTGATCCGTTCATGTTAGTGGGATCACAAAGAAACCAACAAAAAAATAATCACCAAGATCTATTACCTTTAATCCCATAATTAATATCCCTCCCACAAGAAAGCTTGAACCCTGGATCAACCTGTTTTTCGGTTGGTTCATGTTCTTAATTTGATTCTCATAAGTGGAATTGAAATCACAAGGAGATCAACACCCTACCTAGATGATTGGATTAGTCGTTGATGATGAATGAATGTCTATGTCATCATTGATCCTCGATCTGCTGGCATTCATCATCAGGAGAGAACTTCCTTCTCCTTGCCTCATGGGAATTCCAGGGTTATAAAGATAACCCTAAATTCCTCTAACATGGCTTATTAATAAGGGAAACCTATACTGACTCAACATGTAACATTAAATGAAATATTTTTATTCGATATTTTAATGAAGTCTACATCCAAAATCTAACTTTCACCCTCGGCCCGCACTAGTCAAGGTTAGACCCCACCTAATAAAAACACCCCTTACAAACTCAACGAGGGTCTCATATTTCCAATCTGAGTTTCCATTGATGAGTTATTATAATTACAACATCAAATAATTTTTATTTAATTATTTTATTTATGGTTATGCCCATAGTTAATTTTTCTACAGATGACCCACACCAAGAAATGTAAGGTTGCACCTTGGGTAAACCACTACTCTGAGCTCAACAGTGCCATCATATTTCTGATCAAGGAACTCATTTATGATTTATTTCATTTTTTAGAAAAGTCACATGTGCAGTATGTTAAAAACATAACATTTTTCAATAACCATTCCGGGCATCTTGGGCGTCCGAATCACACTCCATATCAGTTGTTGGTTTCATAATTTTCCCAAAAAAATTATACTAATAAAATCAGGAAATTCCAAGGTATTACATTATCCCCACCTTAGGGATTTACTTCCTCACAATCCAAAACAAGGGATACTCAACAAAAAGGTGAGGCTGATAAGCATGAATCAGAGACTTCCACTCCAAATTTGTCTCCTGTATATTTATATTCTGCCACCAAATGTGCACTAGAGGAATCGATCCCCCATGAAGGATCTACTCACGTCGATCCTAAATTTTAATTGGGTACTCTACAAACGCCATCCCATTGTCAATGTCCAACTCACCCCTGTCAATGACGTGCGATGGATCATGCATGTACCTCCTCAACTGCAACTAGTGGAAGACATTATGCACCTGGTGTAACTATGGCGGTAGAGCTAGGCCATACACCACATCACCAACTCTACTCAGAATATAAAAAGGGACGATGTATCTTAGAGATAACTTTCCGCCCTGGCCAAATCTATACAATCCCCATCAAGTCGAGACATGAAGGAACACATGGTCTCCCTCCTTGAACTCCAAAGGCCACAACCACCTCTTAGAATATGACTTTTTTCGGCTTTGTGATGTCCTCATCCGCTCCTGGATGATCTACACCTTCTCAGTGGTAGCTTGTACCAACTCTGGACCCATTAGTGATTACTATCCTAGGTCTATCTAGAACAGTGGCGGCCTGCATGGTCATTGGTAAAAGGCCTTTAATGGTTCCATAACAATAGTGGAGCTGTACCTATTGTTATATGAAAAATACACCGAAGGTAGGTGTTTATCCCAACTACGACCAAAGTCTAGGATGCAAGCACGTAGAATTTAATCTAGAACCTAGATGGTCCTCTCTGTCAAGCCATTCATCAAGGGATGAAATGATGTGATCAAGTGTAACTGAGTCCCAAACACCACCTAAAATACCTTCCATAGCTAGGATCTAAAGCGAGAATGAAGATCCAAGACGCTCGTTTATTGAAATCCATGGAGTCGAACTATCTCCTATTCGTAGAGGCAACCAATGCTATCTACTGAACTATTCTCACAGATCGGTAGGAAGTGGGATGACTTGGTGAGTCGGTCGATTATCACTCAAATGGTATCATATCCCCTAGATGTGCATGGTAAACCCATCACGAAGTCCATCGATATCCCATCCTAATTCTACTATGTCACCTCAAGTGGTTGGGCCCAACTCACTAGAACCTGGTGATCTGCCTTCACTTATTGACATGTGAGGCACCAAGAAACAAACTCTGTAACATCCTTATTCATCCCAGACAACCAGAACTAATGTTGGAGGTCCTGATACATCTTTTCGACTCCGAGATGTACCGACAATGGTGAAGTATGGAAATCACTCAAGAAATCCTCCCACAACATCACTGCTTCTACTGTTCATACTATGAAGAGAATGACGTGCTCCATACCTTTAGAGTATCCATCAGAGGATGCCCTATGGACATCTAAAAATGTAAAGTATCACAATCGATGTCCCCAATATGTGTCTCCCTGAATCACTGTAAGAGTGGAGGGGAAAAACCATCGTTTGGAGGTAAGACGCTCTATCTCCATTGAAAAAGGATATCTGTAACGTTGCCAAATGCTCTGACACCTCACTTAGTAACTGAATGCTAGATCTCCTACCGAGAGTTTCTTCCACTACATTCCCCTTATCAAGAGTATATACAATATTAAATTCATAGTCCAGGAGGAACTCTAGCTATCGTCTCTGTCTCAAGATCAGATCCTTTTGAGAGAAGATATACTTGAGACTCTTATGGTAAGAGTAGACGGTAAAATATTCACTCATCAGGCAGTGTCACCACATCTTCAATGAGAATACTACCACTACTAGCTCAAGATCATGGGTCATGTAATTCTTCTCCTTCTACCTCAACTACCGTGAACCATATGAAATCTCTGCTCACACCTGCATCAGGAAAAAACTAAGCTCATTCCTTGATCCATTACATAATACCACGTACTCAACACCCTCCTCTAGTAATCTCAAGATGGGGGTGCTCATCAATTTTACCTCAGCTCTTGAAAGCACTACTGGAACGTCTCTATCCACACGAAAGGATTATTATTTCATGTTAAGGACATATAGGGTGATCTTAATCTATAAAAGTTGGGTACAAACCTACTATAGGACCCAAACAAACCCAAGAAACTCCACACCTCTGTAACACTCTTGGGTGGCTCCCATGAAAGCATTGCTTCAATCGTATCCAGATCTACTACAACTCCAGCCTATGAAATGAGGAGCCCCATAACGTGGACCTCCCAAATATGTAACTAAAACTTCAAGAGATTACCATAAAGCTGGTGGTCTCAGAGTGTGTCTAGGAACATCCTCAAGTGTATCACCTTCTCCTAATCAGATGCTAAGTACACTGGGATGTCATCAATGAAGACCATAATGAACTGGTCTAAGTAAAGAATGAATATCCTGTTCATGACTCCCATGAACACATTCGAGGTGTTCATCATTCCAAACAATATCACTATGTACTCATAGTGTCCATACCTTCATCTGAATGCCATATTTTGGAAGTACTCATCCTGCACATGAAGATGGTGATAGCCAGATCTGAGGTCTATCTTCAAGAACCACCTTTCTCCCATCAACTAATCAAAGAGGCCATCAATTCTCAGTAGTGGATACTTATTCTTCACAGTCACCATTTTTAGGTGCCGTAAGTCCACACATAAACTCAATATCCCATATTCCTTCTTGGAAAACTACAACGGGGTTACCGAGGGTGAAAAACTGGTCACGAAGCCCTTCCTATGAAAGTCCTCCAATTGTACCATTAACTCATGAAGCTCCGTGGGATCCATCCAACATGTAGGTGTAGATATCAATGTCATCTAGGGGTATATATCAATGCATAAATCCACCTCCCTATGAAGAGGTAATCTTGGAACATCTTCTAGAAAGTCATCCTTGTACACATTCATCATTACAAGAAATTGATGACTCATATCATCAACTAAACTGAGGGTCATGCTAGCTAACTTGTGTGTTATCAGCTACACCCTCCTGTCTGTGATTCCATATTACACTTCATGGCTTTCCTTTTCTCTATCAAAGGAAAACCTAGTCCCATCTCCACAAAAATTCCACACTATGAACCTAAAACAACCAATTTGGGTATGAACTATGGATAACGAGTCCATCAAAAGGATGAAATCATAAGGCCTTGATGCTTCCACCAAGAAATCCCAACAAAAACCTCCCCCCCCAAGAGTAAGGTCACACCATCGGTATGAGTGAATAATCACCGAATCTTCCCCCATAGGAGTCTCTGTGTGTAGGGTTTGAGTTAATTGTTCCATTAGAATATCCATTTATTGAATAAGGGTCATGGAATGAAAAGAATGACTGGAACATGTGTCCATCACAACTGCATCTGGGGTGGAAAGGAAACAGATTGTACATATAATCAACTCTATAGCACTGGGGTTGTATGAATCCATCACCTAAAGCTATCCTTTTACCTATCCACTAGATCCCTAAGCCTATGGTGGACCACCTAGGGGTGGTAGTGGTAGTACCTCAAACCTCTACCAACATTCTTCTGCCCGTATAGCTCCACTACCATGTCCCCCGCCTAGCAGACCGCCATGTTCCTACCTTCATCTCTTCCTCAATGGTGCCTTGATCATTTGCTGATCATCCATATGGTGAGTCAGGAAATCTAAATCCTTTTTTCTCGAACCAACGCACGAGTAGAACAACCTGTCCTTTGTATGACTTTCTCTACCCTGGGAGCCTCACACCACTGACCTTGTGTCCTGGGTTCATCCCATGAACAGTCTGATCCCATTGGATCCTTATTCTATCTATCACCTAGAAAATTCCTAATACTCAACTATCTGACGCCCAGTGGTAGCTACTACTACTAGTTTCTAGTCTGCTATAAAGATATCTACTAGAAGAGATTTCTCCAGTAGCCCAGTATATGTTAGAATGCTAAGGGATATCATGGATTCCCTAATCTCTCAGTGTAGGATTTTATCGAAGGTCTGAGACCTAAAGAACAGGTCTCGTACCATATATGTGGAGTAGTGAGAATAATTAATAAATCTCTTTGAGTACTCCACTACTATCTAGATGCCCTACTATAGAAGTAGTAAATCCTATATACGCACAGAGTGTAACATCGCTGTGAAGAACTCCTCCCTAATGATATGCTCTTTGTTTTTCTAAGTGAGGATCATCTCCTTATTCTTATGGATCACTAAGCTCCACCATCTCCCTTCTGATCCAAGTAGAAGACTCACATATAGGACTACCATCTGGTTAATAGGTGTCCTCACTAGGAGAAAGACATGGGTAATAGACTCTAGCCAATCCTCAGTTGCCTGGGTGTCTGGATCACCCCTGAACCTGGGAGGTTTCTGCCTTTGTAACTCATGAAATGTATACCTGGTGAGATGACACTAACTTAAGAAGGACACTAGAAGACACTCAATCCTATATGATGCATGTTCCATTATTTTCCCAAGAACCAGTGTTTTCATGTACTAAGTCAGAATGTAGAATTCAGAGTCCTGGTGTATGGATACTTCAGCCACCACACCAACACTGGATTCCCTGGTCTGAAAGCTGAACTTGAAACACTCAACACGGTTTCCCCAAACCGATCACACAAACTCTTGGTTATTTAGGTAGACCCAAAAAACTCTGATACCACTCTATCATGAATCATCTTAGAGGGGCTTGTTCCATGAATACCCCTTTCCCACCTTTGATAGGCACGAGGCTAGTCACTAGCACTGAGTTGGCATATCCCACAAATGAGATGAATTTGCCTAAGTACCTCTACACCTGCACACATCTACAAGACCAAAATGCTGAAATTTTAAAAAACTAAGTAAAAAATCATGAATAACACTAAGATACCAACAACAGGGCACGAAAATAGGAAAAATGGAAAGTATATAGGTCCAGAATACAAGCCCACCAAAAGTAAAGTCTGCCAAAGTGAATGAACAAGTTCTTAAAACTCATCCACAGAAAATCCTACCTAAAGGGTAGTTATAGAAACAAATGTCTGAATTAATCGAAGCAAACCTTGTCTATCAGACCTCTATATAATAACCACCTAGATCTAGTCCTCCAAGGACTCCATAAAATCATTGATCATGTGCACAAGACACGACACATGCATGCACAACCTCTACAGAGGTGAGTAAAAAAATACTCAGTAGGGACCCTGAAACCACAAAGGAAAATACCACTAAGTTATACATGAAGTATAACATAAAGGAAAATCAAGAAGTATATTGTAAAGAAGACATTTGAATTATTGTCAATATGATCTGCTCACATAACTATAAGTGTAAAGGATGAAGAGCATGATTTCTAGTTGTAGTCCACAGATCTCCTAATCTCTATGACACTAGAAGTCTTGAAAATGCACAAAGTATCGATGGAACACCGAGTGTCAATGGTGAACAGAGTGTTGATGGAGCACATATAGTCAATGGACCACAAAGCGTCGATGGAACCCAGAGCGGTGAAGACGTCTGAGACGTCGATGGCGCACAAAATGTCGATGGCGCCTGGAGTTTCAATTGTGCATGAAGAATCGATGGATCATGAAGCGTCGATGGTTCACGGAGCATCAAGGGGCCATGTAACCCCCCCAAGTCACATAGTCACCAAGATCTCATAGTCAAAATTAGCCATAAGATTCAACTCATAGCATGATTGTTTGAGAGAACATTATCCTCAAGCTGTTAGTTCGTATACCAACTTTCATAGAAACTCATTTAGAGTATCTCAAAAGGGATGCCTCATCACAAGGGTCACAATGCCATAAATAGCTCATCAAATGGACACATAATTTGAAAGATATGGTCAATTTAGTAAAAAGTGGCTGGTCTAATCTAGTTCTAACCTGAACAGGTCTGGTTAACTGGACCCGGACCGTTTCAACCAACCTAACCCAAACCGGGCGGTCCAACTCGACTTGAATCAGTCATTCTGTGATGGCCCAACCCGATGAGCCGCTAGACCATGATCCAGTTCTCCAACATGAACTGTGTCGTGTTATCTGATTATGCTCTATCAGACACCGCCCACCCTGGCCGCGTCTGCCTATTCTACGTGATCGCCCAACAGCATGGCCAACTAGTTCCCTTGGCCAATGTGTCGCCAGACCATGATTCGCGGCCAACCTGCCTCATCTGTTTGGTCTCATGGACCTACTTCCGAGGGGTCCTCCTCTAATGTGGATTAGATCCATAGGCCATCGCAGCCACCATTGCAGTGTCCTACCACAAATCCTATCTGCCTCCCGAGCCTGTGCCACCATAGGCTCCTCCTTCAGCACAGTCCCACTAGATCACAGTTGTGCATCCCGCCAGAACCCACCATCCCACCGATCCGTGTGATTCCCTCTCCATTGGCCACCATACCGGAGGCCCTCCATTTTTCGTTCCCTCCTCCATGATCTTCCAGCAGCCTAATGTGCTCCCATATACCAATAAAATGAATTCCTATTATTTTGATACATTAGGAAAATTATCCATAAGTCATTTTTGATGTGTAATAATTAGTAAAATAACAATTTGATATACAATGTTCCCAGTATGACTCGATGTATCCTTTATCAATTTAAAATTGGTACTTCAGTTCAAAATGTGTGCCACTCGCTAAAAATAAATTACATGCATTCAAATTGTATGTATAATTTTGGAAAATGATTTATAAGTCATTTGTGACATGTAGGAATTAGTTTCACATCAAACTGACCCACGATGTGATCGGTATGACTAAAAGTGTGTTTTATGTTTAAAATTACATTTTATAAAAAACATAAGTGACATACTCAAAGCTGAAAAAACATTAGTATTGTTTTGATACTTTTTACAGTGATCGATAACTAATTTTTGATGTGTAGTAATATTTATAACCACAATATGAAAAACATTGTGACCAATATGACTCCAATTATGTCTTTTTGAAATTATTTTTAGTAAAAAGACAAGTAATATACTCAAAATCGAGAAAAAATATTTAGATTGTTTTTATATTTTAAGAAAATGATCAATAAGTCATTTGTTATATTTAGTTATTATCCAAATCTCAATACAATGCACAGTGTTCTTTGTATGACTCAATGTGTCAATTTTCAGTTTAAACATAACATTTTGGTTTAAAATGTGGCTCAATCATTGAAAAATGATAAAAAAACGTATATTATCTTGAAAATTTTCAAAAATGATTCCTATGTCATTTGTGATTTGTAGGAATCAGTATCATGTCAAATTGACACTTGGTGTGACTGGTATAACTCACAATAAATGTTTCCAGTTTAAAATGACATTTTAGTAAAAAACATAAGTTACAAACTCACATCCATGAAAACACATTCATATTTTTTTTAATACTTTATAGAAACAATCCATAAGTCATTTTTGATATGTAGGAATCACCTACACCTCCATCTGATGCATGGTGAAACTAATCTGACTCCAAGTGTGACTTTTTTAGTTAAAATTAACATTAATTTTAGTAAAAAAAATACAAGTGACATACTCAAAACTAATAAAACACATTCATATTGTTTTGATACTTTATGAAAAATATTCATATGTCATTTGTGACATGTAGAAATCATCCACACCTCAATCTGATACATAGTGTCCCCAATATGACATAAATATTCTTTTATCAATTTAAAATTGATAATTTAGTTAAAAACGTGTGCCACTCACTTAGAACTGAGCAAAAACACTCAGATTGTATTGATAAATTTGGATGATCTATAATCTATTTGAAATATACATATATATACCACATGCCAATGTTACATCCCAAGTAAAAAAAGAATATGAAATTTTCATATTTATTAAATTTTTTGAATTAAATATTATTTTTTCTTTAAAGGGGATGCTAATTTCTATGGCGTACCTGATATACAACAACGAGTTTCTTTGAAATCTTACATTGTAAACAACATTGAGGTTTACTAAAAAATAATATAATAATATTATTATTTCAAATGGTAGTTAAAGTAGAGTCATTGTATTGGTAGGAATGGACAGAACATACTACAATTTGATTACACATGTTCTTTAGATTATTTTACATTTATCCAATAAAATTTAGAGGCTTAAAATGTGAATGAATCCAATTTTAAGCACAAATACTCTAATATTCAATAAAAGGCCGATTTACCGCCTTTTGATGGAGAACCTTTTTATAAATCTAGTTTTTGTCACTTTTATATGTTCTATTTGACAAAATAATATTCTTCTTTCGAATCGGGACATAAAAATTTACTTTGGGTAAAATTTTGGTATTTTTCGGATATAGCTTATTTTTTAATGAATAGTGAAAAATATTGCATTTTAATTCAAAACTGCATTTTCATCAAATATATTTATATAGATAGATTATTCTATTAATTGGTCTTAAAGTGTAATTGAATTATATTTTTACCATTTAATCCTATTTTGGTTATTGGAAGCAATTTCATGCTAAAATTGGACATAAACAAAGGTCAATTTTTTGATAGGTATTATTTCCTAAAACATGTTTTTTGGTTTGGACAACATGAATTAATTTTAAATTAATTTCTACCTCTTCTGTTTTCTAAATTTGGAAAAAATGATTTCTTTTTTTGAATCAGGAGTTCCAAATTGTGTAAATAGGTAATTTTTATTTTTAGGCATTATGAATAATAACTTCTGTAAATATTTTATTTACCATTGTTAAAGGGTAAATATGGTAAATAAGGGTAAAAAAATATTATAATAATATTAAATTACCCTAAAATGTTCCTTAATCCTATTGGATGATACATTTCTAACCATGAGCATCCTTCGGTCTATTTGGGGACCCCATGAAGCCACTTGGGAGTGATAATTCCATTTTATATTAATTAATTTAAAGTAAGGACAAAAATAACATAAACATATATATTTTAGTAAAAAAATTGTATATAGGGTTATATAAATGATCTATTTGACTATAAATATTAATTTTAATGCTAAAACGATTTCCTAAATCATGGTATTTTATTTATAATTTTTATACTTTAAATAAATAAATTTAATTATGACACAATGGTGATTCAGTAATTGCTTCATTAATAAAGGATTCAAATAAATGATATTATAAATATTAAAATAAATCTAACTTGAAACTTTTTATGACATAAAATAATTTTAGGTATAATAAAGAATTTTTATAGTTTAATTAATGATGGTTTTTAAAAATAATAAATTAGTTACAGATTTTTCAAAAGTCCTGATATGAATAGTTTATAAATTGTCAAAAATGAATTTTTAAGACATTTAATATTTTATTACATGATAAAATAATCCTAAAAATCTAATATTCTTCCAACTAACATATATTATGTTAAAAATAACATTAATGATCCAATTTTGGTCTCTTGGAATTTTATAGTCAATATATTAATCATATAGTATGAATATATAAGAGGAAATGGTAAAAGTTAAATAAGTTAACAAAGGATTAAATAAAAAAGATAAGGATTAAAGAATATCCAAAACTGGTAAAATTATTATTGGATAATTTTATTTAGAATTATATGATAATAATATTATAATTAAATAAGTTTTTGCCCTTTTTAAATAGAAAATCATTTTATAATAAAATAATACTTTCAAACTTTCCAAAAGAGCCCCTCCTCCCACTTATAAAAGACCACCACCTATAACCAATTAATTACACATCTCAAGCACCTTGTATCATCCCAAAAATAATCCAAGAAGCTCCCAAAATAACTCTATTCTTCATAGAATCGTTACTTTAGGCACAATGCAATTTTAGAAATCCTTTTGGTTCAAACCAAAGGGAGTTACCAGATTTAAAGGTAACATCTTCCCTCAAGTTCTCTTCTTTTATTTTAATTATTCACTCCATATTCTCTTATTATTCATTGTTTACATGACAATACTAGTATAATCAATATAATAAATTGTTTTTATAATAAGGATTCTAACTACACTTCCACACACCTACATCTAATAGATTCAAATATACTATTTCTATGGACGACGAACTACTGCCTCACGAAACGATGATTATTCAAATATCTCCTACCACCATTTATGGTTTCCATTATGATGGAACTATAATTATATGTGATATATATTATCTTCAAATTGTCTCTATACTTTTGTATTTTTCTTTTATATCATACCTTTATGGTTTTCATAATGGGTAAACGCGATAATTTCATTTGAGGAAGTGTGGACTACCGCCCCTCAAAGTGATATGAATCGTTCATGTGATAAATGGAATGCATAAATGATGGTGTTAATGAAATTATTTATGATGTTATAATGGAATTATAATATACCTATGTATCATTACATTTTCATTCCATTAAATATGAAATCAAAATGAATGTAGCATTCATGCGTACATACGACTTATCGTCTCCATGAACGGTGCATTTCATTTCTTATCTACAAATTTCATGTAATGTTTTAAATACATATATATACTAGATAAATATGATAAATATGATATATAAATCATGAATATAATTCATTATATAGTGTAATTTTAACCACATGGACAACTTCTAATTATAAGAAGGTCATTTTTGACTCAAGTACCAAAAATCCACAAAATGACCGTTATTTACTGAAATGAATATGTAATGTTTATAACATGTTAATAAGTGATATAAAAGGAATAATAAAATCGAAAGAGGTTCTAAAGAAAGTATAAATTAACTTTATTTTATTATTCAGTAGATTAAAGAACAAACGAGTCATGTAGGACACGATGTAAGGGACTTCTTATCAATCTTTTTTCATTGAGGCATACATCGATTTATAAACGAATTTATTTTATATGGTGTATAAACCCCTTTGAATTTTACTTTTATTCCAAATGAATCTTTTTTCGTAAACTATTTCACTAAATTGAAAAAATAATGTTTCTTTTAAACCTATACAAAGACAATGACCTTTCCACCACCACGAGTATTATTTGATATTTGTCTGCTTTAACAAGCTGTAATGTTTTTAAAAGGAAAATAAATAACACACACTCTTTTTACATATTTTCATATTGAAAATGATTTTAGGAATGGATTGATTATGTCAATATATTTAAATGTGATATTGTGATTTCAATATGGAAATGTTATCTTTCTTTTATGCTTGTTCATGTGTTATGATTATGTTATAGATTTGAGGATTTATTTTAGAATAAGAGTGGTTATGTGATCAACCAGGGGCCGGTGAGCCTGAGATAGCTCTCTAATTAATTGGGTAACATCAAGGAGGTAAACGTTAATGTTTCTCCTAATAGATTTCAGTAATACAATAGGATGGGTAGTCCAAACGTAACTCCCTACGTAGCTATGGAAGTTACAACGTAAGTATGTTATGGATTCCACATGTTACCTATATGATTTATTATTTCTATGTGTTATTCATAAATCTTATGATTTCATGAGGTATGTTAAAGTGCTTATTTATTGTATGAATTTATGGAATAAGTTTTTCTATCTTTATTTTATTACACTTACTGTTATTTTTATGCTCATCACAAGTTTTTGAAATGTTTATTCACATGGAATAAGGTTGGGTAACAGAAAGGAAGAATTCAGGAAGATTTATATCAAGAGAAGAATATTTTTCTTTTAAGAGTTTTTATTTTATAAAAAAATGGCTACTGAGTAGAAGTGTCTACTTTGTAATATTTCAGATGTAATGTAATAGTTATGGCCTAATTCTCTAAAACTCTAAACATGAAAAGATCATCAGCCTGAATTCTTGAATTACCTCAATATTATGTAATGTTTAAGAATGGGGCCTTATAGTTGGTATTAAAGTTCGGTTTAGACAATTTTTGGAGTTTGGATATTGTTAAATTAATATACATGAAGTAATTAATGGAGAAATTGAAATGATATGGCATTTACAGATTATGATGTTGCTTTTCCTAAGATATCTCTATGTTCAAAATGGTTTTCTGAAGAGGAAACAAGGAACCTATGATGGGATGACATCAGGGGGAAGACAACCTTCCAAATCAGCAACCTGAGATAGTCAGAATCATAACTGAACAGTTTGTTGCAACGATAGACTAGTTGACTCAGGATATAAATTGTGGTGGTATCGATGAACGAGATCAGCTAGATCAACCAAAGAGGATCATGTCAGTAGTTGAGTATTTCATGAGGCAACATCCCTCATCATACAGAGTATCATCTGCTCTGCTGGCTAAAGGGATGATTAAATCACTAGAGAAGATTTTTGATGTCATGGGGTGTTCAGAGCATCAAAAGGCTAGTCTTGGTGTTTACCGTTTTGAAGGTGAGTCCGATCAGCGGTGGTGGATGGTTAAAAATATTAAGGATAGTGAGGATATTTATGCTCTTTATTGGGATGAATTCCATGGTATGTTTCTTGAGAAATATTTTCGTAAGGTGGTTAGTCATAGGGTGGAAAAACAATTCTTTGAAATAAGGTTGGAGGATTAATCAGTGTCTTCTTATGAAGAAAAAATAACTTGAATAGAAAGGTATGATCCAAATTTTATAATATATCTTTATAGTAAAATATATATTTTTTTTACTCATGATTAAATCCAAAGTATTGAAGGGATTTAACTTCTCATGAGTTCTGATGTTCTGAAAAACTTGTTCAATGCGATGAGAAGGTGGAAATGGAGTTTTCCAATGATCATGTGTTCTTTGACATACAACAGAATAAGAGGTTGGAGACATAAACAAAAGATAAGAACCCTTCAAAAAAGTCTGATGGTAAGAAACATAAGTTTACAGTTTGTGGATATTGTGGTAAAAAGCATGATGGGGAATGAATTGTGAATTATGGTAACTGCTACCGATGTGGTAAAATGGGACATAAGGCTCGTAATTGCACCCAAAAATATCATGGTAATGGTAAGACAAAATCTCATTTTAAGTCAGTAAAATGTTTTGAGTGAAATGTAATGGGTCATCATAAAAATGAGTGTCCAACAAATAAATGAACTGAGGGAAACTAGCTGCATTACATGTAGAAAGGGGTGGTGAAATCCTTTTCAAATACTTCAGCCGATGTTGGTCCATCGAATGAAGTAATATCATGTACAAAATTATTTTATTAAGATTATGATAATGTGTTTTTTGATTCAAGGTCTACACATTCTTTCATTTTTGAGATGTTTCCTTGTAAATTTGTAATTCCATCTCAAGATAGGAATCATGAACTTTTGGTAAAAACACCGGGAGGAAATGTTGAGACAAAATGAAATTATAAGAACCTTCCTGTCCTTGTGTGTAGAAATAATATTCCTGCAAACCTTATTTTTTTTATTATACTAGAGTTTGATGTTATTTTGGGTATGGATTAGATTTCCAATTATCATGCTATGATTGACTACAAAGCTAAAGTGGTTTCTTTGTAGAAATAATTTCAATTTGTGTACAAGATTGGACTCTAACTTTTGATAACATATCAGGAAGTAGAGAAACTAGTAAAAGATGGAAATGAATGTTACCTTTCAAATATTGTTGAAAATAGTGGAACTATTTAGATTAATCATATTCCAGTGGTAAATGAGTATCTTGATATTTTTCTTGACGAGTTTCCAGATTTGTAATACCTGATTGGGAAGTTGAATTTACTGTTGACTTTGTTCTTGATGCTAAGAAAATTTCAAACTCCCGTTATTGAATGGCTCAAGTTGACCTTTTTGATTTAAATACGCAATTTCAAGAGTTGTCATATAAAGTTTTCATTAGACCTAGCACATCACCCTCTGGTCCTCATGTCTTTTTTGTTAAAAAGAAATATGGTTTAATGAGACTTTGCATTGATTATAGAGTATTGAATAACATCACTGTTTATAACAAGTATCATTTTCCTCATATCAATGATTTGTTTGATCAGCACCATGAAGCTCAGTATTTTTCAAAGATAAACTTGAGGTCAGGGTACCATCAGTTGAAAGTAAAAGAAGAATCCATTCTGAAGACTGTGTTTCTTAATAGATATGGTCATTATGAATTTGTAGTTTTGAATTTGGGGTTAAACAATGAACCTGCTGTATTCACGGATCATATAAATATAATTTTATGTGACTTCTTGGATAAGTTTGTGGTTACGTTTATTGATGATATTTTGGTTTATTCGAAAAGTAAAGAGGAACATGAAATTCATTTAAGGGCTGTCTTTCAAACCATAAAAGAAAAGGAACTGTATATGATATTTAGGAAGTGTAAGTTTTGGTAACAAAAAATTTCATTCCATGGTCACATTGTTTAAAAAAATGGAATTATTGTTGATCCTACTAGAAAAAAAGTTGTCAAATAATGGCCAAGACCAACAAATATAACCGAGATAAGTAGTTTTCTTGGTTTAGAATGTTATTACCGGAGGTTTGTTGATAATTTTTCACGGTTATCTAGCCCACAGACTAAGATAACTCAAAAAGTTGTTAATATCTCTTGGAAAAAATAATGTGATGATTGTTTTCAGGAATTGAAAAGAAGATTGGTGAAGGCTCCAGTTTTGGCACTGCTTTCCAGAAATAGTGAGTTTGTTATCAACCGTGATGATTCATTGAAAGGACATGGTTGTGTCATAATAAATAATGGTTAGTTAATTGCTTATGCTTCATATCATTTGAAACCTAATGAGTTATATTACCCTACATGTGATTTGGAATTATCAGTTGTTGTTTTTTATTTAAAAATTGGAGGCATCATTTTTATGGAGTAAAGTCTGAAATATATACTGATCACAAAAGTTTGAATTATATATTCACTCAGAAATAATCAAACATGAGACATAGGAGATGGCTAGAATTAATCATGGATTATGATTGCACGATTCATTACCATCCAAGAAAGGAAAATAAATTGGCTGATGCATTGAGTCTAAAGAGTGATGTGACATTAAACATGTTACATTTGGAACAAGATCCTTTGATTAATGATTTTATGAACTTTGGCATAAAAGTTGTTAGTGTAGGAAATTCCACAATTTTTTTAGGTGTCATTGACATCATCCCTAGTAGACATAATAAAGAAACCACAAAAAGAAGACACTGAGTTGCAGAAAAAGGCAGAGTTGGTTCAGAAGGGTATGCTACCTATATTTAGCATTGATAAAGATTGTGTTTTGAGGTTTGGTAAGAGATTATGTGTGACTTTTGATTCACAGTTGAAGAATGAGTTGTTATGTAAATATTATAATTCTCCATTTTAAGTTCATCCTGGTAGTACTAAGATGTATAGAGATCTTTGGGAGTATTACTAGTGGGATGGAATGAAAAGATATATTTTTGACTTTACTGTGAAGTGTTTGACTTATCATTAGGTTAATGAAAAGTTGAAGTTACCAAAAGGGATGCTTTAGCCTTTACCAGTGCCATAGTGGAAATGCGAAAATATATCCATGGAATTTATTATGGGATTACCAAAGACAGCTTGAGGTAATAATGTAATCTGGTTTATTTTTGATCGATTGATTAATCCTCTCATTTCCATCCTATTCGAGATACTTTGTTTCTAGATAAAATTTCTTGGTTATATGTTAAATATATAGTTAGGTTCAAAGATTTCCCCACTCTATTTTATATGATCATAATCCCAGGTTTACTTTTAACTTTTGGAAAGGCCTTCAGAAGTAATTGGGTACTGGATTAAATTTTAGTACACCTTTTCATCCTCAATCAGATGGGCAGCAAAAACAAACAATTCCAACATTGGAAGATATGATACGTGATTTCTCAAGGGATTACAAGGGAATTTGGGACCAAAATATTTTTTTGGATGAATTTTCATATAATAAATTTTTTATTCCAGTATACACATGGATCTACTTGAGCCATTATATTGAAAATGGTGTCGAACTCCAGCTTTTTGGGTTGAAGTAGGTGAAAGGAAGTTGATGATACCAAAATTGGTAGAAGAGATTGCAAAAAAAGTTCAATTGATTCAGAATCACATGATAAAAACCCAGAGCAGGTAGAAAGGTTATGCGGATAACTGAAGGAAGGATCCTTCTTTCGAGGTAGGTGATCCTTACTTTCTCAATTTTTATCCTTGGAAAAGTGTGATGCATTTTGGTAGGACGAGAAAGTTGAGTCCAAAGTTCATTGGATCTTATGAAATCCTAGAGAAGGTTAGAGCAGTTGCGTATAGAGTGGCTTTACCTCCAAGTTTATCCCAGGTACACAATGTTTTTCATGTTTCAATGTTGAGAAATTATATGCGGGATCCATATCATGTTTTTAGTGAAGAGGTAGTTTAGTTGGAATAAAATATTTTTTATGAGGAACAACCAGGACAGATTCTTGACCGTAAAGAGCAGGTGTTGAGTAATAAGGTAATTCATCAGGTAATGGTTTTGTGAAAAAACCATATGGTTGGAGAGGCAATGTGGGAATCTGAAAATTCTTTGAGAGATAAATACCCCCACTTAATTGATAAGTGAATAGAATTTTGGGGACTCAATTACCAAAAGGGGGGAATATGTAACATTCAAAGTAAATAAAGAATATGAAATTTTCATATTTATTAATATTTTTTAATTAAATATTAATTTTACATTAAATTGAATGCTATGTTCGATAGAATACCCAATACTCAAAAATGTGTTTCTTTGAAACATTACGTTGCACACAACATTGAGCATTACCGAAAAATAATATAATAATATTATTATTTTAAATGATAGTTAATATCTAGCCATTGTATTGGAGGGAATGAAAATAAATAATTACAATATGATTACACATATTCTTGAAATGTTTTTACATTTATACAATAAAATTTAGAGGCTTAAAATGTGAATAAATTCATTTTTAAGCACAAATACTCTAATTTTCTTTTAAAGCTGGATTTACCGCCTTTTGATGGAGAACCCTTTTTAAATATAGGTTGTGTTACTTTTATATGTTCTACTATACAAAATAAAACTCTTCTTTAGAATAGGGACATAAAAATTTACTTTGGGTAAATTTTTTATATTTTTCTGATAAAGTTCATTTTTAATGAATAGTGAATAATACTGCATTTTAATTCAAAACATCCTTTTCATCTAATTTATTTATATTGTTAGATTATTATTTTAATTGGTTTTAAAGTATAATTGGATTATATTCTTACCATTTAATCCAATGTTGGTTATTTTATGTAATTTTACTCTTATATTGGACATAAACAAAGCTCAATTTTTTTATAGGTATTATTTCTTAAAAACACGCTTTTTGGTTTTGACAACACGAATTAATTTTAAAATAATTCCTTCAACTTTTGTGTTTTTAATTTTCAAAAATTGATTCCATATTTGGAATCATGAGGTCTAGATTTTGTGAATAGTTAACTTTTATTTTTAGACATTATGAATAGTAACATCAATAAATATTTTATTTACCATGGCTAAAGAGTAAATCTGGTAAATAAGGGTAAAAATAATATTATAATAATATTAAATTACCATAACACGTTCCCTAATTCTATTGGATGATACATTTCCGACCATGGGAATCCTTGGGTCGATTTGGAGACCCCATGAAGCCACTTGGGAGTGATAATGACATTTTATATTAATTAATTTATAGTAAGGTAAGAATAACATAAACATATATATTTTAGTAAAACAATTGTATATGAGTTTATATAACTGATCTATTCTATTATAAATATTAATTTGAAAGATAAAAATATTTCCTACATCATGATATTTTATTTATATCATTTAGACTTTAAATAAATAAATTTAATTATGAAACAATGATGATGTAGTAATTTATTTGCTAACAAGGGATTCAAATAAATGATATTATAAATATTACAATAAATTTATTCTGAAACTTTTAATGAAAAAAAACGAATTTTAGGGACAATAATGACTTTTTATCATTGAATTAATTTTGGGTTTTCTAAATAATAATGTGGTTATGGATTTTTAAAAGTCTTGATATGAATAGTTTATAAATTGACATATATGAGTTTTTAAAAAAATTATTATTTTATAAAATGATAAAAGAATCCTAAAAATATATTATTTGAAAAAATGAGCTATATAATGTTACAAATATCATTATTGATCCTTTTTTGGTTGAATATAATTTTATAGTAAATATATTAACCATATAGCATGAATATATAAGAGGACATGGTAAAAGATAAATAAGTTAACAAAGGGTTAAATAAAAAGGTCAACGATTAAAAAATATCCAAAACCTATCCAATTCACATTGGATGATTTTATATATACTTATATTCACCTTATATTGAAATTAAATAAGTTTTGGACCTTTTGAAACCGAAAATAAATTTATACTAAAAAAATACTTTCAAACATTCCTGAAGAGCTCCTCCTCCCTCTTATAAAAGGCTACCACCTCTAACCCATTAATCACACCTCTCAATCCCCATGGATTTTAAAAAAACTACTCCATTAATCTCCCAAAATCTCTCTATTAATCATATAAGACTTAATTTTGGTTTAAGGCAATTTAAGAAATACTTTTGGTTCAAACCAAAGGGAGTCACCCAATTTAAAGGTAACGTCTTCCCTCACCTTCTCTTCTTTTATTTTACTTCTTCACTCCTTATGATTTTATTATTATTTGTTTACATAAAAACAATAGTATAATCAATATAATAGGTTTTTTAATGGTAATTATTCGAACTACACTTCCACACACATCCATCTAATGGATACAAACATACTTTTTCTTTGGACAACGAACTACTGCCTCACGAAACGATGATTGTTCAAATATCTCATAACACTTATTATGGTGGCCATTATGATGGAAATTTATTTATATGTGACAAATAGTATATTTATATTGTATTTATACCTCTTTATTTTTCATTTATATCATACCTTTATGGTTTCCATAATGGGTAAACACGATAATTTCATTTATGGAAGTGTGGACTACCGCCCCCTCAATGTGATATGACTCGTTCATGACATATATGGAACATATAAAGGATGGAGTTAATGAAATTATATATGATATTATAATGGAATTATAATATACCTATGTATCATTATGTTTTCATTCCATTAAATATGAAATAGAAATGAAAGATGCATTTACGCGTATGTACGACTTACCGTCTCCATGAACGCTGCATTTCATTTCTTATTTCCAAATGTTATGTACTGTTATAAATACATATATATATTGTATATATATGATATATATGATATATATATCATGAATTTAATTATGGAGATACTGGAATTTTGACCTCATGGACAACTTGTATTTATAAGAAGTTAATTTTTGACTCAAGTACCTAATATCGAAAAAACAACCGTTATTAACTTAAATTATTATGTAATGTTTATAAAATGGTAATTAGAGATATAAAAGGAATAATAAACTTGAATAAGGTTCTAATTAAAGTATAAATTAACTTTAGTTTATTATTCAGGATATTAATGAACGAACAAATCAAGTCGGACATGAGGTAGGGGACTTCATCTCAATCTCCTTTCATTAAGGCATACTTTGATTTATACACTATTTTCTTTTATACGACGTATAAACCCAATTGAATTTTACTTTTATTAAAAAGGAATCTTCTTATATGAAGTGTTTTACTAAACAAAAAAAGAATGTTTCTTTTAAACGTACATGATGACAACGACCTTTCCGCCGCCTCGAGCATTATTTGATAGTTAACTTCTTTAACAAGCCGTAATGTTTTTAAAAGGAAAACAAATACCACATACAAGTTTTTATGTATTTTGGTATTGAAAATGGTTTTGAGAATGGATTTATTATGTTAATATGTTGAAATTTTATATTGTTATTGTAATGTGGAAATTTTATCTTTCTTTTATGCTTGCTCATGTGTTATAATTATTTTATGGTTCTTGGGAATTGTTAATTCATACGGGTGATTCCATGATAAACCTATGGAGGGTGAGCCCTAGATAGATCTCTAATGAATTGGGTAACTTGAAAGAGGTAAATGTTAAGGTTTCTCCTAATTTATTTATGGAATATATTGTGATGGGTATTCCAAACGTAACTCCCCACGTAGCTTTGAAAGCTACAATGTAAGTATGTTATGGATGCCCAAAGTTACCATTATGATTTAGGATTTCATTATGTTATTCATAAATATTTTGATTTAATGTGGTATGTTAATGATATTATGTATTGTATGTATTGATGGACTAATCTTTTCTTTCTTTATTTTGTAACCTTTACTAAGATTTTATGCTTGAAATGTTTTTCAGAGGGAATAAGGCAGGGTAAAAGAAAGGAAGAATTTAGGAAGATTTATATCCAGAAAATAATTTTTTTCCTTTAAGAGTTTTTGTTTTATAAAAAAATGGATACTGAGTAGAAGTGTCTACTTTGTAATATTTGAGATGTAATGTAATAGTTAAGGCCTAATTCTCTAAAACTCTAAACCTGAAATGATTGACAATGAGAATTCTTGACTTAACTCGAGATTATGTATTGTCTAAGGCTAGGGCCTTATAGTCAATCTGACACATGATGTGGTCATTATGACTCGATGTTCATGTTTTCAATATATATGTTACATTTTAGTTTAAAACGCCCATCACATCACCAAAAACGATAAAATAAGATAAGATTTTTCTCCTCCTATTATCTATTATTACATAATTAATTTCCTTATAATTTTTATCTTATACTTATTTAGATAATTTTCACATAGATAATGTATTAAGATGAACAAGAAATGGCCTGACAGTTGAAGACTTGTTCTAAAAAAATAAAGTCCAATTGAATTGAATCCCATCCATAGTGACTTTTTATCACTACATATGATAGAAAATTCTATAGTACCTATATTTAGAACAATAAGAAATGGAATGATTTTAAAGAATCAACCAAAAATCAATATGATACATGGTGTTCATGGAAGGACTCAAATCATATGTTTTTAGTTTAAAATTGGAACTTTTTTAAATATGTTTCTTTAATAGTATTACTAGCTTAATAATTTTTTTCTTATGCAGGTGAATTATTTTTCTTGAGAGGGGGTGATTTTTCAGAAAAATAGTGACCGTAGATTAGGGGATAAAACAAAAGAACATTGATGTTTTTTAATGTCTATGATAATTTTTACTTACTCATGTAATTGTAAAAACCAATGTTTGAAATGTATTTAATATGGTTTTTTATTGTATTTGTGTTATAAATTTTATTTTATTTAAATTATATATTTGGAATATGTATCTTCTGTTTTCTGTTTTGTTGTAGTGTGATGCAATTTTAATATCACACTAAAATAGTATTCCCCTTTATCAGTGCTATTGAATGTTCTAATGATATATTAAAATTTCAAACATCCCTATATCGCTCTTTTGACAACATCCTGTCAATGGTTGGTTAACCACCTACATGATAAATTGACATCTCGACACTTATAACCATCGTCAGGGATGAATATTATAGATTATATATAACATATGAACATTCATTATAATCTTATAGAATTAATTCTACTCTTTTATAATGTATTTTATCAAAATAAGTGAAATCAAAACAAAACAGGAAAATTTAATGAAAAAATGATATCAAATCAATTCACGTTTAAGAAAGAGTGTTATAAAATATAATCTAATAATTATAATGGATAAATAGTGGAACAAATAAACATAATTATCTTCTGGAAACATTTTTTTAATAATCTCATGTTTATAATTTAGGAGTCACAAAAAGAAACAAAATAAAGTAGGAATTGAGGTAAGGGTATTCTCGAACCCTACTCCTTTTTTTTAGGTTTTCCTTATTTCATGTCAATTTATGTATATATTTTCCTTTAATGATTCTTAAATATAATTTCATTATTCATCCATTTTTAGGGATATAAATTTTTCCAAATTAAGTTTTAATCCAAATACAATGATTTTACAAAAATACATTTATTTCCTAAAAAAATCTGTAACTCTTTATGTGCTGTTTAATATCTAAAGAAAAATAATATTTTATTTCAAAGTATGATCAAAGTTTCTCAAAGTTTATTCACGATTTTATACTTTATGAAATCCTTATAAAACACGTTCTGTTCCATGGTTTATTTTATGATTATTATTGTTATACATTCTGTGTGACATGCATGATTAGGTAAATATTATGATCTAAAAGGTGGGATTGGAATTATATATCCCTCCAATTCATTGGGTAATGCGATGTATCTCATTATTTAAGGAGTATTATACATGAATATGATGCCACCTTTATTCGAAATAATAATTTTATGATTATTCACATATTTTATAAGTGAATATGATGCTAGATTTGTTCACAACTATGTGTCGTATTTGACCAATGTTAAATGATGCTTCATTTTTATGAATGTAAACATTCAATTCCTTTTTCAAATGTATCCCTCATGATTATGATGATGATCCTATGATAATGATATGATCACCCGTGTTATATTGATTCATGTCCCATATTCATCCTCTCAATGGGAATTTAGCTCTCCCATTTATTTGATGTATATCCTCAGATGAATACATGTACTAAGAAGAATGTGATCTTTTATAAGGATAAAGAAAATGTCTTTAAATATATGATTTTGTTTTAATATGTATAATTTATTTATGATCATGATATTCCAAATATACTAAAGCTTTCAATATTTTAATGTTGAAGTATTATATTTTTTATCTTTTAAATGATATAATAGTCATGCAAGAAAAAGTAGGGTCACTATAATGAGAACCGTATTAAAATAATTTTTGAGACTCTTAGAGAAAAGGAATTATATGGGAAATTAATTATGTGTGAATTTTGGCTCCATGAATTTTTTTCCTGGACACATTGTATCTAAGGATAGAATATTTATCAATCATTTGAAGAACATATTGGTCAGATAGTGTCCTACACTGACTAATATAATTGATATACATAGTTTTCATGTTGTAGCACATTACTATGAGTAATTTGGTTAAAACGTTTCCCAGTCGCCCATCCCATTAACCAAGTTGAAACATAAAAGGGTTAAATTTATATGGTATAAGGAATGTGAAGAATTTTTTAAAGAGAAAAATAGTAGATTGATTAATGTATTGATAGTTTCTTTACTTTTAAGAAAGGAAGGATTTTTAAAATATAGTGATTCATTGTAGAAAATAATGGGTTGCGTTCTTATAAAGAATGATAGAGTGATTTCATATGAATTATGGTAATTGAATATCCATGACCAAAAATATGAAACTCATGACCTTAAGTTGTTACTAATAATATTTTCCTTAAAGAGATGTATGAACTATCTCTATAGTGAAATATGCAAAATATATAAAAACTATAAAAGTTTGAAATATATTTTCTTTCAGAAAGAGGTGAGCATGAGGAAATGAAGATGGTTGTAGTTACTCAGGGACTATGATTGAATGACATACTATAACCTTGGGTATGAAAAAAAGGTGGATAATGCATTGAGTCAGAGGGAACAAGGATTTATGACTACGAAGTGGATTAGTAATTATCCTTTATACAAGGATCTAGTAAAGAAGGATATAGTAATTTTTAGCTAAGGGGATCTATCATATATATTAGGAGCGATTGCTAGACCATATTTACAAGAAAAGATATGGAAGTATGGGTAGGATTATAAGGATTTAAAAAGGTGTATTGAAGCAGAAAACGATGGGAAATTAACATACTTCATCTATAAAGATGGATTGTCGATTTTTGGAAAGAGGTTACATGTTCCACCAATAACTTAACAAAAGAGAGAGTTACTAGAAGAGGCACAAAGCTCAAATTTATCTATACTTCCTAGTAGTATAAATATGTATATGGATTTAAGAGAATTTTTTTGTTGGGACAGTATGAAGTGGGAAACTGCATATTATGTGTCTAGATGCTTAGTATTTATCAATTAAAGTATGAAAGAAAATATCCTAATTTCATATTGAAACCTCTACCTATATCTATATAGAAGAGGTATAATATTACAATGTCCCTTTTTATAGGAATTATAGAAACACCAAGGAAAAATAACTCTATATGAGGCATCATTGATCACATTACCAAGTCTAAACTACTTTTAGAAGTAAGGGAAGACCTACACCTTGATTTCCTTGACCAAATCTATATTAATGAAATCATGAGACTTCCTGGGGATGCTTTATCAGTTCTATATAACAGTGACCCTTAATTCACATGGAAAATATGAAATATTCTTCAAAAGGATCTCTAATGTACATTAAAGAACCACTTATCACCCCAAAATCGATAGACATTATAAAATGAAACTTTATATAGTAGAATACAGTCTAGAACCATGTTCTCTTGACTTCCATGGAATATGGTATTAGTATTTACCTATGGAAGCATTTTTATAAAATAATAATTTTAATTCGATCATCTATATGGAACTGTATGAGGCATTATGTGGGAAGAGATATTATAATATAACTTGTTGGAGAGAATTTGGAGAAATGAAATTAGTAGTCCTAGAAATTTCAGAGGAGACAACTGTGAAAGTACATACTATCGTGGATCATATCAATATAGATTAAAGAAGATATAAGAACAATGTAGGTAATCAAAGGATAGATTTATAATTTCAAGTGGGGGATTATGTATTCTTAAAGGTGTCACCATGGAAAGGATTTGTAATATATTGTAAAAATAGGAAGCTAAGGCCATGGTACATTGGGCCTTTTGAAATATATATATAGTCGAAGATGTAACTTACTAATTAGCCATTCCACCCAACCTTTATAAAGTACTTGAAATATTTCATTTTTCATTATTGAGGAAATAAGCACTCGATCTAATAAATATACTTATATACGAGGTAATAGAGTTGTAACATTATTTGTATTATAATGAAGAGTATATCCATAATCTTGACACTAGAGAGATAGTGTTGTGGAATTGGAATTCTCGATAGGTGAAGGTCCATTGGGGAAGTCATAAACCATAGGTTATAAAAAGAAAGACTATATAATATACGAGGAATGAGTAAAATTAATTTTTTACCATATTAAATGTATCCAATTTCATGGTTGAAATTATTTAAGGGGGTATAATTTAATACCTAAGACCCTACTATAGTTGGTAAAAATTACATTCAAAAACTATTACATATTATTCTCTATAAAGAGACTATTCATGAATTTCATTAAAAATTAAATTTTAATTATAATTCAACCAAATTAAATTCATTATTGGATTTAGAATTTAAATATTATCTTAATAATAATTTTTAGGATTTTTCTAGAATTGTAGATATTTAATTAAATAGTGAAAAATATAGTTTTTATCAAAATTATAACTTATATGGATTTATTATTATATAAAAATGACTTATAAGGGTATAAAACCTTTTAATTGATCAAATATGTATATTATATATAAAACTATACATTTTAAAAATACTATGTTGAATTTAGAAATCATATGATTAACATTTTAAGAATGTAAGTAATATTATCTAATAAAAATAGTTTTTTTGTTTTCATTGAATTAAATATTATATTGGAAAAATTTTGTTTTTTATTTATTTGAAATACACATGAATTTTATAATAATCCAATTTATATCAGTAAAAACAATACATTAATAATTTTACCCTGCACATAAATTTTATGCTTAAAAATTGGGTTTTTCTAAAAATGGGTTTTTACGCGTTACAAAACAAATTTTACAATTGATTTTTCCTAAAAATAGAGATTATATCGGATAAAATGGATTTAATATTTAGAATCAATATGTATAATTTTTTTAATAAGGTCCATTTTATTTTTAGGCATAAAAAATGATTCACTTAGGTAAAAAGTAGTTACCACAGTAAAACCAAAAATGGTAAAAGTAATATGTCTAGGGGTAAAGAGTATAAATCATGTTAAAAAAATTTATAATGGATTTATTGAGATATTTTAGACCTTATATCATGATATAATTAATTATTTCCATTTTATCCACTTTACAAGTGAAACATGTTCTATATTTATATTAATTTGAAATATTTAAATCATTGCATTCTCGCCAATTAAATAAGGATCCCCTAACCAACCTTAAAATTCCACTCAAAAAATTTGGTTTTATCTTAAAAATATACCATTATTAACTCACCTATAATCCTATTTCACCATCTTAATCGTTTGGTAACAAGAGATTACTCTAATCCCTCTCTTTCTAAAGAATCCTCTAAGGCAAAGCCCAAGTCCTCAATATAAGTAATAATTCTCTCAAATTTATTTTATTTTATTTATTTCATTTACAAATATATCATTTTAATTCATAAATAATTAAATTATTATTTTTATAGTGATTTTTTTGATAATGGAATAAATATTAATCCCCTTCTCCCATTTCACTTATGTAAAATAAAAATGACATTCGTGCGTGTGTGCACACTACCTCCTCCCTAAAGCATCATGTTTCATTTTACTTGACCAAATTACATGAAGGGTATTAATTTTTTATTTAATAAATAATTATTATATTTTGAATATATTTTATATTATTCAATTATAAAACATATTATACATCTATCCCATTCAATGGAAAACAAAATCATCAACCATGCGTACGTGCGGACTACCACCTCTATGGAATGTTTGATTTCCATTTTTTTCATCACTGCCTTTAATGGATATCCATGAGAATGAGTTTAATGGATAAATATTTTCTTTATGAATTTATTAAATTTATCTAATGATAAATTGGACAACCTATAAATAATATGATTAATCAACAACTATAGAAAATTCAACCATCGAAAAGAGTGTTCTTGGAGAAAAAAATGATTCCTTCAAACCATGTAATAAAATTTTATAAGTTTTATCCTTATTATAATTATTTAAAATTATTATATATCACACTAATAAAAACTAAATAATCTCATTTTTTATAATTATTTTACAACTAAATCACTTCATAATCATCCATTTATTATGGTATGTTTTTGGTTTGGTTCGGTTTAACAACCTAAAAGAAAAATGATATAACTTTATGTCATAGATGAATATGGAAATTTAATTTTTGATAATATATGATAAAAGTAAATAATAAATAATTATTTTTTTATGTAATTTTAATATTGTTATAAAACTAATTTGTTATGTTTCCAATGTTTGTTTCTTAAAAATAACCAAAACATGCTCATCGATAATTTCATCTTTAAGGATCGTAAAAAAATTCCCATTGAATGAAATTATAATGTAATAAATAATTATAATTAATAAATTCTAGTACCTTTTATGATATATTAGTGAAGAGAAAATGGATAAGAATGAATAACAACACCACTATTATGAAACTGCTTTAAAACGATCATATTTTCTCACACTCAATATTGAAAATTGATAATAACTAAATAACATACTCATAGAGAATGATTATAAATGATCATAAAAAATTTATAGGTATGAATAAGGTAATAAAATAGGTTACTGAGATATTTATTTTTTTATTCAAGATGTTATAGCACATTCATATAAATTATATTAAAGTTAAGGGTTCTTTGTCATAAATTTCAATTCCTTAAGACATGATTATGTTATACATATTTTTTTATATTTCATGGTGTACTTAGTACCCCTTAAATATTTCATATCATTATTCTATCATTATTCATGGTATTTAATTTTATATTTTAAATTCTATAATTCAATGCATTTTTATCGAAATGATACCTAAAGCCGTCATAATGCCCAGAAATCCAAAATTTTGGGAAGTAAAATTTTTTATGTGTTTTTCCAAGAAATTATATCTCTGTATAGATATAGGAAATTGGATGTGGTTGTGGATAATATGCACCTAGGGGTAATCAACCTAAAAATATAGTTGATTATCATCTCAATATTCACTCAGTGGATGATGAGTTGGCCTAAAATTTCACACCTTGATAGACTCTCCTGAGGGATATTCATTGGATAACTCACAAACTCCTTAGAAATATTAATGAAGGATTTTTCTAGTAATAATTCGGTATCCTACCATTTAAATCTATTAAACTTAATTTATATCTTATATTTATAACCAATAACGTTTAAGGTTCCCTCTCCACACCTTTTCTATATATTTTTATAAGGGCACTTCCGATTACATTGAGAATGCATCATAATTTCTATGTTGAATGTGATATATTCTATTAGAAAACCACATTATTCCTTTTATTTTTTGGGGAAATTATTTACTAAACTATACACCTTTACTCCATATAGTTTTATTTTGAGATATACTAATATTAAAAGCTATTCCATTTATTGAATGGGGAAATATTGACACTCTTTATACTTGTTATTTCAATATAGATTTTTATTCATCACTAAGGAATGTTGTCTATGAACTATATAGTTTATTCATTCTTTCATATGGTGAATGAATTGGAATTAATTATTGAGGTATGAAACAATATATATATATATATCCCCTCGATACATCGGTAGATCTAATGAGGCAAACTAGCTTGGATATTGAAATATTCCATACTTTTTTATGTATGATTTCTTAGCACAAGGCCTTGAAAACATGTTTATGATGTTGGAATTATTCGTTATATCAGTACGGTTTCAATTTATATTATCCATGTTTTTATTTATTCTCATGGATATATTATACCCCCGGTTTCATTTGATTATGGAATTAATTCTTTAATTTATTTTTTATAGATAATTGATTCCCTGATTATGCTATGATAGATTCCACTGAATTCTACTCCTTACTGAGAATTCAAGATCACTCTTATTTTTTTACATTCCCTATGTGTAATTTTATCTAAGTGTAACTAAATATGTGGGATAACCACATAGTTTGGAAAAACTATGTGCATATTGTGTGCTTCACATATGATACTCTTTGTAGGCTTCATGGTTTAATATTGTGGGCCACATGGTTTCAAGAAAACCATTCTCTCTTTATAGACCCTCCAAACGTGGATTTTCTTTCTCAAGCACTCCCAAAACATGATGATACATCCAAGGGGCTTCTAAGGCCTTCAACCATGTCAAGAAACAAAAAATAAAGTGTTCCAATTATTAGAATTATGTTATCAATCTCAGTTCAAATAACAACCCATCACTAGTAGAAATCCTACCTATACCAACACATTGATACCAATGGTTTATAAAAACTGTTGGTATAGGTCCCCTTTCTCGATGGTTTTTCCAAACCAGTGGAAAAATCCCACTTTGAGACCACTTTTCCCAATGGTTTTGAAAAACCTTTGGGAAAGGGTATGGATTTCCCAACAATTTTTCCAAACTGTTTGGAAAATCCCATTTTCAGACCACTTTTCCCAACGGCTTGGAAAAATCATTGTGAATGGGTATGGCATTCACAAGGGTTTTTCCAAACTATTGGGAATAAACCGTTGGGAAATGTTATGGATTTCCCTACAATTTTGCAAAACCACTGGGAAAATCCCACATTGGGACAACTTTTCCTAATGGTTTGGAAAAAATGTTGGGAAAGGGTATGGATTTCCCAATGGTTTTTCCAAACCGTTGGGAGAATCCCACTTTGGTACGACTTTTTTCCAATGGTTTAGCAAAACTGTTGGGAAAGGGTGGGTTCCGATACCAACAGTTCTGAAAACTATTGGGATATGTACCCTTAATTTTTATGAATTATTTTATCAAATATCATCAAATAAATAAATATATAAATTACATAAATACATACATATATATATATATATATATTTATCCAAATATATTCACAATGGTAGTTGTAGGATAATGGTAAAGTCTTTAATATATAACCCATAGGTTGTGGGTTCAAACCTCCAATATAATTTTTTTTAATTTACCTATACCAATGGTTTGGGTAGCCATTGGGTGATTTGGTGTGGGGATAGATCTATCCCAATAGTTTGGAGAAATTGTTGGGAAATACATATCCCAACAGTTTGAAAACTATTGGTATAGGTCTATACGAACGGTTTTCAAAGCGTTGGGATAGGTCTTTCCCAATGGTTTTCCCCAAACCATTGGGATAGGTCTATCCCCAGGAAAATTCACCAAATGGTGGCCCAAAACATTGGTATAGGATTTACCAAAGGTTTGGGAGCCTATACCAATGGTTACAAACCGTTGGGATTGGTAATTTTTCAATTAGTGCATCTAATAAATTATAAAAGTCCAAATTCCCTCGAAATTTCACCTCATCCCCAAATAGAGGTCATTACAACCTCCCGACCATAGAACTACTCATCCCAGGGAAGCCTTTGAGAACAAAAAAAAACATTATCCAACCCATGATGGTAAGGAATTTTCATTCAAACGGTTTCATTGTGTTTCCAAACACCCATCACACCTAAATAACTACATAGAACATGGCACATAAACCATCGAAAACTGAGATAACTCTTGTCCTTCAAATGAAACACCAAAACAGATCTTACCTAATACCATTTAGTTAGGGACATGGGAACATCATCATATCTTTAAAAATAAGACAAAGTTGATCCCCACCTTAGGTTTTAACACCATAAGGGGCGAATTTCAAACCATGGTTCCTCCATATTCGAAATTTCATATGCAACACGCCTCAAGAGTTCTAATGATGCTCCCAGCATGATTCCTTCAACTGGGTGAACCAGATTACATAAAAGGTCATATCTGGGACCTCCTAAATAGAAATAGTAAAATCCAAATCAACAAAAAATGATCTAGTCATGAAATATTTCATTGAAAGAAAAATAAGACCTTAAAACCACACTATAGTTAACATGACGATGGGTTTAATTTTTTTTCATCAACCATACTCATCAAATAAGATGAATAATAAGTCAATCCACCTCCTAATGACCTTTCCCAAAAAACTCATCCTATTTATTTCCATCTAAACTGCAATTACATCTTCTAAGTCACCTTGCATCCACCACAAAAATAGCATATGTTGTCCATACCTAATGTTCAGTGATTTTTCATGATCAAACCATTAATTGACCATTTAATTTCATCATGCCACCATATGAATAGTGGTGCAACCCCGATCCATCCAACTGGAATCATCATCCCTTCCTAAATAGAAACTCTGATCCCAACAAAAGCCCAGTATATCCTCAACTTTATTAAAATAGTGTCCACGGAACAAACCTATGGTAGTCCATACTCCATGTTTACAAGTGAGACACTAGACCAAGGCCACAACATCCACTTCAAAATATTTATTGAGACTAGAGCAGAATCTACATAGTAGTCGAGTCAAATAAAGGAATAGATGATTCCCAAGAGAACATACAAGGCATTCCTACTTGGGAACCCAAGTATAATTCACTACTAACCAAGACTCAATAAGAACCACATCCCCAGAATTCAATATACATAGAGACAACTTATCAAGCCCAACAACTTTTTAAAAAATTAGTGTGACGTAAGACCAACACTCTCTTAGTACATAAAGGATTATTCAAAGATAAGGGACATGCTCACATCTTAGAATAATACACTATTATGATTTAAACAGTTTCTATATAACCAAGAAAACCCAAAGGAACAGTTGAACTAATACCAGTGTACCACTAGAAAGAAAATATTCCTCACCTACCGACACATCGTCAACCGAACCATGATTCATTTACCAATCAATGCATCATGTGACTGCTCAAGATCTACCATCTAAGTCATATATCACTGACAATGTTTCCTAAGGTTTAATACACAAACAATCTTTATAAAAACAATGCTACTGAGAAAGCACCGACATAATTTAAACTTGAAAACCTAAAAGGCATTCCATCAAGACCAACCTTTTCCCAAAGATCCACCTTGGTTGTGCTCCTTCTACTTAGAAGGAAATGTTTTTCTAGAATTTACATGAACATACCTACCTTAGGAGTGTCCTAGTAATCAAAAGGAAAGATAGACCATCCACTCATAAGTGTGCTATCAAAACCATCTTGAATGCATGTGTGGCCCTCCTCCGAGTCATGATTACCACGTCAAAATACCAAGGAATTTGGCATGAAAACCAGAACCAACCTGATCAACATGTCAAAACACCCAATTATTAGGGAATTCATCTAGAGAATTAGGACAGACTTGATTCCCATTAATTCCCCAGTCACTCTACTCTGAAGATGACTTGAGAAAACGCTCAACAACTCAAGTCTCAATTATTATACCAAAATAAACTATTTTGTTACAACATCAAGGAAAAAGACATGTACTATAGAGACCCTAAAATTTGAAAATATCATTACATGATTTTAAACATCATATTTCAAGCCACAAATCATAAATTCTAGTCTATTTGGAAGACTAGGTACATAAAACTGAAAACATGGGACTAAATAAAAGATTTTTTTATTTATCACCTATTAAGTGATCCTAACATCCTTTTTCCCTTATATTAGCATTGGATAACCTAGGGATATCATGAAAAAATAGATGACCTAAAAATCCCAGTATGTGAATAAATATTAAAATAATTCTCATCAAATGAGTTTAAAGGCATAACATAATGGTATGAAAAAGCATGAAACATGATTAAACATATAGAATCATAACGTATAGAACATGTGTTCATTTTATCATGGAATATTATTAATGTGGAAGAAACATAAAACATGACTCTAGAACAAGTCAAGGATCATTTCAAATAGAGGAGCACAAGTCAAGGCTAACCACCAAGATCGTTTCACATAGAGCATGAGTCAAGGCTAACCACCAAGACCATTATACATGATGTCTCATTAGATTAAACTTTACCCAATGCATTGGAGATATATATGGACTCACAAATCATAAAAGTTTCATGAATATGTGTTCCACATGAAGAATCATACATAAGTAATCTAACGTAAACATCAGGGTCACCCATGGTAAGAATTGTGTATCATAATATTGTCAATAAGCATAATAAATTGCTGTATCATAAAAGTGTCCACGAAAGAAAGGAATTACATAATAAATGTAAATTAATAAAGTAAAATAGTAATATATCATGATAAGTTACTTAAATCTGAAGTGATAACATGTAAAAGAGTATTTAAGAAACTTTTGGGATGAAAACATTTTAATGCGGTTTAAGAAAAATATTAAAGATCAGTTAAAACTGAAAAGGGAAACATCTTTAATATAAAACCAGAAGTGAACCAAGAAGGTTTTGATAAAAAATTAGTTGTTTTATAAAAATAATGGTGGATTAAATAATATTATGGACTACACTTTAAAATGGGTAAGAATTTGGGATGTTCGCTAAAATCAGGCTTACTTATCAGAAAGAATTGTGTAGGTATTCTTATAAAAACATGTCTATCCCCAAAAATAAGGATGAATGGATATTTATACATGAATTAAGAACATATAAAAAGAATTTATAATATGTTCATAAAAATAATGTATAATTTAATTTGGGTAAAAAGAGAGGTAGAGTAACCCGAAGGCATAAAGGAGGTCCGGGTAGAATCCCTTAACTTATATTTAAAACGGTTTTGCACTTGATCTTATTGTCCTGAATAATCAAATTAGATTCATTAATTAATAATTTAGAACCTTTTATACATTTATTTTATTTATTATAAATTTATTAAGATCATTTATGGACTTTTAGATGAGTTACAAGGTTCAATTTAATATTTCTTGAGTGCTCATTTTCTTAATTTTCATGATCAACTCAGTTATATAAGAGTATGTAATTTCATGTAAAATGGGAATTGAAGTCCAGAATTGAAGTTATATTTTATTAATGATCTTACATAAGGTTAAATGATCATATATGTAATTTGGTGATTTTGGGGGAGGATGAATAATTAGATAAACTTTAATGATAATCCCTTGGATTATTTTAAGCGGTTTTGCTCACTATGAACTTGTTTTGAATTATTATTTATTATCAAGTGTGCATAAATATTATAGAAAATTATATAAGATAAAATACATATATTATTATCTATTTGAACAAAAAAATGGTTTCATGACTAGACATCAATATGGTAAAATAAATGGAAAACACGTCGGCCTTGAATGCGATAAAACAACACATATCAAAGGGTGTTTTCTTCTCTAAAAAAGGTGGGTAAAAGAGAGATGATGATTAATTAATACATTATAATATCAAAATTTCAGTAGATTTATGCTACTGTGGTTTTAATACCTTTTAGATGAGGGTCAGAGAAGATAGAAAAGAAAATAAAGTGATATGAATGAAATTAAATGAAATAATGGGTTTACCTATTGATTTTAACCTCATTGAGAGCCTCCTTTGGGTATTTGTTTTGTTCTTTTATTAAGATAAAATTCTAACAGTTGTTGGAGAGGGTCTTGAGAGATATTTTATCCGAATTTAGACAATAATCAAGTTTTGAGAGGTGTGAGGAGCAGAGGTGGTGAGGGGTGGCATTAATAGTGAAGGAGATGGGTGATTTCTAATTATTTAATTCATTGATTTTTTTAATTTTCTCAAGACAATAAATAGTGACAATTAATGAGACTACATATAGTAATTAGATCATGTGAATTAGAACCAATGATTCTTATATCATCATAACATTATCCATGACTCCATAATTCATGTATTTAGCATGTACGCCAAATTATTGTATTTTACTATTCACAAACAAATTCATGTATTTTAGAAAAAAATAAACATAATCATTTTTCAATGTATAGAATTCAACAATTTAGTACATTTTTTGAAAATAATTTTCTAAATATGGGTAATTTAATTTTTATTTAAAATCATCATTTACTTGGAAAATACATATTTAAAAATACAACTGATTTTATAACACTTTGAAAAATTAATTAAGGTATCATAACATTATGTTATAATCATAAGACACTAAAATAATAATTTATGAATAAATTTTATAAAAATAAATTTTCTTTTAAATTATTAAATTAATCATAAAATTTTAATTAAATATTTGTGACTTTCACAAATACCAACACTTAATTAATAATTTTTAAAATATTTACTTAGTTATACTATGACATAATTTTATCATATTTTCACTTATAATATTGATATATTTTATTTATACTTTCATTGGTGAGGTTACTATTCAATTTTTTGGTTTACTATTCATAAGTTCCATGTTACTATTCCAAAGGTCAAGTTATTATTCCTCTGGTATATGTCCTTTAACATCTATAAAAGACTTTTATTTCATTAATTATTCATTTATAATGTTTTATTGTTTTATTAATGTAATTTTCATGATTATACCATATGAAATAATTATAGGAAGGTAATTTCCATTAATAAAACTTTGAGTCGTTACAGGTACCACATATACCAATGCATACTACCCTGATATTTCATTAGAAACAGAACATCCCGAATACTATACATATTATTTCTCTCCTATGCATTCAAGTACCATATTGATCATAAAATAAATTTATTCCAAATTTATATTTCCTATATGACTATAATTCAATTGATAACATCCCGAGTCACCCAAGGAATGAAACAAGGTCATGAGACCTACGAAACAACCGACCATGACCAAGGAATTTCTAACAATTAGAAACAAAGAATTACTATATTAACAAAACCATAAAAGGGTCAAGGATACAATGAAAACCTATATGAACAAGGGTGTCATTGTAAACTAAACATCCTATTAGGCACAATGACACCTGAATGACACCAAACGCCAGAAACTCATGGCCTTTAGTAAGGAACTAAATCTCTAAGGGTGCTACCTACCACATGATACCCCCTTAAAAAATAAAAAACATTGACCCTATCAGTAGGTCATGTCAAAATAATTTTCTAGGCTCAATAACCTATTATTTAATCCATTGATAAGAAGAATACAATGCCTATAGAAGATGCTCACATTTCCATTCCATGGAAACTCGAAGAGAATATTAAAGTGCCCTTACAAGAGGGTTTAAACTTAAGGACACCACTCTAGGTTCCATTTTAAAGTCACTAGGATGACTCACATTTAATCTTTAAACATTTTAAATGTTTAAAATAAAACATCAAGAAAAAATTATGAAACCAAAGAACTTGGTAAAATATTTAATTAGTGCACCAAGGAAGAATACACAAGTCTCGTAAAAGTTCTTTTTATCATATAAGGTGACCTACACGGGTCCCATTATTCCATCTTGGGTTCATCAAAATACATCCCAATATCACATTATTAACTCATAATGTTTCAAAACACCTGTAGGTAGTTATATCATAAAAACATGCCCCAACATACCAACTTGGGGCCAGTTGTTTATTTTAGAAATTAATCTACATATGTGAGTTCAAAATTAAAATTGTTTTCACATTTCCAACCATTTCCAATTATTAGAAATAGTCATATATATAAAGGATCAGTCATATGGGTGGACATCCATTAATCTATAAAGCACCCATACACTTTACATGATATAATTTGTCTACCATTTATCTAAATCAATTCAATTTTACATTTAAACTTTATAAGCCTTTATTTTTTTTACATTGGTATATACATATGTATAAAGCTAAAATATGGTTTGAATAGATATGTTACTTTTTCCTATTTGTAAGGTTTCCACACACCTTAAAATGAAAATTGGTTCCAATTTAATCAGAACAAATAAATGTAGCCCATTCCACCATTTACATGTTAACAACAAAATTATGCATGTCAAAACTATTAATAAACATAATGAAACATGATATAAACATATAATCATTCTAATACACTCAAAAGAACATTATATGAAAATATATGGTAAATAAAACCGGAAACATGGAATATTATTACATAATCATAGAAATAGATCAACATTCTAAAATCAAACAGCCAAGCATGTTTTATAAAATGGCATTCCAAAGAAACAAAAAGAATAGAATATCACTACAGGAACACAATCAAGTCAATAAGAAAGCTAATAATTCAACTATATGGAATTGAATATGTATGGAATGTGATTTTTTATGAGCCTATAATGATTCATATAATTTCACTTCAATTAGATACTGAGCCAAGGTTAAGATACCATGAATTCATAAATCAATAAGCAATGGAAAGCACACCATTCACTCAAGGTGAACTCAAAATCAACTATAATATCCAACAACATGAACATCAATAAAAACCCTATACCCGTGGACATTTCCCCATGGGTGGGGTGATAAGTCCCAGACATGGATATTAACCATGCACCAACACATTTCTAGCTCATGTCTACCAGCCCAAAATAGTAAGATAGAGGAAAAATAAGGCTGTGATATAACATTGTAATGTCCTATCCCGAATAACCAGTAATACGATAGTTGAAAAGGTGGGTCTTGTGGTCTCATGTGTGACTCCCAGTATGTGAGAGACTACCGAATAGTAGTGAGGGTGTACAAAGGTGATAATGAGGAGACTATACCCTCATGATTAGAGTAGCACAACAATATAAAAGAAAATAAATATCATATAGAAATGGAAGTCATAAAAAATAAGTGACAGAGTAGAAAAATAATAATAGTAATCAAATGAATACACAAATATAGGGGAAACACCAATATACAACAGATGCATGCATGCACTGATGATAATACATAAACTAAATAATACACATGTAACTGGAAGTGATATTGCTAAAGACAAAAATAATAAAATAAATAAAATAGAAGACCCACAGGCGATCTCCATGAGCATCCTGAGCTCCAACTCGGTCCTATGCTCATAACTCATACGTACATGAAAACAAATCAAGAAATCAGTCATGGTAATGAAAATATAACATCTACTCAGGTACCAATGTGCAATGGAAGCCCAAGCAGAGTGTGAGATATAAATATCAATAGGATTCCACCGATGGAGTCAAGGACTAAATCCAGTCCATTAATGTAATTTAAAACAGTGAGAAGGTAATATAAATATATAATAAAACTAAATACCAAACAGTGATGAATAAATAAATACAAGTCAACTCAAGTTCTATCAGGACACCTGAACAACTCTACCTGTATCGTCTCACAACCAGAATGATGATAATATATGTAACCAAATATATAAATTAATGATATATAAATATTATAGTTATATATTATGTCCACCTATATGAACTAAGTGCACGATGAAACCTAATGGCCATATACCTAGAATAAAATTTGACGGTTAGACCCGGGTGTAATTTAGTCATGCATGACCAGTCAAGATGATCCTAAAAGTTCATGAAATATCGTACATTCCCTACATCCCAATAGAAGGATATAATTCATGAAAAAACACTCGGGATTGTGAGTGAGACACCATGGAAATATTCTAATCATGGTATGTTGTGCACAAAGCCCAACACTCAAACAATATCACTGGTGCGAGTTTCCATACTCCACACAATGCTCAAATAAAAAATTTGGGAGAGCTCAGTATTCTTATTCCTTGAGGGAGCGTAATCATACAAAATTATAAAAATATCAATGAGATAATATTAAAACTTTGTTACTCAGGAGAGTGGAATCATCCATTAGTATCATCACTAGGGACCAGGAACAGATAACATTTCATTAATCACATTTAAATAAAAATTCTACATTTCTCAGAGACTTTCTACCCTCTATAATTCATATAAGAATTTAAGAAACATAATCCATAAGTTTGGCCTTACCAAATGCCTTTCCATTCAAAAATTCCAATTCACAATAAGATCTTAATAAAGCATAACCAATGTCATGGTCATAGAAACCTTATAATCCATTCCATTTTCATTAAACCAATTCATTTAGGGGAAGGGAAAACATCTTTCACTGACCACTTCAATTAAACAACCCATCCAATTTACCTAAGAATGGAAAATTCATTTACCTGGATCAAGAGGTACTTAGAAGGTACCTTGGTCTAATATGAATTGACTACATGAGAAATACCTTTTATAAGGAAATACAAGCCCTTAAGAGGAGATTGGTTCAATTATAAATTTATATAAAAGGAGGTAATCTACATTTAAAACATCAAAGAGGTTGGTCACTATAAATCCCTCATATTTAACCATAACAAGAGTACAAGGTAACACAAACTCCACAAATACAAGCATAAAATGGATAACCAATCAATAATTTTCATTTTATAAGACAACATCGATCATCCATGGGGATTTATTATAACAACATGATAATGTTTGTCAAAAAATTCCTTTAGAATATTCAAACATCCATTCCAAAGGCATTACTCAATTAATCTAAAGAAATAATTTAGATTAAACTAACACACAAACTCGATCGGTGACTTCAGGATCCTGCGACGTTTAGAGATTTGTGGCATTTTTCCTCAGAAAAAACGTTTTATTGAAGTCTTATGGCAAGCCCTGCTTCCTGGATGGATCAAGACTAATATTGATGGAGCTTCAAAAGGAAATCCAGGCCCTGTGGGTTGTGGAGCAATTTTCAGAGACTATAAAGGTCACTTCCATGGTTGTTTCTATGGCAGTTGTGGGATCACCTCCTCCCTTGAAGTAGAGATGTTGGCTCTCATCCATGCCATCCGTTTTGTGAAGACTAAAGGCTAGAAAAAAATATGGATCGAAATTGACTCCACCACCATTGTTCAGGCAATTTGGAATGGGGTCGTTCAGCTCTCTTGGACCCTCACTGTGAGTTGGAAGATTTTACTGAACTCGATTCTCGATATCAGATATATTTCCACCCATGCCTACAATGAAGCTAATATGGTTGCAGATGGTCTTTCCAGCAAAGGGATCAGCCTGGACATTACGTGGTCTGATGAGTTACCAGATGATCTCCTCCCTCTCCTTTCTAAAGATTGTAATAAAATTGCCTCTTTCAGATTCTTGTAATTTTCTTTCTTGTTTTTAATAAATTTTACCTTTAAAAAAATTAAACTTACACATAATTAAATTCAATTCATATAAGTTTAAATGAAATTAAGGAGGGTCCATTATCATTTAGAAAAATAAATAAAAGGGGAAAATAAAATTATAGTATAAGATAAATTATTAGAAGGCCTTCAAGGCATTTAAAACAATTAATTAAAATAGACTATTCATGGTGAAATACCCAAGGGGTTTACATAAATGTGATCAACCAACTTTAATAAACAAAACAAGGTTCAATAGGCATGAATTAAGGTGATAAGACCAATTCAATATGAATTTATCAATCATAAGGCAACACCTAACAAAGTCCTATCTGTTCCACAACATCATTATTTATAAATCAATGAAACGTTAAAGAAAAAAAATCCATAAACAACCTACCTCATTTTTAGGACGTATCACGCATCCAATGAAAATATTTGAATTGATCCTATTTGGAAGAAATCTCAGAAATAATCATTCTTTTTAAAAATATGGCAGATTAATTGAAACCATCATAGAACAACTAAGAGGAGATTAAACAAAGAAATATTCAAAACTACTCTAGAGCTTACTGATGCAGGTCCATTGAGACTAGAAGCACTTGAATCTAGCTTCGGGCGGAAGAGTTATCATCGTACATAGGTTAGGCATGGTGGAGGGAAACACACATCTCAAAGAGAATCTCACACGACTGCTGGAGGAGAAGGAAAGAAGAAAGAGGATGAAAACCCAATTATGGTAATTTTAGATGTTTCACCCCCCAAACTTGGGTCACATGGTGTGGCCGCATGGTTTGACCAGACTATGCTCTAGCTGTGTGGTGCCCCATTCTTAAGAAACCATCACACACAGTTTGTGCTGCGCGTTTAACCTAACTATGCGAAAACCATGAAAAAAATATTTAAATAGTACTACCTAAGTGGAACCAACCATGTCGGATAGGTTCACAATTTTTAAAAACCATGTGAAACTGGTGTTCTTTATATTAGCACCACTCCATAGGCAGCATTGTTTACTGCTGGGGTAGCACAGTTTTAGGATAACCGTGCACCCTCTATAAACCCTAAAAAAATTGTAATTTCTAGCCCCAAAGATCCAAAAATATGATGATAACTCCAAGGGGACTCTTGGTCCTTCACCCATGTTAAAAACACATGCTATAGTGTTTCAATTCTTGGAATTACATTATGAAGCTCGGTTTAAAGAACATTTCATCCATGAAATTCTTAAAGTACAAATTTCCTCAGAATTTCACCTTGGAAAAAAAACATGGGTCATTACATAAATACCCATTTTCAACATGAAATAATATATATTCTGTGTAATGAAAAAAATTGGCTCCATGGTATGCTATATGAATCCAAATATGCTTTACTCATTTTGGACAGTAAATACTCAAACCATAATCTCACTCATTCCCATGGTACTTGACTTGAAAATCCCTAAAATATTTTTATTCCACTATGAAATGTTTGATAAAATCTATTTAATGGTTTCTTATTAAGTATAATATCTTATCTTATGTTTATTAAATCCCAAAAAAACCAACCACTTCTCTGATACCACTTGAAACGAACCGATCTAGAACTTCTATTGACTTGACCAAAATTACAGTATACTCCAAGTGTGTTCCACAATATCCAGAGGATGTTGAATATTTTTTAGGGTCTATGTTTATCATTGGGGAATAATTTAAAATATTTTATTGAAAAACTATAACAAAACTATATTATGAAAAAAATATAACATGACTTATCCATAATTTAGATGTTTTCAAAAATAAAGTAACAACCCATATTACCGGGAGAACCTTCTATGTTTATATGCTAATGTAAACTATCTTTATATATTTATATTAAAATAAAACATTATATATAGTTTATAATATAAATAACAATATATATATAATAATAATAATAATAATAAAATAAAATGACTCTATGATATTCCAAAATTCTCCCCTACCAATACCGGTCTCCAGCATTCCAAGTACTGATGGAGGTCTGAGCTGCTCTTATGACACCCAACATAATGTATGATGCAAGAAAGTAGTTATCCCTATATATCTAATTATACCTGAAAAGTGACTAGCAAAATTTTATATCCACTAGAGTGCATATATAGGGTTTGAGTATGAAGTCTTAGTAGGAACCAATAAGAGACCTTAACGTCCATAGATAAACAACCAAGTGTATACAAGTGGATGTGTATAAACTATATATATAAAAAATTAATCTATTGAAAAAAATTAACCAAAATATTATTCCATATAATCACTCAGTATACAATATTATAATTACAAAGGATAACTTCCACACCCCCATGAGGATCCAAAATTTATTTGAGATATTCATAGGATCTATATTTGTGGAAGCTCATATACAAGAATAATATATCCATACTTTTCCAATAGGGAATCTTTTCCACCAAAAAAAATCTATTATTAAGGGAGTACCACATCCCCCATCAAGAGGGAAAAATTATCAGTATCTATAAGAACCTCTATATAAACAAAGATGAATATTTTTTATGAATAATAATTAGGGAACCCCAAGACCCATCCCAAACATAGTTAGGGTACACTTAGTATCCATCTTAATATTCTATATACCCATGTATAGCTAGTGTATAAATTCCCATGTAAATATTATGTGTGAAGGACTAACCTCTATCACCATTTATTAAGACTTGTTCATCACTTTATTAAAATTTTATAACAATACATACAAAAAAATAACTAAAATTAAAAAAAATAGTAATCATATATAGTATAGGAACAATACATAATGGTATTTGGTACCCATATCAACAATACACAACATGATTAACAAGCTACAACTAACTATAATATATTAGGATAAGATATATATAATAAGGATATCATAACTAACATAGATATACCTCTGTTTCCTAGATAAAAAATACATTAAATGTTAAAAATAAATTCTATAATACAAAAACCTCATGGAGGATTACAACCCCTAACATGAGTATATTTTAAAATGATACAAAAATGGTCATGATCACATAATTTTTTAACAAAAAGAGAAACCCATGTAAAATAGATTTCATTAACAATATAAGATAATACAATAATCATGTTGTAATAACATACATAATCAATAAGAGGTAGTTTAAATGGTAGAATTAAATTCAATTAAAAAGTAATAGTTTATGAAAAATCCTTTTAGAATAAAAATTTATTTTTTTATAAGCTCACATATTCTAATTCTCTATATATCTTCAGAAACCACTCAAAAAATATCTTATGGAAACTATACTAGTTACTCACTAAATTGTCTCTAAAAATATCATTATATAAAAATTATTTAACTTCAAACCATTACCACCACCTAAAAAACAAATCAAAATAGTGAACTAGAAGAACATACACCATAAACATCATTTTTCCAAATTGAATCCTTTCACCAAATTCCTATCACTACTCTATTCTCACAACCCTATAATATAAATAATAACAAGACCAATTATCCTCCATAATATATTTACCTCAAAAATAATGATATCAAAGTCCTTATTAGAATCCATTAGATATAAAAGGAATCTAACAAAAAATCAAGAATGAACATGGATAAAATTCTCAAACAACCCAAAACCCTCATCCCAAAGAAATCAAGAATTTAAATTAACAAATCCCAATGGTATGATGTGTAAATAAATAACGTAAAGAATGATGGTGGGTTGAAATAGAAGTAACCAAAATTGTTGATAAAATATAATTCTAATAAAAAATTAAAGAAAATGGGAAAGGATATTCCCAAGGAAAGGTAAACCAAAAAAGTATTCCTGAAGGGAAATGGTATCATGTTAGTCCAAGCTCCAATACATAAGTTATTATCCCAAAACCCATAAAATAACAAAATATATTTGGAATATAAAATTATTTCTTTTAAACTATTAATAATTTAACGAAACCCTTTAAATATTAATATAGTAAATCATTACATTCTAACCCATTAACCTATCCATTACCTCAACACTAATGCAACGTCTTAACCAAAGGTTAAGGATTATTTATTAACTATAATTAATTAAGGTTCTACATAGATATAACTTATTTACTTATATATGTTGATAAAAAAATCAAAAGAAAGAGGCTTAATAAATAAAAATATCTACCGTAGAATTTTGGTTCAGGTAACAATAACATATCACGTGAAAAATTGTATAGTTAAATAATGGTATACATGGTGATTAAACTATAATCATTTATAATAATGTTTTCATTTCTACCAAATGGATTAATTAAATCTATAACTTAGAATTTTAAACCATTCCTATACTAATACAATTTTATCCATTAATTGAGAAGTCTTATGATTAAATTAAAAGAACCTGGAAAGTATTATAGATACTAAAAAGAAATTAAAAATGATTATAAAAATTTTCAAAAACTATTTCTTTAAAAATACTAAAATAACTCATACAATTTGTGATAATTAATATAAAACAAAAATAATTAATCCAGAGATAGAAAAACACGCTCAATTAGTAAATTAATGAATAAATGTAAGTTTAATAATTTTTTTTGAAATCCATCCATTTATATTTCTAAAATCAATGCTAAATTTGTTTTGTGATTTGAAAATATAGTATTAGAAACCACACAAAAAACAACCAAATAGACATACGGGAGTTTAATTAAAAATACCAAAAAAATCTCTTATATAGATCATACTACCCTATAAACCACATTAAAGGTATTTTAAATAAATAATTATATATCCTTAAATTAGGAACAAACCTTGGTAAAAACAATAAAAAAACTCAATATGGAATCTTGACACCAAAAAAACCGAATAACCCAATTCATTTAACATAAAAATCATTAATCTAATCTTTAATGTTATAAAATTATAAAAAAAATACACTAAAAAACGTACCCACATCAACAAATTTCTAATTGTGTGTGAATGATCTTATTTGATATTCTCTAGATAAGACACTAAAATCACCCTCATATAATATTTATTTCTCCATGATATAGTGTAATCCATCATGAAATCTCTTATGAGACTAAATGAAATCAAATGAGAATAGGGAAATCGGGAATAAAATAAGGGAGAGAGTATGTTTATGTTGATTTCATGATATAATCCTCATGGGATTCCATGAATTGAGGGATGGAAAGGGAGGGAGGATGAGATCATAAGGAATCATTGAACCCTATGTTTGGGAGTTATGGCCAATTTAATCTTTAATTGGTATTAAAATAGTTGGATAAATTGCCAATTTTCTCAAATAAAAAACATGATCGGGCGGCACTGGGTACCTAGTGGACACCCACTGGCTAGCTAGTGGCAGTCTAATGGGTACCGCCCCACCAGACATATCATTAGGTACCCTGTGGCTAGCTACCCAATACAAGATGGCCACATAATTCCACAAATTTATAATTTATAAGTCATAAATCCTAGAAATCCCAGTCTTATGCATGACTAATACCCTATGCGTCAACAAATATATAATTTAAACGTATTGAACCACTTAAAATGACTATTTTCATGGTAAAAATTGAAAAATTATAGAAAGTACTAACTATAACCTTTAAAATTACCAATTTAAATCTTTATAAAACTCTTATTAAGATTAATTAGGCCATGAGTAATTACAAACATACCAATATAACACTTATCATACTTGAAATTCCAAACTGGGCTCTTACCCAATATTTTCCACCTCATAAAATTACTAATTCATATCTAACACCCTTAAGAATATCAAAATCAATCATTACACTTCTGATTCACATCTACCAAAACTAAAACACAACACTAAATATCGTGAATTATAATATCATAATATATAATAATAGACTAAGGACTCTAAAGACACCATCATTTAAGCTAGTTATAGCCTAATTGTGCTCCCCACTATAGGAATCATCTAAGATTTACCATTTTATATCCTACCACAGAATTTCTAAAATTACCCTATACATATAACATATCAAACCAGTTCCACGTAAATTCATTAATTTTTTTTAGAAACTAAAACATAATTTATTTTTTAAACTATGAATTTCATAAAATTGAAAATATTATACCAAGCCCATTTTTAAAACCATTTCTTAATTTATTTAAAAAAATAAAGATAATTTTGAAAAGTATATTCATGTTTCAAAATCACTTTTATTTAAGTATAAACCATGATTTATTTTAAAATATTTCCTTTGATAAAAAATTCACACTGATTATAAGTTTTCACTTGTAAGGTATAGGTTTAATATGTATATGTTTTTCCTAATTCTTTAAAATTTCAAACCTAAAATATCATTGGGAAAATAAAGTGATTTATAGTTTTAAAAATAACTAGAATTTGTAATGTTTAAGTCATGGTCCTTATAGTGGGTATTAGAACAAGGCTTATACAACTTTCAAGATTAGTTTTTTTTTCATTAAAGTTATCGATATCATCATGGGTTTATCATTTTTGGGTAATTATAAGTTCATTTTTTTAGAAACCCTATTCGTTTCTTTTAGTTATGAAAATTTATTGTAACTAATTGTATTTTTAGATGCATTTATTTTTTAGATAATTAGGGGATATTAAATCATAGGATGAAAAATTAATGGTATGAGGTAACCATCGAGGTTAAGAAATATTAAATTTATTTTTAGGATATTTCTGAGTTTTTTATAATTTTATAAGGATTATATTAATATTTTTTTTAAAAAGTGATAAACCATAGTATGGGTGACAACCCGTCACATCCGGCAAGAGAATAATAATTGAACCCACAACCAAATGGCAAGAAGGGTGCATCACGTACCACTGCCCTATATAAGGTCCCAATATATATGAATTTTTTTAGTTAAAAAATTTTATGGATGAAGAATAAGATGATTTTTGGAACATATGTTTTATCGAATAGATAATCTTGTGATTGGAAAAATAATTTAGTGATTAATTGATTGATGTTATTTCAGAATACATTCACTATTCTAGCAACATTATTTTATTACGGTAAATAGAATATTGTGTTATTTTATTAGATCATTCAAGGTTGAAATATCTTTTAGAGGTAAATAAGCTTTTATGGTTATTTAGGTTATTTATGTAAATGGTTATCATATCTTGGAGGTTATGTTATATAGGAAATTATATTATTGGTATAATATATCAAGAGTGACTAATGTTATTTGAGGATAAATGTTAAAATTTATCATGGAAGTCTAGTCATCAAATCCAACTAAATTTTGGGTTCTCACTAAACATTAGTATATTTTTGAGGAATTTTAAGGATAGTTATTTGTTGAAAGTTTAATGACTATCTTTGGGTGTTATTTTTGAATTTTGAAGATTAAAATATGTTATTTTCATATAAAGGTATAATATTTATATAAACTTGTATTATATTATACTAATTTTTTTGTTTTATTTAATGTTTCAAGAAATAAGAATTTTTTTCTGGATTAAGTGATTTTCTAGAAGTTGATTCTAGTGATTGAGGCATAAAAAATTCATCCTGAATACTCATCATTTCGATAAATAAATGATTTTATGGTTCAAAATTATTAAATGGTGAAACTATATTTTTCATGTAATTATGTTTCCATATGTTCTTAGTCCATGTAGTAAAATAATTCCTCATCTCTATGAAAAATCTCGAATCAAAAAAATTATCCATTTACTTTTATTACCATGAAATCAATGACCTTTTTAACCCATCACATATTTATGGTTTTGTGATTATTATCTTTCTCATGACCATGTTCTCTATCACTCTCCATCAGAACATGATTGTTTGTTTTCTCTTATATGTCCATGTTTCTATACATGGAACCCAGGTATGTATTATCTCAGGTGAACTTCGTACTTATCCATCATTATTTTAATGTGGATGTGTGTAGACCCAAAAATCTCATGGAAATTTATTATTAATACATGGGATTTGTACGAGTCTGTGAAAATTGACGGCGTGTGATTCCGAGGCCCGGTGTGTTCGGAATCAATTTCTGATGTTTTGTTCAAGAATGTTCAGTAAACATACGAGCGAGATTTTATAACTTTTGAACCGGTATCAGAACTGAAATCTGAGGGCATCGTTGAACTTACAGTGCCGGTTTTCTCTTAAGAAGACTTTCACCTCGATGGTAGTGAGTCGAGGATAAAAGTTAGTTTTTGGGTTTTCATGTGAAGTAATAAAATAAAGTAAGCTCACCTTATTTTATTTTTTTAGCCGCCATTTGTTGTGTGGTGGTTAAAACCTCCTCATTGGAGTTGGAGGTGGGACCACCACACCTTAACCTCGCTTGGGAGGTTATGGTGGTGGGGCCCACCTGAGTATAACCTCCTTTGAGAGGTTATGACATGGGGACCACACAGGGCTTAACCCCTCTTAATGGGAGGAGAGGAAAACCTCTTAACTCCCCTCATTAATGAGGGGGGAAGCCTCTTGAGCTCCCCATTAATCAATTACACCAACGTGTGTGATTTGATTAAGGGGATCCTCTTGACCTCACCATTAATTAATTGCGGCATCACAGTGAATTAATTAAGGGTAGCCTCTTAATTTATTTCTCCAATTTTAAATGGTTGTGCCTAAAAAATAATAGACAACTTATATTATTTTTGGCTTGGAAATTCTCATTTGGTGGGAGCTTTGAGAGGAGAGCTTGGGAGAAATGAAGTTCTCCCAATGAAGAATGAAGAACGAAGAACGTCAGAAATGATCTTCCACAGAATTCTTCCTCAGACTTCTTCCCCAGATACCTACCAACGTGGAGCCAATTTCACAACCGTCGTGCGAACTCGGAAGTGGAAGCGTGTAGTGGACGCGATGAACAATGACTACGTCTTCTTCCCGCGACTTCACCATCGACGCACGACAGTCGAGGTAGGGGTTTATTACGTGTTGATATTCCTTTTTCTTATCTCTTTCAATGATTGGAAAGGAATTTTTGTGGGTGAATTGTTTACCATCTTCTTCTCTTAATGAGACTTTTGTTATCACCCCCAAACACAGAGGGTGCGGGCTAACTAACATGGCCCGAATCCCTCTGCTGATCTCTTGTGTTGTTTATTTGGCATGAAAACATATCAGCTACGAGGCGAAGGAGGTGGAAAAGATAAGGCCAAACTACCCGTGACCTCTGTGAACCATGCCGCCCCCACAGTGCCCCGTGTGCCCTGATCGACCACACAGCACACCAACACGCTGCTCAGTGCCCAGCCGGCCTCCCAACGCGCTGCCCGACACCCAGCAGGCCTCTGGGTGCGCTGCCCTGAGCCTCGGCTGCCTACACACGGCCTCCCGGTGAGCTGCCCGTTGCCCAGTCGGCCTCCCTGCGTGCTGCTCGGTGAACAACCATCCTCCCGGCGCGCTGCCCACGCTTATTGTGTGCTGCCCGCGTGCCCCGCGGCCTGCCCGTGCGCTGGCGCACCGCGCTTCACTTGCCTTCACCAGCCCGCACCTTGCCGGCCTTCCCCCCGGCCTTTGGGACACCAGCCTCTCGAGATGACCCGCGGTGTCCCTCGTGGCGTCGCTGGCCGAACCAGCTCGGCCTACCTAGGCTTACTACCGACCCCTTTTACTTTCTGTTGGCCATATCTTTGGCACCAGACGACCGTTTGACGAACCGTCAGTAGCACTGGTTTTTTTGGAGTACGATGGTCCCTTCCAATATAACCCACTAGAGTTAGGGGTAATTTTGAGATATGGTCAGGTTGGATCATACACGAATCCAACGGGGCCCCCGGGACTAAAAAGATAATAACTCCTAGATCGGGCGTCCGATTGACACACCGTCTATTGCGTTGAGACCCCTATGACGAGAAAGATCTAAGAGATACTTTTTTGTGGGACTTGGTGGTAGTTGAAGTGTTGACACTTGGATTGAGGAATAGACACTCCCGGAATCAAGCCTGCTTTGAGAAAACTCTTTTGCTAGATGTGCACTAACGACTATTCCTGGATCATGTGTTGGTCTGACAGTTCTAGCTTCTATTCCTAGATCATGTGTTAGTCTGACAGAATAGCTAGTCCTAGATCATGTGTTGGTCTGACAGATCTGACGACTATTCTTCGATCATGTATTGGTCCAACAGATCTAACTTATGTTCCTAGATCATGTGTTGGTCTGACAGAATAGCTGGTCATGGATCATGTGTTGGTCCGACAGCTGTGATGATTCAATGGCTAAATTTTATCATATATATCTCTCTACATAAGTTGTATACCTATGTGAGATGATTCAGTAACTCTTTTTTTTCCTCATGAATGGGATGGATTACTTTATAACATAGGTATATGTATGGGCATACACCCAAGGGGGCTATCTGTTGATTTTACACTTTTTGGTTTATCCTTGTTGGATTTTGTGAGACCTTGAGGTTCTCAGGGTCCCTATCGAGTGTCGTTACACTCATACCTTCACAGGCTATGCCCACACCATGTAATGTTGGATTTAGATAACGGACAACGCTGACTGAGGCTAAGTAGTAGGACTGTATGGTACCTGGAGGTGGACCTTACGAAGATTCGGAACACAGAGGAGACTGATGGACATTGAGTGCCGAGGAGGCCATCTGTACCTACCCTTCAGGTAGGAACCCCGGAGGATGACCTAATAGCTACTTTTCATTTTCAGTTGTACTTTCACTTTCTAGTTGGGCTTGTATTTATAACCCCTTTACTTTTCAGCACTCTTTTGTATACAATTTTTACTTAGTGTTTGCTTCCAGTTTGTACTCTAATTGTGTGTGTTTATAGTTTATAAAGGCAATACCTTCCTTTTCTAGGGATTTTATGCCTTTGGTTATAGTCGCCAGCCCCTGGCCAACGGAAGGAAGGCTTGGGGTAGTCACGGAACGGGCCTCGGGGGATGGGTCGTGACAAATTGGTATCAGAGGAGTCAGTTATACCAAATAACTTAAGACTCTGATCTTTCTTTTATGAAGCAATAGTTTTATGGGTACTAAGAGTGGTTTTCTATTCAGGGAGTCCAGTTTTGGTGCAGCGACCGACGTTTCCATACACCTGAACCCTGACTTCTGATTTCCGACTTAGTGCATGAAAACAATGATTGCATGTTTGTTTCAAGAGTTTTCTTTGTGATCTCTTTGAGACATCTCGCCAGGTATAACTTATTGATCGTGGCACACCTGTTCTTTATCAGGATGCTTCTGTGTAGGCATCCATCTAGGGTTTCTGAGATAGTACATGATGACGGCCCGCCAAGTGATGAGGCTCTGGTGTATGACCCTCTTACTATCTTGGAACCTTTGGGTGGTGTACCTAAAACACCACCACCTGTTGGGAAGCAGATTACACTAGCCGCATTGACGGATGGTGCACACTGACTGAGCGTGTTTCATGAGTTCTGACGTCAAAGGCCTCTGAAGTTTCGAGGTGAGACAAATTCCCAGGTAGGAGGGGACTAGATGGAGGCGATTACTAGAGTTTTCCGCCTAGTTGAGACACTAGTAGAGCAGATGGTGATCATAGCTACTAGTCTTTTTTATTGAGTGACCATGAGGATGGTCCGCATAGTGATGAGGCTTCGGTACATGGATTGATGCCTGAGATGGTACATTCGGGTAGTGTGCCAGCTATATCACATCCTGTTGGTTAGTCATTGCAACCGGCGGTACCGGTAAAGGATACTTGTTCGCTTAGTGATTTACACATGTTTCAACATCAGATACCCCTAATGTTCCGAGGTAAGCCCAACCCACAGGTAGCTAAGGACTAGCTTGAGGAGGTGGCTAAGGGTTTTCTAGAGCTTATACAACTTCAGCAGGACGACATGTTGGTAGCTGAGTATTCATCTAGGTGTACCGATCGTTCCTGGTACTCAATGAATATTATACGATCAGTGCTTTAGAGCTCGGACCTCTGAGAGAGGTGTGTTTAAGGAAATCTGAGCCAGTACATTTTCCTCTATGCATTAATACTTATGTATGGGTTCTAGAGAGAACATTTGTGGTTGAGTGTTCTTTGTCTAATCGGATACAACACGTGAATGTTAGTGGTGGGAAAACAGGAAACTAATGTCAAACTCAAAGACTTGGGCGTGTAAAATGTTTTAGGAACAGGATGTGATTAGGACAAACGAATCTACAGGGAAACAGAAGTGGAAGTGGAGCTACGAGAGCAGCATGAGGTGGTGTATTTTTGACATGTTACAACCACCCCATTTTTGTGGACCCCTCCAGGCTTAGGGAGATGGAGGATAGGGGAAGAGATAAGTTTCCCATGGTCAAGGAATGTGACCTAAGGGCTCTAGGAATGATTCGAGGTACGATCTATGTCTACTACTAGTTGTACTGTCAATAGAAATAGGTACCAATCATTCCTTCCTTCCAAGAATCATGTCCAAGAGATAGAGATTCTGGTTAAACCATTGACATGACCCTCACGTCTACAGATACCTTTGGGAGGAGACTTGATAATCACACCTAGGCTGACAGTGTGATCTGACGCTTGAGGAGAGATTTTCAGTTGGAACCTCTTGGTGGCAGCATCTAGGCCTTACGACGTTAGTTTGGGTTTGGACTTGACATCCACAGTTCACACTCAGATAGACTGTATTAGGAAAAAAGGTTGTGGTTTATCTAAAACGTTTGAATGAGGTTTTTCTTGGTCAGCGAGAAAGGAAACCCGAGTAGCACAGGATAAAATCATGCATAGGATTTTTGAGTTTTCATCAGAAGTGGTAGATTTTGGGGACATCCTTTCAAAAGATGTTTCCAGGTTTACCTCCCTAAAGGGACAAGGACATTTTCTTGACTGGATACTACCAGGGAATTTTTCCAGACTTCTCTAGGGTTGCATCACCACTATCAGCTTTGATGAAGAAGGGGAAACCCTTTGTGTGGTTGGAGAGATGTCTGCAGAGCTTTCTAGTGCTGAGGTGGAGGCTGACTAGTGCCCCCCATCTCAAGGCTTCCAAAGGAAGGCATAGGGTATGTCGTCTGCTGCAGCACATCAGGGACCGGACTCAGGTGTGTCCTGATGCAGGAGCGAGTAGTGATCGCATATGGTTCTCGACAGCTAAGAAAACATGAGTAGAACTACACTACCCATGACCCAGAGTTAGCAGTAGTGGTCTTTACCTTGACGATGTGGCGACACTATCTGATGGGTGAATGTTTTACCATGTACTCTGATCACAAGATTCTCATGAATTTATTCTCTCAAAAATACCTGAACCCGAGACAACGACACTGGATTGAGTTCCTCCAGGACTATGACTTTGAGATATTCTATTCTCTTGGTAAGGGGAACATTGTTACAGATGCACTCAGCATGAGAACTGGAATACAACTGCTAGGTGAGGCGACAGAGCAGCTAGCTGCTTTACAGATATACTTTGTGGATAAAGATGAATTAACCTTTCTATAGTCTCTTATAGTAACTACCCCACTAATTCAGTGAGTCAGGGAGGCGCAGTGTAGAGACGCTGACTGCGAGACACGACGTGCTCAGATATCCACAGGGTAGGCACCTGATGTATTTTATGAAGGTGGGGAGCACGTCATCCTCTTTAGAGGATTTACTATGGTTATATTGTCACTTCAGGAGGAAGTGTTGAGGGAGTTTCACATGTCCCCTCTAGCGGTACATCTAGGAGTGGAAAAGTTGTACTGAGACCTTCGACGACACCACTGGTGGTCAGGTATGAAAAAGGAGGTAGTATAGTTTGTATCTCGGTGCCTCACTTGTCAGCAAGTGAAGGTAGATCACAGGTACCAGCAATCTTGGTTCAGCCTTTAGAGGTCCCAGTGTGAAAGTGGGATGGGTTATCCATGGAATTTGTGATGGGTCTTCCACATACATCCAGGGGTCACAAATCGATTTGGGTGATCATCGACTGACTCACCAAGTCATCCTACTTCCTACCGATCAGAGAGCAGGGTTCAATAGAGATCTTGGGATGCCTTTATGTGAATGATATTGTGCGGCTACAAGAAGTACATTCTTCTATTGTCTCTGATCATGACACACAGTTTACTTCCCAGCTATGGAAGGGGTTACAGGTGGATTTTGGGATGAAGCTATGTCTGAGCACCACCTTCCATCCTCAGATGGATGGTCAGACTGAGTGGACCATTCAGACCCTCGAGGACATGCTATATGCCTGGGTTCCTCGACTTTGGTCACAGATGGGAGGATCACTTTCCTTTGGTGGAGTTTGCATACAACAACAACTATTACTCCACTATTGGTATGACACCTTTTGAGGAATTTTATGGGAGACCATGCATATCACCCTTGTGCTGGACAGACCTTGGGGAGTCAGCACTGGTGGGACCAGAGATGGTGCGAGCTTCCACAGAGAAGGTTCAGATCATCCAGGAGCGGATGAAGACTGCACAGAGCAGGCATAAGTCATTTGATGACAGGAGACGGAGGCCTCTAGAGATCGAGGATTATGACCACGTCATTCTATGGGTCACACCTCGAAGAGGTTTACAGATATTTGTCCAAGGTGGAAAGTTATCTCCGAGTTTTATCAGACCATTTCAGGTCCTCAGCTGAGTTGGCGAGGTGGCTTATCGCTTAGCTCTTCTACCTTATTTGCACCAGGAGCACGACGTCTTCCACGTATCTCAGATGAGGAGATACGTGCTTGACCCTTCTCATATCATCGACCATGGAGAGATGGACGTCGATGACGGGGCGACTTTCACGAATGTTCTAATGAAGATTAAGGATTGACAAGAGCAGTTCCTACGTGGATAGTCGATAACTCTGGTGTGAATTCACTGGCTGCACAAGAACCTCCAGGAGAGCATATGGGAGCAGGAGGCTTAGATTCGTGCTCAGTACCCCCATTTGTTCCCTTAGTTTGAGTTGTAGCATTCTAGGATGTAAATACCTGAGGTGGGAAGAATGTAAAGGCCTGGAAATCCCGTTAATTTTTTTAATACATGGGATATTTATGAGTCCGCAAAAATTGACGGTGCGTGATTACCTGGCCCGTTGTGCCTCAAATCCATTTCTGAAGTTTTGTTCTGGTACGTTCAGTAAACGTACGAGTGGGATTTTATAACTTTTGAACCGGTACTCAGAAATGAAATCTGAGGACACCATTGAACTCGCAGTGCCAGTTTTCGCTTAAGAAGACTTTCACCTTGATGGTAGTGAGTCGAGGATAAAATTTAGTTTATGGGTTTTCATGTGAAGTAATAAAATAAAGTAAGCTCACCTTATTTTATTTTTTGAGCTGCCATTTGTTGTGTGGTCATTAAAACTTCCTCGTGGGAGTTGGAGGTGGGACCACCACACCTTAACCCCCCTTAGGAGGTTATGGTGGTGGGCCCCACACAAGCATAACCTCATGTGAGAGGTTATGATGTGGAGACCACACAGGGCTTAACCCCTATTAATGGAAGGAGAGGAAAACCTCCCAAATCCCCTCATTAATGAGGGGGGGGGGGAGCCTCTTGACCTCATCATGAATCAATTACACCAACGTGTGTGATTTAATTAAGGTGAGCCTCTTGACCTCCCCATTAAATAATTATGGCATCACCATGAATTAATTAAGGGGAGCCTCTTAATTTATTTCTCCAATTTGAAATTGTTGTGCCAAAAAAATAATAGAAAAATTATATTATTTTTTGCTTGGAAATTCTCATTTTGTGGGAGATTTGAGAGGAGATCTTGGAAGAAAATAAGTTCTCCCAATGAAGAACGAAGAATGAAGAACGCTGAAAATGATCTTCCATGGACTTCATCCTCAGACTTCTTCCCCAGATACCTACCGACGTGGAACCACTTCCACAACCATCGTGCAAACTCTGAAGTGGAAGCATTCGGCGGACGCGATGAAAGACGACTATGACTTCTTCTTGCGACTTCACCGTCGATGCTCGATAATCTAGGTAGGGGTTTATTACGTGTTGATATTCCTTTTTCTTATCTCATTCAATGATTGGAAAGGAATTGTTGCGAGGGAATTGTTGACAATCTTCTTCTCTTGATGAGACTTTTGTCATGACCCCCAAACGCGGAGGGTGTGGGACAACTAACATCACTCGACTCCCTCCTCCGATCTATTGTGTTGTTTCCTCGGCATGAAAACGTATCAAAGATGAGGCAACAAAGGCAGAAATGACAAGGTCGCGCTACCCGCGGCCTCTGTGAACCGCGCTGCCCCGACAGTTCCCCGCGCGCCCTGGTTGAACCGGTGGCCTCCCGGTGCCCTGCCCGGCGCCCAACCGGCCTCCCAGCGCACTGCCTGGTGGCCAGCCTGCCTCTCGACACGCTGCCCACGCCTACTGCATGCTGCCCGATTTCCCAGCGGTCTGCCCACACGCCACCGCGCCTCGTGCTGCCTACCAGCACCCCGTCGGCCTGCCCCTCGGCCACAGGGATGCCGGTCTCCTGAGCTGACCCGCGACGTCCGTCGTGGCATCGCTGGCCGAACCGGCCCGACCTCCCAGGTCGAGTCGCCGCGTCACGCCCCTTGCAACGCTGGATGAAGTGGCCCCGACCATTGGGCTGAGATACCTACGTGGCGGCCTCCGGGACAAACAACCCTCGCAGTCCGCTAGGCCAGGCCAAGTGGATCGGGTTGAACCTGATGGGTTGACCCACCCAATGGGCCAGGTCAAACCCAACATGTCTATCTAGGTTGACCCATACCAGGTCAGCCAAGACTGGGTTGGACCGAGTTGGTCCGACAGGGTCGGACAGAACCCGAGCCCACTACCGACCACTTTTACTTTCTGTAGGCCATATCTTTGGCATCAGACGACTGTTTGACGAACCATCAGTGGTGATGGTTTTTGTGGAGTACGACGGTCCCATTGAGAATACCCCACTTGAGTTCGAGGTAATGTTGACGTACTATCAGGTTGAATCGTACTTGAATCCAACCGGCCCCCGTGACTAAAAAGCTAATAACTCACTGACCGGGCGTCCGATTGACACACCGTCTATTACGTTGAGACCCCTATGACGAGACAGACCTGTGAGATACTTCTTCATGGTACATGGTGGTTGTTAACAAGTCGAAACATGGCTTGAGGAGAAGACCGTCCTGAAATCAAGCTTGCTTTGTGAAAACCCTGTGGCTGGATGTGCACTGACGACTGTTCCGGGATCATGTGTTGGTATAATAGTTCTAACTTCTGTTCCTAGATCATGTGTTGGTCTGACAGAATAGCTAGTCCTGGATCATGTGTTGGTCTGAAAGTTCTAACTCTTGTTCCTAGATCATGTGTTGGTCCGACAGAATAACTGGTCCTGGATCATGTGCTGGTCTAACAAATCTGATGATTCAATGGCTAAATATGATCATCTCTATCTCTCTACATAAGTTGTATACCTATGTGAGATGAGTCAGTAACTCTTGTGTTTCCTCATGAATGAGATGGATTACTTGACAACTTAGGTATATGTATGGGCATATACCCAAATGGGATTATCTATTGATTTTATACTTTGTGGTTTAACCTTGTTGGATTTTGTGAGACCTTGAGGGTCTAGGGGTCCCTACTGAGTATCGTTATACTCACCCCTACACGGGCTATGCCCACACCTCGCTGTGTTGGATATAGATGATAGACAACGCTGACTGAGGCTGAGTAGCAGGACTGGACGGTACCTGGTGGTGGACCTTACGACGAGTCGGTTCACAGAGGAGACTGACAGGAGTGGAGTGCTGAGGAGGCCATATGTACCTACCCTTTAGGTAGGAACCTCAGAGGACAACCCAATAGTTGCTTTTATTTTTCAGTTGTACTTGTTTTTTAGTTGTGCTTGCACTTTATAGTTGGGCTTCTATTTCCGGCCCCTTTACTTTTCAGCACTCTTTTGTATACAGTTTTTACTTTGTGTTTGCTTCCAGTTTGTACTCTGATTGTGTGTGTTTACAGTTTATAAAGGCAACTCCTTCCCAATTTAGGGATTTTACGCCTTTGGTGACAGTCTCCAGCCCCTGGCCTATGGAAGGTGGGCTTGGGGTAGTCACGGCACGGGCCCCGGGGGACGGGTCATGATAGGATGTTTCATTAATCCTTTTTTTATTGTGGGTTTCCAACAAATATTTTTTTATAAAGTAAAACCCCTAGTTTTCAATCTTGATTTAAAATTTTGAAGAAAAAATTTATTATGGGGGGTGGTAACATCCCAAGTTTTTAAAAGGAAACACTATGTTCGATAGCGTATAAAATAAGTCACATTGAGCTTAAACGAACAAATAAATATTATTATTTAATATGATAGTTACTGTATAGCCATTATAATGACATAAATGAACAGTATTAACTAAATTTTGTAAATATTTTTTACACTTGTATATGTAATTCTTTGACCAATTAACTATAAAATAATGTAAATCCCATTTTAAAATAAAAATAAATTCTTTTCTGAAAAATTATTTAAATGTTCAAAAGTGTTTTCTAAACTAATAAATAAACAAATTGATCTTGTTGGATTATATTAATGATATATGTATATATAATATTAAATATAATTTCTAATATTCATCTTATGTGTTTTCTAGACATTATATAAGAACAAATCCAATTTTACCCATAAAAGAAGTATTTTTATAAAAATATTGTTTTTCTACCTTTTGATGGAGCAATTGTTTTAAATATAGTTTTTGACACTTTTATAGATCTTTTTTTGAAAAAATAAACTTATTATTTGAAATAATAATATCAAAATGTACTTTGGTGGAATTTTGGTTATTTTTATGATAACATTCATGTTTTGATGAATATTGAAAAAATACTACATTTTAATTGAAAAATCTCTTTCAGATAAATAATTTATCATGAGAAATTAAATTTTTGAAATGTTTTAATTTATTATTATATAAATTTTATATTATTTAATCTAATTTTTTTCATTTTAATCAATTTCAAATTGAAATTGGATATAAAAACTTTTCTATCTTTTGAACATTTTTATTTTAAAAACTCTTTTTCACATTCATTCAATGGGGTTAATTTTTAATTAATAACTGAAATTTTATTAAATTTAATTTTAAAAAATGGAATACATATTTGTAATCACATGTTACAAATTTAAAAAATATTTTCCTTTTATTTTTGGACAATATGAATAGTGAATTTGGTTATTTTTATTACCACGGTTAAGGGTAAATCTGGTAATTAAGGGTAAAAATAATATTATAAATATTATAAAATTATCCTAAAACATGTCCTAATTTTATTTTATGTGTGAGGGTTGACCTAAATCATCTTTTTTCTATAATTATATCCTTTGGAAGTCACTTGGACTAGAGTATGACATTTATAATTTTTCATTTAATGAAAAGTCAATGATGTGATACTCATGTTTTTAATAAATATAATTTATTTTAATATAGGGTTATTTATAATATATATTCTACTATAAATATTACATTTAATTTTAAAATATTTATCTTCATCGAGAAAATTTAAAATTAATTTTTATGAAATAATTAAACTAAAGGCTTACATGATAATGATGGAGTAATTGTTTAATTAATATAAATATAAAATAAATCTTATTAAAAATATTTAAATAATTATAATTTTTTATAATTAATGTCATAAAATAATTTTATTGTTTAATTTGTCATGTTATTGATGTTCTGAAAGAGTTTTTTTGAAGATACCATGTTTTTAGGATATTTTTAAAAACTCAAGTAATGAATAGTGTCAAAATTGACATTAAGGACATTTTAAAATAATTAATATTTTATTAAATGATATAAAATTCCTCAAAATCCAAAATTCGGCAAAATTACTGAGATAAAGTTTAAAATTTCATAAATTAACCATTTGTGGGTTTTTTGGCATTTTAAAGTAACTATATTTATCTTCAAAGTGTAAAAATCCATGTTGTCACGGTGAGAATTAAATATGTTAAATAATGGTTAAAACCAAATGATAAGTTTTAAAAAATATCAAAACATGTCTAAATTTCAATGGATTAATAGATTTATACCCATAATTATTTTATATTCAAAATAAATCACTATGGATACTTTTGGTAGAGAAAATTAATTTAATATTTTGAAGAATTCCAAGACTGCCCCTCCCCTTGCTTATAAATGGGCATCTATTCTTGTCTTTTTATAAACTTCATAACCCATTTGGTTCGGCCATGATATGACGAAATCCATTCCCATAATACCTCCCCACATACTAGATCTCATAGTGTATGCAGAACACCACCTGTAATGGCTTTAGTGTGTCAAGGAAAAGAGATTGTTCGAAGAAAAGGTATTATTTTTAATTAGGTGTTCTTATTTTGTTTCTTCTTCAGAATCCTAAAAATAATATTCAGATATGATGATATAATAAATCTAGTATCTTAAATATACTTAAATTTTATTATATTAATATCATCACTAAAATACACCTCCACTTCCATTAAAGGGGAAAATAATTATCATTCATGTGTACAATGAACTACCACCTCACGAACCGATATAATTAATTTTCTATCATTGACTCATAAGACTGGTTACATGATAGAATTGATATTTATAATGGATATTAATGAAATATTTATCGTTATTAAAATATAAAATATTATTTAAATTCATAGATTTCCAGGCACATAAAAATGATAACATCGTTCAGGCGTATCAGTGAACAATCACCTCCACGAGGTGATGTGATTCATTTTTCTACACCACATCATATAAATGATATATATAAATATATTTAAAAAATTTATATAATATTAATGATATTATTATAAGTATTTAAATAAAAAATAATTATTACCTTCTTCCCATAATGATCATTGAAATATGGAAATGTTACTCAGGAGTACGTATGACTTACCTTCTCCATGATTGCAACACAATTCATTTTTAATATCCAAATTTAATAAATGGATTTAAAAGTATAACTTATATATATATATATTTATTATTTCATGAATATTATTCTGTATATGATTTAATAATGACCACTTTTGACTATAGACAACATACTAAATCCATTTTTGACTAATGTACCAAATATCATTAAAATGTCCAATGTGAACTTAAATAATTACGTAATTGTTATAACATGGTAATAAGTTATATAAAAGGAATAATAAACTTTAAAGCGGTTATAAATTAGGTAAATAATTATCATAATTTTATTATTTGTGAATTTAATGATTGTATGTGATCAGTCAAACTCAATGTAATGGATTTTATCTCAATTTCTTTTCATTGATGTAATTATTGATATTATGCACCTTTATACTTTTAGATAATGTATATACATCCACTTCTACATATCACAAGAACAATCTATTTATTCTCATTCTATTTAATGTTCTTATTATTTCATTATGGGTTTTATGATTCAAATGTTTCAAAGTGGTATGAGACACTTTAATTTAAAAATCTATCTTTAAATATTGAATGATTTAAATTAAAATTGTTTTCCTTCATTCTGGATATCCATCTCGGCAAGGAGAGTCTGGCGGCTGCTGTCTGGCTTCATCTTCCTAGCCTGTCGCTTCCCTTTCACAATGATGGGTTCCTTAAAATGATTGGGGACTCGCTTGGGGGCTTTCTGTGTTCGGATGAGGGTACCAGATGTGGCTTAGCTACCTTGGTGGCCCGCATTTGTGTAGAACATACCTATCCCAGCCCCCACATGAGCTTTTAGAGCTTTGGATCTCCGGTTCGTAGAGCTGGCTGCAGGAGATTTCTTACCCTATCTTTCCCAGTTTTTGCTCCGACTGCCTTCTTCAGGGTGACTCTTTGTAGGTATGTCGTCGTCAGAGGCTGTTTGGTATTCCTTTGGCTTTAGATGGGGGTTGGGCTATCAGGCCCCCCCCACACTCCTTGCTCGTAGGTAGTTCCGGTAGGTCTCTCCTCCACCCCCTTCTTGTCAGGCTTCCCCGAGTTCGCCCGAGCTTTCCTTTGTGCCCCCTCCTCCCTCTCTCTCGGAGGCGTTTTTGCCCAGTCATCCAATGGTTCCTTTTGCTCCTGGATGCCTATTTCCCCTTCAATTCTTTTCTCCTCCTCCTTCATTCCTCCATCTCTTGTAGTTCTCTGTGGAGGAGTCGCTGAGGGTGTGTTTTGGTCTATCCCCCTCAGTTTCTGGTGCGTTTCCTCCCTCTCTTCTGGTTCTACATAAGAGGTCTATGGTTTCTAAGGAGAGGGTTTTGGTTGAGGTTTCTCAGCCTCTGTTTCGGCCTTCTTGCGCTCTATCCCTACCTCCTTCTTCGTCCCCCCTCTGTTCTTGGCCTCTCTCCCCAGGAAGCAGGTGTTCCATCTCCCCCTACTCACGTTCGAGGTAAACGGGGCAAGTTCTCTCCTTTAAGAACCCCTCCCCCAGTAAGACTCTTATCTAATGAGATCAGGGTGTGCACTAGATCCTTATCCAAGTCCCAGGAGGCGATGTAGTTCATATTCTATGAGAAGGTTTTGCGTTCTGGAGCCAATCCCATAACACTTTTCTCTCAATGATTCCTCTTCTCATTTGGAATGCCCGTGGTATTGGTAGCAGTCTCAAGACAGACTTTCTGGATTCATAAATCTCCAAACACAAGGTGGCTGTGGTGGCCATTCTTGAACACAAGAGACATCCTGAGATGATACCAGGCTGCTCTCGAAATCTCAGAATGCATGAATACATGCATGCAGACCCCAATAACCAACATATTTGGATTTTTTGGCACAAACATTGCAGCGTGTCCCTGGTGAAAGCAAGTGACCAATTCATTACTGCTAATTTGATCCTAAGTATCCACTCCTTCTTTGTGTCCTTTTTTTATGGGAGCTGTGATAGGAACCAAAGAGAGTCTTTATGGAAAGACCTCTTTGCATTTGATCCTGGCCCGGTACCGTGGATCGTTGGGGGAGATTTCAACGTTGTTGCGGATCCGGTGGAGAGGAAGGGTAGGGGTCCTTTTCCCAAGAAGGCCATCCTTGCCTTTAATCATTTCATGGCGGCTAAGGGGATCTCGTACATCGGCTTCGTGGAAGACAACTTTAATTTATGTAATAATGAGCATGGTAATCATCATTCATGGGGTCATTTGGATCGTTTTCTTGCCAAACTCCAAGCCTTATCCTCCTTTCCCAGCTCAAAGGTTAACCATCTGATTCGAGGGATCTCTGAACAATCACCTCTTCTGATCTCCCTTTCTTCTTCTCAAGATTTCCAGGAGCGATTTAGATTTATCCAGCTTTGGGTCAGCCTTCCGAGTTACATGGACCTGGTTCGTAACTCCTGGGATGAATCCTTCCACGACTCTATTTGGTCAACCCTTCATTATAAACTGCGTCATTTGAAGATGAAGCTTTAATTATTGCCTAGAAATATTCATCCTATCGATGGGGCCCTACAATCCACCATGCAGGACATTGAACATTTGGAGGGTCTTCTGAAGGATAGATGGGATGATCGGGTTTTGAGAATCTCTCTGGGAAAAAGGCTCTACTGGTGGACTTACTTCTCATGTAGGAACGCCTTGCTAGAGAGGGGGTGAGGATCATGTGGCTCAAAGAGGGTGACAGAAACACCACCTTTTTTCATGCTTATATTAAAGGGAAGAAAAGGCATGCAAAACCAAATATCAAGCGGGCGGATGGGTCTTTCACGGAGGATAGGGATGTGGTGGGAGGCTTGGCCAATTCATTCTTCATGGAGCTTCTTACTGGCCCTAATTCCATTTTAACTAATGTTTACCCCTCAGAGAATACTGATATTTTCTATGTGCTTCCCTCTCTTGCTTCAGACCAGGACAATGATCTTTTGGATTTTATCCCGGATGAGAAAGAGATTCAGTCAGCTATGATGAACCTGAATCCAGACAGCGCGGTAGGCCCGGATGGCTTCCTAGGGGGATTTTATAGGACTTCTTGGGACATCGTCAATAATGATTTAATTGCTTTCATCCAAGACTTATTCTGAGGAAATAGTTTACCCCATGTTTCTTGTGCTGCTAACTTAGTGCTTTTTCCTAAGATTAAGAACCCAACTTCTATTTTTCATTATCTCCTGGTGAGCATGTGAAATTTCCCATATAAAATTATGGCGTGCATCATTAACTAAAGGATGTCCACTCACCTCCTGCGATGGGTCTCATTGGAGAAAAACAGCTTTATTAAGGGGAGTTCAATCGAGGAGGCTATTGCCCTGGACTATGAAATGTTCATGGATATTAATTTCAAAACTCGTGGCTCTAATGTGGCCATCAAACTCGACATGAATAAAGCTTTTGATAGGGTCTAATGGAGCTTCATCAACCCAGTGCTCACAGGTATGGTTCTTAATCCTCGCAACGCCGATAATATTTTTCGGCGTTTTATCTCCACTTGGCTCTCAGTGACATTCATGGGGAAGGCCTATGGATTTTTTAAAAACACCCACGGTCTAAGGCAGGGGGAGATGATCTCCCCAAGTATCTTCATTCTTGTCCAGGAGGTTCTGAGCTGTCTCATTCAGCGGGGTATTAACAATGGGGACATTCTACCTTTCAGAAGGAGGAGGAATCCTCTAGGTGTGTCTCACCTCATGTTCGCTGATGATACCATCTTGTTCCTAAATGTATCCATCCATTCCTTATATATCTTGAAAAAAGTGCTGGAGAAGTATGGTCACTGGAGTCGGCAGGTTATCAATTACTTCAAGAGCTCCTTTTACCTGTCCAGCGGGTGCAATCCCAATTGCGCTTTGGTTGTGACCTCTATTTTGGGTATGCCTCTAGGGTCTCTACCAATGGATTACCTAGGTGCCCCCATCTCATCTTAAAGGCTCTGGGTCTGTGACTTCGACCCCCTCCTCAGCAGGATTAATGATCCAGTGCTCAACCGAAAAAATAGTTTTCTATTTTTTGGAGGCCGAATTTCCCTGATCAATAGCGTGCTCGTTGCTACTCCAATTTAGGCCCTATCAGAGCTTTATGTTCTGAAGGGTGTCATTAAAAACATTGATCAAAAACTGGATAAGTTCATTTGGGATCCGCATTCAGAGGGGAGAAAACACTGGGTCACTTTGCATAAAATGGCGTGACCGACAAGTTAAGGGGAGTTAACGTCCAAAATCTGGAGGACACTCTTTTCTGCATCCATGCTCGTCTTTCCTGGAGTGTCCTGGAATGTCGTACCCTTTGGGGAATCACCATGAACACCTATTCGGAGCAACATTTCTCAGGTTTGGGGTCTGCCTCCCCCCTTTGGTCGATTATTGGTCCCCTGGTCTTCACTCTTTTCCCTCACTCCTACTGGATGGTTGGGAATGGAGAGCTTTCCTTCTGGCATGAAAACTGGTGTGGTTCTATTCTTGGTTTCCCTCAGTTCCCTACAAATCACATCTCCATCAGGGAAGCCAGTTGCTTTCCTTCCTTTATCAGAGCAGTTATGAACGAGAAATAGATAGAACAGTTTAATCTTATTGAGATCATCTCCGACTCTGATAGATGTGTCTTTACTCCCTCCCCCTCGGGTTGCTTCACCTCAAAATATTTTCACCACATTAATAGCATGAAACTTCAAGATGACGCATGGTCCGAGGTTATCTGGGTTAAAGGTATACCAACCAAATTCAATCTTCTTACCTGGTGAATCAGGAAGGGGGCAGTTCCAACTGAGGAGAACATCAAACGCTGCAATATCAATCTTTTATCCAAGTGCATGTGTTGCCAGGTCCATAAGGAGGAAAGTACGGAACACCTTTTCTTTGATAGTGAGTGGGCGCATGAGGTGTTTAAATTATTTGGTGATTTTACTACTATATATATTTCCTCCATGGAGGACCGTCCCTTCCTCGATAGGTGGTATCATGGCTCAGGTGAAGGTGGCCCCTAAAGAATTGCTCGCACAGTGACCCTCCAGGATGGTTGCTGGTGTATTTGGAAGGCGAGGGAAAAAATTATCCACGGGAGGGGGATCCATGTCGAGCCCTGCCATTCTTGCTGGCACAAGAAATCTCCTCCTTGACTTGGCCAGAGTCGTTCATAACTCGAGGGTTTCCCCCTCACTGGTTCGGCATCAAGTCGAAGCCCATGCCTCCCATCAGGTCCATAATAGTATTAGCAGTCGCTGGGTTTGGTGGCATCCTCCTTCTAAAGGTTTGGAACTCAATACAAATGGCTAATTTTCCCTGGGTATCATGCATGGTGGGGGTGTGATTTGAGAGGCCTGCGGATCGTTCCTCTTAGCTTTCTCTGTCATGTTGGGTCAGGGGTCTTCTCTCCAGGCGGAGGCTATGGCGCTGTATATTGGGCTAAGTCTCTAAATGAAGAGGAGTCTGTCCATTCTTGAAGCTGAAACTGACTCCTTATTAGTGTACAATTCCATACATGGCATTGGTTTCTCACCTTGGTCGATACAATAAATCATTAGAAAGTGCTGGAGCTTACTGGATAACACTGTCACTATTATGCATACATGGTGAGAGGGAAATAATGTTGCTGATCATCTGTCCTCGTTGGACGTCCCAGGTTCTGAGGTTATTTATTTTCACTCTTTGGGTAGCTTGAAGCCTGAGGGTGTCAACTTGATTAGAAAAGACGCCCTGGGACTTCACTATTTCAGGCCTCCTTAGCTCTTCTCTTGGGGTCGAGGGATGTTCTCCCCTCTTTTTTTCTTTCTATTTTTCATTCAATAAAAATAAAATTATGATGAAGTTACCTAAAAATATATTATATTCATTATTATAATTTTTTTGTGATTTTTTTTATTTTTAAATGGTAAAATAATGATATTTTTGATATGATGATTTATTTTTTAGGGTAAAAAGGTGTGTTTTATGGATTTTTTTCTAGATTTTAGCAGGACTAGGGGATTCCATTATTTTATTTCTCTTAACAGGATTATGTTCTTAACCTATATTTTAAAATGTTTTTCACAAGCTTTAAGGGAGAGTTAGGACAAGGATGAGATCAAGGGGAAATGGTGAAGATTTCTCATAAAGAGAAACTAATATTTATTTTAGAATGATTAATTTGATAAAAAACGAATAATGAGTAGAAGTGTCCACATGTAATGTATGGGATTACTATTTAAGTGTTTTTCCTAATTCTATAAAACTCAAAATTGAAAAGATACTTTAGAAAAGAAAGTTATTTCTAGTTTTAAAAATAACTAGAATATGAAATGTTTAAGGACAATTACTTACAAATTAAATTTCTATTAAATATCCATATTTTAGTGTGACAGAAATGATTCTTGCCTAAATATTTTACCCTTTTTGAATATGGTATTTAATTTGAAATTTATTGATTAAATTGGAAAATATTGATAAATTCGTAACCTTTACTCAATAACGATATTTTATAAGGAACTTTTCTTATGAGTTAAATTGATTGTTTTATAAATAAGGAATGCTTTGGACTAGTATAACATGGTTTGGGGACAAGTTAAGGAAATCCCCCCAATGCATCAGTAGTCTCATGGGATTAAATGGGGTTAGAAAAACCCTATACATTTGTAACCAATATGTTTTAAAGTATATTGTGAATGGTCTTGACAATAGAGATAAAGTTGTCCAAACGAAAATATCTTGTACCCAGTATGTTTTAAACCATCTTATGAAAGGTATTAACAGTAAAGGTATCACGTACCGAGCAAATGTAACCTATGATAAATAATCATTTCCTTCATTCATATCCAGTTATTACTATCCATGATATTTTCACTATGAAAAATTATATGGTTTATTTTCATTGTCTGTTTATTAATTAAATGGATGCATTTTCAGTTATTTACATTGACGTATTATTTATGTACTTCATTCTTAGTTTTTTGATTACATGGAATGTGCTTTCAGTTATTTACAATTAAATATTTATTATGACCATCAATTAATTATTTCTTCTACTGTACTTAATCCTTATTTAGAATTTGATCTCACCCTTACATTTTTCCTTTCCCCAAGATATGAAGAAAAATTATTTGAATGAGTTTTTAGGGAATCATTTTATTATCTTTATTATGTTTTATGTTTTATTTTCTATTCCCAAATTAAATTGGGTATCATGAATGTAATCTATATTTCCAAAAATACTAAAATGTTTGGTCTTTTGGGATTTTAATATTGTATATATGCCAATGTAATAATGTAAGGCACCAGATCTGGGCTATAGGGGTCGAGGTCATTAAACACCAGATGACAGTGGCTCGATGAAAAATCCAAGAAATTATGAGAAAAAGGTATCTCGGGTTCCCTAAAACTATTATTGAGAAAATACATAACCAATTACATAAATATATTTGATAATTTTTTTTAATTAATATTAAAATCTTTATAAATTCACTGTAGAGACATACCTTAATGAAACTACATGTGGTGAAGTGCAGCATCCTCTTGGGTTATCATATTCCTATGATGAGAAAAAAACTTATCACCAATATCTGATTCCACCATGATCTAGTGGAATCGGGATTGAAAACCCTAACTAGGAATCCAAGAATAAATAAAGAAGAGATGATGAGACCATATAAGCAATATAAAGGAGAAAATATAATTTAAAATGATAAGAAAGGCCATTAAAACACCCCCATAATGGTGTTAAAAGATATAAAGAAGAGGATGGATATGACTAGGTTGTGTGAGGGAGGAAAGGAAAGGAAATAAGGAGATTTTCCCTTAAGGATTTCTTGGGGAATGAATTAAATTTCACACTTTAATGTGAGAATCATGGTTTGGTTGCACAGTTGGATAAACCATGGTCCAACCGTATACAACTACTATCTGAGGCACACTCCACCTGGCCTAGTTATTGGACATGGTCAGTCAAACCATGCATCAAATACGCGTCATTTATGAAGAAAATTGCTTACCCCCCCCCCAAATTCCTCTACCATGCCACACAGTTTCTCAAACCATGTGCCTATACAATATTACATGCATGGCTAGGCCACATGATTATACCTAATCGTACACTATGATCTGCACTTTTCCAAAACTTCAGTTTCAGGCCTTTCACAATTGGGACACTCTCAAAACTTATGAGCTACAAACAAACCCTAATTATACTTATATAAACATTATTTAAAAGCCTCCCAATCATTAAATTCTTGTTCTGAATCTTTGATCAATATTTGAACCATCTAGTAATTGGAAATTAAAAAATCCTTTATAAATTTCTCACTCAAAAAAACATAGGATCTTACATATAACATGGTTATTCTCATGTACACTAAAAATTGTTAATTTTTATTTCTACTCCATTTTTAGGATATGTATATACAACTAGATTCATGTCTTATTTCATTCTTTTCATTATATAATTTTAAGTATTCATTCTTGTATTTAGATCCACTATTAAACATAAATATTTTAATTACACTAGTCTCTTACTTATAATAAAATTGGAATAATTCATACTAATAAATCCATAAATTTAAGTTTTTGAGTACCTATATTTATTTTATTAAAATTAATCTCATTAATTTTCATATATTTCAGTGCACCAAATAAAAAGGTTTCTTTATTTTTACCTCAATCATCTTATGATTCTTATTCACCATTTTCCCTTTGTTTCATGTGTTATAAGTGTTGAGTATCCTATGATGTAGAATTAGAATATTTTTCACTAAATAATGTTTGATGAGATTAGCTATATTATTTTTCCCTAAATGGCTAAGTATGTTATCCCAAAATTTATTTTCATTATTCATGATTATACAACAAATGCATTTATCCTTGTAAATTTAGAAGAAATTACTAATTATTTTTCACCCCTTAATAATAATCGCTTCACCAATCTATATTATAATAATAAATCCACTCTTTTAAAAGCCCAATTAATTACCATAAAGTTAAGAGACTCTTAAAGTATTGTTTTGTAACCCATTAGCATAGAGAGAATTGTTGGATTTATTTTAATCTCTTTGGGTTTATCCAAATCCTCTAAACCAATGTAATATATTTTTTTAGAATTTAAAAACACAACCATAATATAATTAGATGGTTTTCAAGAGGTTCTTGTTACAATTCGTATGTGGTAAAAAATAGATATCAATTATCCAATTATTTTCTCCCTTTTTGTCATTATTTATGATCTTAATTGTTTTTACCTGATCTTTATTATTCCTACTATTAATATATTTATAACTCTCATTTTTATTTAGTGACTCCAATATAATAGTATGACACTTGTTGATGATTTGTTAAATTTCATTCACACCTACCACATGTTTCATAATGAAAATTAACATAATTTTGTAAATTTACCTTCTCAATTTGATGTTATCATAATATGACACCGAGAAATTCAGGTTTAATTCCTCAAAATTCAAAACCACTCTTTGATTAGGGAAATAACACATATTATTTGTTTCCCTAGTCTCTATAGAACCCACACAATCCTTAAATGTAAATTATTCTTCGGTAATAGATATATTACTCAAAATATACTTTTCATGTCTTCTAATTTGAAATATGATATTCATTCACAACCTTCTCATGAGGAGGAGTTTTATCCTTCACATTGAACTTTTCATTCGGATAAGCTTCAGTAATTGTCTCCTTCCACACCTCATTTATTTTCAAATTTGTATAACCTATACTAAAATTAACAATGAGTGTTTTATCCCTATTAGGTGATGTGATCAAATTCTTTTCTTTGATGTCACTACTTTTACCACTTATATTTCATACTTGAGTGTCTAATATTATAGTTAAAAGAACCATATAAGAATCTCTTTGTTTTTTGGAATTATTAAAAATTTATTTCACTACTTTTATGATTTCACTAAATTTTTTGATAGAATTTTGAAAAATAGGGTTAGTGATTTCCAAGTATTTTTTAACTTTCACCAATTTGACCTTAGGATCCTTCACCTACTCATTATTAGTAATGATATTCTCTATGGTTATGTGAATTTTCTTATCCCTGTATTCACATAATGTATTTAGATATACTATATTTTGACATAACTCCACTCATATCTCTATAATGTATTTATCTCCTGACTTATTAATCGATTTCCTTAATGATTTATTCTCCAACATCAATTCTTTATTTTTCTCTCTTAATTTTATTACTTTCATTTATGCACACTATGAGCTTTTTTATGGAAAATACTTAGTTGTTTCCTCTTCACATATTTTATCTTCACTATCACTCATTTCTTCTTATTCATTTAAGGGATATTTGGGATGATTTTTTGACTATAAAATTAGTTTACCATTCATCCACTATGTCATATTTATCCTTTTAACTATATTCATTAATATATATGAATTCATTTCGAAGAATAAATTCTTTTTCCATGATGTATTGGATTATAATTTTCCTTTAAAGTATTTATGATCATTATAAACATTCACATTATTATTTCTTATTGATAATACATGATATTAATAATAATCCTAATCTTGTTCTAGTTTCTTAGGATATCTTTCTAAAAAATGACCAATCATTCTATATTTGAAACATTTAAATGGCATTTTTTCTTTGTATTTACCATTATATTATTATATACCTTTAGGAAATTATTATATTAGTTTATAAAATTACATGGAATAATTTTATTATCATTTTATTCCTTATGATAATTATTTAGTTTAACTTGTTTTTAGATTTTTGAATCATAGTATGTGATTTACTTCTCTATTTTTTATTTTATCTTTAATGTTAACCCTCCTCTCATCCTCAAAGAAATATAAACTTATCTAAGCTTTTTGATGACCCACTAATATAATTCTTTATCCTCAAGGTATTAAATCATATAATTGAATTTATTAAGGTGGACTATCATCAGCATCATCATAATGGTTGAATCTTTAAAAATTTATCTATTTATTCAAATCGAGATTTTAATTTTTTCACTTGATTCAATCCACTATTTAATCTTCCTCCATTAAAATATTTTTGAATTGATCCTATAATTTTTTTAACCGTGAATATTTCATCTATTTATATCACTCAATAATTTCATGAAGTTTACCCAAAATTTCAACGGTTTCTTATGTTTAAATGGATCTTGTAAAATCCTTATATAAGAGGAATGAATGTAAAATGTTTCCTGATTTCCAATTATATATGATATTATTATATATAAAAGTATATTCTATCCTATATTTGTGAATATATAAACTATTCTTAGTGATATAATGAATGTCTAGGAAACGAGATAAAAGATAAAAAAACCATCATCTCATTCTATAAATAGGCTTCCATACCATCAAATATAGGGGTTCCAGTAATATTGATAGTATTCATAACATATAAAGATATCATTGATCAAATATTTTAAGAAATTATAATAAAATCATATAAATAGTTATAATACCAAGAACAACTTATAGAATTTATTGAGGCCAACTAATTGGGCCAAGTGAGTGTATTCCACCATTAGGGGTGTATTCAGAGTAACAAAGACACTAACTCTTGAACTTTTATTTCCTTAATTGGTTAGTTTGACTTTATCATGATGGTGAAAACATGATTATGAGAGTAATAGAGGGAAATTATATAAATAACACAAAGTCTTTATAAGGTCCACTCACCATTTTTATAAGGTGGATAATCCTTGGTGTACAAGAGTTGAAATACCTTTATGTACGCTCTTATTACAATATCAATAAGAAAAAGGGAAGAAGTGGAGAGATATCCTTGAAAATTAAATATATGAAATAATTAAGAACATTAATAAGATGATCAAAAATTTCTTCCCATACACTAATAACCTCTGTAATTTAGTTCACATGTGCAGCCTTACTCTTCTCCTCAATTTCTATAAAAAAACCCTGATAGAGAGTTCCATTGAACGAGTATACTAATCATATAAAGTTTCATTTAATTTCTTCCCAATAACTCACTTCCTTATTTGGGATAGGTGCCCAGTTTTTATATACTATGTTTTTATTTCATTTTGACATCCTAGATTGGGGTATGGTTTTCAAATTTGAAATATATGGAAATAAAATTTTAAAGATAAGAGGTTAGTTTTGAGAAAAATAATTATGTAACCAATTTTATTATTTAACAACCTAATAATCTATATGAATCTGTGGAATTCCACTAATGATGTGGATAATGGTGTTTTGGTGTGATCTCCATGGCTATAGAATGGAATCTCCATTATGGTGCAGGGTAAGCTTTTCCAGATGTATTCTGAATTTTCATGAGTAATCTACAATAGTGTGAAGGCATATTTATAATATAATGGAATGGATTATGGTGTAAAGAATATCCTATATATTAACAAGCATGATTATAAAAAACATGTTACCTACAATGTTTGAAGTTGTGTTTCTCGAGGTTTGATGTTACTCATCCACTTGCTGTTAATGTAATTCATGCTGGGTTCACTAATTGTTTTCTAAAACATGACCTATAACATTCGAGGATGTGTTACTTGATGCATGATGTGACTCAACCACTCATAGGTAACTGATTTCACATCAGGTTCACTATTCTATTTCTACACATGATCAATATTTGGGGTTCTTCCATGAGAAAAAAATGCATGATGCCTGATATCACTCAACCATTTATGGTTTTAGGATTTCACGTTAGCATTTATATTTTTAAGGTGAACTATTCCTACATTCATTTTGAGAATATGAGGACCATAGTTTCTAAATAATGTGGTCATTTGGACTTTACTAATGATTCTTTGGGTTGAATATCAATCGAGAGGATACAAGGCCTGCCTTATCTCACCTATTTATGAGGTACTATTTCCCACCAAGTGACTCTATTATATATTTAAGATATGTTTATAAATCCTTCCAATATTCTAATATGAGAATAGTTACACCCTATAAGTTATCAATCAATACCATGTCTTGATGTGAATATTTTTATATATCAAAAGTTTTACATATTTTTCTTATTGGCTGATTATACCATGATTTAAATTTGTACAAATGGGAAATATAGAATTTATAACTGTCTAGGGAGGTTTTATGTTTTGTGGAATCAGGATTAGGCCCATGATATGGGGTTCTTTAGTATCTCTGTAAAGGGAATCAAAACCGGTATAGTTTGTTGTCACTTATTGGGATGCATCATACCTTTAGAGTTATGTGACAAGGACTAATGTGGTTCCTTTTAAGATTTTTCATCCATGACCACATGAAGTTCTTCTTAAGGTCAATAATATAATACATGTGTAGGGATTAACACTCTAGGAGGTTTCCTATGTGTCCTGATCCACAGAAATCAAAGACTATATAGTTTGAGTTTCAATGTTTAAGGTTGGTCAAGTAACACCTCAGTTTTTTTATTTTAATATGATTTAATGATTTTTTTGTTTTTTATCCATGTAGATTATTTTAAATAAGGTTTATATTATTTTTTTGAAGTTTTTTTGTTGTAGCACAAGTTACACATCTTATGAAAGGTCACTAAAAACTATGCTACAAGAATGAAAAACCAATAGTTTCCTAAGTGTTTGATTTTTCATGTTTGGAACATGATTCTCTAATCCATTTAGAGTCTCTAGGTAAACTATTTAAAAAACATTATGTTTGGGAGTGACCCACATAGTTGGCACACAATTATTTATGATCATGTGTAATAAACTATCTGAAGTGGGATTCTTAAGTCAGTGGATCATGTATGATTGGCACAAGGTTTGGAAAACCATGAAACCAAACCATTTGGCATACCAAATTTTTAATAATTTTAGTTTACCAAAATTATCCCCACCAAATTTAAAATGGGGTTTGACCATTATCTCCACAAATGACTCAACTGAACCCCCCGGAACACCTCCCCCTTCTTCCACCATATTCCATGGCTTCTACTCCAGATTTATTCCAAGAATGAGTCGAGTTCTTCAAGGTAATACCCACTATGATTCTGTCTATTTCTTAATTCTTCCTCTCACCTTGATTTAGTTTTCAACCATGAATCATAGATTCCATGGGGAATATTTTAGGGTTTTAGGTGGACTTAATATTGGGGATTTAGATGTCTAGTTTTAATAGACATCATCTTTACCATCATTTGGGATTTCATTATCATTAGTGATATGTTCTAATCAATTTAATGTAGGTGTTTCTATGTAATATTTTCATTTAAAATCCATTTTTATTATTAATAGTTCATAAACTTAGTATTTATTATTTTATTATTATATATGGTCCCGTTATTGGGTTTTAAATGGTTATAATTGTTTTTCATCTCTTGGTTAAAATGGATCTCTATTGATTTTGTAGTTTTAATTTTTTTAATTGATATTTACGAGTTCTAAGTGTATGTTAAAATGATCTAGAGGTGATTCACAATTGAATTATTTTATTTAAATGGGTGTTTTAATTAAATATGGTTCAGTTTAGAAAATAATCATTTTAAAGAGAAAGGATGTTATTTTTTTATAAGATATATTGACATTTAAATTAGTTTTCTAAAGAGGAATTATTTATAAATTATTTAAAAAACTATTTTGGAGTGTTTTCCAATTTTAAAAATTTAAAATTGGATATAATACCTTATCATACATATCTAGTCCTTTTAAATACAAGAATGAAACTTTCTAAAGATATTTGAAATTTTTATTTTATTATTATCTTGGAATTGATCCCCTCATTTAGTAGTCCTCATTTAGGATTTTCCCCTTTAAGGGGTGTAGTTTAATAATTATTTGTGAACTGATTGATTCATAAGAATGATTTTAAAAAGGATAGTTTCATGAGAGGGGTTTAAAGGTGAGATGAGATTTACTATATATGTTTTTTGATGCATGAGATCCTTCCTAGGATTGTTCAATCACCTCCACTTGGTTGACATCATGGGAACCCAAGTTTAAGATAATTGTATAAACTTATGATACAAATTTTTAGGTCAAATAAAGGCTAGTGAATCCTCTAGTGTGAAATATGAATTAACGAGGAGTGACCCTAAGGATTCCAACATGGACATGGTGGGTGGATTTTATATTTTTTAGTATGAAAAGTAGGTTGATAGTTGGTACCATATTATATAAGGTCTAGGACCATATTATATTTTAACCTAGTGACTTGAACACGTTATTTATTCATCATTTATGATATTATCTTGGGTATTACAATTAAATATTTATTATTTTCCCCAATGTTTTCTTCATTTAATGGAACCTATGTTAAGATTGTTCACACTTGGAAGAAAGGGACTACAGAAGTTAACCATTTTCCTTCTAAATGTGATCAAGAGGTCAGGAGAACTATTAATTTGATTGTTGTTTGTCTTCAAATAGACTGCACAATAATTTTTCAAGGGGATTTCAACTAAATTCAATAATTTTGACCCCCCATAATTTTCTATATTCCATTTTCCTTAATAATAAAAATTTAAATTGTTAGTCAAGGCACAGATGTACCACTTCTTTATAATTTGGTCGTGGTTTGTTGATATTGTGCTAGATGATTATTTATTTTTTATTCTTCAATCATGATATAATTTTTGATTAAATAAATTATTTTAAAATAGTATTTGATAATTTTTTCAATAATGGGATTTTTTTGGGTGTAAATGGATGATTTTACCTATTATATTTTTAAAGAGTCTCTTTAAAAAATGATGCTTTCCTAATATTTTTAATTAAAAATGTTGTTAAAGAAAGGAATTTAAATTTAAATGTGTTGTGAATTTTTATCCTTTATATACATCCATGAAAAATTATATTTTCTGAATTTAGTTCAAACTATAATTTTTGAAATTTAATTTGTAAAGGTATTTCATATACTCCTTGGTGAGATTTAACTAGGAATTTTTAACTAACACCCTGCATGCATCCCTTGGTGTGTGAGACTCTTATGTTTAATTTTAGGATCCAATATTTCAACTTATTTCTTTTTAGAGGTATGTTCTAAGGAAGTTGTAATCGAGAGGTGGATAGTAGTTGTGGGCCATTTGGCATTGATTTACGGTTTCAGACTTTATTTTAGTTTATTATTAGGATTTTATTAATCGACCATCTAAGATCATTGCATTATTATTTTTTATAGTTTCTCATGTGTTTTTTTGTAGTGCAGTATATATAATCTAATTTAAAAATTAGTTTTAAAGGTTCATTTCAGTTATATTATTTCCAGCCTCATTATTTATTTTGAAGTGATTATATTTTTTAGAATGGATGTTGAAGATAGAGAACCCCATGCCACATTATCTTCCGGTATTTGATTCTTATTTTTTATTATTAAAGTAATAAATCATTTAAAATCATTCTTTGGTTACCAAGAACTAGTTTCAAACTTACAAAGATCAATAATTTACTTTCGGCATGGTGATAGGTCAGGTTGGGTTACATTTCTGGTCATTTAAGGCTACTTCATTAAAAAATTATTAGATCTTTGGTTATTAAAATATGGGTTAGAATATTGAAAATAAATTTTTTTAATTTTGGGAGAGATTTTTTAGATGAGGGTCGACATTTTGTCAGAACCCAACAAGTAGATCATGATAATGTGTCTAACCAGCACCAATCATGATAAAATTTGAGTTCTTATGGGTAGTGGGGATTTTTATTTTTAATTTTTTATGATGTTTTGATTATTAATGATGATTTATTAGTCCTTGATAGAATTTATTATTTTCATTGATAAATACTCTTGTTTTGGGATGAGAGTATAAGAAATAAATGGTGGATATAGGTTATCTCACATGGCTTGAGAAACCATATAGAGGCCAAGCATTTGATTCAGGAAACATTTTAGGGGAGAATTAATGATTGATTTATAGTCTATTTACCATCGGGGAAAGTAACTTATGGTTATAAATTCCATCTAATTATATATTTAGGATTCCTTTAAGTGATTCCCAATTATTGGAATAAATAAATGGATCCTATGTGATGTCTGGATAAAATTAAAAGATTTTTTGTATCATGATGTGCTAAAAAATAGATTTTACGTGTTAAAATTGGGTATTGTAGAAAAATGTTGTCTTTTTTGGAATTAGTACATTAGGGGGGGGGGGTAGGTAAAATTGTATAGTTTTTTTGGTTCTCAAAAATAAATAAAATGTTTTAAGGGTTGTTTATTTTTTGAATCTATTACAATCTATAAAAAGTGGTTTTTAAAAACCAGTTAATGGGGAATTATAAATTTTAAATGCTAATAAAATATGAAATAAGTTTTTTGTAATTTTACTATGCGATTTAAGTAAATTAAGTGTTTAATTCATAATGGGGGTTTTGAATTTTAATGGGAAATAGGTTTTCTGATGCATTAATCCTATGTCATGTTTTTATCAATATTGTTTTTATGTTATCCCCTAGTTATGATGGTACATCTTAGTTTCATGTGTGGAATACGAATGGGATGAATGATTATTCTATTATATTTGGTTACTTCTTCCAAGGAAGGTCTTTTAAAGGGATGTAAGGTTTGTCTCATGGGATGAATATAAGGCCCCAGCCTTAAAACTTACATAATATTGAATTAAATGAATAATTCACATTGAGGATCTTTTCAGGTTTAGAGTTTTAGAGAATTAGAACATAACTATTACATCTAAAAAGATTACAAAGTAGACACTTATACTAAGTTTCCATAGAATAAAAAACTCTTAAAAAGAAACATGTCTAGTTCTATGTTTTATATAGCATGACTTTCCCTTGATCCCATCCTTGACCCTATTCCACATTAAGTCCTGTGAGAAACATTTCAAAAAAGTTGGGGTGAGCATAAAAAGATCAGTAAGGGATACACAAAGAATGAAAACTGTTAGTTTATCAAAACAACAAGTAAACCATGTATACTTTATCAAAGTAATACTTTTCACCTTTATGAAGTAGTAAAAACTCTTCACTGAATAAAAGATCATTACTTACCCTTTTGTAACCAAAAGATTACCATAAAACCCATATAAAGATCACATAACATATAAAGGTAACTTGGGACATAAACATACTTAAATGGAATAACCATGCGTTCGACTTACACACATACTTAATGGAATAGCCATACGGTCTAATTCCTTACAAACATAATGGAATAGCCATACGGACGACTTCCATACCCAATGCATTGGAGGTTATAACGTAACCACCCATCCTGGTATTCACGACACCACCCATCATATGGTTTATCACGTAACCACCCGTCAAATGTCCAAGTACCAATATAAAATCATAAAACATAAAACCAATATAAAGGAATGATAACATTTCCACATTTCAATCACAATATATCATTTAAATATATTGACATAATAGAATCCTTTATCAAAACCATTTTCAATACCAAAATACATAAAAGAGTATATGGTATTTATTTTTTAAAAAACATTACAGCTTGTTGAGGAAGCCAAAGACCAAATAATACTCACGGTGGCGGAAAAGGTCGTTGTCACCGCGTACGTTAAAAGAAACATTCCTTTTTTCGTTTAGTAAAACGCTTCGTAGAAAAATATTCCTTTTGTAGAAAAGTAAAAGTAAAAGGGGTTTATACACCGTATAAAAGATAGTTGTGTATAAAACAAAATATGCCTCAATGAAAGGAGATTGAGACGAAGTCCCCTACCTTGGGTCCGACTTGACTCGATCGTTCTTTAACGTCCTGAATAATAAACTTGAGTTAATTCCTATTTTCTTAAGAACCTTTTTCAAGTTCATTATTCCTTTTATATCACTTATTTCCATGTTATAAACATTATGTAATAATTAATGTTAATAATGATTGTTTTGTCGATATTTGGTTCTTAAGTCGAAGATGGACTTCCTACAATTACATGTTGTTCGTGAGGTCAAAGGTTATTTATATCCAGAATGACATTACTAATTTGGATATCATATATATCATATATATCTATCATATACATGTATTTATAATATCACATAATCATTTAGAGGTAAGAAATTTAATGCACCGTTCATGGAGACGGTAAGTCGTACGTACGCATGAACGCTACTTTCATTTCTTTGTCATATTAATGGAATTAAAAATAGATGAGAGGTATGTATATTTTAATTACAGAATTATATTCATAATTTATATGTAACATAAATTATATATATCCATTATATATATGTACTTATAATATTACATTACATTTGGGGATAAGAAATGAAATGCACCGTTCATGGAGATGGTAAGCCGTACGTACGCATGAACGCTACTGTCATTTCTATCTCATAATTTAATGGGAAGAAATAATAATGATATAGAGGTATATTATAATTCCAGTATAACATCATATATAATAACTTTAAATCCAACCTTTATACATCCCACATATGGCATTAACGAATCACATCACTTTGAGGGGGCGGTAGTCCGCACATCCTAAAATGAAATTATCGTGTTTACCCACAATAGAAACCAAAAAGGTAAACCCCAAATGAAAAATAAAGAAGCATAAGGAAAACATAAACATACTATATATCATATATAAATAGAGTGACATCTTAATAGCCACCAATAAAGGTTATTAAAACTATATTGAACAATCATCGTTTCGTGAGGCAGAAATTCGCCAACCATAGAAACAGTATGTTCTTTAACCATTAGATGTAGATGTGTGTAAGTGTAGATAGAAATATTCTTATAACAACATCCTAGTATATTTAAGATACTGGAGATGTTACAAAATAAATTAATAAAAAGTGTTTATGGGGTTGGAGAAGAAAAATAAAACAAAAGAACACAAGTGAAGACATCACCTTAAAATCAAGTAACTCTCTTAGATTTGAGCTCAAAGGCTTCCTTGGGAAGACTTCTGCCCAAAGTGAGGCTTCAAGGAGTAAGAGAGGGACGTGGAGAGACAAAATGGGCAGGGTTTGGCCGAGACAAAGGCTTTGTAAGTGTGGGTAAGGTGGTAGAGGTGGGGGCCTTTTATAAGAGGAGAGGAGGGGCACTCTAGGAAGGTAAGGAAATGTTACTTTATTTTAGAATGAGTTTCGGATTTTAATGGTCCCACATTGATGTGTTTCGAGGTTAAGGTGATAATGGTTCGAAATAAACCCATAAAATAGGTTTTGGACATGTTTAGGTCATAGATTTTACATTATAATTTCATTTTATTTAAATCCTTTATTAATGAGGTAATCACTGCATCATCATTGGGTCATAAATAATTTAATTTATTTAATGTAAAAAAATTATAAAAAAAATACTATGATGTATTAAATATTTTTATATTTTCAATGAATATTTATAGTCAAAAAATATGACTTGTATAACCCCATGTAAAAATTGGTTTAGTAAAACATCTCATGTTTGTGAAATTTTTATTTTAACATTAAATAAAAAGATATTAATATCATTATCATACCCAAGTGGCTCCATGGGGTACCAAAAATAGACCCATGGGTTGTATTGGTCGTCCATAACTCATCCAATATGTTTAGGACAAGTGTCAAGATATTTTCATTTTATTATAATATCATTTTTACATTAAATTACACTAATTACCTTTAATCACGATTAATAAAACATAAAAGTTACCATTCCCCAAAAAATTATTTTAATCCCATTGAACCACATTTTAATTAATAATGAAAATAATTTAAATTGAATTTTTGAGATTCAAAACACAGAAGTGGTAAAGTCCCATTTAAAAGAAAAATCAAATTTTGTAACCACCACTTTGCGGTTTCACTATTTATAAAAAATTGAAGTTTTTCAGAAAAAACCAAAACATCACCCTAAGATATATTTGATATTACAAATTCAAAAATGAAGTCCATTTTACAAAATTAAAAACATATAAGTTGAATTAATTAATTTAATAATTAATTCCCGCTGTCAAAACAAATAGCGTGTTTTTATGAAACAATAAGTATCAAAAGATTGACACCAGTTTAAGTCCAATTTCAAAGTAAAATTAATTCCAACGACCAATATTGGATTATATGTTAAAAATATATTCTAATTTCACTTAAAAACCAATTCAAAATATTATCTAATCATCTTAATAAATTAGATTAAAAAGAGGTTTTGAATTAAAATACAACATTTTACACTATTCATTAAAAAATGAACTTTATCGGAAAAATACCAAAAAAATTACACAAATAATATTTGATGTCCCAATTATAAAGAATGGTTTTATTTGGTCCAATAGAATGTATAAGAGTGAGAAAAACTATATTTAATGACAGTTCTCCATCAAATGTTGATAAGTGGACCTTTCATGAAAATTAGAGTATATAAGCCTAAAATTGAATTCTTTTCGTATTTTAAGCCTTTATCCTTTATTAGATAAATGTAAAAACATTTAAAAAACATATATAATCATATTTTAGTTATTTCTATCCATTCCCACCAGTACAACGACTACGTGTTAACTAACATTTAAAATAATATTATTTTATTACTATTGTGCAACGTACGATTTCAAAGAAACTCTTTGTTGCATATCGGGTATGCTATCGAACATAGAAACCCCTTTAAAGTAAAATTAATTTTTAATTCGAAAATATTAAAAAATATGAAAACGTATTATTCTTTATTTAGCTGGGATGTTACATCCTTCCCCCCTTCTGGGAATTGCTTCCTCTCAATTTTATTCACTTGTCAAAATAAGTGGGGGTATTTATCCCTCATAGAATTTTCAGATTCCCACGTTGCCTCTTCAACCATATGGTTTTTCCACAAAACCTTTACCTAATGAATTACCTTATTTCGCAATACTTGCTCTCTTCGGTCAAGAATCTGGACTGGTTGTTCTTCATAAGAGAGATTCTCTTCCAACTGAACTACCTCTGGGCACAAAACATGAGATGGATCTGGCATATACTTTCTCAACATCGAAACATGAAAAACATTGTGTACCTAAGATAAACTCGGAGGTAAAGCCACTCGGTAAGCAACTGATCCAACTTTCTCCAGAATTTCACATGGTCCAATGAACCTTGGACTTAGCTTTCCTTTCTTACCAAATCTCATCACACTTTTCCATAGAGAAACCTTGAGAAAAACATGATCACCTACCTCAAAAGATTGATCCTTCCTCCGGTTATCTGCATAACTTTTCTGTCTACTCTGAGCTATTTTCATGTGTTTATGAATCAACTGAACTTTTTCTGCCATATCTTCTACCAATTCTGGTCCCATCAGCTTCCTTTCACCCACTTCATCCCAAAATACTAGATTTCGACACCGCTTCCCATATAATGCCTAAAATGGTGCCATCTGTATACTGGAATGAAAACTGTTATTATAAGAAAACTCAACCAAAGAAAGATGTTGGTCTCAACTTCCCTGATAATCCATCGAACAAGCTCATAGCATATCCTCCAAGGTCTGAATTGTTCGTTCTGACTTCCCATCTGATTGTAGATGAAAAGCTGTACTAAAATTTAATTCAGTACCCAACGACTTCTGAAGGCCTTTCCAAAAATTTGAAGTAAACCTGGGATCAAGGTCAGATACAATGGAGAGAGGAAATCCATGTAACCTGACTATCTCTTTAAGATACAAACGGGAAAGTTGATCTAGGGAAAAATTATCTCATATGGAAAGGAAATGAGCAGATTTAGTCAAGCGATCAACAATAACCCAAATTCCATTATTACCTCGAGATGTCCTCGGTAATCCCACAACAATGTCCATGGATATATTTTCCCATTTCCACTCTGGAACTGGTAAAGGCTGAAGCATCCCTTTCGGTAACTGCCACTCTGCTTTAATCTGCTGACAAGTCAAACACTTCCCAGTAAAATCAGCAATATCTCTTTTCATTCCATCCCACTAGTAATACTCCCGCAGATCTCTGTACTTCTTAGTACAGCCAGAATGAACTAAAAACGGGGAACTATGATCCTCACATAACAACTCTCTCTTCAATTGTGAATCACAAGGCACACACAATCTCTTCCCAAATCTCAAAACACAATCATTATCAATGTTGAATTCAGGCAACTTACCCTTATGAACCAACTCTAACTTTTTTCTACAACTCACTGTCTTCCCTCTGTGCTCGCTTAATTCTGTCTGATAGGGATGATCTCACATATACCTGAAACAAAACAGAAGAACTTCCTGCACCAACAACTTCTATGCCAAAGTTCATCAAATCCTTAACCAAAGGATCACGTTCCAAACGCAACATCGTTAATGAAGCATTACTTTTTCGACTCAAAGCATCAATCACTTTATTTTCTTTCCCCGGATGGTAATGAATTGTACAATCATAATCCTTTATTAATTCTATCCATCTCCTCTGTCTCATGTTCAATTCTTTCTGAGTGAATATATACCTTAAACTTTTGTGATCAGTATATATTTCACACTTTACTCCATACAAATGATGTCTCAAAATTTTTAAAGCAAAAACAACAGAAGATAATTCCAAATCATGGGTAGGGTAATTTACCTCATGAATTTTCAACTGGCATGAAGCATAAGCAATTACCTGATCATTCTGCATAAGGACATAGCCAAGTCCTTTCAATGAAGCATCACTGTAGATAACAAACTCACCATTCCTGGAAGGAAGTTCCAAAACTGGATCATTCTCCAATCTTCTTTTCAACTCCTGAAAACAATCATCACATTCTTTTGTCCAGATAAACAGAACACCCTTCCGAGTTAGCTTAGTCATTGGACTATATAACCATGAAAAAATTTCAACAAACCTTCGGTAGTAACCTGCCAAACCAAGAAAACTACAGATCTTGGTTACATTTGTGGGTCTTGGCCATTCTTCAACAACTTTTGTTTTGGCATGATCAACAGTTATGCCATCTTTTGAAATAATGTGACCAAGGAAATAATTTTTTTGCAACCAAAAATCACACTTGAGGAATTTTCCATACAGTTTCTTTTCTTTTAAGGTTTTCAAGATAACCTTTAAATGAATTTCATGCTCCTCTTTACTTTTAGAAAACACCAAAATATCATCAATAACACAACCACCATTTTTCACCTATGTCAACTGAGCCATCACTACAACAAACTATTTAGTTCTGATTCTGACCGTCTCAGGATACTATTTTGAAAGGTCATTTCCCTCTGTATGCCTTCCCAGAAACTTTGTTCTGTTTTCCCAATGAAAAACCATTCTTAACACAGAAATATCTTAAGGGAAGCAACATGGTAATCTATAAATGCTATATCATTTCAATCATACCATAAATTAATTTATAATTTAACACTTTTCTAACTCCTAAAGTTGTCTAAACCGACCTCTGATACCAACTATAAGGACCCGACCTTAAACCTTACTTAATATTGAATTAAATGAATAATTCACATTGAGGATCTTTTCAGGTTTAGAGTTTTAGAGAATTTGAACATAACTATTACATCTAAAAAGATTATAAAGTAGACACTTCTACTAAGTTTCCATAGAATAAAAAAAACTCTTAAAAAGAAACATGTCTAGTCCCATGTTTTATATATCATGACTTTCCCTTGATCCCATCCTTGACCCTATTCCACATTAAGTCCTGTGAAAAACATTTCAAAAAACTTCGGGTGAGAATAAAAAGCTCAGTAAGGGATACACAAAGAATGAAAAATGTTAGTTTATCAAAACAACAAGTAAACCATGTATACTTTATCAAAGTAATAATTTTCACTTTTATGAAGTAGTAAAAACTCTTCACTGAATTAAATATCATTACTTACCCTTTTGTAACTAAAAGATTACCATAAAACCCATATAAAGATCACATAACATATAAAGGTAACTTGGTACATTAACGTACTTAAATGGAATAAGAATGCGGTCGACTTCCACACATACTTAATGGAATATCCATACGGCCGACTTCCATACATACATAATGGAATAGCCATACGGTCGACTTCCATACCCAATGCATTGGAGGTTATAACGTAACCACCCATCCTGGTATTCACAGCACCACCCGTCATATGGTTTATCACGTAACCACCCGTCAAATGTCCATGTACCAATATAAAATCATAAAACATAAAACCAATATAAAGGATTGATAACATTTCCACATTTCAATCACAATATATCATTTAAATATATTGACATAATAGAATCCTTTATCAAAACCATTTTCAATACCAAAATACATAAAAGAGTATATGATATTTTTTTTTAAAAACATTACGTCTTGTTCAGGAAGCCAAGGACAAAATAATACTCGCGGCGGCGGAAAAGGTCGTTGTCACCGCGTACGTTAAAAGAAAAATTCCTTTTTGTCGTTTAGTAAAACTCTTCGTAGAAAAATATTCCTTCTATATAAAAGTATAAGTCAAAGGGGTTTATACACCGTATAAAAGATAGTTGTGTATAAAACGAAATATGCCTCAATGAAAGGAGATTGAGACGAAGTCCCTTACCTTGGGTCCGACTTGACTCGATCATTCTTTAACGTCCCGAATAATAAACTTGAGTTATTTCCTATTTTCTTAAGAACCTTTTTCAAGTTCATTATTCCATTTATATCACTTATTTCCATGTTATAAACATTATGTAATCATTAATGTTAATAATATTTGTTTTGTCGATATTTGGTTTTTAAGTCGAAAGTGGACTTCTTACAATTACATGTTGTTCGTGTGGTCAAACGTTATTTATATCCAGAATGACATTACTGATTTGGATATCATATATATCATATATATCTAGAATATACATGTATTTATAATATCACATAATCATTTAGAGGTAAGAAATTAAATGCACCGTTCATGGAGACGGTAAGCCGTACATACGCATGAACGCTACTTTCATTTCTTTGTCATTTTAATGGAATTAAAACTAGATGAGAGGTATGTATATTTTAATTCCAGAATTATATTAATCATTTATATGTAACATACATTATATATATCCATTATATATATGTACTTATATTAGTACATTACATTTGGGGATAAGAAATGAAATGCATCGTTCATGGAGACGGTAAGCCGTACGTACGCATGAACGCTACTTTCATTTCTATCTCATACTTTAATGGGAAGAAATAATAACGATATAGAGGTATATTATAATTCCATTATAACATCATATATAATAACTTTAAATCCATCCTTTATACGTCCCACATATGGCATTAACGAATCACATCACTTTGAGGGGGCGGTAGTCCGCACTTCCTAAAATGAAATTTTCGTGTTTACCCACAATGGAAACCATAAAAGTAAACCACAAATGAAAAATAAAGAAGCATAAGGAAAACATAAACATAATATATATCATATATAAATAGAGTGACATCTTAATGGCCACCAATAAAGGTGTTTAAAAGAAGATTGAACAATCATCGTTTCGTGAGGCAGAAATTCGCCAACCACAGAAACAGTATGTTATTTAACCATTAGATGTAGATGTGTGTAAGTGTAGCTCGAAATATTCTTATAAAAACATCCTAGTATATTTAATATACTGGAGTTGTTACAAAAGAAATTAATAAAAATAGTTTAGGGTGTTGGAGAAGCAAAATAAAACAAAAGAACACAAGTGAAGACATCACCTGAAAATCAGGTAACTCTCTTAGATTTGAGCTCAAAGGCATCCTTGGGAAGACTTCTGCCCAATGTGAGGCTTCAAGGAGTAAGAGAGGGATGTGTAGAGACAAAATGGGCAGTTTTTGGCCGAGACAAAGGCTTTTTAAGTGTGGGTAAGGTGGTAGAGGTGGGGGGCTTTTATAAGAGGAGAGGAGGGGCACTCTTGGAAGGTAAGTAAATGATACTTTATTTTAGAATGAGTTTCAGATTTTAATGGTCCCACATTGCTTTGTTTCGCGGAAAAGGTGATAAGGGTTCTAAAGCCACCCATCCAATAGGTTTTGGACATGTTTAGGTCATAGATTTTACATTATCATTTCATTTTATTTAAATCTTTTATTAATGAGGTAATCGTTGCATCATCATGGTGTCATAAATAATTTAATTTATTTAATGTCTAAAAATTATAAAAAAATACTATGATGTAGGAAATAATTTTATCTTTCCAATTAATATTTATAGTCAAAATTCTGACTTGTATAAACCCATGTAAAAATTGGTTTAGTAAAACATCTCATGTTTGTGACATTTTTATTTTAACATTAAATAAAAAGATATTAATGTCATTATCATACCCAAGTGGCTCCATGGGGTACCAAAAATCGACCCATGGGTTTTCTTGGTCGTCCATAACTCATCCAATAGGGTTAGGACAAGTGTCATGATATTTTCATTTTATTATAATATCATTTTTACCTTAAATTACACTAATTACCTTTAATCGTGATTAATAAAACATAAAAGTTACCATTCACCAAAAAATTATTTTAATCCCATTGAACCACATTTTAATTAATAATGAAAATAATTTAAATTTTATTTTTGATATTCAAAACACAGAATTGGTAAAGTCCCATTTAAACGAAAAATCAAATTTTGTAACGACCACTTTGCGGTTTCACTATTCATAAAAAATGATGTTTTTCAGAAAAAAACCAAAACATCACCCTAAGATATATTTGATATTCATAATTAAAAAATGAAGTCCATTTTAAAAAATTCAAAAAATATAAGTTGCATTAATTAATTTAATAATTAATTCCCGCTGTCAAAACAAATAGTGTGTTTTTATGAAATAATAAGTATCAAAAGATTGACACCAGTTTAAGTCCAATTTCAAAGTAAAATTAATTCCAATAACCACTATTGGATTAAATGGTTAAAATATATTCTAATTGCACTTAAAAAACAATTCAGAAGATTATCTAATAATCTTAATAAATTAGATTAAAAAGAGGTTTTGAATTAAAATACAACATTTTACACTATTCATTAAAAAATGAACTTTATCGGAAAAATTCCAAAAAATTACAAAAAGTAGTATTTGATGTCCCGATTATAAAGAAGAGTTTTATTTGGTCCAATTGAATTTATAAGAGTGACCAAAACTATATTTAATGATGATTCTCCATCAAATGTTGATAAGTGGACCTTTCGTGAAAATTAGAGTATATAAGCCTAAAATTGAATTCTTTTCGTATTTTAAGCCGTTATACTTTATTAGATAAATGTAAAAACATTTAACAAACATATATAATCATATTTTAGTTATTTATATCAATTCCCACTAGTACAACGGCTACATGTTAACTAACATTTAAAATAATATTATTTTATTACTAGTGTGCAACGTATGATTTCAAAGAAACTCTTTGTTGCGTATCGGGTACGCTATCGAACATAGCAACCCCTTTAAAGTAAAATTAATATTTAATTCGCAAATATTAATAAATATGAAAATGTATTATTCTTTATTTACCTGGGATGTTACAATGAACCTCATGATGATTCTATTCATTTCTTAATTGTATTTCCTTTATTTGATATCCCCACCCAGTCTCTAGATCAAGTTGTGAGGTTGAAATATTACTTTTTATTAATCCCTATCCAATAAATATATAGTTAGTTCATTATTTTTCATTGGGTTTGGGGTCCTGTATTTGAAGAATAAATCTTGGCCATCTCTGGATTTTTCTCAATTGGGTCTCTAGACTAGTTGTCTCAAGTGTGATTTAGGTTAGAGAGATTAGTTATTTTGTGTTCCTACGATGGGATTGATTATATTTATGTCTTGAGGTTTGTTTTATCAGGTTTAACTTGATTATTTATATTTTATCACTTGTGATATATTGGTTTCTCTTATGGTTTCTTATGCATTATAGTTTTTTAAACCTTATATTCTCTTTGTTAGTTTTTCATATGGCTTAAGTTTTGGGGTCATAGTTTTTATGGATTTAATATAAAAACTAGGGGTATGTTCTTGAGGGTCAAGAACATATGAAGTTTATTTTCCCTCTATTTGAATCTATTTTGATTATTATGAATGCACCAGGAATGGAATCCCTTGAGTTACATTCCTCATTACCCTCCTTTGAAGTTCTTTAACCTAGGGTTAAAGCCATATTGTTGTGTGTTAATAGATATTTTTTGGTTTGAAGTGTCCCATTCATTGGTTCATAGGTAATTATGTTTTGGTAAGACCATGTAAGAGTCCTTTGGGGTATCCATTTCTATTTAATGATTTCATTATTGGATTTTGATCTAGTTTTTTTGGATATTTGGTGTGACCAATCGATAAATTCTATCTTCCTTTGGGTATTTTTGAGAAGTATAATTTATTGAAATTGTTCCTTCTAGAGAGTGTGCATTTTTTTGATACAGTATTTTTAATGTTTTCTAAATGGTGGGGGAACCTTAATAGGTATCAGTGTCCCTTAAGAACTATGTCCCTATGGGTGAGTTGAATTCTACTTCGAGATATTAGATTTCATAAGTGGACATGATAAAATGATCTTGAGGAGTAGTTTTGTGTTGACATTTCTATTCGTTTGTGGTTTGCTTAGTTTCTCCCATCCAACCAACTCTTTATCACAGTGTTGAGGTCATGTAGTTTTGTTTTATTATATCATTTACAATTGTATTTTTTTAGAATAATGCATTATGTTGGGAATAATTATTACATATTGATTTTTAATTTCCTTATTTTTTATTTTTTATTTGTTTTATCCATTCCTTTGAGTTTTTGGTTATTTTCTCTTAAATTTTTGATGTTTTTGGGTTGAAAAATTAGGCACACAATCAATAAAAACCTTTTGGGAATCATGAAAAACCTTCAATTCATTGAAAGTGAAATTTTCAGGGTTTTCACATGGTTCTCTAAGTAATGAGAAGTCTACAGTTAAATTTTGTGACTAGTTTTATGTGTTGATGTGACCTGTATGGATAGCACATGGTTACCACTGATCATGTCACCCAAAACTCATAGAGTGGGATGCTTATGTCTGTTACTCCTTCATGGTAGGAAATTGGTTTGGAAAACCATGTGGCGAAACCATGCAGTCTGCCCATAATTTAATCTTTTTTAGATTTTCTAAACTACCTATCCCAAAATTAAAAAGTGTCTTGACCCATATCTCACCCATGAAACTCATACAAACCCATAGGCACACATCCCTAGTAGTCCTCCCATATTCCATGGTATGAAATGTATATTTCTTCCATGATTGAGTCTCATTCATCAAGGTAAGAACCTCTAAAATAATTACTCTTCCTTCATTCTTTAACTTCCTTTGATTTATACTCCTACCACAAACCCTAAATGCCATAGGGTTATATTTTTGGGTTTAGTATAAACCTAATATTGGGTTTTTCGATGTATATGGAAAAATTTCATCATTGTTTAGTCTTCTACAATCATAGGAGACGTGTTATGCTCAATTTAAGTAGGATTTTTCCCTGTAATTTATTATTTTTTCATGTCTATTTATTCTTGAGATTTCAAAAATTATTTTTTTATTATGTCATAATTATATATGATTTAATTTATGAGTGTTAAATGGTTTTTGAGGTTATTTATCACTTAGAACAAATGTATTTCTATGTATTTTATGATTTTAATTTTTTTAATTTATATTTATGAGTTCCAAGTTATATTTAAATGTTATAATGGGGGTTATAAAATGAATTTGGTGATTTAAATGTGTGGTTTTAATAAAAAAAAGTGTTTTTAGGGGAAAAATATTTCTAAGAGAAAATATGTTCTTAATTTTATAAGAGATATTGGGTTTTGAATTAGTTTCTAAAATAAGTGTTATTAAAAGATGATTTTAGAAGGTATTTTGGTGTGTGATTTTTATTTTGATCTTATAAATTTGTATAGAAAAATATTTACATCCTACACTTTTAAAGACCTAATTGGAATTTTATAAAGATATTTAAAATTGGTATTTTTTGCTTCCATAAAAATCGAGCTAGATGATTGGTAGGCCTCAATTAGACCATTAACCTTTAAGGAATATAGTTTAATAATTATTTGTGAAATTAATAATTCTTAATAATGATTTTGAAATGGTTTTTTATGAGTGGGGGTCAGTGGTGAGATGATATTTACTTTAAATATTTTTTTAATGCATGAGATGATTTCTATGATTGTTTACTCACTCCACTTGGTTGAACACATGTTAACTCTATGATAAGAGTGAGTTATAGACTTATTCTACAACATTTTAGGTCACATATGGTATAGTGTCCTCTATAGTGTAAAATATTACTATATATGGAGTGCCCTCTTGGTTTCCATTATGGGATAATCGAGTGGCTTATATTTTTTTTAGGATGTAACATAGACCAACAATTATCCATGTGTTCTATAAGGTCTAGAACTATATTCAATTTTGAACGTAGTGAGTTATCCATTGTTCTTAATTAATCATTTATGATGTTTAATAAGGGATACCCATCATATGATTATTTTTCCCTTAGTTTTCTTAATTGAATTCCACCTATATTGAGATTGTTCATACATGGAGGGAGGGGAACATGGTGGTTGAGTTTCTTACTTACAAAGGTGATGATGTATAGAGGACTGATATTTATTTGAGTGGTGGTTCTATTCTATCAATCTATATTAGAATTATTTGAGGTCATTCCCTCATTCTTCAGTACTTTCAACCCCCAAACTTTGTTTCATTCCTTTTATGTAATAATAACAATTTCAATAGTCATGCATGTAACCTATGTACTATTGATTGTTCTTTATTGATATGGTGCATGTTGATTATTTCATTATTTCTATCATGATTTGATTAATATTTAAAATTAATTATTTAAAAATAGGAATGAATAAATATTTTAAAAAGGGGAAATATTGTTTGGTTTAAATGGATTATTTTATGAAAAATGTGTGTTTCCCCTCTTTTATTGTTTTAAAGAGTTTCTTTTTTGAAATAATTCTTGATGAATATTTTAAATTAAAAATGGTGTTAGAGTAATTTATTTTAAATGGAATGTGATTTTAATATTTATCCTTTATGTACTTTATTATAAAATTTTATTTTATGAATTTTTTTAAAATGGTAATTTTTGGAATTTTATTTGTAAAGTTATTACATAGAATCATTGGTGAGATCCCACTGGGTGTATTTAAATCGAACTCTTCATTCACCTCTTTGTGTATGAAACTATTATGTTTACTTTTAAGAGCCCTATTATTTTCCCCTGTTTCTTCATAGAAGGTTATTCCATGGAAGGTGGTAACGATATGTGATGAGTTGGTATGGTCCATATGAATTTCATTTGAAGGTTCATAATTTATTTTTTGTTTATTATTGGGATATTGTTAATCAACCATCTCATCCCATTATTATGAAATCCCATATAAATTTCCGTCTCCTAATTACATGACTAAAGAAAAATATTTCATTACAGAACATTCCCATGATCTTTTAGGTTTATAGTTTTAGAGAATTAATCCAAAAGCCTAGATATTTTTCAACTAATATGACTTTGACCACTATATGAGGAACTACATAGTCCATATAAAGTCTTAAAAATTTCCCAAACTTTCTCCACACAAGATACTAATCTAGATACATCATACATATAAATTATCTTCATAACCTAGGGAAATTAAAATATAAGAAAGGGGTGGGCTTAAATTACCACTAAGGGGAAAATATATCAATATATCATCCATGGTTCAGATCATAATCCTATGATAATATATGATAAGTGAAAAATTTATTATTAAAAATAATATGGGACAATAAGATTTTTCCATAAATAATGATAGAAGGAAATTAAATCTAAAATTAACAAACATATACAATGGAAAATGTGTGTGTAATAATAGAAAATAAACATGATTAATGGGGTATAATAATAAACTTATGACATATAAGTGTAACATTCACATGAGAAATAGAATACCAATGATCTTTGGAAAAAACAATAAGCACACGATATCATCATATTGTGAGAATATCTAAAAAGACTCACCCTTTATGTTATAAGTGTAATCCAAGAAGTCCCACACTTTAATTAGTGTGTGTCTCCAAGAAGGAATATTATATATTATCTCATTATATATAATACATTATCCAATGTATTAAATAGATATATATGATCCCACTCATCATAATCCATATATATGTGTGCCACATAAAATAAATTATCATAATATCATAAATAACCCATGGAAATAAAATGGGTTTCATATCCCCTTAAAATAAAATAATATAATGAAAAAATTTATATTTCCATTACAAAACAAGATAAATCCATGGAATGTAAATGGGTATCTAGTGTTAATAAATTAATTTCTATTTCAACACTATTCATTGAAGTATATGGTATTTATACCTTATAGAAAAATGGTAAACAATTTAGATAATATGTTCCCAAATTAATAGAGGTTTGGAATTAAGTTGAACACAAACAAATTAATGAAATGTAAAATAAATAATACCTAAAGGGATTACATTGGAAGAAAATCTATGATTATTCACAGTGGATGGCTAGGAAACAAAAAGGCTATGATAGATCACGCCTCTGATAGAAAATAACATTTCATAAGTCATCCAAAGTAAGAATTTGGAATGTATCATATTAATAATATCTTTTAATAGTCATAAAATATGTTAATAGATGTTGGTATATATGAAAAAATATTTTAGGAGAATTATAAAAACCATTTTGGAAACATAGAATATCCTTTTTCCTTTTAAAAAATTCCTTTTTTAAATAAATATTTTTTTAAACATGGTCGTTTATAAATAATATTATAAAACATGATAGTGTAGATATGAACTTTCATATAAAAATAATAAATGGTTGAAATATGTGTTCACATAGAGAACATTAAAATACATTCTTTTCATTCATTTATGAAAATGAACCATACAAAAAATATTAAAAATTATTTTTAAAACTTTTTATAACTGTAAATGTAGTATAATATGATCTTTATCAATTATTTTATCATAGATGAGGACATTCAGAAAAGAATTTAATGAATTCAAAAATATAAAAGGGAGGTTCTAGACAAAAAAATAAGAGACAAGGTTGCTTTCACGTATAAGAAACACTTTAGAAACAATATGAGCCAAGGGGAAATAAAACTTTTAGGGACCATGTAAAACCCCATGAATTACATGAATTTTTTTAAGTAAATTAAATATGTAGTAATAAAACCATATGAAATTCTTCATGGTGCACAATATTAAATATGTATAAGGAAATTAAATTTGAGACAAAAAAACACTTTACCTTGATTCCTGACATCCATTAAAGAAATTGAATCTATTATATACCAAAATAACTATCTTAATCACCTATTTCATAACCATATAAACCTATATAACATTTTATAATTTTTTTAATAAATATTAACTATATCTGTACTATTTAGTTATTATATATTTTCAATATTGAGTGTGTGTAATCTTTATTGTTTTGATCTAGTTTTGTAATAGTGGTCTTTATCTTCATTATTATCCCAACTTTTATCAATCATAGATCATAAAAGGCACTATAATTAACTACTAACATTTATTTATAATATTATTAGTTGATTCTATGGTATTTTTTTATGATACATAAAGATGGAATCAGTAATTATCATGTTTTAATTATTTTTAACAAATAACCATTGGTATCTGAATTAATGGGTTTAATATTAATGTTACCAATACATAATGAAATTAAAATTACTATTTAATTTTTTATATAATATATTATGTGTAATTAAGTTCTCATATTCATCCATAAAATTATTTTATATCATTGTTCAAGTAGGTGGATAGACAAACCCAAATAAGAATATACCATAATTAATAGATGAGTTTAGTTATGAAAGTAATTTCATTTGAAATTATATAATTTTTAAATAGCTATAATGATATTATTTTTATATCTTTATATGGTGAATTATATTTTAATATATTTTATTAAATAATAAATAAACAAGATGAAAAATGAGATACATTACTTCATGGAGGTGGTAGTCCACACGTGTGTGTGATTGATGTTTTATTTTCTCAATTAATGAGAGGGACTGAAGGTGGATTAAAAAATTTCCCTCCAAATTAATAAATATATTATATATTTCACATTTATTTATCAATTCAATCTTTATTACCATCTAAGATATGTGGTGGTGAAAAATGGAAGATGTTGCTTTGTGGAGGCGGTATTATGCACAAACGCATGAATGCCATTTTCATTTTCTGTAATTAAAAAGGGAAATGTGGTTAATAATTATTCCCTAGAATAATAAAATTTCGTGTAAAAACAATATTTATTTCGTTATATAGTAATGACAAAATTATATTTGGGAAAGTAATCTAGAAAAGAAAAAAATAGGGAAATATTAGTACTCACGTTGAGAACTTGATTTTTTCCTCAGAAGACTCCTTGGGAATGGAGGGAAAATGTTAAAATAGTATTGAAAAGATAACTAATGTGTAAAATGATTATATAGTATAGAAAAGTTTATATTTTTAAGAGAAAATTTAAATTTAGAGTGGAATTGATGGGGTGGTGAGTGGCCCCTTTTATAAGTGGTGAGAATGACATTTTTTGTAATTATTTCATCTTAATATAAAGAGAGCACGTGTTTCATATGTGAATAAGGCTAAAAATGTAAAATAATGAATTTTAGATATAATATTATTGAGAGAAACCTAAAAAATCATTGATAAATATTTTTTTATCATGTTACTCCTTTACCCCACTGATTAACCCTTTTTTCATTTTTAGATTTTACTACAGTTACTAGTTTTTACCTAATTAATTAATTTTTTATGATTATAAATAAAATAATCCTTATTAAATAATATGAAACATATAATTAAAAAAATTTAAATCCTTTTTAATCGAATCACTTTTTAAAATTGATAAAAATTAGCTGTAAAAAAATGTATAATTTATTTTAAATAATTTTATAGAATAATGTAATTAAGTTCTGAAATATAAAAAAATTGATTTATAAACTAAACTAAATATTTTTAAATTTAAAATATATCTTTTAAAATAATTATTTATCTATAAAATTGTTTCATAAATTTATAAACCATACTAATATACTAATAATGTAATAAAACTAACGGTATTGTTAAACATAGTATTTTATATAATGCACCTAAAAATATATCTTTTCTGAAAAATAAAAAAAAATCAGCCTAAGATAATTTTGATACAAAAAATTAATTTTTTTTTTAAAATTATGATTATAAAACTTATAAATTAATCTTTTAAATTAAAATATAAAATAAAAGAAAATAAAAATAGGTTTTATTGAAAAAATAAACTTTTTAAACATTAAGTGTTCTTAGTATTATTTCATAACAATTCATAACATAGAGAATGAAAATATTTTAGATAATATATTTAAATAATATATATTAACAAAATAATATTTCAAAAGTGGTTTATTTAATATAATAGGATAATAAACACAACACTTTTAGAGAAATAGTTATTTCAAAAAGAATAATCTTATTTAATATTAAATAATTTTTATTATTTAACCTATAATTGTAATAAATTTAATTTATCTAATATCCTTTTATTTTATATAGGTTTTATTATTACTATAATTTCTTAATAATATTCATCTATTATTTCATGGAACATTTTAATTTGGTATGCTATTGAATATAGTGTTAATTTAGTGAAAAACATATCCAAAAATTTTTGGGGTGTTACATTCTCCACCCTTAAATAAAATTCATATTTAAAATTTTGTTTATGATTATCCAATAAAATAAGTAAGGGTGTCCATAAGATATTAATTAATATGAATTTAATTTCTAATGAGGTTTGATCCTCACTATCTTTGGCATAACTAATGAACTCATCTTTTCCCTCACATTAAGAATATAACTAATGTCGAGTTTTCCTTTCATCATATAATCTAAATACTATAGTATGATGGGATTTGGATTTCAGAGGGATTTTATTGTTTTTATTATATTAATAGGTGATCATGGGTTGATTTTTATTTGTGATTTTTTTATATTTTATATTATTATTACCTCTATATTAAAAAGATAAATCCTTGATTAATATCACACAAAATTTTACTAAAGGATAATTAGATTTTATAGAAAGTGAATTATTACAAAAATATATTAGATAGGGGTTATATACATGGTATACAATAATAATACCACAATATTGTTTATTAATAATTCAATATCTAGTCATTGAGGTGGTGATTTTATGTTTTTTGTAACCATTCTTGTTACAAAGGAGTACATTAAACAATATATGAATACAATTCACACTATTATTGAGTGGGTGGTCGATGCTCCAAATTTAAAATCATATTAAAAATAGTAACATAGTTATGATTTCATAATCATTCCATTGTCTTGGAATTTGATGGTGCCTATATTACTTGTTGGCCCTCAAATTAGGGCATTTTCATGGATAATATCTATGTTCTCTATATTTAGTACATTGGACTATTAGTAGTACCTATCTATGAACTCTATTTTCTTTAACTGTATCCACTAATATATTCAAATTTAATTGAAAATTATTTTTTATATTCCCTCATTTTCTATAGGTAATGTATCTTCAATCTCTTTCAATACATTACCATTAGTGATTCTTTCAAAAAATTTGAAATGAAGAAAATTTAATCTTATTTAACAGATCATCTCCATCACACGAACATTAATTAGACTCTATCTTTATATTCAGGGGATTGTTTGAAAACTCATCTAAGTTCATGTCATTAAAAATATTTTTTGATTGATGATTCTAAAAATAAAAAAAATATCACTCTAACACTTATCTTGTTTGGTTGATCATTGTAAAATCTCCACATTGTATATGGAATCCATTTTTAACTTGTTTAGTTCATGTTTTATCAATGAATAAAATCAAAATAAGTTGATATTTGTGATGAACACCATAAGATAATTATTGTAAGAAAACTACATGGTAAAATTATGATCAAAATGTCTTAGTTTTTAAAATTATTACATTTGATTCTAGTTCAACCTAAATCAATCACAATTGAAATTAAGTTTCATTAGGTTGAGTTTTCTCATATTCCATGGCCAAATCACTTAATGTAATAAGTCTTTTATAATGTATTGTAAAGAGAATACAATTAAGAATATAATATCCTACAGGCTTGCCTAAGAAGGTGTGTAGTCTTAAGTCCACTCATTGTTCACCCACGTAAAAATTGATTTGATATTAAACCATCATTGTTTTGGGTGATTATCCCTATGATTATTTGTTCCATATCAAAATCTATTTTTTAGTATCCAGACAAGGATTTAATTTATAATATAATCAGACAATGTATACTGTATTAAATCTTTTGGATGTTATCATATATGTATTATAATCCCTTAGACTTATCTCTAGGGGTTTCACTATTTTTTTAATCTTAATTACTAAAATATTCAATATAAAATAAAATAACCTATTGTTTTATCTATAACTTTTTAATTAGGATCAACTGTAACTTATCATCCCTTGATTACATTTACATCTCCAACACATAATATCATAATCCCGAAATTTTTTTAAACCCTACTCTAATACAAATAATGACAGCCCATGGATGTGGCCATCTCATATTTACATGGATTAAGGAAAATATTGAATTAAAATATATTCTAATGATATTTTTGGTTTAGAGTTTTAAATAATTAAGAAAAAATAAAACCTAAGTTTTTTTAAACTAATTGACATTTTTCCTGATACATAATAAACTAATTAATCTATAAAAAGTCTTCAACATATCCCCTAATTTCTCCATATAGGATACATTTTTATACACATCATATGTATTGATTTTATTCACAACATAGTGAAATGGAAACATAAGAATGATGTAAACTCAAAATCATAATAAGGGAAAAACTTTTTAATCTATCATTAAAGGATTAGATCATAAGAATATTATAAAACAAGACTAGAGAGAAATTTATTATTAAAAATATCTTTAATAAATATTATTTATCTATAAATAAATATATAAGGACATAAAATTACAAATGAACAAGAATATACCATGAAAAATAGTGAAAATCCATTAGATAAGAAACACGATCCATATGTCATAATCATGGGCATATGTCATGGAAATGTGATAGTCCCTTGAGATATAGCATAAAAAATGAAATATGGATCAAACATATGAATATTGTATCATTATATTATGCAAATATATAAGAATTACCACCCTTTATAATGTTATTATAATCCATTATGTATCAACCACTAATCTGTGAGCATATTCAAGAAGGAAAAAGATATATCGTATCATGATATATAAAACATTAACCAATTCATTTGAGGATGATATATGACCCCACCCATCATAATTCATACTTATGTGTACCACATAAGTTCAAACATCATCATATAATAATGAAATTATGGAAATAAAATGGGTTTGATATCTCTTTTAAATGAAATAACATAAGGAAAACCTTCATAATAACATCAATAAACATGATAAACCCGTGGAATACAAATGAAAATCCAATAATAATATGTAAATTTCTTGGTATATACCATTAAATAAAGTATATGGTATTTACCACACATAGATTAAATGTATACAATTTAGATAATAATTTCCCTAATCAATCTATGTGTGGAATCTAGATAAAAATCAATCAATAAAATAAATGAAAAACATGGTATTCACAAAGGAAATGAATTAGATGATACCTTATTCCTATTCACAGTGGTTGGATAGGAAATAAAAAGGTAGTGATGGTTCAATACTATAATATAAAAAAATATAATAATATTTATAGCTAATTATTTCTCATGGAATAATTTTAATAATATCTTCAATCAAGTATAAAACATGTTAAAATATGTTGATATAAATGAAAACTCTTTTTAGGAGCATTAGAAAAATATTTTTGGAAACAAGTAATTTCCATTATATTTTAAATATTTTTTATTAAAGATTTTTTTTAAACATGGGGTAATATATTTTATTTTATTTACCAATAAATTCTAGATCGTTTGTTTCATAGAAAAATCAAAAATGGTGGAGAGGTGTGTTCACATATAAAACATTAAAAAGAGACTCTTTCCATACATTGATGAAATCCGCCCATACAAAAAATGTTAAAAAATACATTAAAAATTTTAAATGAAATTAATATTAGTATAGAATGACATTAATATATCACTAATTCATAAATAATGACTTTATAAAAAACATTTAATGAATATAGAAATGGAAAAAGGAGGTTCACAACCAAAAAGAATAGGTGAGGTTGATTTTACTTACAAGAAACACTTTAGGTTAAATATGAGCCAAGGGGAAATAATATTTTTATGGGATATGAATAACACCATAAATTAATCGAATATATAAGAATAAATTCATTAGTTTTTAATAAAATTATTTCAATCATATCGTCATTCACAATATGAAATATGTCTCAAGAAATTAAATTTTAGACAAAAACCCCTTACCTTAATTTAAGAAATTCTACAAAAGTACTTGAATATACTGTATATTAATAACTATCTTAATCACATATTTCATAAACTTATTCATATCTATTACCTTTTATAAAATATATTTATAATTATTATGTACATTTATATTATTTAGTTATTATCTATTTTGAATATCATCTATGAGTAATCTTGATCGTTTTGAACTAGTTTTGTAATAGAGATGTCATTCTTTGGTCATCTCCCAAAATTCATATTTACTATATCATACATGGAACATAAATTTATTATTTATAATTTTTATAATGTTATAATTTTATTCTCTGGGAGTTTTGATAATTAACCTTATATATGGAATCGATGATGAGCATGTTTTAGTGACTTTTAACAAACATACATTGGAGTCTTAATTAATGAGTTTTATATTACCTTCACAAATAAATGAAGAAATAAAATCATTATTTACTTATTTAAATAATATATTATTAGTATGTAATATTTCTTAGTCATCTATGTTACTATTTTATAGCATTGTTCAAAAAGGAGTTTAGACCGACCAAAACATGAACATTCCATAATTAATGAGTGAGTATGATTATGAAATTGGTTTATTTAGGAATAATATTATTATTATAGAAGTATGATTATATTATTTATATTTAGTTTTGTTTTTAACCATATTTTAAGTAATTATTATTAAAAATAAATAAACTAGTTAAAAAATTAGATGCATTACTTCATGGATGCATTAGTCCAAATATATGAAAAGTTAATGTTTTTTCTTAAGGAATGAGTGAGAATGAATGTGAATTAAAATATTTATCTTCATAACAATAATTATATTATTTATGTGACATTTATTCATAAATTAAATCCTTATAACTAATTATGAGTGGATATGTTGAAAAAATATATCGATTCATGGAGGCAGTAATATTCACAAAAACATGAATGAAATATTCATTTTTCTCAATTGAAAAGGATAAACGTTGTTAATTATTTTCAAATTATCATAAAAAAATTATTATAAGAAATAATAATAATATATTTATATTGTAATTATAAAATTATATTTTTAAAATTAATCTAGAAATTAAAATAAATAGGGAAAGATTAGTACTCTTGTTGAGAACTTGAGTGTGCTATTCCAGGATTCCTTAGAAATGGAGGGATTAGGGTAAAATATTGTTATAAGAAACCAAATGATGTAGAAAAGGTTAATAGGGTATGGAAAAAGTATATATTATCAAGAGTAAACCTAAATTTAGAGTGGTCTTGAACGTTTAGTGAGAGGTCCCTTTTATAAGAGGCGAGAGTGGTATTTTTTATTTATTTCATCTTAATATAAAGAGAGCATATGTTTCACATGTAAATAAGAATAAAAAATGGAAAATAACATAGTGAATATATTTTTTGGTTGATAAACATGTCAAACACTCAATTACAAGCACATTTTTTACACGTCATTCCATGTACCCCTTTGGTGAACCACTTTTACAATTTTGGATTTTATCATTGTAACCAGTTTTTAACAATGTAATTAATATTTATACTTAAAAATAAACTTTTATATATTAAATAATAGGAAATTTTTAACTCTAATTTATAAATCCATTTTATTAGATTCACTTTATAAAAGTGATTAAAATAAAATTTAAAATAATAAATGTATAATTTATTAAAAATAGTTTTCGATAATATTGTAACATAAGATCTAAAATATAAAACACTGGTTTGAAAACTAAAATTAGTATCTCAAAATTTTAAAAAAATCTTATAAAATAATGTTTTTTCTAGAAAAGGGTTTCATAAATTTTTATTTCATACTTATATACTAATGATTACCCAAAAAACATGGTATTTGTAAACAAAATATTTTATGCTATTAACATAAAAATATATCTTTTTAGAAAAAGAAAAACATAATCCCATGATAAATTTGATATGAGGAATTTAAAAATGATGTTCATTTTTAGGAACTAAAATACTAAAAATTTTAAATCTATCGTTAAAATGAAAATAAAAAATTTAAATAAAAATATCTTTTACTGAAAAAATTACCCTTTTAAACATTAATATTTCTTTGTAATATTTCATACCAATTCCCAAATTAAAGAATATTTATATGTTAGTTAGTATATTTGAATATTATATATTTTCAAAATAATCTTTTAAAAGTGTTTGATTTAATAAATTAGGATAAAATACACATTACATTTAAAAAAATATTTATTTGAGAACGAATATTCCATTTTAATATAAAATCATATTATTTATTTAACCTCTAAATATCAAAAAATTTAATTAAGAAATATCATTTTATTTTATAAATATTATGTTATTCTTATAATTTATTAATAATATTAATATAATATTTCATAGCTCATTTTAGTTTAAGTTGCGTGTAAATAATAATATCGAAAAAAGTGTTAATTTAGAAAAAAAATATTCCCAAATCCCAGAGTGTTGAAAATTTATTATAATTTATTATAGTATATAATTTATTTCTTTTATTGTGGACTTGGTATCATCTAATTTATAAAAGTGAGTATGATATTCTTATTTCATTCATGTCATGTTAATTTTTTCCATTATGTTTTATTGATTATCTTACTTAGCATGGATATTCAAGATATGGATGGCCAACATCAAATATTAGAAATAATATGATGCATTGTTTATTATACGATGGATACATGATTCACAAGAGTATTTAATTTGATTCCCAAACACTGGTTTCCAGCCTGTGGGGATTGGTAATGCGCTTCGAGTCTAGTGATGTTCCTATTTAAGTGATAAGTATAGTCATCCTAGGACAGTTTTTTACAAATGAAATCAATGAAAAGGTTCTTGAATGTGTTCTATATTATTGAAAAGACCTTTGAATATTTACGATTGGTTTTTTTATAAATGAGAATATGGAAATCATTATAACTTGATAAGTAGATCAGGATAAGTTATCTGACCACCACATATCATGATCAAAATTGAGTTCCCATTGGTAGTGTGGATTTAAATTTTAATGATTTTATTTTTTTTTGATTTTTCATGATGAATATTACCTCTAGTTTTGGAATGATAAATAATAACCAGTTATATAATGCATTGCCTGAAAAACAATTTAGAGGCCTACTGCGTAGTTTTAAAATCATTTCATGTGTTGATTCATGATTGGTGCATGGTCTGTCAACTAGGAGGCCAAGTCACACCTATTTATACATTCTATTTAACTAGATATTTGGGCTTCCCTAATTTGATTCCCATTGACCAGAATATGTTAAGGGATTCCATTTGATGCGTTCATATAGTCAAACAAATTTTAGTTTGGGACATGTAAAACATTTTAATTATGTTGTCATCGAAAACAATTTTTTTTATGAAAAGTATGTTTTGTTAAAAAAATGATTTTTTATGGTCTAGAACAAGGATATGGAGGGGCTTATTTTGGATAGTTATCTAAAATAAATCAAGGTTTTTAATGGATGTTGTGTTTTCAAAAGGTGTTATTTTGTATAAAAAGGGGTTTTGAAAATTATTTTTTGGGAAATTTGAAAAACAATGATAATAATGAGTGAAATGATTTTAGTTGGGAATTTTATTATGCGTTTTTGGTAACAATGATTTTGAATTCATAATGGGGATTGTGAATTTTAAATGTAAAATGGGGGTTTGTGATGTTTAAATGATATAATATGATTTGATGTGTTGTTTATTTTTTGATTAATCCTATATTTATAGTGATACTTCTTGGTTTGATGTGTGGGGAATGAATGGGTTGAATAAATGTTTCATGTTATTGTTTTCCTACATAAGATGAAATTATTAAAAAATGATAGAAGGTTTATCTCATGGGATAAACTTTATTATGATTCTATTCACCACATAGGTTTTTTTTTCTAATTGATGTTTAAACCAAAACTCAGGATCGAGTGGTGAGGCAGTAATATTCCTTGTTCCTAAACCATACTTGAGAATTATGGAGTTCTTCCATTTGAATATCTAGAGTAGGATTATTATGTGCAATTTGGGTTGAAGTTTTCAACAGTTTGTTTTGTTCTTTAGTTGATTGTATTTGACCCGAGATCTTGAGGTAGTTCAAATCTAGTTGTTCTTGAGTGGTTATATTCTGAAAATTTTTATATATTGGTTTCTATGGTGGTTTCTTGTGCTTCGTGTGATGTGTTGGTAACTCTTATCTAATCTTTATAGATTTTTCTTATGGCCTATTTTTTGGGATCTAGGTTATGATTTATTGAGCATGAAACCATGGTAAGATTCTTGTAGGCCTAGAATATATGTGGTTTAGCTTCACTTAGGTTGAATTTTCTGGAATTATACTAGATTCACCATTTATAATATTCCTTTAGTGGTGTTCTAACTTACCATCTTTTTCAATTTTCTCAAACAAGATTGTGATCCATGTTGTTTTGTGGTGATGAATGTTTCTAATATGAATTTACCCTTCTTTTTTTGTTGGGTGATGCTTTTTTATTTAGAAATTCTGAGAGACCTTTGGATTATCCCTTTATGGTTGGAGGTTTCTTGATGTAATTTTGATATGGTTTCATGGATGGTTCATTTTATCAAGTAGGGAATTTTTTTCTTCTTTTAGGTATTTTTTGGAAGTGTAATTTCATAATGGGGAGTCTTCCAGAGATTTTTATTCTTTTGATCCACATTTTATATGAAGTAAAATAGTGGGGAGACCTTAATAGGTCTTGGTATTCCTTATGCCTTACACACCTATTAATGAGTTGAATTCTTCTTAGAGTTTCTGGATGTTGTATGAGGATGTGTTCTGATGATCTTGAAGATTACTTTTGGGTTGATTTTTCTCTTCTCCCGTGGTCTCCTTAGTTTTCCCCATCCCCTACCTCTTCTATGGGGTGTTTAATTCATATAGTTTCATTTTCTTTCATCTTTTAATAATGAATTTTGAGGGTAATAAATAATTATGATGGGTATAATTATAACACCATGATTTTTAATTCTCTATTGTATTTTTTCAACAGTTATTATAGTTTAACTTGAGTTTTAATATTTTTAATCTTAAATTTTTTATTTTTAGGTGTTACATCAGTAGTCACATAGATTACACACTATTATTAAAAACCGTGCGACAAGCATTCAAAACCAAAACATTCCCCAATAGTGTGATTTTTCGTGCTTAGTGAATAGTTAACTAAGCCATGTAGATCCTATAAGTAATATTTGTCACGATATTTTTGTGTGGATGTAACCTACATGGTTGGTTCATGGTTACTACAAACCATGGGGCCCAAACCATGAATAGTGGGATTCTTACATTATTGGATCCCACATTGTTGGAAAATGGTTTAGAAAATCATGTGGCCAAAACATGTGGTCTTCCTATTTTTTGTTTTTTTCTTGTTCTTTTAAACTACCCCTCCAAAAATTAAAATGTAATTTCACCTCATTATCGCCCATATAACTATACTAAACACTCAATCACACCTTACTATTCTTTATTCCCACATCCATGAATTCTTCTCTGGACCTCTTCTACTATTGAGTTAGATTTTTCAATGTAAAAACCACCATGATTATTCTTATTCCTTAATACATAATCTTTCCTTTAATTTTTATTCTAATTCAAACCCTAGTTTCCATGAGGAATAATTATAGGGTTTCGTGTAAAAATAATCTCGGGGCTTTAAATAACTAGGGATAATTGGCATTGTCTTCATCATCATTTGGGATTCTACTCTCATAGGGGACATGTTCAACTCATTGTAAGGATATTATTTATATTGAATACCATTTTAGAGAATTTATTTATATTATTTAGAATTTCTAAATTCATTTTATATTATGTTATAATTATATATGCTTGCCTTGATGGGTGTTAAATGGTTTTCATGGGTTTTCATCGCCTAGAGAAAACAGATTTATATGGATTTTTTAGTTTTAATTTTTTAATTTTTATATATGATATTAAAGTGAATTAATAAATGTTTTAAATGGGGTTTGAAAATAAATTTGGTGATTTAAAGGGGTGTATCCAATTAATTAAAGGTTGTTTTAAAAAAACATCCTTTATATGAGAAAGGATGATCTTGTTTTTATAAGGGACATTTGTTTCTTAATTAGTATCCAAAATAAGAATAATTACTAATGGTATTTTGTATTTTAGCTTCATTGTTAAACCATTAATCTTAGATAAAAAATTATGGAATCCTAATCTAGTCCTTTTAATGGTCTGATTGGAACATTCTAAAGATATTTCAAATTGTTATTTTGTGCTTCACTTAAATTTAATATCCTCGATTGGAAGGATTTGGTTTGAATTTCCCATTTAAGAGATGTAGTTTATTAATTATTTGTGAAATGATTAATTATTTAGTATTATTGTTAAAGGGGTTGTTTCATTCATGGGGTAGGAGGTGAGACGATATCTACTTTTAATGATTTATTGATACATGAGATGGTTCCTATGATTTTTTACTCACCAAAAATTGGGTAACCACATAGGAAACCTATGATAAAAGAGTGGGTTAGACTTATGATACACTATTCTATGTCAAAAATGTGTAATTGTCCCCTATAGTGTGAAACATGTCTTTATTAGGAGCACCCCCAATGATTCTAGTGTGGGATATATAGGTGACCTATGTATTATTTTAGAAGCAACATAATTCATCAGTTTTTCCCATGTTATGTAATGTCTATAAACTTATTATATTTTGATATAGTGAGTTTTTCATTCTACTAATTCACCATTTATGATATAATCTTGGGGATTCCGATCACATGTTTATGGTATTCCCTATGATTTCTAAATTTCATGACACCAATGTCTTATTGCTTTATTTTTTTATTATGAATTTTTGACATGGTGATATTTGATTATTTCTTGATTTCACTCACGATATGATTTATGTTTCAAATGAATTATTTTAAAATATTTTTTATAAAGATTATATAAAGGGAAAATAGTGTTTTCTATAAATGGATGATTTTATGTAAAATATATAGCATTCCCTCTTTTTTTGGTTTAAAAAGTTTTCTAAAATATTCTTGACCATGATTTTAAATTAGAAATGGTGCTAAAGAAAGGAATTTTAAATTAAATGTGAAATATATATTTTTACTTTATAAAATTTTATAAAAAATTTTATTTTCAAAATGTAGTTAAAACAAGGATTTTAGAAATTTCATTTGTACAGGTATTACACAAAATCCTTAGTAATTTTCCACTGGGTGCATTTAGATTACAAGTTTCATGCACCACTTAGTTTATGTAGATATTATATTTAATTTCAAGACATGAGTTCTTATACTTTGCTTCTTCTTAGTTTTTTGTTCCAAGGAAGGTGGTATCAGGAGGTGGCGAGTGGTCATCAACCACGTGGCACTAATTTGGGGTTTCAGGTTTCTCTTTAGTTTATTATTGTTATATTGTGGATCAGCCATATTGTACCTCTATATTCTTATTTCATGTATTTCCTGATGTATTTATTTTGTCTCATATTCTGTATCTTTTAAATTATAAAAGTGAGTTTGAAATTTATGTCAGTTATTTTATATTCAGTTTCAACGTTTATTTTGAACTGCTTATTTTATTTTTCATGGATGTACAAGATATAGATTCTCCAAGTAGTATTCATAGTTATTCTATGATTACTATTAATTTTTATTAATGTAAAATGATTTATATGATTTATAGGCACCATTTTCTAGCCTGTGGGTATCGGGAATACCCTATGGTCCAAGTGATGGTCTAGGTCAGGTAACACATCGGGCCCGCCTAGTATTTTTTTATAGTGAAACAATAACCAGTATATTTTTTTAGAACCATGTGATATGGATATATTTTTTGAAATTTAAATTTCATGTAAGTAGGGAAACTAGGTGGAGGGTTCCTGTAAATAGTTGATGTGGTACTTACGCATGGTCATCCCTTTTAGGTTGATCATGTTTATTGGTGAATGAACAGGGAAGGATATTACTACAAATGAGGAATATAACCCACTAATATAATGTTAGGCCATAGAGAATATGATCCTTTGAGGATATAACAACTCTTAAAGAATGAGGGTATTTGAGGAAGATATACTCATAGGGAATATGATATATTGAAAATGAATGTCATGGGGGATATGTCCCTAAGAGGATGAGTTGGGGCTTACATATAGGATTCCTAGATTGATATGGATCACTAATGGATAATCTAGATGAGATCTTTAATGAGGGTATGAATGGTTATTAAGCCTATTAAGAGGCCTTCATATCCATATAGATCCCACTAGTTGATGGTTGGAAAGGTAAGGATGACCGCACTCATGGGTAAAGTTGCCTCATGGGAAAGGCATCGGGGAATAAGTATGGGTTTTTTGACTTGTTCTTAGGAGAAATTTTAGTGGATTATAGGGAAAGATACTTGGAATGATATCTTCTTTATGTGAAGGTTATATATCAGGGCTTACACCTAGTAAGAGTCCCTTATAAAATCTTTACCTCATTGAATGAAACAAGAGGGTTTACTCAGTGCGAAGGAAAATCATATGGGGGATATGGGTCAACCGATTTTTGACATAAGATCCAAGATATGTATCACTAGTACCATCAATATGGGTACTATTTCAATTAAGGTAGTAAATTTTGGTTGAGGAATATCTCCCAATATAATCCATTTATTAAGGTAATACATGATCAATTGGGAATACACTAATGTACACAACTCGTTTATGCATTTCAAGAAGCCATGGTGGGGGCATAGGTTGGTAGGTACCTATATAACAGACCTTGATGAAGGTGTTACCCAAGTAAATACTTTGTGAAAAATATGAAACCTATTCAGGAGACCTGGGAATAATGGTTTTTGATTTATTACGGCTTTTGAAAATTTAATCCCTAGTAGGGTACCTGAGTGAATGGGCACCCTTGTTACTGGGTCGGGTGAATATAATGTCCTAGTGGTAAGGCTAAGGGGCGGTTCACCCTGGTTATTGATTAGGGTTATGGTTATATATTACATATGGGTATAAGTGAGTGTTCTTGCTAATATGGATTCATGGGATAGGGGTTTCCCTGGTATGGTGTCTAGGGTGAGAGTTCTCTTTAGCATGGTGGCCTAGGTGAGGGTTCACCCAAGTATTAAGGAATGGGTGGGGGTTCTCCCTATTATAGAAGCATGGGTGAGGTTTCAACCTAGTATGGATGGATGGAAATAGGTTCAACCAATTATAGAGGCCTGGTGAAGGGTCCACCATAGGATAGAGACCTCAATGTACGTTCTAGGAGCATGGTGCTTTAGTGCTACACACTGTGGTGATTTGGATGCTCATCACCTTAAATTTTTCAATCAGGATGGGTTTCATTGCCCAAATAATTTAGAAAATATATATAAGAGGACTCCATGATTGTTTTCATGTGTTTTACCTTTGTAAAACCCAATTACACTAATTTCCAGACATTTCCATAGGATTATTTGACATAATAAGACACCTAAAGGATATGGGGAAAGTATGGGACGTATATAGATTTTTTATATCATATTGGTCTCACTCATTCATGAATGTATGGATAAGTGAGTAAACCTTGAGATTATTTATTGGAATATATGTGTAGTAGGGTTCATGGAGTTTGGGAATGGAAGGGGATGCAAAAGTTCACTCACCTAATCAAATTATATGAACGATCCTGGTGCGTTGGTGCACTCATGAATGTGGGTTATGAAAAGGGGGCTAGGAATTGGTGTACTAATGTTAGTGGACCCAAGAATGGTAATTATGGAATGTTGGTAGGCCTTGGAAAATTGAACTGGGTGAATTCCTGAGGACATGGTAAAAGTGACCATGGTACATTCCCAAGGACCTAGGAAAAGTGATAGTTCTTTTCCCAAGACTTTTTCCAACACCATATCACTATTTCCATCCTTCTATAAAAAAGGACACCAACCAATAAACCCCCTCATAATTGGATCTAATTATTATGAAGAGGATTATATTATAGGGTAGATGTGACTCTAGAATAAAATTTTCCTAAAAAATTGATATTCATGCTTAGGGTAGGGGTACCCCGTTGTGCACACTAATACATAGGCGGGTAAAGTATGCTTATACTTGGGAAAATGAAATACACTAACACCTAGTACAATGAAATATGATCCACTATAAATAGTGGTGGAGGGGTTTCAACCTCACTTCCATAAACTTATATGTGCTAGGAGAACCCTAAAATCTCACACTCTAGGATAGCTTAATTCTTTAAGCTACCCAAGGTAAGCACAATATTCCTCATGCTTCACGCTACCCTGAGCCTAATTATTTTCGGAACATAATAGATTCTTTTAGGTCACACACATGGGTTAATTGGTCCATGTAAAGGGTATAGGTGATGTTTCTTGAGTGATGGTAACTTGTGAAATGCTACCTAGAAAAAGATACCTAGGATAAGTGACTTAGAAAAAAAATTATACTTTGTAAAAGTTTCATTTGGTTGGATTCATTCTCAGATTATTCTCTCTATGCTACCTTCCATCAATGTTATTTATTTAATTGAGTAATATTTTTAAAACATCCATTGTATAAAAATGAAAGATTAAAATTCATGAAACATCTCTTGTGAATCTATAACTTCCCAGATTAACAAAATGTTAGAGGACATTGAGCCCCATTCAAAGCATTCTATCAAACCAAATCATTAAGTACTTGTAGGTGTCCTTGGATCATTATTAATATAATACCAATAATCAAACATGATTCTCTTATATCATCTTGTATTTTATACTGATTCACTGATCATATGACTAAACATAGACCTTTATACTATGCAATTCCTATCATCACATGGTATTGGAAAAGAAAAAACACATTCAATAAGTAGATCATCCATGCGGTCATTAATGGGGTGTCATATATCATGGTCCATTCTGAAGTAATATAAAGAAATGATATTATAGTATACCTTACTATGAATAAATAATTTATTAAAAATCAGAGGAGATGATGGAGCCTCTAATGTGACCTTCTCTCCAGGGGAAACATCTCTAAGGAGTGGTCATAAAACTATTGATTAAACTATAGTATTTTTAATACTGAACACCACTAAAGAGTATTCGCACATTAAAATGGAATTTAGGATTCCCAATTCTCATTATACTTCACCATGATCATATTTTTTAATTGATTAGAAAGTGGTACCTCTATACTAACAACTTCTATCTACAATGTTGAGAGTTGGGTATATCCTCTTAGATATCTATATGATCAAATGTGTTTTCATTCTAGGTGATATGTATGATGAGTTTATCCCCCTTCATGGTTCTGAGTTCATCATTTAGGGAACTACTTTATTATAAATTGATTTATTTACAATGGTCTAGGAAGTTAAAAATAAATAAATCTTCCCATCTCTCAACACCCCCATCAATACTTGGATGAAGAGGTTCTTATGCTCATTTGCATTGAATATTAGATTAATGAAGTAAAGGACCTACCAAACCCAGCATGTTATTGGTCCCCAAAACACCTACCCATATATCTTTGATGATGGAAAAAACATGATGTGTTGTTATTGAGCCATGTAATATCTGGTCTAAAATCCAAAGTTATTAGGCATTCTAGAGATTTTCTTCAATTGGTGGTCGCAACCAGCCTCAGATTCCCATACTCGGGAGAGTGAAACTACCATCATGAATTATCAAAATTTAGACTTCTTGGTACATATGAATCATGTAATTAAAATCTTACTAAGGTTGTACTTGGTGTTGTACTACAATCAATGAGGTTAAATCCCTCAGAAGACCTAAAAATAAATCCAATTTATTCATGACTAGATTGTGGTTCACCTTGGTGGCTATTCTATGAAGGGAAATTTTTTGGATCCTAATAATTCAAAAATATAACCCACAATACTATACATTTCAATTACGTGACCAGTAAACAGGGATTCCTGAACTCTGTATTACCTCATAGGAGACTATTCATAGTTTATGTTTACCCCCCAAAAGGCTCCCATCAAAAAACAGGTGTATGTAATCAATGAATCAACTATATTACACTCATATAGAACCATATTACAAGATGGATACCTTGTGTAAAGAGTTGTTGGGGTTTTACTTTGTGATCCTTATATTCCATCCATGATCAAGATCTAATTTTGGTCCATACAAGAGGTGAACTGGTGTCCCTTCCATAGAGAACATGGAAAGGAATACACTATGATCTTGTGCCAATTTGGGTTGATGGTAATGCATAAGGATATCAGGTCCATGATCACTCTAGCACCAGAAAAATATTTTATTCTTATATCTTTAGAGTATTATTGATCATGGATTCATCATTACCAATTTTTATTCTTGAGAGGTGGTACTCCACGAACATATAGACCACCCTTTCTATAAAATGTATGGGATTGAGAGGAAACAGAGAAGAGTGATGATATTATTGAGTTTTATTCCATAAATAATTAAGGGGAACACCCCATTGTGTAATTCAACATTGTGGTTTACGAGACCCTAGATTGAGCTACTCGTATATCATTCCTATAGGTATCTACTACCCCAAAAAATAATGAGTTTCTTAGTGGAAAACTTCCCCCATATTAGGATAATATTTCAATGAAATTATTGAATCCCACCATCATTGCATCCTTGGTAGCTCAAAGAAGCATTCATATATGCGAAAACACCCAAAAGTTTATTTGAATTACGTAGGATGAAGTATTTCAAGGAACTGAATCCATTTACATGAACTAGCTTCCATAAGAAAGGTACTGAAAATAATTCATGACATGGTCATTTAGACTCCAATTGATGAGATGGAGATCAAGGTAGATTGAATCTTCTACCTATTCATCAGTTTGCGGACTAGTGGATAACACTATAGGGAATTATATTATATCATTTGGGGAATAATATTTTTTTTAGAATAATTAGAGACCCACTAGAGGGATCTACACTCCTTTGAAGAATTAATAAATAAGGAGAATCCATTTAATGGGATACTCAAGATATTTTTTGGAAGATCACTAATGATTCATGACTACAAGTTGTGGTAGATACTCTGACTACCAAGATAGAGGGAACAAAATCTCACAGAACGTGAATTAGAGAACAGTAGTTAAGAGTGGAATTTTATCTCACAGTTTCTATATGGAGTATTCATGAATAGGCTACACTTTAATACATGGATGGTAGCTGAGGCTGAAGCTACAAGGAAAGAAACCCTCCAACAATCAATCAATTCTTCCCATCGTGTGTTATCTGATTTGAAGAACCTAACTGACCATGTTTTTCTTCATATGAATCTATATGCTTCCTCTATTTTTAGATAATGTGTGTCTCTAACTTATTGATGTTCCTATTTTTAGTTTATTGATAAATGATACGAATTCTTTTTCCCTTGAAATTCTGTGAAGATTTTATCTCATTTTGATAATTATTCGATGATAATTTTTTGAAAATAATGAAGGTTCATTTCAAGAACAACTAAATACATTTGAAAAATATGTAGAAAAAGATAATGTAAATCATAATATTCAAATTCTTGAGCTAAATATGAAGCATAATTCCATCCATTATCCTAGTTCCCCCTGAACATGTGGTCTTTGATAAGAATAGGATGGTGTCATATAATGGAATATATACCCTCACCATATAATAATGTTATACTATATGAATATAGGATATATTTTCCTCCAATATGTGTGATCTAGGATGTATATAGGTAGTACAAATATGAAAAAACATGTACCATCACCATATACTAGTTTTATACCATTGGATTATTAGATATGGTTTTCTCTAAGATGTGTGTTTTTGGACATATATTTATTTTCAATAAGTAAATCTATCATTATAATAGATTTTTCAATTTGTTATTAGAATATATAGAGGTGATTCTCAATAATAAATGATAAATGGAGATAACTATGTGATAGGAAGATAATTCCATTATCATTTAACAGAAAAGGAAGTTGAATTTTGATGATTTTTTTATTGAAGAAGATAGATTCTACATGGAATCCATTGAAAAAATTATTCAACGTAGTATCCCTTTAACATGTAATGATTTTTTTAGCTGATATTCATGTTAAACACATGTTCTAATTAATAAAAAACTATCCTGAATAGTACTAAATGTGTTCTAAGAATGACTAATAAAGGGAATATTAGAGAAATAATATCAAGGTATAAAAAGGCTATTAGAAGTTGTGTGAAGTTGTGAGATACCATCTATTTGATGGAAATATTTTGATGATTATTTGAAACTATTGGATGATGATTAGGATTTGATTTTAGGTTATAAATATTTCCTTTAAGTGATTTCAGTTGAATTGATTAATTCAATAATTCCAGTGATGGATCTAAAATTGATGAAGTCTTAAATACTACACACATCATAAGGTTCCCAGAGATTATAAGATTTAACTGTAGCATCTTCATAAATTACAAAACATTGTATGCTTTATGAAAAATATTCTTAAATATTTTTCATGATGTTTTATGGTTCATGTGATCAATGTAAGGTAAAACATAATACTTTTTAGAGGTTAAAATGTTAAGATAGCTCATAAACTAAAATTTGGAAGTTTTAATAGATCCTTTTTAGTGTTCAATAAGAGGTTCATAGGGTTATAAAATTCTTAAAAAAATCATGTTTATAAGGTTCCCATGATCTCTATGTTGGAGTTTTTTGTGTACATTTATGTTTAATTAGTTGAGTATAGACTTCATAGGTTTCAAGAAGTTTAGAGAGTTTAATCGCTCAAAAAAACCCCATAAATTTCAATAAACTCGACAAAGCTACAAAATATTGTCTAGGAATGTTTTTGGATTTCTTCCATACTAAAAAATTTAGAGGGTGGAGAGTCCTAGTAGTATTATTTAGACACACTTCCAGGGGGGTCCGTGAATTATATGTGACTAAATTTTAGCAAAAAACCAATTTCTTTATTTAAATTCATTTCACCCATTTTGGTCTTTCATCTTTAATGTTAGTTAAATTAGCTGTACATCATGTTATTTAACCCAACATACATCTATATGGTATTGAATCACATTTTTTTCCTAGTTAGACTTATATTTATTCTTGAATTTTGGATGTCCTGAGACTTTTCTAGGGGTAAAATGGAAAATTTATCCTATAATGTAATATCTAATTTTTTTGAGGGGTTTTTTGGCTCCAAAGTATGGGTTTTACCCTTAGGTTAGGACATCATGGAAGATTGAGTCTCTTTGGGAATTGAAAAAATATATGAAAAATATTACTATATATTTAGTCTATGCATGAATATTTTTTTGATAAAATGATTATAACTCTAAAATGGGACTTCATATAGAGATTCTAAGATCATTTATGTCTTTTTAATGTGGTTTCTTCCCTAAGGGTATTATAATATTTAATTTTATCGGGTCCTACAATAGTATTTAGTTGTAGGAAAAGTAAGAAGAATCATGTGAATAATTAATTAATTAATTAAATTAATTATTCGAGTAAGAAAATTCCTCTATTTAAAAACCAGTTATATAATTCCACTAGGGTTATCATGATTAATCATTGAATAATTTCTTATAAGGTAGAGGATGGGGATGCAATATCATTTAGATGATTCCAGATCGAGAGGATTGGATCAGATTGGGAGTGACATTGATGATTAGATCACATGTCGATGAACGTATCACAACCCAATTGATCAATTGATGCAATGGTGATTATCTATGAGGAAGGGGTATTTACTATTAATTTTTTTATCTCATTCCTTATTATTTCTTTATTTGATATAATAATGTGATCAATGTTATTCATTAACAAATATATGTAAGTTAATCATTAGTTGAATTTATTTATTGACTATTATTATTACTTGTTGGTCATTCATTTAATTTGATCCCAAAATTATTATCCATGGAGTTTTATTTGGTGGGAAATATTTCAAATCTAGTTTTTCTTGATGTTGGATTCATTTCATTGATTGATTAGAATGGAAAAAATACTCGAGAGTATCCAATCTCATTTTAATCTCCACCATATTTCTCTATTTTCTTACTATCTACCTCCCTCATGAATCACTCCTTCTTGGATGGATGAAGGTATACCAACCCTTGATATGACCAACACTAGTGATAGTGGGGAAATTTTTGGTGTTTATGATGTGAGGTCGGATGCATGTTCCTAAGGTAGACCTGATAGTAGGGTCGATTTAGGGGATGTCGACCTCATTCATGGGAGATGCTTGGGGTAGTGTGCATTAGAGGTGGAATGGATTTTAGGTGAGGTGACATTATAGTGTGAGGTGGGAAAGTCTCCACTCATGTTATGTATGAGTGGGTGTTGTGTTCATATATGGTGCTAGAAAAAATCCACGAAGAATAAGATGAATAAAATACTAAAAAAAATATAATAAACTAAAATATGGGACATATAAAAAAGGTTAGAGAAAAAATTAATAATAATAAGTTTGAATTAAGTAAGAGGGAGTGAACGATAGATTATAAGAATTTGGAGAATGGGTTTTATAAGTTTTTCTAAATTTCTGATTATAGTTTTTCTTTTTTGGAATACAGAACAACTGATATTAAATTCATTTGACACTCAAAAAAGAAAATAATTTTTTAAAAAAAGATTTCATTTCATAAAATTTACCCAATTGATGATTATAGTGGGGAGTAGGGATTCCATGTTATTTTCTCCCGTATTTTGTTTAGTATATGTGTGTATATATATAATTATTGATCAAGGAGGGAGGTGGAGGCCTTGATGTGTGAGTTAAAAACAGGGAGAACCCCTTGCATATGCGCTGCGTATGTAGGTATGAGGGGGGATTGCATATTTTATATAAGTTATTTTATAATAATAATAATATTATTATTATTAACATTTTATCAGTTATAAATATATACCTAGATGTCAAATTGACAAACCTTCTATGGCATCGTAGTACTAACATTGATGTATACAACTCATGAATAATATGAAAATCCTAATTATAATACATAGAATGAGGAATGATCCTGGAAACATTGTGTTTCTCATCCATGATATGAAAAAAAATTTCATTGGGTATTTGTTTTGGGTTAGTAAATAGTCTATAATGAGTATTTTTACTCATATATTATTGTTTCATGATCTATATGAGAATCCAAATACGATATTAGGTAATATATGTAGGTTTACATTTTATCCCATGAGACTGAAGATTGGATTCTGGTGTGCTTTCGAACATTTATGGGATTCAGATTTGGACATGCGATCAGTTCTTTTTTAGTATAATTCTATATGATATGTGATTGGGGATTTGTTTCGATATCTATGATGATGTATGAAAATATGAGAGAAGGTGTCTCCCTTCAATGATTGTTAGTTGATGACAGTGTTCAAGAATGATCATCAGATTCTGTTGGGGTATCAACTCCCTTGGAATCTAGACAATTTAGGGTGAAGGTCCCCCATATCCTATATTCTGGTAGATTTGGTACTTTTTCACACTCTTATAGGGCATGGGTCCTCTATTTATGGAGTCTGTACTCCCCTATCTATGATCTCTAGTGATGTGTGAGTCCTCCACTAGGGATGATATTCCCTCGATTGAAGTGTCTATATTCAAGGTTTGGGTCCCATAATATATATTTTGTGTTGATACATAAGATTTTTTACATATATACTAATGGATTATTGATTGATATTGATATAATGGAGGCTCTGATTCTCCCTAATATCGGTATTACTCTTCAGATATGATCATGACCTCCTTCTAAGATTCTAGTTGCCTCATGGCTATTAGAAATCTAGGAAGTATAAAAATTCATGGGAATTATGATTACATTATACCCTTGGGATTCTCTTCAAGATTTGGTACACAACTAGCCAATTTTTTCAGGCTCTAAGGAATTTTATCTATTCTAATCACCACTAGTTACTCAAGTGAAGTGGGATTGAAATGTTGGAGCTTAGTTGAATGAGAGTACTTGGTGTCTTGGAATCTTATAGTGGTTGAGAATATCAAGATTATTTTTTCTGGTCATTATTCTAGTTACTATTCAGTGTGATGATCTTTGAGTTTACTTGATGTTCTATTTTTTCTCATTGTCTTCTTCCCTGAAACCTCACATACCCAGAGTTAAGCTGACGTATAATTTTTTTATTTCTTTGTGGTTATCAATGAATTATTCTATTTATGTTTATACTCACCCCTACATAGGCCTTGGGACCACATGGTTTGTGTTGGTATATATGACTTATAGGATTAGAGATTGTCTAAGTAAACTTGAGGACATGCATTGAATATTCAGAGATAATTCCCAGAGGTGATTGGTGATGCATAGTGTGTGTGTTGGTGATAGATGGTCAGATATAGTGGTAGTGAGTTTTATAGCCAGAGAGTGATCCTAGAGTACTTTCATCATGGTGTATCCTTCCAAATTATTGGGGTTATGAAGCTTGTTAGATGTATTTTATCCCCCTTATATTATCTTTTGGGATTTTATGACACTTTTTATCTCTTGAATTTCATTATTTACATTTTATCTGATTATTTATATATGATTTTCTAGCATTCTAAACCATCTTTTGTATTATAGAATGAGTATTTTTTACAATTTTACATAGGCTAAGGCCACCCATATTGTGATATATACCTATTCAGTTCTAGTCACGTACACCTGGATGATTAGAGGTAGCCTTGGGATAGAACTCTTGACATACTGTCGGCCGAGCAAGACCCCACTGGGTTAGGTTATGTAAGAGTGGAATCATAGTTGATCCATTATATGGATGGTGTTTGGAGTTAGTAGTTATATGAGGAATGGTTTGAAAATTTAGGGAAATTATTATAAGGCAATCATGAGTTTAGTTAATAGATCAGAGATACTAGTGTGGGTGTGGCAGCCAGAATATCCTTATGTTGGGACTCTAATGACCTAATAGGAGACCTAAATCTCCTATATATTATTATGGGTTCAACTAAAGTTAGTATATGCGTCATATATTGGTCTAACATGATTTTATAATAATTTTCTATGTTGAATAATCCATATTGGTCAAATTTTGTAGGTTTATCCTATAAAATAAGGGTTTACCCATTCATAGAAATCCGATTCCATTGAGGAAGTATCATGATGAAATATTGTCGATTATTGGGCCTCTCTATTACTTATTTGTGATTTATGAGAAATTTATTTTGGGAATTAGGTTGATAAATGTCATTTCCCTATGATATGAGGTAGTTTCATTCCCCTATGTTCTTCGTGGAGGCATCACGTGGTGTAGATTATTATTCCTCACAATTGAGATAATCTATAAGTTATTGGATGTTGTGTTCATTATGATGTCTATGGAAATACTGATCTACATATTATTGGAGATCATATATATAATAAGAATATCATGCTTTTATTTGGTTCAAATATGTAATGACCAGATTCCAATACTTTATTATGGATCCTTATATGGTGCTTAGAGATGCTAGGGTTGATAAAGATTCTTTTATAAAACTTGTGATGGAATGCTCTACCATGACTTGAGTTTGAGTTTCTTTTTCAGAATGAAGTTTTAATAGAGGTAAATGAATATTTTATTAGGTGGTGTATCCTTGTTTCAGTATGCATCAAAGGCATAGTCCTAGAGAGGTATTTTTTATTTGATATTGTTTTTTGGTGGAATTTACTAACTTTTTTGATTTAGGAAGAGACACTATATGAAGGAATTTATAATTTTTTTAAATTTTACTAAAACACCGCCTATGATGTAGTATCTTAAGAAATAGTTATTGGAGATGCACCTTAGTTATGGGAACAAGTTAGATTTTCTCGTAAATAAAATCATTGCGGTTCATTAGATAGACCACTACATTAGTATTGTATATGAGGACAAATGCATCTATGGTGAGGGACCTCAAGGACCTCAGAACACCCTAAGAGGGGAGGGGTGAATCACGGTATCAAATTTTTCTTCTATAGTCATGGATTTTATTCCCACATTGGTAGGAACCTATAAAACCAGTCTATTGGTAATTTGGAGGAATGTAAAAAGTCACATGTATAAGGAAAACACAAAAGTATTACTTGGTTCACCACTAAGGGATAGTCCAAGTAGCATACACTAAAAAAATTTCGGTCATAACAAAATCCACTAATATACACTAGTCTTGGAATATAGAAGCTTGGACATAGTCGCATGGTTCCAGTCACATTGCCTTTATAATATTTTACTGATAATTCACTGCATCCCTCAGAACACTTCCATATAATTTCACTTTCTCACTGCTTTATGATAAGTCAATCTTAGTTCATCGACTTGAAAGTTGATTCAACATATTGGCATTGAAGGATTTTTACCTAGATTAGAATGAGACTCTTGTTGCACTGTAGACCAAAGTTGATGCACTCTTAAATATCTATTCACTGAAAACTGATTTTCAAAAAATCTTTTCATGAAGATCCTTCAAAAAGATCCCTATCATCATGATGCTATCTTCTTTTGGTTAAAAAACTACCATCGTGAAGCTCATTGAGTCAACACAGAATAACCCATCATCGAGAATCTCTCATTATTCAAAAGAATTGGAATCAATTAACAAAAAATTGCCTTTTTAATGATGCTCATGCTTACATGGAGTGTATGTTTCACAAATCTATCCAGGCTTCACGAAATCAAAACAATTCTAGATTTTCCTGGTAAAATTTTTATTCAAATTAAGTGTGGGTAGCTGCATATTTATAGGCTCAGCCATTCATGATGCTCCGCCACCTTCAACACATTTTCTAGATCTTTCAAAAAAATTCTTCATGGTTCTCCTCCCTTTCCAATAATCCACTATAATTTGACATAGTCGTGAAGATTTCCATCAAACCATCATAAACCACGAGGATCCAATTCTTCATCATTCACGATGCTCATTGCTGTCATGTAGATCATCGTTAGATTTCCTTGAAACTTCGAGAAACACCATTCCTAATGTCCATATTCATGATACACATGCCTTTTCCATATTTTCATAAGGCCCTCAACAAAATCCAATTTTCATGAAACAATCCATCCTCCAAATTTTGGACCCCAAAAATTTGGAAAATAATAGGAAATAACACCACCTTCAATAATGTTATTAGATTGAACTATAAGATACTTTTTCTTACTAACTCCTCGATCTTCTATGTGAGGATTGACACCAAAAACAAATAATACTCCATTTCTAGCAAAAAAAACCCTTGTTTCCAACAAGAATGATTAATTTTCAATGAATTTTCTGAAAATGGACTAGGTGGAGAGAGAGTATTTAGTGATAGATGATGCATCAAATATCTCCCCTAATTCATCTTCTTTGATGGTTTCTTGTTCGACACTACATGATGAATGTCATAGATGAGTGATGACGAGAACCTTAGTATAATTATGTTGCATCAAACCCAATGTCTCCTTGATATGACTCATAAAGTTACATATCAAGAATTTGGGTTCTGAGAGTGTTGATATTAGATTTATGGTCTGATACTGGTCTTCATTAATGTTGGTTGGAGTGGAAAATTCAAGAGGGGGTGAGGGTGAACTGAGTTTCCAATTAAAATTCCTATTTAAGAATATATAAAACAAAATCCCCTAGTTTATAAAAAAAAGATCAGCTAACTAAAATATTATAAATATATAATTCAATATTTTGGAATGATTTCTCAAAATTTTGATACCAAATCAGTTCAAAAAATATCAAAATTACTTTATCTTTTCAAATAAATCTCATTACATTAAACATGGTATATTAAACATTTATTAAAGCTAACTATCAATGTAATGTTTCCTTATGAAGTCTGGAAAAATAAAACTAGATTGTTCTAAAAATTGAGTAAACAAAAAAGAAAACCGACAATGAAATAAAACAATAGGTTCAATATCAATACAAGACATAGTCCTCTCCACATGTAAATCACCCACTTCTAATATTTCTATTAAATAATAAACTGTTCTACAACAAAGACCATGTTTTTATATATAAAAAGTACACAGAAGTTTTCCAGATTATGCAAGACTACTTCCAAATTTATAAGTGGGATAATAGGTTCAAAGATTAAATGAAAGAGGGCCTTGTACTCTTTAATACAACACTTGATCCTACCCAAATTAATATTCAAAGTAATTCAATAAAATGTCAATAATGTATTCTAAAAAAATAGAAATATATAGAAATAAATAATTTTTAAAGAATATCAATTTGATCAGCTTTAGTTGGTCAATTGTCTTCAAATATATCCTTGAAAAGATTCAACAAAGTATTTCCTTGATGGTTAGAAAAACATAGCATCGTGGAAGTGTTCATTTCCATAGTATGTTAGAGTAAGTCCTCATTGTATCACTATGCCTCTTAAATGTGAAACTATGTTCTTATCCTCTGTCCATGAGTATATATTATTCTTAATGAGAGAAACTTGTATAATTATCTATTGAATGATATTCCTAAATTAATCCTTGTACTCATTATAATTCTTAAAAGAACTAAATCTACAATAAATGCTTTAAAATATAGCCATTGGATATTTGAATATACTTGGATGTTTATGTTACACTTAGTCACTTAGTATTCACATAATAATGGTCAATTTTTGTTCTAGTTACTTACAATTATTTCTTTCCTTGGTCACTTGCAATGGTCACTTGGCACAATTACTTGGTGTCTTTATGTAGTTACTTCTCTTATTCATATAGTCACTTATTTTTTGTCATGTGATCACTTATTATCCTCATGATGATACTTAATTTCATCCTGAAATAACTTTATATCTTTATGTCTTTGCTTCATTTATTCTTACAGTAGAATCTTTACATCTTATATTAGCTTCTTTTATTCTAAAGGTAGATTATTTACTTCTTATGGAATCTTCATTTATTCTCATGGTAGGTTGAATCCTTCATGAAATAACAAGATTTTAAACACATGGTTAGTTCCATAATTTTAAAAAAAACTAAAATATGATGAACAATAACTTTATTATTTATGTGGTCACTTGGATTCTAATGTATGGTCACTTCCACGCAATCAATTGACCTTCACTGTTAGTTGAAGTTGTTCATATAGAAGGTTTACACGGTATCTTCAAAACATAGTTCTTTTTATTATTTTTTACAAAAAATATTTTACTATCACAAAACATAAATATCATAAATAAAATAAGAAACATGATTTTTGGTCATTAAAATAAGGAGTTTCTAGACTGAGACACCAATATCCCCCTGTTTGATGATCACAAATCATGACAGATATATGAAAAGAATTGATTACATCAGTTTTCCTACACCTTTTAGGATTATAAAAAATTAAATCACAAGGAAAAGAGAAATAAAGAGAGTAAGTATGGAATAGAAAGACATAAATTTGAACAAAGAATTTCATTAATATCAAAAGTATTATAAAAAGTTACTGGATTAGGAATTCAATTCAAAATAAAATATAAGGAACATCCTTGATGTCAAAAAGAAGAATATTACGCTTTTATTTTAATGTAGTGGATAAGGCATGAGGGTCAGAGTGTGGTGTAGAAGTAGATGTATGTTCTTGGATAAACACACACTATGAGACAAGATGATGATGTAAAACCACAGGTCTAAGAGAAAATAAAAAATGGATAACAAAGGTAGTTTTCCTATGAGGGTTTGAAGTAATTGGTAAGGTAAAAGGAGAAAATATGGTTGTATTTATAGTGTAAAATTATGACTTGAGAAATATGGTGGAATCCTTTATATCCCATAAATTGTGTTACATGGCCTTAAAATAATATTCATTTTATCCGTACAGTTTTCCTTAATTAGATTTAGAAATTTCAGATTGTCCACTTGATATTTGAAGGCTTAAGTAAAACATGGAATTATGATATCACTAGATAAGGATCCAAACATGGTATTCAGATCATATTTGGAAAAGATCCAACTGAGATAGAAATCATTGTACCATCTAATTATGTCTATATCTCCACCAATATTCTTGAAATCCTTTCTAGCAAGCTCCAATTTCTTTTTTTCATACGTTTAGAGTCCTGTAGAAACCATATATATGGTCTTATTAAATTTCTTCATGACTAATTTCATCTTTTACTGAATATAATATTTGATGTGAACATCACTAAAAAAATATAGATTGTAGTTAGATGTGTAACAGAAGAAGATTCAGGAGGAGAAGTAGATGTAAATTCCTAAAAAACTGAATCCAGAAATTTTTTATCTAGATTTAACATCATATCCTGAAGATCCACCAATAGAGCACTAACTTGAACTCTTAAGTATTTAACCTCATTTATAATAATATACAATTTGAGATTCATTTTAGGATGTAAATGAGAAATAACCATAGTAGCTATCCTAGAGATATCTTATTCTCTAATGAGTTCCACTGTATTTCCAAAACCAATAAAAAAATATCTTCAATAAACCCATCAATTCTGATTTAAATCATTTAAATAATCTTTTGTTACAAAAAATCTGGAAGGGTGAGAAACAGGTATAGAAGTAGACATATCCAAAGTAGCATGACTATAATATAACTCACCTTAAAACTTCACTAACATAGGTCTCAAGGACTGAACATATGCTTCAACATCATTTTCTCCATTAACTTCAAGAAAATATATATCGAGATATGTAACAATATCTATCATACTATTTTCCAATGGTTTCATAACATTTTTTGTAGTATTTGGATGAAAAATTTAGTTCAAAATATGGTCAACTAAATTTCTATGAGGGGAATCATCGATTCTATATTGATAATCAATCTCATCAACCATATATCCTTTATGTACTATCAGAATAAAATATAAGGAAGATCTATCTTGCTTAGGTGTACAAAATCTATTTCCATCATCATCATGTTCCAAATAATAAAACCTAATTACTACTGATCCAAAGAACGTGTACCCCATATAATATGTATCACTTAATCTTTCTTATGAGTACTTATAATCATTGGTCTTAGAGTGTAATAATTTTCAAAAAATTCTTCATTTTCTTTGTACTCACATTTTATAACCCATTCTTGTTCTTTAAAAAATCACTCACTGACAATTCAGTATCCTCAAAATATTTATCTTCAAATAATTCTTCTTCATAAGGTAAAAGTAATGGACAATTGAGGTAACAAATTGATATTTCTAGAGAGTGATTCATGAAATCTATATAGGTTTCCCTAGCTTCCTCACTAAGGTAAGTTACCACTATTTCCTCATCCTCAACTTCCACTAAATCGTCATTTTCATCATTAGAAGAATATTCAACAATTTCATTTGGTTAGAACCATGTTCTACTTAGTTTCTTGGTCTTATAGGGTTCTTAATAGGATTTAAAATTTTAAACATCTTTTCATTGTCTACTACCCATTCCTTTATCCAAGGATTCTAGTTCACTTTCATGTTCTTAAAAGGCATCTATTTTAGGAAGAAACAATCACAACAAGTTATTATTTTCACCCCCTAAGGAACTATTACTTTAAACTCTAATATAAATGAGAAGTAATTTGGGTAAAATGGAATTAAATTTTTAAGAAAACTTTTATAACTCAACTGTATAACTCATGAAATACCTAGATAAACTCATATGAACTATAATCATCATCAGATAAAGAAAGAAAAAAATATTTGTGAATTAAGATGCCAAATTCCCCTTTCCAGGACTAATAAAATACTAAATAAAAATTACCTACAATCTATATTCTCCACTCAATTACACTTTTTTTGGTATCCTGGGAGTCCCATTCCTAGCTAATTCCATAAGAGTATTTGAGAACTCATTGTGATCATGATTATAGGATATGATATTTGACAGTCTTAACACCCTTCTATGTGTGGAACATTTAAGAATTTGGACCATAGATTTGAGGAAAACACCAAATTTTATCCATTTAATACTATTCAAATGGTGTACATTTTATCACAAGAAATGAGTTTCATATGGTTAAAAATTCCTTAACTAATTGAGGATAAAAAAATTTCTTTTATCCATAAAATATTAACTTCACCCCAACTTCAAAATTGACTTCCAAACTAAACATTTACTAGATTTAAACAACTTAGAATCCACTTCCTTTTCAATAAACATAGGTCGGTTTATCAGATGAGGACATAATGGATTGATTGTATCACTTTAGCTACTTTGGTCCTTTTTAGATCTCATTGGAGGAAGAAATCAAGTTAGAAATGTGGTATCGTGAGTTCTTTTACTTTAACCATCTTCACAATGTGATCCAAATCTTGAGAGGTTCATGTTCAAACTCTAACGGGAAAGAAGTTTGAAAAAGTGGGATTCAAGAGAGTGAGATCAATCAAGGATCTAAAAACGTGAAATTATTTTTACGGAAGATATGTGATATAATTCATATTCTAATATTAATTTTATACAATCATTTTGTATAAAAAATTATAATAAATTAATGAAAATCTGAACAAATTTTTTTTCATAAAATATCAAACTAAAAAATTCATTGTAGGCCAACTAACCATGAAATCATGGTAAATTAGATAAGCCAAAGTAGGTATACTAATTTTAAATTTATGGAAGGAATACTTACCACTTGTCTAATTGGACATGGACAATTAGCTAACCGTATAAACAAAAACTCAAGATAACTTAACTAAATGTGTGAATTAAGTTTCATAGTTACTTAAATAAATGTGTAGTAACAACAATATATAAAAATATTAAATTAAAAAGAACATAAAAAACATAGTTGTTAAGAATTATAACATGAATTTAGAAAAATACAATGGTTATAACATAATTTAATGATTCTGTAATATTTAATCATTTCTCACTCAAGTTTGATATAATTTATTCTCTCAATATTAAGAATATGTGTACAAATGTTTTCAAGATGTTGTTTATTACCAATGAACTCAAGAGTTATATCACCCTTTTTAAAATGGTATATCAAAAATTGGTGCCTTATATAAATATATTTTATCCTTGAATTAGATAAAGTATTTAAATAAATATTAATATTACTTGTACTATAACAGTTTATAGGAACATTTCTAAACTGATATCCATATTCTAATGGTGTTTGTTTCATATGCCGAATCTATAGATAAAAACTTCCTACAACTTTGTACTCATCTTAAGTAGTGTATAATAAAATATAATTTCTTTTCTTACTACACTATGAAACAAGAGACTTACCCCAAAAGTTACATTTTCTGGAGGTTCTATTTTTATCAAACTTATAACCATGATAATTTGTATATAAATAACTAACTAATTCAAAAGTTTTCCCTTTAGAGTAAAACAATCCAAATTTAGTTGTATTCTATAGTTATTTAAATAATGTTTATAAAACATTATAATGTGATTCCCTTTTTATTTTCTTAAAAACAAGGGCACAAACATGCACTAAAAATAATACCAAGTTGACTACCGGTTAAGTATAGTAAACATAAAATCATAACTCTGTAACTAGTTCAGTAAAATGAATTTACAGTTTCATTAAGATCCAAATTACATATTGTACTCATTGAAGTATAACTACCTTTATTTATATCAATTAATTTTTATAAATATCATTTTTTCATTTTCCTTAATTAAAAATGATTTCATCATTATTTTGAAAATTTTGAAAACTATTGCAGAATTTTTAATTACCCATTAAACTCATTTCTAATTTATTTTGGGTCATATTTTAATATTATATTTACAAGGAGTTCTAGTATGATCAAAAAACTATCATCAATATAAAATTGAACTATAAAGATATTGGAAGACCTTTTTATATATAAATTAGTATTAATAATACTTTTTCAAAACCTTTAGAAATTTAAAAAGATTCGATCATATCATACCCTGATTTAGAAGCTTGTTCTAAAATATAAGTAAATTTCGTTAATTTAAAAATATGATTTGGAAATTGAGAATTTTAAAATCCAAGGGTTATTCAACCAAAACATCATAAAAAATATAACCATTAAGAAATGTAATCTTGATATCCATTTGGTATAATTTGAAATTTAAATTTCATCCATAGGCTAGTAGAATTATAATAGCTTCGTGTATTTCTACTAGTTCCAATGTTTCTACACAGTCAATACATTCTTCTTGAATACATCCTTGTGAAACCATTTTGGATTTAATTTATTTATTATACCAAAATTATCAAGATTGTTCTAAAAAACCATATAGTGCCAGTGGTGAGTAATTCATTAGGTATTTCCTATGGTTCCCATAATTTGTTTCCTTCAAACTAATTAAACTATTCTTGCATATACATTTTCTATAATTCATAATCTATAAATACAATGTTGTTTTTAAGTTCATGTTGTGAAAATAAGGCTTGATTTTTAACATCATTTCTAAGAGAAGCTCTAGTTTGAGTACCACTATCTTAATCTCATACAACAACATGTAAAGGATGGTATGTATGATTTATAATTTATATAAGGATGGAAAGTACTAAGTAATTAATTTTCTTCTTTAGGGTTTGTTTCACATAATTCCTCATCACTAGTCGATTTTTATAATGTAGGGTTTATAGAATAATCACTAGTCTTGGATGAGGTATTTATATTCAAGTTAGAAAGATCATCCTCAAGGGTTTCGAAAGAATATTTAAGAACATGTGTATCTTTTTCATCAAATTTTACGTGTAAATATTATTTCACAAGTTTTATTCTTTTATTTAAAATTCTATATTATTTACTAAAGGTTTAATAACCAAGTAATATTCCATAATAACTTCTGGATGAAATGATTTCTAAAAATTCCTTTGTGCTAAGAATAAAGACCTTACAACCAAAAAGTCTAAATTAATTAACCATTGGATTTATTATTTTATATAACACATATGGAGTATTCTTAAAAAGTTTCCTGGTAAGAAATTTATAGATAATAGTCAAGGTTGTATTTACAACCATTGAAAAAATAAATAAATAGGTAGGCCATACTCATTGATCATGTCCCGAGAAATCTCAGGAAGAGTCCCATTCCTTATTTCTACAACAACAATGTGATAGTGAGTATTACGAGAAGTAAATATATGATTGTATCCATGTTTTGAGAATAAATATTCAAAATCTTTATTTTCATACTAATTTTCATGACCAATCTTTTAGGTCTTAATAGTAAATCCACTTTTATTTTCTATTGATTTTTCATATTTTAAAAAATATAAAAATTTTAACTTTTTTTAGATAAAGAGTTTTTCCAAGTAAATATGGAATATTCACATAAAATAACATAATAATAATTACTCCCATCTAATATATAAACTATAAATGGTCCAAACAAGTCCATGTGAACCAACTCTAGGGGTTGAGAAGTTGAAACTTATTTATTTGGTTTTATTTTTTTATTATGTTCCACTTTTTGAAATGGGTTAGAGAATTATATTTTAGGAATTTTAGTTTAAGAAGATACTTAAATAATACATTCCTAGTTATATTTCAAAGAGAGTGAAGGTTTTAATTTCATAGTCTCTAATGAAATTACTAAGATTCATTGTAAAAGGCACTTAAGCAAGACATGTTTTGAGAAAATAATGAATATTAATATAATGGAAAAACCTTATCATTATGAAAATCAGAAAAGAGTAAGAATTATTAGAATAATATATTTTTCAATAATTTTATTCAAGATTAACATAGTATCAATAATCACATAATTTTTATATTATAAGAAGATTATACTTTAAAAAATCAACAAATAATACTTTAGTTGATAAAATAGAATTAGAGTTACCTATTTGAACAAGTCTAATAATTTTTCATTTATCATTGTCACAACAAGTGACATATCCACTATCCAATTTTATATGGATCTTTAAGATTGAGAAGTATCAATTCATGTGTCTAGAGCATCCACTTTACAGATACAATAAATTCCTACGAGTACTCGTCAAACAAGTTTCCTACAACAAAATTTGATAAGAAAAGATTTTGGTACCCAAACATTATTAGGTCCAAAGAAGTTAAAGATAAGATAATTTGGAATCTAATTATTTTTAACATATTTACCATAAGAAGACTTAAGAATTTGAAAAATAAAAACATATTTAGAAACAAAATAATATGAACTGTTTATAAAATTAGAAGATCTTGATCTAAGAATAAATTTATTCTTATAAAATCTCCTTCAACTGGACTGGTATCTAATCCCTTTTGAATATATGGGTGTGGTTTGTTTACCAATAATCATATTCATGGTATTTATTCCATTTTTAAACCATTAAAAATCATTATTATATGACTCATTAGAAATTTTATCTTTATTTTTCTCTTTTAATAATATATCATTCCTTTATTTTACCTCAATAAGATCAAATTTAATTAGAACAAATAAAGAATGTTGTTTCTTTAAAATAATATACTTATATTTATGTTTGTTAATATTTTATTCCAGTATATTGAAATTTTCAAATGAATCTTCAATGGTCATATTTTCATCATAATTTTCATTCTCTAAGATCCTAGAAATATAAAAAATAGATGTAGAGATATTATTTATTCCACATAATGATTTTCAACAATATAAATGTTTCCCTATCAACCATGTATTCTCTAATTGGGTTAGACTCATTTTAAGCACTCTGAGAGATGATATATGTTTCTTTCATATATTTATTTTTCCCTTTTTCCATTTTACTTATACACTTATTTGTACATTAATTTTGTACATTCATCTTCTATGTGACCTTTAATATTACATTGATAACAAGAAACATTTCTTAGATGATTCCCCTTTTTCCAATTTTCACTTCTTTTATAATTTCCTCCATAGAATGATTTCATGAAGAATTTATTATTTATGGAGAAATTCTTAAATATCCTGGATAAATGATCCATATTCTCATAATTATTAGAGGGTGACTCTCCCTCACTCAAACCATCTTTTTTGATTTTCTCCATCGATTTTGGATTAGAAATTTTGAAGTAAACTAATCCTTTATGTAATTCATCACCATATTTATTCACTTTCAGCTATACCTCATATATCACGATCTTTCCAATCAGATCCTTCATAGGTAGTTTTCTTATATCAAATGATTCCTAAATAGAGATATAAGTTCATCTCCATCAATCATGTAAGAACCAAAATAGTCTCATCACATTATCTTTGTCGTAAATATTATTTTAAAGTGTATGAATCATATTTATAATTTTTTTGAAGTTGAGTTAAATGTAAAAAATTAATTAATCATGATTAATTTTAAAGTTATCATATTTAATAGTATAGGTTTTCAGGACCATTATTCTAACATTTTAGGTTCCTTAATGAAACTCAAAAAGTGTATTCTAAATATCATAAGATTTATAACATGTAGAAATTATATTGAATTGAATTTCACTTGATTCATAGTATAAGGAATTCATATATTTTCAATTATAATCATACGTTTCCATTGTGGAATCACTCCAATAATCTATAAAATCTTTAGTTTTTTTAATATTTTGTCCCTATTATAATAAAAATATCAATTTTCATGCTCTATATATATATATATTTTATTTTCCATAGAAAATATTTTTTACCATTAAAGTACTGGTTTTTATTAGTAATAGTATCTTTATGTTTATTATTATCTATAAATATATAAATTTATAATAAATAATTTTTTTTGATCATTTAGGTAAAAACATGATCATAGTGAAAGGATATATAGAATGAAATAAAAAAACTATGATACCAAATTTTGGTCAGAGTGGAAAACTCAAGAGTGGGGAATGAGTTTCATAATTTAATATTTATTTAAAAATATTTAAAACCAAATCCTTCATTTATAAAAATAGTCTAGTTAATTAAAATATTAGAAATATATAATTCCATTTTTTATAAAGATTTATCAATGGAAATATCACAAATCAGTTAAAACAATTTTAAAATTACTAAAATCTAATTAGATTAAAAATAGTATATGAAAAACTTAATAAAGATAAATATCAAAGTAATGTTTTGTTATATAGTTTGGAAAATAAAACCTGATTTTTTAAATCATAGTAAATGAATAATAAAACACATAGAGAAATTAAATAAGTTGTTCATTATCAAGTTCATACCCAGTCCTCTCTACTTGGAAATTACCTGCATCCATGAAATTTATTAAACAATAAACTAATCAACAACCTGGATGGAGTTTTTACATACAAAAACGTCACATAGAGTGTCTAGGATACTCACATCATTTTAAAAATTTATATGTGGGATAATAAGTGTAAAGAATTATAGAAATATTATCTCATTAATATATTATAATATCCCTCACTAATGAATATATAAAATAAATCAAACAACGCTCAATAATGAATGATAAATTTGAGATAGAAATTTATGGGAAGATAAAAAGTAATAAGCAAGTCAATTTGACCAGTTTTGGATGATAAATTATCATTAAATAAATCATTTAAGAGATTCAACATAGGGTTTCACTAGTGGTTAAAAAATAGTGTCCTAGAAGTGTTCAATGTTGTAGTATGTTAGAGTAAATGCTTAGTGTATCACTATGTATCATAAATAAGGTCCAAAATTCTTACCATTTTTCCAAAATTGGATATTCTTATTAAATATAGAACATTATCTAATAATCCATTGAAGTATATTCATAAATTAACCCGTGTACTCATTATAAAACTCTAATTTACAGAAACTACAGTAACTGATTCAAAATATAGCCATTGGACATTTGAATATACATCATTGATTAAGTTAGATACGGTTACTTAGATATGTTTTTCACTTAAGAAAATTCACATAGATATAGTATTCACTAAAGCATGGTCACTTTGGCTTGTAGTTATATAGAATGGTTATTTGGCATGATCACTTGGTGTGGTCATGTGGAATTATCACTTGGTTTCACCATGAATTTAATTATTTTATCCATGAGGTCACTTATTTTCTTCAATAATTCAATTCATTTATTCATTTATCCACATTATTTATTTATTCATTCACTTCATTTCTTCTTATGATGGATTATTTAAATACTAAAACAACTTCTTTTCTTTTAATTGTAACTTCTTTAATAATTTTGGTATCTTATTTTCTTCTTGTAGTTGGTTGTATCCTTCATACAGTCACTTGATCTTCAACACAAAGTTTGTTCAAGACTTTTAAAAAATTATCTCATTCAATGCATGATCACTTTAGTGTCCATAATCACTTTGATCTAAACATGTAGTCAATTACACATGTATAATTTACCTTCACAATTAGTTTACATTCTTCACATGGAAGGTTGAAACAGTCACATAAAGACTTAGTCATTTTTGTTATCTCATCCCAAAAAACTTTTTACTAATATAAAACATAAATATCATTAATAACATAAGAAATCTGATTCATGATAATTAAATAAAGGAGTTAATAAACTAAACCAGCAATGGATTTGTGGTCATTGAAGTTGAGAAGATCAATGTAGTGAAACATAGTCATGGTGGTTGACACATTCTTGTAGAGGACTCTGTGTTTGGGGAAATGGTGTAAGGGTGTATGTGATTACCTTTGAGTAGTTGATTCTTGTTTAGAAAAGGATACATTTCCAACATTTGGTATATGGTGGTGTCCTCACACCATTATTTTATGTGAATTATTAAATGAGGATGATGTTGACTTTGTTCCCTATATAACCATCTTTTCTTAGGTGCCAGTGTTGGAGGATTTTCATAAAGATGGGGAAAATTTTATCCACTTCCTCATATGGGTATTGTATCTTCTTTATTCTCACGATCAATATCTTTATGAGAATAAAAAATGAAGATCGCTTCAGTAAATCACGACCCCTAGTATGTCCAACTTAAGAGATTTTTTAGGGGTGTAGAAATCTCATGGATAATCTTATTATGTAATGAAGTATGAGTTTTTATCATGAATTTGAAGATGTATGTTTCTTGATAATGTTATTTATTGGTGTTTTGATATAAAAAATTAGGCTCATGTGAATTGTTAAGACCACGTTCATTGGATTGTGGAGGTTGGGTCACCTAATGATATAAGTCATGACATTGATATGTTTGTTGAGATTTTTTTACCCTGGTGTGCTCATGGGTAGATTTTAAAAATGAGTGAAAAACATATATTAGGTTATCATTGGCAGTGGGTATAAATATGTAGGTGATCATGAAGAAAATAAGAAATTCTGAAGGATTCTCTTATCAAGGTTTGGGTGGAAACCTATGTTCCTCTTATGCTATAAAATAAATATAATAGATCTTGTTCCTGTTGAAAGATGATGATACATGTTTTTGACATAGATTCCAAAAATCATGCATCCATGTAACTTTTCTCATGTCAAAGGAGATAAATATTATGTGCCCAGTGTGGTGTTGTGGCATAGAGGAATTTATCTTATCTACCAACCAACATGAATGACCTTTAATAATATGGTATTGAGGTTCTACTACTGAGTTTGGACATGTTGATAAACAATTTTGGGGATAAAGTAGGAGACTTATGAGATTTATCTAGTTTCATGAGTTTGGAGGACTCTTGAGTAGAGATATATTTTTGATGTAGAGGTTGATTTGGATGTTCCTAGGGCACATACATGTTTATGCTTCTCTCACATTTCAATATTGGATAGAGTTGGTGTCATTGTGGATGCGATAATTAGTTCTCCTGCATAGAAAGTGATGTATTGAGTTCTCTAATAGCATTCATTCCAAAGGATTAATAAATAGTGTGTGATGGTGTAGTGTTTTTCATATGGATATGTTTGTGTTATTTAGTGTTTAGTAGTTTTAGTTACTACCTTTTGATGAAAAAAGGGTTTAATATAGAAAGGATGTAGTGAAATTGATTTTTTATCAATTAGTCAGAGATTCATTCTATAGTGTTTTTTGCTTTGGGACCTTTATATGGGTAAAATGGTAAATTTTCCCAAATAGGTTACCGTGGAATTTTTTTGAGGGTTTAGTTTTCTCTAGAGTATATGGTTTACTCTCGGGTTGAGTTGGAACAAAAGAGAGAGTTTCACAGAGACTAGGAAATGATATAATAAAAATATTATTGTCTTTTTATTCTACATGGGGTCATTTTTTGAAAAATAATTATAACTCTTTAGAGAGATATTAGATTGATAATTTAAGATCATAGATGAGTCTCAAATGAGATGTTTACCTTAGTTGAGAAATATTTTTTGATCACATTGGGTCCCATGATAGTTCACAGTCTTGGAAGAACATAGAATAATAAATAAATAAATAAATCTAATTAATTATTTACCTACACTACTACATAATCACTCTTATTTAGTGATACTCTTTATCATCATTAAAAAAGTACACTGCTAAAGGGGGTTATTTTATTAGTGCTAGAAAAATTCACTGATAAAGGCCCGCTTTGTTAGCACTAAAAACACTGATAAAAACACCCCATTTATCCAAACTTTTTCTTAGCACTATAAAAGATGACTTTATCAATATTTTATGTTCTAATAATAGGGGTATTTATCACTACTTTTCTTAGTGATGATAAAAGGCACCCTTCATAAAAAATTTACATTATTAAAAATGATATTTTAATATATAAATGTATTTATATTGATATATATAAAATATATTGGCATATTAGATGATCTATATAGTACTAAATGTATATTTAAAATCAATATAAAATATATTTAGTGGAAAATGGTTAAAAAATAATTAAATATTAACATCAATTAATAATTTTATAATTAATATTAAATAATATACATTTAATAACACCTTGGTGATATGAAAATTTTAAAAATCAATTAATATGTTAAGATAAGTTGAAACTGTGGATTGAACTTCAAAGGGACATAAATTTTGATCTTGGTGTCCATTTGTGTTGAATCATATATCAAATCAAAACATACAAAAATATATACACAATTTCATCTTAGGGAACCAGTATAACTTTTTTTTGAGGTCAAAAAATGCTTGAAAGATCTCCAAAATTGAGTTTTTGTTGGGACAACATAATTTTTTAATATTTAATGGGATTTCAACTTCCTTTAGAATGATATTATTGTCTCGGTTTGATGGAGACTAAATTAATTTTTAGATTTTATACACATATGGATATTTTAGTTTTGAAATTTTACCCTTTATTATATTATAGTTTTATTAATAATTAAATATATGTATATATATATACATATTCATTTATATTTATATATAAATATTTAATTGTATAAAGAAACATTTAAACATATTTACATATAAAATATATTTTTAAATATATTAACCATATGAAAATAAATATTTATTATTCATTTTATTTAAACTAAAAATACATGAATATATATATACCTATTAAAATGTATATATAATGTTTATATATAAATATGTGTGCGTGTGTTTATTAATAAAAAATATATATTTATGTGTATATTATAATATATTTAAATAAATATTAATATATAATACATGTAAATAAATATAAATACAAATTTTCATATTTTTATATATAGACACAAACAAACAAACACATAAATACACACACACAAAAAAATTAAATGCATTGGAAAAAAATTATATAAATATATATAAATATATGGATAAAAATATATATCTAAATATATATAAATACATAGATATATCAAAAAATATTGAATAAAATAACATGGAGTAGTGGAAAAGAATAAGAATATGACGGTAGATTTCACATGTTCAAATTACATAGGTGTAATGAAGGGTGATGTTAAAATCATGAGAGGGTAGTTGGGGTGGTGGAGCACTGATAAAGGGGGTTGGTGAGTAGTGTTGGGTGTGGGGAGATAGATTAATGTGACTAAAGTGTGATGATAAAGGTGTTTTCATGGGTGATAAACCCTGAAAATATTATGAACATTGATGAAGGGGGAATTTATTTACACTAAAAAGCCACTGATAAAACATATAAAGACCCAAAACTTTCCTATATAGATATAAAATTATCATTATTTTTTACGAATGTGGTGAAATTAATTGGTTACCCAATCCATTCCCCAAGGATAATTATTAAAATAGGGAAAGTACCAATACAGAAATGAGGTGTAAAGACATCACATCAGTAGGGGTTGAGGGGAAGTAACCAGGATTTCAAAGAAAACAAAAAAGAGAAAAATAGCCAGTTAGTGCAGTCCACCATAGGAATGTGCAGAATAAGCAGGAGAAGCCACTCCCATGCTCCTGCCTAAAGTGAAGAGGGTCGTTAGTATCTTCCCCTCCCATTGTACTGATCAGGTGATGAGACATCCATACTTTCATCTCCAATTTCACCCACATACCACACCACCACCGACATAATATGTTAGAGAAAGAAAAAAATAGAAACCCAATATTTAAAATTCATAACTTCTAGTTATTGCAGATCAACCATGGGGCTGACCACACAAATCCTAATAGAGATAGTTTGTTATAATCCAACATGAAGCCTGCTAGAAAAAATACGATGTAGTAATACAGTAACTGGAAGGCTCAAAAATAAAAACTATCCACAAATCATATAATTCAGATGGAACAAAAGTATTGCACCCACACAACCTTGTGTTCGGTTTGGTGATCCCAAAATGATTCAAAAAAAAATCCTTCTTAGGAATAAAAACTGGACATAGATTAACCATCCACTCCATGTGATCCAAAGGAAAAAACATCAATGAGCATCAGAAACAAGGCTAGTGACCAGCAAGAAAAACATTAAGTCAGAAAAATCATATCCAGGGTATGTCTTTAAAATTGAAGTTAGGATCCTTCCTATAAATTTCGACCATCATTTTGACCATATTTTTTCCAATTTCAAGGTACATGTTGACAGAAATATCTCCATTTTTGTATTTATGATGTACTATTTCATCTTGATCATCCATCCAATCACAAATTTCATCACTCCCCTCATCAACATTTTCTTCCTCTTCTATGTTTGGAATCACAAGAGGTTCTACTGGTTGCTTAGGAAGCTCAAAATCCTTCTTAAAAGCTTATAGTGACCTTGTAACTATTGTCTGTTCTTTATCAGAATAGTCTCTTTACTTCCTTGTTTTCTTCGGGTTTGGAGTAATGTTACCATCATCATCCTCCATCAGTTTTTTCCATTTCCTAGCGCTTGATTTGAGATATAATTACTATATTTTTTTACAATGATCATCCTCCTCCTAAGATGATTCATTTGAATTAGATGATTCCCCTTGTTCCTTTTCCCTTGATTGAAGGGAATCAATCTGTTTTTACCCTCCTCTATGTGAATAGGTACAATGTTTGAACTTGTGATAGAAAGTAAAACATCAAAAAAATCATACAATCCATTTCTTTCAAATGATTTCATAATATCCAAATCCACCTTGTTTACCACATTATTTCTCCCTTCCTAGACGATCTAGATGGACCAGCATGACTAATATTTCCCTTTTCAATACAAGTGGCTTTCGTGACATCATAATGAACAATATTATGTCCAAAATCATTGGATGCATGCCCAAGCATAAGGTATCACTGGTAGTAATCAGGGAGTCTTTCATACACAACATCTTTAGAAAATCCATATTTACCACTCTGGATCCAAATGTGAGAGGTAAGATCTTGGGATACATAAATTTCTACACAAATTCTAGTAAAATAAGGCCTTTAAAGTGCTCTTGTCATTGAGTCTAGTTTCATAGGGTTACCAATGAGCCCAGAAATGGGAAATAAAGAAGATTGTTTGAACAAATGCATAGTAGGTTAGGAAAGCCTACTCAGATTGGAACTATAGGAGATTCAAAGAAGGGATCAAAGTCTAGATTACAGTTAAGAACATTCATGGATCAACAGCCTAAATTCTATGAATGATTTTCACAATGCTGATAATAATCATCATTTGAGGAGAGCCGAAACACAATGTTGGAGGAGTTCACCAGACTGATGTAAAAAACCCAAAAAACCTATGGCCTCAAGAGGAGATCTAAGGAATTTCAATGAAGGTTTTTGACTGAAGAATTTCTCAACAACAACGAAATGAAGATCCAAAGTAAGAATGTTTACCTCATATGTTGAGAAAGAAATCTCTATTTGACTGTAATTCTGAAAGGGTTTAGGGTTGACACGAGGCTTAGAAACCATGTCAACAAGTGAGAAGGGTCCCATATGTTCAATAGTTCTCATGGGAACCACATTTGTGGATGAATGAAGGTTTGAAGTAGGGTTTCCATCACACTGAGTTGGGTATCTCCCATGGTCATTCAGACCCGGTCTCCCCATCATACCTGAGCATCAAGTTATTAGTATATGAATATTCATTATATAACATAATAGTACGTACTATAATCAATTAGGTATATTTCCTTTGGAAACATAGATACATAAAAAACTACATCATCTTCCACTATGTTCTTCATAACCATTAACCTTATAATATATACCAGAAATTATATCTTTCGTCATAGCCTAGGAAAATAGAAAATAATAAAGGGTTATCTCAGATTCCTAGATAGGTTAAATAAGGAAGATATCAACATAACATGAGCATAAGGGTATGAATCATGTTAAAATCAATTGAAAACTATACCTTGTATATAATATATCATAAAATATAGTCCTAGTATAAATATTTACCATTCATAAGACCTGAATCACGAAGGAATCAAAAAACATAATCCATGAGAGAAAAACACGGGCATTCAACATAGATTTTTTATATACATATAATCATAGAAAATCCTATGTCAAGGCTACCCATAATGAAATTCATAATATGTTAGGCTTGGTCTAACCCCATGTGTACCTTAATTTGGATTGGGATAACCTCCATTTTATCCAATTTTGGACTTGGTATAACCTATTGCATGCCCAATTTTTTTTGTATTAGGATGACCTCTCATTTTCCATTTTGTTTTGGGAATGGGGTAACATTCAATGTACCCACTTTTTATAGGCTTGTAATATCCTCCACTGAACCCTTTGGTCTAATTGAACATTAATAATTACCCAATTCATTGGAGGTACATATAGGTCCCACTATTTACATAATCCATACATTTTTGTGCCAAAAGTTCATAGAAAATTAATCATATCATAACCCATAAATTTTAAATGGTTTTCATAAATATTTCATTATAACGTAACCCGTGGAAAGGAAATCAATTTTCTAAAAATATTGTTATCATAAACATAAATCATCTAGGGAAAGAATAATAATTTTATCTTTTGACCATATCCCCATTAAAGATTATGTAACATCAAAGGATTTCATCATAGATGGAAAATTATTTTTAATGATCACTTTGACCATTTATGAGGAAAATATTCATTACATTTTCAAATAACTTATTTAAAATTGAGAAATTTCACATATAATAAATAATAATTTTCTTTGATAATAGAATTTTCAAATTATTTTATAATATTTAATTTAATTATTTTTTATGATTTATGAAGTACCATTATATCCATACATGTTAAAAAATGATATTTTCATATTTTTTGTAAAAATTCAATAGAGGATTGTTTAGAAAATGATTAGAATATTACATTTAATGCATTTTAAAGAAATTCAAACATGGGTAAAATTTTATTTAAAAAATAATTTGATAGTTTTTAAAAAAAATTAATTTCATCATTTTTAGAAAAAATGGACATAGAAGAAAAAGGAATTTTGACCGAAGTGATAAATAAAGTCATTTTTATTAAAAACATTCTTTCAGTATCTTGGGTACTTAAAGGGATAAAAATTAAATGAAAAAAAATTATACTCTCTAAATTACTATATCATAATTAAACACATCAATTTAATGATATATATATCATAATTTTTCGTCATCAGAATAATAAACACCAAAAATCCAGACAAATAACGAGATTGCATCATAAAACCTTTTGCAATTTGGTAACATTTGAATCATTTCCCTAATGAAAGAAAAAAACATATATAGATATTTATATCTAATAATATTAATGTTAAACATCATAAAATGAATTCATTTTAATTATATACACACACACACAAAAAGAAAAAATTGGTGAATATAACCTGTGTGTCATGGAAATAATAGTTAGACTAAAATCACTTACCTCAAGTATAGACATTCTTTTTAAACATTTAAATCTCGTGTATAATAAGTTTTGGATTGTTATAAAACTATTTTATAACCATATTCATTTATATTATACCATATATTATTTACTAATGACCTTGTACTACCTATTTATTAACTATTCCTTGTTAAAATCATGTTTTGAGTAACAAATACTTCTTTTTTCATATATGTTTTTATTAGGTATTTTTAGGAATTTCACTTGGTTCATGATCAAATAATATTAAAATTTTTATCCATGATGTTATCATCATATATATTCATTATATATTTATTTAGAGTATCTCATAAAAGTTATAGATCCAAAATTAATTACACCATTCATGGGGACAGTAGGTCATACGTACGCATGAATGTTGTTTCATTTTTCTCGATGGATGGAATTAAAGAAAGGTAAAAAATATATGAAATTTAAAAAATAATTGATATTTCATAGATATCATATATATTAATTAAATACATCCTTATCATCATCCTTATTGAACTAAAATGAAAAAAAAATCACATCGCTTCATGGAGGTGACAATCCACATGTACGAATGAGTGCCATTATAACTTTCCAAAGGATTGGAAGGTAATAAGGTATTTGAGATATTATTGTTATAGGAGTATAAATATTTAATATATATCATATATAAACATCAAATATATCATCATATCCATCTTTGAGATGTGGCGATGGAAGATTAATTGCATCGGTTTACAAGGTTGTAGTCTTCCATACACACGATCGATAGTTTCACGTCCCATTTGATAGTGTAAGAGATGAATACATGTCATGAAATTAACATAAAAAATACACATATATGGGATATATTTATTTTATTATATCATCTTGTTTTAATAATATTTTAAGGATTTAGAAGAACATATAAAATAAAAATGAATAGTAAAGGACTATACCTCTTCTTTAGAGAACCACATTATGTTTAGACCTAAATCCTTATTAAGAGGATTATAAGTGAAGTAATATTTTGAAAAGACAAAATATCAATATATAATTAATATGGTGAAAATTCATATGATCTAATACATTCCAATTTTTCAGATCCTATTAAAGAATTCCGAATTTATTCAAATGTCTTCATAATGATATATAATATCTTTAGAGCTTCTCCAAACTTCTCAAAACATTATCCAATGTGTTTTCACACTAGTTTATATATCCAAAATGATGAGAATCCCAAGGATATTTCTTCCAACATTATCAATATCTAATAAATATTTTGATCTTTTTTAACCATTTAAATACTACTTCACCAAGCTGTTGGTAAAATTTTAAAAACCAACTCCTCCATCAAATTTCATATCCTTCTCATAATATGTTTTAGATAGTTCTCTCTATCATTTAATGTTGTGAATCAACCGAATTTAACCCTATTTTTCAATGTAATGTTTGGTGTGACAACCCCAATCCCACCTTCAATAGGCTAAGGGATTTCGAGAAGTGTAGAGGCGAAATAAACTAAAATGGGAGGAATTATCCTAAAATACCTGTACACACACACACACATATATGTCTCAATGAAAAACTGTAGAGGAATAAATAAAGAACAAAACATCTAGAGTATAACCATGAATTAAAAAACCTCTAGGGAATACATTAGATTTTTTAGTATAAACTAGAGCATAAAGAGAAAAAACACACGCCTAATCAAAAATGACATATAAAGATGGGAAAAAGAAGAAATAATGAAAGCCTAAGAGAGCGCTACTCTTGATCTCCAAGTATAACCACTGATCATAGGTAATGCATCCAGAAATCACTATTCTCTAATGATGCCATCATAAATCATCCTAATTCCTATAGAAGATATGACACATGTGGTAAAATCTCATTCTTGGGTGAGTATATAAATACCTATAATGATGGCTTGAAAACCACAAAGTGGAGAAATAGAAATAAAAAACAATATCCATCACAACACATAATAATAGGGGAGGAAAACACAAGATAAATGATTATATATAAACCCATATGATATAGAAATAGTATCACCATCTCCACTACCCAGCTAAGTTTTAAGAGCGTTCATATAGGTCCAAATGTCTACCTCAGATGCCCACCATCTCATGTTTCGGTTCAAGAATGTTGTGTGGAGGAATCACAACTCACCAGTTCTCCACAGCATATGGGGAAGAAATATTTAATAGAGGAACCATAACATAGTGAGACTGGGTGGTTCCACTCATAATATAGAGGAACCAAACCATGGTGCATCAAGGGGGTTCCACACTATAGATAGAGTACATTCTCCCTAGTCTAATATAGGTGAAACTCAGTAGATAGAGGACCCAATCCGTGCTGTGAGAAAGGGGTTCCACTCATTAGATATAGGACCCACACCTTGCTATGATAGGAGGTTCCACTTAATTAATTTATATGGCATGAGGGACCCATGACCTAGTGTGATAGGGTGTTTCCAACCCCAACAAATCAGATGATCCTACCTAATCACTAATTTCATTTAGGAATCTTTAAAAGAAGAATAACACTTAGGAAACATCACATCATATCTTGTATACCATAAACACTAAAAATATTATATTCTAGGAAAAACACAAAGGAAAGGGTACTGTTGGGCCAAAATCTGAGTCCTAAAGAAGGAGATACAGAAGGTAGAAGTTCCTTCGGGAAGTAAACGATGTGCATAGGGGGTCACAAGGTGTCTCACATCACCTCATCGACCGAGTGTGTTCTCCCATATACATGGATTGGAAATACTTGTCACACTACATGACATGTCCACATGGGAAGACGATGTGTATGTCCACCCAAGGTCCTATGAGTGTATACTTGGAACATAGCTTGAATGGCCATGAAAAACCACACGGTGTGTCCCCATGGTGACATGATGTGTCAGAAAAATAAAGATCACAAGGTGTGTATAGACAACACATGAATTGGGTACCCATCTAGGGACACATGGAATGTGGGCCGAGCCACAAAGCATGTGATCCTTAACTGGGATGAAAAACTTTGGCACCGCAGAATCTAAAGTACATGGCATGTGTTCATCCACACTCTGTGGAATGTATTTGGGTTTTTAGAAACCTAATTTATGTACATGGATTCCAGATCCACCTTTTCCACCATCAATCATATCATATTTTCACCTCAAACTAAGGGGGAACAACTCCTACACTCTATCTCTGGCCTCCGATGTCCAGAAATTGGAATTACAATCACCTGTGTGAAGTTGTGGCACCTTCTGTCACTGATCACCACTATAGATAAAAAAATTCACAAATCTATCTACTAAATCTAGAAAAAAACTTCAATATATTACTCAATATCAAATATATACATCATTCAGACAATCACAGTAAATTTTGGGGTTCAATCATGCTCGAACCCTCCCCACCAAAGTCAAATCGTTACCCCTAGGCCAACGATGAAGAGTGAGAGAAATGGTGGGAGGAAATAATAATAATGAGTTGAATCCATTGTTGGACAATGTGATATTGGAAAAGGATTAATAGATAGTGATATTAGGGTTGAATCATATTATAAAAAATTATAAATCAAGGTTTGGGATCATGTGAATAATGAAAATTGCTAGAAAAAGAAAGTAGATAATAAATCTATGATTAATCTATAATAAAAGGGAGTAAATCACAAATAATGATCAACACATAAATTATGGATCAATAAGTAACCAAAGGATAACTAAAAGAGAAGACAGTGAATCATCCAATGTAGTTAACAATAGTCACACTTTGTTAGATCAACTGTTGGGATTAATACCTCCTTACTATTCCTAGCCTTAGAATTCTGGGTAAGAACCTCTTAAGAAGGAATGGCCCCCTAAGTTTTTTTGGAAACCAGGATCATGGAATCTTGGGAATCTCCTACTTTAGGATTATTTTCCATCACTCACTCAACCATGGTAGTAGGATGAATATGGAAAACTTTTTTCTGATTTTCCTCAACAATGTTTTCTGTAAAAAAAAAGTAATACAGATTGATCTTGGATATTTGAATTCAAATAAAAAATGTCCCTCTATATTTGAAAAATTCAAGAAAGAGAAAACTCATATCCGTACAATAAATTACTAAACAACTGTAACTCCTCTAGAAAGTTGCGAATATTAATTTTTTAAGCTATCATAAAATTCAAATATTTCATTATATATCACTTCATGTCTCGCAACATCCTCACCTATAGGGGTATTGTAGAAACTAATATTAGGATGTGAATTGGATCTTCTATCAGTTCTCTCCGTTGAATTCTTGCAGGTACATCATCTTCGAGCCCCATTGGTTTAGGATCAACACTAAAACCTACATTATATCATCTAAGGTCATTTTCATCCACTTCCATAGGGGAAATAGGACAAACAATTATTTCTACAGGGTCTTATAACATAGGTAAAAGATATGAAATATCATAAGGAGAGAAAGGTCAATAACATCACATAACACCTTATGGTGTGCATCTAACATTACCATGACCCTCTTTCGTCTCCAAATGAATTAGGGAATACATGGTTTCATCTCTTTATGTTTTATACACCAGGGGGATGGATTCATCAGCATGAGTTTGTGCCTCCTCCAGGATTTCATGCTAAAACATTGATGGACAAGTGTTAAACCCCTTAAGGGAGGAAAGTGATGCAACTCTTGTAAAAGGAATACATGGTTATAAAACTACATCAGGATAGTCAAAATATTAAAATGAATGAAAAAGGAGTTACCAAAATACATACATTAGGACAACCTCTCCACCCTCTTTCTCTTCTTATATCGAGATAGTGAAGGTCCAATGTTAGACCCCTCTGTAAGGGAAACATTATGCGGTGATCGAGGGGACCCTCCCACAATTTCCTCCACCATCATCCTCTAACCCAAGGACAGTTCGGGGGATTTTTAGGACTCAAAACTCTACTCTAATGGGGGTTCATGTGGGACCATAATTTAGTGACATAATTATAACTTCTACTGGTTCTTATTCTTCTCAAAAATTCCAGATAAATCGAATAAATATTATTGATGGTGGATGAAGGATGAAGGATCAAAAAATAGAATGAATAAGAGAGAGAAACATCACTATGGTTGATATAGTTGTCCTATTACTACTCAACGTGACCAACTACTACCTAAAATTTTCCTTGATCCAACATGTTAGATACTTGATTTGTCTCCATGATCCAATCATCAGTAGCATATATCCACATTTATACTTCCTGGACATATTTCCCCACCCCATTAAAATTGTGTTTAGGGTGCAGATTGGTGGGTGTGTAGATATCCCCCAACTCCGAGTGGTGTACACCAACCTGGAGAAAAACACACATGGCTTTGACATCACTAGGTACTCCCTTCCAAGCTTGTATCACAAAGGGTTTCAGGTAATCTATTTCAAATGTATTTATTTATGAGAAATACCCACAATATTTTGACATTGAATCCTTTTCAGGACACCCTATTCACATGAAAGATCGACTGACTGAAACACGAGTCTCATCCTAGTGATGATGAATAGAATACATTGACCCAAAATATGTGGTCTTTTTATCCCTGACCTTCTTTAGAACTCATGCATGAGACCTCTTTGAAAGCCTTGGAGATTCAGTATCATCACCCCTTAGTTGGACCTTCCTATTGCGCTTTCCACATACATTAGTTATTACAACTGTGAATCATGGAACTCATTTCATTAACCTCTTTTGTGGGTAAAAATAAATCCAATCACTAACATACCCAAATTATAGCCCGATTGATGCACCTCATAGAGGAATATTTATTGAAATTTGGTACACCTCCATGAACATCATAATACGAAATTGTTGGGCAGCCATCGAGTGTTTCCCAAGACAAATGTGCATTGGTGGGGGGAGACACTTGACTATTAAAGATATTTTAATTGGAAGGTAATTAAATATGGATCATATGGAAAACATATTATCTAACTATGAATATAGTATTCTGGTATGTTGTCTCTGAATTCCATCATGTATGCCCTCATATTATCATTATATTTTCTATTATTGATGAATGTTTCGATCGAAGGATCACAATAAGGGAAGAATTTGAACTCTTCTGATACATTTAGAATACTTAGGACTTCATTTACATCCAATGATAATGTATTCATACCAAAAAAACCATAAAAAATGGGTGAAAGAAACCTTCAAGGTCTTTAACTCCACTTTTCATAGCAGAAAAACTAATGTCTGCTGCAACCCACCCCCAAATAACATGAAATGGCACTAAAATTATGCATTTAGAATTTACCAGGGTATTTATGCTGTAAACACTATTATATAATCTCAAGGATAGGGGAGGCCTACCCTATATGGATATTTTCTACTAGTTTGGATTCTATAACAAGCATCCCTTGTATCACTCCACTGTTGGATTCATAGGATGGAAGTGGTTTGATGCTGAGACAATTCATGAGGAACCCGTATAAAGTGGTTCTTTTAAAAACCATAGGATTGACCTTGTAACCCAAATAAGTATATTGTTCCTACTCCAATATTGTCCATAATCTACTAATAATGCTTATATTTTCTACGGTAGGACATCCCGTAGGACGTTGGCAGGTGAGACCTTCTCCTTCTGGTTTTAGGAAATCCAACATCCACACTTCAAGATGGATGTAACCCCTCTTATGATGGTATTTTGTCTGCAACATTGAAGCCACAATAAATAGATCATGGGCCAAATCTAGTGTTTTTTCTACATCATCTCTCATTTCCTTTAGTGGGATAAACTCTTCATTCATATCATCAGGGATAGGGGCTCTATAAATCTTGTGGATTCCCTAAAGGATAATGTCGAATTCATCGTGAATCATATGAAATGAATCTATTTGAGGAGTCCATTGATTCCGCAGTTCAGGGATGATGTTTGGATTCTTATATTTATAAGTTTTCCCCACCCAAAAAACATCATAAATATACCAACGTATTGCATATACTAATTGAATTATGAATAATATTTTCACACCCAATATGTCCATATCTATCCTGGTGTGACTCCTCCTCCAGTGTTGAAATTGAAATAATCCTGTAAACCTTCTTACTGGTTTTTTCTAGGATGCATGAATGGTTGATTTTTAATAGTGAGGATTCCACTTTTGGGTATGGGGATTCATATAAAGGGAATAACGGCTATTGTTCATGGTGGATGAAGTGGGAACCATCCCTTACTTGATGTATATTCCCTTTAGATGAGACATTTCAGATAGGAAAATTGTTATGTTTCATGAACCAAGACTTCATGAAGTAACTTTGAGCCTTTGGGATGAGAGAATCCCTTAGAAGTTCGTGATCATACATGGGTAGACAGTCACTTTGTGAATACTCATACTAATACTGTGTCAAGTGATTTTCCATGTCTTAGAGAGTGTAATCACCCATGAAGTAATAATCTTTCCCAATTTCATTGATCATCTTTGAGATATGTGTAGATTTTAGTTCATTGGAAGCCATTAAAGAGGCCATCAGAAACCTGCATGAAGACATCAATATTTTTTACTTAAAATAAATAAATTTATTTAGAATATTATAAAAAATTAGGCAAAGGGACTCATGTAGTACCCTTGACCAAGTACATTGTACAAGACCCTTGACTAGGTTATCCCACATAGGCCCATAAATAAAGTAATCCCATGTAGATTGGCCACTTTGTGGTTGTACCACTAACTAGTGTGAAGGAGATTATTTAGAAGACCTTCACAAACAACTAACACAGAAAGGAAATACAGATGATCTGCATGAAAATTGAAATGAACATGAATGTTTAAGGGAAGATTCTATAGAGGGCCAGAGGTGTTTATAAACACTTCAGGGAAACACAACCAACCTTTTCACCAGACCTACACATCTAACATGCGCATCAGAACTTCACCAGTAACATACCTGGGTAACATGCACGAATGACATGCACCACCTTCAGAATATTTCCTCTATTTACATCAGGTTTAAACCATATTCTTCTAATTCGATCCACTCCTAAGTGGGTATTTTTTTGACAATCCTATTTTACACATGGGATGAAAAGACTATGAAGATTACCCTATGTATTTAATAGTTTAAGATCCCTAGGAAGGAACAAATGACCATACCAAAATCGACCAACACACAACAACCTTAGGCGCCAAAAATCCAATGAATACCCCCTCTCCAATGTGGATCAAAAGGTAAATACACCCCAATGAAAGTTACCTAGATTAGTTACTTGTTATTTTGACCTAAAAGGATAATACCCTTCCACTATGATCCCATGTTTTCCTATAAATAGGACCATGTGGCTCCTCATTTTAAAGACTGAAAAAATTGATGAATCTCCCATGATCTAGGTGCACATCCCCCTCACCATAGTCCTCAAAAATTTCTTAGGTATCCCTATACAACCAATGAGAAGAGGGAATCAATGGGGGTAGTGGGATGAAATTCCCTCTAGGATATGAAAGATAAGAATCCTACATGAGTACCCCTTCCCTCTAGTTGAAAACAACTAGTGTGAAGGTCCCATCCCAATACCCGGACCTACATGAGACCATTCCATGGAAACTTCTGGAAACCCTTGGTTCCTAGAGTATGGAATTTGGCATGTTCTATTTCTTAGGTGGTCCATCACCCAAGGCCCCTCTAGATCATGCAGTCCAACCCGGCACAAAGAACTTCTAGCTCCTCTCAGGTCATACATGAATAAAATACAACTCACCAAACCTTAACCTACGTGAGACACATTCCAATCCCACTTTCAAGCTACTCATGTAAAGGATCCCCTTACTCTGCATCCCTTGTTTGAGGGGTAAATATTGGGGCCTCCAAAAAATCCAAAAACTTGAATTAGTATTGGAAGAGACAAACTACTGTGTCTCCCATTCAGAAATACATTCCATCAGCCAGCGGTGTCCCAAACTTGTCCTACAAGATGAGTAGGGTCATCAGGGTGCAGGTAGATATGAATCCCATAAATCATGAGGAACTTTACTATAGGGGTAGTTTTAGGGACCTCCCAGTCATGGATATGAAGGCTATGTTCATGTCCTACAATCATCATATCTAGGAATAGGGACCCATGGTTCTAGGTGGGTAGAGAGGGGATCATGCTAGTTTTTCAATTCAAGGGTTACTGTCATATTATTATCTATATTATTGGAATCAAGAGTAGGTAACCTATCTTGGATAAATACCATGTAATTTTGTTATGGTTGGTAGCCAGATAGATATTCTGATGTGACTATCCCAGTTATGAAACTAGAAGAGACAAGCACACCAAATCCCTTTATTATTCTCCCATATCCCAAACCTCTTCCACTAGTTGAAGAAGGGTCATGTGGTTTTCCATATATTCTTCTTCTTCTCATTTCTCACATTGAGCATTGGTCATGTGGTCTTAGAGGTTATGTACTATCATGACATATGAATGGTAAGATGCATGCCTTCTCCAAGAATATTTTTTCAAATATTCCTATCACCTTCCTTCAGAGGGCCTCCATAGGAATGAGTCCTTAAATCAATGTATCCAATCCCTAGATCATCCTCCTATATAGAGTATGCCGCTAAACCACTTCTTGATCTTCAACAGGGAAATACTCTTGATGAAAAAAGTCAAAAGGAATAATCTTATACAGTACAGGACCCAAAATTATTCTTTAATCCTATCATAGGAGAACATTACCCTATGATAAAAACCTTCATAGGGCCTCCATAGGCACGGTTCCTCACAATAAAATTATCCGGTATTTGATTCTCATCCTAATTGGATATGTAGTAATCCTTCATGAGGTGTAAGCCCAACACCCCAAATCAGCCTTGATTTTCTTTGTGCCATATTCCTTGTAGGGTTATATCTAACTTGGGAACCCAAAACCCAACCAGGTTCCCTGGGCCACTTTAGTTTAATTACGACACTATATTTTGAATATGAACCTTTCTCTTAGACATTTTTGTTGCGTGATGTTAAACTGGATGGTATGGTACTCATCACATGACCTTAAAATGTATGATGTGTCCTATTAAGTGGCACAAAACTATGTGGGTTTTGATTAATTTCACAAGGATATATAGGAATCACATATTATGGGTTATATCCTGATATCAAAAGAATCCCATATCCTTATATGATGAAAAATTCATGATTAAACAACTATTTGGATTAAAACCAGCATCATAATAATAAATAACCGAAGAAAATCCAATCTGTATGGAATATGTTACTATCAATGAGGAACCTCAAATACATAAATATATATCCATTTATTAGGATTCATAGACAAATATAGAAGATTATAAATTCCGTGAATGTGAATAATTGATTTTTAATTTGTGGTTAACCTACATCATACATGGTAATTAATAAAGGATTCACAAACATATCTTAAATCTAAAAGAGAGTATCATTGTAGTAAAGAAAACCCCCCTAAATGGGTGTGATGAGCTCTAACTCCCATACGCTCAACCAATGTGGGATTTTAATTATCGTTGGCCAAGTTCAGCAACAAGTTCTTGTATTTGTAAAGTAGGTCCATGAGTCATCACAAATATGAGATCCATTGGGTGTCTCTGGTTCCATGAACAAAAACTGTTCAGAATCACACTGAAAATATGTTGGTATTTGTGTCTCATGTGAAGGTTGTCCCATTGACACAAAAAAATTCCATTCCGACCCCACATGGTTTTCTGGAATGAAACCAAAATGGTGAACCAGATATGAATGATTGTGCAATATTTAAATCCACTACAATAAATCATACCACTTCCATGCTTATTATTTATTTTAGAAATAAATATATATGAGTATAGTTTTTTAAAAAATTTATAATAAACCTATATTTATTATACACTAGGTTTGAGCATGTATGAAGAAATTTGAGACTAGTGGAAACAGATTTTTGATTCAAATTGTCTTATTTGGGGCATATGTTATATTATGAACGTATCTTCTTTTGTGAGGTATATATATACATCCCCATTGAAATTTTATATCATGAATTTATTTATTCTATTTTAAATTTAATTTTTTATGTAATGTTATTATTTTATGGGTATTATGATTCAAAAGTAACAAAATCATTTAAGGGATATTCGTCTCACTTTTGTTTCTATGGGACCCATGCCTTATACACCACATGATTATTTTTTTGTGATGTATATATTAAACATGAATGTGTTTTATTATTATTTTCATGAAAATTAAGGTTATTTATATTGATTTAGGTTTATTTCATTAAAGAGTGTTATGATTCAAATTCTTCCATATTGATAATGTTTTTATGTTATAATCTCATTTTTATGAAGATTATTTATGATTAAGTTTTAGATAATGAAATATAATGATGAATCTATCAGTAAAATAATTAATTTTTTATCCTCCAATTATTTTTGGAGAATACATGTTTTCCATTCATTTTACTCTCTTTAAGTACTCAAGATATTGAAAATATGTTTCTAAGGAAAACTGACTTTATTTCTCTCTCCATTGTAAAACCTTTTTCATATAAATAATTTTTTATAAAAAAAATTTCAGGATTATTTTTATTATTCTCCAATGATTTTTATAATACATTTTTACCCATGTTAGGAATTTTTCACAACATTTCAAAAGGAATATTCATGTCATTTTTATAATAGGGATATTACGTCGTTAACTAAAAATGTTAAAGGAATCTTTATTTTAACTTGTATGAATTAAAAATTATTTCTCATAATAATGATCAATCAATTATTTAAGGATCACATTAAAATATAACAAGTATATTATGAAGTAAATTTTTTTCATTATTAAATATGAAATTTTTAGATTTTAAATAAGTATTTTCAAAGTAGAAAGGATATTTTCCTCAAGAAATATTCAATGTGATATTTCAGAATCATTTTTCCATCTAAGATGAAATACAATAATGTTACTAAATATTTACAACGGTTATGATCCAAGGAAACAATCCTTATTATTTCTATGGATTTTTTTTTTAGGATAATAAGATGTTTATGAAACCCATTGAATTTTCATGGTTTTTCTATGATGCAAAAAGTAAATTTTTATGAAACATATTTATTTTCCAATAGTTATGTTACAATGAAAACATGAAATTTTTATGAAACTGGTTTTATTTCCATGGGCTATTCCATGAAGAAATGTGTATGAAACCATTTTATTTTCATAGGTTCTAATATGATGAATTTTGTATTATAGTGGGAACACATATGTATGATTTTCATTATGTGATGGGTGGGACATATATCTCCCTCCAATGCATTAGGTAAATATTTAAATATCATGAGATAAATAGGATGCGAATTGAGAGTGAACCCAGTCTGTTATGGGACTTTTTCCACTATTATAGTCTTGAGAGTAAACCTTGAATAGGATAATGGTTTAGTGAGTGAACTCATTACACTATGATATCTATGTAAATAAGCCTTAGATACTATGTAAATGATTTTATATACTTATTTTTAATCCAAAAATATTTTTTATGCATATTTTATGCTCTCATGGATAATGTTTTTTGATTCCTTTTTGATTATTGTCTTATGAAATACAATGATTTTTTCCATGACTAAAGGTTATGATTTATGATATGTAGGTTATTGTTTTAAAATGACATTATCATGTTCCTATACACTTATTCTCATGTTATTATTATTTTACCATTTATATCTCCCTTATTTTTTTCTTAATGATCATCATAGCTCACCCTTTCTCTTCTTTCATTTCCCCATGGTATGAATAATATTTTCATGTATGATATGTCTGTGATGGGTTCTAGTTATGAATAACTATGTGGGAGACATTGTAAATCCCATATGAACCATTCTTTTATGTATCCATGTTTCCATAAGAAATAACCTATACAATTTTGGAATGGATCATTATATTATGTAATGAATATTCTTCTATTAAGATATGATATATTTGTAAGAAAAGTGTGGGTCACTATAGATGGTATGAGAGGAATGTTTGGATATCCCTAAGAAAATAGGATGAGAAATAATTAGTGAGATCCCCAAGAATACATCTAAGGGTATGTCTAAGGATAAGTCTAAGGATAAGTCCAAGTAATGGAAAATGTCAGGGAATATTGGTGAAGGATAGAGTGAGTGTTTTATATGAAATTAAATCTCTATATATATATATTAAAATTGGATGTGGATATAGAATAGTTCTACCTAGGGGTAATAACTCTAAAAAAGGTGCATTGGGATCTGAATTGATCATCACCTTGTGCATGAAAATGAGGATTATGGAACACCTAGTTGAACACTCCTAGGGAAAATGTTTTAGTAATTCACAAACACTTTATGAACCATCATGATTGATTTGAATATATAATGATCATAAATGACAAATATAAAACCTATGGTGTCATATATTTAAAATAATATGTCATGATTTAGACATACTATATATAATATTCTTGATTATGTGATTTTCCACTAGGTTATTGTTATTAGCCTTATTTTTTGATTTTAGTCAATAGATTAAACCTGAAGGAATCATGTTAAGGTTGGGTGTGATGGAAAAAGAAATGATTTTCCTCCTGGGAAACCAAATATTATAGGAGTTTTAATGATAGCTCATATTACTATACACAAAATACATTCTCAATATGTGAATCATACCCAGCTTCCAAATGATAAAAGGAGGAAATAACAATCTATTAAGTCCTTAATGAGGAAAAATACACCTTCTTCTAGTGGGATTGTTGATCCACTGGTTTTTGAGCTATAGATCATTACCACTAAAAGTATATTTTTCATTATCTAGTGTTTAAAACCTGAAAAATCTAATTTGGACGTCTATCATTTGGATGGAAAAACAGATCAATGGAGGAATCTTATCAAGAATATGAGGAAGTAAGAAGAAGTTAACTCTATGGAGATGGATGAATTTAAGATATTATTTATCAATATTTAAATTCCTCATATTTTTATTATAAAAGTTAATATGATATTCCATTACTATAAGGATAGGGAAAATATATCTATTTGTACATTTGAGTAAGATTTAACAAGACTTGAGAGTTAGGCTTCGAATATTATCATCCAACCTAAATGTAAGATTGATCAATTATTTAATGGATTAAAACAAATATTATAAATGGAATTATACATAAGGGTATTTATTAGATATGAATAAATTGTTCTATGATCTCTTAATGTGGAAATTGATATTGAATTTAACCATCAATCTCATGGTTTTGACAAGAAAAGAAAAATGGAATTCAATGGAAATTCTAAAAACTATGGAGAGAAGAAGACGAGCCTTCCCTTATAATCAAAGTGTTAAAAGAAACATAGTATATATTTTCTCAAGGGGACTAAGAAATGTATTAAGTGTGGAAATAATGGTCATCGGGCAATCTAATGTGGAATTTCTTGGAAAAAGCTGGCTAATAATATGAATATAGAGCAATATCCATAGGACACACCACCCACACTCTAGTTTTTTAAATACATTTAGTAAGGTAATTATGCTAACTAAATACCAAAGATGATGTTTAAAGATGCATATCAACCTAAATAATCTCCTAATATGATATAGAATTTTAAATCAAAAGTGATCACTATTTCTAATGATGGGTATGATAACGACGTGGTTAGAGGATACTTACCATCCAATCTAGAACTACTATTGTCTTATTTGAATATATAACTATCAATTATTTTGTATTTAGAGAATTTTATAAGGGTATAAAAATTCCACCAAAATGATTAGATGTTGAATTATTAGTGAAAACCCCTAATGGAATGATGATCACATCTCAAGTATATTATTCTTCTCCAGTTGATGTTTGTGGGAATGTGCTTCCAAAAAATATTGTTATTATCCCTTTGGTTGAATTTGATTTTACCATATGCATGTATTATATTTATATACATAAATACCACATTAAGTTTCAATGAAGGGATTTCAAATTTGATATTACAGACCAAAAAAGATTATATTTTAGTGTGATGATAATCAAAAACTTCTAATGGAAATTACACCCATTGTATAGGTCTTGACTCCTATTAAAAAAGGATGTTTATCTAATATGGTTGGTGAGAAACTCAAAATTGATAATATGCCTATTGTAATATATGTTTATGATGTATTTGTGGGTGTTTTACTTGTCTTATAACAAATCATAAAGTTGTGTTATCCATATAAATCATACAAGGTGCTACTTGTCATCTAAAGACTCCCTATATAATGGCCCCAATTGAGTTGTTGAAATTAAAGAAGAAAGTCCAAGAGAATATGGAGATGGATTTATTCTATGATGTGTGTCACCTTGGGGTTCACCTACTCTTTTTTTAATAAACATGGATCTGTGCTACTGTGCATTGATTAGTAAGATATGAACAAGATCACAATCATGAAAAAGTATCCTATACCCCATATTGATGACTTGTTTGATCAACTGTGTGGAGATTAATACTTTTTCAAGACTGAACATCATTCTAGATATTATAAATTGAGGTTCAATAAGGATTATATACCCATGAAAAAATTATGTACAAGGTAGGTCTCTATGAATATATGGTGATTCTATTTTCGCATACCAATTCCCCAAATATAATCATGAATTTAATGAATAGATATTTATATATTATCTTGATTTGTTTTTGGTTGTCTTTATAGATTATATTCATATCTATTAAAATATAAAATAATAGCATGAATATCACTTGGTAATTGTGTTCAATACCCTATGTAAAGAGAAAAAATAAGCAAAATTTATAGTGTGATTTTTTTTCCAAAAGTTTTATTTTTGGGTCATATAATCTCAAGAGAGATTATATTGATGGATCCATAAAAGTTAAAGTCTATTGAACATTGTACCAGACAAACCACAATGAAAAATATCCATATTGTTCTTGGTATGGCTGAATATTATCATTGATTTTTTTTAAAAAAATCTCCCAAATACCCAATCCATTCACCAAGATAAATTGGGAAGGGAGTGTAGTTCTATTGGACTGATGTATGTGATGAATCATTCATGAAACTGGTGTGAATATTTATTATTACAAACATTCTTACATTACCATAGAGTTGATAAGGGTTTATAATCTATAGTTATGCATTGAATAGGGGGTATGGATATTTACTCATGTATAATGATATGCATGATAATTTAATGATCATGAGAAAAATTACCAAAATCATTATTTGGAGTTATCTATGGTAATATTTTCATTAAATATATAGTGGGATTTTATTTATGGATAGAGGTGTGATATATATATATATATATTGATAATAATATTTTATAGTATATATTTACACAGAAAGAGTTTAACATGTTCTGTAGAAGATTGTTGTAGATGATTGATTATTATGACTACATAATACATTACCACCCTAGGAAAGAAAACAAGGAAATTAGTGATTTTATTCAAAACGATAATTCTAGATTATCTATGATGAGTATCACAAAATAAATAATATTTATGGGTTTTCTATGTATGGATATGGAAATATTGTTTTAAGGGGGAGAGTCTTATCTTGATCAAATAATTCTTCAACCATCAATCCTTGCGAATATTTATGAGACACAAAAGGAAGATGTAGAGCTTTTGAAGAAGGTGAGAAATGTTCCTATGTATATCCTTGATTATTATAGACTGGTAAGTTTCAATAATGATGTATGAAGTCTATAAATTGTTGATTAAAAATAATTGATGTCAGTGGAATATCATAGTTCTTCATTATATATTCATAAGGGAGGTACAAATATGTATAAAGAAATGGAAGAGTATTTTTGGTGGGATGGCATGAAGTTAAATATTGCAGAGTTTGTATGTGAGTTCTTGGTATTTCAAAAATTTAAGGATGAGAGACAAAATTCTAAGGGGATGTTACATCCATTACCCATACCTGAATGGAAATGGGAAAATATCATCATGTATTTTGTTTTCAGAATCCTAAAAATATTTGAAGGGAACAATTATATATGGATTCTATTAAATTTCCACAAAATTATAGAACACTTCATTACTATAATAGAAGATGTCTCTCTGGATCAACTTTATAGGATATACATTATGTAAGTGTTAAGGTTTCATGGATTACCACATTCTATTGTGTCTAATCAGGATATGAAGATTACCTAGAAGTTCTACTAAAGGCTTTAACATATTCTTGATACATAATCGAGTTTCAACAGTATATATCATCCTCAAAAATATGGAAAGTATAAGAGATAAATTCAAACCCTATAGTATATGTTGAGATTTTATTATATGGATTAAAATTTGGTTGAGATCAACACCTTCCTCTTATTGAGTTGTCTAACAACAATAACATTCAATGAAACCTTCAAAAAACTCCTTATAAATCCATCTATTTAAATAATTATAGAACTCCAACACGTTAGGATGATATTAGAGAAAGAATGATATTGGGATGAGATATGGTTAATGAAATGGAAGATAAGGTTAGAGAATTCAAAAACATATAAGGGAATCATAAAGTTGATAGAAAATTCATAATGATAATAATTGATGTGATGTAGAATTTGAGTTTGGGTTGAAGGTGTTTCTATGAATTTCTCTATGGAAGAAGTTTTTGAGATCTAGGAAGAGAGTAATGATGAGACCTTGGTATATTGGACCCTTTGAGATTCTTAATTGAGTTGGGATAATGGCTTATCACATGGATCTTCCACCGAACCTCTCTCAAGACAAGGACATGAACCTTGTATCTCTCCTAAAGAAGTGTGTATCTTATCTTTCATATGTGATGAACTCAAAATTATTACAAATGGATCATGATTTTATTATTAGGAACTACCTATGGAGATTCCGGATTTTATAAAGAAAGTTCTAAGAAATAAGAACACTAACCAGGTCAAGGTTTTATAGAAAAAACAGTAACATGAGGTAGTTATATGAGAATATGAGGATATTATGAGGTATAAGCATCATATTTTTTTTATCATAGTGACATAATTTCAATGGTTAAATTAATTTTAAGGGGGGTAGAATTTAACACCTTGGGATTTTAGAGAATATTTTTCCAATAAATTTAATTTCTTTGATAGCTTTCATTATATACAACACAAATTTTAAGAAATAAAAATGTTAAACTAGTATAAATGAATATTAATAATCCTATATTGAAAATTAAGAATAATATTTTTAGATAAATAATTTTTTTTTATAAATAAGTAATTAATTTTTTGTAAAGTTTTTATATGCTTAAAAAAAATTTCTAAAATAAAGTTTTTATTATTGTTTATAGAATAATAATAATTTTTTATAATTTTATAAAATATGTTTGAAAGTATTAAATTAAATTTCTAAATCAACATGTCATAATTATCATATGGTGATTTTTTTTGATTTTGATGACATGTTTAATTGTTTAATGAATAGTAAAAAATACTAATTTTTATTAAAAACAGCATATATTTTTAAAGAATTTAAAAAAATCTATCTGTTATAAGATGGTTTTAAAATTAAAATTATTAAAATTTTAATATAATTAATCAAATTTATATCATGAAAAAAAATTTACAATTTATTTTTGATGTTAAAATATTTATACTTATGAAAAAGTTTTCTTGGGAAAAATGATTTTTCATTACATAATACAGTTTAATTTGAAATTAAATTCTTAAACATATATAAATTTAATTTGGAAAAATGGATTGAATATTTCTAATCAGAATAATTAATATTATATAATAATTTTAATAAAATATTTTGTGATAATGAATTGAAAAAACATTAAAAATTAATTACTACGGTTAATGTTAAAACAAGATTATACGAGTGTTAAAAAAACAAATAAGGGATAAAATGATCTAAAACATGTACAAATATTATTTTTTTCCCATAATAAAACCTTATATAATATATAATTTTATAATTATCCATTTTTATCCTTTTTCTTGTGTAAAATGTCGGTATAACATTTCTTTTCAAAAAAATTATGTGTGTCCTCTCCCCACTTAAAAAAGGACAACTCCTATCCTATCATATTTATATTTAAAATTATTTTTTTTGGACATGAAATACCCAAATCCCTTAATATAATCTCTGTACAAATCATAGATTCATTGGTTTTATTAGGAAACTCTCCTAGGAAGTCTTTACATATAAACCTAAAAAGGTTCCGATGAAGAGGTATAATTCTTAACCATGTGTTTTTAATTTATTTCAAATTTAAAATCTTTCAAACCATATTAAAAAAATTTGAAATAATAAAATAAATATATAAAATATTATAAAATATTATTATTTTATTGTCATTACCAATATCCACCAATTCTTCTATGAAATGGGAAACACAATCGTCGATCATTTTTACGGCGGAGTACTGCCACACGAACTGATGTAATTCATTTTACATCAACTCTTATCAAGAAATGATATAACTATGGATTTAAATTATATATATTATATTTATGAAATAATTATACATCTATAATTACAGTATCACATATACCTTTTTACCTTCCAATTCACTGAAAAATAATAACTTCGGTCGTGCGTATGTGTGGACTATCGCCTCTACGAAATGATGTGATGTGTTACTCACGTAATTTTTACATGGATGGTAATAATTTTATATTTACCGAGTATATATGATATATAAATGTTTTTTAATAGATAATTAATATTAACCTCTCTTTCGTTCCTTCTATCGAGAAAATGGAATCAATATTCATACAAACATTAGACCAACTATCTCTATGAATAGTGTAATTCATTTTCCAATCTAGGACTTATTTAGAAGACTCTAATATTTTATATAATGAGTTTAAATGATATTTATATCATTATTAAAATTATGATGATTATGGAACCATAATCGAAGTACAAGGACCAAAGCTACCGAACCAAAACATACATGAAAAACTAAGTAGTTATTATCGTAAAGAGTGATCTTAACAAATAATTGTTAATAAAAAGATGATAAATAGTTGTAAGTAAATAGTTAATTTATAATATATATGAATATAGTTCTATAAAATATTTATAATAAACCTATATTTATTATACATGTGTTTCTGATGTATACTAAGAAATTTGAGACTTGTGATAATAAATTCTTGTCTCAAATTGACTTCTTTGGGACATATGTTATATTGTGAAGCCATAATATTATAGAAGGTGTATATAAAGCCCAATTTATATGTTATATAATTAATTTATTTATTCTCATTATACTAAAATTTTTATTTAATATTATTCATTCATTGATCGTATGATTAAAAACTTGCTAAGCATGTAAGAGATTTTGGTCTCACTTATGTTTCTATCGGACAAATTCCATATACACCAGTTATTTCTTTTTATGTAGTGTATATACATACCAAGAATGTATTTTATTATTATTATCAGGAAAATTATGGGGATATGAATATACATATAATTTCTTTCTTTCATTTATCTTATGATTCAAATGTTTTAAGAGAGGTAAATGTTTTATGTTACAATATTATTATTTATCAAGATTGTTTATGATTAAGTTTATGATGATGAAATATTATGACATATATCTAAAAAAATTCATGAATTTTATTCTCCTATAGTTATAACAATAAAATAGATGTTTTTATTTTATTTTACTCTCTTTACGTACTAAATATAATGAAAATATGTTTTTAAGTAAAAATAACTTCATTTCTCCCTTCAGTCAAAAATATTTGTCTTCCATATCAATGTTTTCTAAATATGTTTTCAAGAATGTTTCTAAAATTATCCAATGAATATTTAAATAAATTTTTAACCTTGCTTGAATTTTGTAAAAAAGATTTAAAATGAATCATCTTTTTGATTTTTTAAAAAATAATCATTTTACTTTTTAACGAAAATGTGAAAGGAACTTTCATTTTAACATGTACGACATGAATATTATTTTCCACCATCATGTCCACTAAATGATTTAAATCATACTTTAAATGATTATATGGTTATTTTTATAGAAACGTTTCTATTTATTACTTAATAAATTTTTATATTTTAATTTAAAGTTTTCAAATGGGAAATGATATTTTTCTCAATAAATGTTTCAAGTGATCTTTCAAAATAATTTTTCCATATATGATGAAATACCTTAATTTTACTAAAGATTTAATATGAATATTATCTAATGATTCCATCCATATTATTTCTATTGATGTTTTATACTTACTATGATACTAATTTTAGGAAAAAAATTTATTTTACATGGATTATTTTACATTTTTAAGATGAAATATCAATGAAGCTTGTTTCTTTTCCATAGGGTATGCTATGATGAAAGGTAGAAAATTTTTATGAATCATATTTATTTTACATGGGTTATTCCATGATGAAATTTTTGTAAAACCCATTTCGTTTCCTAGGTTATCATATAGTGAATTGTTTTTAATATTATGCAACACATATATATGATTTTTATTATGTGATGGGTGAGAAATATATCTCCATCCAGTGCATTGGGTAAGGATTGATATCACATGAGATAAATTGGGAGTGAACCTAGTTCTATAAGGGAATTTTTACACTATGATAATATTGTGATGGAAACTTAACTAATATTGAGGCTTGGGGAGTGAACCCATTCCACTAATATAGGATTTTAAATGATCCTTGAATACTGAGGAAATGATTTTAAATGGTTATGAGCAAGCCATAAATTGATTTATTATGCCTATGTTATACTCTCACAACCCATATTTATTGATTCCTTTATGATTAATGTCTTATGAATTACCATTATTTATTCCATGACCCATGGTTATGATATTTGATATGTAGGTTAAGGTTTTCAAATGTTATATTCATGTTGGCATACCCTAATTCTCAAGTTATGCTTATGTGATCATTTAAATTTCCCTTGTTTACACTTACTAAGAATTAGAGCTCACCAAATCTTATGTTTCCTTTTTTCTAGGGTATGAAGAAAGTATATTTGTATGATATGTCTATGAAGGGTTGTAGTTATCAAGAAAAATGTGGGAGATGATGTAGAACTCTTATTAACTAGTTGTTTATGTGTCCAAGTTTCCAAAGGCACAAGACCTATACAATTATAGAATGGATTATTTTGTTTTGTAAGGGATATTTTTGTATTAATATGTACATATCAAAAAAAATTCTCACTATAAAAATGATGCATACACATGCATTAAAAAATATTAATATTTTAATATATTAATTTTGGGGTCTCGAGACTCCCAAACACAATGCTGACTCTACCGAAAAAAATTAGTGGAATATATAGAAATATTCAATGGACTAAATCCACTAAACTAGATTCATTACATTCTCCGATCCTTTAATTATTTTAAGCCCATAAAGATAAATCTAAACAAAAATATGGGGGTACTGATTCCACATATGACTCTCCTGCTCCCAAGAGGTCTCAAACATTCTCTTTTTCTACTAAAGCACATGATCTAATGGAATGGTCCATCCATGAGGGGTACTCTCTTGTTTACCCTCAAAATATATCGTGTACTCTATAAATGTTTCTCTACCCTCAATTTCCATCTCATCCTAGTCAATAACATGTGTAGCTTCATGAATGTGTCTCCTTAGTCACGACACAACAAAGACCCGATGAACTCGATCAGACTTCGAGGGAAAGTCCAAGTGGTATGAATCATGTGCAATCTTCCATTTTATATTGAATAGCTTGAAAAAACTCAATGATAGATTTCCTCCCTAACCAACCCTTCATAATAATCATCATTGGGACACTCTAGAGAAATCTTTTCCTCAATGATTGAACTTCAAGGGCATATGATGTCTATATGCATAAGATTTTTTTATACTTTAGGATGTATTCATATGCTCGTGGATCACCTGAATCTTCTCCATCATTTTCTGCACTATCTCTAGAAGAACAAGAGATTCCTCACCAATAAATTCTTGCATAAGGGTGAGCATAGTGGTCACTCTTATCTGGTCTCTAAAGGTTCCATTTCGATATTCAAGTGTCAACTGTTATTCTAAGAAAACTCTTCCAATGGAAGGTGATAATCCTAGATTTGAAAAAGTTCTAAACATAGTCCCTAAACATATCCTCAAACACATGGATAGTCTACTCAATATAACCATACATCTAGGGGTGAAACCGCATGATCATCCTCAACTAGGTATCAAATTCCTCCTACAAGATAATTCACAACTGTGATGTGAACCGAGAATCATAGCCAAAGACGATCGTTGGGGATACCCCATGAAGTGATATGATCTCATACATGGTAAAAGACTCAAAAATCTCAATTTATCTCTACTCCCTAATGGAAATTAAGTGTAATGGCTTGGTGAGTTGATCAAAAACCAACCAAATAGAATCATGGTCTCTCTCTTCCCATGGAATACCTGTTATAAAATCCATGGATATTCCAACCCATTTCTACTTTGAGATCTCAAGATGATGTGTCAGAGATTCTAGAACATGATGTTTATACTTTACTAGATGACATGTGATACACTAAGAGACACACTCATTGACACTTCAACTCATGCCAGTCTACCAAAATTTAAACTAAATGTCATTGTAAAATTTTTTTCATACTAGGATTTACAACCAATTGGGAAGCCTAAAACTCTTTCATCACCACCTCATGCAACATGAATGAAACCATTGTCCATCCCCAAAAGGATGTCATGCTCACCAAATTTAGAAAATCCACCAGGTGAGCATCATGAGGAAATTCAATCATATAATACCATTTAGTGAATGTATCCAATTGAACCTCTCTCACACACTAATGTAATAGAGGAGTCAGAACCATCAAATGATGAACTTTTTTACCCATATCCTCTACTAGGTCAACTACAACAAAGCTGATTTCTCAAAAACTACCTCCACTATGCATGAACTAGACCTCATAATAAAAGAATAAATTACCAAAATTCCCTTACCAAGAGTATATACCATCTCTAAGCCATATTCGTATAGGATCATTAACAAATTTCTCTATCTCATGTTTGGATATCTCTAATTGAAGATGTACCTAAGACTATAATGGTCTTAGTGAACTACAAAAAGCTTCATAGAAGATATTTCCCCCACATATTTTGATTAAAGACTACCACTACCAACACTAGGTCATGATTAACATTGTTATAATCATGGGGTATCAACTTCCTCAACCCATATGTGACCATTTCATTGATCTTCATCAAAACACAAGTGAGCCAAACTCTATAGGCATTAAAAACTACTATATACTCCATGTCTTTCTCCGGTATTCATAAAATTAGAGCACAGTTAGAACATAGCCTCAAATCCTAAATGGATAACCGACACTGCACTATCTCAGTAAATGGATACCCTTTTTTCTCTAGGTAAGTCTAATGGATTGTAATATTGGAGAAGTATTCCAAGAACCCTCTATAGTAACCTTCCAATCCCCAGAATTTCCACACCTTTGACAAGCCCTTTGGTGGATCCCAAGAAGGAACCACTTCAACATTCACTAGGTACATAGCTAAACCATGATCAGTGATATCATGTCCCAAAAATTCAACCTCACAGATTCAAATCTATCACTTAGAGAGCTTACCATAAATTTGGTTCTCTTAGAGAATTTCTATGTCTATCCTTAGATTCTCTCCCTGATCCTCCACTAGCATAGAGTAAATGAGTATGTCATCAACAAATCCAACCAAATATCAGACAAAATATAGCCATAATATATTTTTCATAATATCTATAAACACCATAAGAGTATTCATCATATAATGACCCATAATTTACATACATTTATAGTTTTTAAAAATTGAAGTAAATTCATTAAAAAATATATAAAATCCATGACAGGATCATATAATTATAGTTTATTTAGAAACTATGAATCATAAACAACTAGTTCATAAACCATCTCTAATGTCTCTCTCTTCTTTCATTATAACTAGACTCATTTTTGAAATATGTTTCTTAAAAATATTCTTTATGGCCTAGGGAAAAGAATCATATGAAAGGGTGAGCTCAATTTCTCCGTAATGGTAAACAAGAAAAATATCAATCATATCATAATCATAATACCTAAGAACAAAACATTTGAAAGTCTTATATTGTATATGAATAATTGTGATATCATGTCATGTGATAAAAGATCATAAGAATTAATGGTCATAATCCCAAAAGTAATAACATGACTTTTGTGGAATACAAATAAGAATATAAAATCATTTCATATTAATCAAGGCTCATTACCAAGACCATTATAGTGGACAAAGTCCATTACTGAACAAGGTTTACATGTCATTCTAACCCTGTAATACTGAACCAGATTTAGTATTTCTTCTAGTAATGTCTACCAAATTAGAAATAAATCTTTAACCAATGCATTGGATGTAGATATATGTCCCACCCATCTTATAATGAAATCATTATTACATGTGCCACAAAAACATAAACCATTCATCATAGTGTAACCCAGGAAACTATAATGGGTTTCTTAAACATCATTCCATCACAATCCATATAAAATAAATAAATTTCATAAAATTAATTTGATCATAAACACAATAAAATAAAAGTAATAATAGTCATATAAACATAACCCTATTTATATATTGTCATCTTTGATGGAAAATAATTTTGATAAAATACTTGAAATTAATTTTTGAGGAAAATATCATTTCTTCAAAAAAAATTTCTCTAAATGCCATGAAATTTTAAATGATAAGAATTTAATTTAAAATACACTTGAAATATTGTGAATGAATATTTATTGAAATAAGTGATAATGAAGATGTAAAAAATCAGATCATTTAATATATGTTTAAAAAACATTATTCTTATAATTTTGATGAAAAAGTCAAATAGTACATCATACAGAAAATGAAAAAATATTCCTTTCATACCATTTAATAAAATTTTTACAATGGGTAAAATTGAAGTAATTTATTTTATAATAATATAAATAATATTTCATATTTATGAATCATGTACATTGTCGATTAATACACCCCAGTACATACTTACGTATAAACAATCTCTTATGATAATGAGATTGAAAAATTATCCCTTATGATAGTTATGATATCCTTAGTATATATATGAACCCCCTGTATAATGATTTAAATAATTTTATTGAATTATTAAATAATCATATTCATTATTATGATATCAAATGTGATCATATTATCATCAGTTTCTCAGTAACATTTCATTGTCACTTGTTATTCATAAATTAACTGCTTTGTGTTCGTATGTATGTTTTGTCGGATAAGATCATGTTACAGTAATTAGGTTATAATTATATCATTTAAAAAATTATATTATTATAATTTATATCATATTTATTCATTACATTTATTTATATTATCGTTGTTTAATGATGATCATGTAGAATGAATAACACAACATTGTGGCGACGGAAAGTCATACGTACGTACGAGCAATGATATCATTCCCGTAATTATTTAATGGTATTGAAGTGGATGCTTTATAATATTTAAGAATATATATCATAATATATAGTTATTATTTCCATAATTATGTCCATCCATTTATGGTGGTGGTGAAAAACAGATTACACCACGACATGGAGACCGTAAGCCGTACATATGCACTCATGGTGAATTCATTATTCTTAGGATGGATAAAAGGTGGAATGTGGTTACTTAATAATAATAATAACATATAATTATATGAGTGATACTGATGTGTTTACTTTATAATGAAACAACTAATGATGAGAAGGTAGAAGAAGAATGAAGTTTGAAAGAATCGGTAGAAGAGATTTCCTCTTCCTCAATATGTTTCTTCTAAGTCTCTTCTCAGAGACCTAGAGTTGGTCTTTGAAGATGACTAAAACCTCTATAATTTATATAGGGATGTTTATAAGGAAACTCGTAGGGTATTTCTGAGTTTTAATGCTCAAAGTTAAGTGAAGAGGTCATGGAGGAGGTTCCCTTTTATAATTGCGGTGAGGGGAACTTTTGGAAACTTCATAAATAATAAATTATAATAAAATAAAACCCTACAGAAACCTCCAAAATGTCCCAATTTCATAGCTGGGATGAGATACGGTAGTAATTTTGGCAAAAAATAAATTTTTGACAAGTATTTATGTCAATTTAAACATTATATTTTTAATTAACACTTAGTTATTCTTTTTAATTTTTAACTATGGTAATAAATAATTCAATATTAAAAGGGTAAAATATTTACTTATTTGATGTAAAATAGATCATAAATAAATAAATTAGATCATTTTATACCATATCATAATTATTATATATTTTTATAAAATGTTTTACATTTTTAAATAATTTAATAAAACATTATTTTGATTAATAATCAATAGTATCAATTTTGATACTATTTAATTCATTATTTTTAAAAAATATTAATATAACAATATATATTCAAAATAACAAATTTATTATTTTAATAGGTGGTCAAGGTTATATATAAAATTTATTTAACATTTTTATTAGCCCAAATTATATTTAATTAAATATTTTTAATAACATTTATTTGATATTTATCTTAATAAAACAATCAGTAGACCAGTTTTTTGTAATTATTTCATATGATTAGTTTTGAATAAAAATTAAATATAAAATACTATGATGAAGATAAATCTACTAGATTTTATAAGAGTACTTGTATTTTATTTTTTATTCTGGGAAATCTGATATTTAAAATGGTACACATATTATATTATGAAGGTGAAAACTTTAACATCACTTTAAATAAAATAATATAAGTGTCATAATCCCTTTTATAAGCCTCTAAATGGTCAATAAAACAGACCTTGGATGATTATTGTCGAGATATACTCGAAAAATAAGATTTGGTCAAGTTTTTGGATCTTTGAAAAGGTTTTAATATTTTGATGAAAAATATATTTTTGATTTCTTATCAATTAAATTATTTATCCATCATTAATCTATAAGAAATTAAGCTAATTATTTATTACCAAAAAATTTTAAAAAAAAATTAACGTGATAAAGGAAGACATTTTAGATTTAAAATGATTATTTATTATATAAATCATGTTTAGTATAACCTTATGTTAAAAAAGATTTAGTTATTAAAATTTGACCGAGACATATTTAACTTTTCTTTAAATAAAATAAATTAAATGTACTAATCTAAACTAAGTGGATCGAAATGGATATCATTTTGACCCAAGGATGATTTAGGTAGAAAGAAACACATCCAATGATATTAAGTCAATTGTTAGCGTAATTTTATAATAGTATTCTTACCCTTAATTACTCGGTTTACCCTTTAACCATTTTAATAAAACTTACCGAAGTTACTATTCATTTTGTCCAAAAATAAAATAAATATATTTACATAATTTGGACCTACTGATTTCAAATATGGAGTTCAGTTTTAAAAATTCAAAACAAATAAGTTTCAGTAACTAATTAAAAATTAGTCTCATTGTGGGAATAAGAGATTGAGATTTAAAAGCTAAAACATTACAAAAATTTGAAATGTTATTAAATCTGAATTGAATGTAAAATTAATGATAATAAAATAAATTATATTAAATGATAATAATATATTATATTTATACTTTAAAACCATTCAATATTATAATTTATCCATATAAAGTATTTTGATGAAAAAGTTTTTTTCATAAAATTTAGTATATTTTTACTATTCATCAAAACTCAAATGTTATGAGAAAAATATTAGAAATTAATTAAAAATAAATTTTTATACCTTTCTTCAAAGGTACATGTTTATTTTTTTATATAAAAATTATTAATGTGTCAAAATCTTAATTTAAAAGGTGTTCTCTATTCAAGGGAATAAAATTAACCTTAAAAATGATTTTTATATATCAAATATAGTTTATTCATACCTTATGACTAAAATATTCATTGGATGAATATAAAAAATATTTTATTAAGTATACAACATATACATCTCATTAATTTCATTACTAATAATAATTCACTAAAAATTAAAAATATCTAATTGATTTATATTTTTCATAAATAATTAATAGCCAATGAACTCACAATGCTTTTTCATAAGTTTGTTATACATATTCCTATTAACTTAATAGATAGGATATAATAATAGTTTTATACTAAGGGAATCTCATGGTTCATTTAAACTCAACATTTCGTGAAATTCAAGCTGCTGAAAAATTAAAATTATTTAGAGAAAAATATTTCATAAAAACATATGGGTGTTACATTCTACACCCCTTAAAATGAAAATCACCCTAGAAATCCATTACATGGGAAAAAAAGATGATGATACCTCTCCCTCATCATATATTCAAGTTCCCATGTAGCATCCTCAAATTGGTTGTTTCACCGTAAAACTTTAACCAATCGAGTGGTCTTTTTTCCTTGAACTTTTTTGCTACAATCCAGAATCTATATTGGTTGGTCTTTATAAGATAGATCTTGCTCCAGTGGTATGAATTATGAGTTTAGTACATGTGAGGGATCTGGTATTCACTTTCACATGAGACATATATGGTACACATCATGAATTTGAGAGAGATTCGGTGGAAGTGCTAATCGGTAAGGTATCATCCCAACACAATCTAGAATTTCAAAAGGACCAATATACCTAGGGCTCAACTCACCATTAATTCCAAATCTCATTAATATATTCTAGGGAGATATTCATGGAATCATCTTGTCACACACTTAAAAATCTAGGTATTTTCTTTGATTTTCATCATAACTTTTTTGTCGACTATGAGATGCTCTTATGTTTTGTTGATTAGATCTGACATTCCCTACCATTTCATCAACAATGTTAGGTCCTAATAGATTTAATTCTCCAATATCATCCTATAATGTTAGATTTGAAAATATATTTCCATAGAGGTCTTCATAAGGATCTGTAATACCCTCAGTTTCGAGTACATATCTCTTTCATCATGTTTTTTAAATGGTGTGTTTTTTATTGGGTTTCTGTAAAATCGGAAGTTTCCATAAAATAGTGAGTTTCCATAAAATAGGTATTTTCCATAAAATATAGAGTTTCCATAATATATAGAGTTTTCATAAATTGGTCAATTTCCATAAAGTGGGTTTCTTCCATAAAGTGGGGTGTTTCCATAATGTGAGGTGTTTTTATAAAGTGGGGTGTTTCCATAGAAGAGGATGTTTCCATAAAAAATTTGTTTCCATAAAAAGGGTAAAGGTAAAAAATGGGAGATTTTGGGGGTTTTATAAGGATTTTTTAGACCAAAAGGATTGTTGCACAATCCAGACACGGTTGGCCCAAACCGTGTGGCCAACCGTGTGCAGAGGTCAAATCTTGATACTTTTCTCTAAGAGCATACTCATTTTTTCTCTATATATTTCTTTTTGGCTTAAAAACGCCCCTATTTTGAGATTTCGCTCCCTAGAAGGCTGGATAACCCTCCCCACATGTGTTGGATCCAACCTAAATCCCTCCCATGATTATTTCATGCATGATTATAGGGGTAAGTGCCAATCATCTTGGTTCTTTTCGGTTTTCTACAAACTACTCCTTCTCTCCTTCTCGTTTTCTTATATGTACACCTCCTGTGGATAGATATAAGTTTTATAACTTCATTTAAGGATAAATATGGCGTTTTTCATGATATAGTAATAGATCTAAGATGCTTTCATGGAATCTTGATCTGATTCATGAGGTATGTCTCCATTCTTTCCTGATTTTTCATGTTTTCTTAGACCTACTTATATCTACATCTCCGATCAAAATTCTATCCTAGAAATGAACCTATAGTAGTTAGATATAGTTTTTTTATTGACTATTAATTCAAATTTTAGTCATTATCTTTATAGGATAAGAGATCAAAGGGCGTTCTTGGAGAATCGACCTGTCTTCTTGTGCATTCTTTGTCTGTTGTCAAGTTCATCAAAACCATTAAGGTAGGAGGTTTCTCTCTCAACTCCCCTTTCTAGAATTTATTTTAATAGTTTCAAATTGTTTTATTTGAATGGGATTGATTGTGAAAATCATGTAATAAATCTTCTTTAGTGATGATTAATTGTTTTAGGGAAATTTTGAAATCTTGGTAAATTGTTGTGCAAGGTGATTTAGTCTCTTGAATTTAAAATGATGATTTTAAATCATTTACTTGATGTAATTGTTAAATGTTTTGATGAAAATATTTTTTTTCAATATAAAGGGTGTTTTATTTAAATGGTTCAGTATCTAAATGACCTGGATAGAATTGGGTTTCAATAAAATTGGTGTTTTATGGAAAAGGTTTTTTGGCAAGATCCTTGGGAATATTGGTGTGTGAGTTAATATTTCATTTATGGGGCTTGGTTGTAATATTACCTTGTTCTCAATGCTTAAGGTTTAATGGAACATGTGATATAAATTTCAAATTTCATATATGAGGCTTGGTTGAAATATGACCTTGTTCTCAGTGCCAAAGGGTTAATGGAACATGGGAAACAATTACCTTATGACGACATGGTAGATTAACGAGAAACCACTCATGAGTATGGAACTCTCATAATGTAGAATACATGGTTGGTTTTATAGGTTTGTGGAAGGGTTGGGTTTTCTAAAAAGGGATATTGTGAAATGGTTGTACATCTTTTTTAGTAATTTTTCTGGAGAAATATCTTGCAGGGAAAATTGGATTCAATTTCAATTGTATGTGTTTGGTAATGAATGGTTTTGGAAACATGTTTATATTCAGTTATAAAGTGTTTTTTAGAAAATTTTCTATGAAAACAGTTTTATATAATTGTTTCTAACTCTTCTATCCTAGTGGCATGAGTAGGGAATACATTAGGGAAAACTTAGGGTGTTTTATACTCACCCCTTCTTTGGATCTTTGGTGCTTTTGCAAATACTATCATCCAGGACAAGGGAAAAGGTAATGTTCCACACATGTGTAGCACTACATCATGTTGTTTGGGATGTTTGGAGATTATGGAGCTTGGATATTTTGGATCATGGAGTCTTGATGTCTTTGGAGAGTGCTATGTAGTTTATCAACTATGTACTTTGATACATGGATATTCTTCTGTTGTTGCTTACTTTGATGTGGTTTTGAGATAAATGAAGTTGTTGAGTTGTATTTCATTCATTCATGCATCATATATTGAATGTTTGGTTATTGTTGGTTGGTTTATCGGTTTATTTCTTAAAAAGTTCTATCGTCCCTCACATGTATTTTAAACCCTTCGGCATTTATTGCCAGCCTTTGGAATCTTGGGGATGTCTCTTAAGGCCTAGTAATGACTCATTGTACTCTAAAGACAATGAGAATTGGTGGGTCCTTACAAATGGTATCACCTTGTTCGATCCTTTCCTAACAAGTAGTCATCTATGTTACTAGTTTTAGAGATGAAATACCTTATTGTCTATTCCTTGGGTGGGAATATTAGAAAGGAGTTGGATTTTCGGAACTTGAAATATAAAGAATAAAAGGATGTAGCTAACCCTCTTATGTTGAACTTCAAGCGACCAGAGATGTTGGTAACTAAGTGTTTGGAGACACTTCTGGATTTTGAAATCTCATTTTTATTGTTTTAGCCAATTAGACGATCATGGAATGCATTGTAGAAGAATGACTTCCCACTAAGAGTGCATAAATCATTTTGAGGAATGATTCATGTTCTGAAAAAAGTGTTAATTTTTTAAAAAGTATGGAATTGTCTTTCAAATAAAAGATTTTGAAAAATAGAATGCTTATCATAATTAGAAAATGGTTTGATTTTCAAAAGAAATATTGGATTTTATTTTCAAAAATGGTTGAACATGAAAAAATGTTGTTTTTTGAAAACAATTTTGTGATAGTTGATGTGATATAATTTGAAATGGTAAGCCATCAATTGCAAGAGATTGAGACTTATAGAGTCTGTTGCTTGTTTAGAAAATATAACTGGATAGGTGTCATAGGAACTAGTTAGAAGATGATTTTGAGAATTTGGTTGCACTTGATCCACAGGCGAACCACTAGTTGGTCCAAATCATCACTCACGATGTTCACAACGTTGAGTTGGGAGTACAATCAGATACCCCTTTTACGATACTGGTCACCGCTGAAAATCCAAGTTGAACAAGTATGGCTGTCTTTACTAGAAGAGATGAGAATTCTAGCACTAAGATGAAGAAGAAGTGGGGCACCTATTCTATATGTTTAAAACATGAAATGATTCCTTCTGTTTTGAAACTGAAAACTCCTCTAGGTGAAGGAGAATGTGAAGCCTTTGTGTATAGAGTATATTCTATAACTATAGAGTCAAATGAGTTGAAATGGGACTTCTCAATGTTGGATATGGATGTCTATGATGTAATCATGGGTATGAATTGGATGACAAAGTTCAAGGCTCCAATGAACTGTTATAGGAGAACAGTTTGTTTCATTACTGAGGATGTCTTCGAGAATCTAATCAGAGAAGAGATGATTGTAATTAAAGGTGCAAAGAGCTTGTTGGCATCAATGGTTGGAACAATCTCTTACAAGTTGGTAGTGTTGACTTTGGAATCAATGGAAGAGATCAAGAAAAATAGTTTTCCTGCTGTTGTGGATAAATTCCTAGATGTATTTCCTATAAACTTCTCTGGGTTACCACCTCTAAGTGAAGTTGAGTTTACGATTGATCTCACTCTAGGGACAAATCCTATTTCCCTTATGTCTTATAGGATAGAACCAATAGAGTTATGTGAATTGAAAGAGTAGTTAGAGGAGCTAGAATGTAATGGTTTCATTCGACCAAGTACATCTCCATGGTCAGCACCAGTTTTGTTCTTGAAGAAGGAATATGGAACTCTTTGACTGAGTGTTGATTATCATAAGCTTAACCAATTTACAATAAAGAACAGAAATCCACTTCCACACATTGATGATATGTTTGATTAATTAAGGGGAATTCCTTGGTTCTCTAAGATTGAATTTCGATCAGGATATCACTAATTGCGAGTTCGGAAAGCGGATATTCCAAAGACAACTTTCAGAAGTAGATATGGACACTATGAATATATAGTCATGCCATTCGTTCTAATGAATGCACCATAGATCTTCATAGAATTGATGAATCAGATATTTCAACAATATATGAAATCTTTTGTTGTGGTGTTTGTGGAAAAAATTTAGGTCTATTCAATGACAAGGGCTGACAATGAGGAGCACCTAGATACAGTGTTACAAATCTTGAGAGATCACTATTTTTATGGAAGATTATCAAAGTGTGTTTTTTGGATATAAGAAGTAAATTTTCTTATCCATTTCATTTCTTAAAAAGACGTTTCTATGGATCCTGAAAAGATAGGCGATATTATCTTATGGAAACCACTGAATAATGTCTTCGAGATATGATGTTTTCTTGGCCTTGATTATTAATATCAACACTCTGTGCATGATTTATCATGACTAGCTTCACAAATGACATCTATGACAAAGAATAATTCTCTATTCCAATAGACATAGGAATTCTAGATGTATTTCTAGGAACTAAAGGTTTGGGTTACATCGACACCTATCTTGATCTTTCCAAAATTAGGATAGGTGTATGAGGTGTATTGTGATGCTTCAGGATCAGCGTTGGGCTGTGTTCTCATAAAAATTGATTGTGTTTTTACTTATGGTTCAAGGCAATTGAGGGCCTATGAGATGAATTACCCAAAACACGATTTGGAGTTAGATTCAGTCTTCCATGTTTTGAAAAAATGTAGAAATTATCTCTTTGGTGAGAAAGATACTCTGTTTACGGATCACAAAAACTTGAAACATGTTTTATCACAAAAATATTTGAATACATGGAAAAGGAAATGGATGAAGTATCTTCAAATGTTTGACTTCGACTTGATGTACACACTAGGGAAAGGAAATTCAGTGGCAGATGCATTGAGTAGAAAGTCATATTCTCAGTTGGTGAAAGAGGCATCAAATGAATAGAAGTTGATGCAGTCTTAGCCGACATGAATGTGGAATGTGAAGACCGAGGTGATGTTGCAGTTTTCTTTTTAGCTACGCTTGTTCGTGATTTAGTAAAAATGATTAAAGAGTCACAAACATCCGATGCATAATGTTCGGTTGTGAGTTCAAAATTCAATGGTGGGGAGACCATTGAGGGATAGAAACTTGATGGGGGTTCAGTTTTGTGTTTCATAGATCGGATGGTTGTATCAATGTCTTGTCAGGAACAAATCCATCATGATTACCACCATTAGATATGAGCTGTACATCTTGGTACACAAAAGATGTATAAGGCATTGAATGTGCAGTTTTGGTGGAGCAGCATGAAAATGAAGGTGGCTGAGTTTGTCATGCTGTGCAAAACTTTTAACAGGTTAAAGAAGAGATTCAATGACCAACGGGTTTGTTAAAATATATGCTAATCCCAGTGTAGAAATGAGATCATATAGCAATGTATTTTGTTATAGGTCTTCTAAGAATGGTCCAAAAACACGATTCCATTTGGGTGATAGTGGATCGACTAACCATGTCGGCCCATTTCATCCCAATTCATGAAACTGATATGGTGGAGGATATTTCAAAAATATATATCTGAGAAGTGGTAAAGAGGAATGGTGTACCCATGTCAATAGACTTAGATAGTGATCCGAGTTTCACGTCTCATTTTTCGAAATCCCTAAGTCAGTCCCTTGGGAATCAGTTGAATATGATCATGCTGTATCATCCTTAGACAGATGGGAAATCCAAGCAGAAAATACAAATATTTGAAGACATGTTTCTTTCTTGTGTAATGGATTTTTGTGTCTCATGGGTGGATAATATATCCTTATTGGAGTTCTCATACAATAATAGATATTAGGCCTTGATACTCATGGCTCGATTTGAAGCATTTTATGGGCTCCCTTGTTGTTCTTCACTATGCTGGGGGGGTGGGAACTGGTAAAACTTCACTAGTCAGGATGATCCTTGTCCATGAAACAATAGAGATGATCCAGTTGATTATAAAGAGGATGGAGATGGCTCAAAGTTGTCATAAATCTTATGCAGATCACCGTTGAAGACCGTTTTCATTCACTGTGGGTGATCATGTGTTCTTAAGGATATCTCCTAGGCTAGGACATCATCATTTCAGGAAGCAGGAAAAGTTACCTCATAGATACATTGGCCCTTTTGATATACTAGAATGGTTTGGAGAGGTGGAATATCTATTGGAATTACCACCACATTTTAGCTCTGTGAATAATGTGTTCCGTGTATCCCTGTTGAAAAAGTATCACCCTAATCCTGACCATGTGATAATGTTGACCTAGAACTGGATGCATCATTGGTACATATCTCAGTACAGATCGTTGATACACAAGAGAAAGTCTTGCGTGGGAAAAGTATCGGCCTAATACGGGTTTTATGGAAACATGTTCAGATTTAGGACGAGACATGGGAACATGAGAAGGAAATGAAAGAGAGGTCTCCAGAACTATTTTTGGCCAGTGAGGGTTTTTTACTTTCCGAGGACAGAAATACCAATGGTGGGGAGAATGTAGTACCCCCTGTTTCAGTTACATATCACTTTCCACATGTTTTTATAAATGGTGTATCTTTGATTGAGTTTCCATAAAATAGGGAGATTCCCTAAAATATAGAGTTTCCATAAAACTGGGAGTTTCCATAATATATAGTGTTTTCATAATGTGGTTTGTTTCCATAATGTTGGTTGTTTCCATAATATGGGGTGTTTCTATAAAGTGGAGTGTTTCCAAAGAGTGGGGTGTTTCCATAGAGGAGGATGTTTCCATAAAAAAAATGTGTTTCCATAAAAATGGTGAAGGTGAGAAATGGGATATTTTGGGGGTTTTATAAGGATTTTTGGGACCAAAAGTATGGTCGCACGATCCATACACATTTGGCACAAACCGTGTGGTCAAACTGTGCGCAGAGGTCAAATCTAGATCCTATTCTATATGATCCTACTCGTTTTTTCTATTTATATTTATTTTTGGATTCAAAACGACCCTATTTCAATATTTCTCTCCATGTAAGGTTGTAGAACCCTCCCGACACGATTTGGAGCTATCCTAGAGCCTTCCCTTTGTGATTTCAAGCCCGATTCTTGTGGTAAGTGTCGATCTTCTTGGTTCTTTTCCGTTTTCTACAAGCTCCTCCTTCTCTCCTAATTTTCTTAGATCAACACCTCCTGTGGATTGATATTTGTTTTTTAATGTCATTTAAGGCTAAATATGTTGTTTTTAATTATATAGGATGATATCTAAGCTACTTTCTGGGAATCTTGATCTGATTTATGAGGTATGTCTACATTCTTTCCTAATTTTTCACATTTGTATTGAACTGCTGAGATATAATTCTTTAATCTCTATTATTTCTCAGATCTGAACCTATAGTCAGTAGATATACATTATTTTTATTCAAATTAATTAAATTTTGAGTCATGATCTTACTAGGATAAGATAACTAATGTCATTCTTCGAGAATCGACCCATCTTCTTGTTCATTTTTCGAAAGTTGTTGAGTTAATCAAAACCTTCGAGGTAGGTGGCTTCTCTCTCAACACATATTTTTTGAATTGACTGGATTAGTTTTAAAATGTATTACTTGAATGGGGTTGATTTTGAAAATCATGTTATAAATCTTCTTCATTGATGATTGATGATTTTTGTGAAATTGTGAAATCCTGGTAAAATGTTATGAAAAGTGAATTAGCCTATTTAATTTAAAATGATGATTTTAAATTATTGATTTTCTGGAATTTTTAAATTGTTTGATGAAAATTTGGTCATCAATAAAATGTTTTTTTATTGAAATGGTTTGTTATTGAAATGATCTTGATGGTATTGAGTTTAAATAAATAGGGTGTTTTTATAGAAAATGTGTTTTGGCATGATCCTTGGGAATATTGTTGTGTGATTTCATATTTCATTTATGGGTCTTGGATGAAATATGACCTAGTTCTTAGTGCCAAAGGTTAAATTTTACACATGTTATAATGTTCATATTGCATATATGAGGCTTGGTTGAAATATGACATTGTTCTCAGTGCCGAAGGATTAATGGAACATGGGAAACAATTAACTTTTGATGACTTGGTAGATCAATGAGAAACCTCTCATTAGTATGGAACTGTCATAACGTAGCATGCATGGTTTGTTTCATGGGTTTGTGGAAGGGTTGGGTATGCCAAAAATGGATATAGTAAAATGTTTTTAAATCATTTATAGTAATTTTTCAGGAAAAATATCTTGGCAGGAGAATTGGTTTCAATTTCACTTGTATGCATTTGGTATTGAATGGTTTTGGAAACTTGTTTATTTTTTGTTATAAACTATTTTTGAGAAATTGTTGTATATAAAATATATTATATAATTGTTGTTAACTCTTATATCCTAGTGTCATGAGTAGGTAAGTCATTAGGAGAAAACTACTGAGTTTTATACTCACCCCTACTTTGGCACTTTGGTGATTTTGCCGATGCTATGTTCTAGGACAAGGGCATAGGTAATGGTTCACACAAGTTTAGCACTACCTCATTATGTTAGGGATGTTTGGATACTATGGATCTTGGAGCTTTTGGAGCCTGGAGTCTTGAGGTCTTCGGAGATTGTAATGAAGTCTATCAACTGTGTACTTTGATACTTTTTTATTCTTCTAATGTTGCTTACTTTGATGTGGTTTTGAGATACAAAAAGTTTTTGAGTTGTATTTCATTCGTTCATGAATCATATAGTGAATGTTTGGTTAATTTTGTTTGATTTATTAGTTTATTTCATAAAGGGTAAATCCTCCCCACATGTATTTGAAACCCTTAGGCATTTATTGGAAGCCTTTTGTGTCTTAGGGATGTATTTTAAGGCCTAGTAATAACTCATTGTACTCTAAAGGTAATGAGAATTGGTGGGACATTACATGATCCATCTAAATACTAGAGTGAATGAAATTGTTGTAAGAAAATTACACCAAAGGTAGGTGTTTATCCCAAACACATTTGAAATCCATAGAGAAATATCTCAACATGTCTTCTAGAGTTTGAATTTTCCTATCTGACTGACCATGTTTCTGAAGAAGATAAGTAGTGCTGAAACATAACTTTGTATCCAGATCCTGCTGAAGACTTCACCAGAACATCGATGTAAACCTCAGATCCCGATCGGATATAATGTAAAGTGGTACTCCATGTAATGTTACCACTTCCTTTACATATATCCTGACAAGTTGACCAAGTGATAAATCCTCTCTAATATAAATGAATTGTGTTCTCTTCATAAGGTGATAAACTATATCCCATATAAAATTATTTCCATTGCATGATTTGGGAAGTTAGATGACAAATTCCATAGTTATTTTTTCCCATTTCTATTCCTATATGGGTTATGGTTGTAACATCCCTTTAGACATAAGTTACTCAACCTTATGTTACTGACAAACCAAGAATCAAGAGACATATTTGGCAACATCTCTTTTCACGTCATATCCTTATAAATTATTTTTTAGGTCCCTATACATATTTTTGCTTCCAGGGTGAGTAGTGAATGAGGAACTATGAGAATCATCCAATGGTTCCTTCTTTAATTCTAGTATGAGAGGAATAAAAACTCGATTCATAAACCTTATTATTCCATTGCAATCAAGGTTGAATTTTGGAACATTACTCACCTTCATTTGTAGCTCTACATTATTAGTTTGTGACTCCTAATAATTACTTTTATAGATGGTTGAAAATTCATTATAGAAAGATAAGATTTATCCCATTCCCTTAATATTTCAAGATCCATCCTTTTTAAGATGATAAATATTGGATCTTTTGTGATCCTTGTCCCGGATAGACTAGCATGGTTTTTTCAACTCAAAGCATCTTCCACCTTGTTCACTTTCCTAGGGTGGTAATGTATTGATCAGTCGTAATCATTAATCAACTCTAACCATATTTATTGGTGCATATTCATCTTCTTTCTTTGAAAATATTCTTTAAACATTTATGATCAGTCTAAATAGAACACCATTCACCATAAAGATAATCCATCATATCTTTAATGCAATGATTACCGCATCTAACTCTGAATCATGAGTCGGTAATTTTGCCCATGGATTTTCAACTATGGTGAGGCATAACTATAACCACATAATTTTTCATGAGAATACATCACATAAACTTCTAGTATTCAACACTATAGATCACAAACATTTCTCCACTACACGGCAGTGTGAGCACAGGTGCACCAGATAACCTTCTTTTTGGATCTTTAAAATTTTCTTCACATTCCTCCGTCCATGAAAACATAACTGCTTTCCGGGTCAAATTAGTGAGTTGATTAGATAATATTGATAAGTCATTCACAAAAGTCGATAATATCCAGCCAATGTAAGAAAACTTTGGACCTTAGTTACTATTTTTGTCTCTACTAACTTTCAAAAACATCTTTTTTTTATGGATCCACAGATATCCGATCTGTTAAGATTATGCGACAAAAAAATGAAATTTTTTTAATCCAAAATTCACACTTGGTCAGTTTTTCATAAATATTATCCTTTATTAGGTTCTTCATTACAATTCTAACGTGGTCTTCATGTTATTACTTGCTCTTCAAATATACATGAATGTCATCAATAAAGACTACAAAAAACTGATCAAGATAGTTTACAAATACTCTATTAATTAGATTCATAAATATGGAAGGGGAATTATTAAGACCAAAATGAATCACAATAAATTCATAGTGTGCATACCTTGTACGAAATCATCTCTTTGGTATATCATCCTTCTCCACCCTTAATTGATGATATACTGAACGAAGATCAATCTTGGAAAAGTATTCAGATCCACGTCATTGGTATAATAATTCATAAATATAGGGAAGAGGATATTTTTTCTTAATAGTGATGTTATTATGTTATCGATAATAAATGCAGTGTCTCATTGATATATTTTTGTTCTTAACAAACAAAATAGGTGCTCTCCAAGGTGACTCACTAGGGTATATGAATACCTTATCATGATTCTTTTGGATTTGCTTCTTCAATTACTAAAACTCAATTGGGTACATTCTATAAGGTGTTTTTGAAATATTCATAGCACCCGTTATGAGTTATATTGAAAACACACTACACAATTTTCTGAAAGACCTATATATTCCTTTGGAAAGACATCATAAAACTCTTGTACAATGGGTGTATTTGTAATCGATAGTTTCTCCACAACCATTTGATAAAAATAGCCTTCTTTTATAGGAATCAAGAATCATAAATGGAAGAAATTTATATTAGAATATTATATTAATCATTTTATCGATAGATGATCATATATTGATGTAGAATATTAAATGTGACTTCCCTTTCTTGAAAATTGATATGAACTCCATGTAGAGAAAGACAATACATTCCAATAATCACATAAAATGACACTATAGAAAGGATCACAAGATTTGAAGGAAGCAATTTCAGACAAACTTCAACTGATGAAGAATTATAAACTTTCGATCTGACCGTAGTTCCATTAGGAGTTTTCACAGCTAACTCAACAACTAATTATTGAGGCAATATGAAGATAACCTTAGAAAATTATTTATAAATAAAAGTGTGGGTGGATCCAGAATAAAATAAATCATTTTCTACTTTAGTGTGTATGGTAAGTGTACCTTTCACCACTTCATTATCGTACTCCACATCACCGATAGTGATTTCATGTGACATTCCATTGTGTTTGTCCTTAAGAGTTTTCTAACATAAATCATCCTCAATAACCCTTAGATTAGGGCATTGATTTTCATAATGACCCATTTACTTTCACTTGTAGCATTAAATTATAAAAGGTGCATTATGTGCAGGCTTTTCTCTATTCAAATCATTAGACATTTTTTCCATCACTTTGGCATTCCACTTCCCAATGACCTTCTTTCCACACTTATAGCATTTACTAGTCTCTTTAAGACAATTTACTCCATGTTTCTTTCCACACATTGAGAATAAGATAAAACTCATCTTCCTTTCAGTGTGGTCTTTATATTTTAATTTGAATTCCATTTTCTTTTCTTATCAAACCCATAAGACTTAAGGTTTACTACAATCTCCATCTCATCCTTGAGAACACATAGAATGATTTATTTGTAGCTACTAAAGTCCCTTATGGAAAATAACCATTAGAGAATTGGTTTCATACCACTAAAGAATCAATCAATTTTACTCTCAGGTTGAATAATAGTTCCATAAATATAACTTCTAAGTCTTGTAAAATTTGATTCTTAGGTACCAATAGATTCATCATCCTTTTTCTTAAGTTCAAGGAACTCTTTCTCAATATTTTTTTGAATAATTTGCGGAAATTAATTATCAAAAAATATGTTCTTGAACTCATCCCATTCCATGTATTAAATTTCATCTATTTTTCACATATTCTTGATAAGATTCCGCCATTGATCATCTTAAACATCCAAAATATAGACTGAAATGAAGACTTTATCATGTTCAAAACATTGTAGAACTCTAAATATCTTTTCAGTGGTATTAATCCATTGTTCAGCCACTGATGGATTAGAAGACCCACTAAAAGATGGTGGACACTACGTCATGAAGGACTCCACATAATTTTGATCCCTCCTTTGATTTTTTTGAAGTACAACATGATTCATATCTTAATAAAGTTGTGTGAGAATAGCTATAAGATTTTGAATTCCATCTCCCATAACATTTGGTTTCTCAGGAAGTAAATCATTGCATATCCCATCACATTCATCATTAACATGGTTCATTCAGGTTCTATCCATTGACTAAAACCCAAAAGAAAATTGTGAGAAACACTAATCATAATAGGAAAATCACATAATCAGGAATGAAATTTCAATTTAGGACACTTTAGTTTTTATCCTGGCTTATTCATGGTAATTTCTAAAACACTAATATTGTAAACTATACTTAGAAAAATCCTTAGGGTTCTTTCTAAGGCTTTCTCATCCTATTTTCTAAACGATGACTATACATTTCTTCTGATACCAATTATAATGACCCATAATTTACATAAATTGATATTAATTCAAAATTGAAGTATATTCATTACAATATATAATAAATCCATGATAGGACCTTATAGGTAGAGTGTCTTTATAAAATGGGAAACCTAAACAATTGGTTCATAAAACATCTACATTATCTCCCTCTTATTTCTTCATAACTGGACTCCTTTTCGACATATCATACTTATTACCCTTATTCATGACTTGGGGAAAAGAAATATATGAAAGGGTGAGCTCAAATGATTAGTAAGGGTAAAAAATTGAAATATCAATCATAGCATTATCATAAAATATATGAACATAACATTTCAAAGTCTTACCATGTTTATAAAAGATCATGATATCATGTCATGTGATAAAAATTAATAAGAATTAATTATAATACTACCAAAAGTGATAACATGAAGTTTTTTGGAATACAAATAAGCATATAAAATCATTTCATATTAGTCAAGGATCATTTCTAAGACCATCATAGCAGAAAATGTCTGTTACTGAACTAGGTTTACTTGCCGTTCCAGCCCTTTATTACAGAACAATATTTACTTGTAGTTAGAGTCATGTCTATATCATGAGATGTAAATCTGTACTCAATTAATTTGAGGGTGATATAGTTCCACCCATATCATAATGAAATCATTCTTACATGTTCCAAAAAAAACATAAACCATTCATCATAGCATAACCCAAGGAACAAAAATGGGTTTCTTAAACATCATTCCATCATAATCCATATAAAATAAATGAATTTCATAAAAATAATTCCATAATAAGAACAATGAAATCAAAGTAATAATAAGGATAGAAACATAACCCTATTTAAATAATGTCTTCTTATATGGAAAATAATTTAGAAAAAAAATATGAAATTAATTCTTGAGGAAAGCATCCTTTCTTCTTCAAAAATGTTTTCTTTTCACAAAATGGAATGAAATTTTAAAAGAAAATAGTTTAATTTAAAATACATTTAAATTTTTTTTAAGGAATAATCATTGAAATAATGATTTATCAATATGTAAAAATCCAATCATGTTGTATAAGCTAAAAACATTATTCTCATACATTCTCTCAAAAAGTCAAAAAGTACATCGTACAGAAAACAACAAAATATTACTTTCATACAAATTAATTAAGCTTCAATAATGGGTAAAATTGAATTTAAAAAATTATAGAAGAATATAAATAACATTACATATTTATGAAACATGGACATTGATGATAAATACACCCCAGTAAATACTTATGTATAAACAATCTCATATAATAATGAGATTTAAAAATTACCCATTACCTTAGGTATGATATACTTTGTTTGTATCCAAACCTCAAATTTAGTGATTTAAATAATGATATTGACTTATTACAGAATTATATTCATTTTTATGATATCATATATGATCATATAATCATCCTTTTTTTAGTAATATTTCATTGTGGCTTGTTATTCGGATATTAACTTTTTTGTGTTCTTATGCATGTTTTTTAGATAAGTTCATGTTCCACTTATTAGGTTATAGTTATATCATTTACATAACATATTAGTATAATATTTATCATATTTATTCATACCATTTATTTATATAATCATGGTTTAATGAATACCTTGTAGAGTGAATCGCATCGCATCGTGGAGATGGTAGGTCGTACATACGCATGAGTGATGATATCATTCTCATAATTGTTGAATGTTATTGAAGTGGATGGTTCATAATATTTCATAATCAGTATCATCGTATATAATAACTATTTCCATTATTATACCCATCGAAGTAAATTGGTGGTGAAAAATAGATTACACCATGGCGTGGAGATGGTAAGTCGTGCGTACGCACGCGTGGTGATTTCGTTTTTCGTAGGATGGATATAAAGTGGAATATGATTCTTTAATAATTATAATAACATATAAGTATATTAGTGATACTTGTTTTATTACTTTATAATAAAAAAACTAATGAATTTATAGTATAAGTAGAATTAATTTTCAATGAATCGGTAGAAGAGATTAGCTTTTCCTCGACATGCTTCCTCTAAATATCTTCTTACATTACTAGATATGGTCTTTAGAGATTACTAAAACCTCTAGAATGTAATTAGGGAAGTTTAAAAGGAAATATGTTAGTGTATGGAAGATCTTGATGGATCAAAGTAGAGTTATGAGGTTATGGAGTAGGTTCTCCTTTATAATTAAGGCAAGAGGCACTTTTGGAAACTCCATAAATAATAATTTATAACAAACAGAAACCATACCCAAAAACCTCCAAAATGTCACAATTTAAAAGATGAAATGATATACAGTTTTAATATCATAAACCAAAAATTTTTGGACAAATATTTATGTCAATTAAAAACATATCTTTTTAATTAACACATAACTATTCTATTTAATTTTTAACTAGGGTAATTAATAATTCAATATTTAAAGGGTGTAATATTTACTTATTTGATGTTAAATAGACCATAAATAAATAAATTAGATAATTTTATACCATATAATAATTATTATATATATTTTTAAAAAATTTATATAATTTCTAAATAATTTAATAAAATATTATTTTCATAAACAATAAATAATTTCAATTTTGACACTATTCAATTCATTGATTTTTACAAATATTACTATAACAAAATATCATTAATTTTTTTTCATTATATTCCTAGAAGTCCGAGGTCTTCTATAAAGTTAATTAGAAAGGTTAATTATCCAAAATTATATTTAATTTAATATTTTTAATAACATTTATTTGATATTTCTATTAATAGAATAATTACTACAACAATTTTGTGTAATTATTTAATATTCTTGTTTTTTAATAAAAATTAAAAATAAAATACTAGGATGAAGATAAATATACTGGATTTTGTAATAATAATTTTAGTCTAATTTATCTTCTAGAAATTCCAATATATAAAATGTTATACTTATTAAATTATGAAGGTGACAACTTTAACATCACATTAAATAAAATAATATAAGTGTTATAACCCCTTCTATAAGGATCAAAATGGTCCATAACTCGACCCTTGGATGATTATAGTCAAGATATAATCAACCAATAAGATTTGGTCTAGTGTTTGGATCTTTTAATAGGTATTATTATTTTCATAAAAACTATATTATTTATTTTTTATCAATTAAATAATTTATGCATCATTAATGTATATACTATTAAAAAAATTATTTATTTCCTAAAAAATACAAATAAATTACGATGATAAAGGAAAAAAAATCAAACTGCAGCTAAGTATTTATTATGTATAATATATGTAGTATAACTATATATTAAATGAAATTAGTTATTAAAATTTTAGTGGGACATATTTAACTTTTCATTAAATAAAATAAATTAAATGTCCTAATCTCATCCAAGTGGATTCAAATGGATATCATTTCAACCCAAGTCTTATTTAGGTCAAAACATACTCATAAAATGATATTAATATAAGTGTTATTCCAATTTTATAATAGTATTATTACCCTTAATTATCAAATTTACCATTTTCCCTATTAATAAAAATTTTTGAAGTTACTATTCATAATGTCCAAAAATAAAATAAATATTTTTAAATAATTTGGACATACTGATTAAAAATATTTATTTTATTTTAAAAAATTTTAAATATAGAATTTTTAGTACTTAATTTAAAATTAATCCTGTTGTCGAAAAGAGAGAACATGTTTTAAAAGCTAAAACATTGCAAAAGATTGAAATGTTTTTACATCTGAATTGAATGAAAAATTAATTCTAATGACATAAATTATAATTAATGATAAAATTATATTCTATTTATAATTTAAAACCATCCATTATTATAATTTATCCATATAAATTATTTTTATGAAAGACTTTGTTTTCATCAAATTTAGTATATTTTTCTATTCATCAAAACCGAAAAGTTATCAGAAAATTATCATAAATTCATTAAAAATAACTTTTTATATCCCTATTCAAAAGAACATGTTTATGTTGTCATATAAAAATTATTAATTTTTCAAAATATTAATTTAAAAGTGGTTCCCCATTCAAAGGTGTAAAATTAACCTTTTAAAAAATAAGTTTTTATACATAAATTAGGGTTTATTCATACCTTATGAATAAAATATCCATTGGATGAATATAAGAAATATTATATTAATTATAAAACATATATATCTCATTAATTTCATTACCAATATTAATTCACTAAAAAATAAAAAATATCTAATTTATTTATATTTTTATAAATAATTGATTGCTAATTAATTGATAGCGCATTTTCATAAGTTATTATACTTATTATCGCTAACCTAATGGCTATGATATAACTACAATGTTATACTAAGGGAATATTGAGATTCATTTAAACTCAAGATTTCATGTAATGCAGGTTATTTAAGAAATAAAATTATTTAATTAAAATATTTCATAAAAATATATGGGTGTTACACATCACACAAAAAGACATTACCTGGATCTAATAATGTCTTTTGTGAATTTGGAATGTCATATTCAAAATCTCATCCTCATGAACCCTCAACAAGTGGTATCTAGACCTAAGATCAATCTTAGAGAACCAAAACCAACCTATCATCTGGTCTAAGAGGTCAACCTCCCTCATTAAGGACTACTTTCTATTTATCATTACCTAGTTTAGGTGTTGATAATCAATGAAAATATTCAAACTCACATATTTCTTTTTCAAGAACATGACTGGAGCTACAATAGGGGACAAAATAGGTTTGACGAAACCCTTATCTCAAATGTCCTCCAAATGAAACCTCATATCTGGAGATTGGTAGGGGACATACGATACACTATAGAATATATTAATGGGATCCTAGGGTGAAAGTCACTGTTGAATTCCATATCCTTCCATGGTAGTTGTCCGAGAACACACTCAGGAAAGACTTATGTAAATATAACCCTCAACAATATAAGAAATATAAATTAATAAAGTACCCACGGTAGCAAGGTTTAAACCCACCAACTAATGTGTGAAGGTTACAACATCTATCTTGAAATACACCCTTTCATAGCCATGAGATCTCTCTCACCCGCATAGGAGAATCTTATCACATATATCCGAAGGCATCTTACTCATCTATGATAATAGTAAAAATAGGAATAAACCATGGAAAACTTGTCCATAACTAATATGACATCATATATTTTCATCATGATGACCAATAGGACCCATGAGAAACTCTCCCCACCAAGAGTTAACTTTCACTACCAATAGAAATGTGATATCGAATAATCACTCCCAGTCAGAATCTTTAGAAAACGATAACAGGTTAACATCTCAATTGTTAGCACTAGATCTTACACAAGGGATAAGGAAATGAAGGATTGAATAATTCCTTTGTATAGTATTACAATGGAAATAGAAAAGAAGACACATATCATACCTTGAATTATCTCATTGGTTCCCTAGTCATAACCCTTCATAGCATGAATTTTCCCATAGCCCTGAACACATACTCCCTATGAATGTAATGGAAAACCTGGTTGTTGTAGTGGGTGTATATCATAATACCTACACCCTCTAGTAGCTCCTCCCTCCAAAGATCCATCATCCCCTCTACCATCACTGCCTCCCTATGGGTCTCCTTTGACACTCTTGGGAGATCCTTGATCAAGCGATGGTCCATCTAGTGTATGTAGTCCCTCCTCAACATTCCATGTTACGAAATCAAATTCTTTGTGACGCCTTTCATTAAAATCACAACACTGACCATCTTCTGGATGAATTTATCCTCTATGTGAACCCTGATACATAGATCTAAATGGTTGAGTCCTACTGTGGGGTAGAACTCATCACTAAGACCTTGACAACTGGCGCTTACGAGATCGTGTAGATAACTCATCCCCTTGATGTCCACCACCAGTTCCATCCACTTGATATCAATTTTTTAGGAATCTCTATATAACTAGATCCTACTTTAACACTACAACATAAGTAGGTATGTCTAGGGAGACTATGTTGGCACGGATTCCTCCATGGAGGACCTTATCAAACTTCCACACCTAAAAGAAACCATCCCACAACATATTAATGGAGTATAGTGTGGCTGAATTGAACCTTGTGGTATGTTATTGAACCTCACGAAATACTAAAAAACTGTCATATCAACTTACTGAATCCCCAAATTCTCTTGAATCCACATGGAGAGAAAACATGAAGGATAATACTCATCCATATATAACAGTTATAATTCTAACTATGGGAGCATCATATAATCTTGGGTATACATCATAAAACTCCACAAGAACCTTTTAGATTAATTTAAAAGGCTTTCTATCAACATGACCATCTGATCGGCCAAGGTCTAAACTAGCCAAAATACTCAGATCACTAACTCAAGATAATAATCCAATGTCTATAGATATGGATCACTATGGAACTTTAGCAGCATGTAACACAAGAAATCGGGTAGTATGATAATCCATCACACATCATCATCCTACCAAGATAATACTAACTACTACTTGAAAGGTGGTGGAATTGATCCCTACATGACTAGTGGAAACACCTAAAGAGATGGACAATGAACTAGGGCATCATCACTTAATGGATCATAATCCCAATCTTATATCAGTTACTTAGATGGATGCCTTCATGGAGGTATTATGAACATGATGAAGAAATTACATTGTTAAATGAGAATATATATGGGGATATGACTCAAGAAGGAAATAAAAAGGACTCAATAATATAAGATATATCTACCAATAGTTCCCTACAACCGATGTCTTGGTATTGTGAATCGAAAAGAATGTAATCAGATTCCTGGTTAACAGAAACATCAGTTGACTCACCAAAACTAGATTCCATGGACAAAAAACTACTCTTGAGATACTTTGACACCATTTACCTAAGTAACCAAACCAATTATCACCCACTCCACTAGCGACCCAAGGCTGAATTCTCTTATACCACTTTATCATGACCCGACCAACCAGAGTCTACTTAGATAATGGTGAGTGGGGTTTGAAAACTCCAATCCCACCTCCAATAGTGTAGGGGTTGGTGACAAGTGATGAGAAGGAATAAAATAAAATGGGGGGTCTTAGACTAATGTTCATGTAAACTCACACACATCTATCTACATGAAAACGTGTATGGGAATAAATATTAAACGATCCATCTAGAGTATAACCATGCATGAAAAAACTCTAGGGAATACATTAGTGTTCGACAATACAAACCAAAGAATAAATGGGAAAAATAAACTCTCGACCATAAATGAAGTCCCGACCTAACAACTAGTAATAAAGAAATATGAAGAGAGACCAACTCATAATAATAATTCCAACCATTTAATGTAGTCAATGAATCCAAGAATAACTATAATACACCGATGTCACTACCGATATCTTATCATCTGTATAAGACGATACACATGCTATAAAATCTCGTGCAAGGTGTGTATATACATATCTAGTAGGGTTATAAGAAATCCATAAAGGTAAGAGATAGAAATATAAAATAATAGCTAACTCAACCCATAGAAAAAGGGAATCAAAACAAATTATATATTTTTATAAATTAAGCTATATGAGGGAGAAAGGGGATCCTCAGAACCATAACCTAGATAAGGCCAAAGAGACTTCCCACAAATCCGAAGGTCCATATTTGATACCCTACATCTAATGTGTCTGTCTAGGATGGTCATGTAAATGACCCACACCATGAAACTGGTCCATATCTTAAGGGATAGAAATTCCTAATATAATACCCATTCACAAGTGTGAAAAGTAGTTCTACTCATAGTATTGAGTACATGCGCCTAAGTGCATCAGGGGGATGCCACTAAGTAGATTGAGTATTCGTTCCCCAGTGCGACAAGGGGTGCTACTCAGTAGATAGAGGACTTGCACCCTTGTACAATAGGGGTGTGTCACTTTGTAGAGAGAGGACCCATGCCCTGGTGTAAGAGAGGGTTCCAATCAGTCATGTTTGAGAGGATGGGTGACACAGACCCCAGTATGATAGTGGTTATCCAATCATGAATTTTTTGATAATCCTGCCCGATCATTGCTATTGGTCAAGTATAGCCTGGAGAAGCTTCATTCTCAGAAAACCTCATGTCATATCTCATATGTAACAACGAAGTACATCATAATGTTCTATGTGAAACAAAATCACTCAATATAGGATACTTATGGGCCAAAATATGTTTCTTAATGAAGGAGACATGAGATAAAAAAGTTACAGGGGAAGTATATGGTTTGTACAGGGGGTCACACAACATGTGACATAGCCTCATCGCCTAGTCGTGTTATTTTTTAGACATGGCTTTTGAATCCATCCCAAACATCACAGTGTGTACATAAGGGAAGATTCTATGCATTTCTAGCTGGGGTCTTGGGTGTATAAATCAAGAACATGGATTGGATGGCTATGCACAACCACCTTACATGTCCCCAATATGTCATGAAATGTGGGACCACCTAGGGTCCCATGGTATGTATAGTTGGAACATGGTATGGCTACAAAATTCGGGTCACATGGAGTATGGGTACATTTACATGGTGTGTTAACCACAATTCTGATGAAAAACCTAGCCATCACATGATCCAAAGTACATGGTGTGCGTTCTTATTTACTAAAAATCATTTTTTATATTTTTTCATCAAAACCTAGTTTTTTCTTGTGGATGGTAGATCTACCTTTACCACAATGAATACCAACATTTTTTAACTAAAAATGTGGTATGAATCCAGTCATCGATCTCTAGCCTCTAATGATTGTAAATTAGAATTATATTCACCTGAATGATGTCTCTTCACTTCCCATTAATAGTCGTTTCTCCATATACAAAAATACATGAATTTATAACCTATATCCCGTAACAAACCTCAATATTTCCATGAATCATTGATATACAAATCATTCATGAAAATTCCACAAATCTAGGGGTTTGATCATGCTCAAACCCACCCCAGAAATGTTGAACTGCATCCCCATAAGTAAACAATAATGAAAATAAAGAACATTATTAGAAGATAACATTATCTTGGTGAATACATCACTGGATGATGTGATAATGGACAATGATTAATAGATGGGAAAAGTAGTGGTGAAACATTGAATAAGAAATTTTAAATCAAGGTTTTGGATAATGTGAAGAATAGAAATCAACAAAAAAGTAAATTAGATAATAAATCCACTATTAATCATTAATATAAGGGTGGAAATCAGAAATATGGATCCATACCTTGATAATGGATTGATATTTGTTGAAGAGATAATTATTTATTAATGAAGATGGTCTGATATGTTCAATACTTTCCTCTCAATCCACCTCGATCTGATCATCGTCATCCTTCGATCAGGATCCACAAACGAAGAACACTCCTCCTCCTCAAAAATCCTCCAAAGGGTTAAGTGGATAACCCTGGAGATATATCATAATGGGTTATTGATAGAGAGATAATTATCTTTTATCATAAAATTTAAATAAATAAAATGAAATATTTATTTATTTTATTAAATGAACCTGTCGATGACTACCTTCCACGAAACGTTCTACTTTGACCAACCTTAGGATGCGCCTTGTGTAAAACCCACAATTTGGAATTAACTATAGTATTTGATTTCCAATGATAGGTCAAAAAAATGGGAAATTAATTTATATCAAAATGATGTTTTCCTATGAATTAATACAAATTAATATTTTCAATATATTAATTTTGGGGTCCAAAGACACCCAAACACTCTTACGATACCACTGAAAAATCCATATATATATATATATATTAAGGAATTAATATAAAAAATAGGAGTCATTAAATTCAACACATGTCATAGTAATAGAAATCATCCCCATAATAGACACATTTAATGGGATACACACATGGAGGATAACTCTTTCCACTACATTTCCCACATTACATGGGTAGCCACATAACTTTTTTTTTTCACATTCCTTTGATATATAAGTTGGATCCTCTATTTTATGATTTATAGAATCTAATTATTTATCCTTTAGCACACATTGAATTTATTTATAATGAAAATAAATGAAAATTAATATTTACAAAACCAATGGGAAATCCCATCTCTTACTTTGTATTTATTTTTAATTCTAAACATTCTACCAAATCCAATGTTCCTTTTCTTCCCCTAATTAAAAACAAATACAATGGTGGGGATAATTATTCCACCAATTTAGTGAAATTGTGGGGAGGGCTAATATTTTATTACCCTAATTATTGGTATCCCAACTATAATGGAAGTCATATAAAAATTTTAAACCCCTATTATGCCCATTTATTTAGCTGCTTTATAAATTATTGATCAATTTTCTGGGAGAAGGGAGATAACACATTCTTTATAGAAAATTACCATCAACCAACCATATATAATTATATATTGTATAAACTAGTGAGGAAAACAAGATAGGTCAATTTCGACAATAGGGAATTCCATGTTTTCACCATTATGTAATCCCAATTATAACTTCCACTAGTAAGGGGATTATCAAATATATTTTTCAAGAATTTTTATAACCTACACTTCACATAAACCCAGACATAAACACATTTCAATTTCATGGTATTTATTATCCATTTGGTTAGATAATCACTAACCCTTGATAACATAATATTTGAGATAAGAATAATGACTAGAGAATGAAATCACACCACATTAATAAATTATTTTAGGGTCTATCACGATTTCAAGATTCAAGTTGAATTTTTAAAATTCAGTTAGCTTCACCTCTCCAGAAAGATTACCATCAAGGATTTCTCTAAACCCTCTTCATCTTCAATTCCAAACACATCAGAAAAAGTAAATTTAATGATTAATAATGTGTATTTCCCTAAAATACTCATTTTGAAGTTCTATAATTTCTATAGTTTTAATTCTTAGTTCATCCTTTACTTTTCTAGTCTGTTCATCTTTAAGAACAATGCATTTAATTTTTTCCAAATTCATTATTAAATAGAATAGGATTTTTTTTACTTGATCTACTAATTAACATCCATCTTTTAGAGATTTCTAAATTTTCATAGCCTCTTCCAATATGTCTAGTTTTGTTATTAAACACTGTTTATTTCCAAGCTCATCCTTCTTTGTGTGAGTAGACTTATTCTTCATAGGAAACTTCTCTATAGAAGGAATCATTAGTTCTTATCCATTTATATTATCCTTCTACTTATAAGAGTAACCATTACAAGCACTTATTATAAATGTGGAATAAAATCTTTCACATTATACACACACATTAATCATACTTTGAGACATTAAATTTGGGTATCCTATCAACCTATTTAGAAGTAATATCAAACAATAATCCAATATAGACCTATCACTCTTGGATGTATTCCATATTAGTTTATATATTTCTAGTATATACTTTTAAATTCATGAACATCTAGTAATGGTCTTTAATATTGTGTATTTTTCCCCAATAGAAGAATATCTTCCCTATATGTTGAACATCCTTCTAATATTATTTCATTGTCTTCTTAGGAGCATTCTTCTTCACAGGTTTCGTTTTTTTCCAAGGGAGACACACTTTTTCACATCATATGCTTCTAATTTTTTGGCGGTCATTTCTTATCTATAGTATAATAATATTACCTGGTAGGTTTATACCATCATTAATCAAAGAAGTGACCACTAATGTAGCCCATTTTAAAGAAATTTTAACAGATATCAAATTTTTTCACGTGGACAAATTATTCTATTATATGAGGTCCGATTTACTTCAATCAGTTTCATTCTTGATTTATCTTTGCTCACACTGGATTTTGGATTTTAGAATGTGTGAATAATAAAATATTATTACAAAACACCAAATCCCTATATCCAAAACTCAAATAACCCCACCATATGCTAATTAGTCTAATTCATTTTTTCCATTAGGTGCATTCTATTAATCTTGATTTGTATTCTATTTTTAGATATTTTGATCAAATATTTGGACTTATTTTGGGGTTCTAATATTCATAAACATTATCACATCCACCACTGAAATATTTGTGGATTTCTTGTTATTTTAGTCATCCATTTTTTTACATAATTTAAAAGTTTTCTTCCATTCCCATAAAAACAAATATTTAGTGTTAACATAATGAATTAGGATATGGGATACCTTTTTAACAAGCATGAGGAGTACGATTATCAAGATGATATAAATTTCACATTTACAACTTTTTGAATCTCCTTGATGAAAGAATCTTATTTTAGGTTTATGTGGAAATTCTTTTTCATCTCAGCTATTTGAGGAGGGTAATTTTTTATAATATAGATTTCCTAGTTTCACTTATATTTCTAGACACTTGAAACATAGAGTATTATTTTAAATAATAAATTATTTCCATAACACTTATCAATCTTATAAATGTTGAGTTTTATCCTAATTCATCTTATAGGTCTCATGTAGTGAGATATTAATTTTAGTTATCTTTTTTACTTTAGCTTCCAAGTATTCATTCTTTAAATTCAGGGAGACATAATGAAATTTCTCCAATTCATGGAATTATTCCTTAATAACATTTTAAAAAACATATTTCTCACATAAATAAATTTTAAATTATTCATTAATTATAAAACAAATTCATTATTATGTGTGTATTTTTCTTGATTAAATTATATAATCATTGTGAGAGTATTGTAGGAACTCAATTTATTTTCTAATGTTTCTTACATTGAATTAAGAACTTATTATACATATTAATTCAATTCATGAAGTGTGTTGATGAATTTGAATATATATATCCCCAACATAATTGGAGAATTCATTATCCGGTCTTTATCCTCAAAGTATAAGTCTTTGAAAAATTCAATTCAACCATCATCACAGATTGATCCTTATTCACTAGAAATATAATGATCACAAAATTCAACAAAATTATTACCACTGTAACACAATTATCTAGTGTTTATTCATATCTCTTCTTTGAACCATTTCTAATATTCTTTGCCTATTTCTTCTTATTGTTTATCAATGTATTTTTAGTCCTTTAAATTTTTTATAATAACTATTGAAATAGATTCATTCATATTATTCAATTATGAACTATCGCTTGAGGTAACTTTAGATCCACACTTCATATGTACTAAAATAAAAATAACTTATCAAGAAAAATTTTCAGACCAATCAAATGTGGAGCCTTATTCTCTGATATTATTTTTCAAGGACTAGTAGAACAAAAATAGAGGGAAACTATTATTTAAAAAAAATTAATAGTCCTAGTAGGATCCCACAAAAACACATAAGGGTGAATTAGGAGTGATTTTTTTTAGTAAAACCCAATTTATTATTTTAAATTCATTCCACTCCATTTTATCTTGTTCAACTAATGCTGCTTAAAACAGATGAACCTTTTATAATTTAACCCAGCATACAAAAAGATGGAATAAAAATGTTGAAAGTAATATAATATATGTGTTTTTATAATATTCAACCTCAATTTTATCGTACTTCTTACTGCATCTAGTTATTATCCCAGGATAAAAATATTCCACTATCAATATTATTATTAATAAAATCCAAGTGTTAAATGTTTTTATCATATCACATGCACACCATATTGAAAATTTGTGGGTTTGAAATATTATATATATATATATATGAAACATCCCAACCCTATAATCTCAGAGCTGGTGCATTATTTTATTATGTTTCCATGATTACAAGGAATCAAATCCTGACAGACTAATCTGTTAAACAGTTTTGGAAAGCATGATTACATATCTGATACCCATAATACATTGGGAAATATAAAATATAAAGATGATGCATAATTAAATTAAATAAATATCATCCTTGAAACTCATTCAAATGATTCATCTTCATAACCTAGGGAAAAGAAAAATAATAAGAGTTCTCTCAAATTCTTAGTAAGGGTAAGTAAATCAAAAGCAATAATGAATCAATAAGAATAAATCAACACTGAAAGGTAAACAACTGAAAACACATGAATTTAAATAACTAGATAAGGAATAATAAATATGGAAATGTAAGAAAATAATAATATTTTCCATTAAAATAATTATATAATCCATAGTCAGTATGTAATGGTAAGAAAATAATAACAAATTCCATTTAATTAATAAATTGATAATGAAATTCATCCATAGTTGATATCATATGAAAACCTCATGGATAATAACAATGATAAATGAAATATCTATGAAGTAAATTATTAATTATTGGATGTCATGTGTATGATACATGAGAACCTATTAAGTCAAAATCTTTCCACCATTACAGTTTAAAACTACAGGTAGAAACTTTTTTAATTTGGCCAACTTAACTGTCTCCTGAGAACCTGTTGATAGATCGAGGGGTAATAAAACAAACTGGGCCCCATGTGTCATTGCATGTCAAAAGCATTCCTTATATAGAATAAAAATATTCCTTATCAAATATTAATATTGAATAAATAATACAAATTTAACAAAAAAAAAATCATTAGAGGAAAAGTAACAATAACTCTTGTTGACATTTTTGAACGGAAATTTGATTGAAATATCATTAAAACATTCTTAAGGAAAAATAATATTTAAACATTTCAAAGTGTACCATACCACTTTGAAGCATACTAATATTAATTCCCAATGAATTAAATAATATAATATAATATCATTAGAATAAGTATATTCATGATATAATACGTCAAAAGGCAGTATATAAACCATATAAAAGGGAGTTTCCTCATAACAATAAATAAGCCTAAATGGAATGTATATTGAGAAAAAATACCATACCTTGAGACCATATTTTTATCATGTGTATTTATATTCTTAAATAATAAAATTATGTTAATTATTTACTTTCCTCATAAACTTTTTAATTTTTATCATTAATTTTATTTCACTTATTACTAAACAATTAATTTTATATCTGGTACTGTGACCAAATTCTGTTTATGTGTCAAAAATGACTTTGGTCGGTCAAATATGGTAAAAGGGGTCATTATATAACATATATAGAATAATAATCTTGAAAAAATATCATATTTATTCAAAAATTATTCTTTTAAAACCAATCACGAAATATGTTTATAAAATATGAACCAACATTACAATCATGGTGATGGTAGGTCATACATACGCATGAGTAATGTTCCCATTTTTCAATGATCATTATGGAAAGAAGGTATGTATTATTATATATTTTAAGAATGATAATTATATCATAAATAGTTTTTTATTTAATCATATAAACTTATATGTTTAATTATTTTTATATAAAAGGAATCACATAATGTCGAGGAGGTGGTAGTCCACACGTCCACGACCGACGTTATCACTTTTTAGTGTAAAGAAAGGTTAAGAAATAAAACAAAATATATTATATTTATAGAAATTTAATTATGTAATAAATATTTCATAGATGTTTTTAATGTTATATATTTTTATTTAAAACCACCCCTTATACATTCGATGTATCATGTGAATGAATCACATCACTTTTAGGAGGCGGTAGTCAATAATTCCGCAAATGATGTTATCATATTTACACAAAATAGAAAGAATAAAGGTATTTTCTATATCAAATTTAAAGAAGAATAAAAACATTATAAATATCATATATATCATATATATAAATATTTTCTCAATCATAATTCACAATTGGATAGGCGGTAAAGGAAAAAGTAACAATCATAGTTTCAGGAGGTGGTAGTTTGGAGTACAAATAAATGGTAAGATCATTTTCCATTAGATAGAAGTGTGTATTTAAATGTTGGTCAAAAAAATATCATAAAAAATCTCATTATATTTATGGTACTGTATTTGTTATATAATCATGGAATAAGTAGAATTTAATAGTGGAAAAAAGAAATAATACAAAATAACTTAATGAATGATGTTACCTGTTATTTGTGTAACTTATATTGGTTTGTACAAAAATATTTCTTGGATGGATTTATGAAAATTTTGAGGATAATAGGTGGAGGGGGGATTTTTTTGAGGTATTTGGGTATATATTTTTCGATCCAAAGTGTCTTGAGGTGTGTGGGGAAGTGGGGGCCTTGAGTACCTTTTTGTAGTGAAGGAGGAGTAGAACTCTTGTAAATTTTGGAAAATGGGATTAAACCCACATTCATTCCATTGAAATTGGATTAAATAATATAAAAATTTCTATAAAATGGATTATAAGGTATAAATATTTCTGTAAAATGTATTTTTGGAAATTTTATAGGCTATTTTGGCCTTAATGTTTACGGTTTAGTCAATTATGAAGCCAATTTTTCTATTAATCTATGTAATTAATTTCAATCACATTCACTAATATTTTGTGTAAAAAATAAATTGAACATTTTAGAAATTAAAAATTATTATTATTCAAAATATGGAATCCATTTTTCTACATTCAAATCACAAAATTGACATATATTAATTGAAAATCAATCCTGTAGTCGGGATGACAATGTAGGTTTTTAATATAGAAACATTCAGAAGATTTATATGTTTTTATATTTAATTAAAATTTTAAATTCATTACCATTAACTTAATTGTACTAATTTATGTATAATTGATATAATTTTTATTTAAAACCAATTAAAAATATAATTTAACACCATAAATATATTAGAAGAAAAAGTATTTTTGAATTAAAATTATGTATTTTTCTTTATTAATTAAAAAAATGAAACATCACAAAATAAAAACTCACCCAAATATAATTTTTTATGTTCCCTTTTAAAATATGAAGTTTATTTGGACATAATAAATTTATATAAGGGTCAAAAATTGGATTTAAAACAGGTTCTCTATCAATAGTCGATGAAACTACCTTATTAAAATATAAGGTTTTTTGTGTAATATTGGGTTTATTCTTATGAAATACCTATAAAATATATTGGATGAATATAAAAAATATATTTTTTGGATATATAAAATATACATTTAATATATTAATTCTATAATAGTGTTATAATTTAATTGACTATGAAAAACATGAGTAAATAGTGTTTTGTTTAAACTGTGTGTTGCATCATTGAAAACAAACTAAGTATTTCATGTTTTGAAAGATATAAAGAAAATTAAATTTATTATAAAATTAAAATATTGTTATGTATTAGAGTTCTACATTCTTTCTTCCTAAAAAAAATTTTTCCTCAAAATTTAGGCGGTATTACTTTCAATAATATGTGGGTAGTTATCCTTCATAGATTTCTCTGGCTTCCCCTGTTTATTCTTACATTTTTTGATTTCTCTAGAGAACATTTACCAAACAAGTCATCTAATTCCTTAATACAATATCTCCGGTATAAATAATCTAGATGGGTTCTTAAAAATATGAAATTTCATGTTCTAACTCTATCTTATAATAGAAGACCCCATGCATTGTGTATAGTATGTACTTCCTTAGCATATATATATAACACGTTGTGTACCTTTGAGAGATTTAGAGTCATTTCCAAATGATATGGAAAAACTAAAATATTTCCAAGAATTTCAAAGGATCCAATGTATCTGGGACTCAAGTTACCTTTATTACTAAACCTAATAACACCCTTCCATTAAGATTCTTTTAAGAAAACATGATCTCAAACTTGGAACTCTAAATATTTCATACAATTATCAAAATAACTCTTTTTCCTACTTTGAGATGATTTAATATGATCTTAAATATCCTTTAACTTTCTTTTCTTATCTTCAACATGTTATGGGCCTATGAGTTTTCTTTCACAAAATTAATCCCAACAAGTTTGAGTATGACATATCTTTCTATATAATGCTTCATATATCACCATTTGAATACATGGATGGAAACTATTATTATAGTGAAAATCTACCAAAGGTATGTAGTCATCCCATATACCTTGAAAATCAAGTGAGGATGACCTAAACATGTATTCCATTTATCTAATTGTTGTTCCAAACTTTTCCTCAGTTTGAGTATGGTAGGAAGTACTCAAATAAAGCTCAGTATCAAGAGAATTCTGAAGACTCTTCTAAGATTTAGAGGTAAAGTAGGGATCTTGATCAGAAACAATTGAATTGGTTCACTAAGAAGTCTTATTTTCAAAACACTTTTAAGGGGGAGTGAAAACCCTACAGAAAAATAGATTAAGCATCAAAGGTTACAGTTGACTTATTAAACATAAGTATAAGATGATTAGTATCTCCTTCCCTAAACAGTTTCCAGGTTAGGTAATTTACCTGGAAGTCTGGATATTCTCCTATGTTATCTTCATAGTGCCTTTCTAGATGCTCCCAAGCTTTCATGTATTCTTCTTTACTGATCTTCCTCTTATTGAAGCCTCTAATCAGTATGTGATCTTGCTTGTCAATCCATTTAGCTTGCTCCCTAGTAACGACCACTTGGATCTGTCTTCCCATCATCTCATCAATTTCTTCCCTTGCTGCCTTGATCACTAGGATATCCTCCTTCATTTCTTCACCATAGTGCATGAGGAGTTCCAACTTAGTATCCAAATCTGCATCCTTCATGCCCTGCAAGCCGTCAGGGGTTCCTGCTACACATTGTTGTCCGGAGGAAATAGCATCCTCCGTTTCAATCATTTCCTCAGAAGAGGTTGAATTAATTATTAAGGATACTGCCTCACAGATTTCACTTTTTTGGAAAACCAAACATCTGGACACATAATCAGTAATTTCCCACTTCATGTTATCAAAAACAATTCTCCTTAAAGTCCATATACATCATTTTACTACCATGGTGTATAGAAAAATTTGAGCTATGGTCATCGTCTAACAAGTACCTTGTTGGATTAGGTATACATAGATCACATGTTGTATTTCCAAATTTTATAACACCAACTTCACTAAAAAATTATTCTAATTTTACATCATTCACATCTTTTAGTTTCTTATGAAATTCCTCATCCTTTGATTGAGACATATTTATCCACCCTAATATAGATTTTTGTAATCATTTGAAAAATTATTGATGTATCCCCTTCCTTAAAAATTATAATTTCCATATTTTCTAGATCAATGAACATAATATCCTTCTAAATCCTCACTTGGGTTAGAAATACACAATAATTTATACTCAATGCATCTTCTACCTTATTTTCATTCCATGGGTGGTAGTGTATTGAGAAATCACAATACTCGAGCAACTCTTGGCATCGTGATTATATAATGTTGAGATATTTCATAGAAAATATGTATTCTAGACTCTTATGATCCCTTTATATTTCACATATTTCCTCATAGAGATAATTTATTCATATTTTCAAAGGGAATATTATAGCTTCTAACTCAAGATCATGGGTTTTATAGTTCTATTAATGAGTCATAAATTAACTAGACGAATAATAAATAACATTATCATATTTTATTAGAACACAACCAAGTTACTTCTTCGATGCATCACCATATAAGATAAACCCATAACTCCCAGATGGTAGAGTCGAAATCATAGAATTGAATAATCTTCTCTTTATTTTATCAAATAATTATTCATACTCTTTTATCCAGAAAAACATGACCCCTTTACATGTAATCTGGGTTAAAAGGACATCTAATAAGGAAAACTTCTGAGAGAATCTCTGATAGTGACATTCCAAACCAATAAAACAACATACCTTAGAAATGTTTGTTAGTATTGGTCATTCTATGACTGCATTTTTCTTTATAGGATAAACTGATATTCCATACTTAGAGATAATATGTCCAATAAAAGAAACTTCTTGAATCTAGAAATAAAACTTCATAAATTTCCCATATAACACTTCCCTTCAAAGAGTGTTAAGAATAATTTGAAAGGGATTATCAATGTTCTCATTCCTTTTAAAATAAACCATAATTCCATGAATGAATACCATAGAAAATCATAAAGATATTCCATGAATAATCTGTTAATTATGTCCGTAAAAACATAGTTTGTAGTAGTCAATCCAAATAGCCATATGGTAAACTCAAAATATCCATACCACATCCAAAAGGATATCTTTAGAATTTATTCCTTTTCACTTGTAATTTGTGATACTGAGAACAAATATCAATTTTTGAAAAATATTGGGCTTTATGAAGTTGATCATATAATTCATCAATTCAAGGTAGATTATACTTTTTATTTATTATTATATCATTGATTTCCTTATAACGAAATCACAATATCATGGATCCATCTTTCTTCTTAACAAAGTGGGTTGGGGATCCCCATGGTGAAACACTAGGGTGAATGAATCTCCTATTACCCAAATAATCAAGTTTTTTCTTCAAATCCACTAATTCAACCTTGAACATTCAATAGGGGTCTCTGATATTGTCCTTGAATCAGGGATTAAATCAATGAAAAATTAAACTTCATGCTCTGGGTGATGTCTAGGTAATTCCTCGAGAAATATATCAATGTATTCTTGTATAATAGGAGAATACTAAATTTTAGTATTACATTCTTCCTCAATATGTATTTTTTCCCTTTTTAGAATATAATTTCATTCAGTAGAACTACTGGGGGTGGATCTTGATAAGAATCATGTGAGGAATCTTCTCCTCCAAAGATATGGGATCCTACATCTTCCTCACAAATAATAATTTCATTTTTCTTGAAATATATTTTTGCATTATATTTTTAGATAAAATCCATAATGAGGAATATTTTAAAGTCAACTATAGGTATAATAATACGATTAGAAAGTAAAGCATATTTATTTGTCATAATGGGGACTGAAATACACATTATTTCTAACAATGATACTTCATTATAATTTTTGATAGGAAACTCCACTATTAATTGAAAATGAAAATGTCTAAATTTATTATAAAATTGGGTAGTTATAAAAGAGTTTGATGATCTAGAATTAAATAAGGAATTGGATAAATTTGAAGAAAGTATTAATATACTTACCACCACAACATTAGGTACTTCTACCTCTACTGTTGTGATCGAATAATCTTGGTCATCTACCCTTAGACTCTACTGCGGTAGATTCCATTGACGCATGGGGGATTAAATTTCATAGTTACTTATCTCCATAAAGTTGAAACACTAGAAAATATTATTTTCCTTTTTCCCTTAATACTCATGAGCCTGGTCTCCCCTATCCCTGCACTTATAAAAAACTCAAAGTCCCATTAAACATTTCTCAAGGTGTTTTTTCCAGAGTCATCACTATATGTAAAAGGTTGAGTTTTGTTATTATTATTGGATGAATTTCCTATTTCATGATTCTTAAATGGACTCTTATTCTATTAGTTTCCATTAAATATATTGATTTTATAAAATTACATCTCTGTTTTTATGGAACATAAAACTATTTCTTCATATGATGAAAAAGTAAGAGAAACCAATTCCCATCAGAGATTTGGATTAATTACTTCAAATAATTTGTCCATATGAAACTCCATGTTGTGTATATAATCCATATAATACCTAGATAACCTTGTAAATATAGCATCATAATCTGCAAAAATCTATTCCTCCTTTTTCTTTAAGATAAGTAACTTTTTCTTCATCTAATTTTTTTGATCATGAAGGAAGTATTTATTGAAGAATGCCTTCTTAAAGGTTCTATATTCCGTTACTTATATTTTTTCTTCCTCCCTAGTATTTCGAATCAAGGTCCGCCATTGATCAGAATAGACTTTTAGAAAATAGACTGAATTTGTAACATTCTCCATTTCACGGCATCCCAAGGCTGCAAATATCTTCTTTAGAGACTTAATCCATTACTCAGCTACAATATTATTAGTATTCCTACTGAATGATGGGGGATCCCGTCATAAAATGTGATCCAACTTAGGATCTTCTCTCATTGGAATAATTTTCTCTATTTAGGAAAGGTTATTTTTCACAACCCGATTAAGTTTTCCTAATATAGCCATAATTCGATTTGTTCTAATACCAGATGTATTTGATTAATCAGGATGGAAATATCAAAATTTTCCATGAGTATTAATACCATTTTTCTTTACATGAACCATTTCTACAGAATGGGATATACTGGATTATCTTATAACATTATAAATATTTTATAATTCTAAATATTTATAAACACATAACATAAATTGAAAATTTTACGAATAGACAATCTTGTAATCATAAATAGGGTTTCTATGGGGATATAATTACATTTAAATCCTTTATAATGGTTTGTAAATAAAATGGGAATTATCCTAAATGTATCCCTCAGGAGTTTCAAACTAGTTGTGTAGTAAGGACCATTATCGTGTAGCAGGTTACGCTGAGTCAGGCCTGACACGCCTTGTTAGAGTAGTTACTCATAGGTATATTTGTTCCCAAACCACATCCAATTGTAGTATCAAAACATGAATGTATTTCTAGGAATACCCACATAATCATTACCTTACCGAAATTATTGGATGTTATTTTATACTTATCCCCAAATTTTATATTAGGGTTATGATACATAATCTATGTTTTCAAAATATATATTTGAATGTTGCTACCAAAATTCCATTGATACAATCGAAAACACCCCGACCCCAGAAGCCTGGAGCTTGTGCATTATTTTATTATTTTGGAATGACTAAATATAATCAAATCCAGAAGGACCGATTAATTTAGTAGTTTTGGAAAGCAAGATTACATACATGATACCCATTATACATTGGAAAATAGAAAATAAAAAGGCAATACTATCAATCCACACCTTCTCCACGATAAGGGAAGTGGAAGATAAGTGGCATGCCCTTATCCAAGATGAAAGATAGATAATGACCACTAATTCCCACCTTCAATAGGTCCTGGGGTGGTGACTAGCACAAAGGGTATAGAATATCACACAAAATGGAAGGCATTAACCATTTCATAGAACAATATCGGAAGATAAGATGGTAAATCATAAGAAACTCTATATACTAAAAGTGAAAGTAAAGAAAAAATCCATTCCCACATGATTGTTCAAAAGTAAGGATGATAAAAAGTACAAAAAAACTCAAAAGTAAAAAACCAAAACAATAAAAACTATGAAGAAACATCAATTATCCCGACACCTGAGCTAGTAAAGTCTAGCAAGATCCTCAAAGTCCTCTTAGAAACCTAAAAATAGTTTTTAAGTCGTATGGTGATTATACAAGTATAACCTTTAGGAAAACAAAATATACTCATGCACAAGTGGGGGAAAAACTAATGCCCATATGAGAGAAAATCGTAACCTCAGAGAACCTACCAAGGAGTACTAACCAGCCCAGCCTCACCAAGGCATATTCACAAAATAGCACATGTCATGTAAAGTAGTAGTATAAGCACATCAATATTTGGGTACCCCACACCACATTCCCAATGGTTAACTACTCATTCCCAATAGATTATGCCTTGATTCTATCACTCTTCCCATACATAGGACCACTGCCATAACCTTCCCACACACACCTAGGCCTCAAACCACACAGAAAACCTGGCCACAGACAGCAGGTCCACAACAACCATGCCTCTCACCCAAAGACACCTAGCCCTCATCCCAAAGACACTAGGGAAAACAAATCTTACCCATAAAAACTTTACCCACTCTTTAACAAAAACCCTACCTGAAGGATATCAGTCAATGGTATGCCACAGTCCATTATATCCTACAGAGATACGCTTGAGTGGTAATAACCAAAAAGATGGTGTGAGGAAGAATTTCAGTAACAAGACATCCATCCTCCCACCAGGATGTTAGGAAATACACCCTCCCCCATAAAATGGGGGTGTTTATAACATGGTTCTCAATAAGGGTGGGGTGCATTTAGAAATCAAAAGGAACTAAAATTTATACATATAAGTAATCAAACACTCATCCCAAACTATGTGTCCCCAAAACAACCAACCAGACCACCATAACCACCTTTGATGCTACCACTATTTGAAAAATCATACAAAAAGGAACTTCCAAAGAATAACTGAACCCCATTTTCATTTAACCACTTCCCATTTATTAATTTATGGGTTCACTTTAATTAATTCCATTACTACATGGGTAAACTGTCAAACACAACATCTACAACCATCCTAGAAGGTGAAAATCCTGATTATCCAAACACACAACAACCAGCCTATAGTCCCACTACACACCCCCCATTCTTCCTAGACAACTGTTAAACCATTTCAAACAATAATTAATTAAAGTTATACCACAAAATCCTTCTCCCCCAACCCAGTCCTATATCCCCATTACCCAAACATTTCCCACATGCACTCCCTCTGCTTAACAAGTTCATAACCACACCATAGTCTCACTTGCCAATGTCACTACATGGCCATAAAATAGGAAAAGGATGTCCCACTACTTAGATGTCCATTAATTCCACAATAAATCAGTCTCTCAAACTAGGATTCCAAAATGTACCTTATACCACCCCATACACAAATACCATGACAACCACCACTAAAACCGCAACCCCACTACATAGACATGCCCAACCAACTCTTAGAACCAACTAAAAAACCTGAAACCACACCATCAATACAAACATAGTTAGGTTTAGTAAGAGTGGTTCTTTAATTACACCTTAAAAAATTACTAGGGTGATCACACAACAAGAATGATCCAAGGGAATCCACTTCAATTAGACAAGTATTTGTGATTAAGAAGATTTCATATTACAACCATTTATCATTCATCACATCAAAAATAGGAAATCACCAGTGGTTAGTCAAAGACCACCAACATCCCCAATTTTCAGAAGGCATACAACCACAACAATCATAAGTAAATAAAGGAAAAAAAATAAAATAGGTGAACAAACATAAAACCACTCCCAAAACCATTATTTTATTGACACATGTTATCTATTTATCATATTCCCTTCTTATTTATTTATCATTTTATGAAAATTATTCACCTGTTCTTAACAATGAATCATTAGTACACCCACCTGACATGAAGAAAAATTAAAGAGAGGCAAAAGAAATCCTTACTTGAAATAAAAGGTGACCAAAACTCCTCCTTGTTCCAAGAACAGGGGATGGTGTGAGTAGTAGGAAAGAACTACAAGAAAATTGAGAAGGAGGGGGATCTAGCATAAGAACATGACTTCTAAAAAGTGGAAGACTTTAGGTGCATCAAGAGGGAATTAAAAAAACACTGGGATAGGAAGATCCAAGATTTGAAGAGCCAGATCATATTTTAATGGAAGAACAGTTTCAAAATCCATAAATCATGGGATCCTGGTCTAGATTATGCGGTTTTAAAATATTAATGTCCCATGAGCATTAGAATATTAAATATACACTTAATATCCTTTAAAACACCCATAAAATGTCCAAAAAGGATTTAAAATCAGTTTATTTCAGAGAAGACATAAAAGGGAAGAAACGGGAAAACTGGGAAAAATGAAAAAACATGAAATGAGTCACCTATGTTGAGCCACCGATAGGTGAGCTACCGACATCACCTACCGATGCTGATCTATTGACGTAATGACCAACTGATTCCTTGACCTACTGATGCCCTGACCTACAGATGCTCGGACCTACCGATGCCTCGACCTACCAACACCTCGACCTACTGAAGCCCGGACCTACCAATGCCTCAACCTACTGACGCACTAACCTACTGATGCCCTATCCTACTAATACTGATTCCCCTGACTCTCCAATGCATTGACATGCTGACACACTAACATGCCGACCCCATCATGTGAAACTATATTTTTGGATAACTCTCAGAATGAGTCACCAAAAGTCCCCAAAACACCCCAAACACTGGTTTTTCACAAATTAATGGCCTAGGAAAATCCATGTTATTACATCAAATACCTCTAAAACTATTCTCATATCTAGGAATTCAAAGCTACACCTGAAGGTGGAGGGGTCCGAACAATAACCTATAAAAATCCCTCTTAAGGATAAACAACTTTGTGTTGTTCGAAAAACTAAAGTGAAACCCCGACATCCAAGAAAACCTTCTTGACATAAATCTCCTAAAAAAATGTACAAAAACTAAGGCCCATCTACCACAACCCTTCATATAATCACCAAAGGTCAAACTATTTGGACACATGGATTAGGGAGCTCTTTCCTCCATATCAAGATACTATCAGCTTTGTGTAGAACTGACTATATTACATGGTTTCAATCGCATCTGAATTAATGTGTATTGCTTAGGGATATCATCCTCCACTCCCCAAAGTTATTACATTTTACAAACTTTTAGATAATTGGAAAAAATATCTCATTTGATGATGAACAAGGTCAATAATTATATCATAATCCATACACAAAGAAAAAATACATGAGAAAAAATCAAAATAGATCTAGGTACTTGGCACACATTTATTCCTATTTCTCCCACATTCTCTCCTTGAGGCTACCATGCCTCCACAATACACAAACCAAAGGAATTCTCCATCCATGAATCACCTCTTCATGATGGTCCTAGATCTCTACCGGACACTCTACAAACATCACTTCGTTCTCGGTATCGAACTCTCCCCAATCAATAAAATGAGATTCATCATGTAGATTTTGAAGAATCTAAGAGACATGAAAGATGTTGTGGATCATCTCCAACCATTGTGGAAACACCAACTGATATGCCACCCTACCAGCTCATCCCAACACCTTGAAAGGTCTGATGAACCTGAAAGAGGGCTTTCTCCCCTTACCAAACCTTCGAATCCCACACTGAGGGGAAACCATTAAGAACACATGGTCCCGAAAATAGAACTCCAAAGGCCTCCTACTATGATTTTCATATGACTTATATCAGTCCTGGTCCACCTTCATCCTCTCACAAACAAGCTGAACCTTGCTCATCGTGCTCTGCAATATCTCTGGGCCAAGAACACCTACCTCCCAAACCTCTATCCAGCACAAGGGTGAGATAAATGAACTTCCATACAAGTCCTCAAATGTTTCCATACCAATGGTAGAGTGATATATATTATTTTAATAAAACTATAATAGAGCCATGTGTCGTACCCAAAATCCTATGAAGTCCATAACACAAGACCGCAACATGTCCTCCAATGTCTAGATGGTTCTCTTTGTCAGTACATCTGTTTGAGGGTGGAAAGCAGTGATGAGGTGCAACTTAGTGCCAAGAGAATGCTACAATACCCTCTAGACTTGGGATGTAGACTTTGTATCCCAATCTGAGACAATGGATCTTGGAACTCCATGCAACCGCACCACCTCTTCCACATACCATCATTCCAAGGCATCCAATACACTCGACTCCAGGATCACGAGGAAGTGGGTCAACATTGTCAACCGATCCACTACTACCCAAAGAGTATCAATCCTACCTAACTCATAGGCAATCCTATGAAGAAATAGATCAATATTTCATCCCACTTCTGCTCCGGAACATCTAAGGGTTGAAATAGACCTCCAGGGACATGGTTCTCATCCTTCACCTGTTAACACACTAGGAACCTTGCAACAAGCTCTACCACTACCCAATTCACCCCAGGACACCAAAAAAGGTTCCCTCAAGCCTCAATGCCTATTAGATACTCCTAGATGTACTAATAGGGGTGATCTATAGAACTCACAGAGAAATACATTTCACTTTATCACTAGGACAAACAGTTTACCACAGAACAACATCTGATTCTAACTATCCTCTGACCATCCCTCCGTAGCATCACCCTAGGCAGCACTATCACACATCACATCAGTCTCTAATTATACCCACTAAGACTAAATAACCTTAAATACTAATGAAGGTTGTACATTCATCATAAATAGATATCCTCCACCACCATCCACTCTCAGATCCAGGCACAAACCGGCCAACTCCTCCATCACCTTCCAAGAATCCATTGATTCTAGAACTACCTCCTTCTACAACTTCTTGCTTAAGGAATTGGCCACCACATTCCCTATTCCTAGGGTTTAAGGGATCTTAAAGTAGTAGTCCAATAGAATGTCCATCCACCTTCACTGCCACATGTTCAGGTATCCATGGGAGAAGATATAACTCAAACTCTTGTGATCCATAAAGAACAAAAAGCGCCCCCTGATGAGGTAATATCACCCCAAATTTTGCATGAACAAGATCACATAAAGATCTAGATCATGGAAGGAATAGTTAAATTTGGGAAAATTTAACTACCTAGACCCATAAGATATTACTCCCCACTGGTGCATCAACCCACATCCCAAGCCTAGGGTGGAAGAATCACAAAACACCTCGAACATCACCCCATCATCCAACAACCTAAGCACTAAGGCATTTTCCAGCTTCCCCTTCAGGGAGAGGAAAGCTTCCTAACATTCCTAACTCTATATGAAGGGCTAGAGTTTTCTAGTCAAAGTTGACAATGGAGATACAACTCTAGAGAATTTGGGTACAAAGTTCCGAGAATAGAGTACTAGACTAAGGAAGATACAAACCTCTGCCACATTCTTGGGTGATATCCAAGAAAAAACTATTTCAATATTTCATGGATCCACTTATATCCCCTCTTGAGACACCACGTGTCCAAAGTGCAACTCTCACATCCAAAACATGCACATCGAAAACTTCCCATAGAGCTGGTGGTGTTGGAGGACCTCCAAGATAGTCCTCGTATGTTTGGAATGCTCCTCCTCTGACCATGAGTAGATTAGGATGTCGTCAATGAACATGATGATGAACCGGTCTATGAACATGTGGAAGAGAGAGTTCATGGGCCCCAAGAACATAGTTGGTGAATTCATAACACTAAAGGGTATGAAAATGAACTCGTTGTACAGATACCTTCTACTGAAAGTAGTCTTCATGATTTCACCCTATTTCACTATCAACTGGTGATATCCTGACCATAGATCGATCATTGAGAACCAACCTGCTCACTTTAACTGGTCAAAAAGATCTTTTATCCTCATAAGGGGGTAATAGTTCTTGAACATTACCTGATTCATTCTCCTATAGTATATGAATAATCTTAAACCATTGTCAGGAGTCTTTGCGAACAAGACTGGGGAACCCCACAATGACACACTCAGCCAGAAAAAACCCTTCATCATCAGGTCGTCAACCTTAATCTGCAACTCCCATAGCTCAAAATATTCCATATAATAGGGATCCATCAAAATCTTACGGGCACTGGGTTGCAAATCTATTCCAAACTCAAAATCACATCGAGGGATTAGAGACACAACCTCCTCTCAGAAGACATCTAGGAACTCTATGAAAACCCCCGAAACCTCCCCCATCTATGTGTCCGCTGATTCCAATGACAGCCCGACTAACAAGGAGAGAAGAGGCTCCATGCAATGACTACCAACCTTACAACTCTTCTTGCCAATGAGCACTACGAGCTGACCGTCCATATCTAAGAACATGAATCTTAACCGGAAGTAGTCGACAACAACATGAAAAAAACAACCCGTTGTTTCCTATAATGAAATCATATGTCTACATCCATAGTATAAAGAGATCCCCACTGTACTGATGCAGCCCCAAACATCAGTCTACATCCCTGAAAAACAACACGAAAACAAGTCCGACCTCCAACTGGTGTACTCAACACCATGGGGAAAAAGTCACTCTACATATAGACCGAGATAATGGGAAATAATTTGTGAAAAAAAGGAGTGTGAAGCTCTTAAATCAATCAAAACACACACAAGAGTACTAAACAGACTGATCGTACCTCAGAAAACCATTGGCCCTGCTGAGATGGCTACCTCGGTGGCATGAAACAACTCCCGCCCAACTCATATACCCCTATATTGTCGAACTCCTCCCCGACCACACTATTATTGAGGTCCCTAAGGAGCACCCTGAGGTCGGCCTACCCCAACACCATCTACCCTTGGTGGAACTGGATCCCATTTCCCTTGATGCTGGAAGGGTCTGACTAGAAACTACTACTGATGAGGTGGGTGCTAAACCTTGTCGTCCCCACCGTATTGTGCTCAAACTAGGCACTGGTTTTGAAGATTTCAATGGTCTCCACATAAAAAGAACCTCGGTCCTGGTACCATGGGGAAAGGGAAAGGACCAAGAGATCAGAACTGGAATTGTTGAGGCTTACTTCCCATTGACTGAAACCTAGAAGGCCATGATGCTGGAGAACTACTAATGACTACCTTCCCCCTCGATGAAATCATTTGGCTCCCATATTACAGAACACGTCCCTATGAGTTCATCCTCTCTACTACTTTGGTATTCTTCTTGAGTTCTATATATGTAGGTAGGGTAAAGGGAGTGACGACATACTGAAGAGAAGGTAGGAGTCCCTCCTCTATGTATCTTGTCTAAGACTCCTCATCTAGAAAGAGATATGAATAAAAACATAGAAGATATTTTAATTTGATCCAAAATTCCCTCATGAACATACTCCCCTGCTAGAGGGAGAGTAGATCCTATCTCTTATTGGCCTTCATCATTGAGGAATGCAACTCTACTCGAAACTCCTTCTCGAAGTCAGCCCACAAAACATTAACCTCCTTCCACTCTCCAAGGTAGAGAATCCACCACTGACACGTTGTTCCCCTCATTTGGATGACAGAAAACGGAACCCAGTACTCCCTTAGATCTCGGATCATGGTAAAGGTGATTTCTAGCTCCTCAAGCCAACCCTCCATCTCTGAGTCTAAAAAATGCCTTATGAATTTCCCAGGGTATACCACTGGAAGGCATGAAGGGTCCTTTTCCCCAAGCCATCTTCCTCCTCTCGATTGACCCTCCACTGATAAACACGGTCAGCCTGATAGGATTCAACTACATGTATAACACATGGGAGACATCTGGGAACCACAACTAAAAAGGGTAAACAAGGAACTCATATTTTCAGGTAGTATAGAAATTTTATTTTAAATTTATTTAAACTCTTCATTTATTTTAAATTCTAAAAATATCCAAGACACAAAAGAACACAATAAATTATGATTAATTAAACTTTCATGGGGTCTCTAGCCTAAAATCACTATAGCCGCATTTGGTCATTCAGTATGTCCAGAGTCCTTACATCAGATCACGTGGGGCCCTAAAATCCTGTGTCCTTGCCTGTCTTCCCTGGGCTATTTCACTCACTAAGATTTCCTAACACTATTTCCCTACCATCCCATGAAATACTCAATATGCCAAACTCTGAACCCCATCCTATCCCCCAACCTTATCTCTGATACAATTCTGTCAAGATCCTCCTTCTTGAAGATGAGGGAAGTGGCATCGATGTTTCATTCCAGTCTTTCTTCAAGATGAAGGAATGATAATGACCCCTGAGTCCGGCCTTAAAAAGGTATCGGAGTGGAGAATAGCACCGAGGGTATAGAATTTCTCACAAAATGGAAGGTATTACACTTTTCATGGAACAATATTGGGGGATAAGAGGGTAAATCCCATGCAACACCAAATACTAAAAGTAAAAGTAAATCCAAAATCTATTCCCATATGCATGATCAAAAGCAAGGCTGATATAAAGTACAAAAAAACTCCAAATTAAAGTACCAAAATACTAGAAACTAATCAGAAATATCATATATCCTAATGCTTGAAGTAGTAAAGTCTAGTACGGTCCTCAAAGTCATCTTGGAAACCTAAAAAGAGTTTCACAGATGTAGGGTGAGTATACTAGTATACATAGTGGGAAAACTAAAGCTACTCAAGCACAAGTGGGGGAACATACTAATTTCACTATGAGAGAACAATGGGACCTCAAATCCCATACCAAGGAATACTTACCATCCTAGCATCGTGAAGGAACACTCACCAAATCAATATTTGGGTACCCCACACCACTTTCCCACTGGTTAACTGCTCATTCCCAATGGATATCGTCTTGATCCTACCACTCTTTCCATATTAATTCCCACTGAAACAACATGCACACACACACACACCTAGGACTCAAACCACATACAAAACCCACCCACAGAAACTTGGGTCACAATAACCATGCCTCTCGCCTGAAGACACCTAGACCTCAGCCCGAAGACACTTGGGAAAACAAACCTGGACCGCAAAAACCTGATCACCTTATCCAAAAAAACCCTTCCCAAAGGATGAGAGACTACGGTAAGCCTCAATCCATTACAACCTGCCTGGATATGCTCAAGCGGTAATAACCCAGAAGAGGGTGCGAGGAAGAAAGTCATTGACTAGTCGTCCATCCTCCTACTGGGATATTAGGAAAGACGGTGTCCCCCATGAAATGGTGGTGTTCAACACTTGGTGGTCAAAAAAGGGTGTGGTGCATAAAGAAATAACAAGGAACTAAAATTTATATATATAAGTAATCAACCCTCATCCCAACCTATGGGTCCCCAAAACAGCTAACTAGTCCACCAGAACCACATTTGTTGCTACGCCTATATGCACAGTCACACAAACAGCCACTGCCAGAGCATTACACAATCATTTTTTTGTTTAACAAATTTCCATTTATTAAATTCGGGGGTCACTAAAATTCATTATAGCACTATATTGGTAAACTACCAAGAACAACATCTGAATCCATCTCAGAAGGCAAAGAGCCTGATTAATTAACACACAGAAACCAACCTACAGTCCCACTACACTACCCCTATTCTTCCTAGACACTCATTCTACCATTTTCAACAATCATTTATCAATGTTATACCGCACAATCCTTCTCTCACAACCATGTACTATATCCTTACTACCAAAACAATTCCCAAGTGCATTACCACTACATAACATGATTATAACCACACTGCAGTCCCACTGCCTGACGTCACTCCATGACCACAACACAAGAAAAGGTAGTCCCACTTACTACAATTTCATCCATTCCACAATCAATCAGTCTCTAAAAATATAATTCTAACACATCCCCTGTACCACCCCATACACAAAACCCATGACAACCACCACTAAAACATTGTCCCCTATACATAGACACACCCTACCAACACACAAAATCAGCTAAACACACACACAACTACACCATCAATCCCAGCATATTCAAGATTATTAAGATGGGTTCTTTAATTACATGTTAAAAAATAACTATGGTGATCACACAATAGGCTTGATCATGGGGAATCCATTTCAATTATCCACGTATAGTTGAATAAGTAGATTTCATATTACATCCATTTATCAATCATCATGACAAAAACAAGACATCACTAGTGTGCAAGAAAAGACCACCAATGACCATGATTTTCAAAATCCATAAAACCAAAAAAATCATAAAAAATCAATGACGAAAAGTAAAAATGGTGATCAAACATCAAACCACTCCCAGTCCATTATTTTATTGACTCGTGTTATCTTTTGATCATAATACTTTCTTAATTTTTTCTCCTTTTAATAATTATATTCATACATTACTCACAAGGAATTGTTAGTACACCAAACCCACATGATTCAAAATTAATTATAGGAAGAAGAAATTCATACTTGAAACAACAGGTGACTAAAACACCTCTTTGTGCCAAGAACATGGTATCATGTGAGTAGCATGAAAGAAACAAAAGAAAAATAAGGAGGGGGATATTGAAAATGTTCACAACTCCTCTAGAGAGGAATACTTCAGGAGCACCAAAAGGTAATGAAAAACAAACTAGGAAGTGAAGATCTCATCTTTTAAGAGACAGATCCTGTTTTAAAGGAAGAATAGTTACCAAAGCCATAAATCATGGGATTGTGGTCACGATTACACGATTTGAATATATCAAAGTCCCCAGAGTGCTAGGATAATAAATATATACTTAATATACTTTAAAATTCCCATAAAATGCCCAAACAAGGATATAAACTTGGTTTTTATCAAACAAGACGTAAGAGGGGTGAAACGAGAAAACTGGGAAAAACAGGAAATACTAGAAATGGGTCACTGATGGGTGAGTCACTAACAGGTGAGAAACTGACGCAACCTACAAACACTGAGATACAAACATAATGACCTAATGATGCCTCTACATACTGATGGACTGAGCTACTGGTGAATGGAACTACAGATTCCTAAACCTACCGTCATCTTGAACTACCGATTCCCTGACCTACTTACACCCCAACCTACCGATGCCTTGCCCTACTGAAACCCTAACCAACATAGGCCTCAACCCACTGATTTCAACACCCCTGACTCACCGTTGAACTAACATACCGACACACTGACATGATGAAAATTCCATTCTAAATTGTTTTTTGGGCTAACTCTCAGATTGAGTCACCGACAGTTCCCAGAACACCCCAAACACTGGTTTTTTTACAAAGGTATGGACTTGTGAAATTTGGGTAATTATATAAGACACCTCTCTAAATATTCTCTTCCCCTAGAATTCAAAAATAAACTGGAAGGAAGAGGGGTATGAAAAATGAACCTGGAAGATACCTCTAAAGGATAAACCACCTTGTATTGTTCCAAAAGTGGAGTGAAACCATGACATCCATGAACACCTTCTTAACATCCATATCCTAAAAAAATATAAAAACACTAAGTCCCATTTACCCCAACCAACCATACAAACACCATAGGTCACACCATCCAAATACATGAATTAGGGAGCTCCTTCCACCAAGTAAATATACTATCTTATTTTGGTCCACACTGACTCACACCCACGGGTTCAATCGCATTCACATTAATCCGTCTTAAATAGGGATTTGGTCCTCCCCTCCCCAAATTCAGAAATTTTCACACACATTCAGAGAACATAGAAAAATTATCTCATTTGATCATGAACAAGGTCAATAATTACATCATAAGTTAGACACAATGAAGAAAATAAAAGAGTAAAACTCATAATAGATCTGGGTACTAGGCACAAATTTTTACATCTCTCTCCCAAGCGATCTCCTTGAGGCCACCATGCCTCCAAAACACACTAACCAAAGGATTGGTCTGTTCACAAAGAACCATCTCACAATGGTCCTGAATCTATATTGGCGATTCCACAAACGTGGAACCATCCCCGATATCCAACTCTCTCCAGTGAATGAAACGTGAGTCATCATGTATATATTGAAGAAGTTGACATATGTGAAAGACATTTTGGATCCTCTCCAATTGCGGTGGCAATGCCAGCTAATATTCCCCCTACCAACTTTTCCCAACACCATAAAAGGTTTATTGAAAATGGGAGGAGATTTATCCCCTTACCGAACCCTTACAGCCCACGCAGAGGGGAAACCTATATGAAAATGTGGTCCCCAACCTTGAACTACAAGTTCATCCTCCTATGATTGACATACAGCTTCTATCGGTCTTGATCCGCTTTCATCCTCTCATTCACAAGCTGAACCTTCACCATTGTGCTCTGCACTATCTTTATGCCAAGAACACATGCGTCCCCAACCTCTATCCAGAACATGGGTGAGAGATGCAACCTTATGTACATGTCCTCAACTGGTGTCATACCAATGATATAGTGATATATTTTAGTGTAAACAAAACTCTAACAAAGGAACATGTCATACCCACGATCATTCGATGTCCAGAACACAGTCTCGCAACATGTACTCCAACGTCTGGATGGTCCTCTCTGTCTGTCAATCCATCTAAGGGTGGAAAATAGTGATGAAATGCAACTGAGTTCCAAATGCATGCTTCAATACACTCCAGACTCTTGATGTAAAACATGTATCCCGATATGATACAATGGATATTGGAACTCCAGGGATCTTTACCGCCTCATCCACATACCTTCTTTCCAAGGCATCAAATGCGCTCGACTCCTTGATCACCAGGAAGTGAGCTGACTTTTTCAACCAGTCCACTAATACACAAATAGGATCAAATCCTCCCTAAGTTCAGGGTAATACTATGATGAAATCCATTAATATTTCATCCCACTTACACTCAATATCATCTAAGTTCTACAACAAAACTCCATGAACATGGTGCTCAACCTTCACCTACTGACACAATATACACCATTCCACAAAATTGGAAACTACCCTCTTCACCCTAGGCCACCAAAACTATTCCCTCAAGCCACAATACATCATAGCGACACCTAGATATACTTCCTGGTGTGAGCTTTGTAACTCACGGAGAACCCCCACCCACATTATGACGGGGGAAAATAGATTCCCATGAAACAACATCTGATACTGACTATCCTTTGACCATCCCTCTAGAGCATCACCCTAGATAGTGTGATCACACGTTACTTTAGTATTTGAGTTTCCCAACTAAGAATCCTCCACCTTCTGTACCAAGGAAGACTATACTATCATCCAAAATAGATAGCCTCTACGACCATCCACTCTCGTATCCAAACACAAAGCTACCAAATCCTCCATCACCTTCCAAGCATCCACGGATTCTCGAAATACCTCCCTCTAAAACTTCCTACTTTAGGCATCAGCAACCATGTTTCATTTTCCTTAGGTGTAAGAGATATCGAAGTCGTATTCCTAAAGAAAATCCATCCACCTTCACTTTTTCAAGTTCCAGTCCTACTAGGAGAAGATATACCTCAAACTATTGTGATCTGTGAAGACCATAAAGTTCTCCATAATAAGGTAATGACACCACATATTTAGGAAAAACACAACTGCAGTAAGCACCCAAGAATGGGTGACTGAGTTACTTTTTTGAAGATGTAACCGACTAGACCCATAAGAGATTACTCCCCGCTATTGCATCAACACACATCCCAAGCCTAGGCCGAAAGCGTCCCAAAACACCTCAAACATCAACCCTTACTCCGAAAACCTAATCAATGGGGAAATGACCAACTTCCCCTTCAGGGAGTAGAAAGATGCATGACACTACTCACTTTATGAATCTGCAACTTGAGGGAAGTTAGGTATGATACTCTTGTAATATCCTTCCAAAACCAAGAAGCTATGATCCTCTGACACATTCTTTGTTCTTCCCATGAAACAAATTCTTCAACCTTTTATGGGTCCACTACTATCCCTTTTTGAGACAACACATGTCTCAAGTGCACCTCTCGCGTCCAAAACTTGTACCCAGACAACTTCCCATAATGGTGGTGGTTTCGGAGGACCTACAAGATAGTCCTCAGATGATCGGAGTGCTCCTCCCCTGACCTTGAGTAGATCAATATGTCATCGATGAACATGATGAAGAAAAGGTCCTAGAACTTGTGGAAGATAGAGTTCATGATCCCCATGCACATGGCCGGTGAATTCATAACATAGAAGGGCACGACCATGAAATCAAAGTTCCCTTACCTGAACATGAAATTAGCCTGTAATATGTCACCCTTTTTGTCACGACCCGTCCTCGGGGCCCGTGCCGTGACTACCCCAAGCCCGCCTTCCATAGGCCAGGGGCTGGCGACTAGAACCAAGGCGTAAATTCCCGGTAAACAGGGAAGGCATTGCCTTTATAAGTAACAACCACCACAGAGTCAGCAAGCGGAAAGTAACTACAGAGTGCAGAAAAGTAAAGGGGGCCGGAAATACAAGCCAAACTGTAAAGTACAACTGAAAAGTAAAGTACAACAACTGAAGAAAAGACGGCGGCCTCGTGTCGTCCACTGGCAATCCCACCTGAAGGGTGGGTACAGATAGCCTCCAGGCTCCTCGGGTCCCACGTCCGCTCCGAGCACGTCCCGCCCAGTGGTCCACCTCCAGGTACCGTCCTGCTCCACGCCCCAACCGCGATCAGCGCTGTCCGTCGTCTGCATCCAACACAACAAGGTGCGGGCATAGCCCGTGCAGGGGTGAGTATAAGCTACTCAGTAAGGACCCCGAGACCCCCGAAGGTCTCCCGAAATCCACAAAGGATATATCACAAAAGAAAGATGCAATCACGAAGTAACATCTGACTCGACTTAGGTATATGCCCATACATATACATAAGTCCCCAATTCTAGCTCTGCTCACGAGCTCAAGAACAACTCAATCCACAAAGGAAAGCAAGACTCAAATCCACAAGGAGAGTAAACAGTAAATCCACAAAGGATAGTTCAACACAATCCACAAAGGGGAGTAACATAAGATTCAGCTCAACCAGGTATACTTTTTCAGATGACGTCAAAGATGATCACTGATCCATCTAAGTCGTCGGACCCACGAAGGATCGATAGGTACTAACCCCCGCAAAGACCCACGTAGGATCGGGCTCACACAGAACCTGTAGGCAGTGGCTCACACAGAACCGGTAGTAAGGACCCACATAGGATCGGGCTCACACAGAACCTGTAGCACTGATCCACGTAGGATCGCTGAGTGCATTATTCGACGCAGTCCACTGAGGATCTCTGCACAGTCGTCGCCGCAGTCCACGGAGGATCTCTGCTCTGCCGTCGTCGCAGTCCACGGAGGATCTCTGCTCTGCCGTCGTCGCAGTCCACGGAGGATCTCTCCTCTGCCGTCATCGCAGTCCACGGAGGATCTCTGCTCTGTCGTCGAAGTCACAGCCAGCGCTAGGGTTCCCGCACTTAGCGAGCTCGTTTAGGAGGGTCCGCTCCACGAGCCGAGAGGCTGATACATCAACTGACACGTAGTCCGAAGTTGATGTATCCAAAAGTTCCGTATCGACAACAGGATCTCAACGCAACAGACGGCGCGTCAATCGGACTCCCGGTCTGAGAGTTATTGGCATTTTCGTCCCAGGGGCCCGGTTGGTTTTTAGGGAAAAACCAACCCGACCGTACTCCGCCTGCGTCCTATCCTCGGGCGGAGTATGCCAAAAGTTCCGTCTCACTTAGAGGAAACTACCACAGCTGGCGGTACGTCGTTCGGACGTCCGTAGCTCAAGTTATGAGCGTTTCCGCTCCGAGGGCCCGGTTGGTTTCGTGTATGAACCAACCCGGCCGAACACAAAGTCTCCTGAAACCTTGAGTGTAATATACCGAAACGACCGTCTCGATCCAAGGATCGCGTAGCCGCTGACGGTTCGTCAATCGGAGGTCCCAGGCCCAAGATATGGGCGAAAGACCGAAGAGGGCCCGAAACGGGGGTTCTGGGCCCGGGGCGACCCGGCCCGAACCCCCCCTGGGGCGGCCGAACCGGGTCGGCCCGAACCGGGTTGGCCAGACCCGGCGAGGCCGGGTCTGGTCCGGCCAGGGCGCGGCCCGGCCGGCCGGACCGGCCGGCACGGCTTCGGCCGAGCGGCCGAGTGAGCCGCCGCGGGTTTGACCCGCGGCTTTGGAGAAATGCGGCCCGCGTGCTGGGTGTCCGGACCGCGGACGCGGTCCGGCGGTTCGTCTCCGCCGCGGCTCGGCCGCGGCGGACTCCTCCAGCGGCGCGCCGGGCGCCGCCGCCACCTTCCGCGGGCCGCCGGAGTTGCTCCGGTGGCCCGTTTTGCCTCCCGTCTGCGCCGTTGCTCCTCCCGGGGGCCGATCTTTACTGCGGGATCAACGGATCGCCCTTGCCGCACGGTTCGTCGTCGTCCGCCAGATCCGCACAAAAAAGGGAAGATCGGCGGAGGGTTGCCGGGTCTTGTTTGTTAGATCCGCACCCTCCGCGTTAGTCATAAACATCATTAGGAGGAAACGCAAATAATCAACAACAATTTTAAATAAATTAAAATTGTTCGAAGATCAGGTTCTTTACTTTAAAAGAAATAAAATCACGGGAAAGGAAAATATTTCAATCAACCCTTACCTTGTCGTCGTCGTCGGACGAGAGGTCGTCGCGGAATCGCTCGTCGCGGATGAAGGAGATCGTCGCGTCGTCGCGGTATCCGGCATCGCATCGCCAATCTCCGGATCAAGATCAAACGGATTAATTTAAATCCGTTGATATTGAATTATAAAAAAGGGGAGAAATAAACAATTCGTTTCTCACCTTAATTTCCGAACGAGGATCGGCCGCGGAAGAAGAGGCGTCGCCGAAGAACGTCGCGGGTAGAGCTCGTCGACGTCGCAGATCACGGTGTGCGTCATCGAATTCCGGTCGCCGGCGTTCTTCGTGTTCTTCGCGTTCTTCGCGTTCTTCGCGTTCTTCGCGGGGAGGGTGGAGGTTCAGAGGAATTGCACAACGATAGCAATCCTCAAAAATAGACAGGTTTGTCTATTTTATTATTTTTTCAACAAACGCAAACGCGTAAGTAACGACCCATTAAATTCGTTGAATTAATTCAACGAATGAAACAGCCCATTTAATTCACGAAATAAACCGCCCAATTAAATGGTCTGTTATGAAATTAAAGAAAACGCGTCGGTTGACTTTTCAGTTACTTTGACGGGTTTTCGCGGGTGCGTTACTTAGCGAAAGAAACGGCGGGGCTCGTGCGGGCCCCACCTCACAAATATCCTACCAAGGGGGTAGGATATTTCTGGATAGCATCCTATCCAGTTCAACACAGTTCAAGCCGTCTTTAAGTGGCTTCAAGTGGCTTCCAAGCAGCTTAAGTGAAATAAAATAAAGTTTTCGCACAAACTTTATTTTATTTCTGACTTAAAGCCCCAAAATTTAAAAACCACGTCTGAGCAAACGCAAATCCGGAAGAGGCGTTTCTAAGCAAATACCGGCGCTGCAATTTCATCGGTGCCCTCAGAATTCGATTCCGGGCACCGGTTCAAAAGATAGAAAAACCCGCTCGTCCGTTCACTGAACGTACCCGAGCCAAACTTCGGAAATTGATTCCGGGCACACCGGGCCTCGGAATCAGGTGCCGTCTGAAGCTGCGCTCTTGTAAAATTCCAAAGAAAATTAAGAAAAAAATTTCCTTGAAATTTGCGGGTCTTTTCATTACTCCCACCTCAGGGCTTTATGTCCCCGTAAAGATACATCAAAAACTAGGGGAACAAATGGGGGTACTGAGCACGCATTTGAGCCTCCCGCTCCCAAGTGATCTCCTGGAGGTTCCCGTGCTGCCATCTGACGCGCACAAGAGGAATCGACCGCCCACATAGGACCCGCTCCTGTCGATCCTCGATCTCCACTGGGACCTCCGCAAAAGTCGCCCCATCGTCCACGTCCAGCTCCCCAAAGTCGATGATGTGCGTCGGGTCGTGCACGTATCTCCTCAGCTGAGATACGTGGAAGACGTCGTGCACCCGGTGCAACTGAGGTGGTAGAGCCAGGCGATAAGCCACCTCTCCTATCCTGCTGAGGACCTGGAAAGGCCCGATGAAGCGTGGAGACAACTTGCCGCCTCGGCCAAATCTCCGTAAACCACGTCGAGGTGAGACACGCAAAAAGACGTGGTCGCCATCCTCGAACTTCAGTGGCCTCCGCCTCCTGTCAGCATATGACTTTTGCCGGCTCTGAGCTGTCCTCATCCTCTCCTGGATGATCTGGACCTTCTCTGTCATGGCTCAGACCATCTCTGGTCCCACGAGTGCTGACTCCCCAGGGTCTGTCCAGCACAACGGTGATCTGCAGGGTCTGTCGTACAACGCCTCATATGGTGCCATCCCGATGGTGGAGTGGTAGCTGTTGTTGTACGCGAACTCCACCAAGGGTAGGTGGTCCTCCCAGCTGCGACCAAAGTCGAGAACACATGCACGGAGCATGTACTCGAGTGTCTGTATGGTCCTCTCCGTCTGACCATCCGTCTGAGGGTGGAAGGCTGTGCTCAGATGGAGCCGCGTCCCGAACGCCTCCTGCAACCCCTTCCAAAGCCGGGAAGTGAAACGAGCATCTCGATCGGAGACGATAGACGATGGCACACCGTGAAGCCGTACGATCTCCTGGATGTAAAGACGTCCCAAGCTCTCCACTGAGCCCTGCTCTCTGATGGGTAAGAAGTGTGCCGACTTGGTGAGTCGGTCGACAATCACCCAAATGGAGTCGTGACCTCTGGAAGTGCGTGGAAGTCCAGTCACGAAGTCCATAGATATGCCGTCCCACTTCCACTCCGGGACCTCCAAGGGCTGTACCAAGCCTGCTGGTACCTGATGCTCTGCCTTCACCTGCTGGCAGGTGAGGCATCGTGAAACGAACTCTGCCACAGCTTTCTTCATGCCCGGCCACCAGTGCTGTCGCCTGAGATCCTGGTACATCTTTGCCACTCCGGGATGCACCGCCAAGGGAGAAGTGTGAAACTCTCTCAACACCTCCTCTCGTAAAGCGACTGGTACGAAGGCACGTCCTCTGAAAAGGATGTCGTGCTCTGCTCCAAGGGAGAAACCATCAGGCGCCTGACCTGAGGATATCAGTGCACGCCGGGTCTCACAGTCAGCGTCCCCACGCTGAGCCTCTCTGACCCGCTGTAGAAGTGGAGGAGAGACTGTGAGAGACTGAAGAAAGGCTGCTCCGTCTCTATCCACGAAGGATATCTGTAAGGAGGCTAGCTGCTCTGTCGCCTCCTCAAGGAGCTGAATGCCCGTCCTCCTGCTGAGGGCATCGGCTACCACGTTCCCCTTCCCAGGAGTATAGACTATCTCAAAGTCATAGTCCTGGAGGAACTCAAGCCATCTCCGCTGTCTCAGGTTCAGGTCCTTCTGAGAGAAGATATACCTGAGACTCTGGTGGTCAGAAAAGACTGTGAAGCGCTCGCTCATCAGGTAGTGCCGCCAAGTCTTCAGAGCGAAGACCACTGCTGCCAACTTCAGGTCATGAGTGGCGTAGTTCTACTCATGCGGCCTCAACTGACGTGATCCGTAGGCGATCACAGCCCGCTCCTGCATCAGGACGCACCCGAGTCCAGTCCCTGATGCATCGCAGTAAACTACGTATCCAACTCCCTCCTCAGGCAACCTCAAGATAGGTGCACTGGTCAATCTCTGTCTCAGCTCCTGGAAGCTCTGCTGACATCTGTCTGACCACACGAAGGGTTTCCCCTTCTTCGTCAACGCTGAGAGTGGTGCCGCAACTCTGGAGAAGTCTGGCACGAATCTCCGATAGTATCCGGCTAGGCCCAAGAAGCTCCGCACCTCCGTCACGCTCCTGGGTGGCTCCCAAGCTAGCACTGCCTCGATCTTCGCGGGATCCACTGCAACTCCCGCCTCAGAGATGACGTGTCCCATGAAATGGACCTCACGTAACCAGAACTGGCATTTTGAGAGCTTTCCATAAAGCTGGTGCTCTCGGAGCGTGTCTAGCACAACTCGCAGGTGGTAGGCATGCTCCTCCTCAGTCGTTGAGTATACCAAAATGTCGTCAATGAAGACCACGACAAATCGGTCGAGGTATGGCTGGAAGATCCTGTTCATGAGGCTCATGAACACTGCTGGAGCATTGGTTACGCCGAACGGCATAACCAAGAACTCATAATGGCCATACCGACACCTGAAGGCCGTCTTCTGCACGTCCTCGTCTCGAACTCTGAGCTGATGATAGCCTGACCGGAGGTCTATCTTCGAGAACCACCGCGCTCCCTTGAGCTGATCGAAGAGGTCATCAATCCGTGGCAGCGAATACTTGTTCCTCACTGTCACCTGGTTCAGGCGACGATAGTCGACACACAGTCGCAAGCTCCCGTCCGCCTTCTTGGCGAACAAAATCGGGGAAGCCCAGGGTGAAACACTGGGTCGGATAAACCCCTTGCTCTGCAAGTCCTCCAACTGTACCCGCAGCTCCCGAAGCTCGGCGGGGGCCATCCGATATGCTGGAGTAGATATCGGGGCTGTCCCGGGGTACAAGTCGATGTAAAAGTCTACCTCTCTACGAGGAGGTAGCCCTGGAACGTCGTCGGGAAAGACGTCCACGTACTGGTCCACCACTGCAGGAAAAACTGGACTCCGCATGTCCACTGCTCCTAGGATGAGGCTAGCCAACTGATGAGAGATGGGCTGCACTCTCCTCCGCGGAAGTCCATCCTGTGATGCAAAGGTTCCCTTCTCGCCGGTGAAGGTAAACCTGCTCCCGTCGGTGCGAACACATCGCACCTTGCGCCTAAAACAGTCGATCTGGGCATGAACCGTGGATAGCCAATCCATGCCCAAGATGACGTCGTAAGGCCTCGACGCCGCTACAAGGAGATCCCAGCCGAAGCTCTCGCCTCCTAGAGTAAGCTCACACTGCCGGCACCAGTGCGTAATCGTCAAGTCTGCTCCCGTAGGAGTCTCTAGCCGTAAGGATCGAGCCAACGGCTCAGTCGGAATCTCCGAGCTCCGAACAAGGGCAGAGGCTATGAAAGAGTGACTCGCTCCTGTGTCTATAAGTACTGCAGCAAGGGTGGAATAGACAAAGATCGTACCTCGAATCATCTCTGGCATGTCGGGGTCGTAGGCCTCCACTGCCTGGAGCTGGGCCTGTCCCTGCCCGCCAGCTCCCTGTGGTCGAGGTGGCCCTCCTGGTGGTGGTGGGGGTAGAGCCTGGAAGCGTCGCCCACCACCCGCTGCTCGGCCAGCTCCTCTGCCTCGTCCGCCTCCTCCCTGCGGACCGCCACGGTCGACCCTCTGCCTCTGCCTGGGTGGCCCCTCCACCGTCTGCTGCTCCTCTGATCGGCGAGTCGGGCAGTCACGAGCCATGTGACCCTGCCCGCCGCAGGAGTAGCACAGCCTGCCTCTCGGAAGGCTGGCACTCCGCTGTGTGCCTCGCACTGCTGAGCCGGTGTCTTGAGGCCGTCTGCATGGGGGTCTGGTCTGCCTGGACCCGAGAGTCATCCGTCGGCTACCTGCTGCCGAAGACTCAGCTACCTGCCGCCCTGCGCTAGGTCTCGCCGCTGAAGAAGGCTCTACCAGGAAGCTCTCGATCAGGAGGGCTCGCTCCAGCACTCCCTCCTGGGTCGGAATGCTGAGGGAGATCAGCGACGCCCGAATCTCCTGTCGCAAGCCCTGCTCGAAGGTCCGGGCCCGGAAGAAGGGGTCCCGTACCATGTCGGTCGAGTAGCGAGATAGGTCAGTGAACCTCGCCACGTACTGAGCGACCGTCATGCTGCCCTGGCGCAGCTGGAGAAGCTCCTGGATGCGCACCGCTCGGAGGGTGGCCGGGACGAACTCAGAGCGGAAGATGCTCTCGAAGTCCGCCCAGAGCAAGGATGCCTCATCGTGAACCTGGAGCATCAAGCTCCACCATCGTCCTGCTGCCGCCTGCAGGAGGCTCGCCGCGAGAATCACCATGAGATCCGCTGGTGTCCTCACTAGCCTAAAGATCCGTACCACCGCCTCTAGCCAGTCCTCGGCGGCCTGGGGGTCCGCCTCACCGCGAAACCTGGGCGGTCGCTGGCTCTGAAACTCATGCAGTGCCCTGAGGCGACGTGCATCGTCAGCGTCTGGTACTGGAAGCATCGGTGGCTCGGCGGGTAAGGCTACCGTCGGTGCCACTGCTGGCAAAGGGCCCTACACCGAGGCCTCGTCGCTCGGTGGGCTGCCGTCGCGCCCTACACTCGGAACCCTAGCTGGCTGTCGTCGCGGGGCCATCCTGAAAAGGAGAACAATAGCACCACAGTCAGAACAGTATACCTAGTGAGCTGGCACAAGTAATCACAAGGAAAACTTGAGACTTTCATGAAGAAGATCAGTATACCCGGTGAGATGACACAAGTAATCACAAAGAAGACTTGAAACACACATGCAATCAATGTTTTCATGCATTAAGTCAGAAATCAGGAGTCAGGGTCCTGGTGTACGGATACGTCGGCCGCCGCACCAACACTGGGCTCCCTGAACTGATAACCACACTCAATACACTAAACACTATTGCTTCACATAGAAAGAAAAGACGATCAGAGTCTGCGGTAGAACCGACCACCTCTGATACCAATTTGTCACGACCCGTCCTCGGGGCCCGTGCCGTGACTACCCCAAGCCCGCCTTCCATAGGCCAGGGGCTGGCGACTAGCACCAAGGCGTAAATTCCCGGTAAAAAGGGAAGGCATTGCCTTTATAAGTAACAACCACCACAGAGTCAGCAAGCGGAAAGTAACTACAGAGTGCAGAAAAGTAAAGGGGGCCGGAAATACAAGCCCAACTGTAAAGTACAACTGAAAAGTAAAGTACAGCAACTGAAGAAAAGACGGCGGCCTCGTGTCGTCCACTGGCAATCCCACCTGAAGGGTGGGTACAGATAGCCTCCAGGCTCCTCGGGTCCCACGTCCGCTCCGAGCACGTCCCGCCCAGTGGTCCACCTCCAGGTACCGTCCTGCTCTACGCCCCAACCGCGATCAGCGCTGTCCGTCGTCTGCATCCAACACAACAAGGTGCGGGCATAGCCCGTGCAGGGGTGAGTATAAGCTACTCAGTAAGGACCCCGAGACCCCCGAAGGTCTCCCGAAATCCACAAAGGATATAACACAAAAGAAAGATGCAATCACGAAGTAACATCTGACTCGACTTAGGTATATGCCCATACATATACCTAAGTCCCCAATTCTAGCTCTGCTCACGAGCTCAAGAACAACTCAATCCACAAAGGAAAGCAAGACTCAAATCCACAAGGAGAGTAAACAGTAAATCCACAAAGGATAGTTCAACACAATCCACAAAGTGGAGTAACATAAGATTCAGCTCAACCAGGTATACTTTTTCAGATGACGTCAAAGATGATCACTGATCCATCTAAGTCGTCGGACCCACGAAGGATCGATAGGTACTAACCCCCGCAAAGACCCACGTAGGATCGGGCTCACACAGAACCTGTAGGCAGTGGCTCACACAGAACCGGTAGTAAGGACCCACATAAGATCGGGCTCACACAGAACCTGTAGCACTGATCCACGTAGGATCGCTGAGTGCAGTAGTCGACGCAGTCCACTGAGGATCTCTGCACAGTCGTCGCCGCAGTCCACAGAGGATCTCTGCTCTGCCGTCGTCGTAGTCCACGGAGGATCTCTGCTCTGCCGTCGTCGCAGTCCACGGAGGATCTCTGCTCTGCCGTCGTCGCAGTCCACGGAGGATCTCTCCTCTGCCGTCATCGCAGTCCACGGAGGATCTCTGCTCTGTCGTCGAAGTCACAGCCAGCGCTAGGGTTCCCGCACTTAGCGAGCTCGTTTAGGAGGGTCCGCTTCACGAGCCGAGAGGCTGATACATCAACTGACACGTAGTCCGAAGTTGATGTATCCAAAAGTTCCGTATCGTCAACAGGATCTCAACGCAACAGACGACGCGTCAATCGGACGCCCGGTCTGAGATTTATTGGCATTTTCGTCCCAGGGGCCCGGTTGGTTTTTAGGGCAAAACCAACCCGACCGTACTCCGCCTACGTCCGATTCTCGAGCGAAGTATGCCAAAAGTTCCGTCTCACTTAGAGGAAACTACCACAGCTGGCGGTACGTCGTTCGGACGTCCGTAGCTCAAGTTATGAGCATTTCCGCTCCGAGGGCCCGGTTGGTTTCATGTACGAACCAACCCGGCCGAACCCAAAGTCTCCCGAAACCTTGAGTGTAATATACCGAAACGACCGTCTCGATCCAAGGATCGCGTAGCCGCTGACGGTTTGTCAATCGGAGGTCCCAGGCCCAAGATATGGGCGAAAGACCAAAGAGGGCCCGAAACGGGGGTTCTGGGCCCGGGGCGACCCGGCCCGAACCCCCCCTGGGTCGGCCGAACCGGGTCGGCCCGACCCGGCCCGACCCGGCTAGGCCGGGTCCGGTCCGGCCTGGGCGCGGCCCGGCCGCCCGGACCGGCCGGCTCGGCTTCGGCCGAGCGGCCGAGTGAGCCGCCGCGGGTTTGACCCGCGGCTTTGGAGAAACGCGGCCCGCGCGGGCCGCGTGCCGGGTGGCCGGACTGCGGACGCGGTCCGGCGGTTCGCCGCCGCCGCGGCGGACTCCTCCGGCGGCGTGCCGGGCGCCGCCGCCTCCGGTCGCCGGCGCCGCCGCGCCGGCGACCCGCGCCGCCGCCCCCTTCCGCGGGCCGCCGGAGTTGCTCCGGTGGCCCGTTTTGCCTCCCGTCTGCGCCGTTGCTCCTCCCGGGGGCCGATCTTTACTGCGGGATCAACGGATCACCCTTGCCGCACGGTTCTTCATCGTCCGCCAGATCCGCACAAAAAAGGGAAGATCGGCGGAGGGTTGCCGGGTCTTGTTTGTTAGATCCGCACCCTCCGCGTTAGTCATAAACATCATCGGGAGGAAAAGCAAATAATCAACAACAATTTTAAATAAATTAAAATTGTTCGAAGATCAGGTTCTTTACTTTAAAAGAAATAAAATCACGGGAAAGGAAAATATTTCAATCAACCCTTACCTTGTCGTCGTCGTCGGACGAGAGGTCGTCGCGGAATCGCTCGTCGCGGATGAAGGAGATCGTCGCGTCGTCGCGGTATCCGGCGTCGCGTCGCCAATCTCCAGATCAAGATCAAACGGATTAATTTAAATCCGTTGATATTGAATTATAAAAAAGGGGAGAAATAAACAATTCATTTCTCACCTTAATTGCCGAACGAGGATCGGCCGCGGAAGAAGAGGCGTCGCCGAAGAACGTCGCGGGTAGAGCTCGTCGACGTCGCAGATCACGGTGTGCGTCGTCGAATTCCGGTCGCCGGCGTTCTTCGCGTTCTTCGCGTTCTTCGCGTTCTTCGCGGGGAGGGTGGAGGTTCAGAGGAATTGCACAACGATAGCAATCCTCAAAAATAGACAAGTTTGTCTATTTTATTATTTTGTCAACAAACGCAAACGCGTAAGTAACGACCCATTAAATTCGTTGAATTAATTCAAAGAATGAAACAGCCCATTTAATTCACGAAATAAACCGCCCAATTAAATGGTCTGTTAAGAAATTAAAGAAAACGTGTCGGTTGACTTTTCAGTTACTTTGACGGGTTTTCGCGGGTGCGTTACTTAGCGAAAGAAACGGAGGGGCTCGTGCGGGCCCCACCTCACAAATATCCTACCAAGGGGGTAGGATATTTCTGGATAGCATCCTATCCAGTTCAACACAGTTCAAGCCGTCTTTAAGTGGCTTCAAGTGGCTTCCAAGAAGCTTAAGTGAAATAAAATAAAGTTGTCGCACAAACTTTATTTTATTTCTGACTTAAGACCCAAAATTTAAAAACCACGTCTGAGAAAACGCAACTCCGGAAGAGGCGTTTCTAAGCAAATACCGGCGCTGCAATTTCATCGGTGCCCTCAGAATTCGATTCCGGGCACCGGTTCAAAAGATAGAAAAACCCGCTCGTCCGTTCACTGAACGTACCCGAGCCAAACTTCGGAAATTGATTCCGGGCACACCGGGCCTCGGAATCAGGTGCCGTCTGAAGCTGCGCTCTTGTAAAATTCCAAAGAAAATTAAGAAAAAAAATTCCTTGAAATTTGCGGGTCTTTACACTTTTTCACCCACAACTGGTGATATGCAAACCTCAGATCGATCATAGCGAACCAACCCACTACCTTCAACTAGTTGAAAAGATCATCTATCCTCGAAAGGGGGTAACCATTTTTTACCATTACCAGATTTAGTATCTGGTAGTATATGCCCAGTCTTATACCACCATATTACTTCATCGAGAACATGATTGGATCACCATATCGTGACACACTCGGCAGGATAAAACCCTTCTTCATTAGGTCGTCAACCTAAATCCACAACTCTCGGAGCCTAGAAGGTGTCATCTGATAGGGAACCATCGAAATCAAATGGGAACCAGGTTTCAAGTCTATTCCAAACTCAACGTCATGTCGAGGGGGTAGAGCCACCACCTCCTCTTGGAATATTTCTAAGAACTCTTTGATAACCCCAATAACCTCCAACATCTCTATATCCACTGATTCCACTAACAACTTGGCCAATAAAGAGATAAGAGGCTCCATGCACCGACATCCCACCTGACAACTCTATTCGTCAATGAACTTTATGCGCTGGCCATTCATATATGAGAACATCACTCTTCTCTATAAGTATTCAATAATAGAGTTCATAGAAAACAACAAGTCAATTCCTAGGATGACATCATACGACTACATCCATAGTAGAAGTAGATACCCATTGGACTAATATGGACCCAACATCATTTTACAACCCTGAAAAACAAGAAGAAATTTTTCTGACCTCCAACTAGTGTACTGAAGACTAGGGGCATGGAAAGTCTCCCTACATCTAGACCCAAAGCACCATCTAGACTAGGTGCAAAAAAGGATTGTGAATATCCTAAATCAAATAATGCACACACAAGCATACTAAATAGAAAAATAGTACCTTGAACAACCTCCAACCATGCTGGAACTACAGCCTCAATGGTATGGAACTACCCATGACCAACTACTATACCCCTCTGATATTGAACACCTCCTAGACCACACCTTTGTTGATGTACCTAAGGAGAACCATATGGTTAGACTCCCCCGACACCATATACCCTCTGTGGAGAGGGATCCCGATAACATTGCTTCCGGAAGGGTTTGACTACAAATTTCTACCACATAGGTGGGTGTTGAACCTACCCACCCTCACCATACTCTTCTCATACAGGGAACCAGTTTCGAAGATGTCCACAACCTCCCCTGACAGAGAACTTTGGTCCTAGGTCTATGGGGAAATGGTGTGGACAAGGATATCAAAACTGGAACTATTAAGGTCTACTTCCTGATAGTTGAAACCTAGAAGGGCCTGACTCTAGACACCTACTACTGACGACCTTCCCCTTTAACAAACTCATTTGGATACCCTCTCACTTTATACCTCCATGTGGGTGCACCCTCTCCAATTATTTGGCCTTCTTCTAGACTTCTATGTACGTCGGTAGGGTAAAGGGAGTGACATCATACTAAAGAGATGGTCGGCGTGACTCATCTAAGAATATCACATAGGATTCCTCATCATGAAAGAGAACCGAAGAAGAGATTAGGAGATCCTTAAACATGATACCCAATTCCATCACCAACATACTCCCTTATTGAAGTCAGTGTATCTTCTGTCACTTCTTGGCCTTCATAGTCGAGGAAAAAAACATTTCTCCAAACAAATTCTCAATGTTAGCCCACAAAACATTAGTCTCCTTCCTTTACATGAGGTAGATAATCCACCATTGACACACTGCTACCCACATCTAGATGACTAGAAATTAAACCCAGTACTCCCTCGGAGCCCAGATCAAGGTAAAGGTGATTCCATCTCCTCAAGGAAACCCTCCATCTATGTGTCTGAAATGTTGCCTTCATAATTTCTTAGGGTCTACCACTATAAGGAACAAAGGGTCCCTTGACACAAGTCATCTTCCTCCTCTTCATTGGAACTCCGCTGATCAATTGAGAATCAGGATGGGCCTCAACTTCTCTTACCTTATGTGGGTGGCATCCGGGTTCGATAACTGAAAAGGGTAAATGAGGAACTCTCGGGCCTGGGTAATATGGAAATTTTCTTTTAAATTGATTTTAACTTTTAATTCATTTTAAATTCTAAAAACACCCAAGTCACAAAAGAAAACAAGTCATTATGATTAATGCACCTTTCCTAGGGTCTCTACCCTTCAATTAGTGTAGCCGCACTTGGTCATTTAATTCATCTAGAGTCCTTTCCTCGGATCATAGGGGCCCTAAAATCCCATTTTTTTAGCTGGTCATCCTTGGCCTATTTCATGCACCAAGATTGACTAACATCATTTCCTTACCATCCCATGAAATCCTCACTATGCATAACTTTGAAGTCCATCATATCCCTCAACCATATCCCTGAAACCATTCTGTAATGACCCGCCTTCTCCAAGATGAGGGAATAGGGAGAAAAGTGTCACGCCCTTCCTTATTCAAGATTAAGGAGAGATAATGACCACAGAGTCCGGCCTTCAATAGGTACTCGAGTGATGAATCGCACCAAGGATATATAATCTCACAAAAATGGATGTCATTTCCAATTTCATAAAACAACATTGAATGATAAGATGGTAAATCCAAAGAACCTCCAAATACTAAAAGTAAATGTAATGGAAAAATCCATTCCCACATTCATGTTCAAAAGTAAAGCTGATAAAAAGTGCAAGAAAAATATAATATAAAGTTCCAAAAGAATAGAAACTAAAAAGAAACAACAACTATAATAACTCTCATGCTAGTAAATTCCAGTACAATCTTCAAAGTCCTCTTGGAAACCAGAAAAGAGTTTTACAAACATAGGGTGAGTATATAAGTATACCCAGTAGGAAGACTAAAGCTACTCATGCACAAGTGGGGGGAAATAATAATTCCCCTACAATAGAACATTGGAAACTCAAAGAACCTAAAAAAGAGTACTAACCAGACCATCCTCACTAAGGCACACTCACCAAATAAAGAAAGTCAAGTAAAGTAGTAGTATATGCACATAGATATTTGGGTACCCCACACCAATTCCCCATTGGTTAACTGCTCCTTCCCAATTTATAATGTCTTGATGCTACCACTCTTCCCATATGTCGACCCACTTCCACAACCTACCCTTACACGCTTGGGCATCCACCCACATAGAAAACCCACCCGCAGACACCTAGCTCACAAAAACCATGCCTCCCTCCTGGAGACACTTGGGGATCATCCTAAAGACACTTGGGAAAAATAACATGGATCACAAACACCTGGTCGCCTCATTCAAAAAAACCATCCCAAAGGATCTAGGACTATGATAATCCTTAATACATTACAGCTTCCCGGATATGCTAGATCTGTATGAACTTGGAAGAAGGTGAGATAAAGAAATTTAGTAACCAGTCATCTGTCCTCCCACTGGGATGTGTGGAAAGACACCCTCCCCCATGAAATGGGTGTGTTCATCACATGGTTATCAACAATGTTGTCATTCGTATTGAAATCAGAAGGAACTAAAATTTATAAATATAAGTAATCAAACACTTAGCCCAACCCACAGGTCCCCAAAACAACCAAGAAGACCACCATAACTTCCTTTTATACTAACCTTATATACACAATCATACAAGTACCATTTCCATAGAAAAATCCAACCCATTTTTTGTTTAACCACATTCTATTGACAAATTTACGGGTTCAATTAAATTCATTCCATCACTACCTGGTGCAACCACTAAGCACAACATTTGCAACCTTCTCATAAGGTTAAGAGCCTGAGTAACTAAACACCCAAAAACCAACCTGAAGTCCTACTACACACCCCCATTCTTCCAAGACACACATTCAACCATTTCCAACTATCATTCATGAAATTTATACCACATATTTATTCTCTCACAATCCAGTCCTGCAGCCCCGCTACCCCATCATTTTCTAAATACAGTCCCACTACATAACAAGTCCATAACCACACCGCAGTCCAACTTCCCAATGTCTCTCCATGACCACAACACAGGCAAAGGAAGTACCACTGCCTAAAAGTAAAGCCATTCCCAAATCAACCAGTCTCTCAAATTGGGATACCAACACATTCCCTATACCACCCCATTCACAAATTCCATGGAATCCCACACTAAAACCACATCCCATATACATACAAATACACAACCAACTCACATAACCAATTAAAAAAACACACAACCACACCATCAAGCCTAGAATATTCAGGTTTAGTAAGAGGGGTTCTTTAATTACACCTTAAAATATAACTAGGGTGATCACACAATAATATTGATCGTAGGGAATCCATTTAAATTATCCAATTATACGTGATTAAGCATATTTAATATTAAAACCATTTATCAATTATTATGAATAAAAAAATACATCACTAGTGTGTAAGAAAAGAACATAAATGACGATGATTTTTATAAGGCATAAAACCACAAAAATCATTTAGAAATCAAGGACAAAAAATAAAACATGTGGTCAAACATCAAACAACTCCTAGCCTGTTATTTTATTGACCTGTCTTATCTTTCAATCAAATTCCCTTCTTATTTTTTTCTCATTTTAAGAAAATTATTCACCCATTATTCACAAGGAATCATTTTTACACCCACCCCACATGATTCACAATTAAAGAGTGGAAGATGAAATCCCTACTTGAAACAACAGGTGACCAAAACACCTCCTTTCACCAAGAACAGGAGATCATGTGAGTTACATGAAATAAATCCAAGAAACCTGAGAGGGGGGGATCAAGCACATGCACACGACTGCTATAGAGACTAATACTTTTGGAAGACCAGGAGGGAATCAAAAACACATTAGGAAGAGAAGATCCAGACTTTGAAGAGGATGATCCTATTTTAAAGGAAGCATAGTTTCAAAAGCCATAAATCATGGAATCATGGTCAAGATTAGGTGGTTTGAGTGTGTCAAAGTACTAGGAGAATTATGAAATTAAAGATATACATAATATCCTTTAAAAATCCGTTATAAATGAGCATATAAGGCTTTGAACTCAGTTTACATCAAACAATACGTAAGGGGTTCGAAACGGGAAAACTGAGAATAATTGGAAAAAATGAAAATATGTCACCAATGGGTGATTCTCTGATGTAGATCCACTAATGGGTGAGCTAGTGATAGAGCCTACCAAAGATCACCCACTAACACTGAGCTACGGATAGAATGACCTAACGATGCCTTAACATACTGATGCCTCGACCTACCGACGCCATAACCTACCAATGCTCTAACGTATAGATGCCTTGACCTACTGATGCCCTAACCTACCGATGCCTTGACTTACCGACGCGCTAACATAGAAACACCTCGACCTACCAACACCCCGACCTACTGATGCCTCAACCTACCCATGTCGACGCCCTTGACTCACCGATGCAATGACATGCCAACGCACAGACACACCAACGTCATTACTTCAAATTGGATTTTTAGCTAACTCTCAGAATGAGTCACTACTAGTCCCCAGAACACCCCAAACCCTGGTTTTTTAGAAAGGAATGGATCGGGAAAATCTGGGTTATTACAAAAACAAAATAAAATGAAATAAACAATATCCTTAAAACTCATTCAGAGGATTCCACTTCATAACATGGTTAATAGAAACTTAATAAGGGTGAGCTCAAATTCTCAGAAAGGGAATGTAAAGTGGAAGTAATAATGAATCAATATGAATAAATTAAAATGGAAAGGAAAATAACTAATAACACATTCCATTAAAATAACTAGATAAGGCCTAATCGATATAAAAAGGTAAGATACTAAAAACACATTCCATTACAATGACTAGATAATGCATAATTAATATGGAAAAGTAATAAAATGATAACACATGACATTTAATTAATAAATGGGGAATGAAATGCATCCATAGATTTTATCATATGAAAATCTCATGCATAATAACAATGAAAACTGAAGTATCTATGAAGGAAATGCTTTATTATTGGACATCATGTATTTGTAACATGGGAGCCTATACTGTCAAGATCCATACTTCAAATAGTTTAAAACTATAGTTACAAACCTATTTAATTTGGACAACTTAATTTTCTCATGAGAACCCATCGATGCATCGAGGGGCAATAAAAAATCTTGGCCCCACCAGTTATTACATCTCCAAAGCATTCCTCATATCGAAACAACAGTATCCATTATCAAATATTAATATTGAATAAATAATATTGATTTATCAATAATTATTTAAAGGATAACAAGTAACAATAAGTCTTGTTGACATTGTTAAATGGATATTCCATTGAAAGATCAATTAAAAATTCTTGAGAAAAAATAATCTTTAAACATTCCAAAGTGTCCCATACAACATTGAAATAATTGAATCTTAATTATTTATGAATTAAATGAAACATATAATGTCATTATAATAAAGATATTCATGATATAACTTCTCAAAATGAAGTATATACACTATATAAAAGTGATTTATGGCATACCATTAAATAATTCTCAATGGAATATAAATTGAGACGAAATCCATTACATGAGTCCGACTTATTCTCATGTGTGTTTATATTTTTGAATAGTAAAGTTGTTATATTATTTACATTATTCAAAAACATTTTAGGTTATATCATTATTTTTTTTAAATAATTACCATTTTTATAAAATTACTTAAAAAATTATGTTTACGTCATGTGATTTGACCAAACACGGTTTATGTGTCAAAAAAGGACTTTGGTAGGTCAACTAGGGTCAAAGAGGGAATTATAAAACAAATCAAGAATAAGAATCATAAAATAATTATAATATTTATATTTAAATTAAACTTTTTAAACCAATAATGAAATATTGATATGAAAAATTATCAAATGTTACAACCATAGAGATGGTAGGCCATACGTACAAATGAGTAACCTTCCCAATTTTCATTGATCATTTTGGGAAAAAATATTTTTAGAATGATTATGATATCAAAAATAACAATTTATTTAATCATATATAATTATATTTTTAATTTATTTCATTTAAATGTAATCACATCATGTTGAGGTGGCGGTATTCCACACATCCATGATCAGCGTTATCACTTTTTAGTGTATGATATGAGTAATAAAAAAATTGATATATATAATATTTACTGAAATATAATTGTTTAATGAATATAATATATATGTTTTCTATGTAATATATTTTTAATTAAAACCATCCATTATACATTACATGTATCAAGTGAATGACTAACCTCTTTTTTAGGAGGTGGTAGTCCACACTTCCACAAACAATGTAATCGTATTTACACAAAATGAAAATCATAAATTTTGGTTCTATATTAAAAGGAGAGAATAATAAATAAATTTTAAATATCATATATATTATATAAACAATGTTTCTATCATAATTCCCACCATTATAAGTGATAAAGGGAGAATGAACAATGATCGTTTCGTGAGGCGGTAGTTCACCTTACACATAAACAGTAAGTTCATTGCCCATTAAATGGAAGTTTGTCCTTAAGTATAGTTCAAATCCATAACATAAAAACATATAAGTATATTTAGGATACTATTTTTGTAATATTCTCATGGAAAAAGGTTTATTTAATGAGTGGTAAAATAAATAAAACTAAAGAGCTTAAGGAAGGATGTTACCTCTTATTTGGGTAACTTCTATTGGTTTGTTCCAAAACGATTCCTCTGATGTAAATATTAAAAAGGTGAGGATTATATGTTTAGGTAAGGTATTTTGAGGATCTAATTGGGTAGAACTTGTTCAAGAAAAAGTGTCTTGAGAGGTATGAGGAATTGGGAGGCTCGAGTGCCTTTTAACATTGGGGGAGGAGTGATACTCTTGTAAAATTTGGAAAAGGGGATTACACACATGTTTTTTCACTTAAATTGGATCCCATAATGGAATAAAGTATACCCAATGGATAATTGGGTCAAAATATGGTAATCAAATGGATTTTGGACGAGTTTATAGGTCATTTTTCTAATAATTTAAGGTTTTGTCCCTTATAAAGCAAATTTTCTCTTGATCTATATAATTAATTTTAATCATATTCACTAATTTTTTTAGTAAAAAATAAGTTGAACTTATTAGAAATTATAAATAATAATTATTCCAAATATTTAATCCATCTTTCCAAATTCAAATAACATAAGTTTCATAAATTAATTTATAATTAATCTCGTAGTTGGGAGGATAATGCGGGTTTTTAAATTAAAACATTCAAAACAATTCCATGTTTTTATATCTAATTTCAAAGTGAAATTTATTAAAATGAACAAAATTGGATTAATATATTTATAATTGATGTAATATAACTTTAAAACTAGTTAAAAATTTAATTTAACACCATAAATAAATTAGACAAAAAAGCAGTTTTGAATTAAAATTCAGTATTTTTCATTATTCATAAAGAAATGAAACTTCACAGAAAAATAAAAAAAAATCACCATAATGTAATTTTTATATTCCTTTTCTGTTATGATGTATATTTTGCATATTAAATTTATAAAATAGTCAAAAATTGTCTTTAAAAAAGGTTTTCCATCAAAAGGTTGTAAAACTACCTTTATAAGAATATAGGTTTTTATGCAAAACATTGGGTTTGTTATTATCCTATGACTATAAACTTTATTAGATTAATATAAAAAATATTATATTGGATATATAAGATATAAATTTTCTATATATATTCTCTATGAATGTTAGAATTTAATTGACTATGCAAAACATGACTAAATAGTGTTTTGTTTAAATCGGGTGTTGTGTGCATTGAAAAATAACTCAGTATTTCATGTTTTGAATGCTATAATGAAAATTAAATTTAATAAAAAATAAAAATATGGTAAATTATTAGGGTGGTAAAATATAATAACTATTTTATGAATCTAACAACTTCTTTATTCTAGTATCCCACTATTTCTTCTTTAAAGCCCTTACTCTTGAATTCCATCAACACTAATGCACTAGATGCCACTACATCTTAATAATAGACCTAATTCCTCACCTCGTATTCTTTGAGTGCCTATATATATATCCTCACGAACACTACTTAAAACTCCATATTTCGAGCATCGTTCACTTCTTCCCAGATCACATTAAAATTAATTACTATATTCTTCTCAAATCAAACATCTCAACACTGAAATCTTGGGTGTACATATTTATCATAGCATACTCAACCTTATATTTAGGAATTATTCCTTACTCTTTATTTTACCTCGACTGAATATAGTAAGATGTACATAAAATATCATTGAACTCTTCTTCTTATCTATTTCTTTATTCTTTGAAAAACCCAATTATTATCTCTTTTACATTGTTAAAACTAACTACACATATATTATTCATAGAGATACTCAGTTCTCTATGCTTCTCATTGTCTTATAAATCAATAGAATCATCTTGTCTCTTACCTTCTTCTTCTTCTATTTGAGATCTCTCAGGATTCCCTCAACCATCTTAGTTCATTAACTCACCTAAGTAGTAGGAACCCATTCTTCTATATATTAAAAATTTACATGTGAAAGTATTTTAAATTTTTCCATTAAATCTAAATTCAAAAAATGGAATAATAAGAAGAAGTATTCACTACCAACCAAAATTGTTCAATTATAAAACACCCACTTTATGTTCTTGTGATTTTTAATTCACCCCCTTTTTTAATACAAAGGATACTCCAGGAATAACCTTATTAAATACTTCTCACAAGGGTGGATAGATATTTGATATACCGTAGTAGGATCAACATCATCTACATAAAAAATATTCCACCATAAAATCCATTCATGAATATATACATCATTATAAAAATATACAACACAAAAACATGTGGCACTGAACCTTGTTCTTACAAGATTAAGTTGTAGTTTACGGTGAGACACAACTCAAAACGTTGATCAATCTTCTTCTCGTCATCAATATTTAATCAAAAATTATATTTGATATTTCACGATTGAAACAATATCACAAATATTCAACTCATTTTCAATTCCCAAATTTATAAAAATCATGAAGTCTTATCATTTTAGGAATGGGAAATTTTCAATCCTTCCATATCAACTAATATTTCATTACTACTAAAACTACCCAGTTAAAAATTGTATTGAAATGATGAACATTCTAGGATTTGATGTAATGTTATCTAAATTATTCTTGAAAACTCATGATGTTTCATATTCTTTATAAAGTTATTCGTCCACTTGATGTTATAATATTCTTCCAGATAAAATAATTAATAAATCATGCTTAGATCATTGAAAATCATAGCTTCATGGATAATGATGTTTACAACACCTAATAATAGCTTCAACATCATCCTATATGTGTTTTCATCAGAACTAAAAATTATAGAAACTCAATTTTTTACATTAAAATGTTTATTAATATATTCAATTTCATTAATCATATTCTCTAATATTCAAGATTATCTCTCATAATTTTTTTGCTTTAGTCAAAACTCTTTCTAGGTGTTTTTTATATTTGGAAAACTTAAAAAAAACTTTAGCATCATAACTTTTTATTTCTCACTTTAGATAAAAAAATTGATATTTTCAATAAATTTAGTGTTTCATATAACATTGAAATCCATATGATATGTGAATTACTACAATCTGTTATATGGATGACCCCACATCATATAAATAAAATTTTATAAAAAATATTTTGAATTCATATAAAGGTCTTGAAATTATATATTCGGCTACAAAAAGTATGAAGATAAAGTCTTTTAGAAAATAATTATCACTCCAAAGTAATATAGTGAGGATGTACAGTCTACATTTTACTTTGATTTACTGTTTTTGGGAATCATAAATTCCATATGGTGAAGTCCTATAAAAAATTCACATTCTCACACAAATTTTTATTTTTTCCAAAGCCATACTCTAGAATCATATGATAAAGTCTAAATTATAAAAAATTTGAATGGATAGATCAAATTAAAACACAAAATGTTTATGAACATACCGAAGTCATACAATGGAGTCTAACACCCTGTCCAAAGTCATATTTTCATACATGAAAATTTCGGTGATTTTGAAATTTTCAATTTTTTTTCTCTATCTCAAGAATTAAATATCAATTTAGATGATTTTATAATGACTTCCAATGTATCTAGGAATCCTTAAAACTTATCAAAAAATTAAACTACGGAATCTTTACACTAATTTCCGCAGCCAAAATGTTGAAAACTCTAAGGAAGGTTCTAACAACTTCATATATCTATCCCAAAAAATTTGAACCTATTTTGAGAATTTAAATACATATTCACCATTATATCATGAATAGTTACAAAAACCATCTAATTTTAGAACCTCGTAACATGTTATAGAAAAATCATGTCCATCCTTTAGTACATTTCATTACCATAATAATAATCTCAATAATCATCACATGTAATGTGCTACACACATGGCATCCAACTCTTCCATATTTATTTCCAAAATTTCATGGGAAGACTCTTCACTTACTTTTCCATTTTTCTTTTACACATGAGATAGATCCACCTTTACACTTTCCATGAAAAAAACTCCCTTATCTTTTAACACCCAATTAATTTCGTCATATTGACATCAAATATAACTTGATTTTCTTTATATCAAAGTGAACTTCAATGAATAACATCATAGAATGAAATTCAGAATAACTATATGAAATTGGATATGAATATATCCGAAATAAATATTCCAATGAAGAATTAAATTTAAATAGAATATATGTAAGAATTATTGTATGATTTATAGAATTGATATTCTAAATAAATATAAATTAGGTGATGTAGGTACAAGAGAGGATAAATAAACCCAGAAAGTGAAACTCAGTAAAAGTTTGGTACACTGATTCACCCCCTCTTCCAATGTCATTATAAGATCCACTGGACACTTTGACTTGTACAAATCTTATTAAGTCTTCCTTTAATTACATCTATTTTCCTCAGTTTTTTTGAAAATTTATATTAAGTCTATATTTTCATTTATTATTGAAATGCCTCAGATGGAGAGAAATTATGTTCTTTATTTTGATTATAGTAGGAATGTTTCATATGAAACTATTAGATGTAGAACTAAAAGAGTAAAAAATAAGTGTAAAAATATTTCAAAGGATAATAAGGATCAACCAGTACATGAATATGATCATAGTTTTAAGAGAGCATCTATTAATTTTTTTGAAACTGATCGCATTGATGAGACTAAATTTAACTATGGAGAGTATGTGGAGGATGATCTAATTTATATGGTTGAAGACTTATAGTATAAAGTTAAAAGGTATTTAAATAATGTTCTTAATGAAGTAATCATTTATATCGTGGTTTAATAAATTTATGTCGTAATGAAAAATAAAATCTTGGAGAAGAAGTTGAATAAATAGAGAATTCACTAGTTCATAAGTTCTGGAACTCGATTTCTCTCACAAAACATGTAGAATCAGATAAATAATTAGTATGACATTGAAATGAAAATATTTACTTTAGTAATGAGATATTTCAATGAATTTTTTCTGAGAAATATATGAAAAAATTGTTCTTGAATAAATAATCTATTCACTAAAAAATTATAAAAATCTTTAAGGAATTACAATGATACTATGATTGATGTTGAAGGAAAATAAAATAAAATATATTGATGAATCTTTAAAAAAATCAAAAAAAATAAATGAAGATCAAATTAAAAGGTTTAAGATTGATTGGGAAGTAATCTTGAGATATATTAGGGATAAAAATAACTCCTTTAACATTATTTATATTGGATATGAGTTAAAATTGAGGAATTTGGATCCAATATAGGCTGTAACTCCTCAAAAAACTGAGATGAAAGTGAAAATATAAATTTATAATAAGAGTCATGGATCCAAGAAGTCTCAAATAAGTTACAAGGAGAGTTTTAATTCAACCCCTGATCATCCCACAATAAGATCTTGCATAAAGGTAAAAAAAACTCTAGATAAATATTTTTTTATTAATGTATTATCATTGACTAGTGTAGGTTCTAAATAAGAATCATGGTTTGTTTGGTTGTACAAAAATACCAATAAATCCAAAATCAACTAAAAGGTGTATGTTATAATATTCAATAAGATAATCTCCCCAAGAAGAGCCTAAAAGGTAAGTGAATATACCTAAATATGACATGGTTTTTAGTCTGGAGAAGTTACTAAAACAATAAAAAGAAAGAGGTTCATTTGAAAATATTAGTGTTACTGAAGGTTTGGTAACAAATAATTTAGTTTTAGTTAACAATTCAACCTATGAATTTAATAGAATGCGTAGATTAAGGGGAGAAAAAATAAAGATAAAATAACACATGATGTTCCAAGGAATAATTCACAGACAAGGAAGAATCAGTTCACCCGGAACATATTTAATTTCCTAGAGAACCTATATGACTACATATTCAATAGTGGTTATTACCATGATGAGTGGTTTCTTGTTACACCCATGCATAATTTAGATACTGATGTTAAGAGAAAACCATGACAAAAAACAAGGAAGGTGAAGAGAATAGAATAAAGTTCCTTGGATGAAAATCAGGTTAAAAAATGAGTTCAAAAAAAGAATGGTCCCACCATGGATCACTATAAGAATGTCACGAGTGTTATTTTCAAAGGATGTAAACTAAAATAAATGAAATATTTAACCCCAGAGAGAAATAATATGATTGGATTGATTGAATAATTCATAAAGAATAATTAAAATAGTCTCATAAAAAGGGAAAAATAAATCCTTGGATAAAACTGCTGAAATATTTATTAAATCAAAGTATGTCAAGAAAGAGTGCCTAACTATTTTTCCATATCAAATTATAATGGATAAATATATGGAGAAGGAAAAAGAAATTGTTGAATAAAAATAGGATATTTAACATGAATAATAACTTTAATTTTATTATAGGTTGTTCAAGACTCATTTATATGAATTTATGTGGTGTTTTCCTTCAATTAAAAACTAGATCTGGTTGTAACTCTTAATAAAAGTGAGAGAAAAATCTATTTTTTACAAATTAAATAATTAAAAAAATATATAAAATAATTGAGTTCGGTCCCTTATAATTTATCTTAATTTACTATCATTACGAGGGAGAATAAAAAGGTACACATATTGAAATAATGATTTATAGGTAATGACAATAAACACAAAGGGGTATATTGAAGATCCCATATATGAATTTTATTTATTGTAAATATGAAACATTGTCTTTGTGATAGAGTTTTTAATATATTCTTGGAAGATATGGAGGTGATTATAATACATAAATAAAGAAAGGTGAAAATTAATCTTAGAGAATGATGTTACCATTATCATTTCATGTAAAATGAGGATGAAGTGTGATGGTAATTATTAAATAAGACTAGTTTTTCATGGAATCCTTGAACAAAAAGATTCAATTTAGAAACCCTTTAATACGTGACAATTATTTGAGATTATCTAAAAGTTATATAAATGTTATAATGAATAGAAAAATATATAAAATAATACTAAATGTTTTTTAATAAATATAGCAAATTGTAATTTTTAATAAATTATTATCTTTGAAGAAAAAGTCTTTCTGATGTTGTGAGAAGCTATGAGAGACTGTCCAAGTGAAGGAACTATTCAATAGATGATTTAGAAGTGTTGGATGATGATTTTTTGTTCATCTTTGGTACTGAATAAGGGCTTTATATAATTTTATATGAGGTGGATCAAGTCTATAATATCATTCATGAAGATAAAATTTCAAGAATATTGGATGCAACACACTCGTTAGGTTCCCAAACTTTGTATGGTTGAACTATACATCTTTGTATGGATCAACAATATATAAGGTTTTAGTGAAGAAATTATAAATTTGTTTAAATAATTTTTATAGTTCATGTGATCAATGTAAGTTACAATAATTTAAATTTCATTATTGATAATTTTTTTAGATATAATGCACTAAAAGTTATAATTTTCATCATAAACATCATAGAGTTCCGTAGTTAGTTCATAAAGTTCCACCCTTTGTGAAATTTATAGTTTATAAGGTTAACATGAACTCTACATTAGTGTTCTTTGGTAACATTAATGTCTTATGAGTTTAGCATAAACTTATTAGGGTTTTGGAAGTTTATATGTTCAATTAACAGTATGAAAAACTATAGGGTAACACTTTGATACGAAACATCATGTCTGAGAAAGAGAGTTACAAAACATCATGTGCACCTCCACATTTGTAAGGGTATCCTGAGTTGTAGTTAAAGTCTGATCATCATAGGTGGGGAGATTATACCCTATGTATCATGACCTTTCCCAAAAAATAATAAATATGAAATTAAAATCATTTTAACATATAAAAAACTAAATAACTGTAACACAATAAAAGATGACACCCAATTCATTCAAATATGAAAAAAACATGCTCCCAAATTGGAAAGACAAACCAGAGTAAAGTTCATGAATAAAATAAATAAATAACATATTTTAACCCTCTAGTGAATGTCTTAGATTACCACAATCTACATTATCCATAACTTATCCATCTACCATGATCCCCTATCCCTTTCTTGGATCATTATACATGAATTCCTCATGCGCATTAAAATTCCCATGCAGGTTGTTAGTAATAAAACCATGTAGGAAACCACCAATGTGTCCATAACCAAATGTGAACACTTATTATAGGTTCATTCAGTGATAAAAATAAATTAGTTTGAAATAATAAAAAATAATCCACTAAGAACCCATGTTCTAACTAAGAAACTATGATCCCTAGTCACACCTACTTCACCTCCATGATGGAAGGATGGATAGAAAGTTAAAAGTGATCAATAACTAGCCACAAGGACGGAGACATGTCACCTGACATAATTAAGTAATCTATTGGGCATGATACTCAGCATCCACGATTCATGGAGTTCAATAATGTTATGTTGTATCCTTAAGGCATCGTGTTTCATCTAGGCCATAAGGATGTCATGATGTTACCATAGATATGGGTCCACAATCAATATCATTGAAAGTCATGAACACTGCACCTCTAAGGGAAAATCATACCTAAATGGTCAGCTATCACAATTTAAGAAGAACAACCTCAAATATCATAATAATACATATAAAATTGTATATAAAAATGGGACAAACATAACATGGAATCATGAGAATATCGTACCATCATGTATCACCATATGATAATCATAAACCATCGTAACAACTACCTTAAGTATAATCATGGAAATAAGGATACTCTATGGGTATCATGAAAATACACAAACCCACATATAATCACCATAAAAAAAGAAAAAAATTCATTTCTATGAAAAATGAATCAAGGAAATAAGAGAATAAAATAGAATCAAATGATAAGGAACATCCCACCTCAAGGTTTTTGATGAAGAAATATTTGGTTCATCAAGGGTGTCATATCCGAAATCAAATTCTCACACCAACTAGAACATTATATAACACCAATAAATCCTATAAATTGTTTAAAATAAATTATGTAATGGGTTCTAGAATAAGACCAAGAAATAAGGACAATACAAAGTGTTATGTTCATAACACTTACCAAATGATAATTACTGACAATTGTAATATTCAAATTTGGTTGAAGTAAGGATATATTTTCCCTATTAGACAATGAATAGAGAATATATGTGAAACTAATAATAGTCTAAAATAACAACAAAAACCTCAATCACCAAGGATTCGTCTTATATAATGGTTGATTAATGATTAAAAAGGGTAATCATGCTATCCAGTGCAGCAATCCCCAACACATGAAGGGTCATCCCAGAAACCTATGTTCATCTGGATGTTTTCTAGAATTCATTGGATCAAAGGAATTATCTATAGGGGGGTAAAAATAAATTAATAGGGGGAAGAGTTGAGTTAAAAAAATAAAATAGAACAAATTATATTCCAACATGTTTCTATTTTGAATTAATCAAGATCTAAGGTGAGATCCATGTTTTTCAGTAATATCAAAGACAACCTAACTGTAACAATTCCCACCACCGCGAAGTAGATATAATCATGGTGTTCTTGAACATACTTGGATAAAATATCTTGGAACATGATATATTCTCTAAATCCAAGTAATTTTCCCTCACCATACCCTTCAAAATGGTTGTGGTGATGTTTCCTAGGCCATAGCCGATAGTAGAATTACCCAAGAACTATAAACTATCCATGTCTTAGAAAATCTATTTCTCCTTTTCCGTTTTTCACTTAGAAAAACCAACAACTACCACTTCAAGTAGTATGGCCATGATATTTCTTGTTTTGGACCAAAAACAACTAAAACAAAAAAACCATATTTCACAAGACATATAAATCTCTGAATATTCCACACAAGCATGGATAAACTAAAAAAAATAAGAAGGATAACAATAGAATCATTGATTTTCATATTTAAATTAACATTATAGGACTTTAAAACCCCTCTATAAGGATTTCTCATCATAAAGAAGCATATCTAGGGGTCTTTCCTAAACAAAGTTGGAAATTACAATCAAATGTCTGATTCCTTCTCCTAAGTCCCCTCCAAGATTCATCAATTCAACCATAGGATCCAGAATAGTGGTAATGTATTCCCCCATATTACATTCTCACTCCACTGAAAAATACACACTAGGTAATCCACATTTGATAAGTCAAGCTCGAGTTCTACAACCGGACAGTCGGTGGCGTGCATAGATCATTCATATATCACTAAAGATGAGCCATATAAAACACATCGTGCAAACCTTGATAGTGATATGGAAGATTCTAAATATATTCCATTATCCTAACCAATTTAGTGATCTCACAAGGGTTAACATAGAATTCTATGAACTTCCCTTTATTTCTCAAACATTAGTGGCCCAACCATGGAGTCACTTGCATGAATTTTTTTACCAATAAAAAACTACAGAGGTTTTCTCATATGGTTAGTATAAGATCTCTTCCAACACTAAGATGTGATGAACCACTTTGAATCATATTCACTATTTTGGAGGTTTCCTTGTCTAAAATTGGCCCCATAACTACTACCTCACCAGTATCATGAAACAAAGTGGTGAATGACATGGACTCCCATAGAGATCCTTATAATGTTCCATTTCAATATAATCATATTAACATTATTTGTATAAAAAATAGTCAAAGTAAAGGTGTTTATACCTTATTAAACTTATTTTTAGGATGAAATCCCAAATCTTATCCTCAAATATGCATATCATCCACTCATATTGTTTGTCTGTCTTTGGATGGTACGTTGTACTCAATCTCAGATGAGTCCCTAAGATTTTATATAAGGCTTTCCAAAAATAATGATGTAAAATTTCACTCTCTATCATATATAATGTTATAGGGAAATCTATGAAATCATAAAGTCTTAGATATATATAACATTCCAAGATTTCCCATAAGTGAGTCTGACATATCAATAAGATAGATAAATTTTATTCTGCCAATTAGTAATAACCTATAAAATTCCATAACTCCTTAGGGTCTGAGGTGACCCTATGAAAATATCTATAGTCACATCAAAACACTTATTATGGGGTATAGGAAGATGAAAGATAAAACCCCCAGATTTATTGTTGTCTTTCTTTACACTCTACTAGGCAAGGCCTCTAGAAATGAATCGAGAAATGTACCAATTCATCCCTGAAAACTAGAAATTTTTTTACAATCCATGATATATCTTTTTGACAATCATATGTAACACCCACTTAGAGGTATAAATGTATATCATAAACTATTACCTAATGGAAGTAGGGATTATATCACTATAATGTACTAGGGCAAAAACATCACAATCCCATGACCACCTAGGTATCAGGTCACTGCCTTCTAGATGCTCCAATATCACAACACACTCGTGGTTTGACTCCTTCCAATGTTCACTCGATATACTAAGAAATATGTTGACACAAATAGAGGACAGTTCAGGGATATATTGTAAGATCCTGTGTTTTGAACTGGGTTAAAATTTTATGAATGTTTCTGAATTTTTTTTGGTTTATCAATGGGTCATTATTTTTAAACCAAACTCCATAATTTTATTTTGAGTGTTGGAACACCTAAAGTTGTTGTTTCTCAAACTTGATTGAAGTTTTGAGGCATAGGGGAAGTCGCATGTACGGTGCACAGTTTGTCTAATTGTGCGTCCAAACTGTGCATAGTTTAGTTTTGAGGCAGTAGCTTCCACACGGTTAGCGCACAGTTAGGAGAGACCGTGCGATGATGCCATGCGAGAGGGGTGGCCGAGGCATTAGCCAATGCATGGTTAGCGTACATTTTGTCAAACTATGAGAACTAATCCTGCAGGCACTTAAACGAGATACTTAAATTGTGGATCTCACTCGTTTTTGCCTCTATGTACCTCATTTAAGCTCCTAAGCAGCCATAACTCGGTATTACTCTCCCTTGAAGGTTTTAAAACCTCTCCCAACCATTTTGGAGGTGATCCGAAGGTTTCTATTGGCGAATCGAAGTCGAATTCTTGAGGTAGGTAGATGTTCTTCTTCATTCTTCTTCGGTATCTTAGATCTACTTACACCTACATCTCCTCTTCTCACGGTTTCATAGATCTACATCCATTATGGGTAAATCTAAGTGTGTGGATGACAAGTATGATGAGTTTTGGTCTTGGTTGTGCTATGCAAAGTGATATAAGGTGGGTTCTTGAAGAATCGACCCGTTTCTCTTGAGGGTTCTTCATTCATAGTGGTTTCCGTCAAAATCTCAAGGTAGGGTCCCAAATCTTTAACACTTTATAAAGAATTATATATTATTTAAATAAATTAAGAATGTGAATTTTCCTTGATTTTGATAGGTCGATGAATAACACTTTTGATGTTATTGATTAGTTCCACCGACATGAGATAAGTGATGACATGAACTTGTGTTGAGTTTAAGCATGATTGGCTAACTCGGTTAAAGTGATATGATAAAATAGTTAAATGATTGGAATGGAAATATTGAGTATAAGGACGATTAATTATTGAATAAATTATCAAGTCATGAGTTGTAATGAGTTTGCGGCCTTTACTGATTATTGGGAATGTTGAATATTTTACATGTTCGATAGATAATTGGAAAACTGGTAATAATTAATGGAGGGATTAATTATTAGATGTTAAATGGTAAATGGTTAACTAATTGATGATTGGTTAAAGAGATAAGGTTTGATTAAATAATTTTTTAATTAATTAATTTACATGCATTAAATTAAGATTTTGAATTGATTGTTTGTTACGATTGATGGCCAAGGGTACCTTTTTTATGCGTGTTATCTTTCCATGCCTTAAGTTTTATTGGATAGAGTTATTTAGAGATTTTATATGTTGTTTAAGATGGTCACTAAATTATATTGGCTTTGTTCAGCATGTTTTGAGATGATTATGGTGATCTTGTATATTGTTAATGTCCTGGAGGAACCATTGTTTGAATGGACAGGTTAAGACTTGTTAAAGAATTTGGATAATTAACTACTGAGTTAATTATTCAGTTGGCATGCTAAGAATAATTAATTGTTAATTAATTATTAATTAATGGTATTTTGAAAGGTTAATTAAGTGTTGACTTATTTGATGAGCGATTTGGGTTTTTAATTAATTGTTGAATTAATTAACGGTTTGTCTTTGGGGTGTTAGACATGGTATTCTACACCAATGATAAATATATATGTTTGATTGATTAATGGGTTGTGAGACAAGGAATGATACTCCAAATACTCACAGGGTGTTAGACATGATGTTCTACACCAATTATATATGTATATGTATGATTGATAAATGGGTTGTGATATAGGGATTGATGCTCCAAATACTCTCAGGGTGCTAGACATGGCGTTCGACACCCAGATTTCAAGAAAATATTATTTTATGGGTCAGGGAATGATGCTCCAAATACCCATGGGTTTAGAGACATGGACTGATGCTCCGAATACTCATGAGGGTGCTATACATGATGTTTTACACCCATTAACTAACATTGGATTGTGGGTCTAATTTTTCATGCGTGAAATGAGTTAATGGTTAATGAAGTCTGTTGTGACATGATGTTTCATGAATTGATTATGAGAAAGGGTTCAGGAATATTAATTAATTGGGTGACCACTATTAGTGGATGAACCCAGGAGCGAATCACTTTTTTTAGTGGATGGGCTTAGATAGAATATATGAAAGACTAAAATTGTATAACTTATGATGCGTTATCCAAGACAATACACAAGCATGGATTCAGTCTTTAATTTTATTACTTAGATGGTATTTAGAGACATCTATGGTGAGTGACTTATACAGGGGATGTCGGGAATATGATGAATCTCAAGATTTTCATAATGAGATTTTAGTTATTGATAAATAGAAAATGACTATGTAATGATTGTTGAGTATGCATGACAAATGAATAGTGCAGGTTCAGACACTAGATGAGGGCTGAAGCAGGTACTTGAGAATATACTACTTACTTTATTTTATGCATGACTTCACGTGTTTTAAATTTATTTATTAAATGTCTAGATTTGGGGTGGACACCGGTGGTCCATTCCTACTAAGATTTATATCTCACATCCTACTCAGGCCGCCATTGCACTGGGTACCCGAGTAGACTCTATTTGGTTGTTTGACTATGTTTTTTGCATTTACTTGGGAGATAGGAGTATAGGACCGAGCGGATTCTCATGATGCTCGAGGAGATCTCCCTTGGGGAATTGAGTAATTATTTATTTATTTCTGTATTGGAATGTAAAGAATACTATTTTTTTCACTATTTTCTAATTTTTATCATTAGCATGTCATGCATGCATCTTCTGTATAATTTGGCGATAACCACTTTTATAAAACAAGTATTATTTTTCTTCTATTATTTTTCATTTATGAGTTACTTCTTCCACTATTATTTGTTATATACACTAATATACCACTGTGAAACTTTGATACGAGGTTATAGTCTCCCCAATGACTATCCTTAGACCCGCTCTGGTAGTCGGAAGCCTCTGGCATATGGGGAGACACGCTTGAGGTCATGTGGCGACCGGTCCGGCCACTAATTTATTGGTGAGTCGGGTCCTGATGTTACAAATTGGTATCAGAGGTTTTGGTTTCTTTCTTTTCCTTTGTCTTCCTATTTTGGGGTTGGTAGACAGGAGACTATGAATGTGTCGACGGTTGGGTTAATAGTCGTGCTTGGGATGGATCACCTCATGTATGGGAAATGACCAAGTTTCCATGGATGGGAATTGATGTTTGTACTATTAGAGGTTACAGTTGATATAATTCCACCTTGAGTGACTGGTGTATTTTTGGATATTTATTGATTTTGAGAATTTTGAAAAGAATAATTTTCTTGGCCTGATATGGCAAGGAAGTTTCATACAAGCATCATCTTAGGCACTTAGATATTCACATGTCATGTATATAACAAGCCATGTAGTTGCATTATTAGGATTCTTGCTAATTTGGATTGTGTTTTTTGGGTTCAATGCCATGTTTGATCTGCATTAGCAAGCCTCTCTAGATAGTACGTTACTATGATAGATTTTACATTCTTGAGTGAATATATTCCGTACTACCTTTGTTATTAGCCTGTTTTGTTGTTGTGACATGCTCTCGTGTTATAGCATGCTGTTGTTATAATTCTTATGCTAACATGTTAGAGAAGTTTTGATATTTGAAAGGGTTTCTAAAGAAAATTTTTAAAAAAAATGTTGATTGTGTTAAATGGGAGCCAAAACCAAGTGATAAGGTGTATGGGTGCCTTATCGATTGGTAGGTGGCCACCCATATAATTAGGACCGTTAGGTTGATCATGTTAATTTCTGAATTGACATTGGTATCGATTAATGATAGCCAAGTTTCAATCCATGGATTTTATGGGTGCTTCAGGAATTGTTAAATGATGACTCGTTTTAAATTTAATGTCTTGATGCCTTGTAAAATGCTTTTAAATGTGAATGATGTTTAATGTTGATCTGAAATCAAATGGATAGCTTCCAAAATGCAACTGGGCCCAAGTAGGTCTGTTGGGGAGTGTTTTTATGAGATAACCTATTTGGGTGTTTAAAAATTTAATACCTGTGTGTTTGGTATTGGGTTTCTTTATAGAGAACCTAGGATGGTTACAATGGGATCCTCTTAGGTCGCCTTATCTTCTTAAAAGGAATTTATTTTGAGAAGTTTCTTGAAAATTATGGGATGTCAACTAACTTAAATGTTTTAAAAAGGGATTTTTATGAAACTTTCTTGTTTTTCCTTGGGGCATTTTGAAAATGTTACTTTGATGTTTTGATTAAGTCTTTGATAATTAAATATTAAAAGTGATTGAATATAAGAGGCATGGAAATGGAACCTATTGTGGTGTCCACTATTTAAAACCCTCATGTAAAGGGTAGTTCAGGCTTCCCTTGAGTTTCCTTGGAACGGAAGCATGAGTACATTCCATAGGAATTATTCTCCTTAGAAATGGCCTTGTGTTTGGCTTTTGAACCTAGTGAGTTGTTTGAAGTGACCCAGTTTAGGGTCGACAGTTTTTCTTCGTAAGGGGCTAAACTGCGGTCGGTAGCACCCTCAGATCTTAAATGCCATGCTAGCGCTATGGATTTTCTAACACATTTGGAGGTGTTATGTGCCGTTGTCCTAGGTAGGACTTCCAGTTTCCTATGAAACCCTTGTTGAAATGGTTGGTGACGTGTTACTTGACCTTTTTGTGGGCTTGAGCATCGAGTAATGCTCTTTGTCAGTTGGTTATACATGCCTCGGGCATGATCGACTGCTTTCTTGGTCGTTTGACCCTTTCGTCTTAGTAATGGATGACTGGTTATGGTGTCATCCTGGAAAATGGTCATATGAGGCAAAATGACTCTGTAATAAGACATTTTGTACAGTTGATTACGGTCTCAGGTTAACTCCATGTAGAATAACTTGAGTGCTAATGAATCAGTTTCATTTCAATACATGGATTGGTTTTCAAAATACCCGGGTGTTTGACATGTCATTCATGTTGTTAATCTAGCACACTGGTGAGCGGTTGATCTTTTCTTGAAACATCCTGGGAAATCTTAAGGTGGGTATTTCCACTTTGTTTATGATGAATGTGTTGGCATGTGATGCTGAGCTTTTAGAATAGAGTTTCTGGAGAATGGTTTGACTAATCTTCTTCATGACCTTGGTTTTCTCTTAGTGCACTCTTCTGGACACGATGAGCATGTCTCTTATCTTGACCTCGTCATGGTGACACTAAGATAGCATTGGTCATGAGCCACACTACAGTTTAAATTTTGTTGGTCTTGACGAGTAGTTGTTCTCTGGGTCATACGTGGGATGTGTTGATTCTTTGGTCTACTTCCTTTTTCATGTTTGGGCACGATTGTTTTTAAAATAGAATTGCGATGGCTTGATTTGGAATTTTTTTACCAGATGTTGGATAAGGACTTTTTTATACTGGCGGATGGTTTTAGAATAGTTTTAAAAGCACACAATTTGATAAAGGGTGAAAGTGGATTTTGGGTCCGCGACTTCTTTCGAGGGAAATAGGTGAAACATGTTCTGTTGATAGATCGAGGTTCAACCTTTTACATTGATAAGGTTCTTCTAAGGACCTAAGACATAAGATATCTTTTGATGTTTAATCTTTAGAGTAATCTTTGGATCTAGTTAAAAAGGCTTATCCATCAGGTTTGAGAAGGGTTAAAGGTGTGTTTGGAATTGGGAACACAACATGTCACTTCTTATGAGATTAAATAACCTTGGTAGGTTGGTGGTTTTAGTAGTGGTTCCCGATGTATTCTTGAGGAAGAGAAGTTTTTAAGGTGGGTATAATGTAAGATCCCATGTTTTGAACTGGGATAAAATTTTATGAAAGTTTCTGAAATTCTTATTCGGTTTATCAATGGGTCGTTCTTTTTCAACTAAACTCTAGGATTTTATTCCGAGCGTTGGAACACATAAAGTTGTCATTTCCTGAACTTGATTGATTTTTTGAGGCACATGGGAAGTCGCACAGGTAGTGCACAGTTTGTCTAACCGTGCGACCAAACCATGCGTAGTTGAGTTTTGAGGCAGTAGCTTCCGCACGGTTGGCACACAGTTAGGAGAGACCGTTCAATGCGGTCGTGTGAGAGGGGTGGCCGAGGTAGTAGCCAACGCACGGTTAGTGCACAGTTTGTCAAACCATGAGAACTAAACGTGCATGCACTTAAATGAGATCCTTAAATTGTGGATCTCACGCGTTTTTGCCTCTAAGTGCCTCGTTTAAGCTCCTAAGTGGCCATAACTCAGGATTACTCTCCATTGGAGGTTTTAAAACCTCTCCCAAGCATTTTGGAGGGTATCTGAAGGCCTCTATTGGAGAATCTAAGTCGAATTCTTGAGGTAGGAAGATGTTCTTCTTCATTCTTGTTCGGTTTCGTAGATCTACATAGATCTACATCTCCTCTTCTCATGATTTCTTAGATCTATGCCCATTATGGGTAAATCTAAGTGTGTGGATGACATGTATGATGATTTGGGGTCTTGGATGTGCTAGGAGAAGTGATCTAAGGTGGTTCATGAAGAATAAACATGTTTCTCTTGAGGGTTCTTCGTTCGTTGTGGTTTCCATCGAAATCCCAAGGTAGGGACCCAAATCATTAACACATTATTTTTGAATTATAGATTCTTTAAGTAAATTGAGAATGTGAATTTCCTTGATTTTCTAATGTCGATGAATGACACTTTTGATGTTATTTATTAGTTCCGCCCACATGAGATAAGTGATGACTTGAACTTGTGTTGAATTTAAGCATGTTTGTATAACTTGGTTAAAGTTATATAATTAAACAGTTAAATGATTGGAATGGGGAGATTGAGTATAAGGATAATTAATTATTGAATTAATTATCAAGTCATGAGTTGGAATGAGTTTGTGGCCTTTACTGATTATTGGGAATATTGAATATTTGACATGTTCGAGAGATAATTGGGAAACTCGTAATAATTAATGGAGGGATTAATTATTACTTGTTAAATGGTAAATGGATAAATAATTGATGATTGGTTAAATAGATAAGGATTGATTAATTAATTGTTGAATTAATTAATTTTCATGCATTAAATTAAAATTTTGAATTGATTGTTTTCTATGATTGTTGGCCAAGTGTACCTTTTTATGCATGTTATCTTTCCATGCCTTAATTTGTCTTGGATGGAGTTATTTATAGATTTGATATGTTGTGTGAGATGGTCACTAAATTATCTTGTCTTTGTTCATCACGTTTTGAGATGATTATGGTGAGCTTGTAGATTGCTAACGTCCTGGACGAACCATTGTTTGAATGGACGGGTTCAAACTTGTTAAAGAATTTGGATAATTAAGTGCTGAGTTTATTATTCAGTTAGTTTACTATGAATAATTAATTGTTAATTAATTATTAATTAATGAGATGTTGAATGGTTAATTAAGTGTTGACTTATTTGATGAGTGAATTATGTTGTTAATTAATTTTTGAATTAAATAACGGCATGGTTTTGTGGTGTTGGACATAGTATTCTACACCAATGATAAATATATACATTTGATTGATTAATGGGTTGTGAGACAAGGACTGATGCTCCAAATACTCACAGGGTGTTATACATGATGTTCTACACCAATGATAGATGTATATGTATGATTGATAAATGGGTTGTGAGACAGGGACTGATGATCCAAATACTCACAGGGTGCTAGACATGGCGTTTTACACCCATCTTGAAAGAAAATATTCTTTTATGGGTCAGGGACTGATCCTCCAAATACCCATGGGTTGTGAGACATGGAATAATGCTCTGAATAATCATGAGGATGCTATACATGATGTTATACACCCATTAATTAACATTGGATTGTGGGTCCAATTGTTCGTGTGTGAAATGAGTTAATGGTTAATGAAAGCTGTTGTGACATGATGTTCTGTGAATTGATTATGAGAAAGGGTTCTGGCATATTAATGAATTGGGTGAACCAGTGTCAGTGGATGGACCCAGAAGCAAATCACTATTTTTAGTGGATGGGCATAGACGAAATATATTAATGATTAAAATTGAATAACATATAATGGGTTATCCAAGCCGAAGAAAAATATTGAATTCAGTATTTACTTTGATTACTTGGATGGTCTTTAGATACATCTTTGGTGAGTGAATTATATAGGGGATGTCGGGCGTATGCTGAATCTCAAGACTTTCATTATAATATTTGAGTAATTGATAAATGGAAAATGGTTATGTAATGATTGTTTAGTATGCATGACAAATGAATTGTGCAGGTTCAGACAACATTTGAATGCTGAAGTAGGTACATGATTATATAATTACTTTATACTGCTTACATTATTTTATGCATTCCTTCATGTGGTTTAAATTTATTTATTAAATGTATGTATTTGGGGTAGACACTGGTGGTCCTAGCCTATTGAGATTTATATCTCACACCCTACTTGGGCCGCTATTGCACTAGGTACCTGAGTAGACTCTATTTGGTTGCAGGACTATGTTGTTTGCATTTACTAGGGAGATATGAGTAGAGGACCGAGCAGATGCTCGGGATGCTCGAGTAGATCACCCTTGGGGATTTGTGTCATTATTTATTTATTTTGGTATTGGAATGTAAAGCATACTGTTTTGTTCAAGGTTTTCAACTTTTGTATCATTATCATGTCATGCATGCATCTGTAGTATAATTTGGCTTTGGCCACTTTTATAAAAGGATTATTATTTGTCTTCTGCTGTTTTTCATTTATGAGTTTTTGATTCTACTATTTTTTGTTATCTACCCTGATATACCATTGTTAAACTCTGATAAGAGGGTGTAGTCTCCCCACTAACTACCCTTAGACCCTCACTACTAGTCGACAACCTTTGGTATACAGGGAGATGCGCTTGAGGTCATGTGGAAGCCGGTCCGGCCACCAGATTAGTGGTGAGTCAGATCGGGATGTTACAAAGTGGTATCAAAGGTTTATGTTTCTTTCTTTTCCTTTGTCTTACTATTTTGGGGTTGGTAGATAGGAGACTAGGAATGAGTCGGCACTTGGGTTAATAGCTATGCTTGGGACTGATCACCTCATGTATGGGAAAATACTAAGTGTCTAGGGATGCGAATTGATGTTTGTACAATTATAGGTTACAATTGATATGATTTCACCATGAGTGACTGGTGTATTTTCTGCTGTTTATTGATTTTGAGAATTTTGAAAAGAATAATTATCTTGGCCTAATATGGCAAGGAAGTTTCGTACAATAATTATCTTAGGCACATAGATATTCACATGTCATGTATAAAACATGCCATGTAGTTGCATTAGTAGGATACCTGTTAATTTGGATTGTGTTCCTTGGGTGTAATTCCATGTTTGATCTTCTTTAGCATGCCTCTATAGATAGCATGTTACAGTGATATATTTAACATTCTTGAGTGATTATATTCCGTATTACCTTGGTTATTAGCCTATTTTGTTGTTGTGACATGCTTCCATGTTATATCATGTTGTTGTGTCACTTCTTATGCTAACATGTTAGAGAACTTTTGATATGTGAAAGGGGTGCTAAAGATAAAATGTTAAAGAAATGTTGATTGTGTTAAATGGGAGCCAAAATCTAGTGATAAGGTGTATGGGTGCCTTATCGATTGGTAGGTGGCCACCCATATAATTTGGACAGTTAGTTTGATCATGTTAATTTCTGAATTTACATTGGTATCGATTAATGAGATCCAATTTTCAATCCATGGAGTGTATGGGCACTTCATGAATTGGGAAATGACAAATCATTTTAAATGTGATGCCTTGATGCCTTGTTAAATGCTTTTAAATGTGAAAGATGTTTAATGTTAACCTGAAATCAAATGTCTAGCTTCCAAAATGAAACTGACCCCAAGTAAGTCAGTTGGGGAGTGTATTTATGAGATAACCTATTTGGGAGTTTAAAAATTTAATACCTGTGTGTTTTCTATTGGGTTTATTTATAGAGAACCCAGGTTGGTTAAGATGGTATCCTCGTAGGTCACCTTAACTTCTTAAAACGAATTTACTTTGAAATGTTTCCTGAAAATGATGGGATTTCAACTAACATAAATGTTTTAAAAAGGTAGTTTTATGAAACTTGCTTATTTTTCCTGGGTGAGTTCTGAAAATGGTACTCTTATGTTTTGATTAAATCTTTTATGATTAAAGATTAAAAGTGATTAAATATAAGAGGCATGGAAATGGAACCTATTGTGGTTTCCACTATTTAAAACCCTCATCTAAAGGGTAGTTCGGACTTCTCTTGAGTTACCTTGGAACGGAAGCGTGAGTACTTTCTGTAGGCATTCTTCCCCTTAGCAATGGTCTTATGTTTGGATTTTGAGCCTACTGACTTGTTTTACGTGACCCAGTTTAGTGTTGACACTTTTTCTTCATAAAGGGAAAACATGCATTCGGTAGCGCCCTCAGAACTTAAATGCCTTGCTGGCGCTATGGCTTTTCTCACTCTTTTGGAGTTGTTAGGTGTCGTTGTTCTACATAGGACTTCCAATTTCTTATGACACCCTTTTTTGAAAGGGTGTTGATGTGTTACTTGAACTTGTTGTGGTCTTGAGCATCGAGCAATGATCTTTGTTAGCTATTTAGACGGGCCTTAGGCATGGTCAGGTACTTTGTTGGTTGTTTGACCCTTTCTTCTTAGTAATGGATGACTGGTTATGGCGTTTTCCTGGAAAATGGTCGTATGAGGCAAAATGACACCGTAATAAGTCTTTTTGTACATTTGAGTACATTCTAGGGTTAACTTCATATAGAGTAACTTGAGCGTTAAAGAATCAGTTTCATTTCAATACATGGATTGGTTTTCGAAAGACCCGGTTGTTTGACATGCCGATCTTATTGTTAATCTAGCGCACTGGTGAGCGGCTGATCTTTTCTTGAGATGTCATGGGAAATCATAAGGTGGTTATTTCCTCTTTGTTCACGATGAATGTGTTAGAAGGTAATGTCGATCTTTTAGAACAGAGTTTCTCAAGAATGGTTTGACTGGACTTCTTCATGACCTCGGTTTTCTCTTAGTGCACCTTTCTGGACATGATGAGAATGTCCCTTATATTGACCTCATCATGGAGACACTAATATAGGATCGGTCTTGACCAATGCTATAGTTTAAATGTTGTTGGGCTTGATGAGTAGTTTTTAACTGGGTAGTATGTAGGATGTGTTGATTCTTTGGGCTACATCCTTTTTCGTGTTTGGGAACGGTTGTTTTCAAAATTTCCTTGCGATGGATTGACTTGGAATTTGTTTACCAGATGTTGGGTATGGACTTCGTAATACTGGATAATTGTTTTGGAATAGTTTTAAAGGCACGTAGTCAGATAAAGGGCGATAGTGGATTTTGGGTCTGCGACGTCTTTCGAGGGAAATAGGTGAAACATGTTCTGTTGGTAGATCGAGGTTCAGCATTTTATATTGACAAGGTTTTTATAATGACCTAATATTTAAGATCTCTTTCGATGTTTAAGCTTTAGAGTAATCTTTTGACCTAGTTAAAAAGTCTTATCCATCAGGTTTGAGAAGGGTTAAAGGAGTGTTTGGCATTCTGAATGCAAAACGTCACTTATAACGAGATTAAATGACCTTAGTAGTTCAGTGGTTTTAGTAGTGGTTCCCGATGGCTTTTCAGGGACGAGATGTTGTAAAGGTGGGTATAATGTAAGATCCCATGTTTTGAACTGGGTTAAAATTTTACAAATGTTTCTGAAATTCTTTTTCAGTTTATCAATGGGTCGTTATTTTTAAACCGAACTCCGTAATTTTATTTCTAGTGATATAACACCTAAAGTTGTCATTTCTAAAAATTGATTGATGTTTTGAGGCGTAGGGGAAGTCCCACAGGCGGCGCATGGTTTGTCTAACCATGCGTCCAAACTGTGTGTAGTTGAGTTTTGAGGTAGTAGCTTCCACACAGTTGGCACACGGTTAGGAAAGGTCATGCGATGAGGCCATGCGAGAGGGGTGGCCAAGTCAGAATCCAACACATGGTTAGTGCACGGTTTGTCAAACCATGTGAACTAACCATGCATGCACTTAAATGAGATCCTTAAATTTTGGATCTCACTCGTGTTTTCCTCTATGGGCCTTGTTTAAGCTCCTAGGTATCCATAACTCAGGATTACTCTTCCTTGAAGGTCAAAAAACCTCTCCCAAGAGTTTTGGAGGCGATTTGAGGGATTCTCTTGGTGAATCGAAGCTGAATTCTTGAGGTAGGTAGATATTCTTCTTCGTTCTTGTTCAGTTTCTTAGATCTACTTAGATCTATGTCTCCTCTTCTCACATTTTCGTAGATCTAAGACCGTTATGGGTAAATCTAACTGTGTTGATGACATGTATGATGAGTTTTTGTCTTGGTTGTGCTAGGATAAGTGATATAAGGTGGGTTCTTGAAAAATCAACCCGTTTCTCTTGAGGGTTCTTCGTTCGTTGTGGTTTCAGTCAAAATCCCAAGGTAGGGTCCCAAATATTTAACACATTACTTAAAAATTATATATTCTTTAAATAAATTGAGAATTTGAATTTCCTTTATTTTGATATGTTGATGAATGACACTTTTTATGTTATTGAATAGTTCCTCCCACATGAGATAAGTGAGGACTTGAACTTGTGTTGAGTTTAAGCATGTTTAGATAACATGGATAAAGTGATATGATTAAATAGTTCAATGATTGGAATGGGGAGATTGAGTATAAGCATAATTAATAGTTTAATTAATTTTCATGTCATGAGTTGGAATGAGTTTTTGGCCTTTACTGATTATTGGAAATATTGAATATTTGACATGTTCTAGAGATAATTGTTCAACTGGTAATAATTAATGGAAAAATTAATTATTATATGATAAATGGTAAATGGTTAAATAATTGATGATTGGTTAAATAGATAAGGTTTTATTAATTAATTTTTGAATTAATTAATTTTTATGTATTAAATTAAGATTGTGAATTGATGGTTTGTTACGATTTTTGGCCAAGGGTACTTTTTTATGCGTGTTATCTTTCCATGCATAAAGTTATCTTTGATGGAGTTATTTAGAGATTTGATATGTCATGTGAAATGGTCAATAAATTATCTAGGCTTTGTTTATCATGGTTTGACATGATTATGGTGAGCTTGTAGATTGTTAATGTCCTGGATGAACCATTGTTTGAATGGCCGGGTTCAGACTTGTTAAAGAATTTAGATAATTAAGTGTTGAGTTAATTATTCAGTTGGCTTGCTATGAATTATGAATTGTTAATTAATTATTAATTAATGAGATGTTTAATGGTTAATTAAGTGTTGACTTATTTGATGAGCGATTTGTGTTGTTAATTAATTATCGAATTAATTAACGGTTCGGTTTTGTGGTGTTAGACATGGTATTCTACACCAATGATAAATATATATGATAGATTGATGAATGGGTTGTGAGACAAGGACTGATGATCCAAATACTCACAGGGTGTTAGACATGGTGTTCTACACCAATGATAGATTCATATGTATGATTGATAAATGGGTTGTGAGATAGGGACTGATGCTCCAAATACTCACAGGGTGCTAGACATGGGGTTCTACACCCAGCTTGCAAGAAAATATTCTTTTATCAGTTGGGGATGATTCTCCAAATACCCATGGGTTGTGAGACATGGGCTGATGCTCCGAATACTCACGAGGGTGGTAAAAATGATGTTCTACACCCATTAATTAAAATTGGATTGGGGGTCCAATTGTTCATGTGTGAAATGAGTTAATGGTTAATGAAGGCTGTTGTGACATGATGTTTCATGAATTGATTATGAGAAAGGGTTCAGGCATATTAATGAATTGGGTGAACCACTGTTTGTGGACGAACACAGGATTGAATCACTATTTTTAGTGGATGGGCTTAGAAAGAATATATGAAATATTGAAATTGAATAACTTATGACGCGTCATCCAATCCAAAGCACAAGTTCGGATCTAGTCTTTACTTTGATTACTTAGATGGTATTTAGAGACATCTGTGGTGAGTGACTTATATGGGGAATGTCGGGCATACACCAAATCTCAAGACTTTCATAATATTATTTGATTAATTGATAAATTGAAAATTATTATGTAATGATTGTTGAGTATTCATGAAAAATGAATAGTGCAGGTTCAGCCACCAGCTGAGGGATAAAGCAGGTAATTGATTATATAATTACTTTGTACTGCTTAGTTTATTTGATGCATGCCTTCACATGGTTTAAATTTATTTATTAAATGTCTGGATTTGGGGTAGACACTGATGGTCCTGGCCTATTGAGATTTATATCTGACACCCTACTTGGCCCGCCATTGCACTGGGTACCTGAGTAGACTCTATTTGTTTGTAGGACTTTGCTATTTTCATTTACATGGGAGATATGAGTAGAGGACCGAGCAGATTCTCGGGATGCTCGTGGAGATCACCCTTGGGGATTTGAGTCATTATTTATTTATTTCTGTATTGGAATGTAAACCATACTATTTTGTTCACTTTATTCTTCTTTTGTATCATTATCATGTCATGCATGCATCTGCTGTATAATTTGGCATAAGACACTTTTATAAAACGAGTATTATTTTTCTTCCGTTGTTTTTCATTTATGAGTTACTGCTTCCGCTATTGTTTGTTATCTACACTGATATACCACTGCGTAACTTTGATAAGAGGGTATAGTCTCCCCACTTACTATACCTAGACCCTCACTGCTAGTCGGTAGCCTCTGCCATATGGGGAGACGAGATGGAGGTCATGTGGCGACCGGTCCGGCCACCGGTTTAGTGGTGAGTCGGGTTGGGACATTACATATATACTCTATAAGAATCATCCAACCTCTAATTGACGAACAAACTCATTAGGAAGTAATTTTCCTTCGAATTCCATTCACCATGCGTTGAAGTTACCTGTTTCTTTTAACTAATAGTGTTTTTAATGATGTTTCCTTTTATAGGTTCATAATCTATCTCAAATTCAATCATCTATAGATACTCAACCTAATGTATGTTCCTAATATTCATGTCTCATTGTGTGAAGATATAATAACGGCTCTTACAGTTAGTGTAGTCAAAAAACCTATCAGAAAATAAGTATTGTCACTAACACTTCAAAGTGTAGACCCCATCTAGACACTCCATGTCATGTGTTGGGGAGTTCTACTCATTGGTTCATAGTTAACATGGCCCATAATCCACTACTTCTTCTCTAATCATCAATACTACTCCAATACCAACTCCTGATGAATCATAGTAAAAATCATATTTGATCTAAGGCATGGGTTGGATCAACACCAGAGTTATAGGAAACCTCCTCTTAAGCTCATGAAATTCCTATTAATTTTTTTACTTCTATAAATTCACTATCATCATTGTTATCACAATCATGGGTGTGGATTAATGGGAGAAATCTTGGATAAAAATTTCTAATACCCCTCTAAACATAGAGATATCATTATCCAGAACATATACTGGGGATATACCCAAGACATAAATACCTCCGATTTTACTATATATATATATACCTACACCATACACAATATACCTCAAGAATTGTACCTCCTTTATCCAAAAGATACACTTCAATAGCTTAGTGTAAATATGACGTGCTTGGAATATAATGAAGACTATCTAAAGATGTATAACCTAATAATCTATATTTTATGAGTATATGAAGATATTATCAATGAACACCATATCAAATGAATCCATATATGGGTGAATTATATCATTAATGGGATCCATGAACACTTACGATGCATTTGTAAATCCAAACAACATCACTGGGTAATATTAAAGATCGTACATTCTATAAAACACAATTTTTGGTATGGCCTCCTCTCTAAACCACAAATGGCGATATCTTGATTAAATATCAATTTTAGAGAACCATCGAGATCCCCATAACTAGTCAAAGAGATCACAGATCTTGGGAAAAAGACATTTGATCTTCACTATCACCTAGTTCAGCTTATAGTAATATAAATATAGTCAGATACTATTGTCCACCATATTAGGGAACATGATAGGTTCACCCCATGGTAATGTACTCTTCATGATACGTCCCTTCTTCTACATATCCATGAGATGTACCATGATCTCTTTCATCTTGGATAGTTCCATATAATAACGGTGTATGGAAATGGTATATAAAAATGGAATGATTTCTATCTAAATCTCAACTCCTATATCAAGGTAAATTATAGTGAAATAATATTGGAATATATCATAATAGAGGTCCATGAGTAGAGGAAAAGGGGAGGAGGATTCCACTGATCCTGATAAAAGACCAAAGACCGCAAAATGTGTCAGGATCATCCTGATCAGACTCAAGTCTAAACCAACTCTACCTACTCTAAATTTCTATTCTCTGGTCATAACATACTTCTCTTCATTCAATGAAGAAAAAAATACCCATCTATGAAAATAATCAATGTGAACTCAAAAGTTGGTCAACAAGTCCATGCCAAAAATCACATCAATGCTCATAATATTGAGAATCATAAAGTACTAAAGTTTCCCATAACCGATAATGACTATAATATACTTGAGGAATTTCAAAAGATGATCTAATTTCATTCTCAATGGAGTGTAACTGGAAAACAACTTAGAGGATAACTTCACCAGAAAGTCAAGTCCAAAAAAAGTTGTAAATATATAACAGAATGCGAATCACTGATATCAAGAATTAAATTAGATTAAGTAGAGGCAATAAAAATCATACCTCAAATAGTAGATAGTCCCTCACCACCTTCTTCTAGAGTCTGGTACACTGTAAACATGTGTCTTGACTTAGCTTTATGACCATATCTCTGAGATGCCTGACCAATATGAGTAATAATCATCTAAGGTTACCACGAGGGTCGCTGACTAAAACCCTGGTTCGTATATCACATATTATCTCCACGTATGCAAAACCATAGTCACAAATAGTTAGAGAGAAACTATCGGAGATGACCTATTTTTCTGCAGTGACTGTAACGACCCAAATTTTTTCAATGGAAATTCCCTTCTTATATTTATGTTATAAAATAACATGAAAACACAGAAAAATGAACTACTAAGTGATAAGTGACCTTTAAACATAAGTTTGTCACTTCTATTCTTGGAATTTCGAAAATCTGACATACACGATTGTGTTCAAGATAATTGTTGGAGTCCAATGAAACAAAAATAATTTTTGGTGAATAGTGACATATCCTTTTGAATAATAACATACCCTTATGAATATTAATATGGTCCTTATGAATAGTAAAACATCCAACATAAGAGTAACATTACCTATGAATAATAGAATAAAATTTAGACATCTTAGAAAGTGACAATTTGACCTTAGTAAATGTTTTGGTATTTTTTTATGTCATAAATAATTAATTATTATTAATTATTTAATTTAAAAGAATATTTATTTCCCTAAAATGTATTCATAAATTATTGAATCGATGTATTATATTTTTTAGATAATTTTATAAGACTCTACGTAATTTTTTAAAGCTCTATAAAATCAGTTTTAATCTTAAAAATTGTTTTTTTAAGTTAAATATGATTTTAATTAAATATTAAATTAATAATATTTAGAAAATAATTTTTGAAAAATGGACTTCTTTTTTGGATTCTACGTGTTGAAAAATAGTTGGGGTTAATTTTTGGTATTTTTCTGAGATACTTGAATTTTTATGAATAGTGAAATATCGTAATTTACAAAATAATCTAAATAAGAAAATTATAGGGTCATGTGTGATGTTCTGCTGATGTAATCCAACTTGGTTTGGGATTACATTATAAAATTATTATTCTTGGTCATTCAAGACTCACTATTCCTTGTATTGTGGGGGAATAATAAACTAATAAATTTTATATTAAGGAAACCCCTCTCCCCTCCACTATAAAAGCCACCCTTCACACCCTCATTTTCTCACACCTCTCAAACTCCAAGACATCTATAAACTCTTCCCAAACACCTTCCCTAGCCCTTCCCCCACTTCCAAGAGATTCTGGTCTCATCAAAAGACCAATCTTAGGCCCTTAAGGAGGTTCTCAAGAGGAGGATTCTAGAGGTAATTTCCCTCCCTCTTCTCCTTTAATTTCCTTTCAAGTTCAAGTTCATTTCTTGATCTCTCCCCACCTATCTTCATCAAAATTGTATTTTAACTCTAGTATTATACACATACTGTAATTATATGATTCTAATGGTATATTATATCATCCAACCCCCTTTCCCTCTTCCTTTTATTTTACTAAAGAGAACGTTGTTCGTGTGGTGTTAATTTATCACCTTCAAGAACGACATGCTTTCTTCTTCCATTTCTACCTTCAGATCTGGTCATGAAACCATTTTTATGGTTGAACCAGAATATTTTATTTCTATTATGTTCTATTTATAGTTCTGGAAATTACCTATGGACATATTACTAAGTGATAAGTTAAAAAAAGTTCGTTGTGGTCCAAAAACCGCCCAAGTTGTCCCAAATAACCATCATTCAATTATTATCTAATGATTCATCCACATGGATCTAATACAATTCATTATAAAATCAGTAGATCACTTGTAATATCATTAATGACATGTAATATCATTTCTGGATGTTTACCCATGTTCTACCCTAACTTCAATTTAAGAATACAAGTGAACCACCCAAGAAAAACCATAAAAATGAACATTCCCAAAAGTTTTTAAACTCTATAAGTCATCCAAAAAATATAATATGACATAATGAAACCATAATGAACCCTATAAATGTACACATGGTTCTTGATTTCAAATTAATTAATATAATGTCATTATACAAGACATTAAAGAGAAAGAAGCATTCGGGTACAAGGTAAGGGGAAATTCTCGAACCCAACTTTCATCCTTTGAGTTCTACCCCTTTCACTCCATTTTTGATATGGTTACTCCTTAAAGATAGTTTGTTCATATTTGTATTTAATTTTTTGGGATATACATTATTGTCACTAGTTTTTATGTCAATAAAAATGTTTTCCAAATGAACTCCTCTTTTAAGAACACCCCTTTTACTCCTCACTCAAAGTGGACGGTTCTTGTAACATATATGTTATTCTGTAACGACCTGAATCCAGATCCCCTCCACTGATACCTCGTACCTGGTTCGCCACATGATCTCAAGCGTGTTTCCCCAAACTTCAGAGGCTGAAGACTAGCAGTGAGGGCCTTGGTGAGTTAGTGGGGAAACTGTGCCCTCATTCGGTAAAGTATACAACAGATGAACAACCAGACACAATAGTGGAAACAATAAACAACATAAAACAATTAAACTGAACAACGGAAGAAATGTATAAATTAATAATGATGAAACATGGTACATATGTTTATGGAAAGCAGTAAACAAACCAACATGCTGAAATACAACTGAAAAAAAAGTGCAAAAGAAAACAAAGTAAACTCCTCAGCATCGCAAGCCATTGCTTGGTCCCCTGCTCTCCAGCTCCACAGCAAGTCAGGTACCTAAAGTAGAAGGGTTCTTCCCCTTATCTATACCTGCAACAACATAGTCTTCTTGGGACCAAAAGCAATGCCCAAACAGGGTGTGAGATACAATCCCAGTAGGTAATCACCCAAATATTTGAGTCTAATATTCAATGAACACAAGGAAAGTAAGATTGCAGGAAGCAGTAAACAGAAAAGCATGCAACAACTACAATCCACAGTTATAACATATAAAGTACACAAGTAAACAACCAGGAACAAGAAGAAAACTGGTAAGCCTATGGGTAGATCTCACAGCCTAACCCCTAAGGTTCAACCTACAAGTACTAGAAACTCTCTAGGAGGGACACTCAGTCTCACCCCTCTGGTTCAGCTAAGAATATACTCTCTGAGGAAGCACTCACCATCAATTCCCCCTATAGTCTCGTATCGTACTAAAGTCTCTATGGGGAAGCACTCAACGTCTCATTCCCCCTGTGGCCCGCGTCTAGGAACTACAGACTCTCTGCGGAAGCACTCATCGTCAATTCCCCCTGTGGTATCACATCGTATTAAAAGATACTCTGGAGAAGCCCTTACGTCCATTATCCCTATGGTCTACTACACTAGGTTCTCATAGTTCTGTGTGGAAATAAACATGCTCAGCGCGCATGTATCTCCCAAGTAAACCTAAAGAACTACTTGTCTATCAATCTAAGGCTCAACAACATAACAAAGAAACAGTTCCACTATCCTACAACTAGGCATGGAAACTGGCAAACAGGCATAACAAGCATAGAAAACATCCAGAGTACATTAAAACTATGGTAATCACAGGAAAAACATCTACTTTAGCAATCAAGCAAAGCAGGAAATACAATAAGGGAAAAACAGGAACACGCAATACCCTGTTCAAGGGTAATGGTGGAATTTTCACAAAATAGTCATCGAAATTCTACAGAGAGACCCAAGCCACCTACCTTGATGATAGGGGATCGATATACTTGAACCATGATGCCTGATTCTCCTCAGAATGGTGTAGATCTAAGAAAACGCACAAAACTCTCAACCCACAATAACTTGAAAATGATGAGGAACCATGAAACATGGATAAAGCAGAAGAGAGAGCTTACCGAGGTGATCCCAACACAATCGATGACGGCTGGAATAGAGATCGGATGGAGGCATGGGGGCTCGAGGAAGATTCAGTCGTACGAGTCACTCTCGGATGAACAACTGGAGAAGAAGACGCTTCTGTGTATCAGGCGTGACCCCGGTGTGTTTAGTGAAAATAAAAGAAAAGTACACGGTGTGTACTTATAGAGTACACGGCGTGTACTAGGTTTTTCCGTACTCTGCCAAAATCGGCCACCACGTCACCCCTACACACCGTGTGTGTGGCCGGGACACGGCCAGCACACAACTTCGAGCGGGAAAAGAGTACATGGTGTGTACTCAGAAAGTACACGAGGTGTTCTTCAAATTTTTCCAGAAACTCCATTTTTCTTAAAAACTATATAAAAAGAAAAGGCGTACCTGAAACGAAGATCCGAGTTCTCACAAACTTCCCCCGTTAAAAAAATTCATCCCCGAATTTCCCTAGCGAGGCGTAGAAGAAGAAACCTCGAATAGCTCCGGCCACTACGATCGTACATCGGCCTCCCTCTCCTAGGTCTCAGCTTGTACTTTCCCCAGCTGCCATAGCCCTTATACAAGAGGGATAGACCGCCCACGGAGAACCTTCATACTGCGATCGAAAATCCAGATGGGATGATCCTCAAATGATGCATCTGCTTTGAGCCCAACTTCCTCAGGCTGAAAGACATGAGACGGGTCTGAAAAGTAAGGTCGGAGCTGAGAGACGTGGAAGAAGTCGTGGATAGCCCAGTTCCTCTGGGGTAGCTACAACCGATAGGCGATCAGCCCAACTCTCTCTAAAACCTCAAACGGCCCAATGTACCGTGGTGAAAGCTTACCCTACCTTCGAATCCTCTTGTGTCCTAGCCTCGTTGCGACACGCAGGAAAACCCGATCCCCGACCTTGAACTCCATAGGTTATCTCCGCTGATCAGCATAAGACTTCTGTCGAGACTATGGTGTAGCCATCATCTTCCGAATCAGTTCTATCTGCTCTGAAGTCTCCTGAATAAGATGAGGTCCCAGCAAAACTGCCACTCCTGCCTCTAGCCAACATATGGTTGATCGACATTGCCTACCGTACAAAGCCTTGTATGGTGCCATCTGAATAGTCCTCTGAAAACTATTTTTGTAGGAGAACTCCACTAGAGGAATATGCTTCTCCCAAAAACTGCCAAAGTCTAGGATGCAAGCTCAGAGCATATCCTCAAGCACCTGGATCGTGCTCTTGGATTGTCCATCAGTCTGGGGATGGTATTCCATACTCAGAAGTGCCTAGGTACCCAAATCCTTCTGAAGACCCTACCAGAACCAAGAAGTAAAGCATGCATCACTGTCTGAAACAATAGAGTGTGGAACTCAATGCTGACGAATGATATCTCTAATGTACAGTCATCCCAGATCATCGATACTAAAGGTCTCCTTGATTGGCAAGAAGTGAGAAACTTTCGTGAGCATGTCGACGACAACCCAAATAACATCATTCCCCCGAGGTGACCTCAAGAACCCAATCACTAAGTCCATCTCCACATCGTTACACTTCCACTCCATAATGGGTTACTATAGCAAGAGCCCAGCTGGTCGCTGATGCTCTGCTTTCACCTGCTGACAAGTAGAACATCTCATGAAAAAACTAGAAAAAGCTTTCATCATACTTGGCCACCAGTACTGGAAATGAAGATCCTGATACATCTTGGTGATGCCAAGATGAACTGCCCCAATTGAGGAATGAAAATCCCGCCTCAGCTCCTCACGTATGTCTGCTGACACCCATACGCGTCCCTGAAATGAAAGATCTCATCCTCTCCTACAGTCCATCTAGGAAGAGGGTCCTCTCCTGACACACTCTCCCCACAGGACTAAGCCTTCTAAGTCTGATAGTTTCCTCATCCGTACCTGATCAAGTAGCATAGAGGTAACAACTACAGAAGATAGGAAAGTCTGTCCCTGTCTGCTGTGCACCTCCAGATGCATCTCAGAGAATAGATCCATCAGCTGGCACTCACTGCTGGACTCCTGAACTGCCTGAATCTAGCTTCTCCTGCTCAACGCATCTTCCACTGCGTTTCCCTTTCCCGGCGTATAGGCAATCTTGAAATCAAAAGACTGAAGACACACGACCCACCTACACTGCCTCAGATTCAGATCACATTGAGTGAAGATATACTTGATACTCTTGTGGTCAGTAAATACCACAAAGTGATCTCCCAGAAGATAATTTATCCAATAGCGTAAGGCATGAACAACATCTTCCAAATCCAGATTGTGCATCGGGTAGTTCCTCTCATGTGGCCTCAACTACCGAGACCCATACGCAACGACTCCATATCCCCGCATAAGCACAATGCCTAGTCCGATACCTAAATCATCACAATAGACAGTATAGATCTTTCCTGGATATGGACAGACTATTATCGGTGCTGACGTCAATCTTCCCTTCAGCTCCTGAAAGGTTGACTCACAAGGATCTGACCGTAAGAAATTTTCCCCCTTCATGGTCAGACCTATAAAAGGTGCTGCTAGGCGCGAGAAGTCCTGAATGAAGCGTCTGTAGTATCCAAACATCCCTAGGAAACTCCGTACCTCAAAAAAGTTCTTCGGATTCTCCCAAGAAACTATAGCTCTCACTTTCTCTGGGTCCACAGATACTCCTGCCTCTGAGATGACCTGACCCAAGAAGTGAATCTTATCCATCCAGAAGTGGCACTTAGAGAGTTTAGCATAAATATGATGCTCTCTCAGTGTACTCAGAACGATCTCAAGATGGTTTTCATGGTTGTGTCGATTGTGAGAGTACACCAAGATATCATCAAAGAAGACCACTACGAAGGAGTCAAAGTAAGGATGGAACACTCGGTTCATCAGTGCCATGAAAACTACAGGCATGTTCGTGAGACTGAACAGCATGACTGTATACTCGTATAGACCATACCTGCTCTTGAAGGCTTTCAGAGGTATATCTGATGGTCTAACGTCCAACTCTTGATAACCGGACCTCAAGTCGATCTTCGAGAACACCCGGGGTCCTCGAAGCTGATCAAAGAGGTTATTTATCCCTGGAAAGGGATATTGTTTCTTGAGCATCAACTGGTTCAGCTTCTGATAATCCACACAAATCCGAAGGGTACAGTCTTCCTTCTTCGCAAACAGGACAAGAAAACCCCAAGAAGAGGTACTGGGATGGATGAAACCCTTTTTCTGCAACTCCTCTAACTACTTCTTGAGCTTCTGCAACTCAGGTGTGGCCATCCCATAAGGATGAATGGACATTGGTTCTGCTTAAGGAATGAGCTCAATAGAAAGGTCTACCTCACGCTGCGGAGGCAAACCCGAAAAGTCATCTGGAAAGACGTCCCTGAAACGATCCACCACTGAAGGAAGGTCCAACTACGAAGTCCCCTGATGATCCAGATAAATACGATCAATCTGGGTCGTCACCCTTCCTAGACCATGATGCTCAAGTCCTGCTCGACATGCCTAAACATCCCATTCTCCTCTATGAAGAAAAGATTCACCCTCTGGTGAAATGAAACTCACCCTGCGGCGATAACAGTCGATGAATGCCTGTAAGGGAACCAACCAGTCCATCCTGAGGATGAAATCATAGCCTATCATCTCTAGGACATAGAGATCCCATAAGAAACGATACCCTGCAACCTCACGAGGGCACTCCCTACACTGGCGTACACACAATGTCCTCATCCCCAAAGGTGTGTTTAGTGTCGAAGAGTCGGTAGAAGAAAAGACACCGAGTCCAAGACTCTCCACAACAACAACATAGATAATGTTATGTGTAGCATCAGTATCAAAAAGAGTTGAAGATAAAACTGAGGCTACTAAAATTGTACCTCGAACTGTAGAAGGTCCGGGATCCTACTCCTGATAGGTCGGCTCCACAGCAAAAGTTTTGCCTACCCCGCGGCCCTGTGACCCTGCGTGACCACTCTGACCTGAACCTCCCTGTTGGTGCTGAAGGACCGGTGACTGACATCCACAGTCTCATCATCCACCTCGGCCCGAACGACCGGAAGAACTCCAATTCCCAAACTGGTGAGAAACTAGTGTTGCTTCTCTTGAACGAGGAGTCGTGGAAGAACCCCGGTTACCAGCTGCTGGTGAGAAAACCTGGAAGAAATGCTGAAGGTGGACCATCTTGCCACAATATTGGCACTCCATGGGGTCTCTCTGGCATTGCAGCCTCATGTTCCCTAACCAGACACACTGGTAGCATACCACCTGGTTTCCTAACGATGCATCCCACTTCCTCACGTCCCCACACGTAGACTCCCTACGACACTTCTTGCTGTCATCTGAAGGAAAACTAACTCTGGAAGTAGAACTGCCCTGGCTCGTAGCTTCGAAGTCTCTTATATTGCGCTCCGCAATCAGCGCCTCATTGATGATGGAAGTGATGGAAGTCAACTGGAAGAGATTCACCTGTGAGTGGATCTCCCGCCTGAGACCATCCTCAAAATTCCTTGCTAAGAACACCCCACTCCCATCCCGGAGAGGTGTGAAATGCTGCAGCTTAGTGAAACGAGAATAATACCCCATGAAATAAAGAGTACCCTTCTCTAAGATCATGAACTCCCGGGCTTGGTCGGCCCTCAGGGTCTCCTAGTAGAAGTAGTCATAGAACACGCGCTGGCACTCCTCCCAAGCCATAACTTACTGATAACCCACCTATGAGATCACACCCCACCACCTCTTGGCGGAGTCTCGGATTATGTAGGTGGTGAGCTTGACCCTCCTCTCTAGAGGTGTATCTAGATGCTCGAATATAGTCAGCATGGATTCCATCCAAGACTCTGCAGCCTGAGGTCCTCCTTCCCCCGAGAACGTGGGAGGGTGCAGCAGCTAAAAAACCCACGTCAAGTCTTCCATAATCTAGGTAGGAGGCGGTGCTCCCTGAAAGTTCTGTATCATCCTTATAAAACCTTACCTGAACTGTGCATCAGTGCCTGCAACTGGTATGACAGCCGGTGCCAAGGCTGGCCCGACTGGAGGATCGGCAAGAAGTCCCTGATCAGCCATATCTGGCATCTGATCACTGCCTGATGACATACGTACAACTGGAGGATGTCTCGGAGGCATAGCTATAAAAGATCAAAAGCACTACCTAGATCAGAAAAACAAGGACAGAGAACACAAGAGTACAAAATGGGAACAGGGAAAGAAAAACACACAAGTTTACAAAACACGACTACATGACGTGTATAAAAACTACACGACCTGTCTTCATAAGCCATTGACATGGGCGTGTTCCCCTGCACTATAGTTCTTGTAACACCTCAAACTACACGGCATGTGGACCCCACACATGGCGTGTACTTGGAAACTATTCCCTTGCCCGAGTCTCTTGACAGTACTAACCCACACGGTCCGACTTAACTCGAGACTACACGGCTTGTTCCGAACAAACACGGAGTATACTAGACAAGTCTTCGTAGGCATGTGTTGTTAAATACATGGTCTTCTACATGGTTGGACCTTACACGGCGTGTTCTAAACAAACACGGTGTGTATAGGTGAATGTGACATCATCCTGTGTTGTTCGTGACACAGCTGGGTACCTGAACAAGACAACATGGCGTGTTCCAAAAAAAATACGGCATGTATAAGAGAAGGTCACGCCGACCCGTGTTGTTCATGACACGGTTGGGTTCCTGGACAAGACTACATGGCATGTTTCTTTACAACACGGCGTGTTCTACTCGAGCATCCCCGACTCGTGTTGTTAGTGACATAGCCGGGTACACGGCTCCGAAATACACGGTGTGTACCTACCATACACGGCGTGTTCCTGAAGTTAATTCTACAACAACGTGTCCCTGCTCACATGTTCAGTGACATGGTTGAAAAACTACATGGCATGTAGTCAAAAGTACACACTGTGTATTCTGAGTTTTTCTGGGCAGTAGCTTAGAAACTGCATAGAAGCCCATAAAACACAGAAAACAAGTCAAAGAAGTGCCAAATTCTGATTCGTGAGGGACCATACTCCCCGCAAATAAAAACATGGATTTCATTTAAGCAAGGTAGAATACAAAAAATCTTTTAACAAGGCATCAGAGAGTCTATCAAGCATCTATCTCAACAGCATGCATAATCTACACAAGGTCTATCACAACAACATGCAATCGCTAATACGCCCAAGATGACATGGAAAGAATGAATGGCATGTGATTTCTAACAAGTTTCTATATGATGCACGAGATGGAATACCCTCATCTCATCGGGATGCGATAGAAATAGAACCGTGATAGAAAAATAACAACAATAGGACATCTGAATCACTCTAGGTGAAATCATATCGACTGTAAAATCTTAAAACCAGCAAACTGCAATTAATGAGGTAGTATGGATTTTCCCTGTACACGGGTTAGCTACTCTCGAGCATGGATTAATACCATTTACCGAATCTATCCTATCCCTGGCTAAAGTCTCAAAACAGTAAAGAAAGGGAAAAGAACGCCTCTGATGCCACTTTGTAACGACCCGAATCTAGAGTCCCTCCACTGGTGCCCTGTACCTGGTTCACCACATGACCTCAAGCGCGTTTCCCCAAACACAAGAGGCTATCAACTAGCAGCGAGGGCCTTGGTGAGTCCATGGGGAAACCATGCCCTCATTCGGTAAAGTATACAGCGGATGAACAACCAAACACAATAGCAGAAACAATAAACAACATACAGCAACTGAACTGAATAGCGGAAGCAATGTATAAAATAATAATGATGCAACATGGTACATATGTATATGGAAAGCAGTAAACAAACCAATGTGATGAAATAAAACTAAAAAACAAAGTGCAAAAGAAAGAAAATTAAACTCCTCAGCATCGCAAGCCATTGATTGGTCCCCTGCTCTCCAGCTTCATAGCAAGTCAGGTACCTGACGTAGAAGGGCGCTTTCCCTTATCTATACCAGCAACAACATAGTCTGCTTGGGCCCAAAAGCATGGCCCAAACAAGGTGTGAGATACAATCCCTGTAGGAAATCACCCAAATATTTGTGCCTAACAGTCAATGACACAAGGCAGGTAAGAGTTCAGGAAGCAGTAAACAGAAAAGCACGCAACAGCTACAATCCACAGTTCTAACATATAAAGTACACAAGTAAACAACCAGCAATAAGAAGAAAATAGGTAACCCTATGGGTATCTCTCATATCCTAACCCCTAAGGTTCAACCTGCAAGTACTATCAACCCTCTAGGAGGCACACAGAGTCACACCCCTCTGGTTCAGCTAATAATAGAAAATCTGAGGAAGCAATCACCGTCAATTCCCCCTATAGTCTCGTATCGTGCTAAAGGCTCTCTAGGGAAGCACTCAACGTCTCATTCCCCATGTGACCCACATTGAGGAACTACAGACTCTCTGAAGAATCACTCATCATCAATTCCCCCTGTGGTCTCGCATCATATTAAAAGACACTCTGGAGAATCCCTTACGTCCATTCTCCATATGGTCAACTATACCAGGTTCTCACAGTCTTGTGTGGAAATAAACATTCTCAACGCGCTTGTATCACCCAAGTAAACCTTAAGAACTACTTGGATATCAATATAAGGATCAACAGCATAACAAAGCAAGATTTTTACTATCCTACAACTAGGCATGGAAAATAGAAAAATGCCAAACAAGTAGAACAAGAATAGAAAACATCCATAGTATAGTAAAACTACCATAATCATAGGAAAAACATCTACTCTAGCAATCAAGTAAAGCAGGAAATACAACAAGGGAAAAATAGAAACACACAATACCCCGTTCAAGGGTATTGATGGAATTTTCACAAAATGTTCATCAACTTTCTATAGAAAGGAACAAACCACCTACCTTGATGCTAGGTGATCGATATACTTGAACCAGAATGCCTGATTCTCCTCTGAACGGAGTAGATATAAGAAAACGCACAAAACACTCAACCCACGATAACATGAAAATGAGGAGGAACCATGGAAAAAGGCTAAAGTAGAAGAAAGAGCTTACCGAGGCGATCCCAATGCAATCAACGGCGGATGGAATGGAGATCTGACGGAGGCACAGGGGCTCGGGGAAGATCTAGCCATACAGGTCGCTCTCAGACGAACAAGCTGGAGAAGAAGACGCTTATGTGCATCAGGTACGACCCTGGTGCATTTAGTGAAAATAAGGAAAGTACACGGCGTGTAATTTTAGAGTACAAGGCCTATTCTAGGTTTTTCCGTACTCCACCAAAATCGGGCTCCATGTCACCCCTACACACCGTGTGTGTGGCCCGGACATGGCCAGCACACGACTTCGAGCGGGAAAAGAGTACACATCATGTGCTCAGAAAGTACACGTCGTGTACTTCAAATTTTTCCAGAAACTCCATTTTTCTTAAAAACTCCAGAAAAAGGAAAGGTGTACATGAAACGAAGATCCGGGTTCTTACATATTCCCTCTTTCTTTTGGGAACCCAAAGCTTATGATTGTGTTATTATGAGTTGAAACCCATTCTATTCCATGGGTTAGTTATGCAAATTTTTTATATGGGTTCTATGTGGCAAGAATGTTGATGATAATTTTATGATGTGACAGGTGCACCCAGAATTATATAGCACAATATGAATGTTTCAATGTGACGGGTGCGCTCGGAATTATACAGTGCTCCAATGCATTGGGTAAAGTGATGAATCTCATGAGTAAATGTGAAATGATGTGTGAACAAGATGATATCTTGGTTCACAAGTATGTGTGGTAGTTAACCACTAAGACATGATGTTTCATTTTTATGCATTGCCACATTTCAAGTCTTTTATTTATACTCCTCTCATGTTCATGATCTCTTGTTTATGTTATGATTATGCCAATCCCATGATATATTGTTCCTATCTATCCTATTACTGGTCTTCTAGATCACCCCTTTTGATGTTTATCCTAAGGTGGATACATGTACTAAGGAGAGTATAAGTGCCGATAAGAATCTAGAGAAGAAGAAATTAAATAAATTTTTATGCTAGATGTTGTATCTGTTATGTGTGGTCCTAGTTTTCTCAAGACACTAAACCTTTGGATCCACTATGTGTAATACTATTATGTTTTTTATCTTTGAAACGATGTAATAGCAATGTAAGAAATGGTCGGGTCACTATAGTTGGTATCAGAGGCATGGTTTAGTTAATTTGGGAATTAGGATTAGTGAACCCTAGAGAAAACTTCTAGTATGAGACTAAGTAAAAATATGCACACAATAATATTTACCTAGGGATCCCATATGTTATGTTTTTCGTATAATTGTCTAAATGAATAAGTTAGTCATGAATTGTTTAGTTATGTTTTGTTCTATCATTTTCTATTTTAGAAAATGGTGGGAACCAGGAAAAATCAGGCCAACAACTCATGTGAGGGCCAATGTAATGATTTCCAGAATGACATCCCTAATGATTTGGGAGGTGGAGTTCAAAACATTAGCGTTATGCTTACCCAATTATCTCTGGTTATGAATAATAACCATTATAATGGGGAACTTCCTCCTTCACCAAAGAGGGAGCAACTTGCTATTGAATGTTTTATGTGGAAACGACCACCGACGTTTTGTGGATCTTCTGATCCACTAGATGTGGAACAGTGGGTCAACTCCATGGAGAAGATCTTTTTTGTGCTTCACTGTTCTGAGACAAATAAGGTGACCCTAACCGTTTATTATCTAGACGGAGAATCCGATCAATGGTGGGCTTTGATTAAGAACACCAAGACAAGGGAGGAAATTGAAGAGATGGAATGGGAAGACTTTAAGAAAATGTTTCTTAATAAGTATTTACCACGAACTCTTCACATGAATATAGAGAGAGAATTCATAGAGATCAAGAAAAAAAGAAGGAGAATCTGTCACAACCTATCAAGCGAATTTCACAAGGCTTGCAAGGTACGCTTTGGGTTTTGTTATCAACAATGATAAGAAAAATTGATAGATTCTTTAGTGGATTAAAACCACACCATCGAAAGGCTCTTGAAATTAGAGAATTTAAAAGTTATGAAGAAGTTGTTCGGTGTGATCTCAAAGTGGAGATGGAGTTTGGAGAAAGGTCACATGGCTATGGGGATAAGAAACAAAAGATGAAGTTTCATGATGGTGGATCTAATGATAATGGTGGGAAGAAAACTCAATGACCCACATGCCAAAAATGTGGGAAGTTTCACAATGGGAGCTTCCATAAAGGGATGAGGAAATGCTTCATGTGTGGGAAAGAAGGACAACATGATCAAGAGTGTCGAAAAGACACAAAAAGGAAGGATAATGTAGCTGATGAAAGGAGAGAACCAATCATGGTCCAATACTACAACTGTAAGGATCTAGGGCACTATGAAAACCAGTGCACTAAACCTCAATCTCTCGAGGGTAATTAGCGTCAGTAGCCACCAAATCCAAAGGAACAAGAGAAGGATTGTTCCATCACTACAGTGGAGGTGGAGCATGATAATGAATTTTATAAGGTACACTTCGTATTCACTCAAGAATGTAAAAAGTATTGTTTGATTTTGGTTCTACACATTCCTTTATATCTTGAAAGTTTGCTAGAACTATAGAATCGAAGCCCCAAATCCTTGAAGTAGAGATATCTGTAAAAACACCAAGTGGTGAAATCATTTCAACCCAAGTGTTTGACTCTTCTCCTATTGGCATATGTGGGAAGATACTTCCGGAAAATCTCGTAATACTTCCCTTGGTGGAATTCGATGCTATAATGTGAATGAAGTGGCTCTCATTATATAACAGCGCATATCAACTATCGAGAAAAGGAAATATCTTTTCATATTCTAAACCATCCCATACTCCTCTAAAAATGCAAGGAAGATCATGAATCTACATTGAAAAATCCTTCAATGGTGTGGGTGTTGATTCCCTATGAATATGCATACCTCGCCCAAATGTTTGAGTCAAAGGAAAGTTCTAACCTTGAGGAAATGCACATCATGAGGGAATACAGAAATGTATTTCCTGAAGAGTTACCCGGAATTCCCCCAGATCATGAGGTAGAGTTCTCAATTGAACTCATACTCGAAGATACTCCTATCTCAAAGTGCCCCTAGAGGATGGCTCCTATCGAACTAGAGCAGTTAAAGAAGCAGCTGCAGGATCATCTGGACAAAGGGTTCATAGGCCCTAGTGCATCGCCTTGGGGTGCGCCGGTGCTCTTTGTGAAGAAGAAGGATGGAACCAAGCGGATGTGTATCGATTATCGGGAACTCAACAAGATCACCATAAAGAACAGGTATCCTCTTCCAAGGATTGAGGAATTGTTCGACCAGTTAAGAGGATATCAATACTTATCAAAGGTGGATCTTCATTCTGGATATCATCAGGTAAAGGTGAAGAAGAAAGATATTCAGAAGACTGCCTTCCGTACAAGGTATGGGCACTATGAGTTTTTGGTGATGGCCATCGAACTTATTAATGCCCCTCCAATCTTCGTGGATTTGATGAATAGAGTCTTTAGAAATTACCTCGATAAAATTGTGGTAGTGTTTATCGACGATATTCTCATCTACTCCAAGAGCAAGGAGGAATATGAAGAACATCTAAGACTTGTGTTGATGACATTGAGAAAGGAGATGTTGTACGCCAACTTCATAAAGTGTGAATTTTGGATGAATCAAGTCACATTCTTGTGACATGTGATCACAAGTGAGGGAATTTATATGGATCCATCAAAGACAAAGGCGGTTAAGGAATGGAATAGTCTCTCTAGTGTCACAAAAATCTATACTTTTCTTGGATTAGCTGGGTACTACCGACGTTTTGTGAGAAACTTCTCACGATTTTCAATACTTATAACTAAGTTAACAAGGAAATGGGTAAAATATCTTTGAACAGAAGAATGTGAGGGAAGCTTCAAAGAGCTAAAGAGAAGTTTGATCACTGCACCTGTACTCACACTACCAAAAAATGGAGAAAGTTTTGTGAGATAAAATGATGATTCAAAGAAAGGCTTGGGTTTTCTACTCATGAAAAATTATAATGTGATATCCTAAGCCTCACAACAGTTGAATATCCCTGAGTAGAACTACCCGACGCATGATCTAGAGCTGGCTGTCATGATTTTTTCCTTGAAAATATGTCGGCACTGCCTTTATGGCGAGTAGTGTGACATATACACCGACCGCAAGAGCCTAAAGTTTATATTCACACAAAATGATATCAACATGTGTCAAAGGATATAGTTAGAGATAATGAAGGATTATTATTACTCTATTCACTATTATCCTGGAAAGGAGAACAAGTTATCTGATGCTCTAAGCAGAAAAGAACCTCATACTCTATCCATGCTGCGGATTGGGAATGACCCTATCTTCCGGGATATGCAAAGAATGGATTTGGAAATAATAATGGCAGGGGATATATCATACCTTTCGCAAATTATTGCACAACCATCCATCCAAGAGAAGATTAAGGTAGCACAAAGGGATGATGTGGAGATACAAAAGAGGGTGAATGTTGTAAAGGAAGGGAAACTACCAGAGTTCCATATCGACGATGATGGTGTGATTCGGTTTGGAATGCGTCTATGTGTGCCTTCATCACCTGGGATAAAGAAGAAGTTATTGGATAATTCACATAGCTCGACTTTCTCTATCCATCCTGGGAGTACCAATATGTATCATGATCTCCGAGAACACTTTTGGTGGGATAACATGAAGAAGGAGATTGAGGAAAATATATCAAGGTGCTTGGTATGTCAGCAAGTTAAAGCTGAGCGACAAACGTCCAAAGGTATGATGCAGCCATTGCCTGTACCCATGTGGAAATGGGAAAATGTTACTATGGACTTTGTCACGGGTCTCTCGAAGACATAAAATGGAAATAATGCGATATGGGTTGTGGTTGACCGACTCACCAAGACTGCCCATTTTATTGCTATTCGGGAATACCACTCCCTTGAACAACTTGCAAAGATATATGTGAAGGAATTGGTGAGACTGCACGGTGTTCCACACTCAATTGTCTATGACCATGATCCAAGGTTCACATCTAAATTTTGGAGGAGCCTTTAACATTCATTGAGTTCTGAATTAAATTTTAGCACGACCTATCACCCCCAAATTGATGGCCAATCTGAAAGGACTATTCAGACGCTTGATGATATGCTAAGAACATGCTCTCTTGAATTCAAAGGTGGTTGGGATCAGTATCTCCGATTAGTTGAGTTCTCATACAATAATAGCTTCCACTCGAGTATCCAGATGGCTCCATATGAAGATCTGTATGGAAATCGATGTAGAACTCCAACCTGTTGTGATGGAGTTGGAGAAAGAAAGCTACTTGGGCCTGATCTTGTTCAAGAGATGACAGAGAAGGCTCAAGTCATCCAGAAACACATCAAAGATTCTCAAAGTCGGAAAAAGAGCTATTCTGACAACCTTCTAAGGGACTTGATTTCGACGTTGGAGATAAAGTCTTCCTTAGAATATCTCTATGGAAGAGAGTCATGCAATTTGGGAAGAAAGGGAAGTTAAGCCCAAGGTATATTGGACCCTTTGAGATCCTTGACTACATAGGAGTCATGGCCTATCGTCTAGAACTTCCACCGAATATGGATCAAGTTCATGATGTGGTACATGTATCACTACTGAGGAGGTACATACCAGACCACTCACATGTACTAAACTCAGAGGTGGTGCAGCTAGAAGATGATCTCTCATATGAGGAGGAGACAGTAAAGATTCTGGATTGGAGAGATAAGGTTCTACGCAACAAGACAACCCATCTTGTCTAAGTATTGTGAAGGAACCAGAAGTTTGAAGAAGCAACTCAGGAACCATAAGAGGCAATGAAGGAGAAGTACCCTCACCTATTTGTGTAAAGTGAAATTTCGGGGGTGAAATTTCTTAAGGGGGGAAGAATGTAATGACCCCAATTTTTTCAATGGAAATTCCCTTATTATATTTATGTTATAAAATAACATGAAACCACAAAAAAATGAACTACTAAGTGATCAGTAAACTTTAAACATAATTTTGTCACTTCTATGTTTGGAATTTCGAAAATCTGACATACATGGTTGTGTTCAAGATGATTTTCAGAGTCTAATGAAACAAAAATAGTTTTTGGTGAATAGTGACCTACCCTTTTGAACAGTAACATACCCTTATGAATAGTAATATGGCTCTTATTAATAGTAAATCATCCAACATAATAGTAACATTACCTATGAATAATAGAATAAAATTTAGACATCTTAGAAAGTGACAATTTGACCTTAGTAAATGTTTTGGTATTTTGTAAGTCATAAATAAAAATTTATAATTAATTAATTGATTTAAAAGAATATTTATTTCTATAAAATTTATTCATAAATTATTGAATCAATTTCTTATAGTTTTTAGATAATTTTATATGCCCCTACTTAATTTTTGAAAGCTCTATAAAATCAGCTGTAATCTTAAAAACTGTATTTTAAGTTAATTATGACTTTAATTAAATATTAAATTAATAATACTTAAAAAATTATTTTTGAACAATGGACTTCATTTTTGGATTCTACACATCGAAAAATGGTTGGGATAAATTTTTGGGATTTTTCTGAGATACATGAATTTTTGATGAATAGTGAAATATCGTAATTTACAAAATAAGCTAAATAAGCTAATTATAGGGTCATGTGTGATGTTCTGCTGATGTAAGACCACTTGGTTCGGGATTAAACTATAAAATTACTCTTCTTTGTCGTTCAAGAATCACTATTCTTTGTCTTGTGGGGAAATAATAAACTAATGAATTTTATATTAAGGAAACCCCTCTCCCCTCCACTATAAAAGCCACCCATCACACCCTCATTTCCTCACACCTCTCAATCTCCAAGCCTTCTCTAAACTCTACCCAAACACCTTCCCTATCTCCTCACCCACGTCCAAGAGCTTCTGGTCTCATCAAAATACCAATCTTAGGCTCTTAAGGATGTTCTCAAGAGGAGGAATCTAGAGGTAATTTCCCTCCCTCTTCTCCTTTAATTTCCTTTCAAGCTCAAATTCATTTCTTGATCTCTCACAAACTATCTTCATACAAATTATATTGTAAATACATTATTATAAACATACTGTAATTTTTTGATTCTAATGGTATATTATATCATCCAAACCCTTTCCCACTTCCTTTTATTTTACTAAAGAGAACGTTGTTCGGGTGGTGTTAATTTATCACCTTCAAGAACGACATGCTTTCTTCTTCCATTTCTACATTCAGATTTGGTCATAAAACCAATTTTATGGTTGAACCATAATATTTTATGTGTATTATGTTCTATTTAATGTTCTGGAAATGACCTATGGACATATTACTAAGTGATAAGTTAAAACAAGTTTGTTGTGATCCAAAAACCGCCCAAATTGTCCTAAATAACCATCATTTAATTCTTATCTAATGATTCATCCACATGGATCTAATATAATTCATTATAAAATCATTCAAGATCATTTAATATCAATAATTACATGTAATATCATTTCTGTATGTTTACTCATGTTCTACCCAAACTTCAATTTAAGAATACACGTGAACCACCCAAGAAAACCCATAAAAACGAACATCCCCGAACAATGTTTTTAAACTCTATAAGTCATCCAAAGGAACATAATATGACATAATGAAACCAGAACGAACCCTATTAATGTACACATGGTTCTGGATTTATAATTAATTAATATAATATCATTATACCGGACATTAAAGAGAAGGAATCCTTCAGGTACAAGGTAAGGGGAAATTCTCAAACCCAACTTTCATCCTTCGGGTTCTACCCCTTTCACTCCATTTTTTATATGTTTACTCCTTAAAGATCATTTGTTCATATTTGTATTTACTTTTCTAGGATATACATGTTTTTCACTGGTTTTTATGTCAATCAAAATGTTTTCCAAAAGAACTCCTCTTTTAAGAACACCCCTTTTACTCCTCACTCAAAGTGGACGGTTCTTGTAACATATATATTATTCCCTCTTTATTTTGGAAACCCAAAGCTTATGATTGTGTTATTATGAGTTGAAATCCATTCCATTCCATGGGTTAGTTATGTACATTTTTTATATGTGTTCTATTTTGCAAGCATAATGATGATAATGTTATGATGTGACGGGTGCGCCCGGAATTATATAGCGCAATATGAATGTTTCAATGTGACGGGTACGCCCAGAATTATACAACACTCCAATGCATTGGGTAAAGTGATGAATCTCATGCGTAAATGTGAAATTATGTGTGAACAAGATGATAGCTTGGTTCAAAAGTATGTTTTTTAGTTAAACACTAAGACATGATGTTTCATTTTTATGCATTGCCACTTTCAAGTCTTTTATTTATACTCCTCTCATGTTCATGATCTCTTGCCTATGTTATGAGTATGCTCATCCCATGATATATTGTTCTTATCTATCATCTTATTGGGCTTCTATCTCAACCCTTTTGATGTACATCCATAGGTGGATACATGTACTAAGGAGAGTATAAGTGCCGATAAGAAGCTAGAGAAGAAGAAATTAAATAAATGTTTATGCTAGATGTTGTATTTGTTATGTGTGGTCCTAGTTTTCCCAAGACACTAAACCTTTGGATCCTATAGGTGTAATACTATTATGTTGTTTATCATTGAAACGATGTAATAGTAATGTAAGAAATGGTCGGGTCTCTATAATGACGATACATGGGTTGAGGTGCTACATAGAACTTGTGAGAATACATGAATTTTCCATAGATGAATCACTATAGAACTCTTATTAAGGTGGTTGAAGAAGACGATCTCTACTCCACCTACATACCACAACTCTGTTTCACATCATTGGTATTACTCTTACTTTCACTAGGAGATTTTCACACCACAACCATTAGAGGTACCCTCACAAATGTAATCAGGGTTGGAAGAAAATAAACTACTTGATACTTAATAAGAACCTTCCCGATAGTCAAGGATTAATACAGAACCATTGGTTGTGTAGCTAGGATGGAAATCTGAACCTATCATTTGATGTTGAGATGAATTTTGATTTCAAAATTTTTGGACTCTTATGCCTCATTTATGACCAATATTTGAGAAAATCATATAATCTCTAAGAAATGAGTATAGTACTAAGAAACTATTATGGACATCTACTCTATCTACATGATCTATGGTTATTTATCTACATTTATTGTATCGAGATATAATTCCCCATATAATAGGTTATTAGAGGCCTCCTAGGTGATACCCTCACATATACCATCTTGTCCCATGATGTTCCAAAAATTCCTGGTAGGTCCCTTATGAAACAATTCTTCCTGATTCCCCATACGACCCACAAGTTCTCCCTGAGTCCGAAGACACCCTTGATGATGTCAATCTACTCTTTATCATCTAAGGTCCACCAGTTCCATTAAAATATGATGTATATTGGAGACAAATTCTCTATAATTGTTTACAATGGACCTCAGTACCCCTCTACTATAGATAAGAATAAGTGGGAGGTATCTAAAATGAGTTGGTCCGATTGTTTACACTGCTAACAAGGGTGTGGGAGCATGATCACAACACTATATGGCCAAAAATGTGGTGGAATAGGACCATCCTCCCTGACAAGGGTACCTAGACCATGTCATATGGGGGTCCCATCTGTCTTCTATTAGGTGGAATATTATGTAACATAGAGGGAATAATTTAGTATATTTAAGATAAATCCTAATCAATATAAGTGATTTCATATTGGTTTAACTAGGATCGTACACATAAACTTAGTTTTAACACTTCAATCACTAACTAAGGTATCCAACCTCACATGTTAGTCATAGTCATATATACATATATATAACACATATACATGATCAGTTTGTAATAATTAATTCAGTATAGATATATGAAAACAATAATAAAAATGGGTATATCATACAACAAAGTATACATGGTTATTACAAAAAATATATAATAATTCAAGGAATTAAATTAGAGAACTAATTTACAACACAATAACATGTATATATATTTAATACAAACCTAAATTCTCTTTTAATGATGCCTAAATGAACCCAAAATACCATAAAAACACTAAAGGTGTCAATGGAAACTTGGGGGCCCATTACACATGAGATGGCCAGGTACATGGAAACTCCCCTACCCAAGTCCCACATAGACTATCACTTTTCTTCCATGTCCTAGGTTGGTCAAAATAAAAAGAATAATTTTTTTATCTGATACCATTTTGAAGTTCCATGTCCTGAACCAATGAGTCTAAGATAGAGAGTCACATAACCTCATGTACACTTATAGATATGAAATAGGGTTTTGACTATTATCAAGGGTCGGGTAATCAGTAGTGGGGAGAGTATACCATCAGTATAATGTAATTTCACAAAAAACAATAAATATAGAATATAAATTTGATCAACTTGTGAATGACTAAATAATCATAATGTAATAATACATGGAACCCAAGTCTTAAAAAAAGAAACAAATGGGATCCTTAAGTGGAAATAAAATAAAAATTATAAATTTATCATATAATAAATAAATATATTTCATTAATACTCTATATTCTATCCTAGACCACCTCCAACTCCATCTACTATAACTCATCCATCTTCCACAATCCCCTTTCAGTTTATGGAATCCTTATACATGAAGTCTGTATGTGCATCGAGATGCCCATGCGGGGTGTGACTAATAAAACCTAGTAGGTCAAAACCAATGTATCCTTAACCAAATGTGAATATTCATAATAGGTGTATATAATGATAGTAATAAATGAAAAATAAATCATAAACAATAATCTATCGAGCACCCATTTACTAACCAATCCACCAAGAGCCCCAATCATAACTGATTTTGATCTATTATAGAAGGATGACCAGAAAGGAAGAAATGATCAAGAACTAGCCACAGGGCTGGAAAAATGTCACTCGTCATCCTAATGGAAATTATTGGTAAAGACAATAGATATACAAAAGGCATTGAGTTCTATAACGTTACCTGATATCCACGAGGAAACAGGTTCTCTCTTGTCCATAAGGCTATCATGGTCCTACCCTATGTAGGATTCTACCATTATAATCATCACTAATCATGCAGACTCCCACTATATGGGGTAATCATACTGCACTGGTCACTGATCACGTTATATCAAGAACAAACACCATTTTTTTGGTAATACATAGAACAAGGAAAAGTATAAGGAGTCAAGTATAACATGGAATCATTAGAATATAGTAACATCAGGTAACAATATGTGATCATCATGAAGCATAGTAACAATTACTATAACAATACTCATGGAAATAAGCATCATATAGGGGTTTCACAACAATAGAACCACAAACAATCACCATTCAACAAGAACAAAAAGTCATGTAAAAAATAGGAATCAAGGATATAAGAGAATAAAAGGGCCTCAAATGATAAGGAACTTCCTAACTCAAGGTTCATATTGAATAACTCTATAGTTTTTCAAGGGTGTCATCACTCAAACAATGTCCTCACATGAACTAGAACATTCTCAAAAATTAATAACTACTAGATAGGATTTCCAATCAAACATGAAATGGGTTATAGAATGACACTAATAAATAGGAACATGACAGAGTTTTCGGTTCATAATAGTGACCCAATTACAATTTATAACAATAGTAATATTCAAATATGGTTGAAGAAAGGAGATATTAATTCTCTTGGATAAAGACTAGAAATGATATAAGAACCTCATGTGAGTTTGTAACAATTGGAAAAACCTCTATATTTATGTTTTAACCATCCAACATGGTTGAGTAGGGAGAGTCAAGGAGAAACATGAATATCCAGGGTAGCAATCCTGAATGCATGAAGGGACATCCATGCACCCTAGGACCATCTATTTTTTTTAATTATTTTGATCGACATAATTATCAAGTAAAATCAGTAATAATTGATTAATAGGGGAAATAACTGAGTTAAAATTGAATTAAAGACACAAAATTAATTTTTCTTGTGTTCCAAATTTTATTTTATCAATTTCTAAGATGAGATTCATCCATTTAATTTGTTTCAAAGATAAAATAACCATCACCATTCTCTCCACCATGACATATCCATGGATGTGGTGTTATTAAATAGAACACATATAAGTGGACTGACCTAAATAATTCTCCCATGATCTAGGTAATTTCCCAATACCACTCCATCCAAAAAGCATGCGGTGAGGTTTCATAGGCTATGGTTGTCAACAACCTCACTCGATTACAAAGGCGTGTCCAAGATATTTCTCCTTTACTAGTTTTCCATAAGAAAAACTAGGGACCAACATGACAAACACTTTTACCATTATGTTTCCCATTTGTTTCCTAAATATGACTAAAAACTAAAAAATATGATTTTATAATCAAGTCAAAGCTCCGAAGGACCCACCCAATCATGGATCAACCCAAATAATAATGAAAACTTAGGAAACAAGAATATCCATTTTGAAGAAAAAGTTATATGACTTTACTTATAGATTTCAATATAATATATGAAGCTAATAAATACTATCAAGGAACTTCATAGGGTTCACTACTTTTTGAAAAATGTAAAGGATCAATATTATAGTGCATAATTCAAAATAACTCTATGAAATAGAAAATATAGAAAATAAAAATCAATATTCTGATTAAGGAATAAATTTAGTGATAATTTAAGTGTTAATTATTCTAAGAATTCTAGAAATAAAATTTTGGAAAAAAATTTACTCAAGAAATTGAGATATTGATATTAAAGTTTTTAAAATCACAATTTTTCTAAATATATTTTTATTAGATATTTCATGTTGAGAAGACTTCCATGACATAAGAAACAATCCCTCATCATAATACATGTGGCCTTACATTCATTAATGGAGAATTCAAATGAATAAAATATATATATTTTATGTAGAAAAAGAAGATGTGATATTTAAATATCTCAAAGAAAAAAATCCCAAGTCTTAAGAATGGGTTGAATTAAAAGTATCAATTGATATTTTAGAATATTCTTAGGAAGTATTTAAACTAGAAAATATTTTCTATTTTAAATTACTAAGATTTCTATCCAATTGATATTTGGGGATTTTTCATTACTCAAATATGAAATCATAACATTAATGATTTTATTATGTGAATACCAGTAGTGTATGATATAAATAGATAGTGTGTAGAACCTTAAATATTTATATTCTATTGGATACATTATAAATATTCATAGAAGTGGAACAATTTGACACCACTAACATTTTGATGAAACTCATCTAGAAAAATAATAAGGAGACTATGACAGCATGCATGACTACCTTGGGAATCAAGGACTAAGAAGGAATTCAACACTGCTAGTTTTTTGTTGAACCTAATAAATAAGGTGAGAATTAAGAACACCATCATTCACTATGATATTCATAAATTAAGGAAGAAGACAGCTGAATTTCAATGATAAGAAGAGAAAGGATGATGATCTTATAAACTAAGGAGTGAAAAACTATTGAAGACCAACGTGTGGGTTTTTGTAAGAGACATTGAATCTTGGTGGTACCATTATAAACAATTCCACCCATTCGGGTGACTAATAATTATCTTATCATAAGATAATTTTTTTGTGGGATATAGAATGATGATCCATTCACATGCATTATATAGTGAAGGATAAGGAAGTGTATGACACTGAACTTAATGAATATGAACAATACCCAACTATAACTTTGTTTGTTTATGGTTATGATGTTATAATCACTACATATGTTATTGAAAATCCTGGTATTGATAAGAGTCAAAAATTTAAAAGAGTAGGTTTCATAATTTGTTTCGAATATTATAAAAATATTTATGTATTGTCTTCTTTATCATTCTATATTGCATACCAAGGTTAGCGTAATGTGTCTATCATTTGATCCATCTCTCTTAACTACTATAATGCATTTAGTTATAATAAGGAATAACTAAATAAGTAAAGTGAAACATTGTAAATTTTTTGTACACTAATTCACCCACCTCTTAGTGTCCCCACATGATCCACTAGACACTTCATATATGAGTGAATCAACATAATGAAAATAACAATAGGGAAATTTGTAATGAGGAATCAAATTTTCAAGAGGACCCGAGTATCCTATGATGAAAACCTCATGGATATCACAAGGGTTATTTGAACCAATAAATGGGAGGAAGAAAGGATGATCTAATTTTTTCCAAGGTCAAAGGACCTTGAGAGAATAACTTGTATTTTTCTAGGGTCATATATTGTACCCTATAAGATTTATGTTTTGTTTACCCTAACATTTTCCACTGATTCAAATGGGTGATTCTTAATAGGAAAGGACTAGGATTTTACTCAATATGGCATTTATAGTTTTTTATCTTTATATATTTTGTGTCTTTTAAATTTTGAAACACTTAATTTTCCCTAGTTTATACAAGTTTTAGTCCTATATGGAATAGAATGTACTTATTCCTAGGTTTCCCTTTGTGGATTTTTAACACGGTGAGTATTATACCTCTTTACTTCGGTAGTTTGATGTAATGAAATCAATACCATTGAGGGATAGAGTTTTAACTCATACATATTTGATAAAATGTAATTGATGTTTTTGATTAAACATCTTTGAAAAACAAATTCATGTATTATACCTAATAAAAAGTGTGAGAGACACCAAATGTTAATAAAGATATTGATTCCCTGAAAAATGACAACCTTTGGGGGGTGGGGAGGTTCATTTAGTTTATGGTAATGATTATATCACTAAAAGATACTTAATTTTATAGGAATAACACTTTGGGAAAAAATATATGATAGCTCATTTAGCAAGGTGAAGTAAAAACTCAATGTGAATGAAGGATCCTAATACCAGTATAAACTATCTCATGGGTATATGAATGTAGTTTAAGGTTTTCTTGATCAGGACATTGTGTCATGTGGTTTTGGGTCATGAAACATGTACTAATGATGTTTTAATAATATATCTTTTTATTCTTACCATGATATTAGATACAATGGAAAAATGTGTAATATTAAGGTTATTAAAATATACATGAATATCTGGATTCTTTGAGGTGTAAAGAATAAATTAAAATATATGAATTGTAAAATTATGGTATGGTATAAATACATGGGGGGTGAAAATTTAATGTATTAGAATGATGATTTACCTTCTTATGCTTTCAAAGCATACAGAGGATAGAGGGCCTTCACCTGAGTATGAAAACATGACATTTGTTGGTAGTGATGAATATCAAAACATAAATATCATTACCAAGAAGAGGTTTCCCCTATAGTCTAATGAGCTCATTTCTGATAAGCAATGAAATTTTTGTGATGATTCAACAGCTTGATAGATGAAGTAATATTATGGGGAAAAGGATATCCAAGATGGTTTCAAGCACTTTAAATGTGATGTAGCTATATATTGAACACGTTCTTGGAGTAGAAGTACAGAACATGAAATTACTTGAATATACATTCATGGAGAGAAGGTAGAAGGTATTCTATAACTTTGATACTGATCAGGGGGTTTGGAGAGTTTGTCTTGGATTTTTTAAGTCAATATTTGGGATTTAAAAGCAGTGTTCCTTGTTCCATTTTCATTTTAACTTTTTTCACAAGTCATGAAAAATAATTAATTAGTGTGAAAGTACTTTGATTTTTCTCAGGACACCCTTTTTTATTTTTCAATCTAACAAAAAATTATTTCTTTAATTTTTTAGTTTAAGGTCTTTCGATTTGGATTATTATGGGATAGAGTTACGATCATACAACTTTGACCAAAATGTTACCACATTTTAAGGTCCTTTAGCTTTTACCAAATAACGAGATAGTATATTTAATGAGCTGAAAGGATAAACCAAATAGGAATAGAAAAACCCAATGCTAGTATAATCCATCTCAGAATAGGATTCATGGTGTTTAAGGTCATAGTGCTTTGACTATGGGGTGATATAGTCAATGTGGAAATAGAAAATTAAAACCTGACATGAATAAAGGTCCCACTATTTTTATAGACTTCCTCACAAGGATAATGTGTATAGATTAGGTTCATGGTACATGGAACAATACCGGATAAATTTTTAGGTCACATGGAATTGACCATTTACCAAGATAACCTATATGACAAAGAAAATAGTGATAAACCAATATGAATTGAAAGATAATACCAATATAGTTCACCTTAGACATGGGTTCACAAAATTTATCTTCATGGTGATCAGACTAAAAGATGAGATATCCTATAAATAAAAACCTGAGTCTCATAAAAATTTTATTACATGTTTTTTAACATAAAAATCCATATAACACAGCCTAAAAATATAATGTCATGGAGTCTTGGGAGATCAGATACATAAAATATAAACTTAAATATAAACAACACCATTTTTATTTAAATATCCATAATGTGATCCTAAATACCATGGATCATACATTAATGCATAGGATACCCAAGTGAAACAAATAAATAAAAGTGGTGAGTTATAAATCCGAGTAAGGGAATAAACATGAAGTTCATATGAGAATTAAAAGGCATAATAAAATATCATAAAAGGGGATGGTTATATATAATATATGGAATCATGGAACAAAGAATAAGATATCATAACGAAATGGGATCATGGGGGTGTGAGAAAAACATAAGACAAGACATCATAAGCATAATTTAAGGCACACTTCCAAGATAACATAACATAATGTTATAGGCTAACTTCCCATTCACCATACATGGTATGAAATGTGATGAAAAAAACACCCAATGCATTGGGAAGATGTAAAATTATAGAACCACCCATAACATCATAATATAAACAATAATATGTGTTCCATATATAGAAAATTAACCATACAAAATGAATAATAATGATAAAATAATGAGAAATAAATGGGATGAATAGTCTTTCCTCAAATCATAACCAAATGACATTTCATAAGTACATACAAGAAAAAAGTGATTAATGATTTTTGGATCTTCATAATAGAATAAGGAATAATAGGTCATGATTATGTAGTTCAAGTGAACAAAAATTCATAATAATGGGCAGTGAAGTATGTATATAATTAAATTACTTAAAAAAAGTTTTAAGAATATAGTAATTAACCTTTTAAGAAGGTAACACATAGTTTTTTTTTCAAGAAACCAGATTTGTACCATAATATTGTTTCAAAAAAAGTTATATATTATAAAAACAATATATGATTAAAACATTTAATGGAGTTATTCATGGAATAGAATAACATATAGTTAATTTCACTTTAATGAGACATTCTTAAAAGAAGGAATTGATAAGGGAACTTGGAAATAATATATATCCCCAAGAATAAGAAGAAAATTAAACTAGGAATACATATAATAAGTATATATATTTATATATATAATATATAATAAGTACATGATAAAAATATATATAGAAAATTAGGTAGAGATATAGAAAGTGTAACCCAAAGGAAAATGGGGGGTTTGGATGTTTTCTTACCTTGGGTCCCATATCTCTTTATGCATGCATAAAATTTCATGAATAAAAAAAATTAAGTTTATTAACTTATTAGTTTAGAAACATTTTCATGTATATTTTATGTATTATGGTTATTTCATGTTCATTTATAATCTTCCTATTATAAAATTTTGTTCATGTCCACCATCCTTAGGATGTCTGTTTCTTTGTTATGAGTTCACATCAGTTTCATGGTAATTATGGATCTTCTTATAATATGGGTCCATAACTATAGAAGTGAAATGATATTGATTTTATATCTCTTAATATGTTGAAAATGTAATAAAAAATATTCATTAAAAATAATCATGATTTTATAAAGTATCTATATGACCGTTTAATGGTTTTTTTATTTATAGAATTTTCCAACCATGTTAAACATAAGCAATTTAATAAAATATTTACGATTATTTACCCATTTTAGAATATAGAATGGAATATAATATACATATTGTGATTATATTTTACCATAATATTAATATTATAACCACCCATGGGGGTGACGATGAAAAATGATATACATCTTCCATGGAGGCGGTGAATCGACTAAAATATGGGCGATGATTCCATTTTATAATATATTTGAGGATGAAAGAGAATGGTTATTATATAAGAAAATAACATTTTAGTATATTGAGTAAATTTATTTAATTATATAAAAATATATAGAATAAATTTTAAGGTATAATAAGAAGACTGAAATGAAAAATTGTTCTTGGGATTTTATACCTTATTCCTTGTAGTGACACCTTTCTGAATTGGATTATTCCTTCAAATAATAGACTTTTGATGAGAAAATAACCTCTAGGATGTGTCTAAGAGTTTTGGGGATGATTTTTTATATAGTTTCATCATGAAAAGAAGAATATTGTGTAAGTATAAGAGGTCTGGTGAAGTGTTGTATTTATAAGGGGTGGAGAGGGGTGTTTTTAAATAAAACATGCATTAGTTTATTTTTTTAAAGACTACAAAAAGTGATTATTATTTTGAATATAAATAGAAATTAGTTCATGTAAGGATTAGATAATGGTATCATATATCATACCATATGTAATAAACTGAGTATTTAACATATAATGTAAATCATAGTATTTTTCTATTTTCATCATTCAAAAAATTCAATTTTTCAAATAAAAAATAAAAAATAACCCTAGGATAATTTTTAAATATTAATTCCAAAAAAAATTATTTTATGAAAATAAAATTATAAATATGATAAATTTAGTTTCTGAATAAAATACTTATGTATTGTAAAATATCAATTTTTCTGATATATCTAAATTTCTAACACTTAGAAAATGTATATATGATTATAGAAAATTGCCTTATTATTTATATAAAAAATTATTAATTATAATTCTATTTTATTAAAATAAAACTTATTTAAAATATTTTATATTTATCAAAAGGATGATTTTAATAAAAATAAAACATATTTTATTTCTAAAAATAAAATTATAGTTATATTGTATAAAAAATTTATTTATAATATTTAACATTTTAATTTAATTATATTAGTATATAATGATTTTATATTTTTATTTTATAAGCTACCCAAATATTAATTAAATTTTCCAATGGTATGGTTACTATTCCCAATGGCTAGGTTTCTAAATCTAATAGTCAGGTTACCATTCCAAAGATTATATAGGTTTTCTACATTCTATAAAAACCTAATATTTCAATCATTCATCATTCACATCAATTACTCTTAAGGATATATTGTGTATTCTAAAAAATATAGATTAAATTACTAATTTTTTTATATATTTTTTACAATATTTTTTGTGAGGATGATTATTCTATGAGTCCAAAGTTACCAAATTTACCTATTCTAGTTATTTTAATTTTTTATGTTTATTGTACCATTGTAATACTTTCAGTTTTATGGGTTATATTTATCATCTTGATGCAACTTTTAAAATATAATGAATAATTTTTTTATCAAATAGTGAATAAGTTTTATACAATACTATATTTCTAAATTTGATAAACATGTTTATTTAGATGGAAAGTTCCACACACAATGGTCTATGTCATTAAACTATATAACAAGGGTAAAGAGATATTTCAACATGAATTAGAAGCCCAAATCCAATATAGAACACCTATTATATGTGTGAACATTTTTTAAGGTAATAATGCTTAGGAAAGTGGTAAGGGGGCATGATATGACAACCCATATATGGATTAAGAGATAAAAGTGATCAACACATATTGAATAGTGAATTAAAATGATGGAAATCATGACATTAGGTACTCAAATTCAGTAGTAATGATATTGGAAAATAATGATAATGATGGAAAATATTTTATATTCAAGCTATGGGTTCTGTAATAATGTTTTTGGGGGTAAAATGAGATTAGAAGACCATTTTCTCATGAATAAATATTTCCCTGGTTGGGAGTTCCAAATATGGATGCATGAATATGATTAGAAATAATAGGTTCCCCTTGGAGATAAATTTTCTCATTAACAATATCCATGAATTGTTTATGGTGATTTTGAAATAATAAAATTTTGAAGCCTGTCATATAGAAGGAAACATCTAAGTTGAAATTAAAATACACTTGTCCCAAACTTATTGTGATAGGTTGTTTAGGGATGATAAATGGGAATGAAGATGGATGATGATTTATAGGTGGGTCCAAATAATATGGTTTAAAAGTCACTATGTATCCTAAATTAACATGAATGAAGCCACACATAGTTCACTTAAAAGATACGTAAACCTATAATAGGGTCTAATGTTGAATTATCTGATATGAATAAAGAGATCATACTATTAGAGGGGTTATATAATGATGGAAATTATGGATGTGTCTGAAATATATGATTCATAAGTCAAATAGTTTATTGAAATAACAAGAATCAAGACACACATAACTCTTATATATGATATTATATGCATATATCTAACTCATATGTAGGGAAGGAAGGTTTTTTATCATAGCATTTGATTAGAAACTGTAGAATATATGAGGCTTGTATCTAGGATAAGAAATATGGAATTTCCTCAAGAGTGGATTACCTTACCCTACAAAAAAAATTTACAAAGGAACCACATGATAGGTACCCTTATATGAATCTTTCTCTCATGTAGGGAAATTTTAGTGGTACGGGATAAGATGCTTTGAATAAATTAAGTTCATATAAGATGAACCATAATTCATATATTCTAACATCACGTGAAAAGGAATCAGATGTGTGGTTTTGGTTTATATGAAAAGGATAACTTTATAGGTCCTTTTCATAAATTTATCTTCTGTGAAAAATAAAGTGTCTTTGCCTTAAAATTGAGCCCACAATGAAAAAAAAACATGATCATGTGGTCTCAAGCATTAGAATAATGTATAGGTTCATTGGAATATATGTCTAGGCTCAATATAATAAATCAAAGAGTCTGTATATATCCTACAATAACATGAATAAATCCATACATAATTCACAATAATGTTCTAGTATAGGGGAAAATATTGGATACCTGTAATGAACTTAGATACCTATAATAGGTTGAAGACAGTATGAAATTGATATGACTTGTTTTAGAGCATCAAATAATAGATCTAAGTGTCACTATGTATCCGGAGGAAACAAGAATCATGAAACACATTCTTCTTGGATGTATAATAAATTTATATAGTTCTGAGAAATGTATTGGAGGGGAAGGGTGTAAAGTCTCGATTCCCTGATACAAAAATGATGAAAACTCAACATAATATGGAAATTCCTCTACACAAAAATAGATCATGTTATTGAAATGGATTCTACAACAAGGCCTAATATGAGGTATCGAAGCATCACTATATATCCCATGGTAGAAACAATCAAGACAAATAGTTCTTGGGATATATAAGGGAATTATTCTATTTATTTTATAGGTGAAACATAACACCAAAATAGGAAAATCTAACTATAACCATAACATCTTCCTAAAAGGAGATCTCTCAAATTGGTTGATCTATCACATATGGGGGAATTTCTGATTACATTGACCAAGATCTTTATTAAGGAGAGATTTTATAACTCAGATCCACATAATGTATATTTATTTTTATATTTTAATTTCATGTGGGGTGGATTTTTTGTTTTATAGATTAACATCATGAATCAGTGACTCAATTTCATGTAGTTTAGCATCATACCAATAGAACCTATATTTGAGGGATTTTTTGAAAATTTGGATCATATGAAAAATGTGATAACATTGTATTAGATGGGGTTAAATTTTCTCCACCACCATCATATCATGGAGACACTGTCGATATCATGATCCTAAGGGCAGGGGTGGAAAACTTCTTCTAGACTTATGAGTATGGGTTTCACCTGTATTTCTATTAAAGAGACTACTATTATGGTTCTCCTAGATTTATAATCCTTCACTTGAGTATGATTTTTATGTAACATGTTATAATGGTGAAATATTCTTATTATTAATGGATTATCAGTGGTAAATAGATCTTGATATGTCAAATGTAATACCTAATTTAATTTCTTTGAAGATTGACACCAAATTTTGTCATGGGCCCTCTCTTAAAGAGTATAGTTGGATTTCATGGATAGGACAACTAGAATATGTGGAGTCCAAGCTTGAGACATAATCTAAAGTGATGAAATTTCATGTTGTGATACCTGATGAACTAGGATAACTATTGGTTGAGGTGAATTATAGTGCCATGTACAATACCCAACCCCTGATACATATGTTAGGTGGGGTGCCAATGTTTATCTAGAAGAGAAAATTCATCCTATTGAGGAAAGATTGTTGTATATCATTACGATGTTTCAAAACTTTAATATTTTAGTAAATTAAGAGGATAGTGAAATTTATTTCATGGCAGAGATCTCTCATTTCCATGTTGTGTATAGAATACTACAGATAATAAAAATGTTTACCCTCAAGATAGTGGAGAGTCACCCACATGTTCTGGCATAATTAAGTTATACAAGATTCTTTTACTGATTTTGGGATTTCATACTGAGAAGTGGACAAGGGACCAAACATGACGAATATATTTTCCTTATCTATCTATATCTACATAACAAAAGATATATCCTAGTGATTAGTTAGATATTTCTTATTTTAAAATGACCATAGAGATTATTTTACTTATTCTTTGTCTAAGAGAGTAGACCTGCCGGAATCTCACCAACCATATTAGAATGGAAGTGATCCAAGGTTGGTTTAGATGATGATTTTTACCTTATACCACATATCTAGTGGGATGAAATTTCTATATAGAGTGATAAGTTATTTGGTGTAGTCGACCTCAAACTCTTAAGTGACTCTCAATATAAGGGGAGTTTGGAATTGTTTTCAATATAGAGAGGAAATTCCTACTAAGAAAACATATCTTTAGAGGAATGCATTTTTTAATAAACACTATGGGGAGGACTTCCATTGTCATTTGTTTGGGTTCTATGGGTTGGGACTTTATGGTTACCAACTATTAATGGATCAGTGATGGAAGGACCTTCTTTCCTATTGATCTTTTTTCCCCTAGGAAGACCTTCATAGCCTGAACCATGGGGAGGACCACCATTGTTGATCTATATATTCCAATAGGGAGGAACTCTATGGCTAGTACCCTAAATAGGACATCTAGAGTTTCAAATATATGTACTATGTGGAGGATATTTGTGGTCATTACTTTTTTATATTGTTGTTGAGGAGTCAATATATTTTTAAGATTCTATCAAAGATACTAAATGGACTTATGAATATCATTGTTTATTGGGGCATGAATATGACCCTTTTCCCAGGTTATATGATGAAACTGATAAGACCATATGGATAGTCATGACCTAAAAAATATGGTCAGAACCTTGACCATGATTGTATTTGTGTTGTGTGGGAAAAAACCATTAAGCATTTTTACCCTACTAGGAAATCCCATGCCTATTATAAGAATATTTTCCTAACTTTCTTAGATGAATTCCAAAATATTATGATATTATTTATAATAACTAACACGAATTTGGATATGATCCCTCATATGGTCTTGAATTACTATTGGAATATCCCATTAGGCTTCCAAGGTCAGGATAAGATTATAGAACTGATTCTTGATGGGTGGAACCAGGATATGATGATGAGATTCATAGACATGGTAAGTGATATATAGAGTGACCCTCACTTCTCATATATATAAATTAGATCATTTTTGTGGATAATTTAATACATTACACAAATACTTTCCCAAAATACCATATTAGTTTAGTTCCTTTGGAATCATGGAAATACAAACACTGGTACATAAAAAAGCTACATTATCTCCCACAAGTTTCTCCATGACTAGAATCCTTATTATACACATCATAAATAATAAATATCTTCATAACATGGGGAAAGGAAACATAAAAAGTTGAGAACAAATGGTCGGTATTGGTAAACATGGGAGATTTGTAAGCATAATAATGAGAATAAGGGTATGATAACAAGACCATAACATTAGAATATCATACCCTGAATCTCAAAGATCATAATCAAGATTCATGGAATAATGATTAGCAGTTCATAAGACATGAATAATAATGAAATCAAGAGCATAATCCATGATATCATAACATAGTAATAAAACATATAATTGGGGTAGACACACAGACATGTAAAATCATACCCTATACGTCAATATTCATTTCCAAGATTTTTATGGGAACTTCATCTGGGCCACACATATATGGCGTGACACACCACCATCCTTAGTGATAACACTTTCCTTATCGTGGATCAGGTTACACCTTCTTCCCAAAGTTGATCAATCTCTCCAACTTGTTTCCCATAATTACCTCATGATATATAAGTAATTACTCAATTAATTGAAGGATATATAATTCCCATCCATCACATGTTTAAATCATATATATGGGTGCCACAACATCATAAACATTCCTCATATCATAAACTATAAAATGAAATGGGCATTGTAAACCTATCATAGTATAATAACAAGTAAAAAAGTCTCAGGCTTCATAATAGTTTCATCAATACATAAATTGTGAATATATCAGGTTTTATAAACATTTTATCATGGTATAACTTGTGGATGAGAAACATGTGTCATAAACATCATTCCATCATAACATAAACCATTCAAAAAAACAAATTAATTGAATTATTGGATCATATACCAAATAAGGAATAGGTAACACCAATGGATGTCATATTAGATGTAAAATAATTTTTAAATATATTTTAAAAAAATTTCATGAGGGGAATATCATTTCCACATTGAAAATTATTGTTGAAAACATAAAACATTTAGGAAAATAGTTTTCTTCAAAACTAATCGTGAAAACATATAAAGAAATATTTGAAAATCATTTTAACACTTATTTTTTAAAATATTAAACATTTTTTAAAATACATTTACATGAATATAATTTTAATGATAATTTAAAAACATTATGGGAAAAGTTTTAAGAAAACATGGGTTTTTAATAAATTAGATTTCCGAATGAAGAGAGAAATACGGTTTGATTTTCAAACAAATTTTTTTATTAATTATATTAACTACCATATAGTGTAACAATGGTACCATTTAATGAATATATCTTCAATAATAATATGTGAAGAAAATTTATGAGAGTTCTTAATGTTTGTATTGTAATATTTCATCAATGGAAGCATAGTCATAAACAATCCCGCTAAATGATAAGATTATAAAAATAAACTCTTACTACTTTGGTAACTTTATATCATAATAAACATGAGATAATAACCTTACATGAAACATAAAATATCACAAGGATGAAAAAATTCTTGTTATAAATTGTCAAAGGGGAGGTATACACAAATTTTGAAAGAATACAGGTGAATAAAATAACATACGTCCCAAAGAAGGAAAATTAGGACAAAACCCCCTAACAAAATTAGTAACATTTTAACTGTAAAACCCATGTAATAGATATCATAACATATATATGTAAAAACAAAATAAAATTATTAAAAAAAATAATAAAATAGGATCATGGAATGTTGTTTCCCTCAGAATTTGGGGATGACCTCCTTGATTTGAAGGTTCAAACATTCCAATCAGTTTCTAACGGGTTTGTTCGTAGAGCCGAAAACATCCAATGATTCCACATCCATTTGGACCTACTTTCCAAAGGTAGGCGCTCATTAGTTTGTGGACTGATGAGGCTTAGGAATTTTCATTGGTCGAGAGGATGTGAGGTCGGACTCATCACACCTTTTTTAGGGGAATTATTTTCTACTCTAGAACTCTCTTTATAGATTTAAGTTATGTTCATGAATCCTTATTACATTACCAAGTATAAAATGAGCTTTCCTTCAGATCTGACAATCAATGATTAAATATGTAGTAAATATAGAGAATATTTTACATGTATTTTAGGTTCTTCATCGATAGAGAATCATCTGTATTTGTTAGAGATTCTTGGTCAATGGTATCCTTCGACACATTTATATATAAGTATCTTGGTCATTATGATGACCATGTTGGTTTTAAAGCCACTTAGTGGGGCACTTGATGTTTATTGTCATTCAGAAGGACATGGATTATTTCAGAGTTGGGATCGAACCCGCAGATGGGCTACCTGCGTATCCTTTGTTTAGAAAAGGAATCAGAACCCACATAGATTGAGTAAGGGAGTGTGATGTTTATGACTGATGGCTCAAAGAAGGATTTCATAATTACTTTTACACTCTAAACTCACGCGAGTCATGCTCAGTGTGAGAAACAAGAGGTATTGGTAAAAACCAGACAATTGTTCCATGAAAGATGCAATCGTAAGAAATAATGTGGGGCTTATGTATGTATGAATGCCCAGATAAATTATGATTTACTTCAAGGAAGAAATCCATGAATAGGGTCCATAGAGGTATATGTGCTTCATGGAGATTTGAATACTCTAACTTAGGGCTTACTCCTGGAAAGGTGGCCCAAATTAAGAGAGGACTTATGATTGGGTTTTTCTCCTGAGAAGGAATCTCAGATCAAAGGTAAATTAGGACTGGTTAAGAGAAATTGAGACTGGGGATTACTCTTGAAAAGGAGGCCCAGGTTAAGAGAATTATGATTGGGGCTTACTCCTAAGGAGCATGCCCAAATTAGGGGACTTGGGGCTTAATCCTGAGATGGAGGACCAGATTAAGGGAAATTATTATTGGGGCTTACTCCTAAGGAGGATTCCCAAATTAATGAGGACTTGGGGCATAATCCTAAGGAGGATGCACATATTTTGAAATTATGACTGGGGCTTACTCCTAAAAAGGAGGCCCAGGTTAAATATTTCTCTCATATTAAAGTATGAGGTTGAATGAATGAAATCTCAATTTTTTTTGTGACATAAAGATGTATAAATCACTAGATTTTGAGAGATGTTCCACAGAGTTCCTTTCTGATAAAGAATCCAAATCAAGAAATCATGCCATAAATGGATTTGAAGAGTGTCTTGAAGACTGAGTCTTAAATAGGAGAGGTGGAATGGCATAAGAGGGGTGAAATGAGCAGGAAAGGCACCCAAAAAGGCAGGGGCGCGTAGGTCCTGGTAGGCGCACAGGTACTGCGTGGGCGCGCAAGTCCTGGTCATGCAGGTATACCTGCGCGACACACGGGTACTTGCGCGATTGTAAACCAGCATGGTAATACTTGGGCGATCCTTGACCAATGCCTTTAGAATTATCCTAAGGTAATTCCAGAAGAGAGGCGCGCAAGTTTTGGTGAGGAAGTAGGGCGGCGCGCAAGTATGGTCATTTCCCTTAATGGTAAAACACCTTAGGCGTGCAGGTGTTAGTGAATTCTAATACTTATACCTTACTCCTCTTATTTAGACCTTCTATTATAGGTAAATAATTACCTTAGAAGTGTTCGTAAGACCTGATGAAGAGACTTGGGCATTCAGAGCTCTAAATCTGAATTCTAGAAAAATTCCTCCTCAAATGGGGGGCCCACAGGGTCTATTTATAGGCTGGAGAAGACCCAGGGCAGTTATCATTTAGGGTGCAAAAGTTACTTACATGACCATTAGGCGTTGTGCAAGTGGACTTGCGCGACAGTGATGGAACTTGCGCGACACATGTGATTTTGAAGCCTTGTTCATGACTTTGTCGATTTTTGATGTTTTCTTCAAAGGATGAATCAATTTTTGCTAAGTCATTTTCCATTCCCTTCCTTTAGACAATGTGATTAAAAGGAGCGTCAACAAAAGTCCCCCCTCAGAGTTGGATACAAAAGAAATGAGGATTTGACTCTGAGGAAATCGAGAATCAAATGGAAATTAGGGCGCGCAGGTATGGCGCACAAATGAGCTTCGGGTGTGCAGGGTCTAGCGCGCAGGCATTGGCGCGCAAGGGGGCGACCTGGATTATAAATAAGCAGCCGCATTTCCGTAAAAATCATCATGATTTCAAACTTTCGAGCTATCGCCATGCAAGTTGCCTTCGCCGCGCAAGTTTCCTTAATCGCACAAGTTGCTCTGTTTTCCGATGTTTCTTTGTTGTTGCGCTGCTTTATAGGTATCTGGACCTGCGCGGTGATACTTGCGTGCCAAAAACGTTTCACGGCACATTAACACTTGCGCGACACATCCATACTTGCGCGCCAAGTTTAGACTTGCGTGCCTTAATGCCTCAGCAATTTTTCTGAAATTCCTTCACAAATTTTATGAAAAATCAACTTACTTAAAAGTTAATTTATTCAACTTTCGTGCAGAATCAATGGCTCTCAAGAGAATCAGAACGGTTGATGGACTGGCTAGCAAGCAGATTGATGACATGATGAAAATTTTTGGCCATGATTACTATGATATCTGTGACAGCACTCTCCCAGATTTGGCTAAGTACTTGAAGAAATATCATCTTAATTTCCCACAGAGCATCTACCTGCCTCTATATGGTCATGGTCATCTTCAATAAGTCAATGTTCCAGATGAAAAGAACTATATGCCTGAGATGCAGCTGCATTGCTACTCCTCTATTTCGGTTATGCCATGGGCTGAAATATTTTCCGCTTCTGGCTGGTGGAGAGAAGAAAAACATGGAATTATAGAAATATCTGAAAAGAGTAATCTCTCCAAATGCCTCTTTACTTCCAATGCTTCATTATCAAATCCATGTATCCATCTTCCAAGTCTCATGGATAGAAACATGGTCACTGTTCGATCAACAGAAAATTTTCTCAAACCGCACTCAAGAACATTCTTTTACAATTGTTCCAAGAAGAGCTGGTATCACTACATATCTTATGGTATCCAGTTGAATGAATGAATTCCAGGTGGCTTCTAATGAAGCTCGGGATGCCGTAAATCAAATGAAGAGTTATGTTGAAAGTCTTTTGTAATTTCCTAAAAAATAGAAGAGGCTCAAATCTGTGGATGTCCCTCTAATTCTTATGCATCAATGGAGAGTACTTTTATCTTCAATCATTTGTGCATGTATTTTCCCACTACCTTCTTTATATTTTACCTAAGCCAATGGGCCTAGTAAGCATAGTTTTATTTTTACTAGAATTATTATAAATAACCCTACAATCTTTGAATCTTTTAATTTATCAATATTACCAAAATCATACAAAATATATGTTTAGTGAGATGGAAGTTGACTTTTATTTAGAGTTCCTTTGTCTTTTGTGGGATGTTTAAAGTCATGCACATCGGACATAAAGAGGCTAACGTTTAAGGTTGAAATAGCTTTGACCGAATGAATTAGAATTGATTCGATTCTTTGAAAATTTATCTGAAAACATATTACCATACTCAAGTATGAGGGAAAATATGTAAACTATAACTTAAGAAAATGTGGATCTGAGGAATGATATCAAAAAGAGATAAAAGGCAGTAGAAGAATTAGTTCCCAAGAATGAAGTTTCCATTATTTAACAAACCTGTTAGGGGGTTGAATTATGTAGGGCCACCTAAGGGCATTGGCTGCATAGTCAAATAAATAGCATCTTTTGGCTGAAAAGTCTGTTATGGAGACTGTTTATGCAAGGCCGCCTAAGGGCACATACTGCATAGTCAGGTAAAAGAACTCTCAGAAATTTACTTTCCTAGTGCTAAAAACTTGTGAAAGTTTATGGAGATTCAAATTTTCCAAAGTACATAGTTTGCTGTATGGAAAGAGGTACTTGAATATAGAGAAGATATTTCCAAACAAGATTATCGAAGAACTGGATGGATATCACTCCTACGAAGGTCTGACCCAAATGTAGGGAAGGAGAATATAAACCATAGACTTTAATACTTTCAGATCATGAAAAAGGATATGGGTCAAATATGTTAAGGATGGATATGTTTTCGGATCCCTACATACTGTCTTTTAAGACCAATAAGGAAAAAAGAGGCTTTCTTCCCAAGAATGAAGTAACCAGTATCTGACAAACCCGTTAGGGGGTTGAATTATGCAGGACCACCTAAAAGCATTGGCTGCATAGTCATATAATAGTATCTTTTGGATGACAAGTTTGTTATGTAGACTGTTTATGCAAGGCCGCCTAAGGGCACGTGCTACATAGTCAGGTAAAAGAAATCTCAGAAATTTGACATTTTTGTGACTAAAAGTCAAGAAAAGTGTTATGAAGATCTGAAAATATTTAAGGTTAAGATTAAGACACGTAAATATGGGTATTGTCCAATGTATACAAATATACACAGATCAATGCTAACCATAATCATGTTGTAGCTGGGTCCTGAATTGAAATGTTGGACTTCACTACGTATCCCATAAGGATGGGAATCAAGCCATACATAGTTCTTGAATTAAAGTTTAACGTTTTGTGGGACATAAGGATTAGAGATCTTAGTTTAGGGTCATAGATCTTGGACCATTGTAAGAAATACATAGTGTGTGTTTTCATGAGGACTTTTCAGCCAAGGGACTGAAAGTGGAATTTGGGGTTATGCCCAAAGACTTGGGGCTCGATTCGAGGGACACTCGAACATTCCTACATATCCCATAAGGATGGGAATCAAGCCCACATAGTTCTAGAAATACCCTCTGTATAAATTTGGTTCGTACATGTGAAGGGTGAAAGGGGACATTAGTGCAATGATGGTTTTGACCAAGATAAAAGGTGTGGGAATTTCCATGTATGCACGTAGTCTCTGAAATGAAAAATGATTGAAAAATCAATATAAATAATGGTTCCCTCTCAGGTGAGGGTATCAAAGAATATTTTAGTTTATTTCCATACTCGAAAAAAGTGTGGTATAGTTTAACATCGTATAGAAAGGATGAAAGTGAACCAATGTAAAGATATCGATTCTAGGGATGTTTCATGAATCAACATCGTATAAGATGGAGGTGAACCGATTTGAAAAGATTGGTTTTGGGCTTTAACCTCAGGAGGATTCCTATGTACCCAGCCTGGAAGGCAAGGATCAAAGTCCACATAGTTCAATTAAAGAATGAATTAATGATCAAGTTGTTCTTGGGGACAATGACCTAAAAAATGATATTGTTGGGAATTACACAAGGTTAGTAGCCCAGAGAGAGTTTCATGGTTTAAGTTTGCTCTATGCTCACGTGAGTCATACTCAGTGTGAGAAAAAAGAGGTAACAACAACCTTAACGATGCACAATTTAATGTCATGTAGGACATATAAATGGACTGTGCAGTTTAAAGTCTTGCAATTAGGACTATTGGTGTTGAATAGTTTAATGTAATGTAGGACGTATCAAGGACTTTCTGTACAGTTTAGCATCATGTAGTTAGGATTATGGGGACAATAATTTTAATTTCATGTTTGGAAAAAGGGGGACTGTGCAGTTTAATGTCATGCAGTGAGGACAAAAGAGTACACCATTTAACGTCATGTTAGACGTATTAGAGACTTTTTCACAGTTTAAGTTCATATGCAGGGACCGTGGATGATGCAGTTTAACGTCTTGCTGGACGGTGGTGTAGTTTAAGGTCATACCGGACCATTGATGATATATTTTGTGTTTATACAAAATACTTCTTCAAAAATATGGCATTGGTTGGAGTAGTTATAAGTTCTCCATCCATTGAGATAAATGAATAAGCTCCATTGGAGTAGACTCTATGTATTGAGTAAGGTCCTTCCCATTTTAGCTCATGCTTGGGAGGTTTCTTTCTTGGTATCATTGGAGTTCTAAGAACTAATACCAATTCTACCTGAGTGAATGAATGAAGACGAACTTTTTTGTTAAAAGCTCATGATATTCGATTCTGATAGACTTCCAAGTGGTGAAAATTGCACAATCTTTTCTCATCTAACCATTTCAGTTCATTCAATCGCTTTTGAGATTTTTCATCTGTAGATGATTGATCAAAAATGGCAACTCTGAGAGACGGTAGTTGAACTTAAATTGGCAAGACTTCTTCCGTTCCATATACGAATGAATATGGAGTTGACCGCATTGCAATGCGGGTGGTAGTCCGATAAGCCCATAAAGCATGGTAGAGTTTATAAGGCCATGATTTCTTATCTTTATCCACCATATTTTGTAGTATATTTGATAGAGTCTTATTGAAGTGTTCTATCTGGCCATTGGTCACTGCATGATACCAAGATGAATGGTTGGATTTGATGTTGTATTCTTGATATAATTTCTTCACCTCGGATGAACTGAAGTTGGTGCCATTGTCCGTCAATATGGTATGAGGGACACCAAATCTGGTAATGATGTCAGACTTGATGAATCTAACAATGAATTTATAACTTACTTCCTTAAGAGGTATTGCCTCTTCCCATTTGGAAAAGAAATCAGTAACAGTAAGAATATACTTTAACTACTTGGTCATAGCTGAAGGGTAAGGCCCCACCACATCCATTCCCCATGTGGCAAATGGCCATGAGTATTTAGTTGTATGAAGCAACTCTGGAGGTTGATGAATGAAGTTGGCATGTACTTGGCATGAATGACACTTCTTTGTGAAATCAACACAATCTTGTATCATTGAAGGCAAAAAGTATCCAATCCTTTGAATCTGATCAGACAGTCTATGTCCAGACTGGTGGGCACCACAGATTCTTGCATGCACTTCTTTCATGACAGCCATTGTCTCTTCACCAACAATTCATCGGAAGAGAACTCCATCAAAACCACGTTTGTAAATAATTTTCTCAAGGTGATCTGGGCTATCATAAAGAGTAAAATTGACCACACGTCTCCGTATTTGTTCTTTCTCGGCTCTATCAGGTGGAAGTGTTCCATTTTGAAGGTATTCCCTGATAGGTGACTTCCATCCTCTAGTATGACCATACGGTTCAGGAATGGGACTAATTTCATTAATTTCCTCTGTTCTGATTCGAACATAAGGTAAAATTGCACGATGGTGGGCAATACTGATGGTTGTCTCGTCCCGATTTGGATCTTCCAGAGCTGTGGCTATATTAGCCACTGCATCAACTTGGGCATTTTGTGATCTTGGGACATAAGAAAATGTCGGTTCCAAAGGAAATTCTGCCATTAACTCTCTGACGTAATCATACAAAGGGATTAGTTCTTCTTTTTTAATGGCATAATCTCCATTGAATTGCTTGATTACCAGGTCTGAATCACCTTTCACCTTTAAGTGATTCACTTGGGCTTGAAGCGCTAATTACAAGCCTGCGATGAGAGCTTAGTATTCTGCTTCATTATTGGTACCACCTTCTTACAATAAGAATTAATAAGGTTACATTTCCTTTTCTGGAGAAATGAGCACAATTCCTAATCCAACTTTGTTGAATTTAGTATTTTCCATTTTCCTCCCTATTGGACTTCTGGATGCACCATCAAAATACATTTCCCATGCCTGAGGACTTTCTTGAATAAGGAATAATTCCTCATCTGGGAGTTCAATATCTGAAGAAATATCTTCCACTGAAGGGTGTTCATCCAAGAAATCAGCTAGAGCTTGGCCCTTTATCGCATTTTGAGACACATACTGAATGTAGAATTTCTGCAAAATAACTGCCCACCTTGCCAAACGTCCTGTAAGGATTGGACGACTAAGGATGAATTTGAGCGAGTTACTGAAAGATTCCAATTGGACCTCGTGATGTTGCAGGTAGTGTCTCAACTTCTGAACTACAAAGATTAATGGCAGAAAGCACTTCTCAATACTTGAATACCGGGTTTCTGCTTCAATCATAGTCTGACTAAGGTAGTAGAGGCTGTTTTCATTCCCAGTATCATTCTTCTAAACAATAAAGGCACCCAATGATTGCTCTAGAGCTATCACGTAGAGGATAAGTGGTCTCCCTTCAACAGGTGGCATGACTACCGGTGGACTCAAGAGGTATTTCTTGAGAATATCAAATGCTTCTTGACATTCTTCAATCCACTGGTAAGTGACTCCCTTCTTCATCAATTTGGTGAAGGGTAAACTTTTTCCTGCCAAATTGGCAATGAAACGCTGAATATAGGCTAAGTGTCCTTGAAGTCCTCTTAATTATTTCAAATTTCGAGGAGGTGACATTCCAAGGATTGACTTGGTATTCTCAAGATCGACTTCAATACCATGATGGCATACAACAAAGTCGAGAAATGTTCCTAAGGTCACCCCAAAAGCACATTTTAAGGGGTTCATCTTCAAATTATGTTATCGAAGCATGTGGAATATGACCTCCAAATCATCCATGTTATTAGAACATTTTTTGTATTTAACCACTAAATCATCTACATAGAATTCAACAAACCTCCCTAAGATGGCTTTGAAAATACGAAGCATGGCATGCTGATATGTTGCACCGGCATACATTAAGGCAAAGGGCATTACCCGGTAGCAAAACACACCCTGAGGGGCTCTGAAGGCTATGGATTCCTTGTCTTCTGGGGCCATTTGGATCTGATAATATCCAGAATATCCATCCATGAAGAAAACTTCTTCATATCCAGCTATTGCATCAATTAAAAGTTCTGTAATCGGAACTGGGAAATCATCCTTAGGACAATACCGATTAAGATCTCTGAAATTGATGCAAACTCTAATTTGTCCATTATTATTCGTTACAAGGAATATATTAGCCAACCAATTGGGATATTGATCTTCTTTGATAAAGTTATCTTTTATAATCTTATCCAATTCATCATCAATTTTGGAAGCATAAGTTGGGTGTGTTCTTCTCGCAGCTTTCTTAAATACTCGATGATCATCTGGTAAACCCAAATGATGAGTAGCAACATCAGGATCAAGCCCGGGAATTTCAGTATAGTTCCAAGAAAATATATCTCTATTTCACTTTAGAAAGGAAATATACATCTCTTGCTCTTCAAGAGTCATGGCCGCACTGATTAAAGTGGGGCGTGGATCTTCTTTTGTACCTAGATTTATTTCTCTGAGTTCATCCACAGTGGTAGAGATACCCTCTTCAAACGCTGGAAGAGCATCTTTGAGATCTTCCTCTTATTCTTCTTCATGTGTTATTTCTTCCATTTCAAATTGCATAGTAGATGATAAAGTAGAATTTTCATGATCAGAAGAGATGTCAAAATTTGCACATCTTGAAGAAGAAGCTTCCATTTCCGACCCGATTGATGGTGAAGGGTCTTCTTTTGGGTAATAAAGAGGAGATTATGGATTGATAATCAACATCATTGTTCACCTCTGATGTTGCTATAACTTCTTCTAGAATAATTGGAGAAGTATAGACTTGTTGGATTTTAGAAGATGAAATGAAGACGTCACTATTTGTGCTTTCATCACTGCTTGGTGGGTTACCAATTTCTCCCATGTTGTCTGGCTCGATTGCCATAATTGACATTATGGATCTTTCTATAAGAGTATTTTGATTTGGGTCTATCTTTTCAATTTGACTGATAGACAACACATAATCTGTACTCACATGTGTAAATGGATTTACTGGAACCTTCTACAAACCATATGGAGCATTAACTTTGGTAAGCTCCCTTGTTGTGGATTTATCCTTTCCCTTCATGTGATAGAATTCTGCCTCAATGTATTGAGACTCACATGTCTTGAACGGGGCCTTATCACCATACAATGTCCCAACATGACCATCGAAACAATATCTGAGACATTGATGGTATGATGAAGGGATAGCCACATGTTGATGTAGCCAGGGTCTTCCAAGAAGGATGTGGCAGGCTGAGTCTTGATCAACAACCATGAAATCTGAATTGGATACAGGATCTCCAAACTGAGTTTTGAGTGTAACTTCGCCCAGTGGTTCTTGTTCATTTTAATCATATCCTTGTAAAATCATGGTAGAAGGAGATAAATCAGATTCTGTGAGGCCCAATCGATGAAGTGTGTGAATGGGCATGAGGTTGACTCCTAAACCATTCTCAATGAAAGCTCTTCGGACAGCTACGCCATTGACCTTTCCAGATAAGTACAAAGTTATAATATTACCATGCACAACATCATATTCATATTCATTAGTAAAAGATATTATTTCATGGCATTCTACAGGATTATTATCTATGTGATATACTTCAGCTGCAACAATTTCAGTTTCAAACTCCTGTGGACTTGACAAAGCCTCGATGAGTGCTTCCCGAAGATCATTTGACAGATTCAAAGCATCCATAAATGATAACATGGCTGGTACTTGGGCCAAGTGTTTCAATACATCATACTTTTGATCCAAAGGTCTGCGTTTTCCAATAGGAACATGTGGTTTAGCAGGTTCTTTGGAAGCAGATGCTTTGGAAGTTTATGCATCTTGTATTGGGATAGGAGTTGGAAATATTCCTAGTTTTGGAATATTAGACCGATTAGATCCATTTACTTGCTGAGAAAAAAATATGGAACCTTCAACCGGTCATCCAAAATAACTGTGTCGGGACTGAATTTGATGTTGGGAGAAGAACTTGCTTGGTCTTGTTGAGCTTGTTGAAGGGCTCTACTACAGGTTTCTGCTGCATACACAGTTCTAGCAGGGGTAGAATTGGAATAGTGGCTTCTAAAAGATCCATGTCTTCCCCTGTATCCTGAGCCTATGGAACTTCCTCTGATCCCCCTATTTGATACAAGGAATTCAGGATCATCGAAATTGAAACTACGACTGGAATATGGATCTGTTAATTGAATCATATTAACAGAACTGAAAATCAACTCTTCATCCGATGAAGACACTACATGATTAGAATGTTTAGGTTGTGTCGTTTGGTGGGATGGTGCCCGTTGATTTGATGTAGATGTCATGAAGTCTTCCAAGTTCCAAGACAACTTAGGATTTGACACGTACTCATCTTCTTCTGATTCTTTTTCTTTCTTTGAATCATATCGTTTCTTTGAGGATTTTCCCTCTGATGAAGAGGGTTTTGCTGCGGTATTCATAGTAGAAGGTACAATTGGTTTCTTTAATTGAGTTCGCAAAATAGAATGAGTTCGGTTGATCGTCATTATGACCATCCAATCATCATATTTTTGTGCGTTTTTTCTTTTGACTTCTTGCCACTTTCCTTCCTTCTCTGGAACTGCACTAGTAACACATGCTACCTGGGCTGAAGAGCCTTTCAGTTTGACTTTTCCCGAGTCGACCATCTTTTCCAAGAGTTCTTTGAAGACAAAACACTCCTCTATGGGATGCCCCAACATTTGATGAGAGGGGAAGTAATTGAGACAGTCTTCATCTCCTTCCTTGTTTGGCCTCTTGGGCCTTGGAAGCTGAACCAAATTATTCTCCAGAGCCGAAATGAAGTAACCAGGAACTTGTTCATTTAGGAAAGAGTATTTTTTGCTCTTCAGATCCTCAAATTGTTTTCGTATTTGATCTCTTTGATCGTATTGAAAAAACGGCCTTTGTTGTTGGCACTCAGGAGGTGGAGCCCTACGAGAAGATGAAGGTTTTGAAGTTGAAGTAGGTATAGGTGCTTGTTTAAGCATAACTATAGCAGTCTCTCCTTTACCCATTCTCCTTCCTGGAGATGATGGAATTACACAAGATTTAGCCTTAGTCTGTATAAGAGAATCTTCAATCTATTGAGCGATTGAGTTAAGGTCTCGAAACCCTCCTGTGTATTTCATAGGGATCACTGGCATGCATAATTTGTCACGTAGATTTGTCACAAAAATTGGCAATAGTTCCTCTTGAGGGAGTGCTAAACTCAGGGAAAATGTTAATCCCTTCCAGCAAGCAATGAAATCAGAGACTCTTTCATTCTCCCTTTTCTTACAGTTTGTAAGATAAAAAACTGTTGTCTTTGGCATCGTTGAGCTGAATTGGAGAAGGAATTGTTGACAGAGATCTTCCCATCCGGTAATTTAATGGGATTTCAAGCTTGTATACAAGACAAAAGCTAGTCCTTGCAAGGTTCGCACGAAGCATCTAAGTTTTAATGCTTCTTGATGCTCCGAAGTTCCCATCATAGGATCACAACAAGAAATTTAATGCGTCAAATACTGTTCAGGGTCACCTGATCCATTGAAAATAGGGAATATAGGGTTCCCAAAACTTGATGGGGGGAGATTGAATCTACCCATTCAGGGTAAGCTTTCTTTTTTGGTTGAACCTGCGCATGTTTCCCTTCCATAGTCTCTAACCGAGCTGTTAATGACTCAATGGTAGTTATTAACTTTTGAGAAACATCCAGTTGAACTTGGACTTGGGCATGTGCAACGATTGGAGCTTGGAAAGATGTGGTGGATGGTACTGCAACCGGTGGCAGCACTGCCAATTGTTGTTGCACTTGACCCGTAGGATTGGACCTGTGAGGGTGTACTAATAAAGGAGGATATTCTTGATCAATCTCAGTAGCTGCAACAAACTCCCTTGGTTGGCTAACTCCAGCATGTTTAGGAAGAAGACTACCCTGAAGTAGCTCTGCATTCAACCTCTTCAATTCCTTCATATCATCTTCCTGTTGTGAAAATCTTTGCTCTAGTGAGAGCGATTGGCCTTCTCCAGGGAAGGATATGTAACCTGATTCTTCCCCTTCCCCTTATTTGATCCCTTTCGGAGATGGGAAGTGGGTTATTTGAAGGAACACCCCGATTTTGGGTAAACCTTTGATTTCGTGTATGCACACCTTCTTCATTTGTGTCTGTGCGTACAACTTCTTGAGCAGGAATCTCTTCATCTGATCCCTATGAATGAGCCTCATCTGGTGGATTAGAAACAACAACATTGATGACATTAATTGATGCATAACACATTGCATCCCTTCTGTCATCATTTCTGTGATATTTTATTCTTCCATGTCTTTGATGAGACATTGTTTTTTGTTGATTCAATCCCTCCGGAACTTCTTGACGAACCGTAATTTGGAGGGAATCTCTTAATAATTTGTCTCTTCGTTCATCTTTAGGCTTCTTCCCCAATCGAGAAAAGACTGACTTTCTCTGAGGAGGGGATTGATGATTTGAAAAAGTCTACAGTTCGGTGGACTGGGGCTGTTCCTACTGTTCCCGCTCAACTCCTCGAATCTTATTTGTTGATTTTGAGGGTTAGTTTAAAAGAGTCCCTAGTCTGGTAAGCTGGGGTGGCTCGTGAAATGCTATGTCTGAGACTTTCTTAAAATCTCTCCTGATCTTGTGAACCTTAGTCTGGAAATTAGCTGGATGCATTAACCAGTATCCACTTTTATTACCAGGTTCAAAATACCGTTGGATGATTTCCGACACTTCTGTCACTTTATGATGTGCTTGCTCCATACGAGAGGCCTGTACAATATTCTCATTTGCTTGATGCAGGAGTAATTCAACAACTTGTTCTTTGTATTCTTTATTTTGAGAAGAATTAGTTGAGGCATGTTCTTGGGCAAGCTTTTGATTACAAACAAAACCAATTGACTGTGGCCAGCCACGAGCAATAACATTGCATGAGACCATTTTCGGAGGCCTTTGCTAACTGGAGAGCATAGTGGAATGTAGTATTCCATGAACACCCCATCCTCTAACATGAATATCAGATGGGGCATTGGCAATTAAATGGAGCAATCTTGTTAACGCGCAAAGGAATGAACGTTGAAGGGCTCTTTGTTACTTTTTAGCCTTCGGATATTGAGAGACTGATAGAGATTCCAAATCAATCTGACGTTGTAACCCTTCTATTATCTTAAGATGATTTTCATATTCATCATAAGATAATACTTTCTTTTTTAACTGACAATGATTTTTCCATATGTTGAGACAAATGTCATTAATTCCATCTTCCGTCAACATCTTTGGAATGTCATACTGAGAGTTAGCCAGAGGCCAAAACATGACGGGCACTTCACCTTTCTCCAGTTGTTTTCTCATGTTCAGCATTTCCTCTTTTTCATTCAATGAAGATTATTCTACCTGATTTGACCAAAGTTGGTGTTTCCTTGTTGCTTCATCGGATTCAACAAGATTGGTAGAGAAATCATGGATCAAACTAGAAGATGCACGACTTAGGGGTGGTTCAGAGAATGACCTACACCCTGGGCTATCTTCTAATTGAGAAAGTATTTTACCTGCTAGCGATGAAGCATCAGACATGACTGGTTTCGCATTTGCAAGTGCCTCAAGAAAAGAGGGATTTCTCGGCACTACATTTTCTACTAGAGCATTTTCTGGGAAATGTGAATCACTACTACGGAGAGTACATTCACAGCTAAATTGATCATCATGGGGAGGACCACCATGGTGGGTTATAGAAAAAGATGAGATCTCTTGCCCCTTGGTCTTCTGGCCACACAGAGGGTTATTGTAGCTCTCATCTGAAGATGAAACTTTGAGATCGACTGAATTGTCATGAAGAAAGCTTTCATGAGGAAGTGTCTGTTGAAGACCTTTAGAATTAATTTTCCTACTATTGGGAAATGAGGGAGTATAATCTTGGATTCCAACAGATAATTGTCTGAGGGATTGAAGAACTCCAGCAACAAGAAAGGCCTTGTTACAGATTGTCTCTTGATCTTTTGACTGTGTTGGGCAGGTCTTCTTCTTAGACACCTTCTTACCGGCCTTGGAAACCACTTGTTGATGAAAGTGGCTTCTCTGAGCAGGTGTATGTTCCTGATTAGGAGAGATGGACAGGTTAGGCCGATGATCTCCACTCAAATAAGGTGTATGTGCCTGACTTGGTTGTCCGTATGATATGGGGGAGTATGCCCCACAACCCTCTTGGACTGGAAAAAATGTGTGTGTCTGTTCCGAAGTGAACTGTTGATGTGTTACTCCACTGGTTGGGATATATTAATGTGTCTTTCCTTGAGACGCCACTGAAGCTGTTATAATATCCTGGCAGACATCCAGAATATGAGCAGGGATTTTCTTCTGCTCTTTCAACATTGATAGAATATGCTTGGTGACTTCAGTTGCCGGAATGGGGATATAAGTCCATTCTGTGATTGGAGTAGGTGTATGTGCCTACTCCTGTCCTCATTCCAGTTAGTGAATCCTGACAGTACTAAAGTGTGCGAGCAGAAATTTGAGTCTGCCTCCTGTTTGTCACCGGAGCTTTCTGACTAACTTCTCCGAATGCTACCAAGCGAGACTGTTAGTAGGATTGGTCAATACTATCAGGTGTATGTGCCTGCTGATTGCACTCCTCCAAATGTGGTTGACGAACTTCCTTCAACCCTGACAGATGAGGCTGCTGGCGAGATTGATGAGTGTAAGTAGATGTATGTGCATGTTTACCAGTGGTCAATACATTAGGTTAACGAGATCCATCATATATAGTTAGACAAGCCTGTTGACTGGCTGATGATGTATAAACAGGTATATGTTCCTGTCTATAGTACTCCATCGGAATTGTATGGCGGGATTGGCGTGCTGCTGCCAAACGAGTCTGCTGGACAACTGAATTAAAACGGGCAGGTGTGTGTTCCCGCTCGTTGCTTTCCACCAAGTTAGGTTGGTGGACTTCTCCAGAGATGGCAGAGATGAGAACCTGCTCACTGTTAACCATATTTCATATCTGGTGATTTGTCTTGCCTGCTTGGGTATGAGGAACCTGATCCGAACGCCTGGAGTCAACACCCTCATCATGTTGAGGGCGCACTGCCACACGAGTCTGGCGGCAATTGTTGATGGGAGACCTCAGGAAGGACTCCTGATTCCTTTTTATTAAGGCCCTAAGGGACCTTCTCATTCACCTCCCCAAGATATGGGAGTGAATATTGATTGTGTTCCGGGGATAACGACCCGAAACGGTTGCAGACGGTGGTTAGCACCGCCTGCTTCTTGATCACTGGTCGTCGTTGTCCGGACGACCCGTGTGAGTTGTTCACTTGGAGGGCTTGTCGGGAAGCCTATATAGTTGGAATGGTACTGTGTTGACGGTCCTCCTTAACCAGCGCATTTGATACCTAGCATTGAAGATGCTGAGTAGGTGATATCATCCTCAGAGCGGACGACGATTCAGTAGGAGTAGCAGCAGTGGCATTTGCAGCAGTGGTATTCACAGGTGTGAACTTGAGAGCAGCCATTTCTTATAATGAAAAGAATCTTGGGAAAGAGTGCCTGTTTGATATAACAGACGTAATCAAGATAAATTCGTCCACTACATCTTTTGGATGAGCACATATTTCAATGATTTTTTTTGTTGGCCCTCTCATTGAGTTTTAAATAGGGGCCTAACAAATAGGTAAAACATCATTTTAACTTGGTTAAGGATTCACGTCGGGTTCACCATTTTTTGTTTCCCTAGGAATTTGGGGATGAACTCCTTGATTTGAAGGTTCAAACAATCCAATCGGTTTCTAACGGGTTTGTTCATAGATCCGGAAACATCCAACGATTCCACATCCATTTGGACATACTTTCCAAAGTTAGGTGCTCATTAGTTTGTGGACTGATGAGGCTTAGGAATTTGCATTGGTCGATATGATGGGAGGTCGGACTCATCACACCTTTTTGAGGGAAATTATTGTCTAATACAGGACTCTCTTTGTAGATTTAAGTTATGTTCATGAATCCTTATTACATTACCATGTATAAAATGATCTTTCCTTCAGATCTGAAAATCAATGATTAAATACGTAGGAAATTTAGAGAATCTTTTATATGTATTCGAGGTTCTTCATCGATAGAGAATCATCTATATTTGTTAGAGATTCTTGTTCAATGGTATCCTTCGAGACATTTATATAGAAGTCTCTTGGTCATTATGATGACCATGCTGGTTTTAAATCCACTCAGTGGGGCACTTGAAGTTTATTTTCATTCAGAAGGACGTGGATTATTTCAGAGTTGGGATCGAACCCGCAGATGGGCTACCTACGTATCCTTTATTTAGAAAAGGAATCAGAACCCACGTAGTTCGAGTAAGGGAGTATGAAGTTTATGATTGATGGATCAAAGAAGGATGTCATAATTACTTTTACACTCTAAGCTCACATGAGTCATGCTCGGTGTTAGAAACAAGAGGTATTGGTAAAAACCAGACAATTGAGCCATGAAAGATGAAATCATAAGAAATAGTGTGGGGCTTATTTATGTATGACTTCCCAGATAAATTAGGATTTACATTAGGGAAGAAATCAAGGAATAGGGGCCATAAAGGTATATGTGCTTCATGGAGATTTGAATACTCTAACTTGGGTCTTACTCCTAAAAAGGAGGCCCAAATTAGGAGAGGACTTATGATTGGGTTTTACTCCTGATAAGGAATCCCAGATCAAAGGTAAATTAGGATTGGTTAATAGAAAATGAGACTGGGGCTTACTCTTGAAAAGGAGGCCCAGGTTAAGAGAATTATGATTGGGGCTTACTCCTTAGGAGCATGGCCAAGTTAGGGGACTTGGGGCTCACTCCTGAGAAGGAGGCCCAGATTAAGGGAAATTATGATTGGGGATTACTCTTGAGGAGGATGCCCAAACTAATGATGACTTGGGGATTACTCCTAAGGAGGATGCCCATATTTGGAAATTATGACTGGGGCTTACTCCTGAAAAGGAGTCCCAAGTTAAAGAGTTCTCTCATCTTAATGGATGAGATTGAACGAATGAAATCTCAATATTTTTAGTGACATAAAGATGTGTAAATCACTAGATTTTGAGGATGTTCCACGGAGTTCCTTTCAGATAAGGAAGACAAATCAATAAATCATGCCATAAATGGATTTGAAGAGTGTCTTGAAGACTGATTCTTGAATAGGAGAGGTGTAATGGCATAAGAGGGGTGAAATGGGCAGAAAAGGCACCCAAAAAGGTAGGGGCGCGCAGGTCCTGGCATGCACGCAGGTACAGCATGGGCGCGCAAGTCCTAGTCACATAGGTATACCTGTGTGGCACATGGGTACTTGAGCGATTGTAAACCATCATGGTAATACTTGGGAGATCCTTGACCAATGCCTTTAGAATTATCCAGAGGTACTTCCAAAAGAGAGGCATGCAAGTTTTGGTGAGTAAGTAGGGCGGCACGCATGTATGTTCATTTCCCTTAAGGGTGAAACACCTTAGGTGCGCAAGGGTTAGAGAATTATAACACTTAGACCTTACTCCTCTTGTTTAGACCTTCCATTCTAGGAAAAGAATTACCTTAGAAGTGTTTAGAAGACCTGAAGAAGAGACTTGGGAATTTAGAGCTCTAAATCTGAATTATGGAAAAATTCCTCCTCAAATGGGGGGCCCACAAGGTCTACTTATAGGCTGGAGAAGACCCCGTGTGGTTATCCTTTAGGGCGCGCAAGTCACTTGCGTGACAATTAGGTGTCGCGCAAGTGGACTTGCACGACAGTGATGGAACTTGCGCGACACATGTTCTTTTGAAGCCTTGTTCATGCCTTTATCGATTTTTGATGTTTTCTTCAATGGATGAATCAATTTGTGCTAAGTAATTTTCCTTTCCATTCCTTTAGAAAATGTGACGCAAAGGAGCGTCAGCAAATGTATATACATTTCATAGAATAAAGAGGTGTGGAATATCACATGTGTCTTATAAAAGGAAAAAGGGAGATGAAAATCCCTTACCATAAGTATCTCATTGTACTCATTAAAACATTCAATATAATTTTTTTTATTATACATATATAAAAGAACCATATTCATATATATAATACCATATATAATTTACTTATGACTTTATATTATTCATTTATTAACAATTCCATGTTAATGTTAAGTTTTGGGTAATAACTGCATTGTTTTTTGTACATGTTTTGACATGTTATTCCTGGTCCTTTTACTTAGATTATGATTTTTTCATCTAAAAAATGTTGAAATTGAATAAATATTATATATATATTTATTATATGTGTATTTATAATAATATATTAAATATATATGTAGGAAATTAAATACATCGTTTGTTGAGACAGTAGGTCATACATGCGCATGAACGCTGTATTCATTTTCTTATCATATTAAAAAACTTATATGATATATTATAATTATAGAGAAAATTTAATTTCATATATAAAAAATATTTTTACTAAAATCATCTTAAATATATTCAATGTATAGCGTGAAAAAATTTCATTAGTTGGTGAGGTGGTAGTCTACCGTATACAGGAACAACATTATCATATTCCCAAGAAATGGAAATCATGATTATATGTGTGTAATAAAAACTCAAAAATAATAAAGGAATAACTAAATTCACAAATATCATATATATAAACTATAAACCCATCAATATTACCATCCTTGAATGTTGGTAATGGATGAAAAACGACATCGATTTGCATGGCGATAGTTTTTTGTACACATGAACGATGAATTCATATCCCACTTGATGGAAGCATGTAAATGTTTAGGTTATAAAAATAACATAATAACATCTAATTATATTAAATATACTTATATTATTATATAATAATGATATAAAAAATAAATTAATAGGTTTGAGGAAGAAATAAAACAAAACTTTTCATTGATGAACACTACCTCTTCTTCGGGTATCTTCTATTGTTTTGCACTGAAGGACATTCTTGGATAGATTAATGATAAAATTTTGGATTCTAGGATTAATTGAGTGAATTTTGAAGTATATTTGGGATGTTTTTATATGATACAAAGGGCTTGATTGGTGTGATGATAGGGGGACAGTTGGTGACCTTTTATCTACGTGGTTAGTATAAAACTTGTAAATACTAAAAAGGTAAACACTATTGGGAAGTACCCCTTTAATCATGTGCCTCTAGTAACAAACCTAATTCTATATATGATTGTGTATGCTCTAAATATTTCAATCTAATGTGTTTTGGAAAAACTTCGGTTCATTTTTACACATTGGTTTTCAAGTTTAACTACTAAATAAACTTATTTTTGCCTTAATCACTATAATTAATTTAAATTTATTTTACGAATTAAAATGGGAAAAAAAAAATTTTTCCCTATTAGACATTAAAAATCTTTCTAATATCATGTTTGGAATCAATTTTTTCAAAATTTAATAACATAAGTGGAATAAATTAATTTGAAAGTAATTTTGTGGATGGGATGAGACAATGAGTTTTTAAAGTGAAAATGTTCAAATGTTTGAATTGATTTTATATACAATATAAATGTTAAAATGATTCTAATGAACAAACATGGATTTATTGATGTATATTTTAACTAGTTATAATTTATAATTAAATAAAAATATAATGTAACTATAAAATTAAATTGTATGAAAAAGAAGTTTTCAATTATAATTCTGTATTCTCCACTACTAATCCAAAAATGAAATATTTCAGGAAAATCCAAAAAACACACCCGAAGATAATTTTGACATTATGAAATCAAAAATTATGTTTAATTTATAAAATTAAATTTCTAAAAGTGTAAAAAATTAATTTTATTATTGTTAAAAAAGAGACAGAAAAAGAATCTTTTTTGAGAAATAGTATTTTAAAAACATATAAAGAATATACCAAAAATTATGTATTTTTTTATAAATTATTTTATTTATATAAGAAAATTATAAAAAAAATTAAATATAAGTAATTATTATTAATATATAAAATTTTAACGTTTAGGTTATAACAATCATGTTTAGATAACTATAATAACAAAATATTGATTTGTAGAAACTTAATTTTTCTTGTAATGTATGCTCAGCTGGTGCTGTGTTTAGCGCAAGGTAAACTTGGTATAACGTATAATGAATGATTAAATTGGTGTAAAATATAATCAAATACATTAATGAATTATAATTTATCAGTAAAATGGTTCATAATTTCATGGGGAGTAAAATTCTACCCCTTAAAATGAAAATTTCCATATAAATTCATCACTTTAATACAAAAAAATGAGGATACAACTACCTCATCATATCCTCAAGTTAAAAAATAGATTCATATAACTAGTGGTTTCTTCACTAAAATTTTACCAGGAGAGTGGTCCTGTTTTATAGAACATTCTCTGTATGATCTATAATTTGAACTAGTTATTTATCATAAAAAAGATCCATCTCCAGTGGTATGAGATCTTAGTTAAGTATAAGTGAACGTTTAGGTATGTATTTCATTATTAGTGATCTTTGGAATGCATTGTGGACATAATAAGTGTTTTCTTAAAGATACAAGTGATAAGTAACCATCCCTACTTGATCATGATTCTCGAAAGAGCCAATATACAAATGGATCATCTTCCCTTTCATTCTGAATCTCTTAATATTCTCCTAGGGAGATATTTATAGATAAAATTTTATTACATTTTTAAATCCTAGATCACATTGATGATGATAAACATAAATTTTAAAAAAAATAAGCTACCTTAATATGCTACTGATCAACTCTAATGTTCTCTTCCATTTCTTCAATGATCTTAGGTCCTGATAGCTTTATTTCTCAAACTCAATTACAGCACGTTGGAGCTCTACATTTATTCCCATAGAGGGATTCACAAGGAACCATATAAATTATTGAGTAAAATCTATTTTTATATGATAACTCAACTAGATTAAGTTATTTATCTAAAACACATTTTAAATCCAAAGAACTATTTCTCGACATATCCTCTACGGTTTGAATTTTTATTTGTGACTGACCATCCATTTGAGGATGATAAGTGGGGCTGAAACTTAATTCCTTATCAAGGGATTACTGGATAAGTTTTTATAACATTGATGTAAACCACAAATCCTGATCAGATATAATGGAATGTGGTACTCTATTCAACCTTACTAATTCTTTAATATATATCCTAGAAATTTGATCCATAGAGAATTATTATCCAATAACAATGAAGTGTGATGACTTTGTAAGAAGATCGAATATTACCCATATAGAATTATTCCATTTAGAAGTTTTGGGGAGTCATATGAGAAAATACAATGTAATTTTATCTTATTTCGATTATGGTATCGATGATGGATGTAACATCTCCTTAGAATTTTATATTTTATCCTTAACTTACATGCATACCAAGCACATAGATACAAACACTATTAAATATCTCTTCATGACATCCCACCAGAAGTATTATTATAAATATATATAATTCTTTATACATCCATGATGAATTTAGAATTAAGAACTATGTGATTCCTCTAATATATCCTTCTTTAAATCTGGTATAGACAGAATTCATACATAGTTCTTGAACATTATCTTTCCATCTTGACTACAGTTAAAATATTGAACATTTCTAACCTTATTTAATAGTTGTACATTTTCCATCTGTTCCACATTAATATTCACATATATAGAGGGTTGAACAATCAATTTAGCAAGATAATAGTTTTCCCCTTCATTCAATATATCCAAAATCATCATTTGAAAGTCCATAAATATTACATATTTTGTGATCCTCTTATTGGATAAGCAATTATGATCCTTTAAACTAAAATAATTATCCACCATGTTCTCTTTCCTAGGGAGGTAATTTATTGATCAATCATAATCATTTACCATTTCTAACTATATTCTATGGCTCATGTTCAACTCCTTTTGTGTGAATAGATAATTTAATATATTTTGTATCAGTATATATATCACACTTTTATTCATAATGATAGTTCCTCCATATCATTAATGTAAAAATTACCACATCTAACTCCAAACCATTAGTTAGGTAATTTTGTTCATTAATATTCAATTATCAGGTGGTATAGGATATAACCATGTTATTCTACCTATGAACACATCTCAATACCTTCTTTGATGCATCAAAATATATTAGAAACCTTTATCCAATATAGAGTAATGTAAGCATAGGTGTATGGTATAAACTTATCTTCAACTCCATGAAATTTTCCAAACATTCATCAGTCAAGAGGAACTTCGATCCCTTCAGAGATAACATGGTTAGTGGATTAAATAATCCTGAGAAATTATTCTCAACCATTGATAATATCTAGTTAAACTAGGAAATAAATGATCTCATTTATTATGGTTGGTCTAGTCCAACATTAAATAGCCACCATCTTTGATGGGTGATTTATATACCCTATCTTGAGATTATTTTATCTAAAAATGAAACTTTCAATAGAAAAAATTAAAACAGTGTAAATGTTTTATATTTTTTCCTTCCTTTTTCTATATAGTACAACTATTAACTGGACTTCATGCTCTACATTTATCTTTGAGTAGATAATAATTTCATCTATAAAGACTACCACAAACTGATGAAGGTAATATCTAAATAATCTTTTCATCAAATCCATGAATATAACATGTGAATTAGTAGGACCGAATGACATCACTATATATTCATATTTTCCATACCATATATGGAATTTCGACTTGGTTATATCCTCCTTATTAACCCTCAATTGATGAAAACCAAAATGAAGTAAAATCTTGTAAAATTATTGAGATCCACACTTTTGATCAAAAATTTCATCAATATGGAGAAAAGGATAATTGTTATTGATTAGTATCTTTTTCAACTCTCAATATTCAATGTGGAGTCACATTCTTCCATATGTCTTCTAAAAAAATAATAGGTGCACCCAATGGTGATAAAATTGGATGAATAAATCCCTTGTCAAGGTTTTCTTGGAGTTTCTTATTCAATTCCTATGACTCAATTTGAGCCATTCAATAGAGAGTCATTAAAATGGGTGCAGAACCAGGTATGAGTTATATTGAGACCTTAACTTCTTATATTGGTGAAAGAATAGAAAATTATTCTGTAAAGACATAAAAAAATACTAAACAACAAGAATACCATTAATATTGATTTTCTCCCCAACCATTTTAAATAAAAATATTCTTGAATTGGAATTAAAACCCATAAACTAGATGTATTCTCTACAGGAAATTCATACTTATCATTACATTGATATATGATAATATGTTGGTTTGAAATATCAAATTTAAGTTTATTTCCTTGATAGTTGATATTGTATTTATATAGAGAAAGGTAATACATACCTTTGATGATATGAAACCCAATTAGAGGATTAATGGAATGATTTATAGGAAGAAAATTAAAATAAACATCCACCGTTGAGGAACCATTCATTGCATGTATGAGAATCCTAGACGAATATCCATGTGAAGGTGGAGAGATAACTTCATGATTTAGATGTTGGGGAGGGTAATTTATATTTTTCTATAGTCTTGATGAATTCCTATAAGACCTTTGGCTCATGTAATGTCATGAAGACTATGGTTCATATTGGGGTTCTCATTTAACCCTAAAAAGGGGGATTATAAAAAATAAATAAAAATAGAAGGACTAAGGTCTATTTGTAATAATCATATTGGAATCATACACATGAGATGTTATCATCATATTATTTGGTGTTTTCACTAATAATTATACATATAATATTTAGGGTGGAATCTTAATACCCTTAGAAAATTCATTAGATATGAAAGAGTGGGTAGATACAGAACTAAATAAGATATTAATAATTATAGAGTGGATGGTAAGTGTACCTTTCACTACATCATTGACACACCCCTCTTCATAAATAGTTATCGCATGATACTTACCCTTGTCCCTTAGGTTAAGAAGTTTATTATTTTTATTATTATAATTAACCATTAGGTTTGGGAACTAGTAAGAATAATTCAAATTCTTTTTAAACTTGAAGCACTGAAGATTGGGAGGTTCAGTTTGTTCATATTTCTCTCTATTCACATCATTATCCAACTTCTTCCAATTAATTCGGCAATCAATTTTTTGATAACCATCCCTTATACACATAAAATATTTATTATACCCCATAAGACAATTTACTACATGATTCTTCCCAAAATTATATCATAAAGTAAATCACAACTTATTCTCTCCATGGTTTTTAGATTTTAATTTGATCTACATATTTATTTTCATGTTAAAACCATGATTTTGATATGTAACTCCAACCTCCATTTCCACCTTAACACTACAACACACAATCTCTTTATATATTCTAAAGTCACTTATGGATATTTCCCTTCGAAGACTTGGTTTGAAGCCACTAAAGAATATTTCATCCTTACTATCATGTTCAGTGATAATACCAGAAGTGTACCTCACAAATCTTATAAAATATTACTCGAAAGTACCAAAACATCCATCATCCCAAAGATTTACCTCAAGTATATCCTTATCCATATTCTTACGATGAAAATAAGTAAAGTTCATATTGAAAAATAAGTTCCTGAACTTGTCCTAATCTAGGGATTCAATTTCATATTGCATTATTTTATTCTTGAATAGATTTCACCACTATTCCATTTCACCTTTTAAATGTTAAACAACCAAAAATAATTTCTCATGTTCTGAACATCGAGGAAATGAAAATATCTTTTCAGTTGTACTGATCATTTTTTTAGAAACAAGTGAATCAGAAGACCCAAAAAAAGAAGGAGGACTTTTCCCCATGAAGTACTCAATATAATTCTGTTCCCTCCTTTGATCGTTTGGATGTTCAACATGATTCATATCTGGAGAAAGTTTTGTGGGAAAATGAACAAGGTTTTTTCATTCCATATCCCATAAATTTAAATGCTCAGAGAGAAAATAATTTTATTTCCTATCAAAATCAGAATTAACATAGTTCCTTTGGGTTCTATCCATTTACTAAAAAATATATGGTAATAAACAACAATTATAGTGTGAAAATACATAATCATGAAAAACCACTTATAGGATGCATAAATTTTGAATCCTTATTTAAACTATGACACTTGAGGGTTAGCTAAGGTTAGTAATTTCCAAATTATATTTAAATCCTTGATTATGGTTTATAATGAGTTGGTGAATTCCCAAAGGATATCTCTTGGGAGTATCAAATCGGGTGTACAGTAACTCCCACTGTAGTGCACCAGTTCTCGATCAAGTGTAGCTCAATATAGTGTTCTCAGGGTTTCTACCCCTATTCACTTCTTTTCCAGATCTATATCCACTTATAGCATTCATATAACAATGTATTTTTAGGAAAACAATTAGCCTATACTTTACAATAATTCTATGACATTTTCCTATACTTTGTCTCATCTTTAGAATTATCCATTGAGACATGTACATTGGGATGTTAGTGAGATTTTACTATCCTAGTTTTCAAAGTTTAACTAAAATGTTTATATAAAACCAACTATAGTGACCACAGTTCATCATATATTGACATTACTTCATTTTTTTGGAACATTTAATACATTAAACAAACACACACCCAATGACCATATTAGTTTAATGACTATAGAAACATGGACACCTAAAAATTGGTACATAAGTGAGCTATATTATCTCTCACTTGGTTATCCCGTACTAGAATCCTTGTTAGACACATATTACATAATACATGTCTTCATTACTCGGGGAAATGAAACATAAGAATGGATAAACATAGATGCTCAACAAGGGTAAAAAATGGAGATATTTAAGCACAATCATGACAATAAGGGTATGAGAACTTGATCATAAAATTATAATATCATACCTTGAATATCAAATTTCATAATAAATATTAATGACAAAAATATTGGTAGTTCATAATACATGAATCATAAGAAAATCAATAGCATAATTCATGAAATAATATCATAGGAATAAAATAATAATTTTTGGGAGACACCTAAAAACTATAAAATCATTCCCTATAAGACAAGTCTCATTTCCAAAACTTATCTGAGAACATCATATAAATTACACTTATTATTATGGTTATTACACTATCAATAGTTATATCCATTTCCTTATAGTGGATCAGGTTACACCTTATTCCCATAGTCGATCAAGATCATCAACTTGTTTCCAATCATTATATCATGACATATAAATCTTTACCCAATTAATTATAAGGAGATATAGGTCCCACCTATCACATAATTAAATCATAAATACATATTACCCTATATCATAAATATTCATCATATAATAAACCTTGAAATTAATTAGGAATAATGAACCTGTCCTCATAAAATAACTTGTTGAAAAGAGATAGGTTCCATTATTTTTTCATCAAAGAATAACCCATAAAGGGAATCAGGTTTTGTACGAATTTTATCATGGTATAACCTATAAAAAACATTTTCCATAAACATCGTAACATCAAAAAAACCATTAATAGAAAGAATATGAATCTCATTCATGGATCATATCCCTAGTAGTAAATAGGTAAAACCAATTGATGTCATATTAGATGGAAAATAATTTTGAAATTTCTTTTAAAAACATTTATTTTCAAAACTATACTCTCCACTTTGAAAACAATTTTGAAAAACATAAAACATTTTTTAAAACCATTTTATTTAAAAAATAACATTTAAATAATATAACGGAAAAATTGAAAACCATTTTAACTCTATATTTCAAAAATAAAATATTTTTTTAAAATAATTATCATTGAAAATGATCCTTAAAGATCATTTAGGAATATTTTTGTAAACTTTTTCCAAAATCATGGTTTTTGAATTAAATATATTTCTGACTGAAGAGAGAAATGAGGTAAAATTTTCATAAAAAATATTTCATTAATTATCTTAAGTACTAAAGGGAGGAAAACTAGTACAATTTCTTGAATAAATCATGATTAAACATACTAAAATAAAATTCATGATATTTATTTAGATATGTATCATCATATTTCATCATTGGAAGCATTATAATATAAAATCCTGATAAATGATGAGATTGTAAGAACAAACTCTTACAACATTGGTAACTTTGAATTAGAATCCCAATGATACAATAATATTACCTGAAACCAAAAAAAATCATTAGGATAAAATAATTCGTGATATTTAATTATAAAGAGGTTTTATATACATTTCTTGAATTAATGTAGGTGCAGAACATAACTTAATTCCCAATGAAGAAAAATAGAGAAAACAAATTCTTACCGCTTTGGTAAGAATTTAACAATAAACCCCATGAAATATAAATGCAAATATTAATACATAAATACCAATTTCATTTATTATAATTATCAAAAAATCATTTGAATTATATACACAACATAGAATAAAGAGGTCGTGAACATGTCCGACAAAAGTTCAAAGCAAGGCGAAAATCCCTTACAGTAAGTCTTGAATCTCATCATAATCATTCAAAACTACTATATAATATATATAATTTTACTATAAATGTTAAATATAACCATATTCATATATATAATAAAATATATTACACAAATACGAATTTATATTAACTATTTATTATCAATTCCATGTTAAAGTTGAGTTTCGGGTAATAGTCGCATTGTTTTTAGTACATGTTTTGACTTGTTATTACTGGTCCTCTTACATAGATAATGATTTAATAATATATATAATTAAAAAATGATATAAATATCACATATATATATAATCAACATATAATTATTTATAATAATATATAAAATTTATTAGTCTGAAATGAAATATATCATCCATGGAGACGGTAGGTCGTACAAACGCATGAACATTGTTTCCATTTTTTCGAGTTAGAAGAAATAAAATTATATGATATATTATTATTACATAATAATATTTATGTCATATATATGACAAAATTTCATTAAAATCCTCCTTAATACTTTCTATATAGATCATGGATGAATTACATCGCTTTGCGTGGTGGTAAACCATCGTACACACAAATGATGATATGGTGTTCCCAAAAAATGGAAAGCATACAGGTATGTGTGATATAAAAATTATAGAATCATAAATACATAATAAAAATAATATATATATTTTATTATATATAAATTCATCATTATTCCCACCATTAATGATTATAATGGAAGAATGAACGACTTTGATTCGTGAGGCGGTAGTCCACACAAACCATTATTGTGTATCCCATTTAAGGGAACTGTGTGAAAGTGTTTATAATACACTTAATATAATAAAATATCAGTATATATAATATATTTAGGTTTTTATTTAATCATGATATAAAAAAAATGAATATGTTTGAGGAATAAATTAAAAAATTGTTCATTGATTAATGTTACCTCTTCTTCAGGTATCTCCTTTTGGTTTTCACCAAAGGACATTCTTGGTTGGATTTATGCCCAAAGTGAGGATTATAGGATGAATGAGGGATTTTTGAAGTTTATTTGGGTAGATTTTTGGTGACTTAACGAGATTGAGAGGTTTTTATAGATGGGGAGAGGTGGTAGCCTTTTATAAGGGAAGCGAGTGGAAAACTTGTAAATACCAAATAGGTAAACACTACTAGGAGGTCTCCATCTCATAATGTGTGTAAAATAATTATATAAATTTGATACCATAGGATTTAGGGTTAATATATTTCCATAAAATGGGGTTTGTAAAATATTAGGGTCACTTTTACACCTTCTGTTTTAATGTTAACAACTAAATAATATTTTTTTTACCGTAATCACTATAATAAATTTTAATGTCTTTAATTAATTACTTTGGTAAAAAATTAGGGTGACCTTATTATAAAATATAAATTATTCTTATTCCAAGTATTTAATCATTTTTTTTCAAATTATAATAACAGAAGTGGGAAATTTTAATTCAAAACTAATCTCTGAGACAGGATGAGAAAACATGTTTTAATGTGAAAATGTTCAGAAGTTTAAATTGTTTTTATATCTAATTTCATTATTATATTGATTAAAATGATATAAATTGTATACATTTTTATATAATTGAACTAATTATACTCTAAATAATAATTAAAATAAAATTTATCTATATAATTAAATTAGGTGGAAAAATATTTTAAATTAAAAATTCAATATTTTTCACAATTCACCAAAAATGAAATATTTTAGGAAAATCCCAACAACTGACCATAAGATAAATTTGAAACTATGAAATAAAAAATTATTTTTATTTTATCAAATTAAATTTCTAAAAGTGTAAAAAATTAATTTTATTATTTTTCACAAAGAGACTGATGTTATTAATATTTTCATGACTTATTATATACTCCCTTTTCTTATTTTATATGAAATGTGCATAATGTGTGTGAAATATTAATATTTTAATACTAAGTATAATTTCTGAGAATTTTTTAGAAGTAGTCCAATTGAGTCAATTTACTATTTTATTTATAACCCTCATACTACTTATCCAAATTGTGTGGTTCTTGTTTTGCAAGATTCCTAGTTCAATATACAACATTTCATTAGAAGGGATCATGGTCTAATTCTTCCAGTTGAAGGCTCATATGGACCGCACAAGAGGGCCTATAGAATCCGTGAAGAAACTAGACCAGTCATGAAGATTGAATTATTGGGATCAATATAGAAGTTAAAATTCCTTAAATATCCTTATGTATGGAGTCTTGGATAAAAATTTCAAGGCCCAAATCCAGAAACAAGGGTCCCAAAATATTCTTTGAAGTCCATCCCACCATTATGACCGAGAAATAAAAACAATACATTATTCATAACATATCTCATGATGTAAGCATTCAATCAAGTTTAGATTTTGTAGTGTGAAAGAGGAGATATAGGTATCCGACTTTATTGAATAAATAATTCGGTTGTGAAGGAATATTCTTATTCAAAAACCCTTTCACATTTTAGACTTCAAAAGGACTGGATTGAAATGGACATATTAAAATTGTTTAATAAACCGAACATAGCTTTTGATCCATATGTCAAAATGACTCCAACTTTTTAGAGTGACTGGAAAGCTTTATTATCTACAACATTGAAGAAGGATATATCTCAATATTCGGATGTCTATATATCCAAAATGGCAATGCAAGTGGAGAGACAGATTGGGAATGAAAAAAGTTCACTTCCTTCGGCTATAAATGTATCCCCCTCCTCTCCTTCAATGGGGTTGGTATTTCAGAAGAGAGGATATCATATTGGAACTACCAAAGCCTTTACAAAGGCTTGGGAGGACCTTCCATACTCAATTTTTCACTTGAGAGACCTTTCCTCCTCTCTTTGTTTTCATTTACTTTTATGGTCTTCATTGTTGTAATTTTGTAAGTCCTTTCTTTTGTAATTCTGTTTTAATGAAAGTTTTTTCTTCAATGTCTCTTATTCTCATACCCCTACTGTAGTTTAATTTTAATGTACTTAAAATAGTTTAAATACAGTTTAATCCCCTTCCCTTATTTTTCTTCCTCATTCAATCAAAAGTCTGTTTTTTTAATTCTCATCATTGTTCGTGTCTGTGTGTTCGACGCACCACTCTTTTCATATCACTTTATTTTTATTCTATTCTTAATTTATCATCATAATCCTTATAACCAGATTATTAAATGCCCAAATGGATGAGTAAATCTCACATTGGGGTGAGTCAAAATTTAGGGATGTTGTGTGATTGAGAGTATTTGCTCGATGAATATTCTTTAATTTAACATTGTGTATGTTGGACTTAACATGTCATGGATTAATGACTTGTTTTGTTTAACATGTGGTTTCCATGGTTTATTGGAACCATAAATACACTACCATCAACAAGATCTAATTAAGATCAGAACCGTAAGTTAAGTTAAGTCTTGGATTAAAGCCTTATCACTTAGTAATTCCAATCGACATTATCTTGTGAAGTTGGTGTTAATTTAAATGCAATATAAAGCAAAGCTCAAGGATATCACAAGCTTAACTCCCTAATAATGAACTCACCCCAATATTTATCAATTTGTTAAAACAATTATAGTCAATCAATCATTTCAATTAAGTTCTGCAAACAAAACCCGCTAATCAAAATACATTCAACTAAAAATAAACAACTATTACAAAGTATCATCGCTGAGGATTCGACCTGAGTGTTGTTATACACATTAGCAAAGCACCAGAACTTTGACCGGTCGATAGGTGACAATCGACCATGCATTTCAAATGGATCTGTTTCCAGGGATGGTGCTTTAAATTGTAATTAGTTTCTGGTTATTGTTAAAAAACAAAAAAAAAACAAATTTAAAAAAAATTGAAAAAAACACAAAGAAAAACCCATCTTCTCATAAAAATCATAAATAGAAAAAACCAAATGAAAACTCCATCTCCCTATTTCTTCCAAAATCTCTCTGAATGTCCCGTGGCCTTCCAAACAGTCCCTCAGATTTTTTTGACCCTGAAATTGAGCGAACACTTCGCCAACTTAGGAGGAACATAAGATATAATCAAATAATTCAAGAACCAGTCCATGTCCAACCAATTGAATTAGATATGGCCAGTCCTAGGGAACAAACACTTAATGAACTTGATTCCCCTAATATGAATTACCAACCTCTTGGTATTCAATATCCAAACATAGAGGCTGACTTAGAACTCACATCAGGTTTGATTCATCTTCTCCCTCATTTCCACAGACTAGCCGGTGAGGATCCACATCTCCACCTTAAAGAGTTTCAAGTAGTGTGCTCTACCATGAAGTCTCAATGGGTTTCTAAGGAACAAATAAAACTCTGAGTATTCTCTTTCTCCCTAGCTAAAACTGCTATGTCGTGGATCTACTACCTTCCTCCTGGTTCCATAACCACATGTAATGACATGAAGATACTCTTCTTAGAGAAATTATTTCCTGCTTCTCATACTGCTTCTATCTGAAAGGAAATAAGTGGTATCCGTCAGTTCTTAAGTGAATCACTCCATGAATACTGGGAGAGGTTCAAAAATCTTGTTGCAACCTGCCCACATCACCGAATACCTGATCAACTCTTGATCCAATAATTCTATGAGGGGTTATTGGCTATGGAGATAACTCTCATTGATACCGCAAGTTGCGGTGCTCTTATTGATAAAACTCCTGTAGCTGCAAGAGATCTCATAAGTAACATGGCTAAAGACACACAAAAATTCCATACTCGAGCACATGCTCAATTCAAATAAGCCCAAGATAATCAATAAATTGAGCCGAATAAGATGACCGAGTGGATGAGTGAACTTACGGGTCTTGTGCGACAACTAGTTGTGGCTACCAAATCCCTAACCTCGTCTTATCTAAAATAAATGTTTCCTAGACCTTTCAAACACTGTGGAATCTGAAACTCTTCATCTGATCCAACAGACATATGTCCACAACTTCAAGAGGATCAATCTGATTCATCTGGACCAATGGAGCTCAATGCATCATTTACTCAGCAGAACACCAACCCTCAACTATCAGGTCAGTTTGTTAGAAACTTCAACCAACCACACCTAAGACCTTCTCTTCTCCCTATAACCCTAACTTGAGATATGGGAATCCCATTTCTCATCCCCCTTAATTCCATCCTCAAAACCAAAACCATTTTCCATATGGTCAAGGTGTTGGTAACTTCCAACAATCTTATCCTTTTATTCCTCAACCTCTATGGAATGATCCTCCTCCTGGATTCCATTATCCTAGTGGGCCTTACCTATTCCAAAACCAATACAATCTCTTTCCCAAGAACCAATATCAAGTTAATCCCAATCCGGGACAAGCCTGTTCTTCCAAGCAACCATGGGAAAGTGCAGTTGAAGATCTTTCCTCTTTCACCCGTTCCAGCCATAAAAATTTTGAAACCCAAATCAGTCAACTTGGATCCCACCTAAGTCAGAAACAACCATCCAATTCTTCCCAACTTCTAGCTCAACCATTACCCAACCCCAAGGGTAATGTAAGTGCAATTGCACTTAGATCGGGAAAGAAAATTTCTATTCCTCACGATAAGTCCTCCAAACCTCATTTGAATGTTGAACTAGGAAATGAAAAGAAAAATAAACATGAAAAGGAACCTGAATCCATTCCCTCACCTCCTTCAATTCCACTTAGGAATCCAATTCCTTTTCCACAAGCTATCTCTAAGCCAAATAAGTCATTTGAACCTGATCCTGAAATGCACAACATGTTTAGACGTGTTGAAGTCAAAATTCCCCTTTTAGATGCCATAAAACAAATTCCTAAGTATGCCAAGTTTCTAAAGGAGTTGTGTACCCACAAGAGGAAACTTAGGACCTTCAAAAATGTTTCCACCCTGCAGTCTATTCCCATAACATTCAAGGATCCATGGATCTTTACAGTTCCATGCCAAATTGGAAGTTCCAACTTTGATGATGCACTCATAGACCTAGGATCCTCAATTAATGTCTTTCCCAAATCCATATTCTCCAAACTTGGTCTAGGTCCCTTACATCTAATGTGTGTTGTCATTAAATTGTCCAATCGAAGCACTACTAGTCCTGAGGGAATAATTGAGGATGTCCTTGTTCGAGTCAATGATCTTATATTCCCTGTTAATTTCTATGTCCTTGACATGGAAGGTGAGACGAACTCTTCTTGATCTCCCCTAATTCTTGGAAGACCATTTCACATGACTATGATAACCAAGATTGATGTCCATTCAGGCATCGTATCCATTTAATTCGGTGACCAACTGGTCAAGTTCAAAATTTTCCAAGCCATGCGATACCCATTTGAGGATCACTCTACATTCTTAATCCATACTTCTGAGGACACTTCTAAGAGTCAATTAAACCCCATTACATAATGTTCATCCTTTTCTAATGATAAAGGATCTTGTGAAATCTTCACCATGATTAACTGAGTCATAAATGGTGAAGTTCATGTGCACCTATCATTCATAAACCCCATCAATCTAGAGGAACTTGAAAACTCTCTTGAATCCCACATCAACTCTGATCTTTACTGCTCCACCTTGGACAACATTTAGAAAAATGAATCTGACACAACTGAAGTCCCTTCCTCCATTCTTGAGTTGTTTAACCCAAGAATAAAAGATGAGAATGATCTAAAAACTCTTCTTGAACACCTGAAATATGCATTCTATTTCCGTGATCACTCATATCCTGTCATTATCTCTGCTTCACTTACCGAAACTGAGGTGTCCAAACTTGTTCACGTGTTAGAGGAAAACATACAGGCCTTAGGGTGGACCCTAGATGACATACCAAGAATCAACCCTGCCCTTTGTATGCATCACATCCATCTTGAGGAGTCATCTAAACCAATTAGACAACCACAAAGAAGACTCAATCAACTCATACTTGAAGTAGTTAGGGAAGAGATCACCAAGATTCTTCAAGATGGTATTATCTACCCAATTTCTGATAGTGAATGGGTTAGTCCAATTCAAGTTGTACCTAATAAGGGTGGGATAAATATTGTCACAAATGAACATGGAGAGGTAGTCACAACTCGAATGAAGAAAAAATGGCGTGTGTGCATAGACTATAGGAAATTGAATGTTGAAACAATAAAAGATCACTACCCTCTTCCATTCCTTGATCAAATTCTGGAACGATTAGCTGGAAAGTCAAACTATTTCTTTCTTGATGGATACACTGGCTACTTCCAAATCCTAATTGCACCTAAGGACCAAGAAAAGACTACATTCACATTCCCCTTTGGAACATATACATATAAAATAATGCTTTTTGGCCTTTTCAATGCTCCTGCAACATTCCAGAGGTGTATGGTGAGAATCTTTTCTGAATTCATTAAACACTGCATGAAAGTCTTCATGGATGACATCACCATTTATGGTGAGTCATTTGAATCTTGTTTTAATTCACTCTCTCTAGTCCAGCAAAAGTGTTTCAAGTGAAAACTTGTGTTAAATTTTGAAAAATGTCACTTCATGGTTGCAAATGGGATTGTTCTAGGGAACATAGTTTCAAAAGATGGTATTGAAGTCGATCCTGCCAAAATTGAAGTGATCCAATCACTTCCTCAACCCACTTCTGTTCGAGACATCTTTCCATTTCTTGGTCATTCCCGTTTTTATCAGAGATTCATCCATAACTTCAATAGTATTTCCCTCCCACTCACTTGGTTGCACCAAAATGATGTCAGTTTCTATTTCGATGAGGTTTGCAAGATAGCCTTTGTTGAACTCAAAACTACTCTACATCTGCCGCAATAATCCAACCCCCAGATTGGTCTATACCCTTTGAGTTGATGTGTGATGCTTCTGATATATCCGTTGGGGCTGTTCTTGGTAAAAGAAGATAAAAGATTCCTCATGTCATCTATTATGCCTCAAAAACATTGGATGAAACTCAATCTCACTACACTGTCACTAAAAAGGAAATTTTTTCAGTGGTTTTTGCCTTAGATAAATTCTGGCCCTATCTCTTAGTTGCCAAAATAATCATCTTCACAGACTATTCTACTATAAAGTTCTTACTCAAGAAAAGTGATTCCAAACCGAGTATAATATGATGGATCCTAATGCTACAAGAGTTTTACCTTGAAATCAAAGATAGACCAGGAAAAGAAAACCCTATGGCAGATCACTTGAGTAGAATTTCTAATTCTTCTCATTCTGAAATCATTGATCCTAAATTCCCCACTAAGCACCTTTCATCTCTCACTCCAAAGTTACCATGGTATGCCCCAATGGTAAATTACTTGGTTTCTGGTTTTTTTCCTGAAATTGTTTCAAAATAACAGAAAATGAAGTTGAAAAGTGATTCAAAAAACTATTTTTTGGAAGAAAATAAACGTTGGAAAACTAGGGCAGACATTGTAATTATGATATGTGTTGATAAAGATGAGAATTCCTCTATCTTAGAATTTTTTCACTCAATTCCTGGTGGTGTCCACTTTGGACCACAAAGGACCTCCTGAAAGGTCCTAGACTCGGGATTCTTCTAACCTTCACTCCTCAAGGACTCACATGAGTTCTGTCAATCATGTCCCACTTGCCAAAAGTTTGGCACAATTTCCAAGAGAAATGAAATTCCCCAAAAGAATTTAATATTCTACGAGATCTTAGATGTTTGGGGAATCGATTTCATGAGGCCATTCTCCCCTTCCAATGAATTTTCATAAATTCTTCTTGCGGTTGATTATGTTTCTAGGTGGGTTGAGGCCAAACCCACTATAAAGGATGATTCACATACTGTTAGTGAGTTCCAGAAGACACACATCATCCACCGATTTGGCACACCTTGTGCCTTGATAAGTGACTTAGGAACCCACTTTTGTAATAAAACCATAGAATCTCTTTTTAAAAAGAATGGGGTGGCACATAAAACATAAATTTCATATCACTCCCAAAAAAATGGCATGGCTGAACTTTCTAATAGATAAGTGAAAAGAGTTCTTGAGTGAATTGTAAAACCCACCAGAAAAGACTGGCCTGAAACACTTGGTGAAACACTTTGGGCTTATCAAACTGCCTATAAAACACCCATTGGGATGTCTCCTTTTCGGGTAGTTTTTGGTAAAGAATTTCATCTACCATTTTAAATCCAACATAAGTCTTTTTGGGTAGTGAAAACTTGTAATTTTGATCTTGAAAAATCTGGTGAAGAAAGATTGTTGCAATTGGCTGAACTAGAGGAGCTTCAACTTGATTCTTATGAGAATTCTAATCTCTACAAAGAAGAATCCAAGGAAATCCATGATAAAAAGATCTTGAGAAAGTTATTTCATAAATATGAAAATGTAATGATATTCAATTATTTATTTCGGCTTCACCCAGGTAAGCTTAATTCTCGTTGGGAAGGTCCTTTTGTTATTACTAATGTTTACCCATTTGGTGCAGTGCAAGTCCAACACCCCTCTTCCAAAAGGACATTCACAGTTAATGGACATCAGTTAAAGAATCACCATGAGAGGACACACAATCCAAGATCAACATCGACTTCCACTAGATCCCCAACTTTTGCAGTTGACCCACCACTGGATGGAGATGGCGACCCACCAAATCCAAACCAGGGGCACCTCTTTCCCTTTAACTCTCTCTATCTCTTCCTCTCTCTCACTCTTTATTCTTCTTCCTCTCTATTTCATTTTCTTTACCACTTTCTTCATCAAACCCTTTCTTTTTCTCTTTCTCTTTTGTGTGGGTGTGTATTTTAAAGAACACTAAAAAAAATAAAAAAATAAAAAAAATGAAAAAAAACCAAAAGAGTCATACATAATCACCTTAAATTTTCATATTTTGTCCAACCATTTGGGGAGTCAAAATACATGGTTTTATCTCAAAAATTTTGTTTTTTCATCATACATTTGGATAATGAATTTTGTGTCAAGAATAATAAATTTCTAATTCTCTATTATTGATTTGGAAAATGCTTTTCCTCAACCATGAGAACCAACATTTTCTTTCATGCCAATGATAGCTATGGCAACTTTTCAAAATGTGTGTTTTCACCCACATTTTTTAGTTTTGAGTTTGTGGAACTTTGAGCTGAATTTACTAATTTAGTGTGCATTAATATGATAGAGGAATTTTCTAAACCACATGATAATCACAATATCCAAATAGCCTCCCATTTCCCTTACATTAATCCTCCATTTGAAATCCCCATCGAGCCTATGAAAACCTTTTCTTTGATAGGAACATTACAAGCCCAAAACCTTTTCCCACCCAATATAAAAATGGATTCTCATTGCATATTTTTTTTGAAATTTAAGTGTGTGGGGATGGATTTCATTTTGGGTACCCTTTGTTGATTTTACCATGTTATCATATACTTGAGGGAAAGAATCCATTTTAGTGTGGGGGAGAGTTTTTCATTAAGTCTGTTTTGGGGAATGTAATGTACCTTTATTTATGTAATTTTGTAAATGTTATTGACAAGTGTTCAAAAACAATCAAAAAAAAAAGAAAAAACAAAAAAAAAAGAGAGAAAAATTGGGTTGTTTCTTGGGTAGGTCAAAAATCACTCTTCCTCAACCTTTGTTCTTGTTATAACTATTACAATTAGTGTCGTGAGGAGATCAATCATGGGTTGGGATATGAGTGTGAGATCTTTTCCAAGTTCAACTTTCGAAAAAAAAGAAAAAAAGAACACTTGCATTATATACTTATGTCATTAGGAGAAGTTTTTTGGTTTGTAAATATTTCATCTTCTCAGCCCCTTCAAATTTTAATCCTCTATTGTTTCTTTCTTCACACAATCATTCCGTTTTAAATATGTGTTTTCATTTCCTTCCATGTTTTATTTCAAAAAAAATGTGCATAGATTTTTCTATGTTGGTGTTTTCCCCATTTTTTCTATGTTCTGGATATCATCTTCCTACCGTCCCATATGCATAGAAAAACCCCTAAAACGACCTCTTTATTTTTGATCACTTTGGATAGGGATTGGAAGCTGAGATCTCTTTCAAACTCTATGATTTTCACTTTTGGTTGGTGAAAGAGTGAACCTCCACAAATGAATTTTATCATCTTGAGAGGTGTGAGTTTTGAGTGACCACATTTTCCATTTATAAATTTGAGCATGAAAAAATGAATTAGTTTTGGAAAATTTTTTCTATAACAACTTGTGGTGGAATTAAAAATGGATGAGTGAAATAATCTAAACATCCCCTGATTGGAGAAAAAAAATTTAATATTTGTTGGTGAGTGAAAATGATTTTGTTATGTTTTTATATTCTTCGTACATGAGGACATGCACAAAACTATGTTTGGGGCAGTTGATATCATTAATATTTTCATGACTTATTATATACTACCGTTACTTATTTTATATGAAATGTGAATAATGTGTGTGAAATATTAATATTTTAATACTAAGTATAATTTTTGAGCATTTTTTACAAGTATTCCAATTGAGTCAGTTTACTATTTTATTTATAACTCTCACCCTAATGATCCAAATTGTGTTTTTATTGTTTTTCAGGATTTCTAATTCAATATAAAACATTTCATTAGAAGTGATCATGGTCTAATTTTTTCATTTGAAGGCTCATATGGACCACACAAGAGGGCCTACAGAATCTGTGAAGAAACTGGACTAGTCATGAATATTGAATTACTGGGCTCAATCAAGAATTAAAATTCCCTCATTCTACTCAAAGGTTCGGGGTACAGTGTAAGGAGTCTTGGATAAAAATTTCAAGGCCCAAATCCAGAAACAAGGGGCCCAAAATTTTCTTTGAAGTCCATCCCACCATTCTGGCCGAGAAATAAAATCAGTACAGTATTCAAAACATATCTCCTGATGTAAGCACTCAATCAAGCTTATATTTTGCAGCGTAAAATAGGAGATATAGGCAGTCGACTTTGTTGAAGAAATAATTCGGTTTTGAAGGCATATTCTTATTCAAAAACCATTTCAAATTTTCGACTTCAAAAATACTGGATTGAAATGGACATATTAAAATTGTTTAACCAACCGACAATAACTTTGGATCCATAGGCCCAAATGACTCAAAATTTTGAGAGTGGTCGGACGAATTTTTTATCTACAATAATAAACGAGGATATATCTCTAGATTCGGCTGTCTGATTATCCAACATGGTGATGAAAGTGGAGGGACATATTGGGAATGAAAACAGTTCACTTCCTTGGGCTATAAATGCACCCCCCTCCTCTCCTTCAAATGGGTTGGCATTTCAAAAGAGATTAGATCATATTGGCACGACCAAAGCCTTTCCAAATTCTTGGTAGGACCTTCCATTCTCATGTTTTCACTTGAGAGACCTTTCCTCCTCTCTTTGTTTTCATTTACTTTTATGTTCTTCATTATTGTAATTTTGTATGTCCTTTCTTTTGTAATTATGTTTTAATCCATGTTTCTTCTTCAATATCTCTTATTCGCATCCACCTTTTGTAGTTTAATATTAATTTTCTTAAAATAGTTTAAATACAATTGAATCCAATTCCTTTATTTTTCTTCCTCATTCAATCGAAAGTCCGTTTTTTTAATTCTCATCATTGTTCGTGTGTGTGTGTTCGAGGCACCAACCTTTTCATATCCCTTTATTTTTCTTCTATTATTAATTTATCATCTTAATCATTATAACCAGATTATTAAACACCCAAATGGATGAGTAAATATCTCATTAGGGTGAGTCAAAATTTAGGTATGTTAAGTTATTTAGAGTATTTACTTGATGAATATTCTTTAATTTAACATTGTGTATGTTGGACTTAACATGTCATGGATTAATGACTTTTTTTGTCTAAGGTGTGGTTTCCATGGATTATTGGAACCATAAATACACTACCATCAACAATCTCTGATTGCTATTAGAAACCTAAGTTAATTTAAGTCTTGGATTAAAGCCTTAACACTTAGTAATTCCATGCAACATTATCTTGTGAAGTTGGTGTTAATTTAAATGCAACATAAAGCAGAGATCAAGGATATCACAAGCTTAACTCCCAAATAATGAACTCACCCAATATTTATCAATTTTTTAAATCAATTATAGTCAATCAATCATTTCAATTTAGCTCTGCAAAAAAACCCCTAATCAAAATACATTGAACTAAAAAAAATGACTATTACAAAGTATCATCACCGAGGATTCGACCCGAGTGATGCTATACACATTAGCAGAGCACCGGAACTTTGACCGGTCGATAGGCAACAATCAGATGTGTGTTTCAGAGACATAAAAAAGAAACATTTTTTAGAGAATAACATTTTTAAAACATATAAAGTTGTTACTAAATATTATGTATTTTATTATCAATATGTTTCCTTTATATAAAACCACTAAATATCATATTTTAAATGTTTTCATTACCATTCCTATTACAATTTGTAAATTATAGGTTATAATTATCACATCAAAATAAAAATAATAAAAAATGTTATCTTGTAGATACTCAGTGTTGTGTGTAACGCAAGCTAAGCTAGTGTTGTGGGTAGTGAAAACTCAAATTAGTGTTGTGTATAAAAAAGATAAAATTTGGGTAACATGTACTGCATGAAATCAAATAAATTTAATTTATTGGAACATGGTTCTAAAAAAGTTGGGACGTTTCAATATAAGCGTAGGATACTATCATCAAGAGTACATATTGTTAATATCCTATAGTGGGGATAGGTATGTGATCATTTCCTTGAGTAACTATCCAGTTACATTGAAAAAATCCAAACATGAGATAAGTTATATGAGATTTACCATGAATTACTACCAGAGTATACTGATGAACTCCAGTAGTGTAGGTAGGGATTTGAGATTACCTCTGAATGACTCTCATGGTATATCAGTGAGCTCTAGTAGGAACAAGGATATAGTCCAGGATTTGCTCATTATTTTTTAGTATGATATGTTGATGATCTTATTTAATGAGAGTATGAATATTATCTCACTTTTGATTAGACATTGGGATATTCTAATGATCTCCCCTAATGATAATGATAGTTTAAATATGGGAATTCCCTCTAGTGGATACTAAAATATGCCGATCAATGTCTTCCATCACTATTGAGATATGCTAGAAAGTATGAAAGGCGTGATAATGGTTATGTTCATACTCTTTTATCTCCACCATGATAAACTGATGATAATTGTATATGGGATAACGGATATGGGATTACATCATGGTTACTATTGGGATATGCTAACATGCTCTTTATGATACTATAGTGATATACTGGTAGGTTGGTTGGATGTGATCAAAAATATGATATTTCTCTTTAGATGCTACCTAGATATATTGATTTTATCCCTCAGTGGGAATATGATTCTGGTAATATTCACCACTTTCAATAGTCTACCACCATTTGTGGTACCTCATCTTGGATTCCCTTATCATTAAAATAAGGGATGAGATCTCCTGGGAGGTGTCCCCAGTGTATCCTTGAGGTGTTGGTGCCGCACAACATTGGTTATTTTAGTGTTTCATAGAAGATCTCCTACGTGGATCCTGGGTAGCAACATGGATGTAATTCATGAATTCTAATATCACCCTTAGATAATATATATGTGAATTATCATTCCCTAGATAAATGATCTTGAAGTGGTTGTACATATAAATAGGGGCCACATTCTTTTATATAACCCGTCGTGTATAGGATGACTCATGATGATCCACCTCCTAGAGGATTTCACAACATACCTAAAATATTGGGATGAAATTATTAAGAAGGTAATTCATAATAATATTGTTCATAACCAAGCATAGAAGACATTTGGTTCGTGGAAATGACCCCACGAGTGTCAAGGACACAACCCTTGTTGTGGCTGAGGCATACATAGAGCACCATGTTTGATGATAAGTAATAGCATGAGGAGATCCTTGATGGATACTAGTTTTGATCATCAAGATGGTGTGAGATGATGTATTTATGAATGCTACCATTTATATTGAAGGGAACTCTATGGTATTTACGAAAATTATCAAATGGATAAACAATAATAAATAAAAAACCAATCAACAAAAAATCATTAGTGGGAGTATAGTTGATCGATTTATTTAATTGGTAGAGGTTACACATCAGCTTCACCACATGTTTTAAGATGCATTACATACAATGTTTGGTTATGTGTTTCAAAATGCATTATGTGATTGAACTAAATGTGATTAATGAATTTCATATTAGGTTCGCCGTTTTTTTCTTACTTATGACATACAACAATCAGGGAATGTTTTTCTCCACTTAATGTGACTCAAATACTCATAGTTAATGGATTTCACATTGGGATCACAATTTTTTTCTCACACATGATCACCCATTGTATTCATTTCATGATAAAAAGAATGTCTGAATCTTGATATCACTAAACCATTTTTTTGTTAATGGATATTACATTATCTATATTTATTTTAACGTATATTATGAATATGTTTGTTTTTATTTGATCCTGGCCTGATTTTCAAATTCATGTGGCCACTAGGACTTTACCGGTGATGCTTTGGGTTCACATTGGTCAAGAGTAAGGGTGGCTAGACTCACCTCACCCATTTTGGGTAATATTTCCTACTTATAGTTTCTCTTATAGATTTAATGTATTTTAAAAAATCCTTCTCAAATACCAGTGTGAGACTGGTTACCACCATTCATGTTATTGATTAAGACCATGTGTAAATGAAAATATATCGATATATCATAATTTCTCTATATTTAACTTATTAGTTTATTATATTATGGTTTAATTCTCGGTACTTTGGACTTTATTTCCATATAGGGAGGTTGTGGGTGTTGAAAAATTGGGATCAAGTCCACATGAGGGGATTAATAGGTATCTTCATAAAGGGAATCAAAATACACATTATTAGGAACCAATTTGTTAGTATTACTTTTGGATATTCCCACACTGAGGGTGAATCAATGTAGAGTGACTTTTCATCCAATTTCACTTTTATCCCTTAATTAAATCTTCACTTATTTAGTGATTGGATCTCTATATATATATCTCCTTTGGTCAGTATGTAGTTGTAAATTATGAAATAAATAAAATATAACACCAGGGTTCATTAATGAGGTTCACCTTCCAAGGTTGTTTATGTCCCTCATGAAACATGGTTATTATCCCACATGAACAACTTCTTTCTTATTATCAAAAGAGTCATAGGCATGTGTATGACCTTGAAAATATTATCTTGGAACTGGCCAGGTATAAAGAAAGTTATTTATTATTTTACATTTATTCAACATAATAATATTACACATCATTGACGTAAGATCACTAGTATTGCTTCATGCCCCTCAAGGACTATATGGATCGATTTTATTCCCTCACTCACATTAGTCAGATGGGTGCCTCAATATTCTTCAAACTTATATAGCTTGATGTTATAGGATGGACTTATTAGAAATTTGACATAGAATATAATTAGTGAGTATCACATCTTAACTCTTTCTTCTTATGAATTCTACAAAAAGTGACGGTTGTAGGAAACAATTATCAATTACTTCATCCTATATGTGATCGACAATGGGTTCAGCCGGATCATCTATATTCTTCTTCTTATTATTATTCTTATTCTTTATTTCATATAAATATCACCAAAATACATTATTCTATACTTCAGTGCATGAGGTGAATCATTTTTATGCAACATTATCCCCCTCTTTTTCTCTCTTTGAAGGGTTTATAGATAATTTAATATCTAATATATTTCTCTTCCTTTCTTATTTGGACTAAAATAATATTTATAGTATCACCACAAAGTCGAGAACAATATTTTATCCATGTGGCACAATATATATATATATATATAATGGTTACGAATACATCAGATCTTCCTTATATTCAAGCTTCCTTAAATATCAGGCTTGGAAGCCTCAAAATCTCTTTTAATCCAATTTTGAACCTATTTTTTCATTTTTCCCTCATGAAGGCTCTAAACATAGTAAGAATATTATATCCATAACCTATAGAAAAAAATTTTAAATTCCAATAATATAGAATCACCTCATTATTCTTTTCATTCAATCACTCTATAAGAATAACATGAAAACCAAGACATTTTACTTTTTATATCATCATAGTATATAGACACATTATTTAGTGAACCCTTTATTTTAATTCATTCCAAAAAAACATTATTCTATGAAAATATTTTGATCTACATAAATGTGAAACATCACCACATAGTCACATATTCTTTTTTCTTAGTGAATTGGTCACCTCATAAGCTCATATTATTTATCTTTATTTTTAATCTAGGAAATTTTCATTATAATAAACCCAAACATGCATGATAATATTTCCATATCTAAATACCCTGAGAAACTATCACATAGATACTCTATAATTATAAAACATTGAATTCAAGTCATTTTCCATCCTTATATCCCACTTATTTATCTTTTAAATATTGTCATTACTGATGTTTATTCCATCACAAATCAATCGCTTTCAAGATTCAAGATTTTATGGTTTGATAGTATAAGGGTAAACACACAAGACTCAATATACCTCATGCAATGTTACTTGATCTACTCTATGTCTCTCAGACATGGCCACTGGATCGATTATAGATGAGTGACCATACTGTTTTATTCAAAATCTTATGTTAATGGTCATTTGATTGACCATGCAATCCTAAAAACATTAAACTATGGCCAATAAATTTACAATGGATGCACGATAACTAGATTGAGCATGTTTAATATGGTATATTGGTTGAATTATAGGGATTTTGATAGAATTTTTGGTTATTCTCGATAAAAAATCCTGATTGTTTGTGATAATTCACTTTTATTCAGAACTTATTCAGACTAAAGTTATATATTTTTCCTAAAATATTTTACCATCATGTAGAAAATGATCTTGCAGAAATAAATTCATGTGGTTCTTGAATGATCCTTACGTACATTACCAATCCTGTGAATTACCTTTATGCATTAATATAAAATGTTGCACGACCTTTATGGGGTTTTGAGAATGACCTTTTTATGACTCCTAATTTTCATCCTGATCCCTACGTATCTCACAAAATTTATATAGTTACCATAGTTCATTTTATAAGAATTGTATTTTACTCTTATATATGTCTTTCTCTTTAGAAATACCTTTATATGAGTTGTAGGATACCTTTACCCAAGTCGTATTGACTTTTACATGGACAATAAAAATGTCACTATACCTTTACACATAGCGTGAAAAACCCATAAACACTTATGAATTTTTTCATATTACCCATATAGAACCAAGATAATATTTATTGTAACTTTATATAGGTACAAACATACCTTTACATAGAACCTAGTATACCCTTACATAGAATCCAACTAATAAATTAAACAAATATATATAGGGATATTTGAGTCTGCTTTATTCATTAATATTTTTATCCATCCATGACTAGTAGAAATCAGAGCTTACCTTTACATGGGTTATAATTCCAACTAAAAAATGAGCATAGGAACATCAAATGGTCATAGGGCTTCTCTAATAGTTAAAAAAATAACTCATTATCCTATAGAATTAGTTCTCCTCCATTGATGGATGAACTCCTCCTTGATAAGTGATTAAATCCTTAATAATATAATGTAATCACTTTCCTCAACATTATTGGGTTCTCTAAAAACTATTAAGAAACATTACATCAATATATTAACATGAAACAACTTTTATAACCATTAAAATATCAACACAAACCCATGGGGGGTTCAACCCCCCCCCCTTTTATTTTTTTCAGTACCACTTGTAGAAAATTTTATTCCAATATGTGCTTTAATTTTCTTCTATCCCATAGAGTTTTTTATTCTCATTCTTTAATCATTTTACATTCTATTTTTTTCACATTATTCTCTACCCATTATTAATAAAAAATAAAACGTATATGAGAAATGATTGTATAAATTTTTCCTTATGTAATATTCTATCAATAATTACACCCTAAGACTACATGATCCATTCTCAGTGTATAAAACAAGAGGTTTTAATTTAGACATCAAGGAAGTCCATTGATCAACATATATGATACTAGCTCATACAATCTATCAATTATCTTCCTCAAAGGTTGTTCACATAAAATTAGGATAATACTAGTCATTGATATCAACTATTTGAAATATTTTCAAACATTATTGGATGAATATTTATTACACATTTCATAGATATTTATATTAATTTTGAATGTATTTTTGTTTGAAATATGTGTTTTTATAATCTATGTATTCTACTTCTTCAGAGTCTTGACCATCCTTGAAATTTAAAAAGTTTTTTATTATGAAAAATTTATTTCTCTGGTATGTGTATGTTTCTTCGTTAGAGTCTTGACCATCCTAAGCATGGGATTCTATTTTACCTCTATATTTTACCAGTAATATAATTCCTTGTGCACAAATATGTTACAAAATAAAAACAGTAATAAACAACCCTTGGTTTATTTCATTGAGGCTCATGATTCCAAAAGTTTCTATAATTGGAACCTTTTTTTAGTGTTTTCATTAATTTTATAAGCTTTATTTCGGGGACAAATCCATATACACTTACCTACAGTCACTTTGGATGTAGAGTATGGTTCAACATCATTTTTCTTTATCCACTTTTGTAAATAGTTAGGCATTAAACCTAAATTCCACACATAATAAGATTTAACACAAACACTAATTTTAGAATTGGATGGTACCTTTTCATTTCTAGGTACATTAGAGTGATCATTAGATGATCTCATAACGTTCTTTCCACCAGATAGAGGTATTTCTGCACAAGATTCATCCTTTGAAGTTTCTATGGATAGAGGTTTCATTTAAACATATTTGGTAGTGTCTTTTTATAATGATTATGGATTCTTTAATTTAATAACAACATCATAATGGGAATTATTTTCTTATCCTCATTTATTTTTATTTTTTCTTCACAATCCTTTATTTTATCTTTAATTTTATCTTCAGACTTTTTTTTAATTTTTTTATAATATGGTCAGTCTCTAAAATCCTATTTTATTTAATCTCCAGTTGAGAATATTTGAAATAAGTTACTACTTTTATTTCAAGGGTCTTTTCCTCAATCCCTTTCATAGAAAAATCACTTCCATGAATTGTAGTGATCCACTCATTTAAAAAAAAGATGCATACTTCTTCTAAATCTAAATTCATTACACCCATTAGCCCAACTTGTTTAGAGATACTGACAAATATTTATATCTGTTCAATTAAATCATTATCCATTATTTCATTATCAACATCATTATGTGTGATCTCCTCCAACATACTCTTAAAAATGACACAAATATATGGTACCATTTCTTTGTGGAAATTATATAGAATAAATTTTATAGAACCAATTGATTCATCTTATGAATCCTTAGAATTGTGATCATCCACACTATTACATGGTTCTTTATTAGAACAATTTTGAAAAGATATTTTTTGGTAACCCTTATTTATGTAGAGATAACTAACTATTTGGGACCAAACTATTTTCTAATTTCATGATGAGGGATTTGTAAACCATATCCTGATTTTCCATTTTTTATTTTTCTTGATCTGAAATGCTACATGGGGAACAATATTTATATTCCTCTTTTCTTGAGAGTGATGTATTCTTATCACTATGATCATTATGAGATAGCTCATTATTGGTTATAACTGAAATAATATCACTTTGATTACCTTCAACTTCTGAAGATTCTACTTTCTTTTATGATATTTTACTCAACTTCTATACTTCCATTTTCCTACTATTATTACTTGTCTTGATATACAAATCTTTATTTTTTTATTTGAAAGGATACTCATAAGCTTCTTAAAATATCAAATTTATGTAGCATTTGTAAAGGGAAGTTGATTTTTAAAAACATCGAGAATGAGATTCTAATAGTGGCGTGTCTAGATACAAAATATTGGTATAACTTTTTCGATATCCCCACAATAAGAGGGGTTGAGTTAATTTGGTTTCAATTTTAATCAAATTACACCCATATCCCATAATTACCTCTTCACTTATTCAATGATTGGATATCACAATGTATATCTACTTTGGTCGATATTAAAATTTAATATACAAAAGAAATATAAGAGAACACTAAGGATTCTAAATGTGGTTCACCTCTATAAGGATGAATATTTCTCTAGTGGCACATGGTTATTATATCACAAACTCATCATCCTTCATATTATCAAAATAATCATAAGAAATATTTTGGTCAAAAACATATTATCCTATTACCGAGAAATTATAAATCAAGTGAGGGATTTGTTTCTATTTATAGACAATAATCAGATTATAATTCCTAAATTTAAGATCACTGGTATTGAATATAGTACATATTGTACTATAAGAATAGATAATATTCCCTCACTCACAGTATTCATACATATACCTCAACATTCTTCATACTCTTATAGTATGATGTTATAGGTTGGAATCCTCAAAATTTTATCATAGAATATAACCACCAACAGAGCATCCAAAATATTTATTCTTTAGACTTCTACAGCAAGTGATGGTTATAGACTGCCTTTTATATTACTTAGACCTAGATATGATCATCTGTAGGTTCAGTTGGTTCCCCTTATTATTATTTTTTTTTCTTCAGTTTATATTAATTACATCGAGACATGTTTTTCCATTCTTTAAATCCTGAGACAAATCCTTTGAATGCATCACCAGAATCATGTTTCTCTCTCTTCTATACTTTAGAAGTTGAAATAGATATATTATTATATCTCTCTCTTATTGTTTCTTCTTTTTAGTTGAAGAATATTTTAAATATAACCACACACTCAATAACTATATTTTATTCATCATAATATATATATATATATAATGGTTACAACAACATGTGTTCTTACTAATACTCAAGATTCTGGAAATATCAGTCTCCAAAACTCATGATCTCTGAAATTATAATTTGGAACCACTTTCTTCTTCTTTTTTCTTCTGAAGACTCAGAATCTAGTATCTATATTTATCTTAAATAATTGTATACTCTGAATGTTAAATTCCCATAATATGGAAACACCATTATATTATTTTAATTAAAATACTCTAAAAATTATATTAATACCCATACCTCTTCCTTTTTCTCTCCTAATGATATATAGAAACATCACAAAGTCAACCCATATATTTAATTCAGTCTACTAACTCAACATGTCTAATAATATTTTGATCTTCATGAATATGTTGTAACACCACATTTTTATAGATCCATTATTCTTAGTGTGGATGTATTCTCACAATCTCATTTTATTCAACTTTATCTTACAAACATGAAATATTCTTCATAATAACTCTAGGTATTCATGTTAATATTTCCATATTTGAAGAACAATAGAAATAGGAAAAAATATAATCCTATATTCTTAACCTTTGAATTAAATCCATTTTCAAACATTATATCCTATTAATTTATCATTTAAATTCATTCAATAATAATTTTTTATTCCTCCACAAATCAATTTCTTTCATGATGTGATCATGTTTGATTAGATGGAATCTAGTGCATCTCATGTGACTTAATCTACATCTCACACAACCACTTGATCGACCATGATTCAATCATGAACAATCGCAATATTGATCAAAGTTGAGTGGATATATTGAATTATTTAAACTTTTTGGTGTACATTATTTTGATTTACTGTACGATACATCGACCATTCTACTATAACTAATGGATCGACCATGGGTGAAATGATAGTTGATGGACCATGTGGAATTCAGTCAATTGATTTACTATGTTTGCTCTTGGTTGACCATATGGTTATAATATAGTGTAAATCTTGATCAACCATGTGAATTAATTATGATTCATCATTTATATAAAATATAATTCTGAATTTTTCCTCAAATATTTTATCTTTAGATAGAAACTAATATTATATAGATATATTTATGTGGATCTTGAATAAACCTCACATATGTTACATAACCTATGGATTACACTTATGTATTATTGAAAATATTTCTTGACCCTTATATTGGCATGATAATGAATTTTTCATAACTCTAATTGTTCATATTGACCATTACATAGTTCACAAAAATATTATCTACCTTTACATGTGGAATATGAATTATGTTTCACTCTTATGTGGGTCTCAATATTATGTTATAGTTTTTCATGAGTGTAATGTTGCCTATACAAAAAGAGTAATAAAATTTATATATCCAATCCATGTCCCAATTTAACTTTTCGAAGAGTGTGAACAAAATTTACATTATTATACATTTTTTCCAAATTATATATATGTGACTAGGATGATCCTTAGAGTACCGTTATCCATGTATCAAAAAAACATTATATAAAAAAATTTGTCCCCTTATATAGATTCTAGATATTAGGGTGCCATTATGAACATAGAGGTATATTTGGTTTATCTTTACCGATGAACAGTTTTACCCATTCATAGCCTACAAAAATAAAAGGTTGTCTTTATGTGAGTAACAATCTCAACTCAAACAAGACCAAAATAAATTAAAATCTTCTCAAGCCTACACTAAAACATTAAAAAATATCTAACATCATCCTAAAGAAATAAATCTCCTCTAAAGATGGTTCATCTTCTCCTTTCCAAGTCATTGGATCCATAGCAATAGTTTCTTGAATGTGATTGGGTTCTCTAAATATATATAAGAAACCCTCCATCAACTTATTAACATGAAACAAAACTTTAATTAATAAAAAAATAAAACAAAAAACATAAAACGGTCTCATTAAAATTAATGGGATGTGTTATACTATCTGCATTAATATGACACGGACTATTATTCTGCCTTTTATGGTCGTGAATCCATGAACATGTTAAGTACCATTTAATTTCATGCATTTAGGACCTATGATATCTTAGTCAAGATGAATAAATACCATGTAGTTTTAGTTTCATAGTTTAAGGTTATATGATAGGAACTGTCTACATAGTTTAATGTCATATAATAAGGAATTTTCTATGCAATTTAATGTAATATAGCTAGGAAAACAAAGCATTGGGTTCCAAGGGAGGAATGGTTTGGGACTTACATATAAGTGATCCATTTGGGTTTTGGCTGATTATTTTTTACTAAATAAGTGAAGATATGTTTAATCATAAGGAATATAAACCATTGAGATATGATTATAATATAGGGAATATGGACCTTTGATGATTTTATTTCTTTTAGAAAACTTTTCCCTTTGAAGGATGTAAACATTTAATGAATATGGAAAATGGAGTTTGGGTTTCATGGGGGATATGAATTAATATGTATGAATTGGTGCTTATTCTTTTGCTACCCATATAGGTGCATCTCACTAATGGATCATTCATAAAAGAATATTAATGTTGTAATGATTAGGTATTGAATAATGTTAGAGGTCCCCATAAGTGTGTAATTTCCAGTTATTGGTCACTAAAAAAAGAAGGATGATGGGACTTATTGGAGATATGACATAATGAGAACTAATTGGGGCTTATTCATGAGTTTCATGACCAATTGTTTGATGAAACATGCAGGAATTACATCCATAGATACTTGACCTAATAGGTGAGTCATGATAAGGTCGTATTTAGGGATTTCAAATAGTAGGAAGACATTGTAAAATCCCTATCTCATTGAATGGAACAATGGTGTTCACTCATTTACTATTATGATTATATAGTGAATTTGGGTTAGCTATGTTAGATAGAATGAGCCAAGGGTGGTCTCATAGATATCCTTATGATAGGAACTATTGTTATAATAGTGATAAGAGATCATAATGGCCCTGAAGGTCTTATAGGCTATAGATGACTTCTTATGAGAAGACATTAATTAAAGGAATACATGATCAATGGGGTACTTGTTGATGTGCACCACCTAATCATGTATTTTGGGAGGCTGTAAATGGGGAAAATACAGGTAAGCATCCATATAGGATACATGTGGTAAATTAGTATTGAAGTAAATTTATTAGGTAAATTATTTCCTAGGTAGCTGATTGGTGAATAAGGGGTTTATATGTATGAGGTCCTTGATGAATTTGTGCCCTTGTGGGGCACTAAAGTGAATTGGTTCCCTAATTGTTGGGCAATGGGAATGTCATGCCTCAGTGGTTAGGAAGTGTGATAGTTAATTCTAGTAATTGTGTAGGGTGAGGATTCACCTTAGTATGGATTCCTATATGAGTTTTCTCAATATTATAGAGGTCTATGAGAGGTTTACCTCTACTATGGAGGCTTGGGTGAAATTGTTATGTTGTATAAAGGAATTGGTGAAGATTTTCCCTTTTATGGAGGCCTGAGTGAGGGATATCTCTATTATATAATCCTAAGAGAGCGTTTCCCATATTATTCCATTTTGGGTAAGGGTTTTCTCTAATTTGATTTCTTTTGGTATAAGGTTCTCCCAATTATGAAGGACTCTAGGTATGATCTAGGAACATTACACCTCAGTGTTGCACACCAAGCTGAACATGATGCTCATCACCCGGGTATATTTCATCAGAGATGGCTTCGTTTTCCTTATGTTTGGTGTACATGGGGAGATGTGGTATCCTTAAATTATTCATGTGTTAAACTTCCAAGTAACTCAATTATCCTATTTTTTTGGTTATTTCATTAGGTTTATTTGAATTAATACGTCACAAAAATGAAATAGGGGACTAGGGAATACATAAAGGGTTCATGTCTCATTTGGGTATTGCTACTCCAAGTATATATGTCTATGTGAGGAAACCATAGGTATATTTAAAGTAAAATATAGTGATCAGGGCGCAGTGGGTTTGGATATAGAAAGAGGCTTGTGAATGTACACTCATATAAGATAATTACATGAAGGAGGAGAGAACACTAGTGCATTCGAATAAGTGAGTTTCATGAATGAGGTAGGAAAATTAACATAATCATTCTAGTTTACCCAATCATGATCACTGTGGTGTGTCATGAGACATGGGTAATTTTTCATGGTCATGTGCTTGGGGACTCTGGTGAAGTGACTTGGTTGTGTCCCTAAGGACATGGGAAAAGTGATAGTTCTCTTCCTAGGATATTTCATAGACTATACCAATGTTTGATTCTTTCATTAAAAATTATAACCAATAAAAACACCAGAAAATATAATGGGATACCTTCATAGTCTATCCTTCTCCTAGAAACTCATTTAGAACATCGTCATGGAATGATTACATGTGTTGTGGCATGACACATATATAGAAGTAACTTTTCTACACCACCTGAACTAATTGGTTCATGTTTCAAAACTTTATTTTGTGTTTTTTCATTCTCATAAATTTCTTAATTTCATTCCATCATTACTCGATCCTCCAACTCATCAATGAGTAAAACACAGATTAATATCTAAATTCACAAATGAATTACCTCATGAAAAAAATCATATAATACCTCCAAGGTAAATGTTATATAAATAGCCAACAATATGATGTAATGATGTTTTTGAGAGTACTATGAACTCTTACTATCAAGGAAATTTCAATATTGGTCATGTATCAATTGATATCCACTCACAACTCCCCCTTTATCAATTCACTTCATGAGTGTCTTCTCAACTTTTCAAATTCCTTAAACTACAAGGGATCTTCAATCATACCAAGGTCTATTCAGTCTTAGATAAAAAACCAATAAATAAAATATTTTCCTAAAACCCATATCATAATAAAATATAGTTATCATGTCCAATTATTTCCTTTAAAATGAAAATAAATTTAAAAAATCATTTAAAACTCAAAGAATAAATCATCCCATTCTAGTCCACTATTCTTGCCATTACCTCACAACTAATGAAACCTAACTACCAAAAGTGATGTGTTGTTCAGTGAATTCTAATTTATTCATTATTTTTATATTGAAAGTTCATACTCTTTTTTATAATAAATTACTTAAAAATTCATTAAAAAGATAACATGTATAGAAGAATATTGGTTCAAGAACAAATCACAACTCACAAGAGAAATTACATAACTAACCAGTGTATACATGAATCTAAACCATATGAATACTTAATTTATATTTATTTTATACAATATGAAATAAATAAACCTCCTAATTACAATTTTAGATATTAACAAAATTAATAAATGTTTTATGCATGAACTAACAACTCTGACGACAACATTACATAAATATGGAATGTAACATATATAATAAAATAAGAAATCATGCTTAATAACCTTTAAAATAACTAATATTTTAACAAGAATAATATAAATCATTTAAAATATACATACATAGATATAACAATAATAATCCATCGAGAGATAACCATGCATGTTCATGTAACTAGGAAACGAATTGAAATTTAGTTTGACATGGAAATTATTGATTTTAAATTATTCCATAAATATTTATAATATCAATGAAAAAGATATATTAATGTCTTTAAAATATATAAGTTGGTACCTCACAAGACACTCCCTAATACATACAATGTTATATAAAACTAATAACTAAAACAATCCATTAGTGATCATTTCCGAACCATGAAACCCACGAGGCTCCTTGAATCAATAAATCAGTATCCATAAACAAATAATAAAATACCTAGATAAAACCTATATAGAACACTCAATAAAGACTCATATCGCCAAAATAACTAAAATAAAAAAAACACTATCCTAAATAATAATAAATTTATACTCAAATTAATGAAACCCTAAAAATAATTAAAGAACTTACCGGTATAAAAATAGAACACAACAAGGTATGAATGGTATTCCTCAACCTTCTTTATATGTGAAACTTAAACCCCCATATCTTGAATGGATTTTATTATTATCTAGTGAAATATTTCAGGAAATACCTAATGAGGTAAAAATAAATCATTGTATAAGATAAAAATATGTAATCATAGAGGAAAGGAATTAATTATACCATGATTTAGAGATAAAAAACTCATGGAATTCAATAAATTGAGGGAAGGTAATGGGAGGGAGTAAGAAATCACAAGAAAAATAGGTCCCCTCTATTTTAGAGTTTTATCCAAGTGAAATCTGAAAAAAAAAATATTGATATAATATGGTTAGAAAGGATTAATTCCCTCACTAAAAAACATAACTAGGATTCATTGGATAATCGGGGGATCCCCAATAACAACCCAATGATATTCTAGTGGAACTACCCCACCAGACTCATCATCTAGTACTTGGTTTCATGTTATTTGTTATAGAGTGGTCACCATCTCTAACCAATTTAATATTTAAATGTTCTAAAAACCATAAATATCACTCCTATAAGGCATCCCATGGGGCATCATTAAATCCTATGGGGCTAACCAAATTTAATAATTTATATAGACTCAGACAACAAAACTAAATATTTAATTTCTATCAAGTCTTATTATGAAACTCATAGAGATGATATATATTTCCTAAATTAATTAAGGAATCTGGAATTGAAATTACTTGGTTCTTTTAATTAAAGAAAGAAATTGCATGGCTGATTAGGTTGAATATTGTATTGGGAGACATGCCAGGTTCAATGATTTTCATGTTTGTATTCTAGGGATTTAATTGATATAGGTTAATTCAGTTTTGGTTTCATAATTGGGTTAGTATAGATCCTTGGTCTGGATACCCTACCCTAATAATGTGATTGCACATTTAGAATGTTCATCTACATTGTGAAAACACAGAACTATTTGACCGATCACCTTATTTAAACGTAATTGGCCTAGAATTCATAATGGTCATGCACAATCTAAGTCAAATTATTGATGTAATTAAATAGAACGGCTTAATTCATAATAAATGGTCATCAAATTGAAAAATAAAGTGATTTGGAATTAATATTATGACTTGAAGAAATCAAAAACATGAATAATAAAAACAAAATAATCCCTAAAAATACATCCCCCTATAATCACATCACCCATCACTAAGTGGAATACTCACTTATTATAGGAATGATGAGAATAGGAAGCATCCATATCCAAAGAATAAATTCTATGAAGAACAGTGGGGAATCTTGGCTCGGATGGTCACTCCGTGCATGTTTCTCCTCTTTCTTCTGTTTCTTGGCTTCCTTTGGTCCCAGAGTACTTTGGTAGGGTGACTGAGGATGGTATTTATTGGTTTTTTCCATCAAATCCCATGTACTATCGCATTAATTTTTCAGCATGTCATCCTCATCACTGCATGAAATAAGGTTTCACGTCATATAATTATCCAAGTCTTCCCCCATGGATTTTGAATTTGTGTAAGTCTCATGAAAATTTCATTTTAAATTTGGACTCCATTCATGACCAGAAATCCTGACTCATGATAAGTATCATTATTTCATAGTGTGTAACAATTTCACAACTCGTCCAGAATGGATAAGTCAGCATGAATAAGTCATGAAGTGTAATTACACTACACGTCACATAATCATTTTCTCTATTTCTAGCTCTTCTTTTCCTTAAAAAATCTGGTGTCACTACATGAGTAATGCTCATAGCGTGAAGTGTCTTATTTATCATATTTTCTCCTCTTTTAATTCCATTTTCATAAATCTTTTATTTCCTACCACAAAAATAAAACAATTCAAATCATTCCAAAATTGGAAATTTTATTCATTTAAATAAAAAATAAATACATAAAACACTATAAAATATATGCATGAAATAGAAATATCAAATACCCCCACACTTGAATTTAGCATTGACCTCAACGATGGAATATCAGCATGCTACAAAGTACATTCACCTTACCATAATTCAAATTCAATTTAAATAATAAAAATTTATCAAATGGAGAATAAATTTTCAAGCAACACATAAGAAAATTTATCAACACATAATTTTCAAGGAAATAAATCATCCATGTAATTTAATCATCCTCTTTTTAAATATACAATCACTTCCAATCATACATTATAATTTTTTAACTCATTATTACTAAACATGAAACTTCAAATTTCTATCGCTTTGAATTTTTCCACTAATCATAAGGGTACTACTGAATAACATTAAAAACATACCTCAAAAACATGTCAGATACCATAGGCTTTCAATAAATCTAACATCACATCCGCGTAATGATAGAAATCAGAATTAATAATTGGGCTTCACTGTTATGTATAAATTGACTATAATGATTCAGGGTAGGTAGGTAAATGTTGTAAAAAGTAAATCTCAAAAAGTATGTGCAATTTTGAAGTAATTTTAATGATATTAAAAATATCTCAATAAATATCTCCCTTCACAAATTCCATCTCTCTCTTTCCCCAAAATATCTCAAAGTGGGACCATGAAATATGCAATCACAATGATAGAATCAACCCCTATATATTTTTTCCCTTTTAATAATTTTTTTCTTTATCGAAATCTATTCTCAAGAAAAATATCAAATCCAACACCTAACCACATATGATCAAAAGATCATCAGTCTAGAAAATGGAGAATATTGAACCTCCAAAAAAACAATTTTTTTAATTTTTTAAAATTGTAAATTTTTGAAATGATATTTAGAAATATAGGTGAATAATAAAATACAATGAAATATGTCACTGCCTCACTGCAAATAAAAAGAAAAAATAATCCATAATAAAATATCCCCAATAAATTATATCATGGTACACCTAAAATAATTTCCTTCCACAGACTTATTCTTTTTAATATCATTCAAAACAATTATGGGATGATAGGAATGGATAAAATTGGCTCGTAACATAGATAATTTCATTCGAAGTCGATCCATTCATTATATAGGCTTAAAAAGATTAATGAAAGGTGGGTATCATTATAAGGGCTATGTAAATTGTCCCAATCATATTAAAAGTTACTATGTTCTGTCATAGCTTTGAAAAGATGAAAAGAAATTTATAGAAGAAAACATTACCGAGTTTCCAAAGAAATATACTATAGAAATAATGGGAAATATTAGTCTTAGTGGATGTCTTGTGAATTATATGAATAGTTGGGGATATCAATAAATGAAATTTGTACGAATAATTAAATCAATTAATGAAAATATCATAAATTGAAAAGAGGGTCAATTCTCAAAAAAATCCGTTACAATGATTATAGTGCTCTACTAAATAATGATTTGTCAAATCCCAATCCACATTATTGTATCTACTAATTATTTTCTCCATTTTTCTCATTAAAAATTAATGACAAAGAAATTTAAATTCATGGAAAAGTAATTGTCCTATGTGGTTTCATGTCTCCAAGTTCGATTGAGTATATAATGAATCAAATGAGGTGCATTAAATTTTAATTGAAGCATTTAAATAATTTATATATGGGGAATACAATAGAAAATTGCATAATTTAAACTCTTACTCCCCTTACAATTGTTCCTTCAAAGGGTGGTTATATAGATCATTCTTGATAATTTTCAGGACGTGTAAATTCCTTTCATGATGTGTAATCCTCTGTAGTTTCTTCTTCTATTTCTTCCTTCTTCTACCTACCATTTCAAATGGTCCTGTAGAAATAAAAAATACACAAGTGACTGATATGCCATAAAATAAAATTTAACAATATTTAATGCCAAATATTTTCTCCTAAAAACACAAAAAATAAATTAAAACACTAAAAACTAGGGTTTCCACTTAGAATTTTTTTTTACCATCGTTGGATAAACCTTACCTCATTCATCTCTCATGATTGATAGTAGGAAATTAGTTACCTGATATGGATCTAAAAAATGTTGAAGACTTGATTCCTCAGTATAGATTGGTCCTCTCCCTTTATCTGAAACAAATTTCACTCATCCATTGTTGAAAACATTCTCAATTTCCATAAGCCCAATCCAACAGTTCTTTTCTATTCCTAAAAATTATATGGAAATTCATTGATTTCCCATACTTGTTCTCATTCTATGAATTCTTCTTGAATGAATAGTCCTCCATCATCTTCAGAATTTTCCAGAATATTATTACCTTTCTTCATCCTATTCTTACTTTCTCCCTTACCTTCCATAGTAGCTACTTTAGCTCTACTTCCATTGAAAACTATGTCCTCTTGTTTCATCAAATTTTCTTCTAAAAATTCATCAACTAGTTCATCTGATCCCTATATTTCCTAGTACAGATTGAAATTTTCCTCTGATACTTCAACTCTTAAACTCATCTCTCATTTATGGACATAAATAAGTTCCCTTCATGTAGCTAGGAATAGACTTTCCAATATTATTAGCATCTTCTATCCATTCATGTCTATCACTAGAAAATCCATCAGAAAATATAACTCATCTACTTTGATGATGAAATATTCAAGCAGTCCTCCAGGACGTCACATTATTTTTCAATCTAATTGAATTATAACTCAAATTAGATGTATATCCTTCAATCCCATGCTCATTTATGTTGCATATGAAATTTTGATTATACTGGAAACTGGATCACACAAAGCTCTACCAAACTCATTAGTACCTATAGTAATCATAATGGGAGAACTACCTGTATAATTTTGTTTGTTTTATAGGATGCCTGACACAACTACTAAACTTTCTCCTACTATGGGAATGGTTTATAATTATTATATCTTTTTCTTATTCATCAGTAAATATTTTATGAACTTTTCATAAACAATCATGTTTGCAATTACCTCAGTAGATGGGATGTTGATGTGTATCTTCTTGAACATCTCGAAAAACATTTTCTTCTTCTCATCAATCTTAACCTGCTTTTCTTGATATGAAAATTTTATTGGTGGTTGGGATTGTGGTGGTGTTTCTGATTCAATATATTTTGTAAATTCTATGTTCTTTTCTTGACTTTATTCAAATGGTTGTTGCTCTCTATTTCATAAAAATTCTATTCTGACCCCTCATTTCTTATTTCAACTTTTTAGGAATATGGATTTTACATCAAAAAGGGGATTTTATTCTGGGAATCCTGGAATCTCTCCTCTTTTCCTTTCTCTAACTATCTTGAAAATATGACTAACTTTACATTCTAAATTCGTCATTGCATCTTGTTGGTTTTTTGAGTCATTTTTCAATTCTCTGATTTCATTTCCTTGATCCCTTGAGTACTATGTCAACTCTTTCATTCTAGATCTTGTGGTGGTCATAAATTTTACAAGGGTATCCTCCAGTAAATGGAATTGACTATTCATTTTTGACCCTTGTTGTTGAGGTTGATAACCTTGATGCATCTACTGAAATACTTGGCCTTTATTTTGATTTTTTATGGTGGTTGTTATATCATCCATACCTGTTCATAATTATGATGATTAAAATGAAGATAATTTTCATATTCATAGTATATACCATGGTGATTATGGTTGGACATCATTGCACCAGCTCTTTTAACAATACATTCATTTGGGTGAAGACCTAACTATTTTCAATCATGTGTGCTCCTTGTACTCTCCCTTCTTCTGGAATCCATTGAAAACTATTATTGGACATCTCATATAGCATTTCAAATCTCTCCTCATGCGACTTTATCATTAATGAACTTCTTGTAGTAGCATCAACTATGGAATGATTTCCCTACGAAAATCCATTATAAAATGTCTGAATTAATAACCACATTTCGATGCCATGATGAGGAAATCATCTGATTAAACCTTTACATAAATCCCATTAACAATATAATGAATCATAATTAGTTATTCAAAATTTAAAATACATACATGCAGATCCATAGACTTTTATTGTTGGAAAAACCTTGTCAAAAAATTCTTAGAATATCCTACCATGTTGTGATTAAATGTGGGGGAATACATTGGATTCACTCCCATGATTTTTCATTTAATTATAATCTGAACAAGCACATCCTAAATACATTGTTTGTGATGTTATGGAATTATAACATGTCACATATCTCTACGAAACTTCCGATGTGTGAGTTGGGGTATTCATGAGGTAGTCTAGAAAATTGCAGTGAATGAGTGATCATTTGAATGATTGTCGGCTTGATCTTGAAGTCTTGAGTCTCAATAAGGGGTAACACAATTTTTGGAATGACTCCCATGTTCTAGGGTCTTTCATAATTAATCATCAAATGGACCCCTAGAATTCTCACTGGAATTTTTGTCCATACTTGTTGGACCATCTCATGCTCAACTCATTCAAATTGGACTCTTCTAGCTATGATGGCTTGTTCCTGGTTGGAATATTCCTTTTTCTTCTTGCGTAAGGTCTTCTCCAACTCAGGGTCATATGTAAGATCTTCAATTTTAACCTTTACTTGAGTGGAGTAGCCATGTAAATTATTTGTACCTGAAACAACCTCACAAAAAGACCAAGTGTACAACAATGTATTAAAATATAAAAAATTATCTAAATTCCAAATTAGTTTAAACATTAATGAAACCATCCCCCACAATGGATAAGAAAATTTGATAGACTATGGGGTGTTGTTAAATCCTATTGGGGTAACCAAATTTAGTAATTTATACAGACTCAGGAAAATTAACTAAATATTTATTATCTATCATGTCAAAGTATCAAAATCATATGGATCATCCATATGTTCTAAATTAATTAAAGAAACTAGATTTGAAATTGTATGGTTCGTTAAAAAAAATAAAGATATAGAAATATTGATTGGGTTGAATATCATGATTGGAGACATGCTAGGTTCAGTGATTTTTAGGTTTGTGGTCTAGGAATCCAATTGGTATAGGTTCAATGAGTATTGGTGTCACAATTGGGTCAGTATATATCCTTAGCATGGATACCCTACCCTAATAATTTGGTTGCACTGTTGGAATGGTCATCTACATTGTAAAAATTCAGAACTAGTTGACCCAAGACATTGTTTAAAAATAACCAACCTATATTTAATAATTTTCATATACAAAATAAGGTAATTAATTGATGTAATGAAATGTAAATCCTTAACTCAAAATTAGCGATCCTATGATTGAAAAATAAAGAGATTTGGAATTAATAAAATGTGTTGCAGCAATCCAAAACATGAATAATAAAAAGAAAATAATCCCAAAGCACACATCCCCATACAAGGAAATCACCCATAAATAATTGAACTACTTTCCCATTCAATAAATAATGAGAATGTGTAGCATTGGTACCAGAAGAAGAAGGGTGGTGAAGAATGATGGTGAAGCCGGACCTGGATCATCACTTCATGTGTGTGTCTCCTCCGTGTGGTGTTCCTGGGCCTCCTTTAGTCCCATCGTAAATTGGAATGGAAGCCGAGATTGGTTTTTATAGGATTTTTCCTTTCAAATCCCTCACAATGTCGCATTAATTTTATAGCATGTCACCATCGTCCTAACGTGAAATGAGGTTTCATGTCGTGCAATTCTCCGAGTTTTCCTCTGCATCTTTTGAATCTGTGAAAGCCTCAGACTTATTTCATTTGGATTTTTGACTCTATTCACCACATGAAATCCTAATTCATGTAATGTAATGGGCTTTCACAGCGTGTATCCATTTCTTGAATTTTCAAGGATTACTAATTCCACTTGAATAAGTCATGACGTGTAAGTGAATTACACGACGTGTAATCATTTTCAACATTTTACAACTCCACTTTCCCATCAAAAACTATGATTTCGTTCTGTGAGAGGATCATGCTGAGGGAAGTGTCTTTTTGTTTATATTTTCTCCTCTTTTCATTCCATTTCCATAAATATGTTGTTTCCTACAATAAACATAAAACAAGTCGAATCATTCCGAATTTGGAATGTTTATTCATTTAAAAACAAAAATCAATACATAAAACAAGCTAAAATATATGCATGAAATAGGCTTATCACAATAATTTTTCAACCCCCTCACTATCTTATAATACCTACTCAAAAAATCATAAAATACTAAAAATGATTAATCCCTCAATCAAAATAAAATATTCAAACAAATCCAAATTTTTAATTTTTTACTTCCAAATGTAAATCTTTATAAAAACCTCAATTAAATCAATTAGTTCATGAGTAATTAAAATTGTGACAATTCATGAGTATTTATGTATAGATAGTAAGAATTTGGTCCATAATTACTATCAATCTAAGAGTTTATGATTTTTCTGAAAATGTGGGGGTTAACTACTAATCACACCAAAATTTCTCTTATGGGGATTTTGTCATTATATGATTTTAAAGTAATATATGAAATAGTTTCAGGTATGTTATTAATGTGATTCAATTGGATATTTTTATATGTAATCCACTTTTTATTTTTGAGTATGTAACAGAAATCATTAATTCTATAAGGTTTTATATTCCAATAAGTTTGTAGATTAATAATTTGGTTAAAATATATAGTACATAAAAACTAAGTCATTAAAAAGATTCATATGTGAATATAATGCCTGATAAAAGGTTATTTCTCACTAAAATACCCTTAAAATATTAATTATTATATTCCTTCCAAAGTGATAACTTTTCAAGATCTCAATCATTAAAAAATTATTATCCCTAGAAAATCATAGATCCTATTGATTATTTTATGTATGTTATGAAAAACATGGGAGATTCTAATAGGATTAAGTATCAATATCTAGATTGATATTTTGATTTAAAATAAATTATAAACCTTAAAATTTATAATTCTAGAGGAATAAATTTAAGATACTATATACAACGGATTTGATAAAATAGCTGTCCACTCTACTATCCAAGACTCATATATGATATGACTGATATGACTATCTACCTAAATAGATAAAAAGGGGAGGAGTTTCACGAAATACGAAAATATTTATTGATACATGGACCATTTCCAAATAATATATATAATTAAAATTTAAAATGGATTACCAATTTTAGTGGGAGTACATCTAATATAATCAATATTTAGTGATTATAAAACATGATATTATATGATAAAAGACACCATTATGATTAAGAACAGAATCACCAAAAAATTATGAAATTGAAATTGATTATTGAAAAGGATAAGACTAATGGAAGAAACTTCTTAGACTATTGTAGTATTTTGAAAATAGTTCTTAAGTAATAACAAAAAGTCTATGTGTCGATGAGTAAAATTCCCAATAAAACATATGTTGATGAAAATAGTCAATAAGAGAAATATACTTATAGAAATTGTATTAAATACTTCCTAGATATGTATATATTTATAAAACTTTCTGTGTATCCTTATATTCTAAATAAACATTAAAATATGTATATTTTTTATTTGATAGTAATATTAAAGTGTTCTATTAATAGCATGTAAGAAATGAGTGATATGAAGTTTTTAGTGCACTTTTTTGTATAAAAATATTGAATATACTTTAGTCTCAAATCATGTGCTCAATATTATTGGGTATATAAATGACCTAGATAGATTTGGGTTACCCCTAAGGCTTAATATATTCACATTAATTATTTTATAATCACATATATAATGGTTTTGACAATCCATTATGAAATATAATAATAACGAGTTCAATAAATGTTTACCTGATCTCTTTAATATTCTGAGGATTTTTTAGAAGAATATATGAGATCCAATATTATGTTCCATGATTATGGTACAAATATAAAAGGTTAAAATAATCCCAGATAAATAAGTGTAATAGTTCTTGAGAGTCCACACCAACTTCATTGAAACCAGAATGGGGAGTTTCCGAGGAAGGGAAATGATTCCATTGTAGGGAGACCAAATATTAGAGAAAAAATTAATAAAAATATTTTAAGGGTTTCAAGAAAACCTATGAATTTACCTTGATAGTTATTAATGTAATTAGAATCATTATTCTATTTTGAATGTTATATGATACCAGATGTAAATTTTATAAATTATTAAATTTAATGAAGTTTAAAACCGAGGAATAATTAATAGATGTAGTTTGATGAGTGAAATAAAATTATAAAGAAAAGGGTTCCTACCTAAATAGTCATATGGAGTAATTAATTTCATTGATGTTTTTAAATAAATTATATATATTTTATCTAATTTTACTTCTCTTATAATGTGGGAAATTGGTTTTAAAAAGTGTAGTTTTGAATAAAATGATATATTTTTTATAATATATGTCATTTATGATTTATCCAATTTTATAAAATTTCTAGAAAATAAATTATTAAGTATGTTTTATCAAGAATAAATATTTCTTTACCGACAAAAGAAATCATATGATACGGGGTTTTAATTTTTTTTATTTATTAAATATTTCACTAAAGGAAATAGATTCTATTTCCTAAAAAAAGAGTTTGTGTATAAGAAATAAATTTTAGAGAAAAAATAATTTTTGTCACATACATGACTTAATTTAAAGTTAAATTTCAATTAATTTCCATAAATGATTTGTTTTGAGGGTTTCCCAAGCTTTTATGGAGGAATGCGTGAGTTTTCATGAATTGGGCCAAACCGTGAGCCCAATTTCAGATTTAAAAATACATTTTTATTCCTTTATAACTCCTTCATTTTTCGAAATTCTTCTTCTATTCCAATTTCTAGTTTTCATTCCCTAACCTATTAACACAACCATATTAATTTGGACCATTTAGGAATACATAATCATGGTGGATATGGGTTTTTATTTAAGGGATTGGGCATGCCCAAAAACCCATTTCTTGCATTAAAATTATTTTTTTAATTATTTAATATCTTCTTCAATATTTACTTTTTTTGGTGATTCCAACTCTCTCCGAGCCCACATACCTAAGGTGCACCCTCATGCTCTCCTACCCCTCTTTTAAGTTCGGTGTCTCCTTTAATTTGAATGAAACATCTCTGAATTTCTCAAATCTCCAAGATTTGAAGAGGTAAATTGATTATTTCATAACTCCTTAATTTATCACTCTTTTTCACCCATTATGGTTCCTAAATGATCCCTTATGCCTTTTTATAATCTCCCTTGAATTTTTGGCTATTTTCAAATTCATATACTGGTTTATTTGGGGTGATATCTTTAATATTTTTCAAGGTAAGTGATTCCTTCTTGGTTTCTTCCTTTTACCTTAGGGTTTTCTCCCTCATTCATTATGTTCTAAAATGTCCAGAAGTTAGAGTTCAAACCTAGGGTTTGATTCGGTGTCTTCTTGGTCAAATATTGTGGTCTAGGTCTGGATTTATCTTCCTTGTGGTGTGGCGGTGGTGTGCTTGATGTTTCACACCAAGTTTTGAGGGATTAGACACTTTCGGTAGGTGGTTCCATGTCTAAACAATTATTGATGAGTTAGTTTGCTATATTTACTCATTTTTAATATTCCTAATATGTTGGGTGTGGTTATAAATTTTTTATGATTGATTTTGTTATGTGTTTAATTTTATAGTTGAATTTTAACTTTAAATTGGGTGTTTCCATGTGTAATTCATGGGGTATTATTTCGGTGTATTTTATAACTTAGGTAATTGGTTTAAAAAAATCCTATTTGGCCTTCTAATTTTGGTTTGGAAATGTATTAGTGTCATGTGGGCCTAAAAAAGAGTTTTTGAATAGGTTTGTTGTGTAAAACATTATTATACCTCTTGAGATCATTTTATGAAAATGGGTGTTTTTAGTTGTATCTTTCGTGGTATTATCCAAGGTGATTCAATAACACTTAAAAGTGGTTTTATAAATGTCTATATGGATGAAAGTTCTAATTTGGTAGTGTTTCAGTGTGTTTTTCCCTTGAAATATGGTTTTTAAATGGGTTTTATGAGCAAAGATTGGGTATACTCTTTGGAATTGTTTTATGAAATATTTGAATGATTTAATGATTTATGTAATTGGTGAAACCATATTTCCAAATGTTTTGGAGTGTGTATATTCTAAAATAGTAAATTTTAAATGTAATAGGGTATGTTTTTTGATGTGTTCCATCTTGGAAATATTTTACTAAAATGTTTGAAGGATTTACTAAATTGTGTAAGAGATGTGAAAGTGATGTGGGATGTTTTGTGTGAGTGTGATTGGAAAGATGGATTTTGGTTATGAAAAAGAGTATTATGTAACATGTGAGTGGGCTGTTATGTGAGCTGTAATATATTGTAATGGTTTTATAAAATTGTTTAATGGATTTGTGGAAGTGTTAAATAAATGTGAAAAGTGTTGTGGGCTATTTTGGTGTGTGTCGGATTTCAAAATCAACTTGAATGAAAAGTGGAATTTTGTGACTTATGTGGTATAAATGTGGTCTTTTTTGTGAATTTTTTTATGAGTAAATTATATTTTCATGTGGAAAGTATGTTTATTGTCTTGTTGAACTTGTTTGAGAACAAGGGGAAAACACGGGTATCTAGGTGGGTGGACGTGTACTAGTATGCTAGTGAATCCTTGGGGTTTGGCCTCAGTATCACTTAAAAAGATTGATGCTTAAAATTCTTATTAAACTATGATGATGATGACTGGGGACCACTAGGTTATGATTATGTTCCCTACTAGTGGCTCATGCACGAGAACAGATATTTGTGTTGGTTACTCTCACCGAGATATGAGGTACCTTGGACCCACAACAAGCTAGTGCCTATGGGTTATTTCCTATTCCTTGTGTTCAATAGATCCTTTATAATTACTATCAAAATATGGTATATTTGTATGAAAAATTCAGTAGCTTTGGAATTTATTTTAAAAGTGTTGATTCTTTAAATTAGCCCACTTGAAAACTGATTTTTTAGTTGCATATTTTTTAAATTGTAACTAGAAATTACATGTTTTTGAAAACATGAATGCTTTTCATATTTGAATATTTATCGCATGAAATCTCTTTTTGGTGGTATCCTACTAGGAATTGGATCACACTCTACTTACACCCTTGGGTTAAAGTAGACCTGGTTATTTTTTTGTCACAGGTTGGGTAGAGTTTTTAGTTCTAGTGGTTCGGGTTTCTAGCAGGTCCTTCGTGGTGAAGTCTTGTGGAGATGGCTTTAGGGCAGTGCCCCTTACCATGAGGGTTCTTGGGCTGTTTCCTTTTGGTTTTTTGACTTTTTTTATAGTCTTGTTGAGTTTTTTTAAAATATGTAATTCAATTATGAATATTGTAAAAGATTGTTTGGTTTGAAAAATCCAGATTCCTTTTATAGGATTCTTTTGTTATTTGAAGTTTATAAACTTGGTTAAACCATTCCTAATTATCATTTTATGATACTTGGGAACTTTTACCAGCCTGTGGGGATCATGAACTCCCTTCAGACCTTGTCATGGGCCGGATTTGGTGTCGGTTTTGGTGGAAACCAGATTTGGTTCGTGACAAAATGGTATCAAAGGAGGTTCTGGTTTACTCTTTGGGTCACATTATTTGGGGAACATTCGGGATAATCTAGAGTTAGGATTTTTGGGACTTTGTATTTTAGTTATGGGTAGTGTTCCCAAACACCACACCTCATGATAGGATTCGAGCCGCCAGAGGAAGTCGGGATATATATGAGTCCTTTGGATATCTTGGATTGATGATGATTAGGGGAAATGAAAAGAGAGTTGGGTTAATGGTCTCGGTGATCTCACATGGCCAGGAAATCCATGTGGAGTAGGGTATATTCACTATAACACTCTCTGTGATGGTGATGTGACTATAATCTTGCCACCATCCATATGTCAAAGTCACCCACTGAAACTATTTTCCTATCACATTGTCTTGTGTTTTTTAGTTTTGAAATCTTGAAACTTTGGTTTTAAATTGACTTGTTTTTAAGAAGCGTAGAATTTTTAGTGAAAAGATTTTATAATAAATGGGTAATGGTTAGATTTTTTAAAATGGAGAACTGAATTTTCATAATTGTATTGGAATGGAAAATGGTGTGTTTTCACCTCTTTTGAAAGCATGAACTATGTCAAGGTTGGTTTTGAAAAAGTGTTTCCAATGGAGTATTATAAACTAATGAAAGGTGTTTTAATGGGATGAGATTTTTTGAAATTGATTTGAATAACTTGAAAGCGAGTTTTCATTGGAATGATTGTGCCTTTCTGTAATTTTTTTTAAATGCGGTAATTTGGGGTTCGATTTCGTGGTTACCAGTCTTGAGAAAAAGGAAGTATTGGTTGATTGTTTTGGTTTTGAAAAGTGGATTGAGTTTTTGTATTTACCTTTGGTATTTTAATGATAAACCACATGAATGGGGTTATATGGGATAATGGATTGTTAGTGGCCTAACTGGATGAGTGTTGGGATGCATATGAGGAAGGTTCCAGGTGTGACACGGAAACATGCATGTGTAAGGCCCATGGGGTTCCATTGGGGGATACGCTAACCGCTGAACCATTTGTTTTCAAAGAAATGTTATTAAAAGGAAAACTTGATGTCTTGATGAGTGGTTTGGGATGGTGTGTATTTTGGATTTATGGAAATGTTGATGTTGTGGAATTTTTTGAGTCCAAGAACACCTCTTGTTTGAACAGTGTTTTGGTTTAATGTTTGGTCGGTAAGCTGGGTTGAAGGGCTGGTTAGTGGTATCCTCTATTGAATTTTTGGTAAGCCTTTATGGTGTTTCCCCTCATCTGTTTAGATCTGGTTGAGGAATGTCTTTTCCAATGGACCAGGTTAGTTGGGTCTTTGGGTTCTCTCGTTGGATTAGGTATGCCCCCATTAAGGGTTACTGCACAACTGAAGTGAAGCCCAGGTTTTTGTTCTATTGGAAGATCCTAGAGTTTATCAATGTAAGGAATTGTTTTCTTGAGCTTTTTAGATTGATTCTGCACCCTTTTTTTCTTGGTTTTTGTATCCTTTTGTAGTAGTAGAGTGATCATGGAAGGTTGAAAGAGACCTTAGCTTCTTATGTTTCCGAATTTGCCGAAGGTGGAAGTGGTCTGGGGTTGTTAGCATGGATGAGTATCTAGATGGTGTCTAAGAGGTCCTATTAGTCCTTCGTAGTCTCCTAGAAGAAGGGGTTCACATTAATCAACAAGTGTGTTAAATCTGGTCACAAAAGGATATTTTGGCCACATTCTAGAATTGTGTGTTGTTTTGGAATGTTGTATAAGGTCCCTCTCCATGCATTGTTTATATTAGTCGCAATGGTCATGTTCAGTGACGCCATGTGATGTCATGTGCTCGATTAACCATAAAGGTGAGATTCGTGCAATCCTATGAGAGACTTTGTTATGTTGGGAGAATGTCTCCCTTGGAAAAACATCAAAATCATCCATGGCTCTGGTTGCGAAGTTCACTCGACAAAGACCTCCGGTGGAGGTGTTCGAAAAGTTCGTGAATCAAGAATGGGGTCTAAACCACTGTGCGGTTGTCGGTCTCCTTGGACCGCGCCAAATTCTTGTTTGTCTCGCGGATGAAGACGACTTGGCTTTGGCTTGGTCCCGTGCTAGCAGATCTGTTAGGGGGTTTTCTTTCCATTTACATCGTTGGACGTTCGATCTGAACATGAATCATGACGCCTCCTCGTCGGAAATATGGATTCAACTTCCAGGGTTACCACTCCCATTTCAGAACCCAGCTCTCCTTCGTTCAATTGGCAATTCCGTAGGCCGTTTCCTTTGTGCGGATTGGAAGACCGACGCCTTGGTGCATCCAATCGTAGCGTGCATCTGTGTGGAAATGGAACTATCCCACCCTCCACCCGACAAGGTATGGATCGTGATTGAAGGGAAGTATAGGTATGTTCAAAGTATTTTCTATGAATCATGGACCTCGTTCTGTTCATTCTTCCATAGACAGGGTCAGCGTGTGGAGGACTGTCGTAAGCGGGCTGCAACGGTGGCGGTTGAGGCTTCTTCGGGGAGAAAGGGGGCCCCTGGTCATGTTGAAGGTCATGGGGCTTGTACTGGTATCGATTCTGATCCTGTTACGCTCCATATGAGGACACAATAGAGTTAGGTGGATACTAGTGACCGTAGTGAGCCACTTCAGGGTGTCCAGGAGCCAGTGTCTCAGGTGGAGGCGGTGGTTGATGACCCCAAAAAGGATCTGGGTGGTCTTCAGGCATCGAGTAGCATGAGTTTATAGGACCGGGGTCCTACGGCAGCGGCGTTAGGGAGCTCCTCTCTGCCTGCAGGTGAGTCTTCCAGGTCAGAGGCCATTTGTGTGCCAGCCAAAGGATGGGAGTCTCTGAACCCACAGCCTCAATATATGGGCAGGGGTTTTGAGAAACCCGCCTCCCTGGAGGGATCAGATGTTGAGAGAACATGTGTCTTGGGGATGGAAGGGAACAATGGGGTAGGGTTAGCCCTGGATGGTGCTCCTAGCAATCTTGTAGGGACCGGTGTGGAGGTGCAGGCTCAGTCTAACTGTGAAGATGCAAGGGGGTTGAGCGCTGCCTGTCTGCTAGGGGTTTGTTCTTCAGTCCGGAGTACAGTCGCTTTGAGCAACAGGTATGGATTGCTGGCTGAGGATGAACATAGAATTGAACCATCTACCTGGATTGAGGATGGTAAGGACAACAGGGGGAGTGATTGTGGGTTTTTGTTGGAAGGTCATATTAATGGAAAAACCTGTTCAGAGTATGAGGATGGTGGAAGGGGAAACGAATACGACGTGGTCTGTAGAAGTCTCTCCGAAACAGAATCGGGTTTGAGGAGGGTCAGGAAGAAGCATGGTAGGAGGGGTAAGAAGGATTACTCTTCCTTACCTCCTCCTATGAAGACCCGTTCAACAAAGAAAATTTTGGTGGAGAAGATAGATAAGGAGGCCAGGTATAACCAAAAGGCAGATGGACAACATGATCCGTCCCTGGATTTGGTCCTAAGCTCTGGAGATATGGTGTTAGAATAGGTGTTGTATCTCAACGCCTCACAAGAATATGCAGCCAAGATTATGGGTAGGAACCTTGAAGTGGAGCTTAAGGAGGACCAGTATGCTTGGGTGGATAAACAGGACTTGATCCAGGTTGGAGGTTTTAATAAGGGGTTGATCAGCCTTGAGGAATATATGCAGGTCTGGAATTCACTAACTTCATCCTTTGAAGACCTAATAAGGGGAGATCCTTTCCTGCAGGTATCTAGTTTGTCCTGGAAACTGTTCAGAGTCCCTGACTCTGGTAAAATACATCTCGTGTTCAATGATTCTAGTTTACTTGTTTCTTAACTTATGCTGTGTTGAGTTTTCGTTCTGGCTGTGGGAGGAATACGGAAGGGTCAGTTCGGCTCGGTCGGGCTGGAGCATGCTGCTTGTTCCTCTTCAGGCCATTAGGGATGTGGTGGATATGGAGGGATGGATTGCCATCGGGAGGGACCATGCTTGCATGGGATCGCCGAGTGGTCCTTCTCTGGAGTTGGCGGAAGCTGCTGTGCTTGGGTGAGGGTGTTTCTGATCTTCTGTTTGTTGCTGTTTGTGTCTGTTGGAACTTAAGGTTTCTCACTTTTTCTTCAAAAGTGTTTTCTTAATAAAAAAATAATTTTCAGTCAGTCAGAGGAAGGTGAGTGTAGGTGTTTTTTACTTCTATTGTTTCTCACCCGAAGAAATAAGGCGTGATGTGTGTGCATCTTCTAAGCCCTCATTTCAGAGAAATATCAGGTTAGGGTAAAGTGAGTTTGGAATGTGTTTTTTCTTGGTAATATTATTGGGGATTGTATTGTATTTGTTGGTGGCACCGAAATAAGAATTCTCATTTAGGGGGTTTCCAAAGCCTAACTTTGAGGCTGAAGATGCTTCAATCATTTGAGCTCTAGTCATAGGTCTCGGAGAGAAGCTGGCTCAGAGTCAAGAGAAATACCAGGGTCATTTAAACCCTTTTACAATGTCGTATCCTCAATTTGAAAGATAGGGTGATTTTAAGCCTCTGGTGTCATCATCTTTCTTTTGTTGTTCCCATTCTATGGAAATTTATAGAGGACCTTGTACCCATGTCATCACCTAATGTCATTCCCTCCCCCTTTTTTCCATTGAGTCATTATAGAATGGTTGGAAATTTGGATAGACATGCTGAGAAAACTATTTTTACATGATTAGTAGTGACCGTGTTCCAAGAATCCGTACGGAAAGAATGATCTTCACCGTTAGTGAAAGGTTTCCCAAACCATGTGGACTAACCCTGCGCCCTTCCAAAATCATTAATTTTTTTGGGTCTTTCTGTGTCGGCCCATGCTGGTCGGTTAAGATTTTTGGTTCTTATGGTGGGGAGACCCACTATGATTATCATGTATGTTCCTTTGTAAACATTGAATGGAATTCTACCCTTTGTACTAGGGAGTCCGTTAAGGCCTCCCCCAGTTAGTGTCATGATCCTGTCTCAGAAAAATATAGGTTGTCTCTTATGGTGGGGTGCCTATTTGTATCCCCCTGTAACAATAACTCAGATTTATCCATGGTTTTGTCTTGGTAGTAGGTATTCTCATTCGTAACTATTTAGATACCAACATATTCTCTGAGTAAACTTTGGGATTTGAGATCTCCCAATGGTTTAGTTAAAGTAAGGTAAGCGTAACCTTGTTTGAAGTTGTTGTTCGTTTGGGTGAATTTCTTGAGTCTTGTTCGGATAGTGTTTGAGGTGTTTTCTTTTGGGGTAAAGTATGAATGTGATTGATAACTTTATCAAAGTTGTGTAAGTGTTGGTTGTGAGATTAATCCTACCTTAATTGAACACTTGAGGTGTTTTGGCCCTTGGGGGCAAAGCTTGACAAAGAAGTACATCTTGGTTTATCAGTTGGGTTTGGTTTTTGTATCTTTCCTTGATGTGGATTTCTGGGGATGGAAAGTTTTCATGTTGGAAAGAATTGTCACATAAATTACTTAATTTAAAGTTAAATTTCATTTAATTTCCATTCATTCTTTGTTTTGTGGGTTTCCCAAGATTTTATGGAGGAATGGGTGAGTTTTCATGAATCGGGCCAAATCGTGAGCCCAATTCCAAATTTAAAAATAAATTTTGATTCCTTTATAACTCATTCATTTTTCAAAAAAATTCATCCATTATAATTCAAACTTGTCATTCCCTGACCTATTAACACTACCATATTAATTTCAACCATTAAGGAATCCATAATCACGGTGGATATGATTTTTTATTTAAGATATTGGGCCTACCCGAAAACCCATTTCCTTCATTAAAATTATGTTTTTAAATATTTAATATCTTCATAAGTATTTACGTTTGTTTGGTGATTCAAACTCTCCCCCGATCCCACATGTCTAAGGCCCTCCCCATGTTATCCTCTCCCTCTTTTGAACGTGGTTTCACTGCTAATTTGGATGAAACTTCTCGGCATTTCTCAAGTCACCTAGATTTATAGAGGTAAATTGATTATTTCATAACTCCTTAATTCCACACATTTTTCCCTCATTACTATTCCTAAATGATCTCTTAATCCTTTTTCGAATCAACCTTGAATGGTTGGCTGTTCTAAAATTCAGATACTAGTGTATTTTGGGTGATATCTTCAATATGTTTCAGGGTATGTGATTTCTTCTTACTTTCATCCTTTCCCCTTAGGGTTTTACCCCTCTTTCATTATGTTATAAAATGTCCACAAGTTAGGGTTCAAACCTAGGGATTGATTTGGTGTCTTTTTGGTCAAATATTGTGGTCTAGGGCTGGATTTATCTTCCTTGTGGTGCGGCGGTGGTGCGCTTGATATTTCACACCATGTTTTGAGGGATTCGACAGTTTCGGTAGGTGGTTCCATGTGTAAACAATTATTGATTATTTATCTTGCTATATTTACTCATTTTTCATAATCCTAATATGTTGGGTGTGGTGAAGAAACCGTTTATTATTGATTTGGTTGAGTTTTTAATCTTATAGTTGAATTTTAACTTGAAATTGGGTGTTTTCATGTGTAACTCATGGCGTATTATTTGGGAGTATTTTATAACATAGGAAATTGGTTTACAAAAATCTTTTTTGGACTTCCAATTCAGGTTTGGTGATGTATTAGTGACATTTGGGCATAAGGAGAGGGTTTTTGAATAGGTTTGTTGTGTAAAACTTTATTATACCTCTTGAAGGAATTTTATGAAAATTAGTGTTTTCTGTTGTATCTGTCTTGGTATTATCCAAGGTGAATTTACAACACTTAAAAGTGGTTTTATAAATGTCTATAGGGCTGAAAATATTAATTTGGTAGTGTTTTGGTGTGGTTTTTTCATTGAAATATTTTTTTTAAATGGGTTTTATGAGCAATGATTGGGTATACTCTTTGGAATTGTTTTAGGAAAGATTGGAATGATTTATTGATTTTTGTAAGTGGTGAAACCGTATTGGAAAATGTTTTGGAGTGAATACTCTAAAATGGTACATTTTAAATTTGAGAGGGTCTTTTTTGTGATTTTTTCCATCTTGGAAATATTTTACAAAAATGTTTGAAGGATTTACTAAAGTGTGTAAGAGATGTGAAAGTGATGTGGGATGTTTTGTGTGTGTGTGATGTGAAAAATGGATTTTGGTTATGAAAAAGGGTACTATGTAACATGTGAGTGGGTGGTTATGTGAGTTGTAATATATTGTAATGGTTTTATAAAAAAAATAATAGATTTTTGGGAGTATTAAATAAATGTGGAAAGTGTTGTGGGCTATTTTGGTGTGAGTCAGATTTCAAAAAAAATTGGAATAAAAAGTGGACTTTTGTGACTTGTCTAGTATACATGTGGGGTGTTTGGTCACTTTTTGATGAAGAAATGATATTTTCATGTTCAAATTATACTTCCTATCTTGTTTAACGTGTTTGAGCACAAGGGGAAAACTCAGGTATCTAGGTGGGTGAACGTGTACTAGTATGCTTGTGAATCTGTGGGGTTTGGCCTCAGTTTCACTTAGCAAGATTGATGCTTACAACTCTAAATAAACTATGATCATGATGATTGTGGACAAATAGGTTATGGGTATGTTCCCTACTATTGGCTCATGCATGAGAACGAATATTTGTGATGGTTACTCTCACCAAGATACGAGGTACCTGGGACCCACAATGAGCTATTTCCTAGAGGTTATGTCCTTTCTCATGTGCTCATTAGATCCTTTATTCTTACCATTGGAATATGGTATATTTTTCTGGAAAATTCATTAGCTTTGGAATTTATTTTAAAATTGTTGATTCTTTAAATTATCCCACTTGAAAACTGATTTTTTTAGTTGCATATTTTTGAAATTGTTACTAGAAATTACATGTTTTTTAAAACCTACATGATTTTTGTCTTTGAATGTTTATCACATGGAATATATTACTGGTGGTATCCTACTAGGAATTTTCTCACACCTTACTTATACCTGTGGTTGTAAGTAGACCTGGTTTTTTTTGTCGCATGTTGGGTACAGTTTTTAGTTCTAGTGGTTTGGGTTTCTAAGAGGTCCTTCATGGTGAAGTCTTGTGGAGATGGCTTAAGGGTGGTGCCCCATGACATGAGGGTTCTTGGGATGTTTCCTTTTGGTCTCACACATTTCTTTATAGTCTTTTTGAGTTTTTTTAAAATCTGTAAATCAGTTCTGAATTTTTGTAAAAGATTGTTTGGTTTGAAAAATCCAGATTCATTTTATTGCATTCTTTAGTTGTTTTAAGTTAATAAACTCTGGTAAATCGTTCCCAATTCTCATTCTATGATACGCAAGAACTTGTTCCAGCCCGTGTGGATCGTTAATTCCCTTCAGGCCTTGTCACAGGCCTGATTTGGTGCCAGTTTTAGTGGCAACCAGATTTGGTTCATGACAATTTATAAGGGAATAGTGGTATTTTTTTAAACATGGAGTAGTTTATTGTGTAGAAATAAATTATTATACTAGTTTAATATAAATTTAATGTCACTTTATATTGTAAAATATTTTAATATATGTTATAAAAGAAATATCATTACGTAAATAGTAAAATTTAAATTTATTATTGAATGATCTCTTGAAAAAATTAAATTTAATGTTTCTAAGATGATAATAATAAAAATATTAGGAAAAATTGTAAGTATTTAATTATTGAAATTATTGACATCATATCGTTGGATTTTGTGAGGTAAATAAATTTCATAATTATATTCAAAGAGTAGAAAATTAGGATTATGATTTCTAATCTTACCATTTTCCAAACTAGATTTATTCATAGATGTTTACCCATCAAAATAATTTAGTGATGGATTTGTCAGATTATAAAAAAGAGATGTGGAAGGAACTATATAATTAAGTGATGAGTTTTAATAAACCATACAAATATAATACAAATAATGTATGTTGTGGTTTATCAAATGGAATATTATTAGATAGAAACTTATGTATGGTTTTATATATATTCTTAAAGGAGTTTAAGAATAAATGAATGTATCATAATATTAAAAAATTATCTTAACTTTATTATTATTTTATGTTGTCTTCATATATTAGATGATGTGAAATAATAACTAACCTCTAAATATTCAACTTTGTGTTATCCCTAATCAATAATAATTATGTACATTTATGCATTTTGATGAACTATGAAGATTAACATGGGTTGGATTTTGTAAAGGGATATAAATTCAATAACTAGGTACATAGTGAGTTTTGTGTGCTATATGACCCACCAAATATACCTCTTGATGTGTAAAATGATATTACTTTGGTATATTATAATTTCATGTTTTATATGAATCCCATTACCCAAGAATGACAAGATACCTAGCATGTGAATTTTAATACATTAATAACTTTTTTACACTAACTCTTTGGCTATGATAATCAGGGGTAGTTTGGTAGGTTTTTGATCCTATAATTTCTATATTTTAACCAACATTAATATTTTACCAATCATATGGATAGTATGACATTTGGGACCTTAATTGAGACTATCACATAAGTTTGTTGTTATACCAAGATAACTGACATGTGATGTGATTATCTATTTTAGTGAGGAAAATTTGATGTAATCATCCACTTAGGAGAATGTAGTTTATTGTGTTCATCCATCTAGTTAATCTATAACCAGATGATATAAAATATATGAGTGACTATATGAGATCAACATGATTTATGTATCATGTTCACTCTATGTATTAGGAAAATGGATTATATTTTTTTGCCTATTGTATATGATATAACTAGGGGATATATGTGTGGTGATATATGTATTATATATCAATTACACAAAATAACATTAAATCTTGAGTATCAATGATGATTTTCTAGAGGAATTTGTTTTCTTACAATTATGGATAGGATAAATCATATTTTTTGTCATTGCTAAAATGGACAATGGGGTTATTTAAAGTGGTTGGGTGAACGTGAAATATTTTTTTAAAACAAATCATGTGCATAAAAATTTAATCCTACTCTAAATGTGTTTTAGAGGATATAAAAATAGGATTTTAAATGTATTTTTATAGATTATCACATATAGTGAAACATATGGTGAAAATGTGTGATAATTTATTTAAAAGATGTTTTATAGGATACCCAATATGAGTTTTTATATAAATTCCCAAGTTGTTGTATATGATATGTGGAATAAGATGAAATTATATTTAAGTCATTGTAGATTTAATAAATGAAATAATTTTATTGAGAAATTCCTTAAATTATTAAATCATTATTTATGATTCATTTATATTTTATAGTATGATATAAACTACATCAAATTCCTTGGGCTTAGACATATCATATGGTGTGATGTGTGGGATATCATATTTCATGATATATGAAATCAAAATTTAGGATATGCAGGGAATTAAGATATAAGATAAAGTATGGAATGATCTTTTTTCAATCAATTCAATAATAAAAAATTTAAAATGGGTTAAATTATAGTTTAAATATTAAATCATTAGTCCTTCAATGGGTTTCGAATTGTTTTTAATGTTCACAATTATTTATATGTTTTGAGAAATATTTAATTGTCACCAAGAAGTTAATACATTAAATTAAATGATAAATCATACATTGATTATCTTAATTGATAATGTGTAATATCTATACCATAGTAATGGTAATGTCAATTTGTAAGATTTAAATACTATACTAAAGAAATACACTAAATTTACATATCTTTTCTCACTTTTAACCAATGGTTATAGTAATCCATAGTTGGGACGATGATACTAACTTGAAGTGTTCAAGGTGATTTTAATAAGAACACAGACATCATAAAATGGGGGATACATTTTCCTCTTAGTGATATTCATTAAAATTAGGTAATTAAGGGTGTGTGAATTCAATAACTAAATGGTATGCTAGAAATTTATAGATTATGAATTTTCATTTAAAACACTTTGTTGATCATGTGGTTTTTGAGGTTTTTATTTACTTCTATCACCTTGGATGGATGTTATCTATCCCATTAAAAACCAAAAAATTACAAAGTCTAAATTAAAACTTATAATAAGTAAATATACCATTAGGGTTTGTAAAATGTATTTTTTCCTTGACCATAAGGTGAATTGGGAACATGGAAGTATCTATAGAATCCATCCAAAAAATAATTGTTAGGGTTTTCATCCATTTTTTCAATAATTTGATTATTAAAAGAAATTTGGATATGTTCTTTTATTGTCAAATGATTCAGTTTCCTATAGTTAATGAAAACTCTCTAACCATTTTGTATCCTAACAGATACTAATTTAATATTTTCATTATCAACAATGGTGAAATCATATTTCCTATGACAAATTTGAACATGATTAAACAACTATAATTCAGAAATGGGATATATATTCCCAAATTGAAGAACTTTTTAACCTCTTTCTTTATTATTTCATGAATTGGTGGGTTTGGTCTTATTTAGAGTTGTATCAGTAGTTTAGAATCACTTTAAAGTATGACTTTGAGCATACATATTTCAAGACTACATAATGGGAAATCACATAGTTCCAAATCTATTATCTTTAAATTTTATTTCTGCATTATTTCACTTAATTAATGGATTAGAAAAAATATTGTATGAACTTATGGATGGAAGTCTCTTATCTCCTATAAAATGAATATATTTATATTCTATGGGAAAAGATTCTATTCAAGTCTATGTGTGTTTATGAGAGATATAAGAAACTCAATCTCACTAACACTAGAAACCTTCCCTTTTATATAGAAGACGAGATGTTAGTTTCTATGTCATCAAAAAATAAAAAATGAAAACCACCATTAATATAATCCATCACATAATCACATGCTCACTAATTTTTTTTAATCACATCAAATTTATTTTCAACATTAAAAAAGTTGCAATATTTTACAAAAAAAATGAGTACAAAATAATTTTTTCTACATTTTCATGATTTCATTAAGAAAATAATATGTGTTATGATAATAGATATTCAAAATTTAAGTGTGAGAAAATAATGTACTCCTTGGAAGGGTTACATAATTTATTATAGAGTATTATAATGAAATATAACCTCCACAAATTCAATTTAAAATGTTCTATCACACTTGTTAATGATAATTATTCCTATTTTGATAATGGATATCCCTAGAATTATGGGGGCATGTGAATTAGTTCATTTATCTTCTAAATTAAATATATATAAACTAGCAGGAAAAATTTAGTCCTTAACTCTTACCAGAACATATTTTAACTTCCATGATAGAGATGTTAAGGCACAATTAGAAAGTTGTACCACCTATCTAGTCATCTTGAGCTACTTAATATGAAAATATTAATCTACAGATAATGAAATTACATTCATTGATTTAGCTAAGGAATAAAGGTGATCAATATATTAAAAAATCTCAATTGTATAGATAATAGTAAATTCTCTTGTATAATGGCTTTTTGTAGGAAATTAAGGTCTGATAAATTGATCCACATTATTTCCATAACATTAAATCACGTGATTAGAGATAAAATATTGATAAAGGATTCTAGTCTATCTCAAATAATTCATTGGATAATATCAATTTTTGAGGGATTACATTTCAATCACAAATAATTATGGTTTCCGATGAGTTTTTATAACAGATTAGAGGATAGTAAAAATAATTTTCACTATGCATTCCCACTAAAATCATGGAAAACTAATTTTGACGGGTTTTTTGTAGGTATATTTGGCCTCTAATAAATTATTTGTTATGGTATTTAAAATCCATTTCAAAAAATAAATTTATAATAAATCGATGTCACAAATGAGTCCATTGTAATTAGTTTTAAATGGAAACTATCATTTGTGATGACTAATATTCCATCATAATTAATTAAAAATATCTTATTATTTATGATGGATTTTCAATCCATTGTAAATAACTGATTATAATAACCTTTGAAAAAGTAAAAAAATTGAAAATTATTTGTAAAGAGTAGTTAATCTGTAAAAAGATTCCATCAAAAAAAACTTCAGATAATGTGTATAGTAATTGTGTGGGGTTTAACTATGAACGGTTTCAATTTATCATAATTTCCCATCATAATTAATCTTACTATAAATATCTGACATGATCCATTTTTTATTTTATTTTATTTAAACCCACATTTACTCTATTTTTTGAGATTGGAATCTACATAGTAGAGTGACCAAGTTAAAAAAAATTAAAATATTTCAATGAATTATTTTTATATATAATATAGTTTTTGAATTATTATATTTATTTAAATATTCATTTTTTAATAAAGTATGGATTAGAATATTAATTAAAATTAGTATTCGTAAAAATATTATGAAATTTAATTTATCATTAAAATGTTTGTAAGATTGTTTATGTATTTTAGTAAGTGATAATTGGTAAAATCATTTAGTAAAAATAATTAAGTAAAATATGTATTTCTACAAATTAATAAAATCTAATAAATTATTAAAAATAATTAGTAAATTTAAAATAATTAATAAAAATAAATTAATTATTTATAAAAATTAGTAAAATTAAATAAATATAATAAAAGTTAATTTAATTTAGAGATTAATTATTAAAATTTATTACACTTAGTGAATTTAAAATTTTCAAAAAAAATTACTATAATTAATTATTTATTAATTTATAAAATTAGTCAAAATTTTCAAATTTATAAACCTCTTTTAAAAAATAATAAATCTTTATAAAAATTTGATTATTAATTTCTTAAAATTAATTTAAAAAAGTAGAAAGTATTTAATTACCATCATTAATTAGGTGTTTAAAACATTTAGGGAATATATAAAAAATAATTAATTACTAAAAATTATATGATGAAATTAGTAAAAGAACCATTAATTTTATCTAATAAATTTAATTAAAAATTCAAAAATTAATAAAAAAATATATAGAAGTAATCAAATTAATAGAAATATTTAGTTAAAATAATTAGAAAACCCAATTAATTATTTCTTAGTAAAATTATTTAAATGTTTAAGATAAAATTAGTAACATTAATCAAGTAGTTATTTAGTAAAATTAATTAGGTATTTATAAAAGTTTGTAAAATAAAATATGTATCAAATAATAAGTAATTATTAAGAGTAATTTCGTATAATTTTTTTTTATTATGTATTGATAGAAATTAATAAAACTTATTAAGTATTTGAATTTTTAAAATCAATTATTTAAAGTAAAAAAATTCAACAAAATTATAATTTTTAAATTTGAATTGTTAGTAAACCCAATTAGTAAAATAAATTTGTAAATAAAAAATAATTAAATTGGGAAATTTATTTTTCTTACATTATTTTTGAAAATATTAATTAGTATATAAATTTTTTATAAAATAACCGATGAAGAAAATAGACATCAATTCCTATAATGTGACCTTACTAGGTTTTTTAATTGAGTAAATCAACATAGTTTTAGTAAAAATTATATAAACCTAGAGGGACTTGAATCATTTCTTGAATTCTAGCATAAAATATAGTCTATTTTGGAGAAGTCAACAATGATTCCATAAAATATATGCGATCTTAATATATTTGAATTGTTTTATACTTTTGAAGTTCATATATTTTTTTGGTTTTTGATCAGATTATATTTCTTGGTAAAGACATATTGAACATAGTGCATAGAAATAGTCAATTTTTTTTATTAAAAATCAATCATAATTTCAAAAAAAATAGAAAAAATGGTTATGGGGTTATCTTTTCAAAAATTTAAAAATATGAATGGGTAAGAGAATTTGAGTTTATAGTCATATCAATTTTATAACTTATTGAAATTTACTGAATATTCCTTGTATATTCGAAGTATGATCAATAAATTTGAAATAATTACACGATTTATGGTCATTAAATCATATTTTTTAATATCTTATAGTTGTTTTAATCAAGTACTGGACATAGTTAATTTTTTCTAAATGGAAATAAATTGCTAGAAAAGTTTTATGAAAGTTATAATCTTGTACATAATTTCGGTCAAAATTATCAAAAGAGTCAATCATATTCAAATAATTTCATCTTATATTATGGTGATTATATATCTTTACTTGATTTTTGAATATAGATGTATTCAAGCTATAAAGAAATGAAAAATCTAAAAAAACGTTTTATAATACGAAGGTGGTATATTTCACAATTACACCAAAATTACAGCATCATTTTTATCTAGTAGAACAACTTCATTTACTATATCACATAGATCTAATGATTCTATAAATGATAGATTAAATTATTATTGTGATGGTGACTCATGAAAATAATTTTTCATTCTTCACCCATATTTTCATTGGAAGCCCACAATATTATTTTAAATATTTCCATATATGGTTTTTATCCTTTTGGTTCTTATTATAGTAAATATTCCTAAAAATTATTTTTAGGACTCTATATAACTTACCACCATCGATATTGATGAAATAAATATATCTATATTTCACCTTATTTATTTTAAGACCTCTAAAAGAGAATACTAATATTGTATTCAAAAAAATTGATTGATAAATAAGAAATTATAATGGAGTGATGTTCTAACTACAAAGGTTTACAATAAAATCATTATTTAAAAGCAGTATTATTTGTGAAAATTAGTGATTTTATGGAATATGACATGTTATCTTCATAAAGTAAACATTCATCGAAACCATATCTTTATTATATGGCTGACAACAAATATTTACTACTTTTAAATGGAATAAAACCATTATTTTTTACTATCATTTCATTTTCTTTGTCATTGATCATCCTTTTCATAAACATTGAAAAAATTTCAAGAAAAGTAAAACTGAAAGAAATGAACCACTTTTAATTAAGGGTGTGGAAGAGGGTGGGTGAGTTCTAAATATAGATAAGTATTAACTGACCCATAAAATGATAGTGACTGAATTTTAAAGACACATTCATTACCACAAGAATCACTTTTAAAAAAAATCAGCACGGATCATCGATGAATTTTAAAGTGTGCCTCATTTTAAGTTACAGACAGTTATAATAATTCATTAAATATAATAAAATTTTTAATTAATATAAATAAGAACTGTTTTTTATGAAAGTGTCTTGTTAAATAAATTTAAAAATAATGGGAAAATATATTATAGAAACTATAAATTTAAAATATGATAGATCAAATCAAATTGGAAAGTGAAATAAGAAAAAATCATAAATTATGCCTGCGATAATGTGGTCCTCTTCATGGGGCTTATGTATAGTTCTTTGAGGTTGTAGACATCAGTTTTAGACTCCACCTCTGTAGGTCAGAGCCTTATATTCATATATTCGTTGGTTATATTGATCAGTGGTTTCATTTCCAGATTTTTTTCCCTTTAGATTATGCCATATCATTGGTCTTGGGTCACCCTCATTGTTGATTCTTATTACTTCATTCTTTTTTTCATTATCCCCATACAATAATACTGATCCTGCTTTTCTTAATGATGAAAAAGTTCAATGAAATGGAACCGTTATCAGTGCTAAAAGAAGCATTGATAAAGGGTGACTCTTTATAAACAATTTTTTATCACTGATAAAGGTTCAATTTTTGAGAGGTTTTTATTATCACAAATAAAGGGAACCATGAATAATTAAATCTATTTATAAAAAGTTATATATTTTGAAACCAGATTTAGATATAAATAATTATATATATTTAACGATATCATATAGAAATAATTTATATAACTATATTATAATAAAAATAATTTAAAATATTATTTTTAAAATTATTTATATAAAAAATTATCAAATTTATATCAACCAATAAAAATGTTTAAATTTATATTTATATATATTAATTAAAAAATGCTCAGACAAATATAATACATTAATATTACACTTAAAAAATTATATAAATATATATATATAAATTTGAATATATATTATTTAAATATGGTTTTTTTAATTTATTTATTTATATTCATATTAAATAATTTTAAATATACACATATACATTTATGTATTTGTAAGTATATGTATTTGGATGAATGTGTACATTTTTATGTTTACACATGTATGTGTATGTTTATTAGTATGTATACATTTGTATGTGTTGCATGTGTATATGTTTTGTGTGTGTGTTTGTGTATTTATAAAGATGCATGTGTTGTATATGTTTATGTTTATGTGTACGTGTATGTATGTATGTGTGAATATGTTTGTGCATGTATTTGTATGAACGTATGTTTGTATGTATGTAAGTTTGTATGTTTGTATGTATGTATGTATGTGTATGTGTATGTGTATAGATGTATGTGTATGTTTGTATGTGTGTATGTCTGTGTATGGGTAAGTGTTTGTGTATGTATGTATGTGTATGTATGTGTTTGTATGTGTATGTATGTGTATTAATGTTTATGTATGTTTGTGTGTATGTGCTTATGTATGTGTATGTTTATGTAGTACGTGCAAGTTTATGTAATATAAGTATATATATATATATGTGTGTGTATGTATGTGTATAGATGTTTATGTATGAGTATATGTGTGTATACATGTATGTATATGTATATGCATGTAAATACATGTATGTTTATAAATGTGTATTTGTATGTGTATGTTTATGTGTATATGTATTGTATGTGTATGTGCATGTGCATCTGTATGTATGTGTAAGTGTATGTCTTTTTGTATGTATGAGTGTATGTGTTTGTATGTAATGTGTATGTTCGTGTATACATATTATTATATAATAAGAGAAACCATTTTTTTCAATATGACATATCTCATTTAGTATATGTATATATATATACATATACATACACATAATCACACATGAAATGTCTTTTGGGTTTTCAAATGAAATTACTAAAATTTTATAGAGATATATAGTCATAAAAACAGACACACATCTATTTTTTTAAATTTTTTTATTTTTAATATTTTTTAATATTTTTTTAATTGTTACTAATTAATATTTATAATATAATTGAAATTAATATAACTAATATTTATTAATATTAATTTTAATACATTTTGTATTTAATTATTTATACAATTATTATTTATTCATTTTTAATTAGTAATTTATTTTGAATAAAATATATTTAAATGTACTTTTAATATTCATTCATTTTTTACTTTAATATTTATTCATTATTAATATTTTTGTAACTGATATAATGAATATTATATAATTTTTCATTTATATTTTTTAAAATTTATTTAATTTTTATTATTAATTTTCGTTCAGTTTTTACATTTACTCATTTAATATTATTTATTTTTTATTATTATTTTTTTTCTTTTTTTGTATTTTTTGTATTTTTTTAATTTTTTAATTTATAACAGTTTTTCAGTTTTAATATTTATTCATTTAATATTTATTGTAAAATATTCATTTCTATCTGTCATTCATACATTTTTAAATATTAATTTTTAATAATTTTAATATTTTAATAATTTATATAATTAATATTTTTTCATTTTTATTTTAATATTTTTTTATTTAAATATTAATTCAATTACTTTTTATTCATTAATAATCATTACTTAATTATAACTATATAGTGTTTAAATTTTTTTTATTTTTTTCTGTGTTAATATATATTCATTTCTAATATTTCACTAATTTATATAATTAAAATTATTAATTAATTTTTTATTTTGTTTTTTAATTTATTCAATTTTAATTATTTAATTTTATTAATTTTTAATAATTATTCATTTATTATTATCTAGTCATTTAAATACTTATTTTTAGTTAGGTTTTGATTTAGTGGTATGCACCCTGTAAAACTACATCCAAGGTGGAAATTTCAAAACCCATTGGACACGGGCACTATAACAGTACTTGAGCTACAACGGAACTGTAATAACATTGAGTACTATAACAGGTAGTATAATGAAGGATGAATTATAGTAGGTAGTGTTACATCACATGTATTGTAGTTGTATCATTCACGAGAGGGCGCTTTGGGCCAACAAAAGGGATTTCAGGCTGTGAATTAGAGCTTCCAAACCCCATGGCCTATGTGAAAATATATAATGGGATTTAATTGCCCCTTGTCCTAAGAGACATGTAATGAGTCGCCTCTACCCAAAAAATGAAGTCCTTTTTTTCAATAAAAATATTGGCTTCGACCAAAACATAAAAAAATACTTATTCCCTTTTAATATTTTTTCAATTTATTCATTTTTGATATTTACAAGATTAATATTTTGGCAATTAATTTATTTTTTATATTTATTTATTAGTTTTTATTTATTAATATTAATATGTTTTATATCTTTTTAATTTAGGTAATTAATAATTATCCATTTTTATTTGAATATTTTTTAAAAAAATATTTTTTTTTGAAGAAAGTTATGATTTTGTTAAAATAAAAAAGAACAATTAATTTAAAAATAATAAATCTTACAATACTCTAATAGATGGGATAATATTACAAACGTTCACATTAAGGGGGGCCATTTCATCTAGGAGATCTTCAAACCAAGTGAAGTCCTGAATCACACCTTTATTAGCAAGACCATTAGCAATTGTGTTCGCTTCACGATGGGTATGCATTGCTATATGGTTGATGTCATGGAGTGAACAGAGGAATTCCATCCAACGTGTAGTAATCGACCATGCTAGATGTGCCACAACATTCCCAATTTCTTGGACAATGGTGGTCGAGTCACTTTCAATCCATATGTTGTTCCAACCTTGTTTTTTGGAAAAGGAGATAGCATGAATGATGCTCATCATTTCAGCTTCCAAGGAGGTGGTAGTACCACATCCTCCTAGAAGGAACCTGAGGATCTGACCTAGATGGGTTCTAAAAATAGCACCATATCCTGTGGGTCATGGGTTTTCTTTAGAAGCTCTATCAACATTAACTTTAATCCATCTAGGAGGAGGTGGTTTCCAAAAACTTCCAACGTGTGCTGTGGTTGGTGAAAAATGCCATCAACCTGATTTTTTGTAGGATCATAAAGAACTCAACCGTGTTGTTGAAATATCCCTTCTAAATCATGGCAGCTTTACGAATAGTGTGGAAGATCCGTATACAAACTGTTTTAATTTTGAGTGAGAAATTATTGTGTAAGATATCATTTCTATCATTCCAGATCACATGAAGAAGCTCTGTAATAGCAGCAAGGAAAAGGTTTTTAATTTTTGGGGAGCTATCCACATCCACACAACACTTTAGCTAAGTGTTGATAGAGTCTAGAAGAATCCATCGACAATAAATGTTATAAAAAATACAGTTCCAAAGATTAGTGGTTGTGGTGCATGAAAGAACTAAATTATTGGCGTTCTCTCTATATTGATTACAAAAGCGACATTTGGAACAAATGTGAATTCCAAAAGATTGAAGACAACTATCTGTTAGAACCCAATTGTAGGCCATTCTACAAATAAGAGTAATGCATGAAGGTTTAATCCCTAGATTATCAAAAAGATTTATCCAACTAAACTTGGTTTCAATATTATGAATGTAGTGGTTGTAAAAATTCATTGAATCAAGAATACCATTGTGAGCAGCTTCCCATATAAAAAAATCATCTGTGTTTGAGAAGGTATAGTTGTTAATAGCATGTACAACATTCTTAGAAAGTCTATTAATATGGTAATTTGTGACATCCCGAATATAAATATTCATATTTGTAGGGGTTTTTTCAGGTAACAAATTAATAAGAGAAGAAACAGTCCATTTATCTAACCAAAAGTTCATGGATGAGTTCCTGAAGACCATCCATATATAATTGGTCATGAGGTGAGCATATAATTGTTTTTATTGAATGCCAGATGGAGGAGTTCATAAAGTTCATGTTGCCTTTTTTTAATTTGTCTTGAATCCTATTCTTGATAAAATAAATAAAAGGAGAATCATTATGAATCTGTCTCCAAGTAAGTCTGGCTTGAAGAGCATCATTAAAGAGGGTCAATATCTTAATGCCAAGACCACCCTTATCCAAGGGTTTCCAATAAGTAGACTATGTAATATTTACTAATTTTCTATCCAAGGTGCTTTCAGCTGAATTTTTTTTGATGTAGATATCAATTTTTTAAAAGACCTGAATGTCATTTATAAACCATCATAGAGTAAACCATTTTGGAAACAATAACCAATTTTACAAGGAAAATTCTTCCCGCCATAGAAAGAGTTTTCCCCTTCCATGACGAGAGTTGATTAAGTATTTCATCAACAACGTTAGTAAAATAGCTTGACTTAGGACTCCCTAAAAAATGGGAACACCATGGTATGTTAAAGGTAAATATTCTTCCTTAATACCCAATTCGTTGATATTTTTATCGCTATTAGTCAAAATGATTCTTCCAAAGAAGATAGAAGATTTGTTCCAACTGATTACCTGACTCGAAACCTCCTCATAGTGGGATAACTTATTTTTAGAGTTAGGATGTTTCATTTCTCACCTTGTAAGAACAGAATAATTTCATCCACATATAAAATATGTGTAGGGGTGTTCACATGTCTGGAATCATGGATGGGATTGAGATTATTTTGATCCACCAGGAAAGTGATCATGCGATTGAAATGGTCCTCCACAACATAAAAGAGGATGGAAGAGAGGGGATCATCGTATTTGACACATTTAGTGCATTTAAAATATCCTCTAGGGGAACCATTGACTAAGATATAAATGGATGTTGAGTTAAAAAGAGTCATAACATTAGTTATAAATGAGTTATTGAAAAACAACCATGTAGCACTTTGAAGAAACAATTCTGGTCTATAGTATCAAAGGCTTTCCAAATGTCAAGTTTAATGTAAATGTTCCCACCTCTATTTCTATTGCTTAAAGAGTTAGTGGATTCTGAGGTGAGACAAATTCAATCATGGATTGATATACCCTTGATAAAACCAAATTGGTTCCAAGAAATGATTTCATTAGAAATATTGGAAACTCTGTTTTCAATCAGTTTGGTGATGAATTTGTAAAGACTGTTGATAAGTGCTATAGGCCTAAAATGATGAATCTGAAAGGTATTTTTTACACTGTGAATTAAAGTGAGGAATTTTTCATTCAAACCATGAGGCAAAGTGATACTAATGAAAAAAAATTAATGAGTTTAATAACACCAGGATGAATAAAATCTCAATAGTCTTAGAAGAATCCATTATGAAAACCATTCGAACCCAAGGTGTAGTCAGGATTCAGACTAAAAATAGTGTGTTTGATTTCATGGTCTAGAGGAATTTATATGAGATAATTGTTTTCCTTCTTAGTGAAAACAGTAGGAATTATATCTTGGAGAACATTCTTTTTGAGGATAGGTCCATTAAATAAGAATTCAAAATAGGATATATCCTGATTATCAATGTCTACATTATTATCCAGAAGAATGTCCCCATCTTTTAGGGAGGTTAAAGGTATGCAGGCTTTCATAATTCTTTGAAGATAATTATATAATTTTTTGTTACTATCACCATACGAAAAACATTTACTTTTGATGGGATGTTTACTCATGTTAACTTGAAGGTGAGAAGAGAGTTCAGATTCACCAAATTGTTAATCTATTGGTTCTGATCAGAAGGAAAATCAGAGTTGGTATTGTTATTTTGAATTTGGTTCAAGTAATTATCAAGAACTAATATGTCATGTTCAATTTGTTTAGATTTTAGACTACAACAAACATTACATTTTTGTTCGAGAAGTTTTAATTTAAGAGTACAAGAAAAGGAATCATTTATATGTGTCATAGAAGACAAAAATCTTTTAATGAAATTACCACAATCTATGATTATGGATCATGCTTTGTTAAATTTAAATTGTAGAGGAGGTTTCATAGTTTTGTAATAGATAGTGACCATGATAGGATGATGGTCAGACTGCATTTTGGGTAGAGTAGTGCTGGAAAGCGTGTCCCATATATCTAGAGAATGATCATCAGCAAACGCTCTATCCAGTTTTCTAGCGACCACTCTATTATAATGTTTTTTTACAACATATATTTGGTTCAAGTGAGAATAATCTCAATAAGATTTTTTTTCTCAACTGTAGCCTTAAATTCTCTCATATAAATAGTAGAGCGGAGCAAACCCAACTTATCACATGAAGAAATAGTAGAATTGAAATATCCAATAACAATCTAGGGGTTATGTATGTCAGCACTCAGATAAGAGAGGCTAGTCCAAAGAGGTCTCCTATCATGATACCTATTATATACATAAACAACGGAGCATAAAAGTTGTATATATCTATCGTAAAACCGCAAGTGAGAATTTACTCGGAGACATGGAAGTTGTTTATATTGTGTAAAGAAGGATGAGAAAATATCCATAGGGTGTCAGTATTAGGATTGTTTTGACTTTCACCTATTAAATAGTATCCAAAAAGATAGATGTTAAAAAGTTTATTTGAAAAATTCATCATGGGATTATAAATGTTAGAAATTAAAGAATGTTGAATGTTGATCAATCATTTTAAAACATTTAAGTTGTCAAGGTTAGAAATACCCTGACAATTCCCAAATAATATCTTCATTTACTCCTACATTTGGAGTTAGCACTCCCATTTTTTCCATAAGATCCCTTATGTCTAGCTGATATTCTGGGATTCTTGGTCATATTTGGTCTTGAGTTTATGCCGTTTTTACCTTTATAGGAGGATGAAACAGATGTAATAGACTCTTCAATCAATGATACTTTGGATGTATCATGCCTGCTATTTTTATCAATTATATTACTACCGAGAAAACTGTTATTAGTATACTCATTAGAGATATAATTTTAATTAGTAGTAGCGGCAAGTAAGGCAATGGAATTAGGAGGGAAGTTACCTAAGGTAGAGGACAATTTATCAATAGATGTACCTACATTTGTTTCCCCAGAGTGTACCTTTAGTGCTTCTACTTCCAATATTTTATGAACATCAATATAATCAATCTTCCTAGATAAGAAAACATATTTAGTGCCTTCTATGGTTTCAAGATGAAAGAGATGGTCATATTTGTCTAGGCTCAAGGTAGTAATGGATTCAATCTTCTCTTCATCAATGACTTTACTAGATTCAGTCACATTGCACAAAGTAATTGTCTTTTTCCTCTCATGGTGTAATTGCAGTGTCTTTCTGTCTAGGTTCGAGCAACCTAGAGGAATATGTTCTATAGCCTGATCAAAACAAATATTTGAAGAGAGGTATAGAGGTTATCCAGAGTTATCGACCTTCATGCCTTAAACAAATACACTTCTAACTGAATGGGAATCAATATTAGTATAGGAAACATAAGTTATTCTTTTACCTTTATCATTTTAAATAGATATTTTGATATCCACCTTGCAATTTAATCCACCCACTTCTGCATTAAAACAGTATGAAGAAGTAGGATAGTGTGATTAAAAAGGCATGCTTGTCTCAGTCCCTCCAGAGTTGGTTTCCAATTTGTTTGTAAAACATCCATTACAAGACTCTCACGTTCTTTAAGGATGAGTAACTCTAGTTTGTTGTTATCCTCCTCATCAACAAGCTCATCCTTGGATTTTCAATATTTGTTCTCAAAGTTCATTGATTTATTCAATTTTTTACCCATATTTCATTCCTTTTTTTGATGTTTCTGGATCAGAGATGGGGTCATTGTATTTTTTTGTTTCTCACTTTCTTCCAGTAATTATCCAATGATTGATCCTCTTGTTTCCTGACCACCCTATAATTTTCAACAGTGTGTCCTGTGATTTTTCATATGTCACAAAAAGGAGGATTTCTATCATACTCAACCTGAACTTTAGTTTTATAGTCTTTGTCCTTGAAAATTATTGTGTTTGGGAGTTTTTTCCAAGATTAACTTCAATCATAACTGTAGAAAAGAGTCCTAATTCAGCATTTAGAGTTATTTGATCAATTGGGAGTGATAATCCAATAAAAGAGGCAATATCATTTAATATTTTGGGATGTCAAAAATACCAATTAAGACCTTGTAATCGACTAATACTTGGGCCATTGTGTTCCTATGTGTATATGGGTTAAAGGCATTGTAGAGACCCGAAGCCTGACGTACATGGACTTTACATTACATTTGCGGAATACTTAGTACATAACAAAAACACACACACAAGGACCGTAATAGTTTAGTGTCTTTGAAAACTCGGAGTATAATCTTCTAATCGTGGGGAAAGATCTTCAACATCTCCCATAAAGATCTTCCTTTTTATTTTACCTAAAACCTTTCTTTATATCCTGGGGAAATGAAAACATAAAGGGGTGAGCTCAAATGCTCAGTAAGGGTAAACAAAGGAAATATCAATCACATCATATTCATAAGAACATAACATTTTGGAAATCTTAACCTGCAAAAGAGAGCATAATTTCATAACATGGGATAAATCATAGTAGTGAAATGAAATCATAACTTAAAACATTACTCATTGTGGCATACACACATAATCATAGAGAATCATTTCTTGTTAGTCAAGACTCATTGCCAAGACTATCTTAGTGGACAAAGTCCCTTTCTGAATCGAGTAATCCTCGTTTAAGTCCTGTTTCACTGAACCGGTATAACCTACCATTCCAGCCATGTCTATCTCATGAGATATAAAATCTTTACCCAATGCATTGGAGGGAGATATAGGTCCCACCCATCTCTTAATGAATCCTTTCTTATGTGTGCCACAGAATCATAAATCATACATCATTGCATAACCCATGTAATAAAAATGGGATTCTTAAACAACATGACATCATAAAACCATTCATATAAGATAAAGGAATTCATAAACATAATTCCATCACAACATAGTCAAATCAATGTAAAAATATGGATAGAAACAGAACCCTTTATTATCTTAGATGGAAAATAATTTTGATAAAACACTTGAATTGAATTCTTTAGGAAAATATCCTTTCTTCTTCAAAATCAATTTCTTTTCACAAAACATCATGAAATTTTTAAAAGAAAGAGATTTTATTGAAAATAGTCATGAAATCTTTTGGAGGAATCTTCATAAAAATAAGGCTTTATAAAACCGTAAAAATCCGTTCGTGCCGTTTAAGTAAAAAAACATTCTTCTCGTACTTTTGTCGGAAAAGTCAAAAATTACCTCGTATGGAAAACAACAAAAGATTCCTTTCATATCTTTTACTAAAAACTCACCGAAGGGTAAAATTGGATTTAAACAATTGTAGGTGGATGTAAATAACATTACATATTGAGGAAACATGGATGTGGATGATAAAATACACCCCAGTAATTACCAAAGTAAAAACAATCTCGGATAAAAATGAGATTGTGATATTTCCCTTACCTTAGGTCTGACTTGCTTTGTAAGTGTCCGAACCTCCTGTATAATGATTTAAATCATGTTATTGACTTATTACAGAATCATATTAATTGTCATGATATCATATATGGTTCACTTATGACATTATATTACCCGTTCTTTTGTAAATTCCATGTTAAAGAAGCGTTTTGGGTAAAATCGTTTCATTTATCTTAGGTGTTTTGACTTGTTGTTCTTGACATAATTATTACTTATATCATGATTTAATTACTTCCAGAATATAAAATATGATTTATATATCATATATATTCAGTATATATATATATATAATAGATAGATAAGTAAAATGAAAAACACCGTTCATGGAGACGGTAGTCCGTACGTACGCATGAACGCTATTTTACTTTCCTTATTGTCTTGAAATGGAAGTAAGTAGATGACATACATATGTATATATACATAAATCCAGTAGATTTATAATGTCATATATTTCATTATTATTTCTTATATATACATTATAATCATTCTTAAATGGTTAACATGGAGAATGAATCTCATCGCGTCGTGGAGACGGTAGTCCGTACGTACGCACGAGCGATGATATCATTTCCATAAATATTGAACTGAGTTGAAGTGGATTATACAATATATCAGAATCAATATGATGTTTTAATAACTATGTATAGTTATTATTTACACCATTATACCCATCCATGTAAGGTGGTGGTGGAAAATAGATTACACCACGGCGTGGAGACGGTATTCCGTACGTACGCACGCGCGATGATTTCTTTTTCCGTAGGATGGATAGATGGTGAAATAGGGTTGTTTCATACTTATAATAACATATCAGTATATGAGTGATACTGATGTTATTACTTCATAATGAAACAACCTAAGAAGAAGAAGTGGAAGAAGAAATAAAGATGAAAGAATTGGTAACGGTAATTACCTCTTCTTTGAAGTGCCTCTTTGAGACCTCCTCTTAGGGCACTAAAATTGGTCTTTGAGGAAGACCAGAACCTCTAGGATGTTGCTAGGGAAGTGGAGAGGAGAAATTGGAAGGGGTTGGCCGAGCTTGAGTGCTCAAATTGGTGTGAGGAGGAGGGGGAGGAGGTGTCCTTTTATAGGGGAGGAGAGGGGCACCTTAGGAATTCTTAAAAATATTAATTTATAATAAATCTAACCCCACTTAAAAACCTCCAAAAATGACTCATATTCGAAGATTAGATGAGATAGGGTTGTAATCTCATCAACCAATCAAATTTAGACATGTTTGGATATTATTTTAAACCTTATCAATTAGATTTAACTCTAAGTTAAATAATTTAACTTTTACCGTGTCTTTTTGTTTTCTTTCACTATATGGTTAATACACTTACTATAACATGCCAAACGAACCCCAAATTGTTTATTATTAATATATATATATCCTTATCTAAGTCATTTGGCCGAACCTTAGATTTTTAGGAATAAAATAACAATTAGTAATATAATATTTGATTTAAAAACTATTTTGTGTCAATTTTGACACTATTTGATATATGATTTTTGTGAAAGTCATAACAGAATTAAATGTTCGAACCAAGTTGATTAAATCAACATTAATATATCATAGGAACCTAGAAAATTAGTGGAATTCATAAAAAGTCTTAAATTACATTTATTTTGGTATTTATATTATCAATTATGTCAATATTTCATTAATAAGATAATTACTGCATCATCTTTGTGTCATAAATAAATTATATTATTTGATGTCTAAAAATTACAAATAAAGTACCATCATGTAGGAAATCTTTTTAGCTTTCTAATGAATATTTATAGTCGAATTGATCTTATGTATAACCCCATATTAAAAATGATTTACTTATTAAACTTTGATTTTAACTATTTTAACCCTTCTTTAAATAAATTAATAATAAATGTCCTAATCTAATCCAAGTGGGCCTAAATGGTCATATTTTATTCCTAAGTTTGTTTTTGGTCGAATTACACTTGTCCAATAGAATTAGGACATGTGTTAGGGTAATATTAATATCATATTTACCCTTAGTTACCCTATTTACTATTAACCGCGGTAAAAAAAAGTAAAAAGTTACTATTCACCAAAAATTATTTTCATCTCATTGAACCACATTTTAGTCCTTGATATTAACCGTGTCTCTCGGATTTTCGAAATTCCATTCACAGAAGCGGTAAAATTAAGTTTTATGCAAAATTCAGTTTTTAACCTACCACTTAGTAGTTTCACTATTCATCAAAAATTGATGTTTTTTCAGAACAATGCCAAAATTTCATCCCAAGCTATATTTCATATTCCGAATTCAAATATGAAGTCTATTTTACCAAATTCATAACATAAAAGTTGCATTAATTAATTTTATAATTAAATCCCGCTGTTAAAACAAATAGCGTGTTTTTAAGAAACAATATCTATCAAAAGATTGACACTTGTTTATGTCTAGTTTAAATGTGAAACTACATCCAATGACCAACATTGTATTAAATTGTAAAAATATATTCTCAATATACTTTAAAACCACTCAAATTAATGATTTATCACTATCAAATATTTCGATTAAAAAAGTTGTTTTTAATTATAATTTAGTAATTTTCACTATTCATCAAAATATGAAAGTTATCCGAAAATCACCAAAATTTCAACCTAAGCTAATTTCGATATTCCGAATCCAAAAATGAAGTTCATTTTAAAAAATAAGATTTATAGAATTTTAAAAAGTGGTTATTACTATTCATAACGGCTAGTTTTAATAATATTTTAATAGCATATCGTTGTTTAATAAAACTCAGTATTGCGTATTACACACGCTATCGAGGAAGGTCGCGATTGCGTGCAAGGCAAGTCAAGGATGTGTGTTGTGCAAGCTCCTTTTGGTGTAGCGTACAACACAAGACATTAGTAAAATAAAAAGGAATATTTTTCATAAAATCTCGGGCTGTTACATTCAACCCCCTTTAAAATGAATTTCGCCCTCGAAATTCGTCGGGGTTATAAATGGTTTACTATTCGAAAGTTTCTTTAATAGAAACCCACATCGTAAAAGGGAATACCAAAACTTGGCTTTAAAAACTAAAGTATGAAATGTAACGATTACCCAAATAAACTAATCACTGGGTTTCCACATAGGTGAAAATATGGATATGGAAGAGAAATCTAACCATCATGTTCTGATGGAGAGTGGTAGAGAACATGGCTATGGAAAAGCCAGTAATCACAAATCCATAAATTTGTGACGATATAAGGTACCATCTGATTTATCAGGTATAAGATCACTAGGACAACATTTTTGGTTTTCAAGATCATTTCCCTAAAGTTGAAAATTTGCTTAAAATAAATACTTACTTTATTTTGGTACAATCTCACTTTTGTTCGTGCCTTGAACAATTTCTACTTCATCTCTTAAATAAATGAAGTTGAATTTGTTATTCGTGAAGTGTTAGCAGATCATGTGATAGAATGACGGGTCATTCCATCTGTCTCAAACAAAAGGTTAGCAAAAATTATATACATAAGTCGATCTATAGTGAGATTAATCACATATGGTTCCTAAAATGGGCTTATACTTCATATATCATACTGCTTAATATAATAAAACTAGTTTCTACTAAACAGGGACTTCCTGTAGGCTAGTGGTAGGCGATAAAGGCCAGTCGCACTTCGGTTGTGGGTTCGATTCCTACAGCCTTGTCCGAAGCGATGGGCTGTCGCCCGTCCTGCAGGTTGTCCTTTTTCTAAAACTACGTTACTATAACATCCCATCAATAATATCGAAAATCTTCTATCCTTAAACAATACTAACTTATGTCCAACATAATCCAGTCTAATCTTTAGGCTTATACATAATACTGCAGTTCACTCTCATAATATAGTTACATCGATTACCAGAGATTTAATACTGTCGTTGATCCCCACATATCATAAGATATGTATTGTTGGTCACATTCCAAACATTCAAAGTCCTTAATCGTGTATTCTCTTTAATACCTTAGTGAAAACATGAGTGCAGTTAAAAGTTAACACTTTCCACATACCAAAATCCTCAAAATTCTATATACTCAAACCATGATATCACTTAGTCCTTATATCAATCATGAGCTCATGAATACTGTCAAATATTTCATTTTCCTATTTTCCCTTCATTATGCGCATATCATCTTTTTTCCAAAAATACCTCAATCACTTCGAATACCACATTAGAGCAATACATAAATATTCCAATACACCATAAAAGTACCTCAACAACATTATTCTTGAATACCAATACATAAACACTTCAGTCCATCCACTTCAATGACTGTCCTGGAATAAGTCCTTCCTTGATTTAGAAGTATCTTTTTAGGTCAGGGCATTGAGTTGGGTAATGCCCATGTTCTCCACAAATAAGACATTGAACTCCATAACAATCTGTCACTCTATGACCCTTTTCTCCACACAGATAACATCGGTCCCTCCATTTGAGGTATTCCTCAAGGTTCTTCTTCCCTTCTTTAGAAATCTCAATCTTCCTTTTTTTATGATCCTCAACATGCGAACATGCATAATAGTTTATCTTCCTCTTCTTTGATGAATTAGTCATACCACTAAATTTCACCTTGTTAATCATATATCGCGATGACTGATTCGGCATAATCACAATATCTTTATCTTTAGGCATTACACAATTTTGTTGCTCATAGTCACCAATTTGTCCATTGGATTCAATGTTAACCGAATTCCTTCTGGTTCCCTCCATTAACTAAAACACAAAAAGAATTTTGTGAGAGGCGAAATCATGCTAGGGAAGACAACATAGTAAAGGGGGAGCACCCTCAATATCTAACATATTAGGTTAAATTCTAAGATTGTTACTGTAGTTCTAGGAATATATCCTATACGTATACTTATCCTTAGGGGCATCCCTAGACATACCTTAGAAATATCTCTAGGGATCTCACAAATGTTTTCGCGTCCTAGTTTCCAAAGGTTGACTAAACCTTTCCTCTGATACCAACTGTAGAGACCCGAAGCCTGACGTACATGGACTTTACATTACATTTGCGGAATACTTAGTACATAACAAAAACACACACACAAGGACCGTAATAGTTTAGTGTCTTTGAAAACTCGGAGTATAATCTTCTAATCGTGGGGAAAGATCTTCAACATCTCCCATAAAGATCTTCCTTTTTATTTTACCTAAAACCTTTCTTTATATCCTGGGGAAAAGAAAACATAAAGGGGTGAGCTCAAATGCTCAGTAAGGGTAAACAAAGGAAATATCAATCACATCATATTCATAAGAACATAACATTTTGGAAATCTTAACCTGCAAAAGAGAGCATAATTTCATAACATGGGATAAATCATAGTAGTGAAATGAAATCATAACTTAAAACATTACTCATTGTGGCATACACACATAATCATAGAGAATCATTTCTTGTTAGTCAAGACTCATTGCCAAGACTATCTTAGTGGACAAAGTCCCTTTCTGAATCGAGTAATCCTCGTTTCAGTCCTGTTTCACTGAACCGGTATAACCTACCATTCCAGCCATGTCTATCTCATGAGATATAAAATCTTTACCCAATGCATTGGAGGGAGATATAGGTCCCACCCATCTCTTAATGAATCCTTTCTTATGTGTGCCACAGAATCATAAATCATACATCATTGCATAACCCATGTAATAAAAATGGGATTCTTAAACAACATGACATCATAAAACCATTCATATAAGATAAAGGAATTCATAAACATAATTCCATCACAACATAGTCAAATCAATGTAAAAATATGGATAGAAACAGAACCCTTTATTATCTTAGATGGAAAATAATTTTGATAAAACACTTGAATTGAATTCTTTAGGAAAATATCCTTTCTTCTTCAAAATCAATTTCTTTTCACAAAACATCATGAAATTTTTAAAAGAAAGAGATTTTATTGAAAATAGTCATGAAATCTTTTGGAGGAATCTTCATAAAAATAAGGCTTTATAAAACCGTAAAAATCCGTTCGTGCCGTTTAAGTAAAAAAACATTCTTCTCGTACTTTTGTCGGAAAAGTCAAAAATTACCTCGTATGGAAAACAACAAAAGATTCCTTTCATATCTTTTACTAAAAACTCACCGAAGGGTAAAATTGGATTTAAACAATTGTAGGTGGATGTAAATAACATTACATATTGAGGAAACATGGATGTGGATGATAAAATACACCCCAGTAATTACCAAAGTAAAAACAATCTCGGATAAAAATGAGATTGTGATATTTCCCTTACCTTAGGTCTGACTTGCTTTGTAAGTGTCCGAACCTCCTGTATAATGATTTAAATCATGTTATTGACTTATTACAGAATCATATTAATTGTCATGATATCATATATGGTTCACTTATGACATTATATTACCCGTTCTTTTGTAAATTCCATGTTAAAGAAGCGTTTTGGGTAAAATCGTTTCATTTATCTTAGGTGTTTTGACTTGTTGTTCTTGACATAATTATTACTTATATCATGATTTAATTACTTCCAGAATATAAAATATGATTTATATATCATATATATTCAGTATATATATATATATATATAATAGATAGATAAGTAAAATGAAAAACACCGTTCATGGAGACGGTAGTCCGTACGTACGCATGAACGCTATTTTACTTTCCTTATTGTCTTGAAATGGAAGTAAGTAGATGACATACATATGTATATATACATAAATCCAGTAGATTTATAATGTCATATATTTCATTATTATTTCTTATATATACATTATAATCATTCTTAAATGGTTAACATGGAGAATGAATCTCATCGCGTCGTGGAGACGGTAGTCCGTACGTACGCACGAGCGATGATATCATTTCCATAAATATTGAACTGAGTTGAAGTGGATTATACAATATATCAGAATCAATATGATGTTTTAATAACTATGTATAGTTATTATTTACACCATTATACCCATCCATGTAAGGTGGTGGTGGAAAATAGATTACACCACGGCGTGGAGACGGTATTCCGTACGTACGCACGCGCGATGATTTCTTTTTCCGTAGGATGGATAGATGGTGAAATAGGGTTGTTTCATACTTATAATAACATATCAGTATATGAGTGATACTGATGTTATTACTTCATAATGAAACAACCTAAGAAGAAGAAGTGGAAGAAGAAATAAAGATGAAAGAATTGGTAACGGTAATTACCTCTTCTTTGAAGTGCCTCTTTGAGACCTCCTCTTAGGGCACTAAAATTGGTCTTTGAGGAAGACCAGAACCTCTAGGATGTTGCTAGGGAAGTGGAGAGGAGAAATTGGAAGGGTTTGGCCGAGCTTGAGTGCTCAAATTGGTGTGAGGAGGAGGGGGAGGAGGTGTCCTTTTATAGGGGAGGAGAGGGGCACCTTAGGAATTCTTAAAAATATTAATTTATAATAAATCTAACCCCACTTAAAAACCTCCAAAAATGACTCATATTCGAAGATTAGATGAGATAGGGTTGTAATCTCATCAACCAATCAAATTTAGACATGTTTGGATATTATTTTAAACCTTATCAATTAGATTTAACTCTAAGTTAAATAATTTAACTTTTACCGTGTCTTTTTGTTTTCTTTCACTATATGGTTAATACACTTACTATAACATGCCAAACGAACCCCAAATTGTTTATTATTAATATATATATATCCTTATCTAAGTCATTTGGCCGAACCTTAGATTTTTAGGAATAAAATAACAATTAGTAATATAATATTTGATTTAAAAACTATTTTGTGTCAATTTTGACACTATTTGATATATGATTTTTGTGAAAGTCATAACAGAATTAAATGTTCGAACCAAGTTGATTAAATCAACATTAATATATCATAGGAACCTAGAAAATTAGTGGAATTCATAAAAAGTCTTAAATTACATTTATTTTGGTATTTATATTATCAATTATGTCAATATTTCATTAATAAGATAATTACTGCATCATCTTTGTGTCATAAATAAATTATATTATTTGATGTCTAAAAATTACAAATAAAGTACCATCATGTAGGAAATCTTTTTAGCTTTCTAATGAATATTTATAGTCGAATTGATCTTATGTATAACCCCATATTAAAAATGATTTACTTATTAAACTTTGATTTTAACTATTTTAACCCTTCTTTAAATAAATTAATAATAAATGTCCTAATCTAATCCAAGTGGGCCTAAATGGTCATATTTTATTCCTAAGTTTGTTTTTGGTCGAATTACACTTGTCCAATAGAATTAGGACATGTGTTAGGGTAATATTAATATCATATTTACCCTTAGTTACCCTATTTACTATTAACCGCGGTAAAAAAAAGTAAAAAGTTACTATTCACCAAAAATTATTTTCATCTCATTGAACCACATTTTAGTCCTTGATATTAACCGTGTCTCTCGGATTTTCGAAATTCCATTCACAGAAGCGGTAAAATTAAGTTTTATGCAAAATTCAGTTTTTAACCTACCACTTAGTAGTTTCACTATTCATCAAAAATTGATGTTTTTTCAGAACAATGCCAAAATTTCATCCCAAGCTATATTTCATATTCCGAATTCAAATATGAAGTCTATTTTACCAAATTCATAACATAAAAGTTGCATTAATTAATTTTATAATTAAATCCCGCTGTTAAAACAAATAGCGTGTTTTTAAGAAACAATATCTATCAAAAGATTGACACTTGTTTATGTCTAGTTTAAATGTGAAACTACATCCAATGACCAACATTGTATTAAATTGTAAAAATATATTCTCAATATACTTTAAAACCACTCAAATTAATGATTTATCACTATCAAATATTTCGATTAAAAAAGTTGTTTTTAATTATAATTTAGTAATTTTCACTATTCATCAAAATATGAAAGTTATCCGAAAATCACCAAAATTTCAACCTAAGCTAATTTCGATATTCCGAATCCAAAAATGAAGTTCATTTTAAAAAATAAGATTTATAGAATTTTAAAAAGTGGTTATTACTATTCATAACGGCTAGTTTTAATAATATTTTAATAGCATATCGTTGTTTAATAAAACTCAGTATTGCGTATTACACACGCTATCGAGGAAGGTCGCGATTGCGTGCAAGGCAAGTCAAGGATGTGTGTTGTGAAAGCTCCTTTTGGTGTAGCGTACAACACAAGACATTAGTAAAATAAAAAGGAATATTTTTCATAAAATCTCGGGCTGTTACATTCAACCCCCTTTAAAATGAATTTCGCCCTCGAAATTCGTCGGGGTTATAAATGGTTTACTATTCGAAAGTTTCTTTAATAGAAACCCACATCGTAAAAGGGAATACCAAAACTTGGCTTTAAAAACTAAAGTATGAAATGTAACGATTACCCAAATAAACTAATCACTGGGTTTCCACATAGGTGAAAATATGGATATGGAAGAGAAATCTAACCATCATGTTCTGATGGAGAGTGGTAGAGAACATGGCTATGGAAAAGCCAGTAATCACAAATCCATAAATTTGTGACGATATAAGGTACCATCTGATTTATCAGGTATAAGATCACTAGGACAACATTTTTGGTTTTCAAGATCATTTCCCTAAAGTTGAAAATTTGCTTAAAATAAATACTTACTTTATTTTGGTACAATCTCACTTTTGTTCGTGCCTTGAACAATTTCTACTTCATCTCTTAAATAAATGAAGTTGAATTTGTTATTCGTGAAGTGTTAGCTAATCATGTGATAGAATGACGGGTCATTCCATCTGTCTCAAACAAAAGGTTAGCAAAAATTATATACATAAGTCGATCTATAGTGAGATTAATCACATATGGTTCCTAAAATGGGCTTATACTTCATATATCATACTGCTTAATATAATAAAACTAGTTTCTACTAAACAGGGACTTCCTGTAGGCTAGTGGTAGGCGATAAAGGCTAGTCGCACTTCGGTTGTGGGTTCGATTCCTACAGCCTTGTCCGAAGCGATGGGCTGTCGCCCGTCCTGGAGGTTGTCCTTTTTCTAAAACTACGTTACTATAACATCCCATCAATAATATCGAAAATCTTCTATCCTTAAACAATACTAACTTATGTCCAACATAATCCAGTCTAATCTTTAGGCTTATACATAATACTGCAGTTCACTCTCATAATATAGTTACATCGATTACCAGAGATTTAATACTGTCGTTGATCCCCACATATCATAAGATATGTATTGTTGGTCACATTCCAAACATTCAAAGTCCTTAATCGTGTATTCTCTTTAATACCTTAGTGAAAACATGAGTGCAGTTAAAAGTTAACACTTTCCACATACCAAAATCCTCAAAATTCTATATACTCAAACCATGATATCACTTAGTCCTTATATCAATCATGAGCTCATGAATACTGTCAAATATTTCATTTTCCTATTTTCCCTTCATTATGCGCATATCATCTTTTTTCCAAAAATACCTCAATCACTTTGAATACCACATTAGAGCAATACATAAATATTCCAATACACCATAAAAGTACCTCAACAACATTATTCTTGAATACCAATACATAAACACTTCAGTCCATCCACTTCAATGACTGTCCTGGAATAAGTCCTTCCTTGATTTAGAAGTATCTTTTTAGGTCAGGGCATTGAGTTGGGTAATGCCCATGTTCTCCACAAATAAGACATTGAACTCCATAACAATCTGTCACTCTATGACCCTTTTCTCCACACAGATAACATCGGTCCCTCCATTTGAGGTATTCCTCAAGGTTCTTCTTCCCTTCTTTAGAAATCTCAATCTTCCTTTTTTTATGATCCTCAACATGCGAACATGCATAATAGTTTATCTTCCTCTTCTTTGATGAATTAGTCATACCACTAAATTTCACCTTGTTAATCATATATCGCGATGACTGATTCGGCATAATCACAATATCTTTATCTTTAGGCATTACACAATTTTGTTGCTCATAGTCACCAATTTGTCCATTGGATTCAATGTTAACCGAATTCCTTCTGGTTCCCTCCATTAACTAAAACACAAAAAGAATTTTGTGAGAGGCGAAATCATGCTAGGGAAGACAACATAGTAAAGGGGGAGCACCCTCAATATCTAACATATTAGGTTAAATTCTAAGATTGTTACTGTAGTTCTAGGAATATATCCTATACGTATACTTATCCTTAGGGGCATCCCTAGACATACCTTAGAAATATCTCTAGGGATCTCACAAATGTTTTCGCGTCCTAGTTTCCAAAGGTTGACTAAACCTTTCCTCTGATACCAACTGTAGAGACCCGAAGCCTGACGTACATGGACTTTACATTACATTTGCGGAATACTTAGTACATAACAAAAACACACACACAAGGACCGTAATAGTTTAGTGTCTTTGAAAACTCGGAGTATAATCTTCTAATCGTGGGGAAAGATCTTCAACATCTCCCATAAAGATCTTCCTTTTTATTTTACCTAAAACCTTTCTTTATATCCTGGGGAAAAGAAAACATAAAGGGGTGAGCTCAAATGCTCAGTAAGGGTAAACAAAGGAAATATCAATCACATCATATTCATAAGAACATAACATTTTGGAAATCTTAACCTGCAAAAGAGAGCATAATTTCATAACATGGGATAAATCATAGTAGTGAAATGAAATCATAACTTAAAACATTACTCATTGTGGCATACACACATAATCATAGAGAATCATTTCTTGTTAGTCAAGACTCATTGCCAAGACTATCTTAGGGGACAAAGTCCCTTTCTGAATCGAGTAATCCTCGTTTCAGTCCTGTTTCACTGAACCGGTATAACCTACCATTCCAGCCATGTCTATCTCATGAGATATAAAATCTTTACCCAATGCATTGGAGGGAGATATAGGTCCCACCCATCTCTTAATGAATCCTTTCTTATGTGTGCCACAGAATCATAAATCATACATCATTGCATAACCCATGTAATAAAAATGGGATTCTTAAACAACATGACATCATAAAACCATTCATATAAGATAAAGGAATTCATAAACATAATTCCATCACAACATAGTCAAATCAATGTAAAAATATGGATAGAAACAGAACCCTTTATTATCTTAGATGGAAAATAATTTTGATAAAACACTTGAATTGAATTCTTTAGGAAAATATCCTTTCTTCTTCAAAATCAATTTCTTTTCACAAAACATCATGAAATTTTTAAAAGAAAGAGATTTTATTGAAAATAGTCATGAAATCTTTTGGAGGAATCTTCATAAAAATAAGGCTTTATAAAACCGTAAAAATCCGTTCGTGCCGTTTAAGTAAAAAAACATTCTTCTCGTACTTTTGTCGGAAAAGTCAAAAATTACCTCGTATGAAAAACAACAAAAGATTCCTTTCATATCTTTTACTAAAAACTCACCGAAGGGTAAAATTGGATTTAAACAATTGTAGGTGGATGGAAATAACATTACATATTGAGGGAACATGGATGTGGATGATAAAATACACCCCATTAATTACCAAAGTAAAAACAATCTCGGATAAAAATGAGATTGTGATATTTCCCTTACCTTAGGTCCGACTTGCTTTGTAAGTGTCCGAACCTCCTGTATAATGATTTAAATCATGTTATTGACTTATTACAAAATCATATTAATTGTCATGATATCATATATGGTTCACTTATGACATTATATTACCCGTTCTTTTGTAAATTCCATGTTAAAGAAGCGTTTTGGGTAAAATCGTTTCATTTATCTTAGGTGTTTTGACTTGTTGTTCTTGACATAATTATTACTTATATCATGATTTACTTACTTCCAGAATATAAAATATGATTTATATATCATATATATTCAGTATATATATATATATATAATAGATAGATAAGTAAAATGAAAAACACCGTTCATGGAGACGGTAGTCCGTACGTACGCATGAACGCTGTTTTACTTTCCTTATTGTCTTGAAATGGAAGTAAGTAGATGACATACATATGTATATATACATAAATCCAGTAGCTTTATAATGTCATATATTTCATTATTATTTCTTATATATACATTATAATCATTCTTAAATGGTTAACATGGAGAATGAATCTCATCGCGTCGTGGAGATGGTAGTCCGTACGTACGCACGAGCGATGATATCATTTCCATAAATATTGAACTGAGTTGAAGTGGATTATAAAATATATCAGAATCAATATGATGTTGTAATAACTATGTATTGTTATTATTTACACCATTATACCCATCCATGTAAGGTGGTGGTGGAAAATAGATTACACCACGGCGTGGAGACGGTATTCCGTACGTACGCACGCGCGGTGATTTCTTTTTCCGTAGGATGGATAGATGGTGAAATAGGGTTGTTTCATACTTATAATAACATATCAGTATATGAGTGATACTGATTTTATTACTTCATAATGAAACAACCTAAGAAGAAGAAGTGGAAGAAGAAATAAAGATGAAAGAATTGGTAACGGTAATTACCTCTTCTTTGAAGTGCCTCTTTGAGACCTCCTCTTAGGGCACTAAAATTGGTCTTTGAGGAAGACCAGAACCTCTAGGATGTTTCTAGGGAAGTGGAGAGGAGAAATTGGCAGGGGTTGGCCGAGCTTGAGTGCTCAAATTGGTGTGAGGAGGAGGGGGAGGAGGTGTCCTTTTATAGGGGAGGAGAGGGGCACCTTAGGAATTCTTAAAAATATTAATTTATAATAAATCTAACCCCACTTAAAAACCTCCAAAAATGACTCATATTAGAAGATTAGATGAGATAGGGTTGTAATATCATCAACCAATCAAATTTAGACATGTTTGGATATTATTTTAAACCTTATCAATTAGATTTAACTCTAAGTTAAATAATTTAACTTTTACCGTGTCTTTTTGTTTTCTTTCACTATATGGTTAATACACTTACTATAACATGCCAAACGAACCCCAAATTGTTTATTATTAATATATATATATCCTTATCTAAGTCATTTGGCCGAACCTTAGATTTTTAGGAATAAAATAACAATTAGTAATATAATATTTGATTTAAAAACTATTTTGTGTCAATTTTGACACTATTTGATATATGATTTTTGTGAAAGTCATAACAGAATTAAATGTTCGAAACAAGTTGATTAAATCAACATTAATATATCATAGTAACCTAGAAAATTAGTGGAATTCATAAAAAGTCTTAAATTACATTTATTTTGGTATTTATATTATCAATTATGTCAATATTTCATTAATAAGATAATTACTGCATCATCTTTGTGTCATAAATAAATTATATTATTTGATGTCTAAAAATTACAAATAAAGTACCATCATGTAGGAAATCTTTTTAGCTTTCTAATGAATATTTATAGTCGAATTGATCTTATGTATAACCCCATATTAAAAATGATTTACTTATTAAACTTTGATTTTAACTATTTTAACCCTTCTTTAAATAAATTAATAATAAATGTCCTAATCTAATCCAAGTGGGCCTAAATGGTCATATTTTATTCCTAAGTTTGTTTTTGGTCGAATTACACTTGTCCAATAGAATTAGGACATGTGTTAGGGTAATATTAATATCATATTTACCCTTAGTTACCCTATTTACTATTAACCGCGGTAAAAAAAAGTAAAAAGTTACTATTCACCAAAAATTATTTTCATCTCATTGAACCACATTTTAGTCCTTGATATTAACCGTGTCTCTCGGATTTTCGAAATTCCATTCACAGAAGCGGTAAAATTAAGTTTTATGCAAAATTCAGTTTTTAACCTACCACTTAGTAGTTTCACTATTCATCAAAAATTGATGTTTTTCAGAACAATGCCAAAATTTCATCCCAAGCTATATTTCATATTCCGAATTCAAAAATGAAGTCTATTTTACCAAATTCATAACTTAAAAGTTGCATTAATTAATTTTATAATTAAATCCCGCTGTTAAAACAAATAGCGTGTTTTTAAGAAACAATATCTATCAAAAGATTGACACTTGTTTATGTCTAGTTTAAATGTGAAACTACATCCAATGACCAACATTGTATTAAATTGTAAAAATATATTCTCAATATACTTTAAAACCACTCAAATTAATGATTTATCACTATCAAATATTTCGATTAAAAAAGTTGTTTTTAATTATAATTTAGTAATTTTCACTATTCATCAAAATATGAAAGTTATCCGAAAATCACCAAAATTTCAACCTAAGCTAATTTCGATATTCCGAATCCAAAAATGAAGTTCATTTTAAAAAATAAGATTTATAGAATTTTAAAAAGTGGTTATTACTAATCATAACAGCTAGTTTTAATAATATTTTAATAGCATATCGTTGTTTAATAAAACTCAGTATTGCGTATTACACACGCTATCGAGGAAGGTCGCGATTGCGTGCAAGGCAAGTCAAGGATGTGTGTTGTGCAAGCTCCTTTTGGTGTAGCGTACAACACAAGACATTAGTAAAATAAAAAGGAATATTTTTCATAAAATCTCGGGCTGTTACAGGCATAGTCCCAGTCAGAGATTATACAAAGACCCGTTTTGAGCAAGAGATTTCCAATTTTCCAAACTCTATCATGATCTTCTTGTGATTTCAAAATAATATGGAAATAACCTCTACCTAGAGGCCCTGTTTTCCATTCCGAGATACTCCAACAATGTGCTATTATAAGATTTAAATCTACAAAAGACCAAGGGAGATCACCTTTCAAGTATGATATGTGACACATGATGGAGTATTTTCACAATTGTGATCATTGTAGTAGTGCATCAGGATTGGAATCAACCAAGAATCCACCATCATCAAGCCGTTTGAAGAGGGGATGTTTATACTCGATGGATTTGTTCAGATATGTACCTTTAATATTTATTATCTTTTATAATTAAGTAATTTTTAATAATTTTTTTTATAAAATTAGTAATTTATCATAATTTATAAATTTATTTTTAAATTTTTTATAATAGTATTTATCAATGCATTATTAAACACAAATAAGAGAAACATTTATCAATGTTATATTATGTGCTGGTAAAATATTGTTTTATTCGTGCTTATTAATCGGTGCTAATTAAAGTTTTATTAATCAGCACATTTTTAGTGTTAATAAAGCCAAAAAAAATATTAGCACAAAAAAGTCATTGATAAACCATATCATTATCATTGCTTTCCATTTTCATGAAAATAAATATTCTTTTTATCTGCACTTTTTACAAGTGTGGTTAAAACTCCATCCCCTATTTTAAATGAAACCTAACCATGATCACCCACGATCACACCATTCATGTTCTTATCGTAGTGGAATCTTATTGTAGCCTTCATCATACCAATAAGATGGATTGAACATTAAATCAATTGTAAGCTATTTATTCCACATTTTTAATCAATCTCTCAACCCTTTTCACATTTTTTTTTCTTCTCATTGGGATCTTCTTGCATAATTTATGTTTTAGCATTGTTTTAGTTATTTTTCATTCTCCACCTTATTTATTTTCTTATAGTTTATATTTTCACTTCGCTCAAATGATTTTTGATTTTTTATCCACTTATTGGCATTTCCCTGTTTCTAATGGGTTTCACTTTGACTCACAAACATTTTGTGTGTAAATATTATTTCATTTGTTTATTTTTATTTTTATTTTATATTTAACTTTATTTGAAAAATTAAAAATACTCTAAAATTTTTCTATATTAGTTTTAAAAGTTTATTGGGGAAATAAAGAAAATTAGTTATTTTATTGATCTTTAAATTCTAAATTTCTTCTAATTCATAAACCATTATTTTCCCCCATTATAATTAATACAATTCACCAAATATTGTTTGACATAATTTTAAAATTTATAATATTTTCAATGAGAGATGAATCATAATTTGGAAATTCTAAATTATTTAAGAACTACAAATGTTCAAAAATAATACTTTTTTCTAATTTTAGTAACATTGTTTTATATGTTATTAAGTTCATTAACCATTAATATTTTTTGTTAATTAATACATTAATGATTTTGAAATTTCAAAAGTTGGTTTATTTAGGTTAAATCGTTTAATTTTCCTATTCTACCCACTATCTTGATTTTTTATCAAAAACTCAAGGAATATTAATATTTTAATTTGGATTGTTAAAAAATAAATAATTTAAATATAATATATTTTATAATTTATTAATGTAATTACGAAAAAAAATTATTAACATGATTTAAACAACCATAATCACTAAAAGAAAATAAGTTTTTTTGATATATGTTTTGACAGTGAAATATTATTATATATACCCTAGTACTTATACAGTTGTAGATATCCATAGGTTTTTAGTAAAGATTGATAGTGTTAGGGAGTGAATTATCTCCCTTGATAAATCCATTTCAAAAAATTGAATGATTTATGACATGAAGATTATTTAAATAAAAAAATATAATACATTATGTTCAAATAACACTTCATTTTTTATGTTCTAATAAGTTGTTGAAGTAATGAAATTTTTTATCAAATATGATGTCAATATGTGTGAATACATAAAGAATAAACTATTAGGATTCAAAGCCCATATATTATGTGTACTTTTTTTTATAAATATGAATATTACTAAATTAAATAGGTTGGATATGAAATGAAAATGATAGGATTCCAATAAAAAAGAAAAAGTGTATGAGGTTGGAAGTTAAAGAGTTCATTAACTTTGAAAAAGATCATTCATTTAAACCTTCTCAAATCCTTTGTCTATGTTTATGTAGTTGTTATTCAAGAATAATAATTATATAGGAGTTCAAATGACACATGTGATTTTAAATTAGAACAAATTTATAGATATGGTACTAAATAAAGGAAAAAATTCAATGAAGCTAGTGACTAGGATAACTTAGTGTTTTATATATCATATGACACGATTGCAGGTGTGAACAATGATGAATATCATATTGAGGATTTTATTAAACTTGTAAATAATGATGAATATCATATTGTGGAAATGAATATTATAGTTGAAAATGAACCTTAAATTTATTGAAAGTTGTTTCAAAAGTTAAAGAGTTATGAAAATGTTCCATGTATGGTGGTTATACTAAATATAAAACATTTTTATCTATAATAAATATATATAATGTAAAATATGTAAATAGATGGAGTAAAACAAGATTTAATGAAATAAATTATGTATTTAATTGTTTTTCACTAGAAGATAATTATATTACTTGATGAATATATGATACTGAAATATTTCTAGATTCAATGGGTATGATCGTTGGGAGAATAGATTCCCCTCCTAATGAGTCTACATTGTTTTTCAAGGACCACTAATAACTTAAAAATGCCCAAATTGTGGTGTCTTGATAAAAAAAAGATGAATCGAGTCCTTAGAATTTCGAATGGTACTTTCCAATCATTCCACGGTTTAGGTTACTATATGTATGTTAGGAGAAAAAAAGGATATTTAAATGGAAAAAAGTTGCATGAAATGAATATGGGATGCTTCTTCACTCGACATACATTCCTCTATGGAAGAAAATTGATCATAAGTATTTTGATTTTGGAAATGAGCCAAGAAACCTTTATCTTGTTCTATTTACAAAATTAGTGAAACTTTTTTGTGTAAAAATTATAACTCATGGTACTTGTATAGTTATTTTGGTAAATTATAACTTTCCACAATTGTTATACATGAAGTGAAAATAAATTATGTTTTCTCTGTTTATATCAGGGCCAAAATAAATGGGTGATGATATTATTGTTTATTTTTCTCCATTGATCAAATATATGAAATTAATTTTTGATTCATGTGTTACATAATATGATTATTATTAAAATAATTATTTCACATCAAGAACCATTTTGTATGAGACAATAAATAAATTTATTTATTATAGAAATTCGGAAGGATATAACATTAATGGAATGATAGGGTGCCCTATTTGTGAACAAGGTACATACTAAATTAGGTTGAAACATTCCTCGAAGACTGTATTTCTATAAAATAAAAATAAATTACACCAAGGACATAAATAATGATCGGTGATTACATTATTCAATGTAAATTCATAAGAATATTCAACACCATTTCCACTAATATGTAATCAACTATTTTCAAATGTAAATGATTTAGTGAAATAAAACATTTTCTGCCTCTGGATGCATTCTCTCTTTCCCGACATATGGGATATCAATTTTGAATCTTCTTGAATGATTTAATGGTTCTAGATGGAAATTCATCAAAAATGAATTATATTAGTTTTGTGACTATTTTAAAGATCGAGTTTCTAAAATCACATGATTTTCATGTTTTTATGTAAGATTTAATGCCTATACATTTATGTTCCATATTTCCTAAAAAATGTCAATAATACATTAGCCAATATTTTTTTGAAAGATATACACAGCTATTTTATATATCATGTGAATTTTCTATCTTTGGAAATTGAAATTCCTATAACATTTTTTGAATTGGGGATGTTCTTCCCACCATTATTCTTTGATATGAAGGTTTAATTGGTTATAGACATCTAGTTATGTGCACATATACATTATAGATGGAAGTATCCCATTAAATGGTATATGAATATTTTTAAAGGGTATGTAAAAAATAGCAGTTGTCCTGAAGGTTTTATTACTTAGTGATATATTATTTTTGGACCCATTGAATTATGTATCAATAACCTATTTATGTGGAGAGTAAAAGTTTAAAAAAAATATCATTACAAATATAAAGTAATAGGTGATGGAATTTATAGAATATATATCTTCAAAAATACCATTATAATGTAGTATAATTAACTCCTTTATGTTTTATATAACACTTTAGAGGTTCACCATATGTTGAAACCCATGATGTAATTCTTACGCATTTGAATCCATCAAGTGTTGAATGATGGATATCAAATGTACATAATCGATAGTTTATAGGACAGTTTTGAGACCATATTTTGAAGTAGTTAGATGAATATCTAAATCTAATTTTAGAATGGGTTCTATGGCTAGCAAGGGGCTAAGATTTCATGTACTATCTTATAATGGTTATAAAATTAATGGTTATAAATTATATATAAAGGAACATGATGAACATAGTATCATACAAATTTGTGGATTTTCTCTTATGGAGGATGTTATGAATGTATCAATTACTATGAAAAAATATCCAATTTAAGTGAATATATCATACTTTTTCATCATCAAAAAAATATGGGATATTTATTATAAAACAATATAAGTTCCTATTTTTGAATACAAGTGGGTTGATAACCGGACTAAAAATAAAATCAATGAGTTGTTGTACATGAATGTGTATTTAATTAATAAGGGGTAAAAGGAAAAAAAATTCATAATTTAATCCCTAATATCACATGTATTTTAAATCCTAAATCCTACAAAAAGGTGTCCAACTGTTATGTAATCAACTAAAACCACTGCAGGTTCTAATGTTAATTCAATTGAGGTTGAACCTTTTATTGAGACTTCATAATCATTTTATGGTAGTCCCAATGAAAAAAAGGAAAATTATGTTATATGAGAACATAAATATTGGATTTGGATACTTGATAGAGGGTTCAAATCCCTATAACATTTAATGAAAAAAAAAACAGTTTAGTAATATGGTTAATGTTTTTAATAAAAATACATTGCATTACCTTATAGTGTGATGTGTTGGATATCGCATTTACATAATCTATATAAAATTTTCAAATTCTCTAGATAATGGATTATCTACATTTTGATGCTCCCAATGATGTGGAACAAAATATTTCTCTTAATTTTGATGCCCCCAATCATGAGGAACAAGATGTTTCACATCATAATGATGCTACTAATCCCGAGGAAAAACATATGGACAATGTTAAAACCAATGAAATGTTAGATTGAGAAAAATATATGTCTATGAAAAAATATGAGTATCATAAAATTATAGCATTAAAATTATTAAGGTGGGGAAAAGGCATAAAATTCAAGGTTGGATAGAATTCACATAGCTAGCCTATTGACAAAAACATGTTAATTTTCATTAGAATCATTTGGAAAACCACTCGAATACATGTTTTTATTAATGTAGATATATATAATGTTTTTTTCATAGACTAAGGACTACGTTTAAAATATATTAGGCTAACATCATAGTATACTTTATCTATTTTAAAAAAAAATTAAAACAATGAAACATTGATTTACACTTCATTAGCCCTAGTAGAGTGCATTTATAATATATGAATATTGAATGAACTTTTTATTAATGGTCAGTGGTGAGGCTCAAAGAGACTTTTAAACAATTATTAATATGAATTATCTTACGTATGAAGAATGATAAGTAAACTGGAACCCACAAAAGATATATACACACAAGATAAACCAGGAAACATGGAATGAATTTGTTAGATGTTATGAGGTTGGATCATTTCAGGTACATTTTGATTGGAAATACTTTACATGGAATTATGTATACTAATCAATATGATTATGAATGTTTAATTTATAAAATAGTAACTAGGTTTTGAAAATAAGAAATGAGCATTAAAACAAATGTACCCCTACCATAAAGTAAGGATTGGGTAAACTTCACTTGAGAAAATGGTATATATTTTAAATCTACAGTAATAATTTTATGTGGGAAGAGACAAAAACATAATTATGTTCCTTTTTTTAGAAAAAAAGATAAATAAAAATCCAAATTAACTTCCATTCTATGTCATGTAGTATGGAAAGAGTATTATATATATATATATAATAATAGATTAAAACACACAAATAATATGTAAATTGTGGGTATGCATGACATAATAAAATTGCGTTTTCATTGAAATTTTTATTAAATAAGAATAATTACTTCTTTTCATATTTCGTTTATCAGGTTTAGAAACAAGAATCATCATCATTTGTACCTGATGAATGGCTAATTTTAGTGTCATTGAAGAGGTAAAAAAATATTCATGTTTTGGGTTTACGTTTTTGATTGGAACCTCAAACATATTTTTCGAAAAGAAATGCACAAAGGGATAAATATAAAAAAAATGAGATAGAGGGATGAAAATTATTTATTATATAAAAACATAATTGGAAGTGATAGTTGTAATATAATGTTATGTAAAGGAATTAATGAGAAGAAAAAACACAACCACAACCAATACTTGAAGATCCATATCCCTAGCTGTGAGGCTATCCATTTCCCTCAAAGGTATTCCTTGCTGAAGGTAATCAGTTTCTCCATATCTTTTTTAGTGAAATGTAAATATATATGATGATGATAACTTTATTTTCATAATAATCTATTAGGTGAAATTTAATTTGGTTTATATTTATCAGTACCCACAGATCACCTTGTTGTGAGGATTAAATTCTAAAATATCCAAGGATATATTTTACGCAATAAACAACTTCCAAAAGATCGTGTGAGAGTAGGGAATCATGTATCCCATGAGATGATCATTGAGCTAGATGTTCTACTTGATGATATGGATATTCACACATTAGAACATGATATTGAACCATTCATTGTATTTATATTTGATCTTGTAAAAATTCATGTTGATAATGAGGTATGACCATTTCAATTTATTTCTTATGAAAAAATATTAGCAATTGGTGGAAAAAGTATTTAACCAAAGAATGTTATTACTGATGGAGAAAAGTAAGTGTAAAATGAATGAAAATTCAATAAAATCTAAAGTTCCCACTAATCAACCAGAAATACCTTCCTTGAGTACCTTTACCCTTCAAGTTCAACTACCATATTTTAAATATTACATGTTCATGAAAATACAATGTTCAATATTAACAATAAATATATTATTTATTTTTAAGAAAAAACTTATGAATTTTGTATTACATAATATCTTTTTCTTGAGAATATAGATGAAATAATGAAGAAATATTCCTTGGGGTCTTAGTTGTAAATATATATAAGTGGGTTGTGTTTTTATTATTTGTTTTCCAATAACAGATCTAATATGTTAATTGTAGTCAGATACTATTCTTATTTTTTTCAAGAATATATATAAGTATTATGGAAAGAGAAAACCCTAAAAAATTTAGGTTCATTATACCTCATATAACTTCTACTAAAAATGGTCAACAAAAGAAAATGTATATTTGGAAACAGTGGAGATAGTAGTTGTTGTAATGTTTTAAAAGAAACTTAAAAATTAAAAATTCATCTTAATACCTATGTTTCAGGGGTAAATAGTTAAATATAATCATCTCATATATATTTTCATTTTTTCATTACATATTCATTTTTAGGAATTATTAGTTTCTCATTGAAATTAATTTTGATACTCCAATGAATTACTTTTTGTATTAAATGAATTGATTTCCATGAAATTGAACTTACATGATGAAGTTTATCTATTCCTAAAATATTATATTCAATATTTTAAAAATAAATTTCAATTTATATGTTTCATACTACGTTTTAATGAAATTTTTTGATAGGGTACTATTTAAATATCATCAATATCATGGTATGAGGGTGGTCTATGAGCAGAATAAGCCTTTAAATTTCTACAACTAGATTAGTATTAGAGTATATATGATCATATTCCACTATCAAAACATATACCATAACAAATTTTATATCATTTTAAACATGACTATAGTGTTGTAAAAAACTAATGGAATAGATTATAGACTCTATCTTTACAAATTTATAAATGATACTTTATTCTATAAATAAACTAACATCCCCAAAGAGGTATTTGTGATGATACTTAAAATTTCAATTTAAATAATCATTATACGTTTGTTTATTTATATTTTTTCTTTACTACCAGGACTTCCAAAAATAAATGTATTCTGAAGAGGAAGTAGATTTTTTTTGAAATGTGTGGGTATAATACATGGTGTCGGAATGTATGAAGGCACCGTAAGGAGGCTAATTTTGATTATTTTTTTAATTTTTATATTTTTTAGAGATCATGAATATTTCATTTATCTATTGATTATTCAGTAAATTTTCATATCATTTTATCAACTACTTATTTAGTTAATTATTTTATTATTTCTATCTATTTATTATTCACTTAAATATTATGGAGATCATAAAGAGGTGATTTATAATTTTTTTCTATAATAATATTTTCCTATAAGGATCATAAAAGGCCTACATATAAAGTTCATGGTCCTTATTGAAGGATAAAATTATATTTTGGAATTATAGAGGGTCTATGAAAAATTTATGGAAGCCTTTTGTGATTGTATTGTTAAAAAATGACTATAGAAAAATAAAATCTTGTTAAAGGACCCAATAAGGTTGATATACAAAGGTATGTGTTTAATTATCTCTTCATAGACCTATCAATTGATTATTTTACTTTTTTATGTTTAGTAACAATGAAAAGAATTATATTTTTAATATAAAAATTTTAATAACATTTAGTGAAAAAACATTAATAATATATCCCATTACATATTTATGATTTATAGGAATCATCTACACATGAATCTGACACAAAATGTTCTTGATATAACTCAAACTGTGAATTTTCAGTTTAAAATTTACTTTGTCATTCAAAAAATTTTACTCTTATTAAAAAAAATAAAAAACCCACATATTATATCTATATTGTATGAAAAATATTCATATGTAGTTGTTGATATGTATTAATTAACCACACATCAATCCAAAACACAATGTTCCCAGTATGATTTAAATTGCATGTTTTATTTTAAAATAGGCAATTTAATTTATAAAAAAAATCACATAATTGAAATAAATAAAACATGATAATATTGTCTTGATACATAATAAAGATGAACCAATATCATTTGAGACATATGTAAATCCACTATATATCAATCTGACATATGGTGTGCCTAATATGACTCAAAGTGCATGTTTTCCATTTAAAATTAACATTTAAGTTCAAAAAAGTGTGACTTACTAAACAAAAATTAATCACACTAAAATTATCATGATAACTTAAGAAAAACAATCCATGTGTAATTTGTGATGTATTTCAATCAGTCACACATCAATTTGACACACAGTGTGGCCGATATGAAATAAAGTACATGTTTTTATTTTACATCAACATTGTACTAAAAAAACACACTTCACATACTCAAAATAGAGGTTATATACTCAATTTGTATTGATAGATTTGTAAAATGATACATATTTCATTATTTAATTGTCAGACTCAGTCGTCCCTCAATATGACATACGGTGTGAAATGTATGACTTAATGTGCGTGTTTTTAGTTTAAAAGTAACATTGTAGTTCCAAACATTCACAACATACTAAAAAACAAAAAACACACTATGATTAACTTGATAATAGAGTATAATAATCAATATTTTATTTATGATATATAGTAATTTACATCACATCAATTTCACACACTGTTTTCCTAGTATGATAGAAAGTTCTTGTTTTTATTTAAAATCTATATTTAGTAAAAAACACACTTCAAACACTCAAAAATGATAAAATACCATCATATGTTCTTAATACATCAGGAAATCAATCATTAAGTTATTTTTTACATATAGAAATCATGCACATGTAAGTATAGCACATGATGTATCTAATATGACTCAAAGTCCTTATTTTTTGTTCAAAAGATACATTTGAGTTCAAAACATGCACTAATCACTAAAAAATAAGAAAAACCACTCATAATATCTTTATAAATTTAAAAAATTATCCATAATTAATTTTAGACATTTAGTAATCATCTTCATATCAATCTAACACATAGTGTGATCAGTTGACTAAAGGTTTCTATTTTATATTCTAAAGTAACATTTTTGTTCATAACATGAATCCCTCTCTAAAAACATAACAAAATATTATCTTAATAATTATTGATAATAGTCTTTAAGTCATTTCTGATGTATATTAATTGACTACACATCAATCCAATGAATGGTGTACCTATTATGACTCAAAGTTCTTGTTTTTAGTTTTAATGTGAAATTTTAGTTCAAAACATACATCATTTAATAAAAACAAAGAAAAAAACGTAGATGGACTTGATAATTTATGAAAATAATCTTTATGTAATTTTTTATATCTAGAAATTAAGAGCATGTCAATATGAAAAAATTTTCTATAAATATGATTCAAAGTGCATGTTTTTAGTTTAAAATGATATTTCTGTTAAAAATATGTCACTCATTAAAAATAGAGAAAAAACTCATATTTTATTTATATTTTTGAAAAATGATCCATTCTTCATTTATTAAATGTATGAATCGAAAAAAAATTAATTTGACACATGGTTTTCTCAATATGAATCTTTGTATGTGTTTTCTATTTATAAATGACTTTTTAGTAAAAAATTTATGTTATTCAATAAAAATAGACAAAACACACATGAGTTATGTTGATATTTTAGTATAATTATCCATAAGTCATTAATGAGATATATGAATTAACAACATTTTAATCCAATACATTATCTTATTGGTACAAATCAAAGTGTATTTTTTTAGTTTAAATTGACCATTTAGATAAAAAATGATTCACATATTCGAAAAAGAGAAATCTCACTCAGATTGTATATATAATTATGTTTTGAAATGTTGGATCATCTACATGTCAATCAAATACATGGTTTTCCTAACATTACTCAAAGTGTGTGTTTTCAGTTTAAAAGTAACAATTTAGTTCAATATGAGTGTCTCTAACTAAAAACCATGAAAATGCATTATAATTGTCTTCATAAATTTTAATGTGATACATAATCCATTTATGATATATATAAATCAGACGAAAAAAATCAGTAAGACAAATTGTGTGAATAGTTTGAGTGAGGGTGTGGGTTTGTATTAAAAAGTGACATTTTAGTATAAAATATATGTTTCATACTCAAAACAAAGTAAAAATTGTATAATTTTCGTGATACACTAGGAAAATAATACATAAGTCATTTTTGATATGCATGAATTAGGTTCGCATCGATCTGATTCATGGTGTTCCAAATATGACTTAAAGTGTGTGATTTTATTTAAAAAGTGACATTTTAGTTTGAAACATGCATCAATATTAGAAGAAAAATAAAAAAAACATGGATTGTTATGAAAAATTAGAAAAATGATCCATAATCTATTTTTTATGTGAAATTACCCAACCACACATCAATTCAAAACATGATGATTATGACAGGATTTAAAGTGTGTGTTTTCAGTTGAAAAGAAACATTTTAGTTGAAAATACACGCCACCTAATGAAAAATGTGAAAACAAACTAAGAATGTCTTGATAATTTTGACCAATTATTTAGAAGTAATTTTTGATATATATGAATCACCTACGTTCTAATCTTACACAAAGTGTGGCCGATATGATTGAAAGTGTGTGTCATAGTTTAAAATCAACATTTTTTTAATGATACAAACATCACATAATCAATAATAATAAAATATTCTCAAATTATCTTTATAATTTAATATAATGAACCATGTGTCCTTCTTGATTTGTAGGAATAAATCTCACATCAATTCGACACTTGATGCTTGGGGTATTACACATAGTATGTGTTTTTATTTTAGAATTGATAATTTAGTTTAAGGCCTGAACTAGTCACTAAAAACCAAGAAAACACAATCATATTGTCTTGATACTTTAAAAAAACTATCCTTAGGTCATTTTGAATATATTTGAATCATTTTAACAAAAATCTAACACATTGTGTGACTGGTATGGTTCAAATTTTGTGTTTTCTTTTTAAAAGTTACATTTTTGTAAAAAACACACTTCACATACTCAAAACAAGTAGAACACGTTTGAATTGTCTTGAAATTTTTAAAAAATATCTATAACTAAAATTTGATGTGTAAGAATCATGATCTAGTAAATCTAACAGATGACGTTCCCAATATGTCTCAAAGTGTGTGTTTTCAATTTAAAAGTAGCATTTTAGTAAAAAACATGATTAACTAATCTAAAACAAATAAAAACTACTTGTATTGTCTAGATACATTAGTAAAATTCTCTATAAGTGATTTGTGATGTGTAGGGTCTAGAATCATGTGAATTTAACACATGGTGTTCCCATTATGACTCAAAGTGCACGTTTTTAGTTTAAAAGTAACATTTTAGTTCAAAACATTGGATACTCATTGAAATATGATCAAACAGACTAATATATAATTAATAATTTAGAAACATGATCCATAATTCATTTTTGACATGTTGGAATTCATTTCACTTCAATTTGACACATAGTATAGTAGCCATGACTAAAAGTGTATGTTTATATTTAGAATTGATATTTTTGTAAAAAAAATCCTAATACTAAGAACTGATCAAACATGATCAGATTTTCTTGATAATTTAGGAAAATAATCTAGAATATATTTTTGACGTGTTGGTATCAACCACACATCAATCCAAAACACGATGTTCCCACAATGACTCAAAGTCCATATTTTCATTTTAAATGCAACAAATCAGTTGAAAATATGTATCACAAATGAAAAACATAAAAACCATATCTTTCATTGATATTTTAGTGAAACAATCCTTAGGTCATTTATGATATGTATGAATCAATCACATGTGAATCTAAAACATGGTGTGCTCGTTATTCATCAGAGTGTTTGTTTTCAGTTTACAAGATTCATTTTATTAGTGGATTGTATCATATTTATGTCTAATTTATTTTTTTTATAGTAATACTATCACACAAATTGTTATTTCTTATGGGCAGATATATTTTTTCTTTATATGGGGTGGTCTGTTTATAAAATGGTTGGACAATTGGGATCTTCTGAAAGGGGGTCAAAATGATAGTTGAAACCATGGTATTTTTGAATTCATTGGAAAATATAATTTTAGTAATAAATTATATAATATAATGTTATTATAGTGTATTGAAATGTATCTAATGTATATTTATTTATGATTTTAATTTATTATTTAATTGAAATTAATTTTTAATTTTATTTTGATCATATACTATCGAAATGTGTGGTAAGTCTTACCATACATTGCTACAACCATTTTATTTTATCAATAGTATTCATAACATTGATATAGTCCCCATTCAGTGGTGCTCAAAAACGCATTGAAAAAGGATGCTCTTTGTCACTACTTTTTTCTCATTGTAGAAGATGACTTTTATTATCACTATTTCTAGCACTAATAAAATCACATGGATTTTAAAGGAATTTACAATGTCAATTTTTTTAGTCCTGACATTGGCATTTTCATACTAATAAAGCCTATATCTACAGTGGTGGTTGATGGAATTATTGAAAAATTAGGGTTATCAATTTCTATCTCATTGTGCCACTTTTATAGATTAACCCCATTGATTGGGGAACAATTATTGTGATTCATCAGATTTTGAAATGGGTAATCACCAATTAGTTCTTCATGATATTTTGTTTGGTTTTTTATGTATTCTTATTAAATTATTAATTTTATGTATTTGGAGGATCAGTTGATTTCACAGGGTTGGTTTCCATCACTAGTGACTTTTTTTCTTTATATTACAGATGTTCCTCCAATTTAACCCAACACTGCTAGCCATGATTGACCTTTGGGTTCTCTTCTACTGATTTGAACAAGTGGAATCAGCATTTTTCATTTTTCATTAATGGATTTTAATTTCACTCTACAATTTGTGGCAGGTGGAGACCATTGTAGTTCACTGTGGGTGATCAGTTTTTTTTGTAAGTGACTCCTCAGCTGGGGAAGATACGTATGAGGAAGTAGGTCAAGATACCACCTTGTTTTGTTGGACCCGTTTAGATCATAGAGCAGATAAAGGGAGTGGTGTATGGTTTAGACCTCTATTCCCTCTATTTAGGTAAGCACGATGAGTACAATGTGTCACACCTTTAGAGGTACATACTTGACCTTATGAATGTTGTTAATTGTGATGATGTTGAGCCAGAGATGGATGCATCTTATTATGATAATCCAGTTCGAATCATAGATTGCAGTGAGAAGGTGTTGTAAGGAATGATAGTACCACTAGTCCTCATTTTGTTGCAGGGTATATGGATCCAAGAGGAAATATGGGAATGTGAATCTGATGTCCCAGCACAGTTTCTTGAGTTGTTTGAGTAATACCACATGGGATACTTCTCGAGGAAGATAATTTTATAGATGGGAATAATTGTTGTAATGACATGAACTTTTGAATAATATATGTTTCTTATTTTTTGTGTGTTATTTAATACTCAACAAAACTATATCCTTAAAGTAATGAAGTGAGTATAATTAAAGTGATACCATTGGGTATCGACTGTTGTATGATCATTGGCCAATATGACCATTGGAAACTATACCCTTAATTTTGTGATTATTTTTTTCAAATACAAGTGATCTTGGTTAATTAATATATAAAGAAGATTGAACGGCCTCATCTTGTAGACTTGGGCAGTACAAATCCCATCTATCAGAGCTTGGTAAGAAGGTTTCATCACTAGGATTTTCTCTGGATCGAGCCCAAGCCGAACATCAACATTTGGAGCTTGAACAAAATCACCTATAGTAGAATTTCAAGATGATGGAAATCACTACTCAGGAAATGTTGTCTGAGTTGCCCCATGATTTTATCACCATAGCACACCTTACACTTAGGTCTTATGCTGGTCTTATAAGGGTCTATATAATGAGACCATAGTATCTTTGTGTAATCCTTTTATGTAAATAAAATTGTTATTTCTTATTAGGGTAATGATTGTGAATTTCAAATGTCCAGATAAATATACGATGTATATTATTGATATATTTTGGAAAAGGGGGTATTTTAAAATACTTATATAAACTTTAAATAATTAATAATGTGAAATGATTTTAAAAAAATGTTCTTCTACATTTGTAACCAGTAATAAAATTATAGTCTAATAAAATCAACTTAATTTTTAGTGAATAGTAAAGTATGAATAATAACATACCCTTATGAATAGTACTGAATAGTAATGAATAGTAAATCGGCCAAAAAATAGAAACTTCATCCATGAATGTATAAATACAATTTAAACATCTTAAAAATGAATAAATAATCATAGTATGAGTTTTGTTATTTTTGTATGTCATAAATATTTTATTTAAAATTTTATAATTAATTTAATAAATTAAAATGGAAATTTATTTTCATTAAATTTAATCATAAATTGTTACTTTATTGTATTATGGTTATATGATAATTTAATGGGAACTTTATTACTTTCTTAAGGTCGTACAAAATGAGTTAGAGTTTTAAAGTTTTTTTTAAATTAAATTATGATTTTGTTTAATAATTAAATTTAACATTTTTAGATAATTATTTTCAAAAAAATGGAGTTAATTTTTGAATTCAGACCATCAATATTAGGTTAGGGTGAATTTTTTGGATTTTTCTAAAATAGTTGAATTTTCAGTGAATAGTAAAAATACAGTTTTGAGTTTCGGGTGTTTAATGAAATCATTGATGATGTAATCATGATGTAATAAATCTGGTCGACTTTTGAATAGTAAGATATGTTATTTGGTGTTCCAGGTGGCCAATACCAAGGTAAAATACCATGGGAAATCCCATGGTTTTGCAAATACCACCGATGAGATTGCCCATGGAAATAAATTAAATATTTCCTCACTTTTCCTATAAATACCAAGCCATTCCATCATTCATTTCATTCCAAAATCCTCCTCAATGAATCTATCATCTCTTTACCTCCCAGGGATTCCTCCCATGGTTCCTTAAATCCTTCCAAGGTCTCGAACATCATGCTTTAGAAGTTACTCTTCAAGGTAAGGGAAATTTACACCCTCCTCTTTTAAGTCATGACTTCCATTATGTTATGAATTATAGTTCCGTTTTATTATATCGGGGCTTGTTATTCTATATCTTCACTACTTTCCATTTCATTTCCAAATGATTATAGACAATTTTCTCTCTCATAAATTAATTTTCAGAATTTTTAAGTGACGTCGTTAGGCTGCCGAATTTTTCTTAAAGGAAATTGCATCTTCCCTTTTCTTTCATGTTTCCTTTTCATGTGGTATGTCATTCAAATACCCATGCCGCGAAATTATTCTATACCCATGTTTTATTATGAATTATTTATCAGTGGGTGACTCTTGTCCCCTCTCTTTTCAATATTTTCTAAAACAATGTTATATAGCCTTTATGCTGCATAAATTTCATCTCAAAATTTCTCTCTCATTCTCTCAAGAAATTCTCTTGTTTTATTTTTGTTAATACCCAGACCTATTTCGTTTATATGGGTGTTAATAAATAAATAAAATGATATATTTGATTCTGTAATTGACATGCATATATCCCTCACTCCCTTTCTATGGGTTATAAATGATATAATGATCTTATTTTTAAGAACATTTAAAACGTCACGATTTTGAAATGAAATCCATTTTTTTATTCTCTATGGGTTATTTAGGAAATGTTTTTTTAAGATATATGTAGATCACATTAAAATAAAGGAATATTAAGGTTGTTCCCTTATATCGCTTCAATTCATTGGGTAATGAATTAATCTCTAGAGATGACTTGTTTCTTGATACCTTGGTGAATAACCTTGGTAAACTTTTATGACACCTTGGTGTTGAACCTTAGTGATATGTTCATTAATGTTTAAATGAAATGTTGTAGCCACATATTCAAGTTATGATTTGTGTTATTTTTTTTATGATATGCATATTTTTCTATATCTCATGTCTTTATGTTTTTTATCAAGTTCTTATTGATATCACAAGTAAACTGATTTGTTTTTCATTATTGGGCCTTCTGCTCACCCTTTCCTTTGAATGTATGTATCCCAATTTTGAGATGTAATAATTGTACATAGGATGAACTTTTCAAGAAGATTTTAAAAGTTATTTAAAAGAGTGTTTTATCTTCTCATGTTTTATTGTTCTTGATTTTCAAGACATTATACATTAAAGATCATCTGTATGTAAAATGTAATGAAACGTTATGTACTAAAAAGGCATGATGCCATAGTTTTCATCAAAGGATAGTTTAGTAATTTATGGAAATTAGGATATTAAAAATTTAGGATGAAACCTATAGAGAATCTTAAATATAGGAAAACATCCCTGTTTTTTAGCGAGTATTGATTAAGTAGTTTATCAAGAAAATACATCTCTATCGGGATTTGAGCAAGTAGTGGTTGCTCTAGCATAGATGTACATAGGGGTAAAACCGAAAACCACCGCTTTGAGCTAGACTCAAATAGGAACTGGAGCACAACAATGGTCCTTATTGCACTCTTGGTTACGACACTCCTAGGAGATATGTTGGGTTAATCATAATCATTTAATGAATCATTATGAAGGATTTATAGATAAATGTAATTGTTTAAAGCATGAAGTTTTAATACATAAAATCCATTATAGTTAAAAGATTCATAAATGGAATAATCCTCTAACTAAGGTTTTATTATTTTAGGAAATGGTGGGAAATAGGAGGAACCATGCAAATGGTGACCGCGAAGGACCATGCACTGACTGCCCTCTAATGGAAGCCAGAAAGGAAATTTTCATGCCAATGATGAACCAACTGACTCACGTTATAGGAAATAACATGAATAAAGATGATTGACCGATCTCACCATGAAGGGAATAATTGTTTAATCTATTATGTGTCAACGACCACCAAACTTCTGTGGATCTACAGACCCATTGATTTTTGAATATTGGATCATCTCCATCGAGAAGATCTTTTCTATGCTCTTCTGTTCTGAACAATAGAAGGTTACATTGGATGTTTATCGCTTAGAGGGATAAGTTGATTGGTAGTGGGAAATAATTAAAAACACAATTCCAAGAGTGGAAGTTGATGTTATGGAGTGGGAAGAGTTCAGAGGGATATTCTTCAACAAGTATTTCCCTCGATCGATGACAAAAAAAATGTAGAAGGAGTTCCTTAAGTTGAAGCAGAAAGAGAATGAATATGTGGGAAGCTATGAGATGAACTTAACAAGGATTTAACGTCATCCCTATAGCTTTTTCATGGATCCAAGTGGCATGGTTGATAGATTCTTCAGTGGACTAAGACCTCATCTGCGGAAGAATCTAGCCAACTGAGATTATGATAGATATGAGGTGATCATGTGAAGTGCGATAAAAGTTTAACTAGAGTTTGGTGATACGTAATGGTCTCATAATTACAATAAAAAGAAAAGATATATGGATCCATTATTAGGGAGGATATTTGACTAGGGAAGAGGAATCAAGAAAGTAAAACACCCCACAAGTAATAAATGTGGGAAGAAGCATTCGGGGAACTGCCTGCTCGGGAGAGGGAAGTGCTAAAAGTGTGGTGGAGATGGCATTGCGCGGAATTTTCAGAGTGAGGTGAAGCCACAAATTCCAAACACTAATGACAAGGTAAAATGGTTTAGTCCCTACCATATGCCCAATGATATAGGTGTGGAAAAAATGGTCACTTTTCCAATCATTGTCCAAATATGAGGGTAGTGGAGGGGAGTCGCCATCAGCCTCAGCAATGTCCAAGGGAATAAGGTCGTACTTTTTCAATCACTACGGCTGAAGTTGAAGTTCCAAATGATGTGGTGGGAGGTACTCTATTTTTTCTCTCAAAGCTATAAATTACATTGTTTGATTCTGGTTCTACACATTCTATTATTTCCTCCAGGTTTGCAAAGAATTTATAATCAATCAATGATTTTCTAAAAGTACAGTTATCAGTCAAGACTCCTGGTGGTATTATCCATGCATCATCAGTGTTTAGAAACTCTGGTATTTACTTTAGTAATCACAATATTATCGTAAACATAGTAGTCATTTACATACTAGAATTTGAAATTATACTAGGGGTGGGCTGGCTCTCAAAGTATAATGAAAATATCAAATACAGAAGCAAGGAAATATCAGTGGTCATGAATGGAAAACCAATAGTTATCTTCCATGGAAAGATATCTAAACCTGATATTTTTCTAGAAGAACCTTATATATCCTTATTTGTGGAGTTGATCAGTGAAGAAGAAGAAGTAAATGAGAGTTTTATGATAGAAAATGTCCCCATAATCTTGGAATATGTTGATTTCTTTCCTCATGAGTTACCCAGACCTCCCCCTAGAAAGAGAGGTAGAGTTATCCATTGAACTTGTACCTAGATCACATTTGATATCAAAGACCCTGTATAGGATGCAAAATGTGGAGATGGAGGAATTAAAGAAACAACTCCAAGATCTTTTGGAGAAATGGTTTATCCAACCGAGTTTGTCTCTTTGGGGAGTACCTGTTCTATTTGTGAAGAATAAGGATAGATCGATGTGGTTATTCATTGACTATAGAGAACTAAACTGGATCACAGTAAAGAAAAAACACCCTCTTCCAAGAATTGATGACTTATTTGACCAACTTTGTGGGGATCAATTCTTCTCTGAGATTGATCTTCGATCTGGTTATCATCAATTGAGGGTGAATAAAGAAGATATTCTAAAAACTTCATTCTGATAAAGATATGGGCATTATGAGTTTTTTGTTATGCCCTTCAGACTCACTAATGCACCTTCTATTTTTATGTATTTGATGAATAGATTCTTTAAGGACTACCTTGATAACTTTGTGGTGGATTTTAATGATGATATTATGATATATTACTAAATTTGTGAGGAGCATGAAGATTATATAAGGGTTATTTTAAAAATTATACGGAAAGAGAGGATTTTTTGAAAGTTCAGTAAATGTGAATTCTGGTTACAACAATTTGATTTCTTGGGGAACATTGTTACCAATTAAGTAATCACAATTGACCCTGAAAAAAAATTAATAGGGGAGTGGCCTCAGCCTACAACAATAATGGAGATTCATAGTTTCCTTGGATTAGCAAGATATTATAGGAGGTTTGGGAAAAACTTTTCACCACTTTCTAATCCATTATCCAAGTTAACTCAAAAAGGGGTTAAGTTCATCTAGACAAAAGAGTGTGAGGAATGTTTCCAAGAGCTGAAGAAGATATTGGTTTCTTTACCCATGTTAAATCCACCCTAAAGTAGATATGGAATCATTATTTCTAGCGGTGCATATCTAAAACTTCTAGGGCGAGTCCTCATGAAAAATGACAAAGTCGTTGCTTATGCATCTTGACAGTTGATGAATCATGAGGAGAACTATCCTACGCATGATTTGGAGCTAGCTTTGGTCGTTTTTTCATTGATGATATGGAGACACTATTTTTATGGGTATAAATGTAATATATACACAGACCATCAAAGGATGAAGTATATTTTCACACAAAAGGAATTGAACATGCTACAGAGGAGATGGTTGGAACTTCTCAAAGACTATGATTGTTCAGTTCACTATCATCCTAGAAAAGAAAATGAAGTTGCTAATGCATTATGAAAGAAAGAACCAACTATTTTATCCATGATGAGGATTCAAAGAGATCCTTTGATCAATGATCTAGTAAAGATAGACATGGTAATTATAAGGGAAGGGACATCATCAACCCTAACCCAAATGATTTATCAACCATCATTACTAGAAATGTCAAGAATGCTTAGAAAGAGGATATAATGTCCCAGATTTTTCCATGTATTATTTTAACATTATATGGGAATTAATTCAAGACCAGGCTATGAGACGGAGTGCAGTTACGAGGCCTAATGAGCCCAAAATAAATGTTTGAATTTAATTTAATAATTAAATTGTGCGTGCATGCGGTTTTCCTGAAAAAGTGGAATAACTCCAAAACGGGTGCTCGGATCAAAAATCTGATGGTACAGTTGCATTCAGAGCAGCGAGTTTACCCTTTACGAGACCTAACATCAACTGGTGAATGCCGGTGGAAAAAACTAGGCTTTGGACGTAACCATAATAAAATATTTAATTTAAAATATTTTATTAAATCTGTTGCAGCGGATATCTTTATCCTTTTTAAATAAAGGTTAGCACAGGTGTATAGGGTTACAAACATCACAACCCTGAATCCTTGGCGACTCTGGAGGCTCTGGAGAAAACCTCCCAACGCGGTGATGATGACGTAACGACCGGATCATCACCGACAAACGCCGCAGAATCTAGGTAGGATGTTTGTTTGATGATTTCTTCCCCATTTTTGTTTTCCACGATGAACGTGGACTAATCCACGAACAGATTAGCCTTCGGATCGATCATTCTTGTAGGATGGTATTTTGTGGGAATCATGGGGATTTGATTCTTTAAATTGTTTGGTTTCGTTCAACCTTCTAATGGTGACGGACCAAGATCGACACGAACATTGATCGAGGTCCGTCCCTCTCGATTTGTTGTATTCTACTTCCCCAAATTCTCGTGTTCTTCACTGCGTTCTATGCATTCTTCGTGGGGATACGAACAATGGATCGTTTCGCACCCATTTTGTGATTAAACGATCCCAAATTAAATATCTGGCATCAGTATAACCCTACGGAGGTGCGGCTGCGGTGGCGATGGACGGATCGAAGCGGATTGAAAGATATCGTTCTTTAAGTGATTTCTTCATGGGTGACCGGAATTGTATTTTTGGAGCCTATCAAAGGCCCGAAACCCATGGATTCATCATCATAACGTTGAGTCGGCCCTTGATCTTAAGTTTCGTGGAAAACGGACCAGAGAAACACGATCTGGAAGATCAGCCGAAGCGCAAGGAGGTAGACGGCGTTTCTGGAAATTTCTCGACTACATGCTGTGTAGTATGGAATACACGGCGTGTGTTCATTGGTGAACCACCTGGCATGTACTCTGGGAGTACACAGACATAGTTTGGGTACATGGCCAAGGCACGGTGTGTATACACCTCTGCGGCCAGACCCGACCAGATACAAGGGATACCCCGTGTACTGGTACACAGGCAGGCGACACGGACACGGGCAGAGACCGTGTACGAGAACATGTCCAGCGTACACGGAGCGAGCCCAGGTGCTCGGACATGGCGTGTGATTCTTCTACACGCTATGTAGTTTCTTTCTATCTGAAAAGATGAATGACACGGGTTGGTTACACGGGCAGTACCCGGGGTCAAGGAACACGGCGTGTACTTCCTCTACACGTCGTGCAGTTTTGTTTTATACAGCTTGGACGAATGACATGGGCCGTTTACACGGGCAGTACCCAGGGTCAAGGAACACAGTGTGTAACCATAGTACACGTCGTGTAACCTTTTATTCATGGCTTGAACCACTTGTCTTCTGTGGCTTGGACTAGCTTTCTTAGGGTCTGTATCCTTGGTCTTTCTCCTGAAGGTTTCCAGTATCATTTCCTACATACAGGAGTATGATCCCTTCAGAAGAACCTCCTGAATAGATTTGTTGGAATCCCCTCTATGAGACATAGAGTCGGATCCTCTATTCATTCCTGGAACCCTAGGTAGAGTTCTTGGTATCGACGTGACCAACTTTACTCGGGCACTAATCCTCTGCTTAGAGAATTAGTTCTGACTGAGTTGTCGAATCACCCCCTGACTTGGTCGTGATCCTCATCTAAGCATCATGTTCTCATAGTACTTGTGAAGTGTGTTCTCCCATAATGAGTACTTCACGTCTCACTCTTCAGACCTAGGAGTGTGTTCTCCCAGAACGAGTACTTCGTATCTATCTCTTCAGACCTAGGAGTGTGTTCTCCTTGTTTTGTGCTTAGTGGAATCTTCAAGCTGGATCCTAGTGGTGGTATTCACGATAGTCGATCGTGTATGAGTATGTCTGGATATTCTTGTTATATGTTCGGTGTACATACACTGTGTAGAGCTGATTGTATCAATCTTTGTGGTATTTCCCTTGTTTTATTTCCTTTGTGGTTTCGGGGTGTCCTACTGGGTATTGTTATACTCACCCCTGCATGGGCGTTGCCCACACGTGTCGTGTCTTGTGCAGAAGAGCGAGCCTTTGACAGGATTCTAGGTGGACCAAGACCGGATGGTGCTCAGTGAGATCAGGCGGAACAAGGTGTGTTCCTACGGCTACAGATTGTAGTCCCAGAACCTTTCCTTATAGGTTGGACTTTTTTATAGACTTTATTTTTGGTGGGCTTGTACTTTTGGCCCAGGGTTTTACTTTCTTATACTTTACTTCCTGTCGTACTATGATGGTTGAGTTTTTTTAGTGTATGCATGAATTTCCATTTTTAGTAGTTTTTACTTTTCATCTTTGTGGGCTTGGAGATGTGTGTGTGTGTGTACAGGTTTATAAGCAATTCCTCCCATGTTAGTAGCATGCCTACTTGGTGCTAGTCACCAGCCCCTGGCCTATTGGAGGTGGGCTTGGGGAGTTTCTCCTTGGGCCCCACTGGGACGGGTCATGACAGAGTGGTATCAGAGGTGGTCAGTTCTACCTTAGGACCGAGAGTCTGTGAGTTGGTTTGGGGCAACAGTGTTAAGTGTTTCAAGTTCGGATTTCAGGCCAGGGTCCCCAGTGTTGGTGCGGGCGACCGACTTATCCATACACCAGGACTCTGATAACTTTATTTTCGACTCAGAACATGAGAACACTAGTTGAAGGGGGAAAAATAATGGTACATGCATCATATAGGAATGGGTTGTGGTTTCCATGTCCTTCTTGAGTCAGCTCTACGGATATACTCACTGACTGAGATACATCTTGTTTCTTTACAGGATGACTTTATGACGCGCACCCGCTAGGATCCAGTAGCTCGATCACGAGGATGACCCCCTCAGTGATGAAGCCTCAATACAGGGACCGGATCCCCCCATTTTACCACCAGGTGGTGTGATAGTTGTCCCGCCACCTATGAAGCAGTGTTTAGTGCCTGTTGTACTAGTGGAGGAGGAGCGCAGGTTGAGCGCCCTCCATGAGTTTTAGAGATAGAGACCACTCAGGTGTCGAGGTGAGCCTGACCCTCAGGTAGTAGAGGACTGGCTTGAGGCAGTGGCCAGAGTCTTCCGTTTGGTCAGGACGCCAGCAGACCAGATGGTGATCCTGGCAGCGAGCCTTTTGTAGGGCTCGGCAGGACGATGGTGGAGTTTGGTTATCCAAACCCACGATGAGGCGACACTTGCATGGTCGGAGCATGAGCATCTTTTCAGAGAGTAGTTTTCACCAGTTACCCTGAGTGTAGTAAGCATACAGGAGATTCTTCATCTCCAGTAGGGAACCATGACGGTGGATGACTATTCATCGAGGTTTACCGACCTCTCGCGGTACTCGATGGATATGGTCAGAGATTAGTATATCAGAGCTCGGACTTTTGAGCGGGGCTTGTGCAGATATATCAGAGCTATAATCATCCCTATGAGTATTCCTACTTATGTTGGGGTTCTCGAGCGGGATCTAGTGGTTGAGAGTTTCTTGGAAGAGAAGAGACAGCCGGTAGATGTCAGTAGTGATCGAGCTAGAGCAGAGACCTCGGCAGTACGGAGCCAACGTCAGGGACCCAGGCATGGGAGACGTTTTTAGAGGAGACCCCAGGATAGGGGATCTACCGTACAGGTTTTGTAGGGCGCATCCAGCTAGCCTCGAGAGAGGCGATGCTACTCATGTGATGGCAGGGGACATCTCGCTCGAGATTATCTGACCAGTCGTACTTCTAACACGGGAGCAGTGGATGGACCACTGAGGTAGAGGAAACCTGTGGAGCAGTTAGATCCGTGGGGCGGAGGATGTGGTATGGGATCTGGGAGAGCAGCTGGAAGTGGTCAATGTTTTGATCTTTTACCACCACCACCCCCAAGAGGTCCACCCCAGGCTCAGGTAGCTGGTGGACAGAGGCAGGGACAGCTGCGGGCAGCAGAGGCTTATGACCCAGGTACTCCCCGAATGATTAGAGGTACTATCTGTGTCTTTTCTACTTTGGTTGCTGTATTGAAAGACACAAGTTCTAATCATTCCTTTCTGGCTTCTTATCTTGTTCGAGACCTTGAGATTCTAGTTGAGCCATTGACTCGACCCTTACGCTTAGAAACACCTACTAGATAAGATTCATAGATCACACACTTCTGTAGACAGTGTGACCTGACCCTTAGAGGTGAGAGTTTCGGTTGGAACCTCTTGGTGGTAGCGTAGAGGCCTTACAATGTCATTCTTGGTATGTATTGGCTATCCAAAGTTCATGCCTAGATTGACTGTTTTAGGCGAAGGGTGAGGTGTGTCTGCAGTGATGGAACGAGGTTCGCTTTTGTCGGGGAAAGAGAGACCCAGGCAGTGTAGGATGGACTCATGCATAGGAGGGAACAACCGATTTCACATCAGTTGGCTAGCCTTGCCCTTGGTGCAGCAGATGTTATGAGTTTCCAATTTCCAGCAGTAGTGGATGAGTACGAGGACGTCTTTCTGGAGGATGTCCCCGGGGTACCTCTCTGTCGGGAGATATATTTATACATTGAGTTGCATCCTGAGATTACATCGATATCAGCATCAGCATATCAGATGGCTCCTGTAGAGCTTCATGAGCTGAGGGTGCAGCTGGACGACTTGCAGAAGAAGGGCTTTGTGAGACCCAGTGTTTCACCCTGGGCAGCCCCAGTGCTATTTTCCAAGAAGGCATACGAGAGTTTGAGGCTATGTGTGGATTACCTGCACTTGAATCAGGTGACCGTGAAGAACCGGTATCCACTACCGAGGATCGATGACCTCTTTGACCAGTTGAGAGGGGCATGTTGGTTCTCAAAGTTTAATCTATGATTAGGCTATCACTAGTTGCGAGTACAGGAGGAGGATATACCAAAGACGGCTTTCAGAAGTTTCTACAGTCACTATGAGTACTTGGTGATTCCCTTCGGCATGACGAATGCCCAGGCAGTGTTCATGGGACTCATGAACCAGATCTTTCAGCCCTATCTAGACCAGTTTGTAGTGGTCTTCATCGACGATATCCTTGTGTACTCAATGTCCGAGGAGGAGCACGCGAGACACCTAAGGATGGTTCTGGACACACTCTGAGAGCACCAGTTGTATGGGAAACTCTTGAAGTGTCAATTCTGGTTACAGGAGGTCCATTTTCTGGGACACATTATCTCAGAAGATGGTGTAGTAGTAGACCCAGCCAAGGTGGAGGAAGTGCTAGCATGGGAGCCACCCCAGAGCGTGATGAAGGTACGGAGTTTCCTTGTATTGGCAGGCTACTATCGGATATTCATCCTTGATTTCTCTAGGATTGCAACACCCATGAAAGCTTTGACCCAAAAGGGATATCTTTTCGTGTGGACTGAGAGATGCCAGCAGGCTTTCCAACAGTTGAGACAGAGTCTGACGAGTGCCCCGATCTTGAGATTACGGGAGGAGGGTGTTGAGTACGTATTGTTCTGCGACGCATCAGGAACCGAGCTTGGTTGTGTCCTGATGCAGAGGTAAGCAGTGATTACCTATGGCTCACGTCAGTTGAGGCCACATGAGCAGAACTATGTGACCCATGATCTTGAGTTGGCAGCGGCAGTCTTCGCATTGAAGATGTGACGGCACTACTAGATGGGAGAGCGGTTTACCATCTACTCTGATCACAAGATTCATAGATACATCTTTTCTCATAAAGATATAAATTTGAGACCGAGGCAATGTCTTGAGTTCCTCCAAGATTACGACTTTGAGATTGTTTATACTCCTTGGAAGGGGAACAAAGTGGCAGATGCTCTTAGTAGGAAATCTAGTTCGCACTTTCTGGATGAGGTGACGAGGAAGTTGGCCTCCTTATAGTTATCCTTAGTGGAGAGAGATGAGGGAGCTTACCTTCAGTAAATGGTTGTTACCCCTCCACTCTTACAGAGAGTCGGGGAAGCACAGCGCGAGGATGCAAGCTGTGAGACTCTACGTGATCCGATATCCACAGGCGATGCTACTGATGGATATTCAGAAGGTGGGGAGCACGTTGTTCTTTTCAGAAGAACCATGGTACTACCAGCGATGTTGCGGGAGGAGGTTCTGAGGGTGTTCCATACATCCCCTTTGGTTGTGCATCCCGTCGTAGCAAAGATGTATCAGGACCTCCGACGTCAGTTCTAGTGGCTTGGAATGAAGAAGGTTGTGGCAGAGTTTGTCTCTTGGTTCCTTACTTGTCAGCAAGTAAAGGCTGAGCACCAGGTGCCAGCAGGTTTGACTCATCCCCTTGAGGAGCCAGAGTGGAAGTGGGACGGGATATCCAAGGACTGTGTGATTGTTTTACCACGTACATCCAGGGGACACAATGCCATCTGGGTGATCGTTGATTGATTCACCAAGTCAGACCACTTCCTAGCCATATGGAAGTAGAGTTCAGTAGAGAGATTGGGACGCCTCTATGTGCAGGAGATAGTTTGACTTTATGGAGTTCCATCTACAATCGTTTTAGATCGTGATGCTCATTTCACATCCCGGTTGTGTAAGGGATTGCAGGAAGATTTTGGGACTCAGTTACGCTTGAGCACATCGTTTCAACCCCAGACTGATGGTCAGACAGAGCGGACCATCCAGGTCCTGGAGGATATGCTTGAAGCTTGCATACTTGAATTCGGTCGTATCAGGGAGGATCACCTACCACTGGTGGAATTTTCTTACAACAACAGTTATCATTCCACTATTGGTATGACACCATTCGAGGCTATGTACGGGTGACCTTGCAGGTCCCCACATTTTTGGACTGACCCAGGAGAGTCAGCACTCACGGGGTCAGAGATGGTGAGAGCTACCACATAGAAGGTGCAGGTCATCCAGGAGTGGATGAAGACTGAACGGAGTTGGAAAAAGTATTATGCCGATAGAAGGTGGAGGCCCTTGGAGTTCAGGGAAGGAGACCATGTGTTCCTTTGGGTCTCACCTCGACGGGGATTATAGAGATTTGGCCGAGGCAGTAAGCAATCTCTGAGGTTCGTGGGCCCTTTTCAGATTCTAAGTAGATTTGGCGAGGTGTTGTATCTATTGGCTCTACCTCCTCAGATGGACCGAGTACACAACATCTTCCATGTGTCACAACTACGGAGGTACGTGCATGATCCATCGCACGTCATCGACTGGGGCGAGCTGGACATCGATGATGGAACATGCTTTGCTGAGTACTCAGTGGAGATTGATGATCGGTAGGAGAAGATCCTTCGTGGATGAGCTATTCCCTTGGTGCGTGTCCAGTGGCAGCACTAGAATCTCTAGGAGAGCACGTGGGAGCGGGAGGCTCAGATTCGCGTGTAGTACCCGCAACTTTTTGTGTAGCCCTTGTTTTAGCTTTTCGGGGACGTAAAATCCCTAAGGTGGGTGTGATGTAATGTCCTGGATTTTTCCTTGTATTATTTTAATATTATATAGGATTTAATTTGAGGTCAGGCTCTGAGACGACGTGCAGTTCTGAGGCCCGGTGAGCCCGGGACAAATGTTTGAATTTAATTTAATAATTAGATTGCGCACGCGTGCGGTTTTCCTAAAAAAGTAGAATAACTCCCGAATGGGTTCTTGGATCAGAAATCTGACGGTACCATTGCATTCAGAATAGAGATTTTACCCTAGAAGAGACCTAACATCAACTGGCACAGTCCGGTGGCGAAAACTGGGTTTTGGACGTAACCGTAATAAAATATTTTATTTAAAATATTTTATTAAATCTATTTCAGTGGATATCTTTATCCTTTTTAAAAAAAGGTTAGCGCAGGGGTCCAGGGTTACAAACCTCACAACCCTGAAACCCTTGGAGGCTCTGGAGGCTCTGGAGAAAACCTCCCAACATGGCGACGACGACGCAGCGACCGGATCATCACCGACGAACGCCGCAGAATCCAAGTAGGATGTTTGTTTGATGATTTCTTCCCCATTTTTGTTTTCCACAATAAACGCACACTAATCCATGAATAGATTAGCCCGCGTATCGATCGTTCTTGAGGGATGGGATTTTGCGGGAATCATGGGGATTTGATTCTTGAAATTGTTTGGTTTTATTCAACCTTCTAACGGTGACAGACCAAGATCGACACGAACATCGATTGAGGTTCATCCCTATCGATTTCTTGTGTTCTTCTTCCCCAAATTCTCACGTTCTTCACTGTGTTCTATGAGTTCTTCATGGGGATTTGAACAACGGATCGTTTTGCACCCATTGTGTGATGCAACGATCTCAAATTGAAGATCTGGCATCGGTACAACCCTACGGAGGTGCAGCTGTGGTGGTGACGGACGGATCGAAGCGGATTGGAAGATATCGTTCTTCGAACGATTTCCGCACGGGTGACCGGAATCAGATTTCGGAGCCAATCAAAGGCCCAAAACCCACGGATTCAGCATCACAACGTCGAGGAGACCCTTGATCTTGAGTTTTGCGGAAAATATACTAGAGAAATGTGATCCAGAAGATCAGCTGAAGTGCGGGGAAGAAGACGGCGTTTCTAGAAATTTCCTGACTACACGCCGTGTAGTATGGGCTACAAGGCGTGTGTTCGTCGGCGAACCACCTGGCGTGTACTCCGGGAGTACACATACACAAGTTGGGTACACGGCCAAGGACATGGCGTGTATACCCCTCGTTGGCCAGACCCGGCTAGATACATGGGATACCCCGTTTACTGGTACACGGGAAGGCGACACATACACGGGCAGAGACCATGTACGGGCACATGGCCAGCGTACACGGAGCAAGCCCAGGTGCTCGGACCTGGCGTGTGATTCTTCCACAGGCCGTGTGGTTGATTTCTATCCGAAAAGCCGAATGACACAGGTTGCTTACACGGGAAGTACTCGAGGTCAAGGAACATAGTCTGTACTTCCTCTACATGTCGTGTAGTTTAGTTTTACACAGCTTGGACGAATGACATGGTCCATTTACACGGTCAGTACCCGGGGTCAAGGAACATGACATGTAACCATACTACACACCATGTAACCTTTTCTTCATGGCATGACCACTTGTATTTTGTGCCTTGGACTAGCTTTCTTAGGGTCCGTACCCTTGGTCTTTCTTCTGAAGGTTTCCGGTATCATTTCTTATATACAAGAGTATGATCCCTTCATCAGGACCTCCTGGATAGAGTTGATGGAATTCCCTCTGTGAGACTTAAATCTGGATCCTCTATTCATTCCTGGAACCCTAGGTAGAGTTCTTGGTATCGATGTGACCAACTTTACCCAAGTTTTGATCCTCTGCTTAGCGGATTAGTTCATACTGAGTTGTCGGAATCACCCCATGACATGGCAGTGATCCTCACCTAAGCATCATGTTCTCATAGTATTTGTGGAGTGTGTTCTCCCAGAACGAGTACTTCGCATCTCTCTCTTCATACCTAGGAGTGTGTTCTCCCGGAATGAGTACTTTTCGTCTCTATCTTCATAACTAGGAGTGTGTTATCCTTGTTGTGCGCTTAGTGGAATCTTCGAGCTGGATCCTAGTGGTGGTATTCACAATAGTCAATCGTGTATGAGTATATCTGTATATTCTTGTTATATTTTCGGTTGATATATACTGTGTAGAGATGATTGTATCTTTCTTTGTGGTATTTCCCTTGTTGTATTTCCTTTGTGGTTTCGAGGGAGTTTTACTGGGTATTGTTATACTCACCCCTACATGGGCTTTGCCCGCACTTGTCGTGTCTTGTGCAGAAGAGTGAGCCTTTGACAGAATTCAAGGTGGACCAGGACCGGACGGTGCTCAGTGAGATCAGGCGGGCCAAGGTGTGTTCCTACGGCTACAGATTGCAGTCCCAGTACCTTTCCTTATAAATTGGACTTTGTTACAAACTTTCTTTTTGGTGGGCTTGTACTTTTGGCCCAGGGTTTTACTTTCTTGTACTTTACTTCCTGTCGTACTCTGTTGGTTGAGTTTTTTTATTGTATTCATGCATTTCCATTTTTAGTAGTTTTTACTTTTTAGCTTTGTGGTCTTGGAGATGTGTGTGCATGTGTACAGGTTTATAGGCAATGCCTCCCATGTTAGTATCATTCCTACTCGGTGCTAGTCACCAGCCCATGGCCTATTGGAGGCGGGCTAGGGGAGTTGCGGCTCAGGCCCTATTGGGACGGGTTGTGACAGAGCATCCTTTGTTATAGAAGAATATTGAGGTTGTGAAGGATGAGATGTTTACCGAGTTCAATATTGATCAAGAAGGTGTACTGAAATTTTTTACAAGACAATTTGTTCCATCTTTTCCGGAAATAAAAAAGGAGCTGCTGGATGATGCTCATAGCTCTAGTTTTTCTATACATCCTGCAAGAACGAAAATGTATAGGGATCTTCAGAATCATTATTGGTGGGATAATAGGAAAAGGGAGATTGCTTACTACACTTCAAGGTTCTTAGTATCTCTGCAAGTGAAGGCAGAGTGACAACTTCCTAAAGGGGTATTGCAACCACTACCCATACCAGCATGGAAGTGGGACAAATCACTATGGACTTCGTCCCTGGTATCTTGAGAACATCTAAAGGAAACAATTTGATATAGGTTATTGTGGGCCATCTCACCAAGACGTCCCATTTTATGTTCATTCAAGAAGATTTATCACTTGATCATATTTCCATGATTTACTTGAAGGAGTAGTAAGGCTGCATAGAGTTCAACTTTCTATCGTATCTGATCGTGATGCAAGGTTCACATCAAAATTATGGAGAAGTCATCAACATGCTCTGAGAACTGAATTGAATTTAAGTACGTCTTATCACCCCCAAACTAATGGACAATTTGAATGGACTATTCACACACTCGAGGACATGGTGAGAACATGCTCAATGGAATTTAAAGGTGGATGGGATTAACATCTCCCTCTAGTTGAGTTCTCTTACAAAAACAGCTTCCACTCAAGAATTCAAATGGGAACCAATGAAGATCTATATATGAAGTGATGTAGAACTCCTACTTTCTAGGATGAATCTAGTGAGAGAATGATTCCTGGGCCTATTGTTGTGCAAGAGATGACAGAAAAAGTCCATGCCATCCAGAAACACATTAAGGCTGCTCGGATTTGGCAAAAGAGCTATGTCGACAACCATCGATGGAACTTAGAGTTTGATGTTGGTGTAAAGGTATTTCTTCAAATTTCACCTTGGAAGAGTTTCATGAGGTTTGGTAAGAAAAGGAATCTCAGCCCTAGGTACATTGTCCCCTATTAAATCCTTGATCATATAGGAGTAGTGGCCTATCATCTTGCACTTCCTCCAAATCTAGCACAAGTTCATGATGTTTTCCACGTATTCCTTTTGAGGAAGTACATACCTGACCCTTGACATGTACAAAATCCATAGGTGGTACAACTAGAACATGACCTCTTTTGTGAGGATCATCTGATAGAGATCTTGGATCGTAGAGATAAGGTTTTATGCAACAAGACTACCCACCTTGTTAAGGTGTTGTGGGGTAACAAAAAATGTGAAGAAGCCTTGTGGGAACCAGAGGAGTCTATGAGGCAGAAGTACCCACACCTTTTCTCTTCTTAGGGTATGAGAAAAAAATTTCTGGGACAGAATTTCTTATGGGGGGAAGAATGTAATGACCTGAACTTTTGAATAATATTTCTTTACAAATTTTTGTGTGTTAGTTAATATTCAACAAAACTATATCCTTAAAGTAATGAACTAAGTATAATTAAAATGATATCGTCAGTTTTTGACTGTTATATGACCTTTGGTCAATATGACCATTGGTCAATATGACCGTTGGAAATTAAACCCTAAATGTTGGGATTATTGATTTTAAATACAAGTTTTCTTGGTTAGTTAATACAGAAAGAAGATTGAATGACCACATCCAGTAGACTTTGGTCATACGAAGCCCATATGTCAGAGCTTGGGAAGGAGGTAACATCACTGGGATTTGCTCTGGACCAATCCCAAGGAGAACATCAACATGTGAAGCTTGAACAGAATCGCCTACGGGAGAAGTTCAAGTTGATAGAAATCACTACTCGGGCAATGTTGTCTGAGCCGCCCCAAGATTCTATCACTATTGAACACCTTACACTTAGGTCATATGCTGGTGTTATAAGGGGCTATATAACGAGACCTTAACAGATTTGTGTTATCCTTTTATATAAATAAAATTTTTATTTCTTATTATGGTAAATATTGTGAATTTCAAATGTCCGGATAAATATAGGATGTTTATTATTGATGAATTTTGGAAAAAGGGGTATTTTAAAATAATTATGTAAACTTTTAATAATTAATAATATGAAATTATTTTCAAAAAATGGTCTTCTATAGTTGTGACCAGTAATAAATTTAGAGTCTAATAGGATCAACTTAATTTTTTGTGAATAGTAATATATGAATAGTAACATACCCTTTTGAATAGTAATTAATAGTAATGAATAGTAAATCGGCCAAAAAAATAGAAACTTCACCCATGAATGTATAAATTCAATTTAGACATCTTAAAAGTGATGAAATGATCATAGTATGAGTTTTGGTATTCTTGTATGTCATAAATATTTTATTTATAATTTTATAATTAATTTAATAAATTAAAATGGAAATTTATTATCATAAAATTTCATCATAAATTTTTACTTTATTTTATTATGGTTATATGATAATTTTATGGGACCTTTATTACTTTCATAAGGTGTTACAAAACGAGTTATAATGTTAAAGTTGTTTTTTAATTAAATTTTTATTTTAATTAAAAATTAAATTAAAAATATCTGGAAAATTATTTTCCTTAAATGGAGTTCATTTTTGAATTCATAGAATAGAAATTAGGTTAGGGTGAATTTTTTGGATTTTTCTAAAATAGTTGAATTTTCAGTGAATAGAAAAAATACAGTTTTGAGTTTCGGGTATTTAATGACATCATTGATGATGAAATCATGATGTAATAAATCTGGTCGACTTTTGAGTAGTAATATATGTTATGAGGTGTCTTAAGTGGACAATACCATGGGAATATACCAGGGGCAAGCCCGTGGTTTTGAAAATACCACCGATGAGGTGTCCCTTTAAATTAATTAAATATTCCCTCAGTTTTTCTATAAATACCAATACATTCTCTCATTCATTCATTAAAAAGTCCTCCTCAATGAATATATGGTCTCTTTACCTTCAATGGGGTCCTCCCAATGTTCTCTAAAGCCTCCCAAGATCCCAACCTTCATGCTTTCAAAGTTACTCTTCAAGGTAAGGGAAACTTTCACCCTCCCCTTTTAAGTCATGACATCCTTTATGTTATGTCTTATAGTTACATTTTATTATGTGGGGGATTGTTCTTATATATCTTTACTACTTTCCATTTCATTTAAAAATCATAAGAGACCCTTTCCTCTCCCATCAATTGATTTTCTGAATTTTTAAGTGACGTTGTTAGGCTTCCGAATTTTTCGCAAAGGAAATCGCAGCTTCCCTTTTCTTTCATGTTTCCTTTTTATGTGGTATGTCATTAAAATATCCATTCCATGAACTTATTTATTACCCATAATTTATTATGAAATATTTTTTATTGGGTGACTCTTTTCCCCTCTCTTTTCAATATTTTCTAAAACCATGTTATATAGCCATTATGCTGCAGAAATTTCATCTCAAAATTTTTCTCTCTTTATCTCAAGAAATTGACTTGTTTTATTTATGTGAATAACCAGACCTATTTATTTTATATGTGTGTTAATAAGTAAAGAAAAATTATATATTTTATTCTGAAATTGACATACATATAACCCTCACTCCCTTTCCTTGGGTTATAAGTGATAAAATGATCTTATTTTAAGAACTTTTAAAACGTCATGATTTTGAAATGAAACCCTTTTCTTTTATTCTATATGGTTTATTTATGAAATGTTTTATTAATATATATGTGGCTCACATGAAAATAAATACATATTAAGGGTGAGCCCTAATATAACTCTAATGCATTGGGTAAATAATTAATCTCTAGAGATGACAAGTTTCATAATACCTTGGTGAATAACCTTGGTAATTTATTATGACACCTCGGGGTTGACCCTTGGTGATATGTTCATGAATGTATAAATGACATGTTGTATACACATATTAAATTTATGATTCATGTTCTTTTTATTTTGATATTCCCCTTTTTTCATAGTTCATGTCTTTATGTTTTTCATCATTTTCTTATGGATATCACAAGTAAACTGATTCCCTTGTTTTCCTTACTGGGCCTTCTGCTCACCTTTTCCATTGAATGTATGTCTCCAAGATAGGAGATGCAGTAATTTTACAAAGGATGAACTTTTCAAGAACATTTTAAATGGGATTTAAATGTGTGTTTTATGTTCTCATGTTTTATTGTTCCTGATTTCCAATACACTAGACTTTAAATATCCTATGTATTTAAAATGTAATGAAAAGTTATATAATAAAATGGCGGGATTCCATAATTATAATATAATAAATTTTTAAAGATAATAAAAAACCATATTTTTAAATAATATAGATGTATTTTTATGTGAAAATTTAATTTTTCAATAAAAATCAATAAACAATGTTTTTAATGGATTTTCATAAGGGTAAAAACATTGTTAGCATCGTGGAATACTCTATGAAAAAGTGTTATCCATAAAGGTAGTGTGAGATTATAAGGCCCATAGAGCCTCAGTGCTGACAAAATAAAAATATAAAATAAATTATATTATGTGTGTGATATATCCAAAATAATTTATCATCTCTCAAACTCTATGTCACATGAGAAATATGAGACCACCATTAGAGCTAAGAAACAGTGTTTATCCTAGGAGTGGTATGAAATTTGTGAGAATCAGATGTTTGGTCTTATTGCACACAACGAAAATTTATTGAATATTTTTAATATATTATTTTTTTAACATAATTTAATATCTCAAAAATTGTGCATCGTATAAGAAATATGATACCACCATTAGGTCTTGGAAGTTGTGTTTACTGTAGTTGGGTTATAATATCTTTTTGCACTGAAGATTTGGTCATATCGATCAGGAGGATAAGTTATTTAATATTTTTTATATTATTTTTATAAAATAATTTAATATATCTTAAAAGATAAAACATATGAGAAATTTGAGACCAATATTTGGTCAGAGACGCAATGATTATTTTAGATGAGTTATAACATTCATGACTATAAGATGTTTGGTCGTGTCTCTCATCAAGATATGTTATTTGGTATTTGAATATTTTTTGGGTAGAATAAATAATAATAATAATAATAATAATAATAATAATAATTTAAAATAATAATATTATTGTTTGTGTTCAAGAAATTAGAATTGAAATTATACGATTAATTGAATTCTCTTAATTAATTAGTGATATTTCAGAATGGGTGGATATTTATTGTGGGGTTAGATAATAATAGTAACATTATTACTTGTCCCACATAAATGCTATTGTGTGTTCAATTTATTAAATAAATTGTTTTAATGAATGTTATTGATTAAAGTATTCATTATGATAATGATGACAATGATTTAATAATAAATAATAATAATGTATTGTTGATATTATTATTATTAAATTCAGAAAAATAATTTTTGTGTATATATATTTTGGATATATATATATATATGCATGTGCGGGTATATATATATATGTGTGTGTGGATGTGTGTGTGTGTGTAATATATATTTATGGGTTATATATATATAATCAGAATATATTTATAAATTTATTGATGAATTTTACAATATATATATGTTAAAATGAGTTTAAATAAAGATATTTAAAAAAAATATAAGAGGTAATCTTGGGTGGCACATGGACCTGCAAGGAAAGAGAAAACAAATTAAATTACTAAGTTTTTTTTAATAAAATAATTAAATTTTTAATGAAATAAAGTGGAATATGTGTTTGTGTGTGTGTAATGAGAATGGGAGTCACCTTCTTCCGCCCTCACACCTATTCCTCCCCATGTGTTTCTCCCACTCCCATTCTATACCCCTCTCTCTTATTCATTTTTTCAGTTTATTATTTTTTTTCTCAATCTTCTATATTACATATCTTTTGAAATATTTAATAGAATTGTTCACCATCAATGTCATTGTATTAATATTAATGATCATAAATTTAATACCAAGTTTGTTTGTGAATGCGGAATGGTATGTTTTTAAGATTTAAATTAAATCTTTTTTCTCAAAATTTAAATATCAATGAAAAAATATTTTATTACTTAATGATAACTATCAATAATTATCAAGAGTTAATATCACATTTTATAGGAAAAATATATGAATATTTTTAAAGGATAATTGGATGAAATTATTAAAGAAAAATTTATGGAAATAAATTATCATATTATAATTTTGAAAGGATAATTTTTAAAGAATATTAATATCATATAATTATAAAAATTATCCATGGATAATTAAAATGGATTTATTATTTGACAAGGATATCAAATCATAAAGGGATAATTATGGAAGTGTCAAGGGTAATTACATGCTTTTATTAATGAATAATTATAATTTATGCCACATGATTTCTTGAATTAATTTAGAGATATAAATTATCAAACATGATTTTATAATTTTTCTTCAGAAGAATATTGATAGTTATAACATCCCCTCCCGGTTGCCACACACTGATGCCCTGAGACGGTTAGTCACAAGACCTCAAGCACATCTCCACATATGCCGGAGGCTGTCGACTAGTAACGAGGATCTAATATCTGTTATGGGGTGACTACACCCTCTTTATCAAAGTATTACACCATCCAAAATAAATAGAAAAAACCAAATAATGATATATTAGAACCAGGACAATCCAGTATCATAAGATGACAAGAAATGAAAATACTAAATAAACACTGAATAGGAGATATTCCATTCTAATGTATGTGTCATGTGTTAAAATGAAACTCAAAAGTAAAGACACTAAAAACTCCCAAGAAGGTTCTGAACCGCATTTGAATACCTCATACATGATCCATCCCAACTTAGGAATCTAATATTGGGTCCTCTTCCTTAAATTGTCTTGCAACCATGAAATCTATTCAGGTACCGGTCTGGAAGCCTGTGTAGGGTGTGACAACAACTCTATAGGCCACTACCAGTGGCACTTAAAACAATATCCAGTAAAATAATAATGTATTTAGTTGTATAAATAAATAATTAAATTAAATAAGTAATAAATTATCAAATTATCAATTAATATTTATTTAACCACATAAACCATTGGGTTCCCATTGACACTCATACATCAATACCTGCTTCGACTCATGATGGATACAGAACTATCATTAAGGGATATAATATATCATAATTCCACTGTTACCATTATTCATCTCAACCAACTCATGAATTCAATTTTCACAATTCATATCTCAATTAACTCATCAATACCATTGTTACCATTACCAAATCCATTTTCTGTTCCATAATACCACTTTTTGGTTAAGTGGGAACCTGAAAATAGCATAGCCACATTCAAATTCTTAACAGTATACTAAAAAACATCCACATAAAATAGCATACCACAACATTACATGATTTATCTCCACATTCAAATTTAAAATTAAAATCAAAAAAATGAAAACCATAAAACGCTGGAAAATCATTTTCCTGAGATGTCGCCGAAATCATCACATTTTCGTCTTTATCCACTCATCACCGTAACCATCATCACATCATCACATCACTATCAAAATCTATATCATTGTCTTGTCACCATAAGCCACATATTGGATGTCCACCACTAGTACCAAGCATTATCGCTACCATCTCACAGGATCCCCCCATCATAACTATCATCAACTCTGATTCACCACCATTATGTCATCGTCATCCAAACATCCTAGAATGTCAAATCCCATCATCAGCATCATACCATCTCCAAGGTCTCATCATCATGCCACCAATGACCACCATTGGAGAATGAAACAACTGATGCATAACATATACCACTATTGAAGAAGAAAACCAAAGATTGAAAAAATGGGGATGAAACCCAAAAGGAAAATGAAACCAGAGGAGCCTAGAAATGATACCTCAACTAGAATAAATGTTTGAACTGAAACTCTAAAGGTTCCAGAAAAAAGGGAAAACTAAGGAAGAAATAATAGGGAAGAAACCCTAAAGGGAGGATCCACAACCACCAAACTATGTATCCCAAAACCAATGTGGATCCATCGCTCTAGATCCAACATGAAGAGGAGAGGTGGAACTCTAGGTCAAATTATGGATGATTCAGATATGGATGAAGCTTGGTGAAAAAAATAGAACCGACTCTAGTAGCTCCTAGAACCCTGTCGTCCACCGAACCCTAGATCCCATAGCCTCATTATTATCACCACACCTTCTCTGACCAAGAGAGGCACAAATTTACTTGAGGCCAAAGTAGGGTTATGGATGCAAAGGGATTATATATCACAAAACATCAACAGGATAGCCAAGAGAGTGGTGGAAAGAAACCCACAGCCGAGACCACCTAAGGTATAAGGGAGCTAAAGAGCAGAAGGGAGAAGTCTAGAGTAGAGAGACACCAACAAAAAGAGCTTCGGAACCCTAGATGGGGAAGGGATTCTAAGTGCGAAGAGCACCTGGTGAATGGGGATTCATCCTCTCCATTTTCACCATTCATTGTTCTAATTAACAAATAAATTCCATTATTACAATTCATTGTTCTAATTAATACATGAATGCCATTTTTACCATTCATTGTTCAAATTAACACATTAATTCCATTTTTTCCATTTATTGTTATGATTAAATAATTAATTATATTATTACCATAAATTACATCAAAATAAATTATGAATTATATTACTACCATTCACCAATTCAAATTCATTCCATTAATTAATTTTACAATTAATTAATCATTTTAATCCCATTACCAATTCAACAATTAGTTAATAATATAAGTATCATTACTAATTCAACAATTATTTTATCATATCAATCTTATTACTAATTCAAAAAAAATTATCATCTCAATCCCATTACTTGTTCTATAATTAGTTTATCATCTCAATCACCACAATTAGTTACCTAATTAATTAATAACACCAATCTCATTAATTAATTATCTAATTTATTATTCCATATCCACAATCCCAATATGCCATAATTAATTCAAAAATTAATTATTAAATTAATAATCTCATTATCCCATAAATAATTCAAAAATTAATTATCTCAAATAAAAAAAACCAAAATCTCATAATAAACTCAACAATTAATTATCTCAATTCAAGAATCTGAATATCTCAAATTATCTCATCAATACATTATCCAAATCAAAAAACTCAAAATCTCATATTTAACACTATATTTTTTTTTTGAATTAAGTTATTATTTTTATTAAGGGAGCATGAAGCTCAAGGGGTACAAGTCACGGAGGGTGAAAGTAATGAAGGCCCAGTGAGTCCTTTCGGATCACATTGGCACACTCGCAAGGAAGGGAGTTAAGACTGTCATACACTATAAGAGACTCCTCTGGCCTGCCCCCGCGGGCCAAAGCATCCGCCGCAAAGTTGGATTCTCTCACACTGTGATGAATCAACCTGCCCTGACTGGTCTCCGCTTTGCACCTTCTAAAAACATACACCAAATTCCAAGTCACGTCACAAGCACCCTGAAGAGATATAACAAGAACCTCCGAATCTGATTCAGCTTCCTTCACCCGGAGGCCTCTTCCTTTGCACAAAGTAAGACCCGTAAGGAGGGCTCTAAATTCCGCACCTGTAGAAGTGTCGGGCCCATAGTAGGCACTGAAAGCAATGTGCACTGACCCCCAGCAATCCCGGAGAATGCCACTGCCCCTCATGATCCCTCCTGAGCAACTAATCAATTCAATTTAGCAAATTCAATTTGTAATCATCTAATATCAATTCTAAAATTTAAAACATGTAATTGAAATGAAGACCATGGGATTAAAATTATAAACCACCTACCTCAATTTTTAGATGAGTGATCGCCCAAAATAATATCCTCAATTTGAAGGGAAAAACAACTTACAACAAAATCTAGATCTAAAACCAAAATCTACGTTCAATTGAAACAAGATATCTTAAATCATGATCTATATCAAAAAATCCTAGATCTAGATTCAAAAAATCTAGATCAATATCTAAAAAATTTTGGAAAACCACCAACCAAATGAATTGGAGAAGAACACGAGATAGATGTGAAATCAATCGGGGGGAAACCACCTGCCTGAAGAGGTACAAATATCCCAACTAGGCATTGAATAACAAAGAATAGAGGCCAGGAGACCATGAAATCCTTCAGGGAGGCTCTGAAATCCTGAGAAATTGATTATGGGTCATGCTAGGAAGTTCAGAGGCTATAAAAAGGGTGTTTAGGAAATATTTTAATAAAATTATATGGATTAAAATCCCATACACATGGTTTGTTGCCCAGGGAGCATGGTTTCCAATAATCATGTGCCTAACAATGGGGATCACATAGTGGGGGTGCACGATTTCTCCTTTCAAGGAACACAAGTTGAGAAACCATGTTATAGCTAGGAAAAACTTCAATATCCAGGGTTTCATGGTTTGCTGGGTGATGGAACACGGTTAGGGAAAATTGTGCACCAACACTAAACTACCCTATTTCTTCCATTTTTCTCAAATTTTCACCCAAAACGCCCCAATGTTAAACCCAAAATAAAAGTATTCAACATAATATAAAAGATTCCCCATAAATGAGATTGAGATATCTATATAAAATGTAGATGTTTTAAAATACCCAAACCTTATAAAAACTCTTCCACAGGTTGTAAAACCAAGAATCTCTAAGATTATGAGTCAAAAAGATTGGGCCACTAAGTCCTCATATCTACTTCTCCACCAAGTTTCCTTCTAGACACAACCATGTTTCCATAATACATGAACTATCTGAATAGTATTTCCTCACAATAATTTCTCACTGATATCCAACACATGTATCTGATGCTCCCTAAAAGACGTATCTATCTCAAGCTCAACACCATCCACATTGATCATATGAGAAGGGTCAGGGAGACACAAACGAAGTCGTGACACATGTAAAATGTCATGCATAGAATTGTATCTCTATTGAAAAGATAATTGATATGCCACTGACATGATTCTCTCCACAACCTCAAACAACAACAAAAACCTAGCTGCCAACTTACCCAGTCTCTGTTTCCTATAGTGACCCAATATTGGAAAAACCAAAATAAATACATGATCACCCTCTATAAAATCTAAGGGTATTTGACATTTATCATTATACTACTTATGTCTACTCTGATGCATAACCATATGTTTCTGAATCAGCAGTACCTAGTCTAATGTCTCCTATATGAGACTCTGTCCAAACATCTTAGACTCAGTCGCCTCTATCCATCATAGAGGTGGTTTGCATGGATTACCTTAAAGTGACTCATATGGTTCCATATTTATTGTTTTCTAATAAATAATTTAATTGAAAAACTTCACTAGTTATAGGTACTTAATCTAAGACCCACCAAAGTTAAGAACACATTCTCTCAACATATCCTCTAGCACCTATATAGTATGTTATATCTTCCCAACAATCTGTGAGTGGGGATTTTTACTCAACAAGACCTACTTACCAAGAGAATTCATAAATCCATAACAAAATCATGAATTAAAATGTGAATAATTGTCTGAAAAAATAGTATGCGGTGCCCTGTGAATAGATGTTATCTCCCGAACATAAAAGTGTCCCAGTTTCTCCACTGAGAAGGTTTCCTGTATAAGAAAGAAATGCACTAACTTCATTAGTTTTTCAACAAGAACCCAAACAGAATCATTCTTACAAGGAATACTTAGGTTACCCACCACAAAATTCATGGAAACATCATCCCACATCCATTTCGGAATAGGTAACATATGAAATAAACCTCCAGGCCAATAATGCTCAACCTTCACTTGTTGAATAATGTGGAATCGTGTCATGAACCCTATTATCCACTTTTTCATGTTCATCCACCAAAACTATAATCATAGGTGCGGGTAAATTTTGGTAACACCTATATGTAGTTCCCACATCGAGGCGTGAAAGTGAAACATCATCTACTCCTACATGCTCATAGGCACAACAACTCGATTCCTGACATATATGATCTCATGCTCATATATATTATAGTATGAAGGTGACTCCAAACCTTCAAGTATTTACCTTAAGGAATTAAATTATGTGTCCTCATTATTTATGTCACTGATCTATACCAATAGTGTAGTGTTCACTGAAACAGACCCCGGATTCATCTTCTCTGGACTCTTCTTAACAAAAACATGCATCTTAGCAAGTAAATTCATCACCTTCAACTCAGCACTCGACTCATGAATTTCCTGAGTATGATTTTTCCATCTCATGGTGTCATCCACACCATTTTCTTTCCCATGAGTAAATGCTAGATCAAAAATCAATTGACTGTATACATTGAACCCATCTCTACTATTAGAGGTTAAAATGTCCTTACAAAAATATATACTTCAAAATCCTGTGATCTATATCCTAAGTAAACTTTTCATAAAATAGATAATGTTACCAACACATCAAAGGATAAACCAATGAATCTAAATTGATGATGTGCATAGGGTACTTCCTTTCATGCTTCTTCACTTCCCGATATCCATACACCACAAATAAATATCCCTTGATCAAAACGGATCCAAGACTTATCCCAGAAGAGTCAAAATACACTATATACTCCTCAACCAACTCAGGTAGGATCAACATTGGTGTCGATATCAAGTGCTTCATCAACTGATGGAAGGAATTATCAATTGATTTTGACCATTGGAACATTATCCCATTATTTTTCAAGCCCAAGAGTGGTGCTTTGAATTGCTAAAAGTCCAAAATTAACCTTAGATAATATCCAACTAATCCCAGAAATCTTCGAATATCAAAAAAATCATCGGGATTCCCCTAAGAAACCACTACTTGGACCTTATATGGGTCCACTAACACACCTTCCTTTATGTTTATGTGAACCAATAAGTATACATGATCAATCCAAAACTGACACTTAGATATCTTGGAATATTGTCGATTCTCTCTCAGTGTACTTAGAATGATGTCAAGATGTTGGGAATGATCATCATGAGTGTTAGAGTACCACAATATGTCATCCACAAAACCACCAAAAACTATTCTAGGTATGGGTGGAATATTATTTTCATCAAGGCCATAAATAATGTGGCTATATTCATCAACCCAAATGGAATTACAACAAACTCAAATAGGTTATACCTGCATCTAAAAGTAGTCCTCACTATATCATATTTTAAAAATATAATCTAATGATACCCATATTTCAAGTCTATCTTGGAGAAAACAAATGCTCCTCTCAACTAGTCAAATAGATCATCTATACATGGAAGTGCATACTATATCTTCACAGTAATTTGGTTCAACTTCTAGTAATCAACAAACAAGCATAAAATCCCATCAGACTTATTTTCAAACAATACTGGAGAACCCCAAGGTAACATAATTGGTCATATGAACCCATTATCCTCTAACTCTTTCAAACAAGTCTGGAGCTTTTGAAGCTCTATGGGTTCCATTATTTATGGTACAATAGAAATTAGATCAGACTCAAGCATTAGCTCAATTGTAAACTCCATCTCTCTCTCTCACGTGACAACCTTGAGAAGTCTTAAAGAAATAGATCATGAAACTGCTCCAATACTAGTGGAAATACTCCATGGTTCAATCCTCCATCATAAAGAAATAGACTATCAACCTTGGTGTTACCTCTCCCAGTTGTTTATTAGTTAGCCCTACTTGGTCTGCCTAGATACACCCTTCCCCACAGTGAATATAGTTGTCACCCATAGGAGACGTAAAAGTCAATCTCTTATGGTAACAATCAATATGGGCTCAGTATGATACTAATAAGTCCATACCAAAAATTATTTCAAAGCCTCACGTCTCTAGTATGTACATACTCAATTGAAAAAGATAAACCCCAACCTTGAGAGAACACCCCCTACACAAATATATTTCTTTAGATCATACACCAAATGGTGGATCTATCATCCTAACCACCCTCATGAACTCCACCACCATGCTCAAACCATTCTCATGTTTTGTAGAACATAAGGAATGAGAGGCCAAAATATTAAATAAATAACTGGATAGTGTAATATCTATATGAATAATACCTATCAATGTCGGCAGCCTAGATTCACTATCAGTAAGTGTAGTCCTAAATAAATGAAAATATCCTAACCGTCTTCCCTCTGATATAGTCTGACTCCCCTGAGCTGCAACACTCTTTTGATATGGGCGCTCTTTCCCAAAATCAACATATCCTTCTCCTATACCACCACGACTAGTATAAGTCCATATTTTAGATTTATATGGTGTAGAAGTACCCTTTTTGAAACTCTTGGTCTATCTAGATCCTCCATCACCACCGGGTTTTCATGTATTCTAGATGTTTTTTTGTAGATGTCCAATCCTCGCATAACATCGACACTCCACTAGTTATCAGTGATAGTGTCTATGATAGTAACCCAAACTACCACACTAGTGACATGAAATCCATGTAAGGTCATGTATGACTGATTATTCCCCATAGAAACTCTTCTTATTATCCCCCAGACTAACACCCCCGTAGTGATTCTTCCTTATCTTAGAAGATGTACCTCTTTATTTTTTAGTAGTAACCACCTATCCTACACTGAAATCCTCCTTCAGGTTCCCCTCATCTATGAGAGCCTTATCCAGAACCTTAGAAAACTTCTTTATTCAAAATAGGTTATCACGGGACATAATAAAACATTTAACTCCATCCTAGAAATTCCTTGCTGTAGTTGTATAATCACCTCCCAATGATGGAGCAATATTTTGAACATCTATAAAGTGTCCAGAATAGTCCATCACAGAAATACTCCCCTGAGTCAACATAATGAACTCAAATTCTCCCTCCGACCACAATGAATTTGGATAGAAGTGCTCCAATAACATCTCCAAGAAGTCCATTCATAACATACCATCAGCCTATCCAGTCCTAGCCTGAACATCCTATTATAACATTACTAATCCTCATATTATATAAGAATCCAATTTGACCCTCTTCTCAGTAAGTCTCTCTAAATGGTCATGTATAGTTTCGATGGAGTCAATAAAGAACTTATCTCTCTCAGATCCACCCACTCTAGTAAAATTTGGAGGGTTCTGAAATTAAAAATCCCATGTAAGGTTAGACATACTCCTCACAGCCTTCCCCAAGTTTCTTACCATATATTGCACATCGAGCATAGTTCTCAATGATATTCACTCCAAATTCCTCACCCTGCACTATCAATGAATCATATTATACTGCTGGTAGATCATCTCCTTCAATAAACTCTTATTTTCCTCTGAACAAGAATAGTTTTGGGGGAATATCTTTAGAATTAAAAACACACATATCAAGACCCAAAACAAAAATTTAACATATTTACAGGAAACATAATATATGAAAATAAGTCCTTTATCCAAAACCCTCCCCATGGTAATCGAGGCACTATCACTACCCTTAACCATCATACACCAAGTTCTTAGTTAACAATGGTATACAAAATCTCATTATTCATGTTTTTCTTGAAATCACAAATTTATTATCATCCTGTATCATTTCAAAATTATCAAATTCATATTAGGCATATTTTGTCTACTTCGTTTCAAAAGAAAGTGAAAATATTTCAGTTCACCAACTTACCTAAAACATCTTTCCCTCTGCATGCCTAAAATGATGCATGTCATTATAGATCAGAGTTCCTAGAATGATTCATGCATACTCAATTATCAAGCCATACCGAGACATGAGTAAAATATCAAAAAATACCTGAAACAACAATTACATTGCACCATAAGTCCATCAAACAAGGTGAAATAATATTCCATTATAAAAGAAAACTACAATAAAAAAATCCCACCATGGTCACTTGGGTTATCCCTAATACATAGGGTAGCTACTCCCATACAACATCTCACAAAGAAGTCCCAAATCATCCCAATCTCTTTTCACCATTTCCAAAATAGTAATAAAAATGAAAATAAAATGAAATTTGGGCTGTAATATGACATTGTATTGTTCCAAACCAGGTGACATGCACTGGTGCCCCAATCTAGTCAGTCACATTACCTAAACCATTCCTCCCTATACGGCAGAGTCCTCCGACTAGTACAGAGGGTCTAATATCAATCATGGGGATACTATAACCTCTTTTTTAGAGTAATAAACTAATAGAAATAAATATACAATAACAAAATAATGATATATCATAACTGTAACAATCTAGAGTCACAATATTACCAAAACATAAAATACAATATCAAAACTGAACTGTTGATATTCTATGCTATTGTACGTGCCAAGTGTAAAAACGAAAATCAAAAGAAGATACACTAACAAAACCCAAGAGGGTCTCAAACCACATATGGTACCCTCCTCCAGGCTCTATCCCAAATAATCCATCTAATATAGGGCCCTTTCCCTTAACCTCTCCTGCAACCATGAAATCTATTCAATAATCGATCAGGCTGATTGAGTAGGGTGTGGGTAAAACTCAGTAGACCATAAACAACAGTGTATAAAATAATATCCAATAAAATAATAGTGTATGAAGTTTTATAAACAAATAAGTACAATTCATAAGTAAATAATAATCACATTATTAATTAATCTTTATTTAATAATATCAACCCCCAGGTTCTGATGGATACTCATAACTCAATACCTTCTTCGACCCAGGTTGGAGCTCACATTATCCCTAAGGTATGTCATTTCTCAAAATTACACTATTACCATTATTCATCTCAATCAACACATGACTTCCATTATTACCATTCATTGTCTCAAATAACACATGAAATCCATTTTTACCATTCATTTTTCTAATTAACACATGAATTTCATTATTACCATTCATTTTTCATTTTTAAATTAATAATTCCATTACTACCATTAGTTGTTCTAACTAACACATGAATTCAATTATTACTATTCATTGTTCTGATTCGATCATGAATTACACTGTTACCATTCATTATTTGAGTTTCACAAATGAATTCATTTGTTACCATCCACATTCTCAAATTAATTACACAAATTAAATCAAAAAATAATTAATCATTTCAATCTCATTACTAATTCAACAATTAGTTAGTCATCTCAATATCATTACTAATTCCATAATTAGTTTATCATCTCAATTTCATTACTAGTTCAAAAACAAGTTTATGATCTCAAAACCATTACTAATTCAAAAATATGTTTATCATCTTAAACCTGTTGAGATGGTATGTGATTATGATATACTCTATAATACCAAATGTAGGATCGAATATATAATGATGAGATTCTCAAATACAAGAGGGGGTGGGGTGAATTGTATACTTTAAAAATCCCTAATGAAATTTTGCATAACCAAAATTCACAACACCTCTAATTTCTAATAACTTTCTTGATTCCATAAAAGTGATTCTGGAAATGAAACTTAACAAAAGTTTACAACGACTAAGATTCTACCATAAAGCGTATATAATCCTATATAATCAGAGTACAAGTATAATAAAGTATAAGAAGATTATACTTTCCTCAACAACTAAGAGTACAGCGGGAAAATACAAAACTACAAGTAACAAGTAGTAACTCTTTTAACCCAAATAGTAGGGTATCCAACAACTTTGGATAAAGGTCCCTTGATTTATACTTTCAAGAAAGTATGTCTTACCCACACCAGGGTAAGCCCTAGATACGAGTATCAGAGTCTGTCTTTCTATCCCCACAAGCCCTCAACTTCATGGTAGTCGGCACCTCTGTATACCTCAGCAAGGAAGCCCTCAACTTTAAGGTAGTCGGCACCAATGTATTCGTATCCCCGGAAGCCCTAGATTATACACAGCAACAATCAGAGTCGCAAAAAGAAAACCTGTACAAAGAAAAGGTTGAAAAATCCATTCAAACTTTCTGTACGATGCCTGAGAGTTTATAAGAGCCTCTCTCTCTAGAAATCACTTCTGAAATTTCTGGGCTTCAAAAAATTACAAAAGCTCCAAAAGTATTGAGCTCTTTCAAATGAGCTCCTATTTATAGTCATAGCTCCAACAGTCGGCTCCCTCCTCCAACAGTCATATTTTCCTTGAATTTTGGAGGGACCTGTACACGTGTCACTCCAACAACGGTTAGTGGATAACTAAAAGAACAAAATCGTTTTATAAAAAAACAAATATATGTTTGACTAAAATCCAATATTTGGAATGCAAGTAAATGAATGTTTGAAGTCTATAATACAAGGATATTTGGATTCTGTTTTGTAGGAATTTGGAACCTGAATTCTATAGAATTTCGGAGTCTGAATTTCAAGGAAATTCAGAATCTGGATTCATAAGAATTTGGAACAAGAACTCATAAAGTTTGGAGTTATAGTTCATGAGATTTCGGAGTCAGAACTCATAAGAGTTCAGAGTCGGTATTCGTAGAATTCAGAGTCATAACTCGGAAAGATTGTAACTAGAATTTGTATTCAGAATTCAGAGTCAAAACTCAGAAAGGTTTGTATCCAGAATTCTGATTCAGAATTCGGAATCAGATCTTATGAGAGTTCGTATCCATAATTCTGATTCAGAATTTGGTGTCAGAACATATGAGAGTTCCTATCAAGAATTCGTATTCAGAATTCGGAGTCAGTACTAAGAAAGTTCATAACAAGAATTATGATTCAGAATTTGGAGTCAGAGATCTGAAAGTTCGTAACTAGAATTTGGATTCAGAATTCAGAGTCAAAACTCTAATGATTTCATATATAGAATTTTTATTCACAGTTCAGAGTCAGAACTTTGAAGAGTTTGTAACCAGAATTCTAAGAATTCAGATCCTAAAATAGAATGCTTCATATCTAGGTAATTATAGGATTCTGAGGTTTTGGTTTCAAATAGAATTTTACAATTAAGGAAAATATGATATGATTAATGAAAACCTGGTAAGGATAAATTTCCTTGGGGAAGTAAATTTTTCCTTATAGAAGAAAAACATAGGATAAAAAGAGTTTTTTTCTTAAGATAAGGTGTTTTTGATTTTCAAAACAAGAAGTAATTGTAAAGTCATAAATAAACCTTATTAAATAAACAATCTCCCCCAAGTATGAAGGAACGGAAAAGTCATAAGGAAAATCTTATTGACTCAAAAATCTCCCCCTTTTAGTAAAGCACAAAAATCCTTATGAAAAATAATATAAGGACTTAGCAAAAAGCTTCTAGACTTTGAAAATAAAACTTCTCTCCCTTTATATGAACAATGGTGAATACGACTAACTCCCCCTTAGGATTTGGAACACAAAGGATCGTATTCTAGATTTCCATAATGAGATTATTCATTTGAATATGGAAATATTCATAATGTAAAAATCCCCCTTAGACAAACTCCCCCTTATATAAAGATATTTCCTCTTTATATAGAATTATTTTTCCTTCTCCCCCTTTGTGATTTTCAAAAAGAGTTTGAGGGAATGGAAAAAATATATAGTGCCTGAAATATTAGTATAAACATCCAAACAAAACAAGCAACCACAAATTTATTAGGATTGGAAGAATTTGTGCAAGGAAAAATAGATACAACAAAAGATTGGATTTAGATCTATTTTGCTTCTTTTTTCTTGGGTATCAGCTTCTTCACAATGGTTTTCATCTTTTTTAACACTTTGTGATCCTCCTATGCTTTCTTTTCTAAGGCCATGATCCTATCATCTTGAGCCTTCAGGGCCTCTTCCTGAGCCTTCAGCAAGTCATTTTGCTTCACTAGCTTTTCTTCCATCTCGATCAAGAGATCCCTTACTATTTTCCAACTTTCAACGACAAAATTCAACTTCCCATTCAGATCTATGACATCCTGAATCTAAGAATTTTACTCAAGAGTTAGCTTTTTCTCAATGCTATTTATAAGATCCTTGATTTTGGTATCTTCGGTATCAAAATCTTACTTTAAATATTCTTGAAATTGATCAATCTATCTCAAATCTACAACTATCTTTTTCAACCAGTTTGGTCATTTTCTTGCAAGATTTTCTGTGGGCTTCATAGTTGATAAGGAAATTTTTGTGTTCAGACTCAACCCTTACACACCTATCTGTCACCATGGATATGGAGTCTAATTTCTGGTTCATGCTATGTTGGAGCATCTAGCATCTGGAATCAATTGTTGGAAAGATCAGAATGGTGTCCACTAGCTTCTTCAGGGACTGAACAAAAAAATCATGTGCTAAAGCTGATCACTCTGAATCTGACATTTTTCTTGGAGATGGTTCTTCCTCTAGCTCTACCAGCTTCCTCTTAGAGGATCCTCCAGCTTCCTTCTTCCTCAAAATATATTTTGTTGGGGAATCAACAACCACTTTTTTACCCTTATTGTTTCTCAGAATAACTTCTTCATCGGGAGATTCATGCTCACTTCCAGACAACTGTACAATCTTATCTTTAACAATTTTCTCTTTTTCAGCTCCTGCCACAATGTCTTCAGGAATAATGATGTCATGATTATGACTGTCTTCCTCAGATAACTTGTTTACTTCATCTTCACCCTTCTCATCTATTCCAGGAGTTGGAAGTTTTGACGATCCATCTTGAGAAGTCTGGATTGACAACTATTCGGAATCACTTTCCTTTTCATGAAAGTCTTCTACTTTCTTTATCAGATCAGTTGTCTCTTCAGTTCTTTGAGCTTCCTGAACTTCTTCCACAACTTCCTTTTCAACATCCTACTCTTGGGATTTTTTCGGAGTCATAAAATTTTTTCCCAGTGTCTCAGGTAATGGTTCCACTAAGAATGTTTTCGGTATGGGAATGTTCTCGGATGCAATTTCAGTAGCCTTCAAAAGATATTGTACAATCTTTGCCTATGACATCTTCTTCTTTAGCTTCTTCTCTTTGGATTTCTTCTCAATATCTTTAGCAGCTTTCTTATTCAATGCTTTGGCCTCTGTAGGGTCTAGAACAAATTGTGGTCCCCCTTCTTTCCAAGTCTTTTTATCCTCCCTCAATTTGGAAACCACTTCATCCAAATAGGCATTCTACTTTTTGGGATTTGGAGGTGCGGATTGGGCTTCTTTGGCCTTATGGGTTTTTTCTGTTTCTTCCACTTCCTTTAGTTTCCTCTTCTTTCCAGCCTTCTTTGAAAGTTCATCTTCTTCAACATTTTTCAGAACGGCTTCTTCCTCACCCTTAGGTAGATCATAAAACTGACCCGACTCCTTAGAAAACCTACTTTAATCCTCTTGAGGGTATCATCACTGATTACAATTACATTGAAATTCATCTTCTTGGAACTAAAGGGGATCTTGAATTATTCAAGGCACAGAACTATCAGTTTCAAGAGTAGGGCAGGATACATGATTATCTGTGCTCTCAGATTCCCATTCTTGATATTCTCTATTTTAATGAGAATATACTTAATCAGATTGATTTTCCTTAGATTTACCAAAAAATCTAAGATATACATATCACTTTTCTTAAGAGTGTCCTTGTCACCCTTTTTCGATACGATATGGCCCTAAACCCATAACTGTATGATCTGATTGTTGGTAGATAGATGGGCAATATTTTTTGTCTTGACATTAGTAAGTCTAAGGCATTCTATAGCTTTCACCTTTATGAAACTACCTTGAACATCTGATAGCTTGTGGGAGAAAAAATCGGCTTCCCCTTCATATGACAGACCCACCAAGCTAGTAGCCTTGGTGTAAGAGAGTGCATAAGTTTTTCCATAACTCTTGAAGGAAAATTTTTCCCTACCATCTTCTTTTAAGAAGGAAACTGATTCATAAAATTCAATAAGTGGATCCAGATACACAACATCCGGATCTCCTATCTTTGAAATGGATATGCTATCCAACCCATTAAGCCTGATATTCTTTGATATAATAGTGTCATACTTATTGAAGTAGTTTGGATGTACTAACCTATCCCTGTAAATTTTCCACTCCGAAATCAGCTTGATAGAAGACATTTCTTGAGGAGGAATTTCGGAAGAAATTCGGACTTCTGAAAAACTCAGAAAATCTAGAATGGGCTTTTGAAGTTGGGCAGAGATTCAAAACGCAAATGATTTGAAAACCAATGTGGTACAACCATCGGGGTCCCTTTTTTATAGGTGTTGAAGTGATGGTTGACCTTCCCATCTGAATCCAATGGTTGAGAATTCTTCCAATCTGATCTGACAGTTGAAATAATAGCTGCAAGGAAAATTTGGTAGGATCTGATCTTTTGAGGTTTTTAAAATAAAACATTCGGATTTAACGAAACTAGAATCTAAGAAATTTTAAAAACAAAATAAACTACCAGAAAGTAAAAGGTAATTATGAAAACTCAAGAAAGAATCATATATTTCAGATTGTCAGGAGAATTATTCGTATTGAGGAAAATTCTTCTTGAAGGTCTTTAGATTCTGAAAAAAATGACTATGAGAAATAATTGAGTACTTAGATCTTCATTAAAAAAAATTCATTATGAATATATTAATTACGAAAAAAATTTCATTACGATAAATATGAAATACCTCACTACAAAAAATTTTGAAAAAATCATTACGAAATTTTTTGAAAACTTCATAATGAAAATTTTTGAAAACTTCATTACAAAACATTTTGAAAACCTCATTACGAAAAGTTTTGAAAACATTATAACAAAAAATTTTGAAAACTTCATTATGAAAAATATTGAGAACTTCATTACGAAAAATCATGAAAACTTTATTACAAAAAATTTTGAGAACTTCATTAAAAAAAATTTGAGAACTTCATTACAAAAAATTTTGAGAACTTCAAAAAAATGTACCCCCCTATGAAAAGGTGTTTATTACTGAAAGGAGATTGGTTCAACAAAAAGTTAATGAGGAGGATTAACTTACAGTTATCATTCCTAAATTCTGTTTAATGTATTCAAATCTATCGAAGGGTAATGATTTTGTGAAAATATCATCATGTTGATCTTGTGTTCCAATAAATTGAAGAATGATATCTTCTTTTTGTGTGTGATCCCTAAGAAAGTGATATATAATATATATGTGATTTGCATGAGAGTGATATCCAGGGTTTTTACTAAGTTAAATGGCTCTTTTATTATCACACAAAATTTTTGTTTTGGTAAAACTCAAGACACAATCGGTGAGTGTGTGTTTTATCCACAATACTTGAGAACAACAACTTCCAGCTGCTACATATTCAGCTTTAGTAGTAGAGAGTGCTACTAAGTGTTGCTTCTTGCATGACCAAGAAACTAATGAATCTCCTAATAAATGACAAGTTCATGATGCACTCTTTCTATTCATTCTACATCCACCAAAGTCAGCATCCGAAAAAAATTTAAAACAAAATCATTTCCAGAAGTATAAAAGAGTCCTAAATCCATGGTTCCCTTTAAGTAGCAAAAAATTATTTTCACTGACTTTAAGTGAGATTCCTTAAGATTGGATTGATATCTTGCACATAAGAATACTGAAAACATTAAGTCTATATGACTAGCTATCAAGTAATGTAGACTTCCTATCATACCTCTAAAATATGTTTGACCTACTGGTTTCCCAACTTCATCAAGATCAAGTGTATTTGAGGTGCCAATGGGAGTACTTATACTTTTAGTGTTGTCATATCCATACTTTTTTAGAAGATCTTTAATATACTTATGTTGGGATATATAGATTCCTTCTAGTTTTTGAGAGATTTTAAAACCAAGGAAAATTGTTAACTCACCCATCATACTCATTTCGAACTCATATTTCATTAGATCTACAAAGGAATCAGTTAAATATTGTTGATTTGAACTAAATATAATTTCATAAACATAAATTTGAAAAATCAAAACATTTCTTATCTTTCATTATAAAAAGGGTTGGATCTGCATTTCCCTTAACTTAGTTATTTTGAAGAAAAAATCATGTAAGTCTATCATACTAAGATCGAGGGGCATGTTTAAGTCCATACAGAGCTTTGGTAAGTCTAAAAACATGGTTAGGATGTTTTGTATCTTCAAATCCACGAGGTTGTTCAACAAAAACATCTTCTTGAACATAACCATTAATGAAATAACATTTCACATCCATTTGAAAAAGTTTGAAATTCAAGAATGCTGCAAAGGCAAGTAAATACAAATAGATTCAAGTCTAGATACTGGAGCATAGGTTTCTTCATAGTCTATTCCTTCTTGTTGATTATAGCCTTTAGTAACTAATATAGCTTTATTTATTACAATGATTCCATTTTAATCACACTTATTTATGAAGACCCATTTTACTCCAATAACAGAAGTTTCTTATGTCTTTCAACCAAGGTCCATACTTTATTCCTTTCGAATTCATGTAGTTCATCTTGCATGGCTTTAATCCAATCATCATCACCTAAAGCTTCATCAGTGCTTTTTGGTTCTAATTTGGAAAGGAATGATAGATGTTCTACTTCATTTAATACGGAACTTGTAGTCCCTACAGGTTGATTTACATCACCAATTATGCTATCATTGAGATGATTCTTGAGAAACAGCTGATTTGGGTTTTGTAAAACCTGTTCATCAACATAGGGTATGAAATATTCTAGGGTAAATGGTTCAGAAGTACATTCTTCAACATTTTTCCTTATCATAAGGATCTTATAATAAAGTTTGATAATCAGTTTTTGAAAACACATCTGAGGATGTAGGATGGGATTGTTTAAAAACAAAAGGATCGGTTTCATCAAATTTGACATGTACTGTTTCTTCAACAGTGCAAGTTTTTTAATTAGAAACTCTATATGCCTTAGAAGTTGTGGAGTAGCCTAAGAAAATTCCTTCATCAGATTTTGGTGTGAATTTATGTAGATTGTATTTAGTATTCAAAATGAATACCTTGAAACCAAAAAACTTGAAGTAGGAAAGTCTAGGTTTTCTACCATTCCATAACTCTTAATGAGTTTTTTTAAGAAAAGGTCTAATCAAAACATGATTTATAGTATAACAAACAGTACTTACAGCTTCAGTCCAAAAATGTTTGGCTACAGAATATTTACTCAACATAGTTCTAGTTATCTCTTGAATAATTCTATTTCTTCTTTCAACAACACCATTTGTTGAGGTGTTCTGGGTGCTGAGAAGTTCTGAGTAATGCCTTTTCAACTACAAAAAGTTTCAAAATCAGAATTTTGAAATTCTCCTCCATGATCACTATGAATAGTTTTCAATGGAATATTTTTCTCATTTTTCACTTGGGCTCTAAAAATTTTTGAAATAAGTGAAGGCTTTAGACTTCTTTTCTCTAAAATATACCCACGCAAATCTAGTGTAATCATCAACCAAGACAAATACATAATACTTTACCCCAATTTTTCTAGTTTGTGTTGGAACAAAAAGATTCATATGCACTAGCTGTAATGCATCAGTAGTTGAGACTTCACAGAATAATTTAAAACTTGATTTATGTTTCTTGACATATTGACAAGGGTCACAAACTTTTTAAGAATCAAATCTAAGATCCGGTAGATCCTTAACTAATCTTTTCTTAGAAATTTTGCATAAGTTCATAAGGTTACAGTGACCTAACCTTCTATGCCATAACTAAGAATGATCTTCCATTTCACTAAGGCAAGGTAAGTCTTGGCTTCTAAAGTCTTCTACGTTTAGTGTGTAAACATTCTCTTGCCTATGGGTATAATGAATAAACTATTCCTTGGAACTGTGTACTAGGCACTTGTCATTCCTAAAATTCACAAGATATCCATCATCACATAATTGGATTATGATAATGAGGTTGTGCTTAAGACCCTTAACAAATAAAACATTTGAAATAAATGTTTTTCCAAGAAGAATGATGTTACAAATATCAATAATTTCTCCCTGAGCATTATCTCTGAATGTTACTTTTCCTCCTTTTGTCTTGATAATATTTTCAAAATAGTTTTCGTTACTAGTAACATGCCGAGAACATCCACTATCCATGTACCTTGTATTGCTATTGGTACTTTCCCTATTTTCTTGAAAACCAAAGAGTTAGACTTTTGGAATCCAAACTTTCTTGGATCTTGAAATTTCAGAAAGCAAAATTTTAGGCCCCCAAATCTTCTTAGAAATATAGGCTTTATGGAATCCTAAAGACTGTGTTTTGTTTAGAGAATAATTCTTTGCCCAATGTCCACCACACTGACACTTAGTACAGAATGGAGCACTCTGAGGAACAAAATAATTGTTGTTAAGAATCAGTTTAGAACCAGTACAACCAAAACCAGAACTATTTCTTAGAGGTCAGATTTGAGAATACATTCTATCAAAATTGTCTTTACCTAAGGTAAATTTTGACAAAAACATCCTAAAGGAAAAATTTTCAGATTTGAGTTTGATAACTAAGTTCTTGTCTTCAAAAAAAATTATTTTTAACTAGATCTAGGCTCGAAAACATTTTTCTTAGAAAATTACATTTTCTAGATCTTTAGAAAGTTTGTTCTTCTCATAATTTACGTTCTCATGATTTTTTGAAATACTTTAAAAATCAGAATTTTTCTTATCAATATCTTTAGAAAGATATGATATTTTCTTAGTAAGAATAGTATTCCTAGAATTTTCCTTATTATGTTTTTTCGTGTGTTTTGAATTCTTAATATCAAGAAGTTTGGAAAACCTAGAAACTTCTTCATAGGAAGGTAACGTATTATCTTCATTCGAAGAAGATTCTTCATCTGAAGAGTTTTAATATTTATTATCATTAGCATTCAAAGAAACGCAGGTCAATGATTTATCATTATGTACCTTATCCATTAAGCAATGATTTTTAATTGGTAGTTTGGCTATTAGACCAAGATTCTTCTATCCAGAAGATTCATAATCTGAAGATTCATCCGACGAATCTCCACCACTGGAACTCCAGGTGTCATTATCTTTCAAGACTTTGTTAGCTTTATCCTTGTAATACTTTTTTTGTTTCTCTCTCAATGCTTTTCCATTCTTTCTTTTCTCATAAGCATAGAACAATCAGGTCTTATATGTCCAGCTCTCTTGCATTCGTAACACGTGACTTCTGAATCTTTCTTATATTTCCTTTCCTTTTTCATATATCTAGATTGAAAGTTAATCTGCCCAGATAACTTATTCATCCTTTAAAATTACCACAAAAAAAGTTTTTCCCAGCGCCCCCCCCCACCCTTTATCAGCGCTAATGAAAAAGCGATGATAAAGGGACCCCCTTTATCATCGCTTCTTTTAAAAGCACTGATAAAGGGTCGACTTCAAAAAATATTTAAAAATATATTAATATATAAATATATAAATATAGTTATATTGATATAAATATAATATATAATTTTTAAATATATTTTAGATAAGTATAAATGTACATTTACACTTAATATACTTAATATATAAGATATTTAGTGAAAATGGCTTCTTAAAAAATTAAAAAAATATTTTCAATTAATAATTTGATAATAACTATCGATTATAAATCATTTAATAACAATTTTAAGACACAAAAAAAACAATTAATAAAAGATCTAAAATAAGTTGAAAATGGAACTCAAACTTCAAACGCCCATAACTTTTGATCTGGGTGTCTGTTTGAGCTCTACAGCATATCAAATTGAAGCATGCGATGAGTTCTATATCTCTATGACTTGGGATACCCTGGTCAAGTTTTCTTTGAGGCCAAAAGTGGAATAGAAGGCCTCTAAAACTGAGTTTTTAGTCTGGGTACCCCGATTTTTTAACATTTTGTGGATTTTCAGCCTCATTTAAGGTGCTATTATTGGCTTTTTTTAATGGGGACTAAATTTATTCCAAGGTATTACATTCATATTGATATTATGTCTTTGAAATTTTATCATTTTTTTATAATTCACTGCTATTGATAATCAAATATATAACAATATATACATATTTTTTATATATTCACACATAAAAATTAATTATAAATATAAATAATAAAATATATTTACATATAAAATATATTAGCTTTATCTAAATAATAATTAATATCCATTTTATTTAAAATACAAATATATGAATATTTATATACCTATATATTAATCTAACTATATATATATATATTAATCTATATATATATATATTAATATAACTACATATATATTAATATTACTATCAATATATATATTAATATCACTATAAATATATATATTAATATCACTATAAATATATATATTCATATAACTATATATATATATATTAATATAAATATATATTACTATACGAATAAATATAACTATATATATATATATTAATATAACTATATATATATATATTAATATAACTATATATATATAAATATAAATATATATTACTATACAAATAAGTATAACTAACTATATATATATATATATTAATATAACTATATATATATTAATATAACTATATATATTAATATAACTATATATATATTAATATAATTATATATATATTAATATAACTATATATATATTAATATAACTATATATTTATTAATATAACTACATATATGTATATTAATATAAATATATATTACTATACGAATAAATATAACTATATATATATAATAGAGATATCATGAAATGGTAAACAAATCAAAATAGAGTAGTGGTAAGGGCTTAGGCGCGTAGGGGGGAGGTCTCGAGTTCAAAACCTGCTGGAGGCAGAGGCGCCCGCATGGGGGTCGATGTGGGGGGATAGCGCTGATAAAGGGTGGAGGGTGTGCGTGCGAGGCGCTGGAAGGGGTGGAAAGCTCTAATAAAAGTGGGGCTCAAGTGCTATAAAAGCCCCCTGGATTGGCATGTTTTTTTAAATTTTTTGAATTTTTTTGAATTTTTTTGAATTGTTTAATTTTTTTAACGTTTATCAGTGCTTTTTTAAAAGCGCTTATAAAAGGGTCCTTTATCAGTGCTAAAAGGAAACCAATGATAAAGGAAGCACAAATATAGTACCTATTTATCTGTGCTTTTTTGAGTGCTGATAAAAGGGACCCCCCCTATCTTCGCCGGCTTTAACAGTGCTTTTCTAGTGCTGTTAAAAGCCATTTTTAGCGCTGATAAAAGGCATATTTGTAGTAGTGAAAGAAAGATTTTCTAATTCATTTTCTGAGGATTCACTTCCACTAGATTCAGATTGGATAAAAAATTTCTTATATTTTGATCTAGTAACTCTCTTAGGTGTCTTATATTTCATATGATTTGAAGTAGTAGTTAAAAAACATTGTCATTTCCATTCTTCTTCTTTATGTTATCAGCATCTCTCTTCATTCAAGTCTAATGCTGAAGAAGTGTTCCAAACAACTCATCTAAGGAAAACTGAGTAACCCTTCTGTTCTCATCAATAGCAGTCCTCTAGGATTCCCACTCATTGGGCATGATGTCTATGATCTTATCAATAAGATCTTCATCATATAATCCTTTATCACCCATGGATTGTAAACTATTCACAATAGTCATGAATCTTTGTTGCACCTTACATATGGGTTCTTCATAAGGAAATCAAAAACCATGATATTCAGCTCTGAGCATGGCTCTACTAGTTTCAATAACATTGGATGTTCCAAAGTGAGTAACTTCAAGTTTCTTCCATATACAATTTTCTACTTTATAAGATGAAATATTTCTATATATGTTTCTAGTCATGGAACAAAGCAATGTATTGTGTACCTTATATTTCAGTTGATATTCATGCTTTTATTGATTTGTGAAGGTACTGAATTCTATGTCAGGGATTTTATATCCTCTAGTAAGCATAAAAAAATTGTCAACACCAGTATTGATAATGAAAGTCTTTATGCGATCTCTCCAATATTCATAATCATTTTCATCAACGATAGGTGGTCAAGTTGGATTGAGATTATCTATAGAACCAACAATGATTCCTGTCATCTTAAAGAAAATTCTCTCCACAAAAAATTGTTAATATAATAAGTTAATAAACAAAGAAAATATTCCTAAGAAATAAAAGTATAGAACAAGATTATCTCTAAAAAAATGAATCCGAACTATACAAGTCCGAAAAAACAGATTCCGAAAAAGTGTGAATCCGGAAGTTCAATTCCGATAATTTTCTTCTGAACCTAATCGTGAGATTAATTCAGGAGCCACCTGCTTTGATACAAATTGTTGAGATGGTATGTGAGTATGATATACTCTATAATAATATATGTAGGATCGAATATATAAATATGAAATTCTCAAATACAAGAGCGGGGGGGTTTTGTACACTTTAAAAATCCCTAAGGAAATTTTTCATAACCAAAATTCACAACACTTCTAAGTTCTAATAACTTGCTTGATTCTGTAAAAGTGATTCCAGAAATAAAACATAACAAAAATATACAATGACTAAGATTCTACCTTAAAGAATATAGAATCCTATATAATCAGAGTACAAGTATACGGAAGTATAATAAGATTATACTTTCCTCCACAACTAAAAGTATATAAGAAAAATAGGAAACTACAAGTAAAAAGTAGTAAATATTTTAACCCAAAGAATAGGGTATCCAATAACCTTGGATAAAGGTCCCTTGATTTATAATTTCAAGAAGTCTATCTTATTCACACCACGGTAAGCCCTCGATACAAAGATTGGAGTCTGTCTTTCTATCCTTACAAGACCTCAACTTCAAGGAAGTCGTCACCTCTGTATTACTCAGCAAGGAAGCCCTCAACTTCAAGGTAGTTGGAACCTCTATCTTCCTAGACATGGAAGCCCTCAATTGTACACATAAACAATCAGATTCGCACAATGAAAATTTACATGAATCAAAGGTTGAACAAGCAATTAAAACTTTCTGTACGAAGCCTGAAAGTTTATAAGAGCCTCCCTCTCTAGAAATCACTTCTGAAATTTCCGAGCTTCAAAAAATTACAAAAGTTCTAAAAGACCTGAGCTCTTTAAAATGAGCTCCTATTTATAGGAATAGCTCCAACAGTTGGCTCCCTCCTCCAACAGTCATATTTTCCTTGAATTTTGGAGGGACCTGTACACATGTCATTCAAACACTGGTTAGTTGATAACTGAAAGAACGACATCATTTTATAACAAAAGAAGTGTAATTATGACTAAAATCCAATATTCAGAATGTAATTAAATGAAATTTTGTAGTCTATATTACAAGGATATTTGAATTCTATTTTGTAGGAATTCAGAACCTGAATTCTATAGAATTTTGGGGTCTTAATTTCAAGGAAATTCAGAATCTGGATTCATAAGAATTCGGAACCAGAACTCACAAAGTTCAAAGTCAGAGTTCATGAGAATTAGGAGTCAGAACTCATAAGAGTTCGGAGTCTGTATTCATAGAACTCAGAGTTAGAACTCAGAAATTTTGTAATCGGAATTCGTATTCAGAATTCAGAGTCAAAACTCAGAAAGGTTCGTATCCAGAATTCAGATTCAAAATTTGGAATCAGATCTTAAGAGAGTTCGTATCCAGAATTCTGATTCAGAATTTGGAGTCATAACTTATGAGAGTTCATATCCAGAATTCGTATTCAGAATTAGGAGTATGAACTCGGAAAGTTCATAACCAGAATTCTGATTCAGAATTCGGAGACAGAACTCTGAATGTTCGTAACCAGAATTCTGATTCAGAATTCAGAGTCAAAACTCTGAAGAGTTTGTATCCAGAATTTGTATTCAGAATTCAGAGAAAGAACTAAAAAGATTTCGTAACCAGAATTCTGATAATTTGGATCCTAAAATAGAATTCTTCATATCTAGGTAATTATAGGATTTCGAGGTTTTGGATTCAAACCAAATTTTACACTTAGAAAAAAATATGATATGAGTAATGAAAACATGGTAAGTATAAATTTTCTTGGGGAAGGAAATTTTTCCTTATAAAATAAAAACATAAGATAAAAAGATTTTTCCCTTGAGATAAGGTGTTTGTGATTTTCAAAACAAGAAGGAATTGTAAAGTCATAAGGAAACCTTATTGACTAAAAAATCTCCCCCAAGTATTAAGGAATGGAAAAGTCATAAGGAAAACCTTATTGACTCAAAAAAAACCCCTTAATCAATTCCCCAATTAATTAAGCACATCAATCTCGTTAATTAATTAACCAATTAATTAATCCATATCCAAAAAACCAATATCCCATAATTATTTCAATAATTAATTATTCAATTCATAGTATCATTATCCAAAAATTAGTTTAACAATTAATTATCTCAAATCAATAATATAAATATCACATAATTAACTCAACAATCAATTATCTCAAATCAACAATCTCAATATCTCATAATTAACTCAACAATTAATTATCCAATACAACAATATCAACATTCCATAAATAAATAAAAATTAATTATCCAAATAAAAAAATCAATATATCATAATTAACTCAATAATTAATTATCTTTAGTCCATCAATTCAATATCCCCAATTTCACAATTCCTTAATTAAATAATTCACCAAATTATTTAATTCATTTTTGAAAACTCAATTTCTAATCATCCAATAGAAATTATACAATTACATACATGTCATTGAAATAAATACTATTGGATTTGAATTATAGACCACCTGCCTCAATTCGTTATGAGATATTTCCCTATGGAAATCCAAAATTTGAACAGAAAAACAACGTAGAACACGATATAGATCTGAAACCTAAATATACAAGAAAATTGAATAATATCTCTTAAATCTAGATCCAAATCCAACAAGACTAGATATAGATTGAGAAAATACAGATCTAGATACAAAAAAATAGAGGATAAAAACCCACCCAAATAATTGGATAAGATCAGTATATAGACGAGAAATCAATTAGAAAGAGACCACATACCCAAAGAGGTGCATATTTACAAACTGGGTTTAAAACACCATGAACGGAGGTCGTGTAGACTTGTAATCCTTCTAGGAGGATCTTGAAATTATAAAAATCGACTATGAGTCGATCTATGGTGTTTTGGTGTATAATAAGTGGGTTTGGGAAACATTTTTATAAAATTCATGGGATTAAAATCATGTACACACAGTTTGCTGCTTGAGCGTAGATTTTCCCCTAATTGTGACCCTAATTGTGTGACTCTTCTATGGGGGTGCATGATTTCTCAATTTAGGGTCCATGGTTTGAAAAATAGTGCACTATATATGCAAAAACCTTCTATCAAAGGTTTTCTGGTTTTTTGGGCCAGTGCACACAATTAAGGAAAACCATGCGGCAGCTATACACTAACCAGATTATTAAATTTTTCTCAAATTTTCACCCAAACACACGCCAAGGGAAAACCCGAATGAAAATTATTCAACACAAGGGAAATGAGTACATGTAAATGAGCTCGATCCATCATCAAATTTGTTTGGGGTTTTACACTAGCACATGCATTGGTCAAAATAATAATTTAAATATTATCTATGTGAGATAAAATATTATCACATGAAATATTTTGAAATGATATTTTGAAATTATATGGGAGATATAAAACATTATCACATGTAATATTTTATAATGATAATGTGAAAATTATCTAGCAGTGATAAAATATAAATTCTCTAGGAGAGAGAAATTAACATTTCATGTGATATTTTATTTCTTTTTTAACAAAAATAGTTTGTTTTCTCTTTAGGGGTCCTTGGTGTACTTCAAGTACTTAATTTTTTCAATAATAGTGTCATAAAGTGGTTTTCTTAACTAGTTGATCATCTCCATTTGAAATCGATGAATTTTGAAGTAAGACGTTCCTTGCATATTTGTGCTTTCATATACATGTTTCCTTTATATGATTATGAATAGACAAACATGGTGAATTTTCATGATTTTGATTGCATGCCAGTGTGTGTGTATGTATCCTAGAGAACTTGATGTTTCACTTGTTTTCATGATTACTTTGTATCTTTATATTTATGTTCTCCATTGATCACATGTATTGTATGTGATGACTTGATATTCGTTATGTGATATCCTTTTTCATGTATCCCACCATTTATGTGTGTTTTTGTGGCACTTTTCTTGGAGTCCAATGTAGGTGGAATGCCATGACATGTTTATCCCTTAGAAGGACAGTTTACATGACTTGTGGTGATAACAATGTGGGACTTATGCACATGTTATTGACAGGACGATGCCTTATTGATGTTGTATGATGCACTCGATGACTAACGAATGCCAAGGGGTATGTTTCTCAGTTCCTAGGGGATGCTAAGTAGCTATCATTTACTAGGGTATGATGAGAGCATGACTTATTTGATATGAAATGATTCAAAGTTTCATGATCACATGATGTCGGGTAACATGGTTCATTAGCATTTTGGCTAATCCTTGATTCTTACGAATCCATGATTATCTATCTGGCATAGATCTAAAGCAGATATGACCATGGTTTTGTGGTGGCCTGGTTAGAACATGACTGATCAGTTTTTTATTTTGTGTTACTATGCTTCTTACACATTTATTATTATGGAATACACTTTTATACATGAGTACATCTATTTAAGGATTAATTTGTAGTTTCCTATTGAGTCTTGTAATCACACCCTACTCAGGAATTTTGGTATGATCGAAGATTTCATGAGTGATCTGGTTTAGGGAAAGGTCCATGTGGCAGACTACTGAGCTAAGGAAAATGGAGAAGGTTGTGGGCTAGGATGGAAACCTGCGAGACATGTAGTTTATCGTTTTATTACATATCTACATTATTTACCCTAGTCGGGCTTACAAATTTTTGAAGCTGATTTTATTTACTTTTCTTGTATGCTATCTTTCACTTTCTACATGTTTACTTTGAATATTTATTATATTGTTTATTACTGATTATTAATCCTATGACATGATAATGAGGGTAGAGTCTTCCCATTTATAGACTCAGACTCTCACTTCTAGTTGGTATCCTATTTCATATGGGGAGGTGTGCATGAGGTCATGTAACTTTTTTTATCAGACCCAATGATTTAGGTTGGGATTTTAATAATTTGTATCACAGCAAGAACCCATCATTAATTGTAGTGGTACAACATGGGTTGAGATGTAGGGTCCGAAATTAGGAATTTGAGCTCTAAAGGGGTTGAATGTAACACCCCATGAAGTTAAAGGGCTAAAATGATAAATGAAATGACATAATTCAATAAGATGTGCCTTTAGTTTTGGGAGTCTACTAGATTAAAAACTCACAGTTAAGCATGCTTGTACCAGAGTAGTTATTAAGAGTGGTTACCTCTTGGGATGTTTCAATGGGTGTGTATGAGTTAAGAAACATCACCTTGGAAAGAACATGTGTTGGACTATATGGAAATTCATTGGTCTGATGATTCGTTCAGGCATGTGGGTGGGCCCGAGGGAGGGGACAACATGTATTCAGGGAAACTGGTGGTGCCTGGTAGCAAATATCTGATGGCCATGTTAAGGCGGAGTGTTTGTGCTATCAGTGGGGCCCAATTGTTATAAGTTTACTAAATAATAAACAAATTATTTTATTCATATTATATTTTTACTAATATTTTTTTAATATTTTTGAATATAAAACTTTAATTTTTTTTAGATATCATATGATGTTCATATAAGAATGAAATTTCTACATATTAGACTGCAAACTATTAATGAATAAAAGAAAAATGATTTTATATTATATTTTCAGAGATTGATGAGTTAAATATTATTATATCTATAATTATAAAATTAGTACTCCAGTTATTGGTATGATGATCTGTTTGGGCATTTGGGTGGGCCCCAAAGAGGGGACCATGTACCTGTGGGGCGACTATTGGGCATGGAGGGCCAGGGCCCGATGGCCATGTTAAGTTAGGGTCTATGTGCTTTAAGTGAGGCCTAGTTGTTACAATTAGACTAAAAAATAAAGAAATTATGTTATTCATATACAAATTTATAATATTTTTTTATATTAAAGTAAAATTTTATTATTTTTTAAATATTATATGATGATCATATTAGAATTATATTTTTATATAGTAGACCTATAACTCGTGAAGAACATAAGAAACATAATTTTATAATATATTTTTTGAGATTGATGAGATAAATACCTTTATCAACACAATTATGAAATCAGTATTCCATTCATTATGTTAATAATTATTAATATTTTTCTCAGGTTTCATAATATGAAAATATAATTGATAGTTGATTATGTGTAATGTGTACACCACCAAATAAATTTATAAAATGTTATGATTGTTTCTTGGTCAATTGATTTCAATTTCATACATGTCGGAAAAACATGTCTAAATAAATAAATGGATAGTTGTTTTTATTTAAAAGGAATTCATCAAATATATAGTGACATCCACTTTTATATATTTTTTGATAAAAAATCAATTTATAATATCTAGGAAAAAAATTGCAGTGTTTAAGGGCTATTGGTTTGATTAAAATTGAGAGTTACATGTTCATTATTGACATTATGATATTAACATAAAACATAAAGGACAAATTGCATCAAAAAATCTATTTTTATTTTCATAAAAAGATTATAAACATTAATATATAAATTACTATGCATCTATGAGAAACTTAATTGATTGGATTAGTCTGAGAAAAATAAAATCCAATGAGGAATAATTTCTTAAAAATGAAATTGGTTTTATAAATTTGAAAATTAATGAAGTTTTAAGATATAAATCCTTGAATACATCTCATTATTATAAAGATATAGATACCAATAATGAGACATTAAAATTATTGACTGATGGTGATTTCATTATAGATATTGTTGGAATTGGTGCCTTTGAAAAAACTGATTCTATTCTTTTGATTATAAAAATATTCAAATACCTAAATATTAATAAATATCCTTAACATAATGAATAGTATTTTTCTCAATAATAATGTGATAAAGTCCTACGATTCTTTATTCATATCAAAGGGTTATAGTGGTTCACCATTACAATGAAAACTATGGAATACTTTAACTATATTCAGAAACATATGTTGAATGGTTAGATGGAATGTATTTTACATGACATAGATAATTTTTGACTATTAGGTTTTGGATGATCATAATACATTGAGACCACCTCTCATAATCCTTTCACAGAGTAATCTATAAGAGAGTAGATTATATGAAAATAACCACTAATAGGAGTTCGACATATTATGTGTTTCATATGTTATTCATATCTATTGACATATGTATCAATCATTAGAGTAGATATTACAATTAAGGTACATTGTAAAAAATATAATTTTATATATTGATGAAAATCATGATCATATAACAGAAAACATTGGCTTATTTGTATGTGATATACATTAATTAATTATTCAAAAAATATGTTTTCACTTCCATTTAACAGAAATATATATCCATGTCCCTTTTATTTAAATTGATCTATCTAATAAATCTATGGCCATGGTCATATATCAAAGGGTTCATTTATAGAATGTAGGAAAAGATAAATCAAGAATGTATGTTGATGACATAAATAATGTAACATTCATGATGAGATATTGAGAAAAAATTATTATAACACATATTGAGTTTTTGTATGATGTTATTTCACTTTGATATTGAATTTATTATCTACAAGTTCCTTGACATGTTTCTAGACACTAATCTTGGACATTAGGCCAACTCACCAAATTCTATAGAGAAATAGGCCTAGACGATCATAAACTAAGAATATCCATAATCTCAGCTAACTTTTATTTAAATTTATTTGTTCCATAAGTATTATTCCTAACTTATGATTTAATAATAATTTGTGTTTTTTTGATGTATTAATTTGGTCACATGTTATTCAGTTTAGAATATATTTGAGTTGAACATTAAATAAATATTATTTTACAATTAGCATTTTTAATATTTATTTATTTCTCATATATGATTCAAAATTAATAAATTATTTATTAAATAATATTTATTCAGTTACATCAATAATACAATATATATTTATTCACCATTTCATTAATATAAAATTTATTTATTTGTTATAACAAATAATATGATGATATTTATTTATTTAAATATTTATTTATTATTCAAGTTTCTATAAATTATAAGGAGGATTGACGGGATGAGATATGATTCCTGGTGAAATGATGTATTTTGTTTAATATAATTTAAATAAATAAATATTTATATATTTATGAATTACATTTAAATATCCTCTAGTTATCCATGTCATGATTATATAATAATAATATTATTAATATTATTATTTGATGTGGGGTTTATATTTAATAATATATTAATTAAAGATCCTATTTGAAATTACATATTGTATATCCCTAAATATATAACCTAACTAATATCATATCTTGGTGAGAAAAAGTTAATGTGCCCAATATTTCTTTCGAATGGAATTCTCTTAAAACTAAAGAGAATCATGTTAATAACCCTCTTAATAAAGAGTGGTCATCCTCCTTACTCATTAAACATTGATAAATAAATATAGAAATATTCAATCCTAAAGGACTTCTTGTTGTGATTAATGTCAAATGACCTAAGATAATCGATACCTCTGAAATAGTACTAGAAGTAACATTGGTAGAATTTTGAGATTGTGTCGCATATGGGGATACAACAAGAGTAATTTTGTTTTGTATAATTCAATGCAAGGAAGACAAGAAAATAATGGTCAACCAAAGAAACCAAAAATAAAGAATTAATTACAAACCGAGGAAATTATATAATAAATTAATTATAAATAATGTTTGAAAAACCTCTCATTGAAATATCTATGTTTTCTATCATCTAGTTTTTGGGATTTATTTGATTAAATTGATGGAAAAACATTATTGATCCTTAAAACAAATGCTTCTATTGTGCCTTGAAACCTTTAAGTTGTCTTAATAAATCCACATATTAATTTTTAATTAATTATTATATATTGATTTATGGTTTATTTAACAGTTAGTTTTATTATTTGTAGTTTTTATTTTTTATAATTTGAAAGTTGAGATATTATGATCATTCACTTTCATATGACCATGAGTAGGCCCATGATATAAGAATAAATCTTGAATATTCTATGTAGAGGTGCTGAGAATTATGGAGAATAAACATGGATACATGAAATGTAATTGAAAAGTAGACCCTATGTATCCGTAGTCAACCACACAAGGACAATTCATGCATATCATGACACATCGTGGGGGGATTTGATATATGGTGTCATTAAATGAAACATATTGATCTCCAGTTGGAACATGGTATGATAAGGTTACATGTTATGTAGATTGTGTAAACTCTGTGTATCCACAGATATTTTATAATTACATAAATTATCAAGGTGGTGAGGTAAAACTACATGACCTTTATTAAATACACACCACACAATGAACATCAACTAAACAACACAAAAATTCACAAATTATACTATGTGTAGCGGGGTTCACATACCATATAACACATAATATCCGTCGTGGAATACATACTGAGTCCCTAAGAATGTATTAATGGTGGCAATTAACAAATCAAATGTTGTTTAAAAACATGTACAATATGTATAATTCGAGCCAACTCACACCAAGTACATGCTGATACTAGCGTGTTTTTTAAGTGAATACACATAATGAAAATTAATTAGAATAATTAAATAAAACTACATGATGTGTAGCTCATGTACACATCGTACGATGGGACTTTGTACAGATTATACACTAAGTGGTTTATAGAGGGTCTTGTGTGATATTAAATTATTAATAAATTAATTTCTATATTATTTAGTGAGATACATGAGATGTGTAATTTTCTTACATGTTCTTTACTTCACGGTCATTTCCAATGGTACATGTTGTGTCTATGCTGTCATATTGTGTTTTATATAGGTTGTTCAGACTATATACCTATACCTAAAGAAGAAAATTCCATGTATATAAAGACACACAATGTAAGAATACATTATATGTAAGTACACAATATAAGGAAAGAACCAGACACATCATTAGGAACATACCATATTTTATGACATTACACGCCATGTAACAATTATAACTCTAGATATATGTATTTATAAAATTATAAGGGTACACGTCATGATAACTCAAGTACACACATTGTACTTATTTTAATTTATGTAATTTTTTTTATTAAATTTGTTTAAAATTATTGTGGATGAAAATATCATGTATTTCATGAATAGTTAACTATGATAAATGAATGTATTAATTAATAAGATAATTAACTATTGGTTTAGTGAATTTATCTTAATAATGAATTGATTTAAGTGAGCGCAAACTAGTTTAAAATTCATTGTCATTTCATAGATGGGTGATCATGAAATAGACCGGCCTATGTAATTGTTAGGATTCTACATAATTTATTTATTAATTACATATATTTTATGATAAATTCATTATTAAATTAAATATTATTATATGAATATAATTCATTCCTCTTAATTATTTATAGGATGACATGTCAATAATTTCATTTATGTAACCCCAAACCCCAAGTTCTCCTCAACTATGAGTGATTTTACATATATAAGGGAAGTATATCTAGATTGAGAGATTGTGGTTCCAAATCTGATGAGGCTAAACAAACTAATGAGGTACACACATTAAAAATCAGAATGTTTTAACACAATCCCATGCCGACTAAAGGAGTTATTCCCATAGGTTCAGTAGGTTGAATCATCAACCACTTGATAAATCAACCAATAGTGAATTCTCATGATCATTCCACATATATTTATTTTATTTAACTAGTACATGGTTATTTATTTATACAATTCATATTTAATATAAAATTAAATTCATTCACATGGTGTAAATAAATAAATATCCTATTGTGATAGAATAAAATAAATATATTATGCATAAATTATTTTATCATATATGGTTAATTAATTATGTAAAATCAACATAATGATAAAAGTTTTGTAAAAGAATAAAATAAAAAATATTTATGCATAAGATAAAAAATCCGTCAAAGGAATATTAATCTATAAAATCCTTACATTAGAATATTCAAAATACAACAAAGTACCAGAGTTTTGGTTTTACCATTGTTAAGAAACATTCATTTATTAGGAATTTTTAATGAAGGTTTTGGTATAAATTAATCATGTTAGAATCATGAGATGTATCCCTTATAAGACTTTGTCTAACTAGGAGGCAAGTGTTGAGGAAATTAATGTCCATGATTTCAGGATTTGGGAGTCCACTCAACAAATGATAGAATTTTGTGTATATACAGTTGGCCACACCATGTAACTAAATACCATTGAAAAATTTCACTATGACCTTATTAGGATAATAAGAAGTGAAATATGGATCCTTTCCACTAGAATATCCACTTGATAGGATTTTTAGAATCTAATGATAATGGATTATAGGATTTGTTAAATAATGATAAACTCATAAAATAATATTTATAATTTTATAGTTATTGAGATAAATTACTAAAATATAATTTCACTTATTTTAAGAAATAGAATGTAAATCAATGGGAGAACTATAATCATTTTTGTAATTAGTTTGTATTTACACCATAAAAAAATTATAAGACCGATACAGTCATTTATATAATTCAATATGATTGGGAAATTTATATTATGTGATGATGTCCACTATTCCTCTATAGCCACCTCACTAAGACTATGTAGTTTAAAATGATACCTATAAGAGATACATGGAGGTTTATTCTATTGTTTTTTCAATCCTTCTATCAAGAGATTAAGTGTAAACATATATACATAGATGTATACACCATGATATCTCATATCCTATCTCTTTAGAAAGAGAAGAAGTGGCTTATGATAAATGAGATTAACAATAAACTATACTAGTGTAAACAGAGAGACGAGTACCTAACTAGTGATTATTAATTCATGATATTTAAGTAAATTGATCATTGTGATATTTTATCTTTCATATAGATAATAAATTATCCATTAATCTCATATTATCATCCTTATCAACAATATTCTCCACATTCACCATGAACTACAGGATAAACAGTATGCAGAACCCACTCCTGAATCATTTTATTTTTCTTCTCCAAGATGATAATGATTGGTGGGAACATGGTTCATCACCCCTTATAGTGAAAAAAATGAATGAACATGTTCAAAATCTGAATATTTGTTCAAATTCACTGGCACCTTTACAAATTCCTTCAAAGTGACAAAATATTCTAAGGAATGGGATTGAGTGGGTTCCAATTTTATTCTCATGTGGACAGAAAGGTCATTAAATGAGAAACTTTAATGAATTAAAGATCAGTATAACAATAAAATATACATAAGTTATATTCATTTTTTATATAATATTTATATTATACTTCTTGTGTATTAAATACAATATAATGTTTACATACTTTTATTCAACTATAGGAACCATTGGAGTTCATAAATATTATAATAAGTAAGGTGAAACATATATTCATATGATAAGGGGTGATTGCGAAGTTATCTGTTTGGAGCATGAAACATCACTTTTTCTAGTGGATTAATAATATGTAGACTATTATTTTTTGTTATGTATTACGAAAAACATGTAACTTAGTGTCTACTTAGAAAAAATGTGACATCATTTAATGTTTGAAATGAATATTATTATGGTATTTCATAAATGAATAATATTTCATCTATAGGTGAACAAAAAATATCCAAATTCATAAATTATTGATGAATATAATATATAAGACTCAAACCCACTTTAAAAAGTTAATTATTTGTTAAAAAAATCTGTAATTAGGTGTGATGATTATACCTAGTTGTAGATAAAAGTATTTGGTCTTAGATAAACTAACTTATTAATTTTTATAAAATGAATCATTAATAAATTAGGGAATACTAAAAATATTTTGGAGTTAGTTTATGAAGAGAATTTGGTCTATTCTAAGAACATAAAGGTGGATTCATATAATTTATGAGATTTTGTTTATAATTTTTGGAATTCTCAAGAGATAAGTGAATACGCTTAGAAAAAATATAAGATTCCCTAGGAAGGATTGTAAGAGAATATCTTATCCAAGTATTCATTGATAATTTAAATGTAAGTTATAGTTACTCTAGATGTCACATTACATTAATCGCATCACATAAGTGATTGTATTACAATGAAGAATGACAGGGTTTATTATATGTATTTCAAGACTTCCATATTTCCATTACATTAATGTTTTATAAATAGAATCATATTAGCTAACACTATATCAACCATATTAACATATTGTGTCTTAAAGGTCATTATATGAAAGAAATCCATTATGTAATATCTTCATGTTCTTTTATGAAAATATTTTGATAAAAATGGATTTGGATATAAAAAACAGCATTGGAAAAAACTATGTGAAACTTTGTTAATTATTCTATAACTACTCTAGATAATATCATCCCTAAGAAAGATAGTTTTTATTAGAGAATGTCTATAATTCAAAAAGAGTGAATCAACACTCTTTTTTGATAGTTGGAGCATACATGATTTCAAGGAGGTTAAGTCTCTTGATGCATATGTGTCGGAATAGGAACAATAGACTCCATTAGGTTCATAGGGAAGTATTTATCCAAATACCCATATTTTATATTAAATATAAAAATAAAAATGTTTTATATTCTCCATGATCAGTGATATATCCGTAGATAAGAATAATCAATCCTGCATAGAAAAAATAAACAATAACTAGCTATTATTGACAAGTTCGTATGAATTATTAAACATATTCCTTGTACCAAATACTCACCTCAGATTTTGGTACATTATATAGATTATGTAATGATTTTGGTTGCATTTCAAGAGAAACTAGACATCGATTGCCCAAGTTGGTACCAATAAATATGTATTGGTTACTAAAAGAGTAAAGTGATGTGTAGACATAATCTAAGGAGAACCCTTATACCCTTCATCATGATAAGATCGACTAGAAATATACTTTTCATATATACTTTTTATTATCATTATAATGGGAATTGGATGTCAATTCCACCTTCCTTAGAGAAAACATTATTAAAGATGTCTATATAACATGAAAAAAAGTGTTGGTGACACCAAAAATGCCAATAATGTTTACAAGTCATAGAAATACATTTATGGATTAAAATGAGTATCATAATAATTGAATATTATTATCAATGAATCCACTATGCAGTGTGTATTATTCATGATTAAAGTAATACATGTGTATATAAACAGTTAGTTGGAGATCAATTTTTTCCTGGATAGATATATTGATAACACATAGGAAATAAAAAATTTGTCTCTGTTAATTACGAATAAGGATAATTTTACCATGTATTACTTAAAAAAGACACCTATGATCTAGGAAATAAAATATAAAAATATAGATATAAATGGTATATTAAATATATTCATAGTATATACAATGAAAATTTATTGATAATATAAGATGGAATAATTCAAGACTCAATTGTTTCCCATGTAACATGGAATAAAATCTCTCCATGTTAATGTGTTAAAATATAGGAGGATATTATTGGTATAAATAGAATATATATGACTAATAGTACTTTTGAATCAATCTCACGTGACATGATATGTAATGATATTTGATATTACGTATATATGAAACACATAGGAGAAATACCAAACAAAACTAGGATAAAAACACTGACCTGGAGGTAAAAGGATACAAAAAACATGAAAAAGTAGAAATGGATGAGTTTATAGTAATTGAAGAAATGGGAATATTAGTGATCCTGGGGATATCAAACTTGTATTCCATCTGATCAATTTTATCTTTTTCTTAGGAATGCTAATTTAATATAAAATAAAAACTTATTATAACCAATGGTTTCTATATATACATGTACTCAGTAAGTTTTGGATTTTGATGTATCTTAAGAAGAAGGTTTAGTATGTTTTCATTATAGGCTACGGTATCAGAAATGTTGTCATAGTTTTGGCATAAGACAAGTGATTAATTCTCAATGATATCACATCTTGATGTATTTTCATAGAAAAGTAAACTTTCAATAAGTCAGATAAACATAAAAAAATGGTAGGTATAAAATCTAAAACCATAAACCAACAAAATCATGATTATCATGTTAGGATAACTAGTCGTTTACTAGTTGGATCATGTGAATGTGGGAGTCTGTTATAGTTGGTTCCCTTGAACCAAATTATGTTATACTTTTGATTACCAAAATATTCAAATACATGAATATTAATAAATATCTTATCACATAATGAGTGTTCATCTATGTAACATAAAAATTTACAATGTCCAAAGATATTTTTTTTTCACAAAGAAAGTTTGTAGTCGTTCCCTAATATAATGAGAACCTTGAAATACTATGACTATATACTTAAACATATCTTCAATGGTTATATGAAATCTATATGATAATACAGAGATAATTTTTTACAATTGAGTATTAGAGGCTCATAAAATATTGAGACTTCAACTCTTGATGATCACACCCTATAATATTCGAGAGATGATGTTATAAGTGTAACGCCCCAAGGTTTAAAAAAATAAATGAAATACATTAAACTTTGTTTTAATTAGATATTTATAACTATCATTTAAACATAATTTTTATGCTACTATGTTTTGAATTTTGAAAAACAGTGATCCACAATTGTGTTTAGTAAGCTATTTGGAGTCTGATTGAACCAACTTATTTTTTTGGTGAATAGTAACACACACTTATGAATAGTAATGTTGACCTAATGAATAGTAAATTGTATTATTATTTTACTCTCTTAAATATTTAAGACAATGGAATCTTGTTTAATTTTTCAATGTGTTCTAAAATCATTTATATAATTAAAAATGATAATTTTTGAATTAAGTATGATATTATTTAAAAATAAATTACTAAAATTTGGGAAATTATTTTCAAAAAATTGAGTTCATTTTTTAATTCTATACATCAAAAAATGGATACAGTGAATTTTTGGGATTTTTATGAAATTCATGAATTTTTTATATATAGTGAAATATGGTAAAATACCGTATATTCAAATTCTCAGTTAAATACACTATTTATGTAAGAATAAGTGATGTTAGACCACTTTATTAGAAATAAAATTACATTATTACTATTTGGGGTTACATGAATTAACACTATTCATAGTCTTGAGATAAAATATTATAATAATGATTTAAATAATGTAAAATATCTCCTCTCCTCCACTATAAATACCACCCTCATTCCTTTCTTCCTCCCTCACCTCTCAAGCCTTGATCATTGTATAATCCTTACCAAATTCTCTACCTGATCTCCTTACCCAAGTCTAGGACCTGGTAGTCTCACCCAAAGGCCAAATCAAATTCCTTAAGGGGGATCTCAAGGAGAAGAGATCAAGAGGTAAGAAATCCTCTTCTTTTTCATGTCTTTTCATTTCCTTTCCTTTTATTTTATAGTATATTCACATATTATCATCCAATAAGTATGAAATATCCATAAATCTTTTATAATATGGATTTTATCAAGTTCATGTAAAATATATCATCATTCGTTTTCTCCCCTCCCACTTATTCAAGGATTAAAAACATTTTTTCTGATGTATCGAATTTCCAACATCGTGGATGATGTGATTTAAATTTTATTTAATTATTTGAATTATGTTCATGAAACCATATTTATGGTTTATAAAAGTTAAAATATATGTATTATGTCTCATCCATGGTTCTATAATTCTTTTTTACAGATGGTTTAAATTTATAAAACAAAATGAGGTCATTATTATCAAAGAACCTCTAAAATGATCTAAAAAACATCATTAATGTTTTAAATTATGAATCATCCTCATTTAAGAATTGAAATTGATAAATGGAATAATTTATGTTTCGGGAAATATTTAACTACCATTCCATTCCAATTCTGAAGTTTCACTTCCAATCAACAAGAATATCCATCATGAACAGATCAAAGAAACCATGTATAGAACGCACCCAAAACAATGTAAATAAAAAAATATTACTAATAAATGTGTTGAATGATGTTGTAAAATGATCATATGAGGTTTTATTAAAAAAAATAGGTTTCATTAGGATATTAATAACACTCTTTTAACCATTATACAATATTTTTAAACACATTTGAAGTAATAAGAGCCCTGAGGAAAGGGAATTCTTAACCCAATTTTCATTCTTTGGGTTAACCTTCTTCTTTATTTGTTATGTGGAGTTAATATTATTGGTGTGATGATTTTAGGTTTATATTATGTTTCACTATTTGTATTTATAGTGTATACACATATCCATTACATTCTATTAATTCTCAATCCAATTATATTTTAAGGGACTTTTTTTTAAAATCCTTTTAAAACTCTATTTAATAATTTTCAAAATGATTGTTTTTTATATGTATATGGAATGAGTTGTTTATTATGATTTTCAAGATAATTTATTACTATGATATGTTCCATAAACATTATTTATGTTGGTTTGATCCCATTATAGCTCAAGATATGTTGGGTTGATCCCATTATAGCTCAAGATATGACGGGTGAGCCCCATTATAGGTATCTAATTCATTGGGTAATACAAAGATGGATATTGACCAAAAGGTAATTCCATGTGTAAGGGTGAATGTAAGAGTGATATGGTAAATATTTCCCAAGGAAACTACATGATGTTTCTATGCATACAAGTTTTTTATTATTATCCGTTATATGGTTATTTATTTTATCACTTGACTAAAACATTCTTTCATTATATCCATTATGGAGTTTTATACTCGTCCCATGTTTTTAAAATGTTTTTCAAAGGATATAAGGATGGGTAAGAGAAATAAGGGAGTCGTGATGTTTCATATGGAGTGTTGTTAAAGAAATCACGCTTTATGTTTTATTGTTTTATATTTTGAAAACATGGATACAGATTTTGTACTATCCTCTTGTATGAATGTGGTATGTCATGTAAGTAAGATAATTCTAATTATTTAAAACTCTAAACCCAAAGAGATCCTCAATGTGTAATAATTTATGGTCTTATGTAAAATTCAATATGAAGTAACGTTTTAGGAGGGGACCTCATAGTTGGTATCAAAGGATGGTTTAGATAACATTAGGGGTTGAGATGATTTATAAAGAATACCATAAATGATTTTTACTCTGTTGTAATTTGAAATGATATACCATTTAAGTATTACCATGTTGCTTCATCTAGGTTATGTTTGTACAGAATGGTTTTCTGTAGAAGAAATAGGGAAGCTGAAGTAGGAAGGCACCAAGAGGCTGATGTTTATCCGAATCTATAACCCAAAATGGTGGGAATAGGAATCAAGTAGTTTGTGATAGAAATGACTCAGTTGACTGAAGCAATAAATAGGTGTGGTATCCATGATATAGAGGAACATGATATACTAGGAAGAAAAGTGTCTTTTGTGGAGCACTTTATGATGAAAAATTCTCAAGCATTCAGTGGAACAACAGTTCTAGTGATAGTCGAAGGATGGATCCATGCTCTGGAAAAGATATTTGATGTCATCGGAGATTTAGAACATCAAAAGGTAATACATTACATTTATCATTTGGAAGGTGAATCTGATCAATAGTGGTATTTTGTTAAGAATGCGAGAGAAAGAGAGGATCTTGATAGTCTGGAATGGGATGATTTTAAGAGTCTTTTTCCAAAAAAAATATTTTCCCTGAACTATTCGACTTAGAATGGAGAAATAATTATTGGAACTGATGAAGAAAGATGATGGTACTATGGATGCATCTGAATCCAATTTTACAAGATTGTCCATGCATGTAACGTATTTTACTCAGGATTTTGAAAGTAATATTAATATATTTTACTCTTTTTTGAAACCATTTTTTTAAATTTCTTTTTCCTCATGAGAGTTTAAAAGCTATTAGAATCATGTTCATTATGCTGAAAAAGTTTATATGGAGTTTGCTGAAGAGTATGTTCCTTGTGATGATAGGGATAATAAGAGGTCAGGTTGGTAGAGAATGGGGAATAACTCATCAAATAAGTCTGGAGGTAAGAAAATGAATTTCCATTCTTTTGAAAAGTGTGGTACAAGGAATCCTAGTGAATGTCTTGTAAATTCTGTTAAATGATACCGATGTGGAATGTTTGGACACGTGACTCATGAATGAAAGGAAAATGATCTGGAAATTAATGAGAATATGATGGTGAGGTGCTTTAAATATAAGGAATTGGTTCATTTTTCTAATGTTTGTCTGAAGATAGTTACTCTAGAAGAGAATCAACAAGATTGGAAGCAGGAGTGTTTGGTAAAATCATTTACAACCACTTCAGCAGATGTTGAGCTTTCAAATGAGGTGGTATCATGTACATTACTTGTTTTTACAGATTTTGTAAATGTGTTTTTTGATTCAGGGTCAACACATTCCTTCTTTTTTTATAATTTTTGGGAAAAATTGAGAATTCAAACACATAAAATTAAACTAGATCTCATGGTAAAAAAACTAGGAAGAAATATTGTGGCAAAAAGAAATTACATGAATCTTCCTATCCTCATCTTTGGAAATATTTTACCAACAAACCTTTTTGTTTTTCCTCTAGTAGATTTCGAGGTTCTTCTGGGAATGGACTAGCATTCTTTTTATCATGCTAAGATATATTGCCGAAAAAAAGTTGTTTCTTAGAAAAAAATTTATTTTTTGTACAAGAATGAACCCATACCATTAATAACATATCAAGAAGATATGAAACTGATAATGGATGGAAATTAATGTTATATTTCTCATATTATCGAAGATAAGGAAACTATCTAGATTAATGTTGTATCAGGGGTAAATGGATACTTGGATGTTTTTCCCGATGATTTGCCTGGTGTTATTCCTAACCAATAGGTTGAGTTCACTATTGACTTAGTTCCTAATGATAATCCAATTTCTAATCTTCCTTATTGAATGTTCCAAATTGAAATTAGGGAATTAAAAAGGAAATTGCAATAACTATTAGATAAAGGCTGCATCCGACCTAGAACTTCACCATGGGGCGCTCCGGTCATGTTTGTTAAGTAAAACGATGGTTCAATGAGACTTTTCATTGATTATAAAACTTTTAAAGACATTATTGTTGAAAACAAGTATCATTTACCTCATATCGGTGATTGTTTTCGATAATATCTAGGGAGATAAGTATTTTTCGAAGGTTGTCCAGAGGTCAAGGTACCATCAGTTCAATGTAAAGGATCAAGACATCATGAATATTGTGTTCCATGCTAGGTATGGTCATTATGAATTTGTAGTTATTTCTTTTGGGTTAACTAATGCACCTGTTGTATTCATAGATCTTATTAATATAATATTTCATGAGTTCTTGGATATGTTTGTGGTTGTGTTTAATGATGACATTCTGGTATATTCTATAAGTAAATAATAGCATGAAAAACATATAATGGTCATTTTTCAAACCTTAAAAGAAAATAATATGTATTGAAAATTAATAAAGTGTGATTTTTTGTTGCAAAAGATTTCTTTTCTTGGGAACATTGTAAATAAGGATGTAATAGGAGTTGATCCTCCCAAAAAAATTGGTTGATTAATAGACAAGACCTAAAAATGTTACAGTTATTCGTAGTTTTCTTGTATTATCTGGTTATTACTGATGGTTTGTTAAAAACATAGCACGATTATCTAGCCCACTAACAATGCTAACACAAAAAGGGGTTAAATTTATTTTTACATAAGAATGTGATGTTTTTTTTCAAGACCTGAAGAAGAGATTGTTGAATACTCTAGTTTTGGAATTACCTTCCCGAAATGGTGAGTTTTTCATCTACAATGATGCTTCATTAAAGGGACATGGTTGTTTTTGGTTATAGAGTGATCAGGAAATTGCTTAAGCTTCAGGAAAACTAAAACCTCATGAGTTAAATTATCCGACACATGTTTTTAAATTGGGAGCTGTGGTTTTTTATTTGAAAATTTGGAGGAATAATTTATATGGAGCCAAATGTAAAATATTTACTGACTATAAAATTCTGAAGTCTATATTCCTTCAGCAGGAATTAACCATGAGTAAGAGAATATGGATTGAACTGATAAGGGATTATGATTTCATGATCAATTACCATCCAGGAAAAGAAAAAAAAGGTGGATTCCTTGATTCTAAAACATCATGAATCATTAACCATGTTACATTTTGGACATGATCCATTGATTAATGAGTTGATGAATTTTAGATTAGAAGTTTTCGGTGTAGGGAATACATCTAATTTTTTTCAATTTTCAGTGATTTTATCGTTATCAGACATAATTATGCAGGGGAAGATGGAAGACCGTCAGCTATAGAAAAATGTAGAATTTATTAAAATGGGTATGTTTGAAGAATTTAACCTTGATAAAGATTGTATTATAATATTTGGAAAAAGGTTATGTGTACCTTGTGATTCCTAGTTAAATAATTATTTGTTGTGTGAAGCTCATAGTTCTTCATTTTCAGTTCATCTGAGAACTACTCAGATGTACAAAGACTATCAGGAGTCTTACTAGTGGGATGGAATGAAAAGGGATATTGCAGAATTTATTGTGAAATGATTGACATGTTAATAGGTTAAATTAGAGGGATAGTTACTGAAGGGGGTTTTTCAGTCTTTTCCAGTGCAAGAGTGGCAATGGGAGAATATATCCATGGACTTCGTGGTGGGACTACCTATAACACCCGATACTTTTATAAGAAATATTTTGTATTTATATAAATCATCAAAGGAATCTTTCACTACACAAAACACTATCTTGGCTTTCTTTACAAGCAATCGCAACCTTTGTTGATAGCTTGCGTCATACGCAATACCGAGTTTCACTAAACAACGATATACTATTAAAATATTATTAAAACTAGCCGTTATGAATAGTAATAACCATTTTTTGAAATTTTGTAAATTTCATTTTTCAAAATGGAATTCGTTTTTGGAGTTGGAATATTGAAATTATCCTAGGGTGAAATTTTGGTATTTTTCTGGAAACTTTCAATTTTTGATGAATAGTGAAAACACTGGGTTACTATTTAAAAACCGAATTTTTATTTAAATAATTATATATTTTATTTAAATGTATTTTAGGTCAAAATTGATAAATAATACCTATATAAGTTCAATGTAATTCATTGGAGTAATTTTATAATAATTTTAGATATATAGAAATTTTAATGAACTTTTCACCGTCTTTTACCCACCTCCTAGGAAAATTTGAAAATTTACATAAAAATTAATTTTACCACTTTTGTGAGTGAAATTTAAAAAATCCGAGAGACACGGTTGATGTCAGTAAGTAAAATTTGGTTCAATGAGAAGAAAATAATTTTTGGTGAATAGTAACGTTTTACTTTTTTTTACCACGGTTAAAAGTAAATAGGGTAATTAAGGGTAAAAATGATATTATTATTACCCTAAAACATGTCCTAATTATATTTGATAAGTGTAATTAGACCAAAAACAACCTTAGGAATAACATATGACCATTTAGGCCCACTTGGATTAGATTAGGACATTTATTATTAATTTATTTAAAGAAGGGTTAAAATAGTTAAAATCAAAGATTAATAAGTAAATAATATTTAATATAAAGTTATAAATAAGATAAATTCTACTATAAATATTAAATAGAAAGCTAAAAAGATTTCCTACATAATGGTATTTTATTTGTAATTTTTAGACATTAAATAATTTAATTTATGTATGACACAAAGATGATGCAGTAATTATCTTATTAATAAAATATTGACATAATTGATGTTATAAATACCCAAATAAATGTAATTTGAGACTTTTTATGAATTACAATAATTTTATAGGTTAATATGACATTTTAGTATTGATTTAATGAACGTTTTTTGAACTAATCATTCTGTTATTATTTTCACAAAAATCAATTACTAAATAGTGTCAAAATTGACATAAAATAGTGTTTGAAACAAATATTATATTATTCATTGTTATTTTATTCCTAAAAATCAAAGGTTCGGCCAAATGACTTAGATAAGGTTATATATATTAATAATAAACAACTTAGGGTTATTTTGGCTTGTTATAGTTTGTTTATTAACCTTATAGTGTAAGAACACAAAAAGACACGGTAAAAGTAAAATTATCTAACTTAAAGTTAAATCTAAATGATAAGGTTAAAATACTAAACTAAACATGTCCAAATTCTATTTGATGAGAGTATTTAGACCCATCCCCACCTTAGATACGAAATAAATCAATTTGGAGCTATTTAAAAGTGAATATGGCTTTATAATAAAATAATATTTTTAGTTTTTCCAAAGGTGCCCCTCTCCACCCTTATAAAAGGGAACCTCCTCCCTCTCTTCCTCACACCACTTTGAGCCTTCATGCTCTGACAAAACCTGCCAATTTCTCCTCTACACTTCCCTAGAAACATCCTAGAGGTCCTGGTCTTATTCAAAGACCAATTTTAGTGCCCAAAAAGGAGGTCTCAAAGAAGCGCTTCAAAGAAGAGGTAATGTCTGTTACCGATTCTTTCAACTATATTTCTTCTTCCACTTCTACTTCTTTAGTTGTTTCATTATTAATTAATAACACCAGTATCACTCATATACTGATATGTTATTATAAGTATTAAACAACCATATTTCACCATCTATCCATCCTACGGAAAACGAAATCACCACGCTTGCGTACGTACGGAATACCGTCTCCACGCCGTGGTGTAATCTATTTTCCACCACTACCTTACTTGGATGGGTGTAATGGTGTAAATAATGAATATATATGATTATTGTAAAGTGATATTGATTCTGAAATAGTATACATACACTCCAATACAATTCCACAATCATGGGAACGATATCATCGCTCGTGCGTACGTACAGAATACCGTCTCCACGATGTGATGCGACTCGTTCTACATGATTTTCATTGCATAATGATTACATAAATGAATTTAGTGAATAAATATGATATATATTACACTAATACCATTCTGTAAATGAGGTATCTATAACCGAAAAATAATAATATGAATTTATTCGACAAAACACGCATAAGAACAAAAAGTAATAAACACCCGAATAACAAGTAGCAATGAAATATTACTAATAATAAGCTAATAATATGACCATATATGATATCATAATAATGAGTATGATTCTGGAATAAGTCAATGAAATTCTTTAAATCATTATACAGGAGGTTCGGACACTTACGAAGCAAATCGGACCTAAGGTAAGAGAAATATCACAATCTCATTTTTATCCGAGATTGTTTATACTTTGGAATTTACTGGGGTGTATTTTATCATCCACATCCATGTTTCCTCAATATGTAATATTATTTCCATCCACCTACAATTTTTTAAATCCAATTTTACCCTTCAGTGAGTTTTAGAAAAAGATATGAAAGGAGTCTTTTTTCGTTTTTTGTACAAGGTACTTTTTGACTTTTCTGAAAAAAGTACGAGAAGAATGTTTTTTAAACTTATACGGAATGAATGGATTTTTAAAACATTATTTCCAAGAATCTTCCTTTACAAGCTTTCATGTTTATTTTTAATCAACTTATTTTAGTTTAGAATTGTATGACATGTTAAGAAAGGAAATTTTTTTTGAAGTAGAAAGGATATTTTCCTCAAGAATGGAGTTCAAGTGTCTTATCAAAATTATTTTCCATCTATGATAATAAAGGGTTATGTTTCTATCCCTATTATTACATTTATTTGATTACGTTGTGATAGAATTATTTTTATGAATTCCTTTATCTTATATGAATTGTTTTATTATGTCACGATGTTTAAGAATCCCATTTTTATTACATGGGTTATGCTATGATGTATGGTTTATGATTTTGTGGAACACATAAGAATGGTATCATTATGAGATGGGTGGGACCTATATCTCCCTCCAATGCATTGGGTAAAGATTTTATATCTCATGAGATATAGATGGATGGAATGGCAGGTTAAACTGGTTCAGTGAAACAGGACTGAAACGAGGAATGAACTCGGTTCAGAAATGGACATTGTCCACTAAGATAGTCTTGGCAATGAGTCTTGACTAATAAGAAATGATTATCTATGATTATGTGTGTATGCCACAATGATTCAAGTTTTAAGTTATGATTGTTGTGATTACATTTCACTACCATGATTTATCCCATGTTATGAAATTATGATTTCCAAAATGTTATGTTCTTATGAATATGATGTGATTGATATTTCTTTTGTTTACCCTTACTGAGAATTTGAGCTCACCCTTTTGTATGTTTTCTTTACCTAGATCAGGAAGAAGGTTATTAAGTAAGATATTCCAAAAGGGACTATAGATATGATGAAATAAATGTGAGCCAATGTAGACGCTTTATGAACCAGTTGTTTATATTTCCCAGTTTCTAAAGACACTATACTTATACGGTACTTTCATGGTTTTGTTATATGTTGTAATAAGTGTACTTCAATTTTGAAGTACTAAAAATGTATGTAAAGTATGGGTCGTTATAGTTGGTATTAGAGGAAAGGTATAGTCAACCTTTGGAAACTAGGATGTGAAAGCCTTGGTAAGAACCCTAAGGATAAGTCTAAGAATAGAACACGATCTTAGTGTTTTAAAAATGGACATGAACAACCTATGATAAGACCTTAAGTGTGAAATTTTATTCTTTATTGTGTGTTTTTTCTATTATAATTTTTGTTTCTCACACTATTCTTCTTGGTTTTAGTCAATGGCTGTAACCCGAAGGAACCGTGTTAATGCGGAATGCAATGGGAAATGCAATGATTATCCCCCTGGGAATCCAAACGTTATGGGATATGGAATGAAAAATCTTGTAGCCATGCTCACACAACTTTCTCAAGCTATAAATCATGCAGGACTTCCAAACGAGCAAAGGAAGGAGAAAAATTCTGTTGAATCCTTCATGAGACAGCATCCACCTTCATTCAGCGGGTCTACTGATCCATTAGTTGCTGAACAATGGATCAGTACTACTGAAAATATATTTTCAGTTCTTCAATGTTTTGAACATGATAAAGTCATCTTAGCAGTGTATCGTTTGGAAGGTGATGCTGATAAATGGTGGAATATTATCAAGAATACGAGGCCAAGAGATGAAATTGAGTCCATGGAATTGGACGAGTTCAAGAACTTATTTTTCAATAAGTACTTCCCTCATATTCTTCGAACAAAGATGGAGAAGGTGTTTCTTGAACTAAAGAAAAAGGATGATGAATCTGTTGGTACATATGAAGCAAATTTTACAAGACTTGCAAGGTATGCTTCTGGTATTATTATCCAACCTGAGAGTAAGATCGATCGATTCTTTAATGGCCTAAAACCAAGTATTCGAAGGGCGTTATCCATAAGGGACTCCAATAGCTATGAGGAAATCGTTCGATGTGCTCTCAAAGTTGAGATGGATATTGGAGTAACCCATCAGTCATATGGGTTTGATAAGAAGAGGAAAATGGAATTCAAAGGAAAATCTAAATAGCACACTGAAAAGAAGATGAGTTTTCCCTTATGCTCAAAGTGTGGAAAGAAACATGGAGGGAGTTTTCTTAAAGGGACAAGTAAATTGTTTCAAATGGGGAGAGGAAGGTCATCAGGCATTTGAATGCCGCAATGATGGGAAGAATATGTCTAGTGATGCGAACAGTGAAAAGGCTACACAGAGTGCACCTCCTACACTTCAATGTTACAAGTTAAAGGAAATTTGGCATTATGCCAATCAATGCCATAATCTAAGGGTTGTTGAGGATGATCGACGTCAACAAACTCTTAAGGCTAAAGACAAAGGATAGTCACATGAAATTTCTATCAGTGATGTGGAGTACGATAACGAAGTGGTGAAAGGTACCCTTACCATCCACTCTAAAGTAGAAATTTTTTATTTGATTCTGGATCCACCCACTCCTTTATTTCTGAAGAATTTTCTAAGGGTATCACCATATTACCTCAACAATTAGATGTTGAGTTAGCTGTGACAACCCCTAATGGCACAACAGTCACATCAAAAGTTTATAATTCTTCTCTGATTGAAGTTTGTGGGAAAGTGATTCTTGCAAATCTTGTGATCCTCCATATAGTGGAATTTGAAGTGATTCTTGGAATGGATTGGATTTTTCTATATGGATCTCATATCAATTTCTAAAGAAGGGAAGTCAAACTTTATATTCGAGATCAATCTTTGATCTTCTATCGATGCAAGGATGAACATAACCTTCCAGTGGAAATTTCTTCCATCTTATGGGTCTTTATTCCACTAAATGAATGTTATTTATCTCAAATGGTTGGTGATAAACTCATGATTAAGAATATTCCCATTGTACGGGAGTTTGATGATGTCTTTCTGGAGGAATTGTCGGGTCTTCCACCAAATCGTGAAGTTGAGTTTTCAATAGAACTCGTACTGGGTGCTTTACCTATTTCGAAGACACCTTATAGAATGGCCCCAATTGAATTGCAGGAATTGAAGAAGCAACTCCAAGAGAATCTTGATAAGGGGTTCATACGCCCTAGTGTGTCACCTTGGGGAGCACCTGTTCTGTTTATTAAGAAGAAATATGGATCAATGAGACTCTGCATTGATTATCGAGAACTTAACAAGATCACTATCAAGAACAAATATCCTCTCCCACGCATTTATGACTTATTTGACCAACTACACGGAGGTCAATACTTTTCCAAGATTGATCTTCATTCAGGGTATCATCAATTAAGGGTCAAAAAGGGAGGATATACCAAAGATGGATTTCCGTACAAGGTATGGACACTATGAATTTATAGTGATGCCATTTGTTCTTACTAATGCCCCTGCTATCTTCATGGATCTGATGAATAGAGTCTTTAGAGACTATCCTGATCAGTTTGTGGTAGTCTTTATAGACGATATTCCTGTATATTCAAAGAGTAAGGAAGAACATGAAGATCACTTGAGAATTATATTGAAGACCCTGAGAAAGGAGAAGCTTTATGCCAAATATACCTAGTGTGAATTTTGGCTCCAAAAAGTTTCATTTTTGGGTCACATAATCTTAAAAGAGGGGATATCTGTGGATCCAGCAAAAACAGAGGTTGTCGAAAGATGGTCGAGACCAACAAAAGTAACTGAGAGTCGATGTTTTCTTGGTTTGGCTGGATATTATCGACGTTTTGTGAAAGATTTTTCATGATTATCTAATCTGCTCACCAAGTTGACTCGGAAAGGAGTTAAGTTTTTTTAGACGGAGGAATGTGAAGAGAATTTCAAGGAGTTGAAAAGAAGGTTATCCAGTGCCCCTGTGCTCACATTTCCTTGTAGTGGAGAAAGGTTTGTGATCTACAGTGATGCATCAAAGAAGGGATTGGGGTGTGTTCTTTTGCAAAATGATATGGTGATAGCTTATGCCTCACGATAGTTGAATATCCATGAGCAAAATTACCCAATTCATGATTTGGAGTTAGCTACGGTAATCATTGCATTAAAGATTTGGAGACATTATCTTTATGGAGAAAGGTGTGACATTTATATTGATCATAAAAGTTTAAAGTATATTTTCACACAAAAGGATTTGAATATGCGCCAAAGAAGATGGTTGGAGCTGATTAAGGATTACGACTGCTCAATTCATTACCACCCCGGGAAAGAAAACAAGGTGGCAGATGCATTAAGTCGACAAGACCAAGCCAGTTTATCCGTGATGAGGATCACAAAAGATCCAATATTTTTGGATTTACAAAGGATGTGTAACACCCGAGACTTTTATGAGAAATATTGTGTTTTTATGTTATATAAATCATAAAAGTAATCTTTCACTACACACAACACTAGCTTGGCTTTCTTTACACGCAATCGCGGCCTTCCTCGATAGCTTGCGTCGTACGCAATATCGAGTTTCACTAAACAACGATATGCTATTAAAATATTATTAAAACTAGCTGTTATGAATAGTAATAACCACTTTTTGAAATTTTATAAATTTCATTTTTCAAAATGGACTTCATTTTTGCATTTGGAATATCGAAATTAGCCTAGGGTGAAATTTTGGTATTTTTCTGAAAACTTTCAATTTTTTGATGAATAGTGATACCACTATGTGGTAGTTAAAAAACTGAATTTTTCATAAAACATAATTTTACCGCTTCTGTGAGTGAAATTTCGAAAATCCGAAAGACACAGTTGATGTCGGTAAGTAAAATGTGGTTCAATGAGATGAAAATAATTTTTTGGTGAATAGTAACTTTTTACTTTTATTTACCACGGTTAAAAGTAAATAGGGTAATTAAGGGTAAAAATGATACTATTATTACCCTAAAACATGTCCTAATTATATTGGATAAGTGTAATTCTACCAAAAACAACCTTAGGAATAAAATATGACCATTTAGGCCCACTTGGATTAGATTAGGACATTTATTATCAATTTACTTAAAGAAGGGTTAAAATAGTTAAAATCAAAGTTCAATAAGTAAATAATTTTTAATATGGGGTAATACATAAGATAAATTCGACTATAAATATTCATTAGAAAGCTAAAAAGATTTCCAACATAATGGTATTTTATTTATAATTTTTAGACCTTAACTAATTTAATTATGACACAATGATGATGCAGTAATTATCTTATTAATGAAATATTGAAATAATTGATGTTATAAATACCCAAATAATTGTTATTTGCGACTTTTTATAAATTCCACTAATTTTATAGGTTAATATGACATGTTAGTATTGATTTAATTAACTTTTTTCGAACTAATCATTCTGTTATGAGTTTCACAAAAATCAATTACTAAATAGTGTCAAAATTGACAAAAAATAGTTTTTAAAACAAATATTATATTATTAATTGTTATTTTATTCCTAAAAATCTATGGTTCGGACAAATTAATTAGATAAGGTTATATATATTAATAATAAACAACTTGGGATTCGTTTGGCTTGTTATAGTATGTTTATTAACCTTATAGTGTAAGAACACAAGAAGACATGGTAAAAGTAAAATTATTTAACTTAATGTTAAATCTAAATGATTTGGTTAAAATAGGAACCTAAACTTGTCTAAATTCTATTGTATGAGAGGATTTAGACCCATAACTACCTTATCTTAGAAATAAATCAATTTTGAGCTATTTAAAACCGAATTTGGCTTTATAATAAAATAAAGTTTTTAGTTATTCCAAAGGTGCCCCTCTTCTCCCTTATAAAAGGGAACCTCCTCCCTCTCTTCCTCACACCACTTTGAGCCTTAAAGCTCTTTCAAACCCTACCAATTTCTTCTCTCAACTTCCCTAGAGACATCCTAGAGGTACTGGTCATCTTCAAAGACCAATTTTAGTTCCCTAAAAGGAGGTCTCAAAGAAGCGCTTCAATGAAGAGGTAATGCCCATTACCGATTCTTTCATCTTTATTTCTTCTTCCACTTCTTCTTCTTTAGTTGTTTCATTATGAAGTAATAACATCAGTATCACTCATATATGGATATGTCATTATAAGTATGAAACAACCCTATTTCACCATCTATCCATCCTACGGAAAATGAAATCACCGCGCGTGCGTACGTACAGAATACCGTCTCCACGCCGTGGTGTAATCTATTTTCCACCACCACATTACTTGGATGGGTATAATTGTGTAAAGAATAAATATATATGATTATTGTAAAGTGATATTGATTCTGAAATAGTATACATACACTCCAATACAATTCCACGATCATGGGAACGATATCATCACTCGTGTGTACGTACGAAATACCGTCTCCATGATGTGATACGACTCGTTCTACATGATCTTCATTGCATAATGATTATATAAATTAATTGAATGAATGAATATGATTTATATTACACTAATAAGATTCTGGAAATTACTTATCTATAACCTAAAAAATAAGAATAAGAATTTATTCAACAAAACACGCATAAGAACAAAAAGTAATAAACACCCGAATAATAAGTAGCAATGAAATATTACTAATAATAAGCTAATAATATGGCCATATATGATATCATAACAATGAGTATGATTCTGGAATAAGTCAATGATATTATTTAAATCATTATACAGGAGGTTTGGACACTTACGAAGCAAATTGGACCTAAGGTAAGGGAAAATATCACAATCTCATTTTTATCCGAGATTGTTTATACTTTGGTATTTACTGGGGTGTATTTTATCATCCACATCCTGTTTCCTCAATATGTAATATTTATATCCTTCTACAATAGTTTATATCCAATTTTACCCTTCGGTGAGTTTTTAGTAAAAGATATGAGAGGAATCTTTTGTCATTTTTCGTACGAGGTACTTTTTGACTTTTCCGACAAAAGTACGAGAAGAATTTTTTTTTAACTTATACGGCATGAATGGATTTTTAAAACATTATTTCCAAGAAGCTTCCTTTACAAGTTTTCAATATTATTTTTAATCAACTTCTTTTAGTTTATAATTGTATGACATGTTAAGAAAGGAAAAGTGTTTTTTAAGTAGAAAGGATATTTTCCTCAACAATGGAGTTCAAGTGTTTTATCAAAATTATTTTCCATCTAAGATAATAAAAGGTTCTGTTTATATCTCTATTATTACATTGATTTGATTATGTTGTGATAGAATTATTTTTATGAATTCTTTTATCTTATATGAATTGTTTTATGATGTCATGTTGTTTAAGAATCCCATTTTTATTACATGAGTTATGCAATGATGTATGATTTATGATTTTGTGGCACACATAAGAATGGTATCATTATGAGATGGGTGGGACCTATATTTCCCTCCAATGCATTGGGTAAAGATTTTATATATCATGATATAGACATGGCTAGAACGGAAGGTTAAACTGGTTCAGTGAAACAGGACTTAAATGAGGAGTGAACTTGGTTCAGAAATGGACTTTGTCCACTAAGATAGTCTTGGAAATGAGTCTTGACTAATAATAAATGATTCTCTATGATTATGTGTGTATGCCAAAAGGTTTCATGTTTTATGTTATTATTATTGGGATTACATTTCACTACTATGATTTATCCCATGTTATGAAATTATGATCTCTTTTGTAGGTTAAGATTTCCAGAAGTTATGTTCTTATGAATATGATGTGATTGATATTTCTTTTGTTTACCCTTACTGAGCATTTGAGCTCACCATTTTTTATGTTTTATTTCCCCAGGTTAGGAAGAAGGTTATTAAGTAATATATGCCAAAAGGGACTATAGATATGATGAAATAAATGGGAGAAAGTGTATATGCTTTATGAACCAGTTGTTTATGTTTCCCAGATTCTAAAGACACTATACCTATACGGTCCTTTCCTGGTTTTGTTATATGTTGTAATAAGTGTGCATCAATTCTGATGTAATAACAATGTATGTAAATTATGGGCCGTTATAGGATGGATCTTGGAATTATAATGAAAGGGGAAAATCGTATCTTTCTCACATGAATGTTCAACCATCTATACATGTGAAGATTAAAGAGGCATAGAAAGAAGATGTAGAGTTACAAAACAAGGTTAGAAATGTTCCTGAATTCAGCCTTGATTGTGATGGGATAATAAAGTTTAGGAATTGGGTTTGTGTTCCCCCCATCCCCGAATTAAAGAAGGAGCTACTGGATGAGGATCATAGTTCTTCATTCTCTATTCATCCTGAAAGCACGAAGATGTATAGGGACCTGAAAGAGTACTTCTGGTGGGATGGCATGAAAAGAGATGTTGTTGAATATGTCTCTTGATGCTTGGTTTGTCAGCAAGTTAAAGTTGAGAGACAGAAGTCTAAGGGGATGTTACAAACATTACCCATACCCGAATGAAAATGGGAAAACATCACTATAGACTTTGTCACAGGACTTCCTAAAACATCCAAAGGCAATAATTTTATCTGGTTCATAGTTGATCGTCTTACAAATTATGCACACTTCATTGCTATTAGAGAGTATTTCTCTCTGGATCAGCTTGCTAGGATATATGTAAAGGAAGTGGTAAGATTGCATGGTGTACCACTTTCTATTATATCTGATCGGGATCTGAGGTTTACCTCAAAGTTCTGGGGAAGTCTTCAGCATACTCTGGATACAGAGTTGAGTTTCAGCACTGCTTATCATCCTCAGACAGACGGTCAGTCTAAGAGGAAAATTCAAACTCTAGAAGATATGTTGAGAGCTTTCTCTATGGATTTCAAAGGTGGTTGGGATCAACACCTACCTTTGTTGGAATTTTCTTATAATAATAGCTTTCACTCCAGTATTCGGATGGCTTCTTATGAAGCTCTCTAAGGAAAGAAATGCATGACTCCATCTTGCTGGGTTGAAGTTGGGGAAAGAAAGATATTAGGACCTGATCTTGTTGATGAGATGGCAGAAATGGTCCGATCTATTCAACAACACATAAGAGAAACTCAGAGTCGACAAAAAAGTTATGCCGACAACCGAAGAAAAGACTCAGAGTTTGAAGTGGGTGATAAAGTGTTCTTACGAATATCTCCTTGGAAGAGAGTAATGAGATTTGGAAAAAAGGGAAAGTTGATCCCTAGGTATATCGGTACTTTCAAAATATAGGATCGTGTTGGGAAGGTAGCTCACCGATTGGTGCTTCCACCGAATCTCTCTCAAGTTCACGATGTATTCCATGTATCTCTCCTGAGAAAGTACATACCTGATCCTTCACATGTACTCAGCTTAGAAGTTGTACCGCTAGAACAAGATCTTTCTTATGAAGAATAGCCGATAGAGATTCTCGATCATAGTGAAAAATTCCTACGGAACAAGACCACTCGCTTGGTGAAAGTTTTACGGAGGAACCACCAATTAGAAGAAGCTACATGGGATCTTGAGGATATGATGAGGGAGAGGTATCCTCATCTATTTGTTACAAGTGACGAATTTCGAGGGAGAAATTCATTTTAAGGGGGGTAGAATGTAACACCCAAGACTGTTATAAGAAATATTTTTTTATATAAACCATCAAAGGAATCTTTCACTACACACAACACTAGCTTGGCTTTCTTTACACGCAATCGCGACCTTCCTTGATAGCTTGCGTCGTACGCAATACCGAGTTTCACTAAACAACGATATGCTATAAAAATATTATTAAAACTAGCCATTATGAATAGTAATAACCATTTTTTGGGATTTTGTAAATTTTATTTTTCAAAATGTACTTCGTTTTTGGATTCTGAATATCGAAATTAGCCTAGGGTGAAATTTTGGTATTTTTATGGAAACTTTCATTTTTTGATGAATAGTGAAAACACTGGGTTACTATTTAAAACCCGACTTTTTATATAAATTTATTTTAGGACAAAATTGATACATAATACCTATATAAGTTCAATGTAATTCATTGGAGTAATTTTATAATAATTTTTGATACATAAAAATTTTATTGAACTTTTCACCGTCTTTTACCCACCTCCTAAGAGAATTTACAAATTCACATAAAACTTAATTTTACCGCTTCTGTGAGTGGAATTTCAAAAAATATGAGAGGCACGGTTGATGTCAGTAAGTAAAATGTGGTTCAATGAGATGAAAATAATTTTTGGTGAATAGTATCTTTTTACTTTTTTTTACCACGGTTAAAAGTAAATAGTGTAATTAAGGGTAAAAATGATATTATTATTACCCTAACACATGTCCTAATTATATTTGATAAGTGTAATTCGACCAAAAACAACCTTAGTAATAAAATATGACCATTTAGGCCCACTTGGATTAGATGAGGACATTTATTATTAATTTATTTAAATAAGGGTTAAAATAGTTAAAATCAAAGTTTAATAAGTAAATAATATTTAATATAGGGTTATACATAAGATAATTTCGACTATAAATATTAATTAGAAAGCTAAGAATATTTCCACATAATGGTATTTTATTTGTATATTTTATACATTAAATAATTTAATTTATTTATGACACAAAGATGATGCAGAAATTATCTTATTAGTGAAATATTGACATAATTGATGTTATAAATACCCAAATAAATGTAATTTGAGACTTTTTATGAATTCAAATAATTTTCTAGGTTAATATGACATGTTAGAATTGATTTAATTAACTTTTTTCGAACTAATAATTCTGTTATAATTTTCAAAAAAACTAAATTACTAAATAGTTTCAAAATTGACATAAAATAGTTTTTAAAAAAAATATTATATTATTAATTGTTATTTTATTCCTAAAAATATAAGGTTCATCCAAATGACTTAGATAAGGTTATATATATTAATAATAAACAACTTGGGGTTATTTTGGCTTGTTATAGTATGTTTATTAACCTTATAGTGTAAGAACACAAAAAGACACTATAAAAGTAAAATTATCTAACTTAAAGTTAAATCTAAATGATAAGGTTAAAATATTAAACTAAACTTGTCCAAATTCTATTGGATGAGAGGATTTCGACCCATCCCCACCTTAGCTTCTAAATAAATCAATTTGGAGCTATTTAAAACTGAATATGGCTTTATAATAAAATAACATTTTTAGTTATTCCAAAGGTGCCCCTCTCCTCCCTTATAAAAGGGCACCTCCTCCCTCTCTTCCTCACACCACTTTGAGCCTTCAAGCTCGGCCAACCCCTACCAATTTCTCCTTTCCACTTCCCTAGAAACATCTTAGAGGTCCTGGTCTTCTTCAAAGACTAATTTTAGTGCCCAAAAAGGAGGTCTCAAATAATCTCTTCAAAGAAGAGGTTGTAACATCCCAAGATTTCATAGTTTGTTATTTCTTCATAATAATTCAATAACTTGAACTACACGCAACACCGAGTTCAAGCGCACCATGAATTACTAAACAATCCGTTCAAAAGAGGTTATGAATAGTATTAACTAAATTTTAAACTTTATATAATCCTTATAATTTTAGAATCCATATTATGAGTTTCTTAGACATAATGTAAGAACAAATTCATTTTCAGTATTGCACTTTTACAAACTTTTAATAGTGAACCCTTTTTACATACAGTATTTTAAACTTTTATATATTCAATTTGACTAAATAAATTTACTTTTTAGAATGGGGACATCAAAAATTTACAATGAAACATCCCAAGCTTCCACGGTATGTTTCCCTTTGAATAATTCAATGGTGTGCATTGTACGCAACTTCGAGATTCTAACACACAACAACCAATCAAACTAGCTGTTATGAATAGTAATACATACTTTTTGAAATTTTATAAATTTTATCTTTTGAAATGGACCTCATTTTTTTATTCATGATATCGAAATTAGCTTAGGGTGAAATTTTGGTACTTTTCGGATAACTTTCATATTTTGATGAATAATGAAAATTACTAAATTTTAATTAAAAACAACTTTTTTAATCGAAATAATTAATCATGATACATTATTAATTTGAGTGGTTATAAATTGTATTTAGAATATATTTTTACCATTTAATACAATGTTGGTCATTGGATGTAATTTCACATTTAAACCAGACATAAACAAGTGTCAATCTTTTGATAGTTATTATCTCTTAAAAACACGCTATTTGTTTTGACGACGAGAATTAATTTTTAAATTAATTAATGCAATTGATATGTTCTGAAATTGTTAAAATATAAATCATTTTTTAATTCATAATATCAAATATATCTTAGGCCTAATTTTTGGTATTTTTCTGGAATCTTTCATTTTTTGATGAATAGTGAAACCACTAAGTGGTAGTTAAAAAACCGAATTTTTCATAAAATTGAATTTTACCGCTTCTGTGAGTGGAATTACAAAAATCCAAGAGACACGGTTAATATCAAGGAGTAAAATGTGGTTAAATGGGATGAAAATAATTTTTGGTGAATAGTAACTTTTTACTTTTATTTACCACGGTTAAAAGTAAATAGGGTCATTAAGGGTAAAAATGATATTAATATTAACCTAAAACATGTCATAATTATATTGGAAAAGTGTACCTCGACCAAAAACAATCTTAGGAGTAAAATATTATCATTTAGGTCCACTTTTATTAGATTAGGACATTAATTATTATTTAATTCAAAGAAGAGTTAAAAGAGTTAAAATCAAAGTTAATTTACTAAAAAAAATTTAATATAGGGTTATACAAAAGCTAAATTCGGTTTTAAATATTCATTAGAAATATAAAAATATTTTCTACATAATTGTATTTTATTTATAATTTTTAGACATTAAATAATTTAATTTATTTATGACACAATGGTGATGCAGTAATTACCTAATTAATGAAAAATTAGAATAATTGATATTATAAATATCCAAATAAATGTAATTTGAGACTTTTTATAAATAGAAATAATTTTCTAGGTTAATATGACATGTTAGGATTGATTTAATTAACCTTTTTCGAAGTAATAATTCTGTTATGAGTTTTACAAAAATCAATTATCGAATAGTGTCAAAATTGACATAAAAGAGTTTTAAGAAAATATATTATATTATTAATTGATATTAAATTCCAAAAAATCTAAGGATCGGCCAAGAGACTTATATAATGATAGGTGTATCATTAATGGACCACTTGGTGGTCTCTTGGATTTATATAGTATTTTTATTAAGCATATAATAAAAAAATACAAAGAGACATTGTAAAAATGAAACTAATTAACTAAGAGTTAATACTTAAAGATAAGGTTAATATAATGACCCAAACCTGTCTAAATTCTACTGGTTGAGTGGTTTTCGACCAATACCGACCTTAACCTATAAATAATCCACTTTTGAGCCATTAGAAGCCGAATATGAATTTATTATAAAATTATATGTTTAGCTTTTCCAAAGGTGCCCCTCACCCCTCTTATAAAAGGGCACTCCCCCTTCTCACTAATTCTCAAATTCAAAGCCCATTGTCTCGGCAAAACCCTTCCCAAATACTCTCTAAACATCCCTCACTACAACCTAGAGGCCTTAGTTTGATCATAAATCCAACCTAAGGAGCCCTTTTGATCAAATCAAAAGGAAGAACCCGAAGAAGAGGTAATGTTTTCACCACCCTTTTTCAAATTCATTTATTCTTCAACTTCTTCTTTATTTGTTATTCCCATTCTAAAACAATGAATCCAGTATATCCTATATACTTTAATATTATTATAAATATGTTACAACCATATTCAGTATTCTATCCATCCTTTGAATGACCTGTCACCATATGTGCGTACGTACAGCTTACCGTCTCTACGTCGTGGTGTAATTGTTATTCAATATATTATTATTTGGATGGGTATAATAATGATTTTTAATTCATGTCAATAATAATTATAACATGGTAATGATTCTTTATATATGATATACCATCCAATTATATATTATTTTAATATCAAAATAATGATATTGTCGCTCGTGCGTACGTACGGACTACCGTCTCCACGAACGCGATGAGATTCATTCTCCATCATATCCATTCAAGTATAATTCTCATTTGATGATTAATAATAGTATCTAAGGACTTGATATAATTCGGGATATGATTAAGATGCAACCTATCCATTGCAAAAACGTCTTACATTTCAAAACATATAAAAGAAAACGAGTAAGTTAACACACGAAACAACGATAATACTAAGATATTATTAACAAATCAATATTAAAAGATCATATATGATATCATATTAATATATATGATTCTTGTATAATTTAATAACAATTATTTCACCATTATACAGGAGTTTAACCTACCCCCAGCCAAGAAAAAGTACAAGGTAAGGGTTTATTTCACAATCTCCTCATTATCTGAGGTTGTTTATACGTAATAATCTACTGGGATCTCTTTATCATCCACATCCAAGTTTCTTGAAAGTTTATTTCAAAACATTCTTACTATTTTTTAGAATATGGGTTAAATTCATTTATACCCTTGTTTGAATTTTTATAATATGTTTATAAAGGAATCTTTCCATCGTTTTCCAAACAAGGTGCTTTTAACCTTTTCGATAGAATTAAGGTAAGAATGTTTTTTTAACTTATATGGTGGGTGCGGCTATTTTCCGCCGTTATAAAATTTTCAAAGCTTCCCTTACAATATTATAAGGATATTTTCAAAGTAAATGTTTTATTTTATAATTATGTGACTTTTAAATTATTTCAAAATGAATATTTTAAGAATTTAGGAAAGGTACTCTTTATTAAAATCAGAATTTTAATTGTTTTAAATATTTATCTTTCTAAATCTTTTTAATTAATGTCCATGTTTTCAAAATGATTTTAAGGATTTATTTATGTGGACATGAATGTTTTGAAACGATATTTCTTTTCAAAAGTTTCGAAATGGTATGAGACACTTTGATTCAAAAATCTCTTTTAAATTACTTCCTTAATAAATGTGTGACTCTTAAATGATTTCAAAAAAAGAGATATTTCTATCAAATACTTTTTATTTCATCTATGTCAACATCCTTTGATGAATTTTAAGTTTATTTGAAGTTTATTTATTATGATACAAAACTTCCATATTGTTTCGAAGTTTTTTTGATGTGTTTGACTGTGGATGTGTTATTCTTATACCATTCATGGTTTATGGATGAAGTATTTACATTTCGTATGCTATTTTTAATACGAATATTTATGTTATGTTTGAAACTTTTCATATGGGAATGCATTGGACTTAATATGTGACAGGTGGAGCCCACTATAGCACCTCGATGAATCGGTAGGTCACATGAGACAAACTAGTGTCTTGGCACAAGACCTTGGAAAAATATTATTTGTAGTCTTGGCACGAGGCCTTGGCTATGTGGTTATGATAGTCTGGAATTATACACTCCATTATTATGAAAGGGGTTATTGATATTCCATGTGATTATTCGATTAGTAGAATATCCATGTGAATAAGTAAATGGAATTATTTCATCTTATTTTTTCCATACTATGTTGAAGTTCAATTTTAAAAGGATTTTGTTTTAGTTATACATTGCCTTAAATGTTTATTCTTATTTATGAAAGTTTCCTCTATATTGTTATCCTTATTGGGAATTTGAGATCACCCCTTTTTCTATGATTTATTTTTCCTAGGATGTGAAGAAGTATTTTATGAATGACCTACAGGGATAGTATGAGGGGATATAAAGATAATATATTGTTGTAGTTTTTCACTTATTGATGTAATGTAAACTTTATGAATATATCTAGTGTTTCCAAGGTTACTAAACTAATCGGTCTTTCGAGACTTGAACTTTCTTGTGATCATTCCAATATTATGTAATAATGCACCAACTCTGGGTATTTAGGGTCGGGGCATTACAGAGGTAATGTCCATTACCGATTCTTTCAACTTCATTTCTTTTTCCACTTCTTCTTATTTAGTTGTTTAATTATGAATTAATAACATCAGTATCACTCATATATTTATATGTTATTATAAGTATGAAACAACCCTATTTCACCATCTATCTATCCTACGGAAAACGAAATCACCACGTGTGCGTACGTACGGAATATCGTCTCCACGCCGTGGTGTAATCTATTTTCCACCACCACCTTACTTAGATGGGTATACTGGTGTAAAGAATGAATATATATTATTATTGTAAAGTGATATTGATTCTGAAATAGTATACATACACTCCAATACAATTCCACGATCATGGGAACGATATCATCGCTCGTGCATACGTACGGAATACCGTCTCCACGATGTGATGCAACTCGTTCTACATGATTTTCATTGAATAATGATTACATAAATGAATTGAGTGAATAAATATGATATATATTACACTAATTCCATTCTGTAAATGAGTTATCTATAACCTAAAAAGAATAATAATAATTTATTCGACAAAACACTCATAAGAACAAAAAGTAATAAACACCCGAATAACAAGTATCAATGAAATATTACTAATAATAAGCTAAGAATATGACCATATCTGATATCATAACAATGAGTATGATTCTGGAATAATTCAATGACATTATTTAAATCATTATATAGGAGGTTCGGACACTTACGAAGCAAATCGGACCTAAGGTAAGGGAAATATCACAATCTCATTTTTATCCAAGATTGTTTATACTTTGGAATTTACCGGGGTGTATTTTATCATCCGCATACATGTTTCCTCAATATGTAATATTATTTCCATCCACCTACAATTTTTTAAATCCAATTTTACCCTTTGGTGAGTTTTAGTAAAAGATATGAAAGGAATCTTTTTTCGTTTTTCATACGAGGTACTTTTTGACTTTTCCGAAAAAATTATGAGAAGAATGTTTTTTTAACTTATACGACATGAATGGATTTTTAAAACATTATTTCCAAGAATCTTCCTTTACAAGTTTTCAAGTTTATTTTTAATCAACTTTTTTTAGTTTAGAATTGTATGACATGTTAAGAAAGGAAAAGTGTTTTTTAAGTATAAAGGATATTTTCCTCAAGAATGGAGGTCAAGTGTTTTATCAAAATTATTTTCCATCTAAGATAATAAAGAGTTCAATTTCTATCCCTATTATTACATTGATTTTATTCTGTTGTGATGGAATTATTTTTATGAATTCCTTTATCTTATATGAATTGTTTTATGATGTCACGATGTTTAAGAATCCCATTTTTATTACATGGGTTATGCTATGATGTATGGTTTATGATTTTGTGGCACACATAATAATGGTATCATTATGAGATGGGTGGGACCTATATCTCCCTCAAATGCATTGGGGAAATATTTTATATCTCATGAGATAGACATGGCTGGAACGGCAGGTTAAACCGGTTCAGTGAAACATGACTGAAATGAGGAATGAAATCGGTTCAGAAATGGACTTTTTCCACTAAGATAGTCTTGGAAACGAGCCTTGACAAATAATAAATGATTCTCTATGATTATGTGTGTATTCCACAAAGCTTCACCTTTTAAGTTATGATTATTGTGATTACATTTCACTACCATGATTTATCCCATGTTATGAAATTATGATTTCCAAAATGTTATGTTCTTATGAATATGATGTGATTGATATTTCTTTTGTTTACCCTTACTGAGCATTTGAGCTCACCCTTTTGTATGTTTTCTTTCCCCAAGTTATGAAGAAGGTTATTAAGTAAGATATTCCAAAAGGGACTATAGATATGATGAAATAAATGGGAGACAGTGTAGACGCTTTATGAACCAGTTGTTTATGTTTCCTGGTTTCTAAAGACACTATACCTATATGGTCCTTTCATGGTTTTGTTATATGTTGTAATAAGTGTACATCAATTTTGAAGTACTAACAATGTATGTAAAGTATGGGTCGTTATACTACCTGAGACTTCTAAAGGTAAAAATGTGATTTGGGTTATTATTGACCGGATGACAAAATCTACACATTTCTTATCTATTCGATATGCAATGTCGTTGTATTAGCTTTCTCGATTGTACGTCAAAGACATTTTTAGGTTACATGGAGTTCCTCTTTCCATTGTATCTGATCGGGATCTCAGGTTCACTTATAACTTTTGGAAGGGGATTTATAAGTCATTGGGCATAGAATTAAATTTTAGTATAGCTTTTCAACCTCAATCAAATGGGTAGTCAGAACAAATGATTCAGACCTTTTAGGATATGCTTCGAACTCGTTCAATGGACTACTAGGGAAGATGGGATCAATATCTTTTATTAGTTGAGTTTTATTATAATAAGTATTTTGATTATAGTATACATATGGCACCTTTTGAGGCATTGTATGGGAAGCATTATTGAACTCTAGATTTTTTGAATGAAGTTGGGGAAAGGAAGTTGATGGGACCAAAAATAGTAGAGGAAGTGGCTGAGAAAGTGAAGTTAATAAAATAGCACATGAGAAAAACATAGAGCATGTAGAAAATTTGTGCAGATAATAGTTGAAAAGACATCTCTTTCGAGGTAGGTGACCATGTTTTCCTTAAAATATATCCTTGGAAAAGTGTGATGTGTTTTTGTAGGAAAGTAAAGATAAGTTCGCGATTCATCAGTCCTTTTGAAATCTTTGAGAATTCTAGACCAGTTGCATAATGAGTATCTTTTCCAATAGGTTTATCTTAGGTACATAATGTTTTTCATGATTCGATGTTGAGGAAGTATGTGTCAGATTCAACTCAAGTCTTGAACCCAGAAGCAGTTTAGCTGGAAGAGAAACTTTTATATGAAGAGAAACCATTTCAAATTTTGATCAAAGGGAACATGTATTTCAGAATAAGGTAATACACCAAGTAAAGGTTTTGTGAAGAAACCACATGGCTGAAGAAGAAACATGGGAGTCAGAAAATGCTATGAGGGAAATTTACCCTCACTTTTTTAATAAGTATATGCAATTTCCATGACACAATTTCTCTAAGGTTGGGATAGTGTAACACCCCATGGTTTTAAAAAATAAATTAAATACATGATTTTTTTTTTTAATTTGATATTTATAACTATCCTTTAAAAATTATTTTTCTATTTCTATGTTTTGAATTTTGAAAAATGGTCATCAACAATTGTGTTCAGTAAGTTATTTGGAGTCTGATGAAACCAAATTTTTTTGGTTAATAGTAACATACCCTTATGAATAGTAATATGAATAGTAATATGAACCTAATTAATAGTAAATTTTATTATTATTTAATTTTATTAAGGATTTAATATAATAAAATCTTGGTTAATTTTTGAATGCAATGTAAAAGAAGTTATAGAATTAGAATTATTAATTTTTTAAGTGTGATTTTATTAAAAAATTAAATTAATAATATTTAAGAAATTATTTTAAAAAAATGGAGTTCATTTTTTAATTTTAAATAGTGAAAAATGGATAGGTCTAATTTTTGGTATTTTTATGAAATTCTTCAATTTTTGATGAATATTGAAATATAGTAAATACCGTATATTCAAATTATTAGTTAAATACACTATTTATGAAATCATAAGTGAAGTAAGACCACGTGGATCGAACTCACATGCCATTATTACTATTTTGGGTCACATTAATTAACATTATTAATATTCTTGAGAAAAAAATATTATAATAATTGTTTAAATAATGTAAAATACATCCTCTCCTCCACTATAAATACCACCCTCATTCCTCTCTTCCCCCCACACCTCTCAAGCCATGTGAATTGCCTAATTTCTTCCAAATTCTCTCTCCAATATCCTTACCCACGTCCAAGACCTTCTGGTCTCACCCAAAGTCCAAAATCTAAGGCCTTAAGAAGGATTTTAAAGAGAAGTGATCACGAGGTATGAAGTCCTCTTCCTTTTCACGTGTTTTACATTCCTTTCCTATTCATTTATAGTCTCTTCCCCTCCTCTTATCTAAGAGGCTTGAAATCTCTAGAAATATTTTCTATTCTAGATTTTCTCATGTTCATGTGAAATTAATCATCATTCTTCTTCTCCTCTCCCACTTATTCAAAGAATAAAACATTGTTTGTGATGTGTCGAATTACCAACATCGTGGATGATGTGATTTCAATTTGCATTAATTATTTCATGTCTGGTAATTAAACCATTTTTATGGTTGAAACTTGTTATAATATATGTATTATTTCTCATAAAATGTTCTGGAATTATTTTTTAAACATTTTTTAAATTTATAAAACAAAATGAGGTCGTTATTATCAAAGAACCATTAAAATGATCTAAACGAACATCATTAATGTTTTTACTTATGAATCACCCTCATTTCATAATTCAAAATTATAAATGGTATAATTTTTGTTTCTAAAAATATTTAACTAAAATTCTATTCCAATTCAATATTTTCACTTCCAATCGACAAGAATATCCATTATGAACCAATCATAGTAACCATGTAAAGAACACACCCGACACATTGTAAATAACAACATATTACTAATAAATGTGTGGAATGATGTTGTAGAATGATCATATAAGTTGTTATAAAAATTAATATGTTTCATTAGGATATTTATAACAATATTTTTACCATTATACAGGAGGTTTAAACACATTTTATGTAATAATAACCCAAGGTATGGGAATTCCTAACCCAATTTCCATTCATTGGGTTAACCTTCTTCTTATTAATTATGTGGAATTAAGATTATTGGTGGGATGATTTTTTTTATATTATGTTGCACTATATGTATTTACATTTTATACACATATCCATTCCATTCTATCAATTCTCACTCCAATTATATTTTAAGGGACTTTCTTTTTAAAATCCTTTTAAATCTCTCTTTAATAAATTTCAAAAGGATTTTTTTTTATATGTATATGAAATGAGTGGTTTCTTCTGAGTTTCAAGATACTTTATTACCATGGTATGTTCCTTGTACATTATTTATGTTTGGTTGATCCCATTATATCTCAATATATGTTGGGTTGAGTCCATTATAGCTCAAGATATGTTGGGTTGAGCCCATTATAGCTCAAGATATGATGGGTGAGCCCCATTATATCTCTCTAATGCATTGGGTACTCCGGATATGGAAGTCGACCAAAAGGTATTCCATGTGTAAGGGTGAATGTAATACTGATATGGTAAATATGTCCCAATGAATATACTTTAGGTTTATATCTATATGAGTTTTTATGATTATGGGTTTTATTGGTTTTTATGTTATCAATTGACTAACACTTTCCTTCACTATATCCCTTTTTGAGTTTTATACTCAACGCATGTTTTTAAAATGTTTTTCACAGGATATAAGGAAGGGTTATATAAATAATGGATTCTTCATGTTTGATATGGTGGGTTTTAAAATAAATCATTTTTTAATTTTTAATGTTTTATATTTTTAAATAATGGATACGGTTTTAGTACTATCATATTTCATGAATGTGGTATGTAATGTATATAATATATCCTAATTCTTAAAAACTCTAAAGAAAAAAAGATCCCCAATGTGTAATAATGTAAAGTGCTGTGTAAAATTTAAGATTAAGTAACATTTTTAGACAGGGTCCTTATAATGAGAATAGACCTAACAATAGGAATTCAACATGTTATTCCTTGAAATAGAAATTATTATCTAGGGATGTGTGTATTGGTCCTTATAATTCAGATTATTATTGATCTATATCATAAATCAAGTACTTTGATGTATTTTTTTAAACTGTAATGGCATGTTATTGAGAAGATGTATGATATGGTGGGTGCGTCCGAAGTGATACACATTAATGAATAATTCATGAAAGTATGTATACCTTTTATGTATTGGAATTATATTGCTTGGAACATTTGATTGAAATAGAATTACAAGAAAAATCCATAGGGATGTTCATACATCGAAGTTATCATTTAAGGAAAGAGAGAAAGATAAATCAAGAATACCAGTTGATTACATGAGGAATGCAAGCTACTTGATAAGATATCGAGACAAAGGGGTTATATTACACAGTGCTCATTTATATGAAGTTGTTGTTATTAAGGCATTATCTTCTTTCACTATAAGTGGCATTATTTATTTCAAGATTCTAATAGTATACTTTGTTCCCACTCGCCTAATGCCACAAAGAATACGACCTTGATTGTCAAAATTTAATAATATCCATTATCACAATTAAATTATATTTGAATTTAATAGTTTGAAAAAATATTCTTGAAAATTTATGATTTAATAATTTTTTTGGTTTTTTTGAACATATAAATTCAATCTCTAATTATTCAATTTAGAATATATGTGTGTTTTATATTAAATAAATATTATTTTACAGATAGTAAGTATAATATGTTTTCATCTCTTATATATTATTCATATGGTAATAATTAAATATTTATCAATAGAATTAATGATTATTTAGTTATTTGAATGTTCAAAAAATTAACTATTCAACAATTCATGAATATAATAATAAATTATTTGTTAAACGAATATTATAAGGATATATATTTATAAATATATATTTATTATTACGGAATTGTTAAATTATAGGGGTAGATTGACAGGATAAGATAAGGTCCAATATAAAATTAAATATTATATTAAATTTAATTTTAATAAATATTGAATTATTTATTTAGTAAATGATATTTAAATATTCATGAGTTATTACACATTAGGAGATAATGATAACTGTAGTAGTAGATAAAAACAACAACAACAACAATAATAATAATAATAATAATAATAATAATAATAATTTATTTGGGATTTACTTCCGATAAGAAATTAAGAAAAGGGCCTATATGAAATTAATTACTGTCCAACCCAATGTAGATATCCAAAATTATATCATTTCTAGGTGAGGTGAATTTTTGGGAACAATATTTTACCTAGAGATAATTCTATTAATACAAAAAAAATTATCTGAATAACTCTACTAAGAAAGAGAGACAATCCACCTCCCCCTACAAACTGAGAGAACTAAAGTTACAATTCAGTAATTCCAAATAATTTTTTTGTTCTGGTCGACAATAGACAATGAAAAATGATCAATACCTCCATTATAGCACTTGAAGATCTATCAAAAGAGTCCTAATATTTCGGATCATGTATGAAAATCACTAGAAGAATTATTCTTTTTATTCTATGATGTAACGACATTGTGACAATAAATTTCAACTGAAATGGTCAATAATGAAGAAAGAAATAAAAGTATAGGTAATTTTATATTAAATTATTTGTAATTTGTTTTTAAAAAATATCTCATATTCAATTATTTTATGGTTTTTAACTTTTAATTATTCAGATTTATCTGAGAAAATAATGAAAAAAAATTAGCTAACATGGGACAAACCACTTTTATTGCACACTAGAACCTTCATATAACATTGTTATGAAAGTCTCTTATACAATCAAGTTTATTTTAATTATCATAAATGGATCTTTAGGCTAGTAATATATTTTTATATGTTTTAATTAGAAAAATATATATATAACATATAAGAGGTATAATTGGTCTATAAAATCATCAACAAATCCACTTAGAAGCAAGAATCAAATTGGTGTTTTTTAGCCTTTACACTAAAATGCGGGTGGAACACCATTAGGAGGATAGTGAAAGAGGTAGTGGTTACTACCTCTGCCACCAGAACTTTGGTGGGTTATACTGGAACTCTAATGGAGCCCATGTACTTCCACTTTACCAAGGTAATTCCATTAAGAATCTAGTGCATCCTAACTTGACGTCTCAAGATATTTTCTATAAATAAAAAACTCTTGATTTTTTTGACTCCAATGAGTATCTTTGAGCCCCAATTGATATGTTTGAGCTCTATTGATTCTAATGGAGTTAAAATAATTTTTTAATCTATAAATACAACTCAATGAATATATATGTGATGGTCAACATCATTTTATGTTTACTACTAAAATTAAACACTTTTGATACTTGTTAAAATATCTCATCCACATTAAAAATCTTTCACCATTTTTTCTCTTTATCTTGTGTTGAAATTCCCAACCATAAGATATATTAGAGTTTATTAAAATGTATTATATTAAAATAGTTCACTCTATTTTATTTGTATCTCTTGGGTGATCACTACCATTAAATTGAGATTATTGGGTTTCTTTATACAACCATAAAGAAAATTTTAAATTATTTAATTTAGGTGACTTGGATAATGATAATTTCGTGATTGTAAAGGAACCATCAATGTATTGAGGATATAAGACATAAAAATCTTATAAATATAGTTTTGGATTAATTTCAATAAACAAATTATTGTTTCCAATTTTTATTTTTGTTGAATACTTACTTTTATTTGTACTTTAGTTTAATTTAGTATATTTTAATCTTTAATGGAAATTCATATCCACCAATTTGTATCCAATAAAACCAAAATTTGGAATTAAAACATACTTTTATCTTTAAACTATAACTGTTTTGAAGAAAATAATTATGAATGATGATCTCAACCACAAACATGAAAGGAACTCATTGGGGTAAATTAATGGGAGGTTCAAAATTCTTTGATGGAACATACTATAATTATTGGAAAACTCAAGAAACAACCCAAATTTTTTAGTATTGGTGAACTGAGAGATGTGTTTGATATCTATCAATTATTTGGATGGTTGAATTTAGAATTTTGAATATGAATCATAGGACTAGTTTTTGGGATATGTATTTACTTTTATAGAGAAGTTTTAAGGGTGGATGCTCTGTAAAAAAATACCTAGTTAATGTTAAAGGGTGTTGGACAAAGAAAAATGGAGAGGGGATGGATAATGTAATCCATTAGGTATCCATTTGGATTCCACCATATACTAGGTAGGGGTACAAGGGTTGGGGTACTCTTAGATAGGGCAGTAGGTAGCCAAATATTTGCATGAGTACTGGGTGGAGCAACCAAGTACCCTGTGGCGGAAAACTAGTCACCCGATTGGGGGTCTCCCTTGTACTTTTTATCAGGTGTAGAACCGTCATTTTAGGGTCATGAAACTTCCCTCTTTTATGTGTTTAGGGCTCATAATATTCCAATTTGGTCAGCCTCACCTCCTCATTTCCCCCCATTTTGTGATCTCTTTGACCACTTTAATGGGAGTTTTATCTATGCCCATTTATCATAGGAAATCAAGGTTATTTTTTCTTCACTTATTATCACACTCCGTTATTTACATTTACTCTATTTTTTTAGCTAGCTTTATGGATTAACAAGTTCTTCTACCATATTATAGTGGATTTAATTTAATATTATGGGGTTTTCATGTGATTTATTTAGAGAGGGTGTGGGAGAGCCTAGTTTGTCGCCATTATACATCGTTCATCATGAGGTATGTTGCTTGGATATACTATTTTTATATTTTGGTGAAATTTATTAAAATTATCCACTGAATCATTATTTTAAATTGAGTATTTTTCTATTATTTAGACCAGGAGTCTATTGTGAGTGTTCTACTAATCTTTGGTTATGGGTTTGATGTCATTGAGTCACAAAATGATTTTAACGTCTATTTTGACATCATATAATTTTTTTATAAATATTTTGTTTGTAAATTTATGATGGTTTATAGGTGATATATTTATTCTTTATCTCAAAATATGTTAGTACAAGATGGGATGATTTTTTTGGATTATTGGATGAGGTTGGTGGCCTTTATATTATCGAGTCTCTTACTAATTAGGTGATTTTATTTTCATGTGATATAATTATGGTTATCCTTTTAATGTTTTCATGATAGCATCTAACTGCACCCGATAATCATGGTTGGGATCACATTTTCCAAATACCAATAATGATTATATAGGTCATAAAATATTTTATTTGGGAACCATTGGTTAAAAAAGTTTCAGTGTGCCAAATATTGATTTTTATTGTCGCGGGTGGTTTTGACTTCGTTTTTCAAAAGGAAAATGGTTCAATTTGAAGAATTATTTTTCAGTGCAATTAAAAGGTGAATGAGTAATTTAAATACATGGGTTTTCTAAAGATATATTTAAATAATAATTTATCCAAGGTCCTAGAATGATAAAATCATTATGTGAAAACCTTTATAATAATTTGATAAGGAAGTTGTCTGGTATTTTGAAGGAAATCATGGAGGGCTTGGTTGATACATGTTTTTGTTTATTTCAACATATTTGGGATACATATAATTTTTTAAATCTCGTATTATTTTTTATATGATTATTGATTATGGTTTCCTAACATGGTATCTATTGTTTCATGATGATTTATGGTCACACATTACATATAATAGGATCCTTCCCTTTTGTGATGGGTTAGATAGTTCATTTTGAGATGTTTTTTATTCCCCTTAAAATGTACCATAATAAACATAGGGTTTTGTAAAGGGAGTGATCCCTTGGTATTGATTTTTAATGGGTGAGATATTATCCATTGGTGTCTAAGAAGTTTTTTTGTTATTATGATGCAGGTAGTCCTCCATAGTTAGTTAGAGGATATCCATATACTTAATTGTTTATATGGTAGTTAGTCCTTATGGGATTGATTGATTGCATAGGCCGAGTTTTTAAGTTATGGACTTTGTGGTATTCCAATCCTTAATATAGATCCATATATATAATATGATATGATAGTGTCTTCATTTATTATTGAGATTGGTATCTTGAGTCTCCTTTTAGTTTACAATGGATTATAATACTTAGGAGACAAAGTGACTAGAAATATTTCCTGAGTGTTTGTATATTCATTGTGACCATCCGCCAGTGGTGTGTGAACACCTATGGGAGGTGAAATATTTTATAAACTTAGTTATTTGTGATTATCTCAAGAGTAACTTGGTTTTTAATTGTGTAGTCGAGTACATTTTTCCTAGTTGGGTTATGGATCACATTTTTTTTATCTTCCCAATTAGAATTAGGAAATAGAGATATTATTGATGAGGCTTAAATAAGGATAGTGGTTGACCCGTTATAGGTGAAGAAAGTCTATAAAATAAACCTAACTCGGATCATCCTAAGGAACCACATGACGCATGACCATTTCCATGAAATAGACATATTTTTTATTATTTTTGATGGTTTTGATGTATGATCTGAGTGATTTGGGGGAAACCAGAGAGTTACTACATCATATAGTAGGATAAATCCCCTTCAGTGAAATAGATTACATGTGATCATGATATATGTTGTCTATGGGTATTCTAGAAGATAGTTTTGGAAATGACAGATAAGATGAGATGGTATAATGTGTGAAATCTAGGTTATGCTACTTCATGTGGTTGTGACCCATTCCTATTTTTGACTCTGTTTTATTATGGTAATTTTTTTAGTGTTATTATATTATTTTTTCCCTCTTTGATTCATAATTTAGGTTTTTTAATTTTTTTGAAATGTGATTTTTGGTTTGGACCTTTTTCATTTCCCATTTTTGAGATTGTTTATAGATCATTATTTTCCATGATATTTTGGGGGTTTGTTACTTATAGGGAGTGAAATAATTGATGATTTGCATGGGATTATGATGAATATGTTTTATAGGCAAGGTGATACCAATTTTGTGGTTTCATATGTTGATATGAGAATTTCTATAGTGCACACCTTGTTGAGTCTTGAGGGTATGTGAGATATCAATCACAAGAGGGTGGGTCATGTCCTTAGTTGGCAAATATTGGTGTGGGTTATTAGGATTCTTATTCCTTTTAAACATACAAGAAAGGTTTTTTATGTATGTTTATGTGTTGTTATGTTTTCGTTTTTGTGTGTTTCACTAATCACTAACTTTCACTATCTCTTAATAATTTCAAACACATTCACTTAATCATATCAGCACTCATTGTGTTTAGGAAAGTTGGGGAATCATAGTAGGTAATTGGATTCACCCATACCCATGTGTAGGGTATTAGTTTCAATATAAATCGGTGTTCCACTTTGATTTTATTTAGGTAGAAGTATAAAGTGTTGTTAGATATATGTTTCTAGTTTTGAAACATATGGAAACAGAGGTTTTGGTAGGGATGATCTTGTGAATTTTCCTAGTGGATATTGTATTTTTATATAGAATGCAATACTTATGTATTTTCTAATGTATCAACATGTTTACTTACTATTAACAAATTCCTAATTCATATAATTTGTTTCTACTACTCTATTATGGTTTATGCATCATATTTAATATCTTACCATTTTATATTATAGACTATGAAGGCCCTCTTGGATCCATATTTTACTTATATTGGTTTTTGGGATTTACATTACATGGATGGGTCATGCCAAATTATTGGTTGATTCAAACAATTCCCTTGTGATTTTACTGAATATAATAGTTTCCACATGAATTTTCTTGGACTTCTCTAGTAGTTCAAATCGTTTAGTTTACAAAGATGTGTGTATAAGATCTTGTAGTTACCCAGTATGGGTGTTGTATGGGATATATGGCCTAGTTCTTTTCAATGTGGTATTAGAGAATTTTATTGGTTGGGAAAATACTAACTAGAGGTGGAGATAGGTTTTAGGAACTTATAAACTATGTTACATGTGTTCTTAGATAAATTGACCATGAAAGAAAATCCATGTCACATAGGTACGTACAATGTTTAGTAACATAAACTATAGGTATGACTGAGGTTATGGACCGGAAATCCCAATACAAGAAAGATCAGACTTGAGGATAATTATAGGGCTCATCTAGAATCTAGTTTGTTGATAGTGAAATTCTTAAGTAATTTTTCACATTTTTATGGGATGTGCTATTTTAAATTTTGACTCCTTGAGATTCATGATTAATTGAATTAACTTATAATCTAATAAATATTTTTTTGGTAAATACATCATCAGGAATTATATGATTAATATGTATATGAGGGTATTTTTTGAATGATTTTTGATTATGATATTTCATTTCCTACAGGGAAATCATTTTTTAATGTTTTTTTAGAAAAACCTAATTTTTGAAAAGAAAACTCTTGTGGTGGAATGAGTCATGTGTAAACGGTTTTGAAAATAGTTTTTTATTTATAATTTATTTTATAGATAGTTATTTGGAATTATTTTGTATTTTTGGGTTTTTAGATATATGAGTAAAATGGTTTTTCAAATGGATTTCAAATTAGTAATGAATTGGAAAATTTTTTAAATAAAAAACCAGTTAGGAAAAAAAATTTCAATTTTAATTTTAATGAAAACCCCTTGAATGAAAAATGGTGTTTTAAAAAATCATGGAAGTTTTAATTGGTGTGATATATTTTGAGCTGGTTATTGAAAAATAAGTGACTGATGTCAATGTAAACCTTCTTCCTTGGTGTTCAATTTCTATTATGGGAATGAACATGGTATTTAAATATTATTATTATGTTATAACATGGTTATTTTGATAGAATTATGTGTTTCGATCTCACAGAATGGGTGATTGGTGTTGGTATTGAGTAACTAGATGTGGCACGGTTGTTTCTTTGTTGGGACTAACTGGGTTTTGTTTTTGTAGGAGATTCCCATGTTGGAGTTATTATATCATACCCTCACTAGGAACCCCTATTCAGATAATAGTGAATTTGAGAGTGACCTTCAAAGCCTGCTTCCAATATTCCATACGCTGGGGACCATCACCGAGCGATGAAAATGCTCAAATGGGATGCATTACCCTAATATTCATTGGAAATAATGAAAAACCCACTAATCTAACCCAAACAAATTATATACAATAATTTATTCCCATGATAAAAATTTTAACGACATGCTAATTGATTTAATGATAATAAAATACATGAAATAATGAACTCTCAAGACCACAAATTACCCACCAGACTCCACTCGTTCTACCTGAATAGATGCTCTATTCTCCCTAAGACTATCCATGAAACCAACATAAAAAACTATAGAGGGTGAGAACATAAGATTACTTAGTAGTATAATAATTTTAAATAAATCATCATCCATGTGAAATATATACGCAAGAGTAGGTAGATGTGATAGAAAAAATCAAAACATAAACCGCAAGAGGAAAAAGAGTAATTATATAATATATAATTCACTAAAACTCAAAACTTATTTAATTTAGGAACCATATTCATTATTTTTCCCAAATCAATAATCCAAGATTAATCTTAGTCCAAGGACTTATTTTAAACAATACTTATTAACAAATGATAAGTATTATCAAGGCCATAAATATCTCCAAAACCAACAACAACAAAATGGACAATAAAATTACCACCTCTCATACCTAATATTTGATAGTAAATTTAAACTCACAACTAGGTAGTGAAACATTGTAGGATTACCTCTCATGAATTGGTTAGGAATAAAGGATGAAATTTTGACAAAACTAAATCAAGAACCATTTCTTTAAACAATGATCCAACCGTTGCACCATGTATCCACTGACCAAATCATCTTTAACACAACCATAAATCCATCACCATGTACAATATCACCACATTACCAAGTATCATAACCGTATATTGGTAGGGTAGTGTGAACATGAAGGAAATCAACCTCATTACCTACTCTTTGTATGGATTCCATACCATGTATCCACTTTTTTCATCACCCTAATCATAATAGGTTGTTGTGAACAAGAAGTACATCACCTTTAATCTCTCCTCCTCCAATTTATGACCCCCTAATATACATCCACACCACATAAACATAACAAAGTAAAATATTATACACACACACTTAATGCAGGTTCCCTTGAAGACTATATATATATACCTACTGTGACCCACCACAACATGTTCATGTCAGCTAGTACATAAAAAACCAGAACTAGAAGCTATTAAATCATATATATATATATATATATACATAACATAAAACATCACAAAATAATAAATTCTTACATGTCATCCCATTTTATCACAACATATAGCCACCACATCCTTCAAACAACTATATATAAACCAAAAACCAAAACACCACTCTTCCTAATAAATAATCATTCATGCCATAATAAAAGCTATATGAAAATGAATCCACACAAAAATAACTTCACATTTAATCATATGATCACTAAAACCATCTAGAAAAATCATTTTCCATCCATATTACATTCATTATTTCATATTTCTACCCACATTTAGTTCCAATCCATTCATTAATATAATTCCCATTATGATCATTCATGATTAACATTTCACAGATTATTAAAACCCTTCACAATACATTAACCTTCCATTTTACTAATTTTATTTTAATTTCTATATTCCATTAATCGTTATATTAATATATATTCAGTTAGTTCCTAGCTTAAATTTTAATCCATCACTTTTACATTTAATACCTTTCTATACCCAACACAACTAATCACAAAAAAACACATTCTCATTTAATTCAACATCCACATGACTCCAAAAGTCATGCACACCGAATGAAAATATTTATAGAAAAAATTAGACAATATAACATCCCATAATATCCCCCACCCAAATCAGATTACTAGTGTAACCATATCTATAACCCACTAACTCCTACAACCTTCCCATTATCACAGTATTCCCATCAATATAATCATTCAATAAAATATGAGAAAGAAAATATAATCCTAAATAATTAATTATCATAAATCCACCTCAACCAAGACTTCTACTGGAATTACAATAAGATCACATCACTACCCAAACACAATGAAAACCCCATAACTTATAGCACCCAGTTTTAATATATATTTAACTGAACATTATTATTCATACCAACCTATAATTGAAATTTCACCCCTATTATCAGAATAATATTTAACTCAAAAATCAAGATATAAATATTAAGGTAAAAAAACAAACATTAAATCATAAAAATACCCTCTTCTCAGCCACAATTTACTAGTCCTTTTAAGGTTACCCCTACCATAAAAAGAATAAATAGTAAATGATGAAGAATTGTTATAAAAATAGTTAATAACATCAGTTTATTTAAAAATTCTATATTTCATCTCCCCCTTCGATTATCAACATCATGTGATTATACGATTATGAATGTTAAAAGGATATTCATCAGAAATAGGTCAATAGAAATCTTAATAGTGAATATCAATCATTAAGAATAAACATATAGTTAAATAACATAAAATACCTTAAATTACATATTTCCAACTATCCGCATTCTAATTTTCTCAAACATAGTTCATTATCTTCATTTAATACATTTTTTCTGAAGATAATTTCCCACAGGTTTACCATTTCTAAAAAAATAACACTTAAGAAGATATAACCAAATAATATAACATAAATAATATACATAGTTCATTAGAATAAATGACATAAAAATAGTTATTCATATAATCCCATGATATTTAAAATGATTTTTGAAATCCATTAACTTTTTTGAAGAATCGATTATGTAACAGTTGAAAGAAAAAGAAATTGAGGATAGAGAAAAACAAAACATGAAAAATATTCTCCACAGAACCCAACCATAAAAAAAATACCATCATAAACTTCACTGAAAACCACTATATAGTGAAATAATACACTACTATAACATAATGAGAAAAGGGTAACTAGAAAATAATAAGGGAAAGTATGAAGAGTGAAGGGAAAAGATCCTCAAATCAAAAAAGATTTTATTTCATTAATTGATAGGTTACGATCCAAGAAAGGACGACTAAAATTATCCAAAAAATCCCCCAGTATCAGATAGGGTTTTAGAGAGAGAGAAATAATATTTATCCAAATATAATGGTCTTCCTCTACATTTAACCTTCATCTCATCATGGTGGATTCCAAAATAGCTATTATGGACTTGATCAAATATTGATCTATAATGTCATCCAATTAAAACAAAATTACCCCTCCAAATATTTAGAACATTTTAAACATTTTAAAAATGATTTTAACCACCTCCATGACATCGAGATACCCAATAAAATAATATCAATGACAACCCTAATACTCTTTTAATATTTGAGGTTAAAAAAAGGGACCTCCATCATAATTTCCAACAAACATATGAAACCAACCCATGCCATCAAAATATAAAAACCATGAAATAACTCTATTAAGACTCTTAAAATGGACAATTATCTTTCACTCATTTCCCATAGGCATTCCACCATAAATTTCTAGGCTCTACACCGAACAAAACAACCATCACAAAACCAAAAACCTCTTAAACTCTCGACCATATCCCAAAACATCGACAGACCATGCCCCACGTCATAGTGGGATCTATAAAGAACATTAAATCTTAAAATTTTTATTAGATAATATTAAATCATATCCCATGTAATATTAATAAAAAATATCTAATCTCCCTCAATAAGAAAAACACTACTCGACCATAGCCCTAAGATGGTCTCCACTATGGATTCTAAAACATATGTTTGGACCTTTGAAAGCTAAATATCAACCCTATAAATTCCAAATTCCTCTAAATTATTCTAAATATAGGGTCAAATTAAACAACTAGGAAACACGGTACATTGCATTAGACGCCTTTAAAATTATATATATTCTCAAGAATAAAAACTAATCCCAAATATGGAAAAATACAAATCCAATTTACTAAGAGGAGATACCTCTCAAATATAATTAACATAACACCAATACCCTAAGTCAAAAGCAGATACAAAACACTATATCCACTCTAATTATAAACACACCTTGAAAATATCATAGAAATAGTAGATACACATGAAATGGGAACATCACCATCAATGGAAACCAAATGAATAACCAACAACCTTGAATCAAAAATGACTACTCACTAACTAATCCTTTCAGCTCAATCATGTTTCAAAATAGATTCCCATTGATGAAATACCTATTAAAAAATCCTAAAAATTTTAAAAAATCCCATAATGGATTTTAGGGGGAAAAATTAACTTTAAATGTTAATTAAAAATTAATACACCCATTTAAAATGGTTTTAAAATACACCATATAGGTCTTAGTGAAAGGAGTAGGATCTCTATTTTAGAACATGCCTAGCTTTCAAATCCATGACTAACTACCCACCAAGGATTAAGGAAAATGATGTTCCTTTGGGAAATTATACTAATGATGGACCATAATATGACAATAAAAATATATCATGTCACTAGACATAAGACACCTTGAGTTAATAAATCCTAGGGATCAAATTCATTCTTTGACTCTAGATGATCACCTCAACCTATTCTTCCATGAACCCCAATACCCAAAACATAGACCCAAAACATAGACCATTTATATCCACCACACTATCCACTATGGAGGGGTCTCTATTTGTATTTAACACTATATACAAATCCTTCATCATGATATTAACTCATTATATCATTTGTATCAAAGAATTAAACTAAAAAATCATGATATATCATTGAATATCTAGCCTCAATATGGACTCAAAATGAAATTCTTGACCTTTTTCACTAGGTTGAAAATACCAAAAATAAAAAAAGGTATGTTAAATAATTCTCAGTGATATGTATTATTTAAAAACCCTACTAAATTCCCTTAATACCATCCATATGATCTAAATTATAACTAAAGAAATGAAATCCTTCTTGACCAATTAATGAAACTCCTCCCATGAGATCCACTTTGTCTTTTGAAGGATCATCTTCTACAACTATTAAGCTACTTTCTTAAACAAGACCAATAAAAAATAAGCTCACAATTTATTTGGAGTCTTCAATAACTCAAATTAAACCTTAATATATTCTATAAATTCCTTATTCTAAAGGATATATACTCCATGGAGGATCATTGATTATTCTTATTGATGAATCTTTAACAACGATCTATCCCAATATTCCTATTTATCCTTCCCATGCCTAATTTATCATGGAATATTTTATGGAATATATTTAATTCCATATCAAATAATAATAATGTTATCATAAACCACATAGAGAAGCTCAATAATATGGATTAAAACACATTTCTTAGATACACATCACTCCATATACTACCCTTTCTAATTATATCTTATAGAAAACACCTCTCACAACCATATTAAAACTCCACATATCATCAATTCACCATCAAACAACTATAATAAACCACCACTAAAATACTAACCCCTATACATCCAATATATCCCTCACACAAAAAAAACAAGATATCACTAGGAAACAGACCCATCAATGATTTTTTTTAAAATGATCACATAACAAATATTTTTACATAAAACATATATCTTTAAGGGAAAAATATTTTTATTAGAGAAATTAATATTTGAAAATGTTTAGATTGTAAATTTATATCTCAATAAAATAGGTTAAAAAATAGCACATCAAGGATTTTTGGGAATAATAATCAAATATCACATCATGTAAAACACTCATATTCATTAAATTTCATGGTGGAAAAATTATTATATATCAGACTTTTATAAAATTTTCTAAAAAAAAATTAATTTTGAAAATAAAAAATTTATACATGATTGATATTATAAAAATAAAAACCCTTTACAAATATTATCCATAGTGAAATTTACTTTAATATTATATAATAAATTATATAATTTTTCCTTCATATTTTGGATGCATTATGATCATTAAAAAAATATTTAGTAAATATGTATGAGTTATTAAAATTAAAATAGCACTTAAAAGTAATAAATATCCATTCAAATGAGATTCTAAAATAGTTAAAAAAAATATTCTTTCAACTTTAGATATTATATTTATAATATGTATTTCATATTTACTCTTTCTATCACACAATTAATATTGAAGACAAATAATTTATCGTTATGCATGTATATCAGTATTACAAAAAAAATTATGTGGAATGATGATTGTTAATCATATGTTTAAATAATTTATTAAAAATGAATTTACTAATAATTAGAATATTCATTGGAGTGTATTAATTTTTTATACATCTTAAAAATGATATTGAAAATTTACTTGATGGAAATAATATTGTATTAAAAATTAACACAAACATATTAAATAATAAATAATGATTTATTTAAAATATATATTTTAGTAAATCACCTTTTTACTTTACAGTAAGAAAAGTTAATTATTTCATAATGAGAAATATAAATTATTAATTGATATATTGTAGAAACAGAATCATAGAATCATAGATAAAATCCGAAATATAAATTCTAATGGAACAAATAAGAATGATGTATGTAAAACCCTATGATTTCTATCATGAAATGTTTAAACATTCATTTAAACATTTTAGTTGGTTTTCATGGTTTTTGTGTTTGATCATAACCCACCAACCATAAGTCTCCTATGTAGTATTCTTAGTCTTTATCACATGTTAGTATCAGGTATTGCTACTACCCCACCATCCCTATGAAATACTTACTTTTTCATAACTCCAAACATCCAATCTCTAAACCAAAAGATCTAATACCATTATGTCAGGACCTACTCCAAATTGGAACCTATATTGGGATTGTAGTGATGATGAGGGAGACATGTGAATCCCTCCTCTAGTAGCCCATTGGTTGGTGACTAGAATCGATGATATAAAATTTTCAATTAGGAGTCATTAAGGTCATATATCTTGAATATAATAAAACTAAACCATAAATAAAATTTAATGAAATTTCATTCAAAAATTAACCCCCACAATGCAAATGATATCTACATGTAAAATAGGATCAAGATTTGGGTATACATGTTCTTAGAAAAACAATGCGCAAAAAAAGGAAAATAATTATAGAGATGACTTACAAAGGTGGGTATAGATATCACCGCTAGAATCTAATTCTAGAAAGGGTAATTATAAAGCTCGGGTCACAAAGGACCACATCAAGATGACATCTCTAAATTATTGTTTCAAGAGATTATCAACCACTTAATTTGTATCCCTATAGAAATTTTTTACATTTCAGTTAAAATCCTCAACATATTTTACGAACCTATTCCAAAATAGAAGTATTTTATATGGGATGTTTTTACACTTGGTATTCCGGGAATCCAAAATAAGAATAGAATTTGACTCAATGAAAATAAACTTCTATTAATAATGGATAAAAAAATGTATTATCTTGAATCATTCCACATAGTTATACCTCAAATTAAATTCAATTCCCAATATAGTGGTATAAGAATCCATTGAAAAATCCTTGATATGTTTGGAATAAATATCCACATCTTATGGGACCTGGTGCACTAGATTCAACAATGTCAACATTTACATTAATCTCAGAAGCAATCAGGGGAATCCAATGGATGAATTTAATCATAAGTGGATTCTTAGAACTTTTAGGAACACCAAGTATGTGCAATATATTTATGTAATCCATGTCATTTTTCATCAAACCTGTTTGTATTGTCGAATCCACATAAAAATCTTTGTGAATAGCAGTAACACCTTTATTAAAGGAGTAAATGAAATTGTCAATGTTTGGTCCATTAATGTCCTTCCATGTGAAAACCAAAACTATGGAAACAAATAAGAGGAGGAGGTTGTATATCTTTTCACTAAAATATACCTAAGTGATCATGTTCATGAGATCCAAAAATTTATTTCCCACACAAAGGATGAGGCTGAATACAATTTTCATATAACTTCACCATTTAGACAAAAATTCAGAGGTCAGAATTAGATGATGTAAGGTTTTGGTATACACCAAATAATGAGGGTAGGATGATGAAATTTCAAGTCCTTATCGTTGTAATTGTTCTTCAATTGGTATCCTCCCCTACTAGATCTTCCAATGAAGCATAAATTTTGATATCTCAATGAGGGGAATCTTAAACATGAAAATATATGCGGGTATATTGACATCAAGTTCACATTTTAACATTCATAATTATATGATATTTGGTTTCCCATTTCCATTCAGTGTCCATTTTAGGATATCCTAGTCAATACAAACATATCTTTCTACCACAATCTTGATGTTAGGAGGGAAATATTTAGATATTTCATTAAAATTATGGCCAAATTTAGTAATAGTCATACTCTGCATGCCTGGTGTATCAATCATGATGTCTCCTACTAGTTTATCTAGTCATGGAGTGTTCCCACAATTCATTTAATAATGGTTACATACCATTCATTTGGAGTAGTTTATTAAATCTATATTAGTATATTTATGGGATGTACAGACTGTTGAGGAAAGTTATAATGGATAATCATTCCTCATCTTTTGGATGAACCACTTAGGAACTAAAGTGATTCATCCATGTATACCATAATATTCCATTTAAATTTCAGGAGGATATATTCATTGAATTTTATTATGTCCCTGATACCCAATCCACTATTTCAAAGGGTTTGGTTCACTCCTTCCATGCAACAGAGATCAATTTTATTTCATGGGAGCATACGTTCTAGATAATTTTCCATATCATACATTAAAGTAGATTAATTATGCAATTGGGGAATTTATAAATAGTTAAAGAAAAAACCAAACATGTAGATGATCATTATACTAACTGATAAAATTATTCTCACATAGGACATTCTTCTTCCTTTCTAACTTTCCATTTTTAATTCAATCCTTAATGATAATCCCATAAGGTGATGACATTTTATTTCCCCCTATAAAATGGTAATAGGAGATACTTAATAGGTATAGATCCCCTCTCCACACCAAGGGCACTCACAATTTAGTTTTTCCTTGAGGAAAAAACTTTATTACCAAAAAAATGATTTTTTCCATCATGTCGATTATAAATCAAATTTTTCATAGTGATCAAAAATCATCCAAATAGATTTAATAGTTATCCTAGAGACTTGTCCAAATAAAATGATGTCAACAACATACATGAGATGTGGAAGGAAAGAAAATATTCCAGACATTATTTTCTTATAATATATTGTATGGTCTAGGTTAATGATCGTCCAAATTAGACAATCAGTAGCAATGGAAAAGAGAAGGATTGAAATAGGGTATCATATTTAACCCCTAATGGTCATTCAAAAAATACTCTTTGATATTTATTAAAAAGGATTGAGAGCCTTTAAATTTTGACAATTACCGATACTATTTTAAATATAGAATTGAAAAATAAATTCTTTTTAATGAAAAAAAAAATGAAATCCGGGTTGATGGTTTTTAAAACATTTAAGATATCATTTTTTTGGGAAATTTCAAAACATTAACTCTATTCTTTATAATGTTTATTCATTCTAAAGTGGTGAATAAATTTTCATGAATTATTCTTCTAGGAAAAAAAACCAAACTAGTTGTTACTGATGATCTCCCCTGAAAATTTCCCAAATCTAAAATCCATAACTATTCTAATTATATTGGGAATAGTGTTTCTAATAAAAAATGGCCTCTATGTCAATTGAATTTTATTTCTTGGGGATAAGGTAAATTATGTTAGAGTTTACAGTATGATACTTTTAATCATTGAGGATGAATTCCTTTATATCATTTTAATTCACTACTTGCCAAATATCCCAGTGAAACATGAATAATTTTTTCATAAACTATCAGGTCCAAGTACGATAAGCAAATTTTGTGAGAAGATAAAGTGTTTAACCTCATCCTTAGTGGGACTCATAGTTAGATACTAATTTTGGATTTTCTCTATGTATGAAGGGATCATATTAATCATTTGTGGGTATTATATACTATATCATAACTATAGATCCTTTTAAATTAGCCTATAGAAAAATTGGAAATGTCATTTTTAGAGGTTATTAGTTTTTCATCAATTCAAATTGCATTGAAACTACTCCTATCCTTTTTCTCCATGTAGATGTGGTGAAATATTTTGGTGTTTCTACATCCATTCTAAATCCATTTAACATTTTATAAGTTACGTGCTAATCCATCTATAAGTGATAAAAATCATTAAGGTTATAATGTAGTTGATCTTCATCCTGAGAAGACACATGTTGGTTTTGATTTCTAATATGTAATAATGTAACTTAGTTCTCAGTCTCTTTGATGTCATCATATTGTCTGGAAAATTATGTTTTACTCCATTCCTTTAATAGATATTTATCCATTTTTTGTTTCCTAGCATGAAACTAGATGGTGATATCATTGAATTCACTCCTCAATCTATTGAAAACAACATATCTACATCTAAGAATAGTTATCCATGAATTACTAAATTTAAAGGGTAAAGATAAATACTACCTAATTCTCATCTAGATCATAGAAATGATGAGAGTTTGATCGAGATAAACATGGGATGAGTGAACCCAAATATTTCAATAGGTTTAGTACTTCCAAAACATGGTAGAAACACCTATCATGTTTTCTAGCATATTTTCTAATAATAGAGTATCTTCCCCATATGAAGTTTATACCGAAAACGGGGACCTAAAATGAGTTACCAAAGTCCATGTAAGTGAATAAATCCTAAGAATCTATCTTACTGAATTTTGGCCCGATCTATTAATTAATCCTCAACATAGTGCTGAAGTCTCCCACAATGACACAACTATGTATTGTCTAAAAATTCATCAAGCATATATCTATCCAATGGTCCATACTCCCCAAGTAAGAAATGGGGGAATATATGAAGCATATTTTAAGGGAAGTTTCATGCATGGGGGATGTCAAGGAGATAAGCTATACACTTTGTTTTGTGGGGATGAACCAAAATACTATAATTCTTTAGCACCTATAGAGTTTATATTGTATTTACATGAGTATTATATGAGACAAGAGAGTAACCAATTGAGGACCATTTGAATTCCATCCTATTGGCCACCATTATCCTAGGTTTAACATTACCCATCAATATTAGTTTTTTATGTAAATAAATTGACTATAGGCTATCACAGATAGAGAATTTCCATGCATTGGTAGATGTAATATATAGTCACCATTTCATGGAAGGTTCCTTTTCCCTTTTATTGTGTTGATTGTTTTCTGAATCTTTTATTTACATTTCATTCCCCTTATTCTTCCACCTTTCTTTATTTTCTTGGATTTTTCACTCTTTGGCAGGTTATCAGATATTTCAAGAGGTCATCATTCCTCAATTCTATAAAAAAATTTCATATTCATCATTATTATGTGGGTATTTAGTATCATCATCCCATAACCTCCCATCAGTTAGATATAATATATTATTACAGGTTACCATTTTTGTAGTTGGTCATTTATTTAATTTCCTTCTAGATGTTTGTCTTGATGGAACCTGTATGAAGGGATCCTCCCCATTATGTGATTGGCCATCCGAGCCCTTGGACTAAGTATCTCTTGGTGTCATCACTGATTAATTACGGTGATCCACTAAATTTATGATTTATATGCAAAAATTTGTGTCCCTTTATATATCCAATGATTCGTCAATCACTTCTCCATATTTCTCGAGCATTTATAAGATTAATTACTAAGGGTAATTGTGGTTATTATTTCCATTCACCTCTTCTTCGAGGTTTTCTCATGGATTTCATCTATATATGCGGGAGTATCAACACAAGTGGAACCCACATGTGAATTTTTCACTATATATATAAGATTAGATTCATCCACTCGATAGGATTCCATGATCGTGGTAATAATCATAAAATAACTTGTATGAACAAGATATCAATATAAAAAATCACCCACTAGAATCCAATTGGGATACTAAAATAGTAGATCTATTCTCCCTTGGACTATCTAACAAAAGATCAAAACAAAATTTTTAGGGGGTGCTAAAATCAGAGTACTTAATGGGATCATCCTTTTAAATAACCTAGTTTACATGAAACATTGATATGAAAGAGTATACATGGGTGATAAAAAACAAGAAAAACATTAAAATAAAATAGGAATCAAATACGAATATGAAATATAAATCAATCATACTCCACAACTACCTAAATTTCTGTAATATATTAAACCAATTTCTTCAGTTATCAATCCAATTTAAAGGATTAGGATAGAAAAATAATAATAATCATGTTTGAAATATTATAAAATCTATAAATATCTATAAAAATATTAAGAGAAAAAGGGCTTGTAAAATTACCACCACTCTTACCTATCATTTCATAGGCCACTCTAACTCAGAACTAGGCATAAACCATAGTTGGAATCCCCCTCATCACCTAATATGGGAGAATGGTTGAAATATCCACAACACCACATCAAAAACCATCTCTTTATAATAAGATAGATCCACTGCACCATGTATCCATATAAAACATCATCATGAACATAATAATAAATCTTTTATGATATACTAAATCAACACATATTCACTTATAACATCTGTATATTGGTAGGGTAATATAAACACGAAGGACATCCTCCTCCTTCCCACCTCCTTCGATGTATTCCCCTCACATGTCTCAATATATTCACATCCTCCTCATTATATTAGGGTGTCATGAAAATGAAGCAAATTATCTTAATTCCCCCTCCTCCCATTTATGACTCCTACCATGCATCAATACTACATCCATATGATTATTTTTTCCTATATAGACATAAACCAAAACTAAAATCCCTTAATGGTCATATATATATATACACCTACTATTCCCCATTACAACCTATTCAAATCATCCAATACATACCTCAGAAATGAAATCCATTATGTCCCTTATATATATATATATATATACCTAGCATGAGCCATCACATCCTATGAAATTTCCACCTTTAATCATGATTTACCACAATATATACCCACAACCACATTGAAATAAAAACATAGACACTACACAATAAAACAAAACTTTTTATAAAAACATAACATTTAATATAATAATAAAGTATATAAAAAATAATACACAAAACAATGACATAACATTTCATAATATCTTCATTAAAATATTCTAGACCAACCATTTACAAACCACATTACATTCATCAATCAATTAATTTATCAAAAATTAATGTTAACCCATTACTTAAACCAATTACCACTCCAACCATTTATTATTAATAATTTACATATTGAATGGAACGATGAGCCTGTAAGGGGCACGATGCACTAGGGTTTCTCCCCTCGTTGCCACCTCCCTCATCTTGGGTTGATGCGACACTTCTGGTGCTCGGCGAGTTCTGTTGGTGAATCTGTGGCTGCGGTGGTGCTTTGTGGACTCGGTCATCTACCCATTTATACTATTTTTGGCCTCTCTCCACCCTATTCCTTCATCATTGGAAAGGGTCTCCCATGGAAGTGTCGTGCCAGGCCACGACCGAGATTCTAGATCCAGTGTCCCAAGGCCTCCGACTTGACTTTTTTTGGTGCTGTTGGTACTTCATCGTGGTCTTTGAGTGCGTAATGGGTGGCGGCAACGGGATCTAAGCGGCAGGCCTCCAATTTGGCATACTGGTGATACCCTTCTGTTTTCGCTTTTTGCTGTCGATTTGGTTTGGGATATGTTGGATAGTATATGTTGTTCGATGGCGTTGGCTCCCTTTTTTGTTGAATTCATGATTTGGTGCTGATTTTATGGTTCTATGGATTCCACGAAAAGGTTATATGAGAATTTTCTCGATTTCCTCTAGCTGACAAAGGCACAGTTTTGATGCTTCAATCTCCATCAGTTTTTTTGTTCGGGTTTTACTGGTTCCATTGCTGAGTCTGCGCGTTTCTTTGCTGAATCTGTTATCTACGTTTCCTGATTATGTTCAGATGGAAGGAGGATGATGGAGTTATACTTGGAGTTATTGGATTTGGTCTTGGTAGGCCGCGGTTATAAGGGTTTATGAAATCAATGTGTTGATAGAGGATATTGATTTTGATTTGGTTTTAAGGTTTTGATTTGGTTTATGTTTCTGTGCATTTTGAAGGGTTTGTGGTTGAATTTTGTGTGTTCACATATGGCACTGTGGTCTTGTTATATGAGACTGTGCATCCAGTTTATTTACAAGGGACTGTTCCAGAAGATGTTCAGATCAGGGAGTGTTCACTCCTTCATCACTATCTGGAATTAGATATTTTGAGAGGGTATGGTTCTTGCCATCGGTACTGGGCTCGTGCATCCTTGCACGGGACAGCTAGCCGAGCAGCGATGGGAAGGTGGACGCTGATCATATTGTTTTTGTTGATTGGGTGGAGCTTTTCTTTTCTTTCGAATTGGATTGTATTTGGTCTTGATGATCTTGGTCATGGAGTCATGGTTATGTCTTATGTCTATGATGTCATTCTGGTTTCCCACTATTTCCTCAAAAGTTCTTTTGAAATAAAAATTTAATTTTCAGTCAGATCAAATACCTTCATGCCACACCAACATTCTCTTTTGCCAATTTATTTTAATTTTTACAATCTATTAATCATTATAATAATATCATATTCAATATATATTCAACTTACTTTTAACCCATACCCATTACATTTAACACTATATCTAACCCAACGCAACTAAACACACCAAACACATCCCCGTATACTTTAATCTAACATCCATAACACTCTCCAACCCTTGAAAATCCCAAGATAGTACTTACAGAGCCCATAATACATAAGAACACTGAAAATCAATCAACGGAAATAAACCTGCTAAATAAACTAAATATATAAGCTACAAATTATTAATTCATTCCCACTATCACATAATCCACCCTAACGGACTCATCCTAGTGAAATTAAATAATGTAAAAAATCCCAACACAGATTTATAAAAACATTACTTCGAATAGAGCCATTATAATAATGTTAGTATGACAATAACACCACCAAAACACAACAAACACTCCACAAAATCCAACATTCATTTATTTAATATATATTCCACAAATTAGCATTATTAATACCAAAATGGAATTAAACTTTCATCCTCCATTCTTATTATCATCATTAACTCATAAATAAGTTTATCAATATTAAGGAAAAGTAAAAGAGCATAAATCGTAGCATTTCCCCTTCTCATTCACAATGAACCAGTTCACTAGGTTTACCCCAACCATAATAATAATAAATAATAAATGATTAATCACTTTAATAAATAGATTAAGTAACATTAAATTCCTTCCAAATTCAATATTTCATCTTACCCTTTTCATTAAATTCTTTAAGTTATTATCTGATTATGATGTTTATAATTTTCATCATCAAAAATAAGAAATTAGATTCCCCATACTGAATATTAGTTAACAAGAATAATCACATATTAAAATATTATGAAGTATCATAATTTACAAGTGACTATCTATCGTAATTATAATTTCCGTAATCCCAATTCATTATATTAATTTTATTAATTATTCTTAAATATATTTCCCCACATGTTTCCCCCCGCCTCACAAACCAATAACACTGAAGAATATATGACGTGATAAAAGAACATAAAAAATAGGAGAATACCACTAGGTGAAATCACAACAAGAAAATCAAGCATTTTACTCCAGGAGTTAGAATAATAGTTTGGAAGCCCTCTCCTTTTTTGATTCTTGAATGATGCAATAATAGAAATATAAAGAAACAGAGGATCAAGAACAAACCAATCTAAAAGGATTCATAGTAGAGAATAACCATAATAAAATTCCATTTATAACATATATAAACACCACCAAAGTCCAATGTAATCTACAAATATAACTTCATGAAAAAGAGGATAATTAGAAAATTAGAAGGGAGAGGATGAAGAGGGAAATTAAAACAAATTAGATCAAAGAATAATCGATTCCATGAATCAAGAGGTTAGAAGAATCAATGGGATGTGAAGAAACCCTAAAAAAGGGTCTTGATATTATCTTAGGTGAGAGAGAGAGATAGATAAATTAAGTAGAACCAAAAAGAATGGTCAATTTCTATTTATAGAGAAAACATGATCAAGAACCACCGTGATATGGTGGATTCAAAAACGTCCTTTATGACTATAGTCAAAGATTTATCCAAGATAACAACAATTTCAAATGTCCATTTTCCCCAAACATAATGGGTTTTTTGAGCATTTTAACAATAGGTTGAACCATCACTACAACATGGATGTACCTACAATTATCATCTTAAACATTATTTGGACTCCCATAAAATATCCACCATGGAATAGAGAGACCACCATCACAATTTACAATATACCCAAAAAAGCAGGACAATGATAGGGAAACCTCATAACCATGAAAAAAATAATATAGATCCTAAAATGGGTGATTCAACCATCCCTATTTCAATAAGGGATTACACTATAAATCTCTAGGTTCCATGCTCACCAAAATTTCCGTCACCACACAACATACCACATGAACATCCACACCAAATCCAAAAATAGTTATAAACCATGCACCAAAAGAGAGTTAAATCCTAAAATAAGATTTAATATAAAAATAAAACAATAAGAAAGATTTAAATTAGATCCCATGAATGATTAATCTAATATTGATATACTCCCATAAAATAACAGACTCATTATGATTGATGCCTTTAAATAGTCTATCACATGGCTTCCAAAATGGTCATTTTAGACATTAGAGATCAAAAAACCCAACCCTATACATATGTAAAACATTTAAAATCCCTCTTAATGTCTCTAAATACATGGGGAAACATTAAAGGTCATAGAAACCTGATCCAATATGTTAGATACCTCTCAAATGAATCTCACCCTATAGAATAAAATCCAAACAAAGATATGTAAAAACATGAAGCCTAATTTATAAGAAGAAACACCTACCAAACACGATAAATGATTAAAACAAATGGGGATTTTAACAACTATAGAAAGAATATTTATCATTGCTGATGATCTTGAAAATGTTAAAATCATACCTTTATCAGTTCTTGTAAAAAGTGCACATAACGGTGTCTATTATATAGGTTTTTTGGTAGCACATATAAAGGTGTCCTTTATCAGTTCTTTTTTTAGGATCTTTTAAATTTTTGAAAAAATATATTTTTTAAATGCTAGAGCTACTAAGCACCCCACCCCTTCCACATTTCTACAAACCTTCATTTTTCATCAATCCTACCCCCCCTGCCATTTCTCAGAAATTTTGACACCCTTCGACAGCTCTGGAGTGGCCTCTGAAACCCACACTCATCTGAATTCGATCTGAGGACCTCCTTATGTAATGATGACATCTTTACCACAAAACTACTTCGATTTATTCAATATTATAATACAATTATATTTATAAATTCATATATTTAAATATATTTAATTTTTCATATATATATATATATATCATAAATATATATATTTACATATAATTATTATTCATGAATTTATTTATAAATATATATTTTCATACATTTTTTATTTATATATTTATTAATAAATATATATATTTACTTACATTTTTATTATTTATATATATATATATAATAATTTTTAAATATATTTATAAAATATATGTTTGTGTGAGTGTGCATGTATGTATTATATATATAGTTAAATTTATTTAAATATATTGTATATTAATATTAATTTATATGTATAAGTAAACAAATATAAAGATATATCTTTATATCAATGCACACACATATGTATATGTAATCATTATATAATTAAATATATATATATATATATTCATATGGTTTTATGTTAATTCATTTATAAACTATATATTAAATTAAAATTATATATTTATATAAAAATAAATTTATATATGATATGCACACAATATTGACACATACACACATACACACATATTTTCACAAAAAACTACACATTTATATTTATCACATAAAAAATTAGATATATATGTGTGTCTGTATTAATTTATATATATAAGAATATACACAAAAATATATATGTTTATTGACAAACAGATGTTCATATATAAAAATTTTCTTATACTGTTAAATATAAAAATATTAATTAATTTTTATAAGGTAAATAAAATGGAAAAAATATTTATTTTAAATGAAATGAATAATTATTATTTTACCATATGGTATATATATTTCAAAGTACATTTTTATATTAATATGTATCTATACAATTGATTTAATGTAAGTAAGTATAAAAAAATATGCATATATTTAATTATAAATGAATCTATATTATGAAGAATGATAACACTACAAAACCATAATCTTAATATGAATATAAGACATGGGAATAAATTTCTTCATCACAAATAAAAGACAATAAGATCCCCTTAAATGAGGCTGAATTTCCATCGAATGTTAAAAATTTGCGATATACCGACTGAAACATAGTTTTGGAGGCCTTATAAGATTTTTTTTGTCCTCATAAAAGTTATTGGGGTCCCTTATGTCACAATAGAGTATATTTATTTAGATGATTCGATTTGATATGTGGTAGAACCAAAATAGACATCCTTATCAAAAGTGATGGTTGTTTGAAGTTCATGTCTTATTTTCAACTTATCATAGACCATTCATTAATTAATTTAGTTTTTATGTCATCCAATTATTATTAAATTACTATTACTCGATAATAATTAGCATATTATTAATTTGTAAGTTTTTTTAATTATTTTTAATCCATTTTCAAAAAAAAATATTATATATTATGTGTAAATGCATATTTAGCCTTATCGAAATCACATTTAATAAAATATATTATATTTTTATCAATATAAATATATTTATATATTAATATGTTATTTTTTATGAAATATAATTTTTTTAATGAAATATACCCTTTATCAGTGCTAGTAAAAAGTTATCGATAAGGCCCCATCTTTATCAAATCTTTTTTACTAGCACGCATAAAGGCCATCCTCTATAAGTGTATTTTTTTCTAGTATAGATAAATTCTACCATTTATCAACACATTTTTACTAGTACTAATAAAGGATCACTATTATTAGTGTTTTTTATTAGTTATGATAAAGGCCCCCCTTTATCAGCTCTATTTAGCATTGATAAAGACCAACCATTGTCAATGCTCTATTTAACACTGATAAAGGGGGTATTTATCAGTTATTTTTTAGAACTAATAAATGTCACCTTTATCAACATATTTAGATAGAGATAATAAGGCCTAACACTGTTAAATGACTTTTTTGTAGTAGTGAATGCTCTACCAAAACCCTCTAAGTCAATTAATAAACTACAGTAATAAATCATTCCAAATAAGAAAAGAACATTGAATACTCTACAATAATGGATGATAACCCAAAAATAAGAACATATACATATTGTAAAACCAAATGTAGAACAAAAAAAAACATGAACCATAACAGAATCCTCACTAACTACACATTTCAAATCAACTTTTTTTAAATATAGGAACCCATTTAATATATCCTTTTTTTTGTAAATCATAAATATTTTTTAAAAAACCCAACAGATTCTATATAAAACCATATTAACTTTAACATTTAAATATCAATCAACACAATATTTTAAAAGAAGATAGAAATATATTGCAATGGTCTTAAATAAAGGTGTAGGATCACTATACTAGAACATGCCTGAATTTCTAAGACAAAAATAACCAACCACCAAATATTGATAAAATTTTTGATCATCGAGGCGATCATACTGGTCATACCCCACAACATTACAATCATAAAAAATTAACCATAAAAAAATAACCTCAAGACATACAATCCCAGGTCCTTATGAAACATTCTAACATTAGATGATCACTTCTCATTCTTATTCTATAAACATCAAGACAACCAATATAGAGATTTTATATCAACCTTTATAACCACACAATATAGATCTTCCTAAAAATCTCCCACCATAGATAAACTAGGAATAATGATATTTTATTTCTTCGAGTTTACTGAGAAGTGGGGTGGGTGGGTGAATCAGTGATCTAAATTACTTCTTATGTTTCATCAAGAAAAAAAACTTTAACACAACTAATTTGTGGTGATAAAATATTTATTCACATCCAAACACACACATAGACTGATATTAGGGAACAAAAAATATTTAAAAGGTTCTCCTATCAATGTTAAAAGTCTAGTATATGGTGTGATATGGATACCCCTATGATCATTCTACCCATTATAATCTCCATGTGAGTACAAAAAAGTAGGGAATAACCTTGAAAATCTCATAAAATTTCAATCGATAATTTTTTGGTGAATCTCAAAATAAAGTGTATCCCACAAAGAAGTGTACCCCATACTTCACAAAGATAAATGTTAATAATATTTGAAGTGTTTTCAATGAAAAATACTTCTTCCATGTCATTGATTGTGCCCAGTTCATTCACTTCTTTTCAGATTTCACAATATTAAGAAAGTAGAATATCACTTTTAAACTAGAAAAAAGAAAAGTATCTTCTTTAAATTGTATGAAAAAGACATGCACACAATGACATCATATTTATTCCTAATATTCATTTATTATAAAATGAATAATCATATAATCTTATTTGATTTTCACATATACAAAACTTCTTATCTTCACTTATCCGCCTATTCTTTTTTTCTTTTTTTTAATATATACCAAACCATATTAATATCTTCAAAAAATATAGATTTTATACTAGCAATGATTTGAATATGAAATTAAAATTCAAACCATCTTCTTCAAAAACCAACCCTTGAATTATCTTATAGTGAAAATTTGATATTTTCTATAAAAAATTATTTTTCAATGAATTGTAAAAAATATTGAATTTTTTTGAAAATGGTATTTTATTTTATATTATTTAAAAAGTAAAATTATATTTTATATAATTTTTTAATTTCAATTAGTTCCTATATATTAAACAAAATCGAATTATATTCTATGGAATTAATTTTATACTTAAATAAAGTATAAAAACATTTTTATACTAAAATTGCATTTTTCTGGAAAACTATTTTTCCATGCAATTTTTATTTTAATATTAAATTAATTTCACCTGCTTATAGAAATTGAATATTTAAAAATTGATTAAATTTTTTCAATCAGGACTTAAAACTTTTTTAATTAGTTTTCATTTAGTTTTCAGTCATTATGAATAGTAATCATAGTAAATAATTGTCACCAAGGTATGGTGAGAGTTAGTCCCTAGGTTCTCAATTGATAACCTAATCCAATTTCAAGAGTTATGTACAATGTGGAATGGGAATAAATGGTATGGATCCAAATACATAAAATTATATTAAAGTTTCATATGTGTCTCGTTGAGAAGAGGACTATATATTCCCTTATAGTTAATGATGTATTTTGATATTTGTGAGATAAATTGACTAGGTGTGCATCCAGAGAGGATATATGTTTGTTTTATTGACCTCATAGTGCTTTTTAATTAATAATGGGAGGTTACATAATGTATTTCCATAAGGGTTGATGATTATATCAATGGGAAGTTTAGTTTTTTGTTGGGCGGATATACATATTTAACTTTAATTGGGATATTGATCACTCTATATGTTTCTATTTACTTTTTGAATCTATATATAGAGTGATGACAGATGAGTCTTCATGAAATATTGTCGTTAACACTTAAGAGGTTGTGATAGGATACATGAAATAGAAAGTACCATGATATTCCCATGGACTGACCTAAGTCCAGAATATGGCCAGGGAGTAAACATTTTTATTAATATAGATAAGCATTTTGATTTACAATATAAGTGATCAATATGTATTTATAGAGATATATCATAATGTGGTGTGAATAATACGTTGGAATGACATGTGATAGATGTGATCAAGACATAAAAGATCAATGGTTTGTTTGACAGATAATTTTGGGGTGGACTAGTGTGATGAGATGTGGTATATAATGTGTGATGGTTTATGTTATTTAGTATTGTTCTGACCTAAAATTGTTTTCCCATTTTTTATATTGGGATTTACATTTAGTTTTATTTGATTATTTAGACCCTCTTTGATTCCTTATTTCCACTTTATGTTTTGACAAGCGATTTCTAGATGGTCCCACTCTGATTTCTTATTTTTGATATTATTATTAGATCATTACTTCCAATGATATTTTAATGGTTTGTTATTAGTGAGTAGCGAGATTACCAATGGGTCAGTTTTTACTCCAATGAGAGAAGTTTTTAGATACGATTAGAACCCTTAATGATTTTATCAATTAATATGAGAGTCTTAATTATTTATAACTGATTTTTTATGACGGTATGTGGGTTATTGATCATAAGTTGGAAGGTTCTTTAATAAGTTGTGTAGTACAAGTGTGAGTTATCTAGTTTGTGTGTGTGTCTTCTAGATATACATACATATTTTTCATGTTCATGTTCTGATATGTTTCCAGGTGATTGGGTTGAATTTATCACTAACATAGACACTTCCCAATATTTTCGTGCACATACCTTGATCATAATAGCACTCTTTGAGTCAGGTTGAATGGGAAAACAGTACGAGATCATTAAAATTGTCACATACCTATGTACCTGACATGGGTTTTTATATATGTGGGTAACCGTCATTATTTCAGACACAAGTATCACTTGGAGATGAATTTTTGGTTTTCTTAGTTGGATTTTATGGATGAGGATTCAGTAAGGATGATCATGAGAGTTGAGCTAGATTCCAATGTATTTAATTCTTATTTATACTAAATATGTGTCTCTAGTGTGCGAACATGTTTACTTATTATGAATTAATTATTTTTGTTTATTTTAATACTTCTAATATGATATGGTTGATGCATTATATAAACTATATTTACTACTTTATATTCTTTACTTGAGGGTCCCTCTTGGATCCCTATTTTATATCTATATATTTTTTGGATGTCTGTTACTTGATTATTTATTTTATGTTTTTTGGTAGATTTGGGCATGACTCTTGTGATTTTCCTTAATAGAATAGTGTCTTTATTAATTATTTAAGCCACTTACACTAGTAGATAGCCTCTGGACTATAAAAAGGAACACATGAAGTCTTTTAGTCCCACCTTCATGGGTTATATTCAGAATTTTTTATTAGGGAATTACAAATTAAATATATATATTTCTTAGAAGCATTAGATATCCCATATAAAAAATTTATATACATTGTTAAAAATTGTTATCTCATCCAAGTTAAATACCTGGTGTGAATTAGGGTATGATAGATTAATTCAATTATCCCTTTTGGATATTGTTTCATCATTAAATAAAATTCTATTCTATCTTCTTCTCGTAGAATATAATAATTATATATGAAAACATGAAAAATACACATCAATTTTACTTTGTTAACCCTCATTGGTCTATACTCAAGGAGCATACAAATTAAATGTTCCATTGTACAAAATTACCAAAATAAAACCGCCATTACTGGGTTTGGAGCGGACTCACTACCCCTTCTGGTTTAAAACCATTCACAATATTAATCATCACTTCTCTCTCTATAAATGTGAATGTGCAACTCCTCTAGTATAATATTCTGACAATAATATCTGAGTTGACTGACACTTGTGTGTGTATTTATGCTCATTCTTAATCAATGATATGACAACCACCATTTCATGAAAGTTTCTTCTTAGAGAAAGTGACCCCTTTGAAACACCCCATTGTGATATCCCTATGCGAGACTCCTCTATGAGATACATTCATGGGACTATTCCATAAGACCTTATTCTATTAAAAATAATCATATGAATCTATCTTGTGACCCAATTCACATAATAAAGATTGTGTATTAGAAAACTGTATTCCTATGATCATTACATACATTCCTTCACATGATACATTTGAGAGACTCCTTCACGAGACTCCTTCATAAGACCCCTTTGCAATACATTTTTTAGTTTACATGGACCATGTTATTCTAGTGAAGGACTTTGTTCTACTCATGGGATTTTATTTTTCAGATAAAACAACATAAAGAAAATTATCTACTTCTTAAGGATGGGATAAGGGGTAATTATAGGCATGAGTCCACCTCTTTAACTTCGTAAACCTTGGTTACTTGTATATTCCACCACCTAATCAATCTATATTATGCACTTCAGGTGATCCTATAATGATATCCAAATAAAATCATGTTGTGGTCATATTATTTGACTTCTAGAACTTCATGTTACTCATCAAAAGGCCCAAAAAAAATAATGGGTGTTTCACGTGGTCTAATCATAAGATCCAAATACAATTGTGAGGGATTTATGTGATCCCATCATGATATCAATTAAAAATTTTGTGGTTGTGTGATTTTAAGTGACTATATGATATCATCATCATTTCTAGAAACTTTGTCTTCATGTTTTTTGTGTGATCTATCTGTGATATCCTTTGACAATCCAGAAATATTTTCATGTGCTTTGCGTGACCTCTTCAAGAAATTCCTTGAAAATTATTCAATGACTTGAAGTTATTCAAATCATCTCACCACAAGATCCTCCAAAAATCATGTGGTGATCCACCTTACTCCTTCACATGATCTATTTTTACTTCATGATAATGTGTCATCCCTCCACATGATCAGTTTAGACACATGAAATCGCATGTTCAGTTTGAACATATGTGATCATGTGATTCCTTCAACTGATCATTTTAGACATATGTGATTTTATAATGTATAAAAATGATTAGATAGTAAATTATGGATATCAATAACCCTCTAGTACAATCATGATATGAATGATCCTTTAGGAAATTCACACCAACTATTCATGCCTCCTTTGAAAACCCACATTTTTCAATAATGTAAAACATTTTCATCAAACACAATCAACCCAAAAATAACATCATGGAGTAGTTTTTTCCAATAATATCTCCCTTTGGGTTTTTTACTACAGTTCAATACTTTAAGAGTCATATTGTTGACATTTCACACATATTCAAAGCCATTTACCTTCTACAACCCAAGATAATGATCAAGGAATTACTTAACATATCCTCTAAGCCCACATGAATCATACTCAGCATGAGAAACAAGAATAAAATAAAAATTAATCAATGGATCACTTCATTATCTAACCTTTCACCAGAAAAAATCTCAACATGAAAAGATAAAATGAGCCAAGACATAGATAATACATAAACTATAAACATTTTTCATCATGAAATCATCATTCTTTCTCATGAATATTATTTGGTAAAAGAAATTTTTTTACATCAACATGATTAAAATAACCTTATCCCCTTATCTTGATTAAGATATTTTCCCTCTTTATAAATAAACCCAAACTTCACTCCTTTATGGTCTACAAAAAGGCAGTGAACACATATTAACACATGAGAAAAACACTCCTTAACTTGGGGAGAGGGGTTCCAGTATCCAAAATGTTCATGTGTGGGGAGGTGATTTAACTCAAAGATCCCATTGATTCTATATAAACAATTCTTTGGGTAAGGCCTTAATTAGGATGTCTGAATCCTATAGTTTTATAGAAAGATACTCTAGAAACACAAGGCAGTTCTCTATATTCTATTTGATTAAATGATGATTTAATTAGATGAAATTTTTACTTAAAGTATGGACTATATTTTTTCTAATATCTATAGAATTTGAATTATCACAATGGATTATATTTAGAGACTTCACTTCAACTCGTACATTCTCAGGGAACTACTTTATCCCTAATAACTTTGTGAAAGGTTGGGTAGCCATGATATTTTAAACTAAAACATTTCTCAAAGAAATTAATTCTTATTTATTACTTATACAATAAATACATAGTCCATTCGGATATAAATCACCATAGAATGTTGAATTTCGATCATCTACTATACCGGCTCAATATGTATATGTAAAACCCCAAAAAATATTACAAAGGTTTAATATTTTATTTTAAATAAAAATCCATTTTTTTATATATTAAAGTATTATTCTCACTACAAGTATGTGAATTTCATTGTGATTTCTTTGATACCATAATGCTTAGATTGTGAAAAAAAATCAGGTAATGTTACTATTAAGAATAATATAATTAAAATAATTTATCTATAGTATTTAATATTGAAAAATTTTCCTTCATCATTCCATCAAAATTTCAACCTTGTATCAACTATTGTTGTCACTTATTTGTAATTTTCCATTAAAAATATTCTAAAAACTTCATTGGAATATTTTGATTGAGATTTAAATGTTCCATGTTTCCCTTGGATTACTTATAAACCATGTAAATTGTTAGCTCTCCAAAAATTGACTTCTTAGACAATTTTTTTTTAAATTAGGCAAACTATTTTCACTTCAATTCAATTGACCAACCAAAGATTAGGTCTTCGGCATATAACTGCACCAACATCCTTTGATTACTCTCATTATTGATATAGAGATTATAATAAACTCCACCACACTAGAAACTAAGATTCTTCAAATAATGATCATGTCATGAATAACATTCTCTTAGTTCATGATTTAACCAATACAGTGCCTTCTCTAATTGAAAAAACTGTTATCATTTTCATGAATGAGAAGAAAAACAGGATATTGAATAAAAATTCACTCTACAAGAACCCCATTGAGAAATGATGACTTAACATCAAAATAGAAAACTAAAAATTTCCTTTTCACTAATATGGACAAGAAAAATCAAATCTCTCGCATCCATACAACAGGTTCAAATGTTTCATAAACATCGATACCCTATATCTGAGATTATCCCTTATACACTAGTCCTGATTTGTTTCAAATTATTCTTCCATTTTTATTCGGTTTTTTTATTAAAAACCCATTTTTTCCCAAGGGAATTCATACATATTACCCTCTAAAGAATCTATCACATGTCATTGTTTTATATTTGGTTAAGTTATTCATTAATTTCCATGTCCATATTCCCATTCATTTCCACTTATTTAAATTATTTTATCCCATTTTTTGATAAAAAGGGCACTTGATATAGGGTCCTCATCCTCCCAATCTTCATTGGTATTATCTGATCATCAATTATGGTTTACCTATCTTTTTTTTCTTTTTTCTTCATTTTACATGTAGATACAGGTCAATGTTCCTCATTCTCATTGTATGAGTCTTCTTTAGAATTTTCCTCATATATTAACACCCCCTTAAGATTCTTTCCACTTCATCAATATCCTCCTAAGATTATTCATGGATTTATTTAAGATTCTGTTCTTTTTCACTACTATAATGTCATTTTCTATAAAAGATTTCACATCTACTTCTTGTAAAATGTATATAATTTTATTTTCCTTGAGTACCCAAAAAACACCCCTTCATCTCCATGGGATTCAAACATCCAATGTTTATCCTTATTAAAAATGAAATACTAACTTCTGAAGATTCTAATGTACATAAATGTTGGATTAATTCCATAACAAAGAGCGTATGAAGTATTCTATTACTCTGGATATACTAATGAACTATTATAAATATAGACTAATATTAACATTTCTTAATTCCAAAATTTGTTTGTATATTCTTTCACAATAAGCATAATTTTATCCATGTTATTGATAATCTAGTTTCTTTTCTCAACCACCCCATTTTTCTATGGTGTTATTACTACTGGAAATTGGTTTCTTATTCCTTGCTTCATGAGATAATTCCATATATGTCTACTTGTGAACTCTATTCCTTTATCATTTTTTAAATTAATATTTTTACCTAAAAACATTTCAATATACCTTAGATAATGTGTAACGCAACTGAGCACCTCATACTTGTAGGTGATAATCTAAACCCAATCCATTATACTAAAATAATTAGTAAATATGACATAATACATCTTCCCATAAAAATATCTTTCTGAAATAGGTCCATATATATCAATATGAATGAGTTCAAGCACACATTTTTAAATTTCATCATTCTCTTGATAGATATTTTCAGTAATGTTACCTTATTGGAAATCATCATACATATGAGTATGATCATGTGATAATTTAGGAATATTTCATTTTGAATAACATTTCAATAGATATTTCATGTATTTTTTCCCCGATAATTGAGAAGTTTATGATGAAACTTATTATCTTATTGGAAAAAACACATGTCTTTATCTCCACTAACATGGTAAAGATCCCCCTTCATACACTTTCATTGAAAAATAACTACATCATAATTTCCCTTGATGAAAAAATGCTTACTCATAATGATTATAGGATGTCCTGATTAACATAGTTAATCAGCACATAGCATGTTGTGAATAAGACCTTCAACATCCAAGACATCTTCACATCTCATGTCTTTGCCCCACACATGGATTTTCCCTACCTAATAATCATTAGTCCTTCATCAATTCAAAATATCATGGAACCTTCCATGTCATATCTAATTTATTTCACCATATTATTATATACTATCACATGGGAGGTGTGTCCAAAATAATTGATCCATATTCTAGTGTGATCGATTCATTGAGGGAAATCTCTATAACCCCTTCCTTCTCATCTATTTTTATTATGATCCATTTCATTTACATATTTCTTGATACTAACTGATATTATCAATCTTCCTTAGAGGATGATGGTTCAGCCTCATCAAGAAGAGCTACAAATTGAATTTATATTCTCATAAAGTTCAATGATCCTTTGAGATACGGTATGAAAATATTTTTGGTCTACCTCAAAACATTCTTCTCGATTGTTGATTAGAAATATATTTCCTTGTGTCTGAATCCTCCTCAAAAAACAATAATGGCCATCAAAGGCTTTCCTATAATATTGAACTTTGTTTGGAATCACCTATGTATATTGTGCCTATTGATACCTCTAGGATATAATACATACATTTTTATAATGATATGTATTTCTATAACAATAACACCCGATATGAAGTCTTTTCCTGGGTATCATTTTTCAGTGATGATTTTCACATGGTATCTTTGAATCTTCTGATACTGATTCATACGGAAATAAATATTCAACCTCAGAATGGGTGTGTTTGGTCTAACATAGACCATTATAGATTTATGTTTATTATCAAATCCAAAAACATATAATTCATTATTATGTTCCATTTTCTTCCCCATATATTCCTTTGATTGTTTCACTAGACATCCAAACTTAAATTTCTCTTTTTTTATCATATATTATACTTAAATTCCTAATATCATATCATGATTCAAGAGAGTAACAACCCAACATTCTATCAGTGAAATTACCTTATAAAAATTTCATATAGTATAAATCACATCAACATCACATAGAGAACACAATACCAACTTTATAAAGGAATAATGAATGAAATAAGAGGTATTTCTATAAGTAAAAGAACATATACCAAAGTAATAGTAACATGACCCTTGTAATAGTAACATGGTCATTATGAATATTAATTAGAAAAATAGAATAATAACCTCACCTATTAATCTTTAAGTAAAATTCAGGCATCTTATAAATTTTAATATTATATATTTATAGCATAGTTTATGTAATTAAATTTTCAAAAAATGATAAATTAATTGTTTGTATTTTTATAAAATGTAAATTTTTATTTATAATTATATAATTAATGTAATGATATAAAAGAGAATTTATTTTCATAAAATAAATTCAAAAAATATTTTTTTTTCTTATGGTTATATGATAATTTAATGAGACCTTAATTAATTCTTCAAAGTGTTATAAAATAGGTAATAATTTAAAAATTAGTATTTTTTGAGTAAATGATGATTAATTGTAAAAATTATATTTACCATTTTTAGAAAATTATTTTCAAAAAAAATGGACTCTAGTTTTTAATTCTACAAACTGATAAATGGTTGTGGTGATTTGTTTTGGTATTTCTCTGAAATTTATGATTTTTTTGTGAATATTAAAATATGGTAATTCAAGGTATTTAAAAAATACTTGATTTATTGAGTCATAGATGATGTGTTGATGATGTAATACAATAAACTTGAAACATACTTAATTATTTTAATATATATAGTGATAAGGTTTAAATTATTCATATTCTTAAGGTAAAATAATAAACAAATGTATAAAATAATTAAAAAACTCTCAACTCCTCCAATATAAATACTACCCCTCACCGCCTCTTCTCCGCATAATTTATAATCCTTGGAACTCATAAAATTTCATCACAATACTCTCACAAACCTCTCCCCCCACGTCTAGTAGAATTTTCTCTCAAAAGATACCAATCCCTTTCCTCAAAGGAGGTTCTCAAGGAGAAGAAGTTCCAGAGGTAAAACCCACTTCCATTTTCTTTTACATTCTTTTCAAGTTATTTTTTTCTTATCTTCTCCTCGACTACATATCCCAAAGTGACATGATAAATAAATTATATTTTATATAATTTAATTTTTTTAGGGAATAATCCATCATCAATTCTCTTCCCTCTCCATTTTTTTCTAAAAATGAAAACATCACCCATGATGTGTTGATTTATCGCATTCAAGGGTGACGAGTGGTCAATCTCCATCACTGACTTCAAGGTATGTTATAAAACAATTTTTACGGTTAGAACTAATTATAATTTATGTATTATAGTCTATTTAATGATGTGGAACTAGAATATATAAATAATTTAATTAATAGAATAAAACTTGTTAGAGGTGATTGAGAAATCACGAAATTTATATAAATGATTATCATTAACATTTTATCTAATTAATCATCATCACATCTAAAAATGATATATAATACCATTAAATATCTTTTATTCTCCTCAATAACTTATAAGTTCAATTATGGACAACTATTCTAATTTTACATTATTTTGCACACACGTATACAAGTGAACCGATCATGAAAAATCAATGAAACAAACACTCGTGAATGAGGAAATTATGTCTAATAACTCATAAAAAATGCCATAAATAAACACAATAAGAATATACTAAGTAAAAAAATGTATAAAATTTTATGAATTAATTAATTAATGGATAGGATTTTATTTTATTATCTTTGATAACAAGATCAAGTGTAGACCACTTTCAAACATCAAGTGATGAATTCATTCCAAACCATCATTTTTTCTTTAGGTTATTATTTCTCTCTCATTAAACCAACGTAATTATTAATTAATTTTATATAATTTTTCTACATTATTTTTATATGTTCCAAACTCATTTATCAATAATATATCATCCTTCATTGAATGGTAAATACATTTTATGAGAAGGTTCCCTTCTTAATTATGCTTGATAAGAAAACCTAATTAATGGGATTTTCCCAAATTATTTCCAATATTAAGAACCATACATAATCTATTTAACGGAAAAATATTTTTCAATATGCACTAATTTTATCATATAAACTATCTTTTTTCATATCTGATTTTATATAAAAAAATTATTTTCCATTTTAAAGAATCTTTAATATTTTCCTTAAACTACAATAGAATTTTTTATTTCTAAAGTTTTGTAAACACTCTTTTTTAAATGAATTCACTTAAATTTAGAATCACATATCATGATCTATAACTATTTTTTTCTTATTATTTTTAATGTATGATTTAAATTCATTCTTTCATAGACACCATTTTGATATTTCTTTTTATTATTCCTTTTGACATGTTTATGATACCCAATTATTTCCATGGGTAACCATTATGTTTATGTTTAATTACTAATGTATGATTATCCATGTGGAACAAAAATTTATGAACATGTTATGATGGTTGTTCATAGTTATAACTCAAATTAATTAGGTAACATTTAGTCCCATGAGACATCAGGTGTAATGGTCATAGTGGTTAGCTTTGACTCATACTACTCCATGTGCAATGGTATTATTGGTTATCCTTGACTCACATACCTCCATGTGGAATGGTCTTAGTGGTTAGCCTTGAATCGTTCATATTTCATGTTGTATGTTTTTTCCACATTTCTATGATTAAATGATTAAATGATCTCATATTCTATATTCTATGATTCCATATATTTATTTACATTGCATACACTTTTATATCAGCATGTTATTCCTTCTGACCCTGGTGTTTTGCTTTATTCATATGTTTATTCACTTATTGGGATTTTTATTTTACCCCATTTTCAATGTATTCACTAGTTTATCTAATGTAGATGTATTATTAAAAAGGATTTTTGGAGATCTTTATGGAGATTAAAAAAAATATGTTTTTATTTTTGTTTTATGCTTTCTAATTATTTACATAGTCTTCCTAAGACACTAAAATTTATGATCCTTGGCTTGTAATTGATGGTTAATTATGATTAAAAACATGAAATAATATATGTAAAAGGATAGGGATTATATATTTGGCATCAGATCATGGTCTAGTAATGTTTGGAGATTAGGAATAGAGCACATTATTAAGAACCCAAGGGATAATTCTATCACTGTATATAACCAAGATTAAAACTTAGGGAATACCATGATAGAATTTACTTTTCACTTAGAAGTAAATACTTATATGTTCAATGATTCCTTCTTATATGATTATTATCTATGTATTCATGCCTCACTAATTTTACTTTTATTTTTAGTTAATGGCAGGAAATAAGAGAACATTTTCCAACAATCCATGTGATAGGCAATGTGATGATTTCCCTAATAAAATACCAAATATGTTGGGAAAAAGAGGTCAAAACTTCATGAAAGTTCTTTTTCAATTGGTTAAAGTAATTAATATTAACCTGAATCATATGGAACAAATTCCTCCTCATATGAAATTGCACATTGTGGTTGAATCCTCTATTCAATAAAGGAATCTTGTTTTTATTGGATCTTATTATCCCCTCCTTACTGGACAATGGATTAGCTATATTGAGAAGATATTACATATCCTCTAGTGGTCCGAAGAAGAGAAACTTGTGTTGGGAATATATCATTTTGATGGATAAGTTCATTAGTAGTGGACACTATTCAAGAACAAAAATTCCATGGAGGAAATTGATTCCACGGAATGAGAAGACTTAAAAAAGACATTTTTCAATAAAGAATTTCCCTAAAAACTCTATATTAATATGGAAACATAGTTCATTGGAATGAAGAAAAATTAAGACGAGTCTATTTGGTTATATGAGATAAAATTTACATGGATTTCATGATATAACTCGATCTTTTCCTTTATCACTGAATGAAATGTGGAATGCCTATTTAGCAGACTAAAGCCAAGTCTACAAAAATTTTTAGCAATTCGAGACTCTAATAGCTATGATGATATTATATGTTGTGCCCTCAAGGTTGAAATGGTGATGAGAGACTCTCAGTGGTCTCATGTTCCTAGATATAAAAAGGTAAAATGGAGTTTAACATGGGAGGATCAACAAATAAATCCCATGATGGAATGAGAACCCAATATACAACATGTAAAATTTTTGCGAAGAATCATTTTGGGAACTATCTAAATGGAACGGTTAAATTATTCAAATGTTTAAGAATGGGGAATCTAATTAATAACTTCCAAAGGTATATGAAGAATACCACTATTTTGGAATAGTAAAGGAAGGTTCAGATCAACACTCAGACTATAGTGCAGTTTCTCAACTATAAAGAACACAGGAATTATGTGAATCATTTCCCTAAGCATATAGTTATTCGATACAGTAAACAAATAGAACCTAAAAATAATCAAGGAAGGGGATATTATGTCATTACTGATGAGGTGGATCCGGACAATGATGTTGGTATGGGTACACTGGTTATTCTTTCAAGAAAAACTAACATACTATTTGATTCTAGTTCTATGGATTCATTCATAATGTGAAATGTTAGTAGAACTATTCAAATACCACCTCAAAATACAAAGGTTGAGTTATATGTGAGAAAATAAAATGAGGAAATTATGGCATCCAAATTTTATAACTCATCCCTGATTAATGTTTGTAGAATTAAACTACTAGAAAATATCATCTAACTTCCTTTTGTGGAGTTTGATTCTATTTTGGGAATGGATTGAATGTCTTTAAAAAAATCCAAAAAACAGTCAAGAAATGGAGATAGCACAACACATCTCAATGTGTCTTCCAATTCTTTACATGTGTAATGAGGAGGAAGAATAAATATTAGAATCATTGTCTCAATTATGGATATTATTTCTATATTAGAAATCATATCTTTCGCAAATGATTGAGATAAAGGAGTGGATCATGATCAAAGACATGCCCATTGTGAGGGACTATATTGATGTGTTTCTTGGGGAGTTTCCTGATCTTCCTTCTAACCAATAAGTTGAGTTCCCAATTGAAAATTCTCTAGGATCTCATCTTATATCAAATAATCCTTATAGAATGGACACTATTGACTTTTAAGTACAAAATATGTAGTTATAGGAGAATATAGAAAAGTGTTTTTATATTCATAAGAGCTTCATCAGGGAGTGAACTAGTCCTCCTTATCAAGAAGAATCATGGATCAATTCACCCTTGAATTAATTATCATGATATCACAAAAATCATGATAAGGAACAAGTATCCCCTACCATACATATATGACTTCTTCAATCAACTATGCAGGGTCAAGTATTTCTCTATGGTGGACCATCGATTGGGATGCCACTAATTAAAGGTTAGGAAGGAATAAATTATGAAGACTACCCTTTGAATGTGGTATGGGAACTATGATTTCATTTTGATTCCCTTCAGATTCACTAATTCTCCATAAATTTCATGTACATAATGAATAGATTCTTTATAGATTACCTTGACAATTTTTTGGTAGTCTTTATCGATGATATTTTAATATACTCCAAGAACAAGGAGGAACATTAGGGGAATTTAAATAAATTTATAAAGACCTTGTGAAAGGAACAAATATATGAAAATTATAGTAAATGTTAGTTTTGAATGGAGTAAGTATCATTGTTGGGGCATTTTATCACCAGTAAGTCGATATCTATGGACCCTTCAAAGACAAATACAGTTGAGGTGTGTCCCATGCCAACATCTGTAATGGAGATCCATAGTTTTCTTGGTGTAGTTGGGTATTACCATCTATTTGTGAGGATCTTATCCTGATTTTCAAACCCACTAACCAAGATGACTCGGAATAGAGTAAAGTCCTTCTAGACCAGTGAATGTGAAGATTGTTTCAAAGAGTGTAAAAGGTGGATTATCACTATTCATATACTCACACTTTTAAAAAGTGTGGAATTATTTTTTGTGTACAAAGATTCTTAAAAATAATGGATTAGGACATGTACTGATGAAAAATAATATAGTGATAGCCAACAACTCAAGGAAGATGAATGTTAATTAGAAAAACTATCTCATGCATGATCTGGAGTTTCCAGCTGTGTTATTTTTATTGAATATCTAGAGGAATTATCTCTATAGGGAGAATTCTGATATTTATATTGATCATAAGAGCCTCAAATATATATTCACATGGAAGGATCTTAATATGTTCTAGTGAATATGGTTAGATCTCATCACGGATTATGACTACTCAATCTACTACCATCATGGTAAAGAAAATAAAGTGGTTGTTTCTATAAGTAAAAAAGGATCCTACAAGTTTATAAATGATGAGAATTGAGAAGGATCAAATATTCTTTGATATTAAATGGATATAAATGGTAATCATTAAGGTAATAAAATTATCGATCCATTCCCAAATGATTTCTCAACAATCCCTCATTGTGAAAATAAAGGATACTCAAAGAAATGGTGTGGAAATTCAAAAGAAGGTAGAGGCTGTCAGAAATGATAGATCATCAAAGCTCAAAATGGTTGAGAAAAGAGTCATGAGATTTGGGTCACAATTCTATATACCATCTAATCTTGAGAAAATGAATGATATTTTTAATGATGCACATAGCTCAACATTATATATTCACCCATGAATTCGAAATATGTATCAAGATCTCTAAGATCCCTATTGGTGGGACAATATGACAAAGGAGATCAAAAGTATAAATCAAAGTGCCTGATATGTCAATAAGGAAAGGATAAAATGAAAAATGTTTAAGGGGATTATGGAACCATTAACCAAACGACCATGTAAGTGGGAAAACATCACCATTGACTTTGTCACTAGAGTTCCAAATACATTTAGAGAAAACAATGATATATTGGTTATTGTGGATCATCTTACAATGACAACACAATTTATTGAATTTCAATAGGACTTATAATTGGATTAACATTAAAATGATATATATTAGTGATGTGGTAAGTTTGTATGGAGTAACACTATCAATTAGATTTTCTCGAGATCCAAGATATACCTCCAAGTTCTAAAAATGTCTCCAATATGCTCTAAACACTAGGTCGAACATTAGTAAGTCATATTATCATCAAAAGGATGTCCTTTATGAGTGGACTATCCAAACACTGGATGAATTGTTGAGAGTGTGTTATATGGACTTCAAATGAGGATGAGACCAATATCTACCTCTAGTCAAGTTCTCTTACAACAACAGTTTCTACTCTAGCATCCAAATGGATCTATATGAAGCACTATATGGGAAAAGATATATGACACTAGAATGTTGGGATGAATTCAATGAATGTTAGATTCTAGGACCTAAATTTTTTAATGAAATGGTGGAAAAGGGAAAAATAATTCAGCAACACGTCGAGGAAACCCAATGTAGATAGAATTGCTATGATGAAAATCATCGACGTCGCCTGGAGGACATGGTTGGAGATATGGTATTCCTCTGTATATCAATATAGAAGATGATAATGATATTTAGGAAGAAAATAAAGCTAAGTCCAAGGAACATAGACCCCTTTAAGATTCATTACGGTGTTAGAGTTGTGGCCTATATACTAGTACATACACCAACCATGTCTCATGTACAAGATATATTCTATGTATCCCTCTTGAGAAGTACATACCAGATACCTCACATGTACTAAATTAAAAGGTGGAACAATTGGAAAATTATATCTCATATTAGGATCAACCGATGAAGATATTTGAATGCATAAATAATGTTCTATGCAACAATACTACTCACCTAGTCCATATACTATGGAGGAACCATAAGTATTAAGTGGAAATAGGGGAACATGAGATAACGATGAAGGAGAAGTACCCTCACCTATTATTACCCTAGTATGTAAAATGAAATTTATATGGAAAAAATTCATAAGGGGAGAATAATGTGATAACCCAAAATTATATTAGTGAAATCCCATTCTTATAATATCATATTATATAAATCACATAAAAATCACATATAGAACATAAAGAAAACTTTAAAAAATAATAATGAATGAAATAATAGGTATTTTAGAAGTTGGGGAACATATAACAAACAAATAGTAACTTGAAATTCTGAATAGTAACATGATCATTAGGAATATTAACATGAAAAATAGAAAATAAACTCACATATAAATATGTAAATAAAACTTGGGAATCTTATAAATGAAAATATGATATATTCATATCATATTTTAAGTCAATAAATTTTTAAAAATGATAAATTATTTTTTGGTATTTTTTGAAAAATGTAAATTTTTATTTAAAATTTCATAATTAATATAATGATTTAAAATATAATTTTCTTATAAAATAAATTCATAAATTAATTTCATTCATATGGTTATAAGACTCTTTTATTAGACCTTATATAAATTTTCAAAGTATTATAAAATCATTTATAATTTTTAAAATCGATATTGTTCGAGTAAATGATGATTTTAATTAAAAATTAAATTTCTCATATTTAGAAAAAAATCCTAAAATTTGGCCTATTTTTTAATTCTCTTCATAGAAAAAATTTTGTGATGAATATTTGGTATTTTTCTGAAATAGTTGAATGTTTGGTGAATAGTGAAATACAATAATTTATGATATTTAACAAATACATGATTTATTGACTCATAAATGATATATGGAACATGAAATCCCATAATATAAAAAACTAATTCATTATATTAATATATTTAGTTATAAGGTTAAAACTTTCATAGTATTGATCCAAAATAATAAGCAAATGAATAAAAAAAATAAAAAAAACTGCCCTCCTCCACTATAAATTTCACCCTTCACCACCTCTTCTCCTCACACCTTCTAAGACTTGGAAGATGTCCAATTTCTGAGAAATAGTCTCTAAAAACACTCCCCCATATCTAAGAGCATTTGGTTTCAACAAAATACCAATCTATTTCCCCTAATGATTTTCTCAAGGAGAATATTTTCAAGAGGTAATACCCTCTTCCATTTTCTTTTCATTTATTTTCAAGTTCATTTATTTTTTATATTATCCTTATCTCCCTATAAAAAGTGACATGATAAAAACATTAACATATATATTATAGTTTTATTCTATTTATGGAATAAGTTATCATCAAATATCTTCCCTCTACTTTTGTTCTAAAAATGAAAACATCATCTCTGATGTGTTGATATATCGTATTCAACCATGAAGAGTTTTTATTTCCATAACCACCTTCAAGGATGGTTATAAAACCATTAGTATGGTTAAAAAATATTATAATATATGTATTAAAACTTATTTAATTATATGGAAATAGTATATATACATAATATAAATTAATAGTAAAAACTAGTTCGAGATGATCGAAAAATCGCCAAAATTAATGTAAACGATAATCATTAACGTTTTTTCTAAGGAATCATCCTCACATCCAAAATAAATTATATACATGTCCATTTAATATCTTTTATGTTCATTAGTAACATATTATTTCAATTCTAGAAAACTATTCTCATTTTACATGATTTTCCATACATGTAAATAAGTAAACCTATCATGAAAACGAAGGAAACAAACACTCTTGAACAACGAAATTATATCTTATAACTCATTAAAAAGGCCATAAATTAATAGAGTAAAATTAAACTTAAAAAATTAATGTATAAATGGTTTTTAATTAATTATTTAATTAATTTGATTTTATTATATAGGACATTAAGATCAAGTGTGGTCCACTGTTTGAAAAAATGTAAGGGATTCTTTTTAAACCTCCATTTTTTCTTTTGGGCTACGATTTCTGTCTCATTAACCCAAGTTAATTATTATTTATTTTTATATAATTCTTTTTTTTTATTTTCCAATATCATTCATAAGAAATATATAATCCTTCTATGATGGGTAAATACATTATTTGAAAAGGCCCCCTTCTCAATTCTTCATGATAATAAAACCCAATTAAAGGAAACTTCCCAAATTCATACCCATTTTCAAGTACCATCCATAATATATTTTAAGAAACCCTTATTTTTGTAAAATCTGATATTTTATAATGATAAAATATCTTTTTCCATTTTTGGTTTTATAAAAACAATTATGGATTTTCCATTTTAAATAATCTTTAATATTTTACTACAACTGCACTAAAATGTTTTATTTCTAAAGTTTCCTAAAGACACTTTTTACATGTTTTCACATTATTTTGACTTTAATTATCATGATCTATGCATATTTTCCCTTATTAATTTCTATTTATTATTTACATTGTTACTTTCATGGACACCATTATGATATTTCTATTTGTTATTCCTTTTGACATGATTATGATACCAAATTATTTCCATAGGTAGCCGTTATGTTTATTTTTGATTACTTATGTATGATTCACCATGTGGTACACAGATTGATGAAAAACTTATGATGGGTGTTCCCTGATATCTCTCGAATAGAATGGGTAATGTTTACTCTCATGATACATCATCTGCAATGTTGTAGTTGGTTGGCCATGACTCATGCTCCTCCATGTGCAATGGTGTTGGTGGTTATCCTTGACTCATGCTCATCCATGTAAAATGATCTTGGTGGTTATCCTTGAATCATGCTTATTTCATGTTTTATTTTTTTCCATATTTCTATGATTCCATGATTACATGATCCCATGTTCTGTATGCTATGATTCTGAATTTTTATTTATATTACATGCCTTTATTTGTCATCAGGTTTTGGATTCTGACCTATGTGCTATGATTTATTCTTGTGCTTATTCCCTTATTAGGATTTTTAGCTCATAAAATATTTTCATTTATTCTAAAGGATATCCTATGATAATGTAATATCCAAAAGTATGTTGGGAGATCTTTATATATATTAAATAATTATTTATATTTTAGTTTTATGCTTTCTAATTATGTACCTTGTCTTCCAAAGTCACTAGACATTATGATCATTGTCCTGTAATTAATGGTTGATTATTCTTAAGAACATGTAATAATATGTGTATAAGAATAGGGATGATATAAAGTGTCTCTCTTGATATTTACCTATAGGAAAACTACTCACTCATCAAGTTATTAATTATAGTTAACTAAATATTTTATTATGTTTGTCAGAATATTGATAACCATGGTCTGTTATCAAACTTTAAGCATGGACTTGATGACTTTCTCTATGTTATCTAAATTTTAGGATGAAAAATTTTCAATTAGAGAATTTATCATAGACTTATTTTCTTCTTATATCTACATATATAGTTTGGAATAATGATCCACCCTATTGTATTTCATTGTTTTTGGTGTCCAAAGGTCTATATCCTAAAGTGAATCTTCTAATTAAACGTGGAGTTCAACTCTTCCGTTGAATTCTACTTCATTATTGTTACTTTATTTATTTGTTTGGGAATTTTCCAAACCCCCTACCTTATATTGTTCTCTATGATACTTGTAGTCTTCTATCTTTTCCACATTATATTATTCTAAACATTCATTTTCATATAAAAGATGATTCTTCTTTCTTAAGAAAATTCTGTTAGTATTTTTCATACCATTCACACCAGATGATGTCTTCTTATTTGGAGTTTCATTATCATAATCATCATCATATTTAATCTTCTTGGGACACTTTTATAGAAGATTCCAGCCCTTTCCATAATGAAATCATCCAAGTGGAAGCTTCCCTTTAATCATTATTTTTTCCCCTTTTCAATTTTGAGAAATGGAATGATATAACCTCATCTAAAATATATTCCGCACAACCATAATATATAGTGATATGCTTAGTGGCTTTGAATAACACCTCTTTATAAATCCCATTTTATATAGACTCGTTATAATAATTACTTATCTCATATATAAATTTTTTTTTGTGTAGGCTATCACAAGCCACCTCCTTCCAATTTTTATCTTCCACTTCAAAATAGTTTTGGACTGAACTGAGGTCAAAGTCTTATTAATAGGTTCTTAATGGACAATTAATCATCAATAATTTCTCCAAGACCACACTTGTATTCAAAAACAACATTCACCTAATAAAATAATTTATCTAAAGAATAATTGGGGTGGATTTCCATGACCCAAAATTTATTCCAATGAACCAGTAATTTATCATCTCAAACGTTCTCATAACCTTCATAGATATTTAGTAGAATTTATGACATGGAATGTGATGAATTACATGAAACTACATTCCTATAGTTTTTGGACATGATCCCAAAAAGGAAATAGTTCCTTTTTCATCTGAATCTAATTCTCTTTGATCTATATCTAATAATGATCCACTGTACATGATAATAGAAATAACTTGTATTCCCACATTAAATACTTCCATACCTAATGATCAGAACTAGTGATTTGAATATTTTATATAAAAAATATTTCTATCGAAGATCATAATACCTTTTTGTCTAAATTTTTTATTATTTCTACTGATAGAGAAACTCTGACTTTAACCATTTTATATGATTCTAATAGTTAACCAAAATAGGTTAAATACAGTAATTGGGGGGTGAATCAGGGTATGAAAATAAAAAACAAATATATTTCATGTATCTTTTTTCATCATTAAAAAAACATATTTTCTCTCCTTCCAAAAAAAATTAATGGATATTAAATCATGCACATGAAAAAAAATATTTTACTTGGTTCACCCTTACTATGATGCATAAAAAAACACAAAGTCAATGTGTCGATATACCAAATAAAATGAAGGGAAATCCTATTACATGGTTTAGAAAAGACTCATTGGCCCTCCTCCTTTATATCCATTCATAATATTAAAGCCTAGTACTCATTTTAATGAATTGAAAGCATTGATCCTCCAATAGAATGTTCCGAAAACTAGTTCTATGGTGACTCACATTTGAGTGTGTATTTATACTCATGTTTCATTAATGATATGACAACCACCTTTGTGTGAGAATTTTTATCTTGTATGGAGTTAACCTTATACAAAATACTTTCATTAGAACCCTCCATGAGATCCCTCCATGAGATATCTTCATCAGTATCCTATGTGGGATCCCTCCATGAGATCCCTCTATGATAACTCCCTATGAGACTCTTAAATAGGTAATTATTCTATTTATCCAAATCTCATGACTAATGCATGATATCTTAATCTAGTTACCTGGATTTTGTGACACCAACAAGCCTTCCTATGCTCAGTGTATACAAACCTTAACAAGATACCTTTTAGGGACACCTTTTCAATACGCCTTCTTGAGACCCTTTTCAGGACCTTATTCTATTTATGTGGATCACAAGATTAGGGATCAAGAATCTTTATACTCATCAAAAATTCTTTTCTTCATATCAAACCACAAAATAAAACATTTATACTTCATAACAATGGGATAATGGGTATTTATATGCTTAAATTCACTCCCTTAACTCTGAAAATCCTGGTTTCTATCCATTCGACACCTCAGAAATCTGGATTACCAACATCACATGATTCCATCAAGAGAGCCAAATAAAATAATGTTTTATCAGCTTCATTTTTTTATCACATTGTGTCTTCCCATAGTGATTTTTGAGGATAATCATGGGTTCATACCATGATCCTATTGTGAGATCCAATTCCAATCAAGAGTTCTTTTTATGATTCCATCATAATCTCAATTGAAAATTATATAGTCGTATGATCTAAAATGACCATTAGATATCTCCATAATTTCTATTTCCATTATATTCATGAAAATAGTGTGATCTATTAATAAGAGACCTTTACAATCATGTGGGGTATTCCAGAAATTTTCATGATCTATTGAGAAGATCTCTTGATAATAAGTCATTTTCTTCAAGTGTTTTTAATGATCTCATCATATGATTCACTGAAAATCATGTGGTTCTTCTTGTGACAATTTCGCACCATTAAAACATTTGATACCTCTATGTGATTAGTTAACACACATGTGATCACATTTTACTTCAAATTATCAGTTCATACATATGAGATCATTTCATCCCTTCATGTAATTAGTTCAAACAAGTGCAATTATGTAATCCCTTTTCTTGATCAGTTTAGACATTTTCACTATGTGGGATCCTTTAGGACATTCATTCTCTATGTGATCCATTAGGAAATTAATAACAACTCTTCATGACTTCTTTGAGAACTAGAATTATTCAATAATGTAAATCCTTTTAAACCAACATAATCATCCCAAAATAATTATCAAGAAGGATTTTTTCCAGCACACACCAAGAAAGGAATCATAAAAAAATGGATTTCAAAAGATATAAACACTTTTGATATTTATAGATAATCCATGAATACTCTTCATTTTTGATTAGATAGAAATTAATTTGACCATTTTTATTAATGTAAGACTTCATATTAAACATGTAAACATCTTAAAGTCACACAAGAAGGAATACAAATTTGAGGGAAACAAGAGTTGATATGTATATACAAGAATTTGAAAGTTTCACTATAAACTTTAATGAATCTATTACGAAAATTTTTACTGAATCTTTTTTGACATTATCAATGGTATAGAATATATAATTTATGTTATTTATATAATTAAACTAGTGAATAAATTATTTTTTGTATTCCTATATTCTTACCTACCCAAGGTAACAGTTATTCATGTTGTGAAGAACATTTGAAACATTACAATATTGGAACGCATAAGATCTATAAGGAACTATGAGATCATAATGAAATGTAAATCTACAAAGGAATAAATGGTTTTCAAATAAAACATGACCATTTATTTATGTGAAATAAATGCATGTTATTTTGACAGTGTCATTGAGATTTCTCAATTTGAAAAAGGAGGAACAAGTTCACAAGGAAGAATAAATATTTAACTCATTCCAAGAAGGAGGATAAATATAGAGAAGTTGATGAAAATTTCTATAAATATAAAAATAAGGGGAATATATAACCATATTTTCCCTTTTTAAATAGAATCATGAAACAATGTAATAAGAGTAATAAATCCTTTAATATTTCAACTTTTAATGCAAGTGATGATTTCCTTTCTTAACCAAAATCATGTAATGAAAATAATTAAAATATCATGGTTGGAATTGAGGTAAATTATGGGGGTAAATAGTATTACATCTTCATATTCATGAAAAAAAATATAAAAAATAAAAAATTTATGAACTTTACACAAAATTATAATGGATATAGAAAATTAAATTCATCTTAATAATGAAAAATAACAAGCCTCCAACGAATACAAGTAATTTATTTCAAAATAAAAAGATCAATAGAATGTGGTTTAACTAAATTATACTATTTTGGATCATAGAGAATATTATAAAAAATTCCCAAGGGGTGAATAGTATTTATATGACATTCTAGGCTAACATTGTCATGGAAAAAACTATTTTTGAGTTAGTTTCATTTGTCAAACTAGTTTCTAAAAAATGGCTAAATTTATGAGGGGTACATCTCAATAAAAAAATATAATTTTTTTTCATAAAACCAATAATATAATATATGTTATAAATTAAAAAAATATAGATATAATGGGATAATGTGGCTTAATTATAATACTAAATGTTTAAGGAAATACCCTCACATAAATAAAATACGAGAATATCCTTTAGATAACATTAGTTGACCCAAATTCATTTGTGTAGAAAAATTATATATTATATCGATTCTTTCGTAGGAATATTGTATCAAGAGAAAATACCATTTATGTACATGTTATATTGATAATTGATTCTCAAGGAATATATATAATGACTACTGTGAGTTTAACCACCTAAAAAAGCTCGACCGAGAACAAGTAGATTTTAGTGAAAACTCAAGGAGAAAAGTCATTTGTATAGGAACCATTTTTTATTAATTAATTTATTTTTTATGAAGTTTTATATATTTTTCGAATTAAATATAAATTTCTATGTATTATTCCATTATATTATAATGGTTTTAGTGTTACCTTTTACAATGAAATTTGAAAACTGTTTTGTTTGATAGGAAAAATTTTATTTTCTAAATCTCATTTTCAAAATTTATATAATATTTATATAAACTTAATTATAAGGAAACACATAAAATCACGGAGTGAACAATATATTTATTCATAATTATGGTATAAATGACTTGTTCATTATACCACACACACACTTTTCACACCCATTTAAGTAAAACTTGTATGAGATCTAAATAAATTACATTTATAAAAGGATATTCAGTTTAATCCTTTGTTACTCTATATGAAATATAAATCTTTATTTAAATTCAAAAATGATTTATCCACTTAAAAATACATTAATCATGTTTATATATACTTATTCGATCCAAAACATGTTTTTAGTATATATGGTATGTCTTATAATTTGGTGATTATTTGTGATTATAAAATATTTAAATGGGATTATTTATTGTCACACATGAATGAGGATTGTTATTATTTTAACAAATTTTACTAGATGGTTGAAAATGAAAAATGTTATAAGATAATATCCATTCAATGTCACCATGGGTAGAGTTTTAAAATAAAATCTATGATGAAATTTTTATCTAATGTGGTTGTTATCATTATTTTCTCACACCCAACCACCTATATAAAATAGTGTTATTGAAATATAAAAATAACCAAAAAAAGGATATCAAAAAAACTATCTAGAATGATTTTAAATATACATAATATTTTCAATCTAAGGTGGTTAATACTACTTGTTATAAAATTAATCATTTCCTTAACAAAATTTTTCTTAAGAAGACCCCTATAAAATTTTAAAAGCTAATAAACTCAAAGTTAATTATTTTATGGTTTTTGTATGTAAATGAGTTTTTATTAAGACCATGTATAACTTGTGAAATTCTGGAATTAAATCAAATGATGGTATTTTTCTTATGTAATATAACTCAATTAAAGACTTCCAAATATTAAATAAGAGTACCAATATCCTATAAGAATTAATATATGTCAAATTTGATGAGAATGTTCAAAATCCTTGATAAATTATTAATAATGTTGAGAAATATTTTGAATATTTCACCCTTAGTGTTGTATCTCCTTCGAAATAAGTTTAGATTTATGAAGAATTTCCCTCAAGTTATTTTATAAAAGAATACGTTAAATGTAAAGACGATTCAATAGAGAATGATATTAGTGATTTAAAAGTCAGCACTTGAATAATAAGGTTCATCTTAAATGAGGTTAATCCTAGGGATTCTATTTCACAACTAAATTTTAAAAGTGTTTAATATTCTATTAATAATTTAAATTTAGTACTTTATATTTAATAAGAGAAAAATATATACACTAGAAATGTTGTTTGGACTCTTTTTAAAATACCTGATGATTATCCAATTATTGTTACAAAAAATATTTTTAGTAACAAGTTCGATGAAAAAGGAAACATAGTAAAAAATAATGATATTCTAACCAAAGGGTATAATTAATAAAAGTTATTTATTATCATTCAAAATTTCAACCCATTGTATGACTTTAACTATAAGGACCAGACCTTAAAGATTTATATAATCTTGAATTAAATGAATAATTCTTATTGAGGATATTTTCCGGTTTAGAGTTTAAGAGAGTTAGGCCATAACTATTAAATTACATCTCAAAAATTACAAAGTAGACACTTCTACTAAGTTTCCATTTTTTCGTAAAATAAAAACTCTTTAAAAAAAGAGTCATGTTCAGTTCCATATTTTAGACTGCATGACTTTCCCTTTATTCCATCCTTGACCCTATTCATCTTTATGTCCTATGAGAAAACATTTCAAAACATGGTAAGGGAATAAAAATAAAAGTAAGGGTTATAAAACAAAAAAATAAAACATTAGTTTATTAATACATACATAACATAAGCTCTTTAACATACCTCATGAAATCATAAGATTTATATAGTAAGACCAAATAATAAATGTAACTTGTGGCATCCATAACATACTTACATTGTAGCTCTCACAGATACATAGGGAGTTACATTTGGAATACCCATCACAATATATTCCCTAAATCTATTAGGATAAACATTCACGTTTACCTCCTTCATGATACCCAATGCATTGGAGAGCTATCTTGAGCTCACCTACCCTAGGTTTATCACAGAACCACCCGTATACTTAAATAATTCCCAAGAACCATAACATATTCAGAACACATAAAAGAACATAAAGAAAATATAAAATTCCCACATTTTAATCACAATATATCATTTAAATATATTTACATAACAAATACATTATCAATACCATTTTCAATACCAAAATACTTAAAAGAGTATATGGTATTTATTTTCCTTTTAAAAACATTACAACATATTAAGGAAGCCAAATATCAAATAATACTCGTGGCAGCGGAAAAGGTCATTGTCACCACTTATGTTAAATGAAACATTATTTTTCTTCGTTTAGTAAAATGCCTTGAAGAAAAGTATTCCCTTTGAATGAGATGAAAAGTCAAAGGTGTTTATAACGCGTATAAAAGAAAGTCATGTATAAAACAAAATATTCCTCAATTAAATGAGATTGAGATGAAGTCCCTTAAAAAGATCATTTTGTAAATAAAATAGATCTATTATGTGTTGCAAGTATAAATACATGATAATATATAAATATTAAACTCTCACATAATCAAATAACGACATAAACAAGAAGGAGAATATCAACCCAAAGAATGGAAACTGGGTTAAGAAGTTCCCTTACCTCATGTCCGACTTGACATGTTCGTTATTTAATCTCATAAATAATAAAATAAGGTTAATTTACACATTATTAATAACCTTTAACAAGTTTATTATTACTTTTATATCACTTATTACCATGTTATAAACATTATATAATCATTTAAGTTAATAACAATCATTTTTTCGATGTGTGGTACTTGTCTCAAAAATGGAGTTCTTATAATTAAATGTTGTTCATGTGTTAAAAATTACATTATATCCAAAATGATATTCATGATTTAGATATCATATATATCATATACATCTAGTATATATATTTATTTATAACAGTACATAACATTTGGAGATAAGAAATTAAATGCACTGTTCATGGAGACGGTAAGCCACACATATGCATGAACGATACTTTCATTACTATTTCATAATTTAATGGAATGAAAACATATTGATACATATTTATATTATAATTCCAGTATAATATCATATATAATTTCATTAAATCTATCCTTTATATGTTCCACGTAAGGCATGAACGAGTCATATCACTTTGAGGGGGCGGTAGTTCACACTTCCTCAAATGAGATTATCGTATTTACCCACTATGGAAACCATAATGGTATTATATAAATGAAAAATAAAGAAACATAGAAACAATAAAAATATAATATATATCATATATTAATACATTTACATCATAATGTAACCATAATAGGTGGTAGAAAATAATTGAACAACATCGTTTCGTGATGCATTAGTTCACTGTCCACAGAAATAGTATATTCTTTACCCATTAGACGGAGGAGTATGTAAGTGTAGTTTGAATAATTCTCATAAAAACAACCTAGTGTTTTGAGGATTCTGGTGTTTTTATAAAATAATGGAATAAAAATAGTTTAGGGGGTTGGATAGGTAAAATAAAAGAAAAGAACTTAAGAGAAGATGTTACCTTTAAATGGGGTATCTCCCTTTGGTATGAACCAAAAGGTTTACTTGAAGTGCCTTATGCCTGAGGTATGGCTTATAGGAGAAATATAGGGATGCATGGAGCTTTATTGGGAAAAGTTTGGATGATCCAATGGGCTTTATAGGTGTGAGGAATGGGTTAGAATTGATGGCTTTTTATAAGGGGGAGGAGGGGATCTTTAGGAAAGTGTGTAAATATTATTTTATTATATAAATATTTTTGTTTTCAAAAGGTCCAAAACTTATTAAAGTCAAATATAAGATTAAAAAAGGTATAAATAAAATCATCCAATAAGAATTGGATAGGTGTTTGATGTTATTTTAATATTTATAATCTTTTTTATATAAATCATTCATTAACGAGGTAAACATTGCATCATTACTATGTGATAAAAAATTTTATTTATTTAATGTATAAAAATTATAAAAAAATACAATGATGTAGGAAATCCTTTTACCTTTTAAATGAATATTTACAATCTAAGAGATAACTTATATAAACCTATGTAAAAATTGATTTACTAAGAGATAGTTGTTTATGCAATTTTTGTCTTTACATTTAATTAATTAATATAAAGTTCCATTATTACTACCATTTGGCTCAATGGGGTCCCAAAATCGACCTAAGGATTCCCATGGTCAGAAATGCATCAGCCAATTGGATTAGGACACATGTTAGGGTAATTTAATATTATAATAATAATATTTTGTTACCCTTATTTACCAGATTTACGCTTTAACCCTGGTAAATATAATATTTACTAAAGTAAATATTCATAATGTCTAAAAATAAAAGTTATCTATTTACACAATTTGGGCCTCCTGATTCCAAATATGAAATCTATTTTTCGAAATTAAAAACACATAAGTGGTAGAAATTAATTTAAAATTAATTCCCGCTGTCAAAACAAAATGCGTGTTTTTATGAAATAATAACTATCAAAAGATTAGCAGTTTTTTATGTACAATTTCAAAGTAAAATTACTAACAATGACCAAAATTGGATTAAATGGTAAAAATATATTCTAAATACACTTTAAAACCAATTAAAAAGATAATATATCCATATGAATAAATTATATTAAAAGGCATTTTAGAATTAAAATATAGTATTTTTCACAATTCATAAAAAAATGAACTTTATCATAAAAATACCAAAATTTCAACCAAATTAAATTTTTATGTCCCGATTCTAATGAATATTATTTTTTTGTAAAATATAACATATAAAATTGACAAAAACTAGATTTAAAAAGGTTTCTCTATTAAAACGCGGTAAATCGACCTTTTTAATAATATTAGACTATTTAGTGCTTAAATTTGGATTCATTCACATTTTAGGCCTATAAATTTTATTGGATATATTTAAAAACATTTGAAAAACATTTATAATCATATTTTATTTAGTTCCATTAATTGTTTCAATAAAACAGCTAGGTGTTAACTACCATTTAAAATAATAATATTATATTATTCGTGTAAAACGTAAGATTTTAAAGAAACCCGTTGTTGTGTATCAGGTATGCCATCGAACATAGCATCCTTTTTAAAATAAAATGAATATTTAATTCACAAATATTAATAAATATGAAAATTTCATATTTCATTATTTACTTGGGATGTTACATCCTTCCCCCCTTTTGGGAATTACATCATCGCAATTTTATTAACTAATCAAATAAGTGGGGGTATTTATCCCTCATAGAATTTTTATATTCCCACACTTCCTCTTTAACCGTATGGTTTTTCCACAAAACCTTTACCTGATAAATTACCTTATTCCACAACACTTGCTCTCTTTGGTCAAGAATCTGGACTGGTTTTTCATCAAAAGAGATATTCTCTTCAAACTGAACTACCTCTAGGCTCAAAAAATGAGATGGATCCGGCATATACTTTCTCAACATTGAAACATGAAAAACATTGTGTACCTGGGATAAACATGGAGGTAAATCCACTTTGTATGCAACTGATCCAACTTTCTATAGGATTTCATAGGGTCCAATGAACCTCAGACTCAACTTTCACTTCTTACCAAAATGCATCATAGTTTTCCATGGAGAAACTTTGATAAAAACATGATCACCAACCTTGAAAGAAAGATCCTTCCTATGGTTGTCTACAGGAATTTTCTTCCTACTCTGAGCTGCTCTCATGTACTTGTGAATCAACTAAACTTTCTCTGCCATCTTTTCTACCAATTCTGGTCCCATCATCTTCCTTTCCCCTACTTCATCCCAAAAAGCTGAAGTTCGACACCACTTTTCATATAATTCCTCCAACAGAGCCATCCGTATGCTGGAATGAAAATTGTTATTATAAGAAAATTCAATCAAAGAAATATGTTGGTCCCAACGTCCCTGGTAATCCATTGAGAAAGAACATAGCATATCCTCCAAGGTCTAAATTGTTCATTCTTACTACCCATCTGATTGAGGATGAAAAGATGTACTAAAATTTAATTCAGTACCCAACGACTTCTGAAGGACTTTCTAAAAGTTAGAAGTAAACCTAGGATCATGATAAGATATAATAGAGAGGGGAACTCAATGAAACCTGACAATATTTTTATCATACAACCGAGAAAGTTGATCTAGAGATAATGTATCTCAAATAGGAAGGAAATGAGCAGATTTAGTCAACTAATCGACAATAACCCAGATTCCATTATTACCTCATGATGTATTTGGAAATCCCACAATGAAGTCCATGGATATATTTTTCAATTTCCACTCTGGCACCGATAACGACAGAATCACCCCTTTTGGTAACTGTTTCTCTTCTTTAACCTGCTGACATGGCAAACACTTCACAGTAAAATCAGCAATATCTCTTTTCATTCCAACCCACCAGTAATACTCCCGAAGATCATTGTATATCTTAGTACTTCCAGGATGAACTGCAAAAAGGGAACTATGAGATTCATATAACAACTCATTCTTTAACTATGAATCATAAGGAACACATAATATCCTTCTAAATCTCAAAATACAATCATTATCAACATTAAAATTAGGAAACTTACCCTTCTAAACCAACTCCGCCTTTATCTTCAACTCGCTATCTTCCTTCTGCGCTTACTTAATTCTGTCTGAGAGAGATGATTTCACTGACACTTGAAACAAAACATAGGAATTTCCTGTACCAACAACTTCTATTCCAAAGTTCATCAATTCAAAAACCAAAGGATCTCGTTCCAAATGTAGCATGATTACTGAAGATTACTTTTTCGACACAAAGCATCAACCACATTTTTTTCTTTTCCCAGATGGTAATGAATTGTACAATCATAATCCTTGATTAATTCCATCCATCTCCTCTATATCATGTTCAATTATTTCCGAGATAATATATAATTTAAGCTTTTGTGGTCAATATATATTTTACATTTTACTCCATACAAATGATTCCCCAAATTTTTAATGAAAAAACAGCAGTAGTTAATTCCAAATCATGTGTAGGGTAATTTTACTCATGAGGTTTCAACTGATGTGAATCATAATAAATTTCCTGATCATTCTGCATAAGGACACAACCAAGTCCTTTCAATGAAGCATCACTATAGATAACAAATTCACTATCTCTAGAAGGTAGTGCCAAAACTGGAGCATTCACCAATCTTCTTTTCAATTCCTGAAAACAATCATCACATTCTTTTGTACAGATGAACTTAACACCTTTTCGACATAATTTTTTCATTAGACTAGATAACTGTGAAAAATTTACAACAAACCTCTGGTAATAACCTTCCAAAACCAGAAAACTACAGATCTCGGTTATATTTGTAGGTCTTGGCAATTTTTTAACAACTTTTTTTAGATGGATCAATAGTTATTCCATTTTTTGAAACAATGTGACCAAGTAAAGAAATTTTTTGTAACCAAAAATTACACTTTCTAAATTTACCATATAGTTTATTTTCCTTTAAAATTTTCAAGATAACCCCAAAATGACATTCATATTTTATCACCCCAAGCTTCCAGGGTACACTTCTCTTTGAATAATACAGTAGTGTGTGTTATACGCAACTTCGAGTTCTAACACACACCACAACCAATCAAAGTAGCCGTTGTGAATAGTAATACCTACTTTTTAAAATTTTATAAATTTTATCTTCCCAAATGGACTTCGTTTTTGTATTCGTAATATCAAAATTATCCTAAGTTGAAATTTTTGTAATTTTCTGAGAACTTCCAAATTTTTATGAATAGTGAAGAATACTTAAAAACAAATTTTTTATTAAAAATAATTTATAGTGATAAATTATACTATTTAGTGGTTTTAAAGTGTAATTATAATATATTTTTACCATTTTATCCAATGGTGGTCATTAGAATTAATTTCACTTTTAAATTGAACATAAATAAATGTCAATCTTTTGATATATATTGTTTCTTAAAAACACGTTATTTGTTGCGACAGCGGGAATTAATTATAAAATTAATTAATGCAACTTATATTTTTTGAATTTTGTAAAATATACATCATTTTTTAATTCAGAATATCAATTATAGCTTAGGGTGAAATTTTGTCATTGTTCTGAAAAACTTCAATTTTTTATGAATAGTGAAACCACTAAGTGGTAGTTAGAAAACTGATTTTTCATTTAAATGAAACATTACAACTTCTGTGATTTGATTATAAAAAATCTGACATACATGGTTGTCATTAGGAAGTAAAATGTGGTTCAATGGGATTAAAATAATTTTTGGTGAATAGTAACTTTTATGTTTAATTAATCGTGATTAAAGATAATTAGTGATATTTGAGGTAAAAATGATATTATAAAAATATGAAAATACCATTACACTTGTCCTAGACCTATTGGATGTGTCATGGCCGACCAAGACGATCCATGGGTCAACTTGGTGACCCCATGGAGCCACTTTGGTAGGAAAATGACATAAATAACTTTTATTTAAAGTTAAAATAAAAATGTCACAAACATAAGTTGTTTTACTAAAACAATTTTTAAATGGGGTTATAAAAGTCATATTTTTTACTATAAATATTCATTAGAAAGATAAAACTATTTCCTACATCATGATATTTGTTTTATAATTTTTAGACATTATATAAATTAAATTATTTATGACACCATGATGATGCAGCAATTACCTCATTAATTAACGATTTTAATAAAATGGAAGGATAATGTAAACTCTAAGAATTACACTTGTCCAAATCCTATTTGATGAGTAGATTTATAACCCTTATCACCGTATCCTCGAAATATATAAGTGTGGGACCTTTAAAATCCGAAACTCATTGTATAATAAAGTAACATTTCATTACTTTCCAAGAGTGCCCCTCCTCTCCACTTATAAAAGGCCCCCACCACTACCACCTTACTCACACTTTCAAAGCCTTTTTTCTTGGCCAACCTCTACCCAAATACTCTCCCAACTTCCATCCCTTACTCCTAGAAGCCTCACTTTGGGAAGAATGCTTCCCAAGGAATACTTTGGCTCAAATCAAAAGAGTTACCCGATTTTAAGGTACTGTCTTCTCTTATGTTATTTTGTTTTATTTTGCTCATCCAACCCCCTAAACTCTTTTTATTAATTTCTTTTGTAACAACACCTATATCCTAAATATACTAGGATGTTTTTATAAGAAGTATTCGAGCTAAACTTACACACACCTACATCTAATGGTTAAATAACATACTGTTTCTGTGGATGGCGAATTTCTGCCTCACGAAACGATGAGTGTTCAACACTCATATAACACCTTCAAAGGTGTCCATTAAGATGTCAAACTATTTATATATGATATATAATATGTTTAGGTTTTACTTAAGGTTCTTTATTTAATTTATGTAATACCTTTATTGTTTCCATTATGGGTAAACATGATATTTTCATTTTTGGATGTGCGGACTACCGCCCCCTCAAAGTGATTTGAATCGTTAATGCCATATGTGGGATGTATAAAGGATGGAGTAAATGATATTATATATTTTATTATACTGGAATTATAATATACCTTTATATCATTATGATTTCATTAAATATGAAATATAAATGAAAGTATCGTTCATGCGTACGTACGGCTTATAGTCTCCATGAACGGTGCATTTCATTTCTTACCTCTAAAAGTTGTGGAATATTATAAATGCATGTATATACTCGATATATATGAGATATATGATATCTATATCATGAATATAATTCTTTATATAATGGATATTTCACCACATGAACAACTTGTAATTATAAGAAGTTTATTTTTGACTCAAGTACCAAAGATCGACAAAACGACCTTTATTAACTTAAATAATTACATAATGTTCATAACATGGTAATAAGTGATATAAAAGTAATAAAAAACTTGAAAAAGGTTATTAAGAAACTATAAATTAACTCTATTTTATTATTCAGGAGGTTAAAGAATGGTCGAGTCAAGACAGGACGCAATGTAAGGGAATTTCTTAACCCAATTTTCGTTCTTTGGGTTAATCTCCTACTTTCAAATTATGTCATGATATTATTATGTCATATCTTGTATTTATACTTTATTTATGTGTAAATATAGTGAATAAACATAATAGATCTATTTTATTTTTAAAAATGATCTTTTAAAGGGACTTCGTCTCAATCTCCTTTCATTGAGGCATATTTTGTTTTATACACAAATTTCTTTTATACGGTGTATAAACCCCTTTTACTTTTACTTTTACTCCAAAGGAATCTTTTTATACAAATCATTTTTACTAAATGACAAAAGGAATGTTTTTTTCTTACGTATGTGGTGACAATGACTTCCCCGCCGTAGGGACCATTATTTTAGTTTCGGCTTCCTCTACAAGCCATAACTTTTTTTGAAATGAAAAAAATATCAAGTTTTAATTTTCTTTTATTTTGGTATTGAAAATGGTTTTCAATGTGTTTTTATTATATCAATGTGTTGTATTGATATCTTGTGATTGAAATGTGGAAATTTTATGTTTCCTTTATGCATATTTTATGTGATATGATTATGTTATGGTTTATGATATGTTTAAACCTGTTCATATGAGGAATGAATTGGACTTAATAAGTGACGAGTGGAGCCCGCTATAGCTCCTCGATGCATCGGTAGGTCTCATGATACAAACTAGTGTCTTGGCACGAGACCTTGACAAAATATTATTGTATACTTGGCACGAGGCCTTGGCTACGTAGTTATGATAGTCTGGCATTATGCATTCCATCATTATGAAAGTGGTTATTGATATTTCATGTGATTATTCAACTAGTATAATATCCATGTGAGTAAGTAAATTGCATTATTTCATAGGGATTTTGTTTTAGTTATACATTTCCTTAAATGTTAATATTTATTTATTAAAGTTTCCGCTATATTGTTATCCTTACTGAGCATCTGAGCTCACCCCTTTCAATGTTTTAATTTTTCTAGGATGTGAAGAAGTATATTATGAATGACCTGCAAGGAAAATATAAGGGGATATGAAGAGAAGATGTTGTAGTTTTTTTTACTTTATTATGTAATGTAAGACTTTTGAATGTATCTAGTGTTTCCAAGGATACTAAACTAATCGGTCTTTCGAGACTTGATCTTTTGTGATCATGCCAATGCTACACAATAATGAACCGACTCTGGGTAACTGGGGTCGGGGCGTTACACTTGGTATCATAGGGAGTTTAGTACTAACCTTGGAAGCTAGATTTAGATGAACTCTGATTAGAGAACATAGCCCAAAGATAGACTTTTATGATTAGTATAGAAGAACTTCCTAGAATTTTGTTATTATAGAGATTTTGTGAGTTTTCCGAGCAATACATCCATGTCTGGATACGAGCAGGTAGAGGTGGATCTAGCACAGATGTACCTAGGGGTAAAACCCGAAAACACTGCTTTGATCTAGACTCGAACGGGAACTGGTGCACGACAACGGGCCTTGCTGCACTCTTGGTTACGACACTCCTGGGGGATATTCTTAGGATAATTCTCATTTTCTTTACAAACCAATATGAATGGTTATGAGTATATACTTCCTCAAAGAAAACATTTTTATAATTATGGATTATATCCATAAATAGTTCAATTTATGTTAAGTGTTTTACAGGTATGGAATTATGTATTTTGATTCGTAAACTAATCTAGTTTATGCCATTGTTTAGAAATGGCGCCTAGTGGAAGGAATGGAAACTGTATCAATGCACACACTCCATGTAGGGATTTCCCTTCTACTCAAGATAATTATTATGGAGCAGGAGATACAACTGGTGCTGATCAACTTATTACGATACTGGGACAACTCACTCAGGTTATGAATAATAACCTTACTCGTATGGAGCACCCTGGTCCGCAACATGGAGGATCAATGTTAGACCACTTCATGAGGCAAAAACTGCCAACATTTAATGGGGGTACAAATCCATTAGTAGCTAAGCAATGGATAAACTCCTTAGAGAAAATATTCCACGCCTTGGGGAGTAGCGAAAGGGAGAAGGTTTTCATGGCAGTCTACCGCCTCACTGGAGATGCCGATCAATGGTGGTCGCTGATTCAAAACACAAAGGAAGATGAAGAAGTATCAAGTATGGAGTGGAGGGAGTTTAAGGAAATTTTCTTAGAAAAATACTTTCCTCATGACCATCTAGTAGATATGGAAAGGCAATTTCTGAGTCTGAGGCAGAAGGAGGACGAGAATGTCGCAAAGTATGAGGATAACTTTACACGGTTAGCGAGGCATTCTGCAGATTATATACGTAACCCAAGAAGTAAGATTTATCGTATCTTTTATGGGTTAAAACCATTTCTCCGTCGAGAATTAGTCTCAAAAACCTTCTCGTCGTACGAAGATATTGTCTCGTGTGCTATCAAGATGGAAAATGAATTCTCTAAGTCTCGTGAATTTAAAGCAAAGAAAGAATAGAAGAGATCTTCTGATCAATCTGGAAATGGAAATAAGGGGAAGAAGAAAAGAGTTGAATATCAGTCCTACAGTAAATGTGGAAAGAAACACCCTGGTACTTGCTTGAAAGGAATGAGAGTCTATTAAAAGTGTGGTAAAAAAGGCCACCAAGCTCATGATTGCAAGGGAAAGAAAGTTGTTGTCAATGTGGAATGCTATAATTGTAGAGAGATGGGGCATTATGAAAATGAATTTCCTAAGCGTCAGGGGAACTTAACTCAGAAGAGGCCAAGGGATCAAGGCCAAGCTTATGTTATCACTACTGCTGAGGTTGAAGCTCCGAAAGACGTGGTGGCAGGTAATTTAATGGGTTCCTCAAGTTTAGAAAATTCATTATTTGATTCTGGATCATCGCATTTTTTCATATCTTCTCAGTTTGCTAAGAAAATTAGATATTTCCAATTTGATTTAATAAGAGAATTGTCAGTCAAAACTCCTAAGGGAAGTATTATTGCAACAATGTTTTGTGAATCAGTCCCCATTAGAGCACATAATTGTTCTTTATCTTTTGATCTCATTGTCATACCTATGATTGAGTTTGATATAATCCTCGGTATGGATTGGATTTTGGACTATGTTTCAAAGATTTATTGTAAGAAGAAGGAGGTTATAAATTTTGATGATGATGATAAGGAACACCTTATTTTTAGAGCAGAATAGTCACCACCTAATTCTTATTTAGATCCACCCTTAGTAGCTCAAATAAATTCAACTATTGGGGAGGAAGAGAATGAAATGACTAATGGCGAGGAAAGGAATGTTCAAATAGATGATTTACATATTGTGAAATAATATGTAGATGTGTTTCTGGAAGATTTACCTGGACATCTTCCAGAACAAGAAGTTGAGTTTTCCATTGATTTAATTCCTGGATCAAGGCCCATATCGAAGACCCCTTATAGAATGGACACCATGGAATTAGTTGAACTAAAGAAACAACTAGAGCAATTGAGTAATAATGGATTTATTCGCTCTAGTGTTTCTCTATGGGGAGCCCCTGTCCTTTTTGTTAAGAAGAAAGATGGATCTATGAGGTTGTACGTTGACTACAGGGAGATCAATGCTATGACAATAAAGAACAAGTATCCCCTACCTCGAATTGATGATTTATTTGAAAAATTGCATGGAGCTCAATACTTTTAAAGATTGACCTTCGATCTGGATACCATCAGTTCTGTGTGAAGAAGGATGACATTCTGAAGATAGCATTTCGAACAAGATACGGGCATTACGAGTTTATAGTAATGCCTTTCGGATTGACTAACGCACCCTCTGTATTCATGGATCTAATGAATAGTGTTTTCAAGGAATATCTTGATGATTTTTTAGTGGTATTTATTGATGATATCTTGGTATACTCTAAAAGCTATGAAGATCATGAAAATCACTTTCGCATTATCTTAAAGACTCTTAGAAGACATGAATTATATGAGAAGTTTAGCAAGTGTGAATTCTGGATTCAGGAGATTTCTTTTCTTGGCCATATTGTCTCTAAAGATGGAATTTCTGTTGATCCTTCTAAGACCATGGCAATCCAAGAATGGCCAGCACCGACGAGTATAACTGAGGTACGCAACTTTATTGGTTTGGCAGGTTATTATTGACGTTTTGTCCATAATTTTTCCTGATTGGATAACCCATTAATGAATCTCACACGTAAAGGGGTTAAATTTGTCTCGACAAAAGAGTGTGAAGAATGTTTTGAAGAAATGAAGAGAAGATTAGTCAACGATCCAATATTGAATCTACCATCAGGGAATGATGGGTTCGTTATTTATAGTGATGCATCGATGAAAGGACTTGGTTGTGTCCTTATGCAGAATGCTAAGGTTATTGCCTATGCATCACGATAGCTAAAAATTCTTGAGAAAAACTATCCTACTCATGATCTCGAGTTAGCTACTGTAATCTTTTCCTTGAAGATATGGAGACATTATCTCTATGGTGAAAAATGTGAGATATATACTGATCACAAGAGTTTGAAGTATATTTTCTCACAAAAATAACTCAACATGAGGCAAAGGAGATGGCTTGAAGTACTCCAAGATTATGATTGCACAATACACTACCACCCGGGAAAGGCAAATAAGGTTTCAGATGCTTTGAGTAGAAAAGATCATGGAGTTTTGAACATGATGGGAGTGGAAAGGGATCCTATTTTCATGGATCTAGTAAAGATGGATATAGGGATCACCATGGAAGGTGAAACATCAAAACCTTTTCAAATGGTTGCTAAACCATCTTTACTAGAAAGGATAAAGAGTTCTCATCCCGATGATGAAGTGTTGAAAAAGAAGATTAAAGCTATGAATGATGGGCGGTTGAGTGACTTTGTTTATGAAGATGGAATTTTGAAATTTGGGAGGAGACTTTCTGTTCCCGATATACCTGATTTAAAGAGGGAATTGTTGGATGATGCTCATAGTTCCAATTTCTCTATACACCCTGGGAGCACTAAAATTTATAGATATTTAAAGGGAAATTTTTGGTGGGACAACATGAAAATGGAGATTGCCGATTTTGTGTCAAGATGTATGGTTTGCCAACAAGTGAAAGCTAGAAGGCAACAGCCTGGTGGAGTATTGCAACCTCTTCCCATACCTGAGTGGAAATGGGATAATATTATGATGTACTTTGTCATGGGACTACCAAATACCCCTAGAAGGAATGACGCAATATGGGTCATTGTTGATCGTCTCACCAAGTCAGCACATTTTCTTGCTATAAGGGAAGATCTGCCACTTGAACGTATAGTAAGACTATATATTAATGAAGTTGTGAGACTTCATGGAGTACCCCTGTCGATTGTCTAGGGTCATGATCCCCACTTTACATCAAGATTATGGAAAAGTCTTCAGAAGGCCTTGGATACTGAACTTCGTTTGAGCACTTCTTACCACCCTCAAACAGACGGACAATCAGAAAGAACTATTCAAACCTTACAAGACATGTTGAGATCATGCTCACTTGACTTTCAAGGAATGTGGGATCCATATTTACCTCTGGTAGAATTTTCCTATAACAATAGATTCCATTCAAGTATTCGGATGACACCATATGAAGAGTTATACGGAAAGAGATGTTGCACACCAACCTGTTGGGATGACGTTGGTGAAAGAAAACTTGTAGGCCCAAAACTGGTGGAGGAAACGATGGAAAAGGTGAAAGTAATCCAAAACCACATCAAAGCAGATCAAAGTAGGCAAAAGAGCTATGCTGACAATCGAATGAAGGAATTGTTGTTTCAGGCAGGAGATCTTGTTTTCTTGAAGGTATCATCATGGAAGGGAGTTATACATTTCGGTAATAAGGGTAAATTGAGTCCCAGGTACATCGGACCCTTCGAAATTTTTGAACGAATTGGGGCTGTAGCTTACCATTTGGAAATGCCGCCAAGTCTCTCCAAAGTTCATGATGTATTCCACGTATCACTGTTGAGAAAATACATGCCTGAACTAACGCATGTACTCACCTATGAGGAATTAGAACTGGAACCCGATCTGTCTTATTGCGAAGAGCCCATCGGGATTCTTGATACAAGAGAACAAGTGTTGAGAAACCGGACGACTCGTCTGGTAAAAGTTGTAACGACCCGAAATTTTAAATAAATCTTATTTCCTAATTTTACGTGTTATTTTATTTTATTTTTATACTCAACAAAAATGTTTCATTTGATAACATGAGTATAATTAAAATGAGACTGTTGGGTTTTGACTATTATTTGACCATTGGTCAATATGACCACTGGAAACTAAATGTTTTGATTACAGTCTCTAAATACAATCAATCTTGGTTAATTAATATAGAAAGAAGATTTGATGGCCTCACCCAGTAGTATTGGACCTATCGAAGCCCATCTAACAGAACATGGGAAGGAGGTAGCACCACTGGGCTTTGCCCTGGACCAAACCCAAGCTGAACTTCATCGTGTGAAGCTAGAACGAGATCGCCTTCACGAGAAGTTCAAACTGATAGAAATTACTACTCGTGCGATGTTGGCTGAGCCTCCCTCGGATTCTCTCACCTTAGCACACCTTGCACTTAGGTCCTATGCTGGTGTGATAAGGGGCTATATAAGGAGACCGTAATTTCCTTGTGTAATCCTTTGTTTTAAATAAAAATTGGGATTTCTTCTTATGATGAAGTTTATGAATTTTCAAATGTCTGGATAAATATAGTATGCAAATTTTTGATGAATTTTAGAGAAATGATATTTTATAAATTTTTATGTAAACCTTAAATAAATGAAAATGTGTAATGATTTTCAAAAAATGGTCTTCTACAATTATGTTCACTACGAAATTTCGAGTCTAATAAGATCAACTTGATTTTTGATGAATAGTAAATTATGAATAGTTATTTTATGCTTAGGATTAGTAATGTGACCAAATGGATTAGTAATCTCACTTAAAGAAAGTATTAATATAATCTAGGCACCTTGATTAAGTAATGTGATTCAATAAAATGGTTAAATAACAGTTTCATAAATTATTATTCAAGAATTAGTTTTTTCGGGTGAATAGTGTTTTTTAATTAAAAATTTAATTAAAAATATTTAGAAAATTATTTTTATAAAATGGATTTCATTTTTGAACTCAGAGCACCGATATTATGCTATGGTAATTTTTGGGGTTTTTTCTGAAAAAATGAATTTTCGGTGAATAGTGTTTTTATTTAAAAATTAAATTAAAAATATTTAGAAAATTATTTTTATAAAATGGAGTTCATATTATTAATCAGGGCGTTGATATTTGGTTAAGGTGAAATTTTGGGATTATTCTGAGAAAATTGAATTTTCGGTGAATAGTGAAAATAAAGTTTTTAAGTTACGGGTGTCTAATGACATAATTAAATGATGTATTAAGTATGTAATCAATATGGTCGACTTATGAATAGTAATATAAGGTATGAGGTGTTCCAAGTGGCCAATACCATGGGAAAATACCATGGGAAAGCCCATGGTTTTGCCAAAACCACTAATGAGGTGTCCCTTGGCCATTAATGCCTTGTCCCCTCACTTTCCCTATAAATACCGAGCCATCCTCTCATCCATTCAACTCCCCACTCTCCCCCAACGAATTTCTGGTCTCATTACCTCCCAAGGAGTCCTCCCATGGTGCCCCCAAGCCCTCAAGGTCCCAACCATTGAGTTTTAAGAGTTATGTTTTAAGGTAAGGGATCCGACCTCTCTCTTTCATTTCAAGTAATCTCTTTTATGTCATTCCTTTTATGCTACATGTTCTTATGTTGGAGGATGTTCTTTTATACTCCTCTTACTGCCCTTTTTATGTTCATATAATGAGAGATCCCCTATTACTCTCATTATTTCGTTTTATGATGTTTTAAGTGGTGTCATTAGGCTGCCGAAATTTTTGTAACAGATCCTTTCTCCCTTCTCATTTTTCAAGATCTATTTTCATGTAAAGTATCTCAAGTTCCTTTTTAATAATGTTGGGGAATTATCTCTATATCTATCATACTGAACTCTTATGTTCACATGATTAGAGACCCTATTTGATCTATTCAAATCATTTTTGTTGAAGTTTAAGTAACGCTGTTAGGCTGCCGAACTTTCATAAGAGAAATCTAATTTTTGTCTTCCTTCCATGTTTTTCATTTCAAATGGTATGTCCTTGAAATTTCATTACCATGATCATGTATCCTTCTTATTCTTTCCATCTACTGTTTTATGGGTCATTTATGAATGTTTAACCCATTTTCCCTCTCTTTTTAATTTCTTCTAAAACCTCGTAACATAGCCGTTATGCTGCAGAATTTCCGTCTCAAAATGTCTCTCTCTTTTTCTAAAGTTCTTTTATATTATTAAGTGAATACTCAAATCTATTTCTTCTAAAGGGGTATTCACATATATACCAAAATTTTCTATTTTAAATTCTGGGATTTACATACATGAGACCCACCTTCCTTTTCTGTGGGTTTTAAAGTGACATAAAGATCATGTCTTTAAAGAAGTTTTTAAAACGTTATGATTATGAAATGAAACCCATTTATTTTATGCTATATGGGTTATTTATGAAATGTTTGATGATGATATATGTGGCTCACATGATAATAAAGGAAAATTTAAGGGTGTGCCCTGATAGCGGTCCAATGCATTGGGTAAAGACTTAATCTCTAGAGTTGACCATTTTAACGACGCCTTGGTGAATAACCTTGGTAATTTTTAACGACACCTTGGGGATGGTCCTTGGTGAAACGAAACAATTGTCAATATTAAATGTTGCATCCACATCTTCAAGTTATGAAAAATGTTATTTTTATTATGATGTATCTCATGATTTCTTTCTCATGCCTTAAAGTTCATTTCATGTCCTTATTGAAGTATCTCAAGTTCACATGTAAAATGTTCATCTTGTTTCCCTTACTGGGCCTTTTTCTCACCCTTTCTTTTGATGTGTGTCCCCAGGTTATGAGATGCAGTAATGAACCTAGGATGAACTTAAGGAGAAGCATTTCAAGTGTTTAAGAATAATTTTTTATGTTGTTTTCATGTATTATGTTCCTGGTTTCCAAGACACTAAACCTTAAAGATCCTCAGTTTTTTGTAATGTAATGAAAGTTTATGTTATAAAAAGGCGGGATGCTATAGTTGGTATCAAAGGATGGTTTAGTTATTTGTTGAAATTAGGATATGAAAACTCTAGGAAGAACCCTATATAAAAGTTAAAAAAAATAAGAAATCTTCCTGGTATTTTGGTGAGTATTGAGTAAGGGGTTGCCAAGCAAATACATCCCTGTCTGGATACGAGCAGGTAGAGGTGGCTCTGGAACAGATGTACATAGGGGTAAACCCCGAAAACACCGCTTTGAGCTAGACTCAAACGGAAACTGGTACACAACAACGAGCCTTGCTGCACTCTTGGTTACGACACTCCCGGGGGATATGCTTTGGTAAATTCATAAGCTTAGTATGAACAATTGTTAAAGGAACAAAGATAAAATATAATAAAGATTCACATAAGAATATATGATCATGGATAACCTAGATGGGAACCTAGGGGATCACAAGTTAGGGTATACTTTTCTTCTACAAGTTATCCTTATATGCTTTCAGTTCCTTTTCATGATTATTGGCTAAGTACTTAAGCCCCTAATTATGCTTTCTCTTCTTAGTTAATGGTGGGAAATGGAAGAACATGTCCAAAAAACCAATGTGATAGGAAATGCAACGATTGTCGTATTAATATGACAGGGATGATTAGGGGATTAAAATATGATTATTATTTTGGAAGATGTTCACTATTTTGGGGACCCTATATGATCGAGGTAAATAGATTACTACATTATTTTCATTGAAGAGTAAGGTTGACTTATATTTTGAAGAATTGATGAATTTAAGGTGGAATTATAGTAATTTAGGTTACTTATGGAAATTATTAAACTATCTTGGGGTAAATATGTTTAGGTTAGTTACTTTTTTTATAAGATGTTAGTAGTGGTTGAAGTTGTTTGGAGATGAATGATAAAGTTTACTTTGGAAGACTATGTTATCAAATCCTTCTTGTATTTGGGTGTCAATATTAGTTTGGTTTATTTTGAGGATTTTTAAGGACAGTTATTTATGGAATGGACTATGATAAACTTTGGGTAGTACCATGGAACTTTGAAGATTTGAAAGTAGTTTCCATTCCTATGGGATTATTTCTTTTTGAAGAGTTTTTTTACCTTACCCTTTCTGTTTTTGGGATAATGTTTAAAGATAGAAGAAATAGATAGTTAATCTTTTGTGGATTATGAAGATGATTCTTGTGTTTTTATGAGACCAAGTAGTTTTGAATTCTCATAGTTTGGAAAAAATATTATTTTTGGGTAGAAACTTATTAAAGGATGAAACTCTACATGAAGATAGGTATATTTTCTTATGTTTTTGTTTTATGTTGTAAATGAATTCCTAAAAATTATGAAAAGGAACGTAAAACAAAAATGTTGTTGGTTTACGTTTCCTACTTGGTAATCAAAGACCGTTTACACACATCATAAGTTTGGGATTTTCTTATGGTTAACGTTCTCCTAATCATGTTCTCTATCACTCTCCCCCAGAAATTGACCCTTTGTTTTTCTTCCATGTCCATGTTTTCCTCCATGGAATCTTAGTATGGGTTAACTCGGGTGACCTTTGTACTTCCCTTTCTTTCTTTTAATGTAATAGTTCTACTGACTCCTTTTCCGATGTGGGACTTTCAATGAAATTTCAAAACCCAATTTTAAAAATTGTGAGGATGCAATTTCTTAAGGGGGGAAGATTGTAATGACCCGATATTTTGAATAAATCTTATTTCCTAATTTTACGTGTTATTTTATTTTATTTTTATACTCAACAAAAATGTTTCTTTTGATAACATGAGTATAATTAAAATGAGACTGTTGGGTTTTGACTATTATTTGACCATTGGTCAATATGACCGCTGGAAATTAAATGTTTTGATTACTGTCTCTAAATACCAGAAATCTTGGTTAATTAATATAGAAAGAAGATTAGATGGCCTCACCCAGTAGTCTTGGACCGATCGAAGCCCATCTAAAAGAACTTGGGAAGGAGGTAGCACCACTGGGCTTTGCTTTGGACCAAACCCAAGCTGAACTTCATTGTGTGAAGCTAGAATGGGATCGCCTTCACGAGAAGTTGAAACTGATAGAAATTACTACTCATGCGATGCTGGCCGAGCCTCCCTCGGATTCTCTCACCTTAGCACACCTCACACTTAGGTCCTATGCGGGTGTGATAAGGGGCTATGTAAGGAGACCGTAATTGCCTTGTGTAATCCTTTGTTTTAAATAAAAATTGGGATTTCTTCTTATGATGAAGTTTATGAATTTTAAAATGTCTGGATAAATATAGTATGCATATTTTTGATGAATTTTAGAGAAAGGATATTTTAAAAATGTTTATGTAAACCTTAAATAAATAAAAATGTGTAATGATTTTCAAAAAATGGTCTTCTACAATTATGTTCACTACGAAATTTCGAGTCTAATAAGATCAACTTGATTTTTGATGAATAGTAAATTATGAATAGTTATTTTACGCTTAGGATTAGTAATGTGACCAAATGGATTAGTAATCTCACTTAAAGAAAGTATTATTATAATCTAGGCACCTTGATTAAGTAATGTGATTCAATAAAATGGTTAAATAACGGTTTCATAAATTATTATTCAAGTATTAGTTTTTTCGGGTGAATAGTGTTTTTTAATTAAAAATTTAATTAAAAATATTTAGAAAATTATTTTTATAAAATGGATTTCATTTTTGAACTCAGAGCACCGATATTATGCTATGGTAATTTTTGGGGTTTTTTCTAAAAAAATGAATTTTCGGTGAATAGTGTTTTATTTAAAAATTAAATTTAAAATATTTAGAAAATTATTTTTATAAAATGGAGTTCATATTTGTAATCAGAGCGTCGATATTTGGTTAAGGTGAAATTTTGGGATTATTCTGAGAAAGTTGAATTTTTGGTGAATAGTGAAAATACAGTTTTTAAGTTACGGGTGTCTAATGACATCATTAAATGATGTATTAAGTATGTAATCAATATGGTCGACTTATGAATATTAAGATAAGGTATGAGGTGTCCCAAGTGGCCAATACCATGGGCAAATACCATGGGAAAGCACATGGGTTTTCCAAAACCACTAATGTGGTGTCCCTTGGCCATTAATGCCTTGTCCCCTCACTTTCCCTATAAATACCAAGCCATCCTCTCATCCATTCAACTCCCCACTCTCCCCCAACGAATTTATGGTCTCATTACCTCCCAAGGAGTCCTCCCATGGTTCCCCCAAGCCCACAAGGTCCCAACCTTTGAGTTTTAAGAGTTATGTTTTAAGGTAAGGGATCCGACCTCTCTCTTTCATTTCAAGTAATCTCTTTTATGTCATTCCTTTTATGCTACATGTTCTAATGTTGGAGGATGTTCTTTTATACTCCACTTACTGCCCTTTTTATGTTCATATAATGAGAGATCCCCTCTTACTCTTATTATTTCGTTTTATGAAGTTTTAAGTGGCGCCGTTAGGCTGCCGAAATTTTTGTAACGGATCCTATCTCCCTTCTCATTTTTCAAGATCTATTTTCATGTAAAGTATCTCAAGATCCTTTTTAATTATTTTGGGGAATTATCTCTATATCTATCATACTGAACTCTTATGTTCACATGATTAGAGACCCTATTTGATCTTTTCAAATCATTTTTGTTGAAGTTTAAGTAATGTCGTTAGGCTGCCGAACTTTCATAAGAGAAATCTAATTTTTGTCTTCCTTCCATGTTTTTCATTTCAAATAGTATGTCCTTGAAATTTCATTACCATGATCATGTATCCTTCTTATTCTGTCCATCTACTGTTTTATGGGTCATTTATGAATTTTTGACCCATTTTCCCTCTCTTTTTAATTTCTTCTAAAACCTCGTAACATAGTCGTTATGCTGTAGAATTTCCGTCTCAAAATGTCTCTCTCTTTTTCTAAAGTTCTTTTATATTATTAAGTGAATACTCAAAGCTCTTTCTTCTAAAGGGGTATTCACATATATAACAGAATGTTCTATTTTAAATTCTGGGATTTACATACATGAGACCCACCTTCCTTTTCTGTGGGTTTTAAAGTGACGTAAAGATCATGTCTTTAAAGCAGTTTTTAAAACGTTATGATTATGAAATGAAACCCATTTATTTTATGCTATATGGGTTATTTATGAAATGTTTGATGATGATATATGTGGCTCACATGATAATAAAGGAAAATTTAAGGGTTCTCCCTAATAGCGCTCCAATGCATTGGGTAAAGACTTAATCTCTAGAGATGACCATTTTAACGACGCCTTGGTGAATAACCTTGGTAATTTTTAACGACACCTTGGGGATGGACCTTGGTGAAACGAAACGATTGTCAATATTAAATGTTGCAGCCACATCTTCAAGTTATGAAAAATGTTATTTTTATTATGATGTATCTCATGATTTCTTTCTCATGCCTTAAAGTTATTTTCATGTACTTATTGAAGTATCTCAAGTTCACATGTAAAATGTTCATCTTGTTTCCCTTACTGGGCCTTTTGCTCACCCTTTCTTTTGATGTATGTCCCCAGGTTATTAGATGCAGTAATGAACCTAGGATGAACTTAAGGAGAATAATTTCAAGTGTTTAAGAATAATTTTTTATGTTGTTTTCATGTATTATGTTCCTGGTTTCCAAGACACTAAACCTTAAAGATCCTCAGTTTTGTGTAATGTAATGAATGTTTATGTTATAAAAAGGCGGGATGCTATAAAAGTTCTATGGAGAAACCATAAGATGGAGGAGGAAACGTGGGAACCCGAGGAACTTATGATGAAGAATCACCCGAGTCTTTTTATATAGTGATATTATATGAAATTTCGAGGGCGAAATTATTTGAAGGAGGGGATAATGTAACACCCCATGCTTCCACGGTACACTTCTCTTTGAATAATACAGTAGTGTGTGTTGTACGCAACTTCGAGTTCTAACACACACCACAACCAATCAAAGTAGCCGTTATGAATAGTAATACCTACTTTTTGAAATTTTATATATTTTATCTTTCCAAATGGACTTCATTTTTGTATTCGGAATATCAAAATTATCCTAAGTTGAAATTTTTGTAATTTTCTGAGAACTTCCAATTTTTTATGAATATGGAAGAATACTTAAAAACAACTTTTTTATTCAAAATAATTTATAGTGATAAATTATACTATTGAGTGGTTTTAAAGTGTAATTATAATATATTTTTTCCATTTTATCAAATGGTGGTCAGTATAATTAATTTCACTTTGAAATTGGACATAAACAATTGTCAATCTTTTGATATATATTGTTTCCTAAAAACACGCTATTTTTTGCGACTGTGGGAATTAATTATAAAATTAATTAATGCAACTTATATGTTTGGAATTTTGTAAAATAGACATCATTTTTGAATTTGGAATATCAATTATATCTTAGGGTGAAATTTTGGCACTATTTTGAAAAACCTCAATTTTTGATGAATAGTGAAACCACTAAGTGGTAGTTAGAAAACTGTTTTTTCGTTTAAATGAAACATTACCACTTCTGTGATTTGATTTTAAAAAATCAAACATACATGGTTGTCATTAGGAATTAAAATTTGTTTCAATGGGATTAAAATAATTTTTCGTGAATAGTAACTTTTATGTTTAATTAATCGTGATTAAAGGTAATTAGTGATATTTAAGGTAAAGATGATATTATAAAAATATGAAAATACCTTTACACTTGTCCTACCCCTATTGTATGTGTCATTGCCGACCAAGAAAATCCATGGGTCAACTTGGGGACCCCATGGAGCCACTTTGGTAGGAAAATGACATAAATAACTTTTATTTAATGTTAAAATAAAAATGTCACAAACATAAGTTATTTTACTAACAAAAAATTTAAATGGAGTTATACAAGTCATATTTTTGACTATAAATATTCATTAGAAAGATAAAAATATTTCCTACATCATGATACTTTTTTTATAATTTTTAGACATTAAATAAATTTAATTATATATGACACCATGATGATGCAGCGATTACCTCATTAATTAACGATTTTAATAAAATGGAAGGATAATGTAAAATCTAAGAATTAAAGTTGTCCAAAGCCTATTGGATGAGTATATTTCGAACCCTTATCACCTTATCCTCGAAATATATAAGTGTGGGTCCTTTAAAATCCGAAACTCATTGTATAATAAAGTAACATTTCATTACTTTCCAAGAGTGCCCCTCCTCTCCACTTATAAATGGCCCCCACCACTACCACCTTACTCACACTTTCAAAGCCTTTTGGCTCGGCCAACCTATGCCCAAAAACTCTCCCAACGTCCCTCCCTTACTCCTAGAAGCCTCACTTTGGGCATAATTCTTCCCAAGGAAGCCTTTGGCTCAAATCAAAAGAGTTACCCAATTTTAAGGTAATGTCTTCTCTTATGTTATTTTGTTTTATTTTTCTTATCCAACCCCCTAAACTCTTTTTATTCATTTCTTTTGTAACAAAAAAAGTATCCTCAATATACTAGGATGTTTTTATAATAATTATTCGAGCTACACTTACACACACTTACATCTAATGGTTAAAGAACATACTGTTTCTGTGGATGACGAATTTCTACCTCACGAAACGATGATTGTTCAACACTCATATAACACCTTCAAAGGTGGCCATTAATATGTCACTATATTTATATATGATATATAATATATTTATTTTTTACTTAAGGTTCTGTATTTTTCATTTATGGCATACCTTTATTGTTTCCATTATGGGTAAAAGTGATATTTTCATTTTAGGAAGTGCGGACTATCGCCCCCTCAAAATGATTTGAATCGTTAATTCCATATGTGGGATGTATAAAGGATGGAGTAAATGATATTATATATGATATTATTCTGGAATTATAATATACCTTTATATCATTATTATTTCATTAAATACGAAATAGAAATGAATGTAGCGTTCATGCGTACGTACGGCTTACCGTCTCCATGAACGGTGCATTTCACTTCTTACCTCTAAACATTATGGAATATTATAAATGCATGTATATACTGGAAATATATTAGATATATGATATCTATATCATGAATATAATTCTGGATATAATGGATATTTCACCACATGAATAACTTGTAATTATAAGAAGTTTATTTTTGACTCAAGTACCAAAGATCGACAAAACAACCATTATTAACTTAAATAATTACATAATGTTCATAACATGGTAATAAGAGATATAAAAGTAATAAAAAACCTTAAAGAGGTTCTTAAGAAATTATAAATTAACTCTAGTTTATTATTCATGAGGTTAAAGAACGGTCGAGTCAAGACAGGACGCAAGGTAAGGGAATTTCTCAACCCAATTTTCGTTCTTTGGGTTAATCTCCTACTTTCAAATTATGTCATGATATTATTATGTCCTATCTTGTATTTATACTTTATTTATGTGTAAATATAGTGAATACACATAATAGATCTATTTTATTTTAAAAAATTATCTTTTAAAGGGACTTCGTCTCAATCTCCTTTCATTGAAGCATATTTTGTTTTATACACAAATTGTTTTTATACGGTGTATAAACCCATTTGACTTTTACTTTTACTCCAAATGAATCTTTTTATACGAAGCGTTTTTACTAAACGACAAAAGGAATGTTTTTTTCTTACGTATGCAGCGACAAAGACTTCCCCTCCGTCGTGACCATTATTTGAGTTTCGGCTTCCTCTACAAGCCATAACTTTTTTTAAAATGAAAAAAATATATCAAGTTTTAATTTTCCTTTATTTTGGTATTGAAAATGGTTTCGAAAGTGTTTTTATTATATCAATGTGTTGTATTGATATCTTGTGATTGAAATGTGGAAATGTTATGTTTCCTTTATGCATATTTTATGTGATATGATTATGTTATGGTTTATGATATGTTTAAACCTGTTCATATGAGGAATGCATTGGACTTAATAAGTGACGGGTGGAGCCCTCTATAGCTCTTCGATGCATTGGTAGGTCTCATGAGACAAACTAGTGTCTTGGCACGAGGTCTTGAAAAAATATTATTATAGACTTGGCACGAGGCCTTGGCTACGTGGTTATGATAGTTTGGAATTATGCATTCCATCATTATGAAAGTGTTTATTGATATTTCATGTGATTATTTGACTAGTATAATATCCATGTGAGTAAGTAATTGGCATTATTTCATTTTACTTTTTCCATATTATTCTAAAGTTCATGTTTAAAAGGCTTTTTTTAGTTATACATTGCATTAAATGTTAATGTTTATTTATAAAAGCCTCTGCTATATTGTTATCCTTACTGAGGATCTGATCTCACCCCTTTCAATGTTTTAATTTTTCCAAGATGTGAAGAAGTATATTATGAATGAGCTTCAGGGATAATATAAGGGGATATGAAGAGAATATGTTTTAGTTTTGTTTACTTTATGATGTAATGTAAGACTTATGAATGTATCTAGTGTTTCCAAGGCTACTAAACTAATCGGTCTTTCGAGACTTGATCTTTTGTGATCATGCCAATGCTACACAATAATGCACCGACTCTGGGTAACTGGTGTCGGGGCGTTACACATGTCCCACTTTTATTTTAGAATAAACCAAGATACCATCAATAAACACAACCAAAAACTTATCCAAGAACTCACGGAAAATTATATTCGTAAGATCCATGAATATAGAAAGTGCATTGGTTAACACAAAAAGCATATCTATAAATTCATAATGGCGATATCTAGTATGAAACGCGGTCTTTAGAATGTCTACTTCCTTTTATTTCAACTGATGGTACCCCGACTTCAAATAAATCTTCAAAAAATAATGAGCTCCCTGGAGATGACCAGAAAAATCATTGATATGAGGAAAATGATACTTGTTCTTAACAGTGATGTTATTCAATGCTTTATAATCATTGAAAAGTCTCATTGGACCATCATTCTTTTTAACAAATAAGACAAGGTCACTCAATGGTGATGTGCTAGGTCGAATGAAACCTTTATCTAATAACTCCTACAATTGCTTCTTTAACTCTAAAAGTTCAATTTGAGCCATTGGATAATGGAGTTTTGAAATTGGCTTAGCATCAGGAACTACGTCAACTATAAATTCAACTTCCTGATCAGGTATTATACTAGGAAAATCTTGATGAAAAGCATCAAGATACTCATTTAACACTGGCACATCATTAATCTGATCAGTTATTTTTTCAACAATATATTCAAGGTAATATCCGTATCCATATTTTAATAGTTTTTTAGCTTCTTGATATTTCATCATAAGAAAGGGTTCATTCTTGTACACAAACTGAAAATATTTCTGAAAATAAACATCTTTAGCTCTGTAGTTAATCTTAGCATGATAAACATAAATCAAATACATGCCCAAAATAACATCAAAATCTACTAGAGGAAAAACTATAAGGTTTGTAGCTAGATTCTTTATGCACAAAAGGATAGGAAGGTTCTTATGATTTATTTTTGTCTCAAAATTTCCTCCATGTGTTTTACTATAAGCTTAGGATTCATATCTTGAGATGGAATTTCAAATTTACTAGAAAACTTCTCAGAAATTAAAGAGTGTGTACACCCTGAATCAAACAATACTTTGGCATTATCTGAACATACAAAGAGTGTAACTTATACTACTTCATTTGATGGTCCGACATCTTCTAAAGTAAATGAAAAGGATTTCACCACCCCTTTCTTCTTGTAGCCTGGATGCATTCCCTTAGTTGATTTTTTCTTTGGACACTAATTTGTATAATGACCCATTTCATGGAACTTAATACATCTTAATGATTGTAATTCTGATTTTTTCTTACCATTACCCTGATCCTTTTTAGTGCAATTATGAGCCTTATGTCCCATTTTACCACATCGATAGCACTTACTAGAATTCAAAAAACATTCCCCATCATGATATTTACCACATTTTTCACAAACTATAAACTTATTTTTCTTCTCATCAGACTTTTTTTTAAGAGTTATTCCCTTTCTTTTACCTCCTCGACCTCTTATTCTATTGTTTGTCAAAGAACACCTGATCATAGGCAAACTCCATTTCCACCATATCCACACATTGAAAAATATTTTCATAACTTTTGAACTCACGAGATGCTAAATCCCTTCAATACTTTGGATTCAATCCTGAGTAAAAACGGTCGATTTTACTATCAAAATATTGTACGAAATTTTGAGCATATCTTGCCAGTCGAGTGAACTTTTCTTCATAAGAATCCACCGAGTCATCCTCTTAACTTAATTACAAGAATTGTTTTTCTATCATTAGATGAACCACCTTAGGAAAATATTTCTCAAGAAACAAACCTTTGAATTTATACTAATCAATAGAGTCAATCTCTTCACTATCCCTGATATTTTTCACCATCAACCACCACTGGTCGGATTCACCTTCAAAATGGTAAAAAAAAAGACTAACCTTTTGATGTTATGAACACCCCATGACATCAAAAATATTCTCTAGTGATTTAATCCATCCTTCTGCTAGCACGGGGTCAGAGGATCCTCTGAATGATGGGGGATATTGCCTCAGGAAATGCTCCACTACTGACATGTTCCTCTGCAATTGAACTGGCTAATCTCATGCATGGATTCCACCACCATTTATATCCAGGTTCAACTATTCCATCACTGCAAAAAACTGTTCAGTTCCGATTCTGACCATCTCTAGTTGCTGATTTGGAAGTTTGTCTTCCTCCTGATGTCGTCCCATCATAACTGCCATGTTTCCTCTCTGGAAAACCATTCTAAACACAGAAATGTCTTAGGTGAAGCAACAAGGTAATCTGTAAATTCTATATCATTTCAATATTAATTTAAATTAAATTATGGATACTAATTTAACAAAATCCTAACTTCTAAAGTTTTCTAAACAGACCTCTGATACCAACTATAAGGACCCAGCCTTAAACATTTACATAATCTAGAATTAAATGAATAATTCACATTGAGGTTCTTTTTTGGTTTAGAGTTTTAGATAGTTAGTCCATAACTATGACATTATATCTCTAAAATTACAATGTAGACACTTATACTCAGTTTCCATTTTTTTCATAAAATAAAAACTATTGAAAAATAGATTCATGTCCAGTTCCATGTTTTAGATAGCATGACTTTCCCTTGATCCCATCCTTGACCCTATTCACCTTTAAGTCCTATGAAAAACATTTCAAAACTTGGGATGTGAATAAAAAGCTCAGTAAGGTTAATAAAACAATGAAAGAAAAAATTATTTCATCAATAATTAAATAATATAAGCTCTTTAACATACCTCATGAAAATATAATATTTAGATAGTAAACAAAAATCATAAAGGCAACTTGGGGAATCCATAACATACTTACATTGTAGCTCTCATGGCTACGTAGGGAGTTACATTTTGAATACCCATCATAGTATATTCCCTAAATCTATTAGGAGAAACATTCATGTTTACCTCCTTCATGTTACCCAATGCATTGGAGAGCTATCTCGTGCTCACCCACCCTAGGTTTTCACAAAACCACCCATATACGTAAACAATTCCCATGAATCATAACAAATTCATATCTAATAAAACAAACATAAATGAAATATAAAATTTCTACATTTTAATGATAATATATAATTTAAATATATAGACATAAATGATCCATTATAAAAACCATTTTCAATACCAAAATATTTAAAAGAGTATATGGTATTTATTTTCCTTTTAAAAACATTACGACTTGTTAAGAAAGCCAAAGATCAAGTAATACTCGCGGTGGTGGAAAAGGTCGTTTTCACCCATTACGTTAAAAGAAAAACTATTTTTTTCATTTATTAAAACACCTCGTAGAAAATTATTCGCTTTTAATGAGATGAAAAGTCAAAGGTGTTTATACAACGTATAAACGAAAGTCGTGTATAAAACAAAATATCCCTCAATGAAAGGAGATTGAGATGAAGTCCCTTACAAAGATCAATTTGTAAATAAACTAGATTTATTATGTGTAGTATGTATAAATACATGATAATATATAAAAATTAATTTCTCACATAATCAAATAACGACATAAACAAGAAAGAGAATACCAGCCCAAAAAATGGAAATTGGGTTCAGAAGTTCCCTTACCCCGTGTCTGACTTGACCCGTTCGTTCTTTAATCTCTTGAATAATAAACGAAAGTTAATTTCTACTTTATTGAGAAGCTTTATAATGTTTATTATTCCCTTTATATCACTTATTACCATGCTATAAACATTGTATAACCATTTACGTTAATAACGGTCATTTTGTCGATGTTTGGTACTTGAGTCAAAAATGGATTTCTTATAATTACTTGTTGTTAATGTGGTAAAACTTCAATTATCCTTAGAATGATATTCATGATTTAGATATCATATATATCATATATATCCATTATATATATTTATTTATAACAGTACATAACATTTGGAGATAAGAAATGAAATGCACAATTCATGGAGATGGTAAGTTGTACGTACACAAGAACGCTATTTTCATTTCTATTTCTTATTTTAATGGAATGAAAACATAATGATACAAAGGTATATTATAATTACATTATAATATAATATATAATTTCATTAAATCTATCTTTTATACATTCCACGTAAGGCATGAACAAGTCATATCACATTGAGTGGGCGGTAGTCCGCACTTCCTCAAATGAGATTATCGTATTTACCCACTATGGAAACCATAAAGGTATTCTATAAATTAAATATAAAGAAGCATAGAAACAATATAAATATAATATATATCACATATAAATATAGTTCAATCATAATCTTCACCATAAGAGGTGGTAGAAGATAATTAAACAATCATAGTTTCGTGAGGTGTTAGTTCGTCGTCCACATAAGCAATATGTTCTTTACCCATTAGACGGAGGTGTGTGTAAGTGTAGTTATAATACTTCTCATAAAAACAACCTAGTATATTTAGGATAATGTTTTTGTTATAAAATAAATGAATAAAAATAGTTTAGGGGGTTGGAGAGGTAAAAAAAAAGAAAAAAACTTAAGAGAAGACGTTACCTTTAAATTGGGTATCTCCCATTGGTTTAAACCAAAAGGTTTACTTGAAGAGACTTCTGCCTTAATTAAGTCTAATAGAAGTAATATTAGTGATGTATGGAGCTTAATTGTGCAAAGGTTTGATGATCCAATGGGATTGAGAGGTGTGAGGAATTGGTTATAATTGAGGGATTTTTATAAGGGGGGGAGGGGCTCTTTAGGAAAGTGTGAAAATACTATTTTATTATATTATGATTTTAGGTTTTTAAAGGTCCAAAACTTATTGAAGTTGAATATAACATGACTAATCATATAAATAAAATCATACAATAATAATTGGATTTGTTTTGGATATTATTTTAATCTTTATAATCTTATTTATTTAAATCATTCATTTATGAGGTAAATACTGCATCATGATTGTGTCATAAATAATTTTAATTATATGATGTCTAAAAATTATAAAAAAATATCATGATGTAGGAAAAAAAATTATCTTTAAAATTAATATTTATAGTCAAAGAGATAACTTATATAACCCCATGTAAAATTGATTTACTAAAAGATAGTTGTTTATGTCAATTTTCTCTTTACTTTAAATTAATTAATATAAAGTGTCATTATTACTCTCATGTGGGTCCATGGAGTCCCCAAATATACCAAAGGATGAAAATGGTATGAAATTAATCAAACCATAGTATTAGGACACTTTTTTGGTTAATTTAATATTATTATAATAATATTTTGTTACCCTTATTTACCAGATTTACCCTTTAACCATGGTAAATAAAATATTTTCTAAAGTAAATATTCATAATGACTAAAAATAAATGTTACCTATTTACACAATTTGGAACTCAAGATTCCAAATGTGGAATCCATTTTTCCAAATTCAAAAAACAGAAGTGTAATAAATTAATTTAATATTAATTCCCACTGTCAAAACAAAAAGCGTGTTTTTAAGAAATAATAGCTATCAAAAGATTGACACTTTTTTGTGTACAATTTCAAATTGAAATTTCATCCAATGACCAAAATTGGATTAAATGGTAAAAATATATTATAATTAAACTTTAAAACCAATTAAAAATATAATTTAACCATATAAATAAATTATATTAAAAGTTTGTTTTGTATTAAAATACAGTATTTTTCACTATTCATTAAAAATGAACTTTATCAGAAAAATACCAAAATCTCATCCAAATTAAATTTTTATGTCCCAATTATAAAGAATAATATTTTTTTGACAAATTGAACATATAAAAGTGACAAAAACTAGATTTAAAAAGGCTTCTCAATTAAAAGGTGGTAAATCGACCTTTTAAAGTATATTAGAGTATTTTGTGCTTAAAATTTGATTCGTTCACATTTTAAGCCTATAAATTTTTTTGGATAAATGTATAAAAATTTAAAAAAATGTATAATAATATTTTAGTTAGTTTTACTCATTCCCTCCAATACAACGACTAGGCCTTAACTACCATTTAAAATAATAATATTATATTATTAGTTTGCAACGTAAGATTTCAAAGAAACCCGTTGTTTTGTATCGGGTACGCCATTGAAAATATCATCCCTTTTAATATAAAATTAATATTTAATTCACAAATATTAATAAATATGAGAATTTCATATTTCATTATTTACCCGTGATGTTACGTCAATATAATATAATCTAATAGGATTTAACTCTCAACTTAACTTTAAGATTTTTTAAAATAATTTTAAAAGTGATTTCCTATATATTTTTATTTTCAAAGATGTATATATTAGAAAACCTCATATTTCTGAAGATTAAAATTTTCAAAATCAGATGTTTTAGTTAACCAAATCTCACTTTGGATTGAAATAATTTTTTTAGGTTTGGTATGAGAGGTTAAACAAAATATAGTTTCTAATGAATTTAAAATTGTAAAATTCGATTAAACTATATTTTAAAATAATTATTTAAATAATTTTATATTTTTCAGAATATATATCACTAATTTTATATTTTTATGGTCTATGGAATAAATTTATTTTGAGTTTTTAAATTTAATGAGCATGAAATGTTTAATGTGATTTATGGGTAATTTAATTTTCTCCCTCAATTTTTATATTAAACATAACATGGATGAAATTTTTCTATTCCAAAGTAAAATTATTAAACATTTTTTAATTGATCTAATTAAGGAAACAAGTAATCCAATGAATGATTTATGTATGATAACATTGGATTATGGTAGTAAAATTGGGAATAATAAGAATTATTCAGTTATGATTGAGACTCTTCTATACCTTAATGGGGTTTGATCAAAAATAATATTTAGTGTCAGTTTTTAATAATTTTTTAGACTTTGAAAAATAATCCCACCTCAAGTCAGTTAAAGGAATCATTAAATATCGTAATGGAATAAAAAAACATTGATCATTCTATCCAAGAAAGTATATATTTAAAAGCAATATGTTTTTAGATGCTGATTTTAGAGGTAGCTAACTATATAGAAAAATTAAAAGTGAGACTTTTCAAATAATTATAACTTTTATTATATCTTGAAGTAGTAAGAAATGAATTTTAGTTGCTATTATTATTTTTTATGAATAGTAAATATTCATAGGTAGTTTAATTCTCAATGATTTTGGATGAACAATTTTAGACTATGGTTTATATTTCCATTAATTTCCCATTAAATGTGATACCAATATTGAAATTAATATCCTCAGGAATCCCATTAAACACACATTCATTAAGTACATTAATGTTATGAACAATTTATAGGGAGGTAAATTTAAAAAATTTGACATTTTTCATGATTTTAAAATAACTAAACACAAATTACTCTACATATTCACAAAAACTCCTTTCCCATGAAAATTTTGATTTAATTATGGTGTGATAAGAATGTATAGGATATAACACTTTAATTTACATAATATAAATTGAATATTAGGCCTAGAAAGTATATTTTTTATAATTAGGATATCATTTTAAATCTTGAGGTATGTACCTCAATTGTTATACTCTTGTCTCTTAATTTTCATACCCGGCATGTGATTCAATTAATTGCCAATTATATATTTGATTTATTAATTTTATCAAAATTAAATTTTATTATTTATAACTTCAATAGAAATTATCCATTAATTTCAAATTCAAAAATTAACATACATTTATTTTGTTTAATATTTTTCAGTTATTTCTCATTATTTTATAATTTTTCTGGTCTTTTTATCAAGGTTTAATCCCTAAAATAATTATATTTCAATAATATATTTATGGGTTTCAATTTTAATAGAAATTTCAAAGAACTATATTTCTGATATGGTGACATGTAAGTTTTAGTGGAAAGAATGGTTGTTCATTAATGAGTTATCAACATCATTTTTTGGTCTCCATCACCTACCTACACTCAATTAGACACTTATTAGACTCTATCTCAGTATCTGATGACTCTACACATATTTAATTTTTTATCATTTCCTTAAGATATTAACCCTGTTATCACTTTTATTCATTATTTTTTTTCATATTTCATTAATATTTTATAAGGGTTTGACTATATTTTTATGTATTTAATTCATAATCTCCCTTTCAAAAAGTTTAATCATGTCAAAATTGGTATTCCGTTCATTTTTTGATGAAGCCTCATAAACAATTATACGAACATAGATCATTAATAATTATATCATGAGACCATGGTTGTTCAAATTTAATTATAATTGGTTGAAAAAATGATTCAACCTATAAGGGTCGGTAATTTTGACTAGATATATAATATATTTCCTCCTATTTGAATACAATGATTCCTTTAACACTATATATTCAAATATTAAAAATGTTACTTTTAAAATATATTCTCATGAAATTATTGAGTGATTGAGAAAATCACAGAAAGGATGTTTTCTATATTCTTATGGGAAAGTTCATTAAGATCCAAAATTTGACTTGAATCATTACATTCAAATAATTACTGATCAATTACTACCTTCATAATATATCTCAATGAAATATCTACTGAAGTTCATATAATTGAATGGATTATTTGAACCACAATTTCATTATTCATATGTGATTTAGTTGTGTTAAAACATATTGATATAAATATTTTGAATCTTATCACGTAAATTGTTTTATTTAAATTTAATTCAAATTATTTCTAATATGATGAAATAAAATTAGAATCATCCTAATAAATATAAATTTATTCTCTATAATTGTTCTTATACCATCATATTTTATTATCTACATTATAATAAATGTTTTAAATGTTATGAGATTTATCATGGGGAGATTTAATTAAAAAAAATTTTTCTACCGAGTGATTATTCATTGGAAACTGTGTAGAAAAAAATTGGGTTAGGACCATAATAAAATTTATAATAGTCAATTAACTTTATCATCACCCAAAATTTAATTTTTAGGATTTTACTCTGGATAAATATATAAATTTTCCCATTGAAATTTACCATGATAAATCGTATTTTATGGTAAAAGAATCCCATAATCAATATCATAACGATCGTGAAGATGAAGTTAAATCCTATGAGGAACCTAACTACGAGGAATCCATTATTAGTGGATATCTTGAATATTTTGAACCACCATTGAGGTAGATAATCTTTCTCCATCACTATCATTCAATACATGAAACATTAGTGAATTATCACTCATCTCCCATAGATTAGGAGGCAATACTCATCAGTATTTCTTTTAGATTCTTGCTAAAGATACCAAGACATTTGTTTTTATTCTTCATATCATAGTAACTCCCATGGATGATATTATCTTACAAAAAAAACTAGCTCTATATTGAATTATTTAGTATACTCTAAATATATTTGTTCAATTATCCTATGATATTTAATTTTGTGTGAAAGTTATATGGGTTTGTTTAATATTTTCTTTTGTATGACTTTATCCATTTTTATCTCTTATTATTTAATATTTCATTCATTTAAGATTCTTATTGTAAATAATACATTTCAAATTTATTGTTCTATTTAATAATCAAAAAATCAAGGAAAATGATACAAAATTATATATCATTTATCACTCTATATTTTTTATCAAACTTAATTTCATAATTGGTCTTATAACTCAAATTAGTCATGTCAATCTGAAACATCATTTCTCTTATAACGAAAATCAATCATGTTATACTCAATCAGTTTTATTCACCTACAAATTATATATAAAGATAAAATTCATTATTTTTTATAGTTATAAATTTTTATTTAAATATATAATACCATATATTTGTTGATAAAAAGGATATAATACCATTTTTATTTCATTTTATTATATTTATTTTTTAAATGCATTTATGATCACAAAAAGGGGGATATTTTTGTGTAAGGATCTCATATCATTAAATTTGATTAATGATAACACATGGTTTCATATGTCACTAATGGATTTTCATAAGTTTTATAGTATGTGAAATACGAAAAAACACTAATTTGGTGAATAATAAGGCTAGTGGACCACCAATAAAATGCTATAGGAAGAGGATGTTAGTATTAACTTCCCTAAAAAAATATTAATGGGTTTCACTAGATCTCTTTTAGTGCTCAACATGTTCTACCATTCTTAGGTTATTCCACCAGAACATTGATGCATCATAACATAACATTGCTAGACGTTTTGTGAAAGTTCAACCTCTCAATCTTATTGAATTGAATGGATATATTTGATACCCAAGTGATCTATTAATGATCTAAAAAATTCCAATATAATAAAAGAAAATTAGAAATATAGAAATACCCCTCAACGAATAATTTCAAGTGAAAGTCACCTATATTTGATTTTTTTACTAATATTGAACACTTTTGAGTATAATCAAACACTGTTTGATATTATAAATCATAGAACATTACATCTCATTCTCTCTTGTTATAATTACCATCATTGATATATATTATAGAGTGGTATTCAAAGGGATTATATTGTAAAATTCAACCCTATTTACATTGAATTTATTTAGTGTTCATAACCACTAAAATGAGAGAATAATATTTATTACTAAAACATCTACAAAATCAATGTTATTAATTATTTTGAGTTGAATAGATACTAATAATTCATAGAATTTAGATGTATCCATATGTAATTAAATAGAGGATATTTATAAACCCATGAAAATTGATTTTTTTCTAAACTATTGTAAAAAAATTCTCATTTTCTTTTTTTATTTTCATTGGATATTTTTTCATTTTATTTTAGTTCTACCCAACACTATATCGAACCTATATTGTATAAAAATATCTATTAGTGTATATAATACAATTGAAATTGATGAAAATTAATTTTTATACAAATTAACTGTGATCAAGAAGAAGATAAATATGATTATGAAGATGATGAAGATGACAAAAAATAAGATGTTATATATGTAAATAAAACTATGTTAAGTGTATAAATTATTTTATATATCTATACCTTTTTTATAAAAATTATAGTCTTATTATGTAAGAATGTTAAATATTGTTTACATGTTATTTTTTAGATGGTTGGTGATAATTTCAAGGATCTTATTCACAATGTGATCAATAATTCCTTAATTAATGATAACCCTCTATTCATCCAATCGATATATATATATATATATGTGTGTGTGTGTGTGTGTGTGTGTGTATGTATGTATGTATGTATGTATTAGAGAAGATATTTATTATAGGATGGGTTGAGGTCCTTTAATATTAACGGTTTCAGACCTTATCCTTTACAAACATCCATATCATTATTTCAACCTTTATTGATAGAAGTTAGTTGAATTTAAATTTTCTAAAAGTATTATTTATTTATATTAGTATAAATTTTTTGACTATTAATTTTCTAATTTTCTCACATTTTTTCCATCATCCATGAAATCATGAGAACATGATAATTTTTTAATGCTCATTGGTTGTCAGGGAATCAAGTTATCATCAATATTTCATAAAAAATATGATGTGAATATATTTTAGACAAAAAAAATTAGTCATTGATTATCCTTTATAAGTTATTATCAAAAATGGTTTATTTATTTATAATGAACCAATAAAGACAATTCCTCACTTTATAGTATTTTTAATGGGATTATATAAAAAGTTTCAATTATGATATAATTATGTTTGATGCACTATTTACAATGGATATCCATCACAAATAAATTTAAGTGGATTTTTTATGGTAGAATCCATCTATCATAAATACTCAAAATTTATATTATGTTTATAGGCTCACTCCTTTATCACCTTAAATAAAAATTTCCTTTATACACACTTTTATCAAGAACATTACATTTATGATAATATTATTTGAGACTTTTAAGATGGTTTTGGGAACATGTATTTTCTGTGAGGTGTATATTTTTTTTAAATTTTGTTTCATCACTTAGTTTTATCCTTATATGAATGCCTAGTAAGGATATAGAGGAAATGGGGGTGTTTGAAGCTTTTATAGAGATCAAAGTATTGAATTTTTTAAGGAAACAACTAGGATTCATGATCAGTAGATACCTTGTTTCCTCGTCCACATAGTTTGATTAAACCATGAGGGTTGGTCCAGTAATCTGTCTGGGGACACAATGTTTGTTCTAACCATACTGCCCAGGATGTATGATCATGTGATTTCTAAAGGTTCAACTGATATGTTTTTTTTAATGGGCTATGTATGATGCGTATATCCATGATCATAACCATTGTGAGGGGTGTCTTGAGGAAGATCTAGGTTTACAGTTGGTACACAGTTTGTCCAATCATGCATCCAAACCATGTGCCTCTTTAAAAATTGGTAGATATGACCTTCCATCCATTAACTCTTTAAAGGAACTCACCCTTATTATTTTTTTATTTCCAATGTACATAATTCTCTCTGCCTCCCAGGTTGAAATCTCCTCCCATGTCTTAATATATCTTCATTGATATCTCTTTTGTCCGGACATTGTTCGACCCACTGCCTATTGTGTTGGATCCCTCTCAGCAAGAGCTATAGTCCACTATCTTTTTTTATTAGTTTTTATCCCCATCTATTGTGAGATACTCATGTAGGATCATGTGAAAACGATGAAGCCTCACTCTCTAGGGTCCCTCTTGGGATGTTGGCTCAGACCATCATCTTCCTCCTAGGGTTTCTCCCCAGTGTGGTTGGATATTCCACTTTGATTTCCATGGTAATCTATTTTATCCACTCATTTTAAGGCCTTTTATAGCTACCTTACATTGATCTAAACTCATGTTCCACCACTCCTCTCTAGGTAAGATCTGGAGCGATGGGAACATCGAGGATTTCGGATAGCAGTTTGGCATTTGAGGGTCCTCTCAGAGTCCATTTTCTTCTTCATTTAGGGTTTTAGCCCTCAGTATCTATCTAGGGGTTCATCCCCTCACAGCGGTGGTTTTTGGTTTTTCTATTTATAGTTTTAGTCCCATTTCACCCTTTTTCTGTTTTCTTCTAGTTTTGGGTTCTTTCTTTGATTATATGCTTTTAGGGTTTCAACCCCTTGTTTTCCATCTTTTTCTTTGTCATTGTGTTGGTGTTTCTTGGTGGTCGTTGGTGGCATGAGGATGTTGACTGTGGTAATGGGTTCCTCAAGAAGTTCACTAGGTTTTGGTCGGTCGCGACTATGTTGGTGGGTTGCGGTGGCGGACGTCACCGGCATTTTTTTGGTTTGCTGCTGAGGCGGTTGGTGCTTCAAGGTGTTTTTCCCATAGTGCCTTCTCCGCGCTTCTTCTTCTGACGTCTTAGGTGGATTGGTGATATTTTCTATGATTATGGGTTTTTGTTCTCAGGGGTGATGATGTTGGATTCTCCTATGGGGATGATGGTCTCTGATGGTGTCTCTCAACAGTGATTCTAGTGGGGCTCTATGGTGACGACGCCAGTGATCTCAGCAACAGCGGGGGTCCGCGGTGCAGAAAGAGATATAATGGTTCAGTGTTAGTGTATTCATCAAGTGGATACGGTGACTAAGGTGTGATGATGGTCAGACTAATTTTTGGATTTCAATTTTTGATATGGTGACTTCAGTGGTGGAATCCGATTTTTCTGTGATTAGTTTTTCAGGAATTTTGAATCAGGGTGTTGTGACGGTCTTGGTGTGACATATGGTTCTATTTTATTTTTTGAAATTTCAACTCTGTAATGGGTGTTTTGGGAGGGTGTGTCTTGCTACTAGAGTAATGGTTCTATAGGTTCCCCCTTACCCTTAAAGTGGGTTTTCAATAAAATTAAAAAATGGACCGTGTTCATGTAGGATCGTGTTCCCTAATTTTAGGGTATTCATTTATTATTCCAATTTATTCTGATCAAAGCCAAACCCATGGTCTATAATGGATTAGGCATCTGCTAAAAGCATAAGTTAGGTGGTCTATGACTTTCCCTCAATGTATCTTCATTTTATAAAATGTTTCCATTGTGCATGTGCCGGTTTCACCGGGTGTTTATCCTTAAAATTTATCTTCTTTATTTTAAGTTGTCCGAGTTTTATTATAGACTATAATGACACCTCTTGACACTATTTGAGGTTGATACATCAATGTTAAGAACCCCATGTAGGGTGTTCTATTTTTTATGCCTTTATTGACCCATGTTGGGTTTACCAGAGACACAATTTGGATGTGAATGACTTGAACATTATTAACGTAATTATTCCATAAAAATTAAATGAAACTATAAATTTTTAAATGTAATGTATATATATATATAACTATTCCTTGTAAATTTTAATTAAATTGGTAATTTGTTATGTATTCTTAATACACATTGTCACTTATGATGAAATGTAATGAAATGAACCCAATGTATTGAAATTGACAAGCGTATTACACGGTCTATGATGATATATGTATATAAATGAAATGAGTATAAGGTTCCTCCTACTTTTAGATCATTTTTAGATTTATAGGAGTGGTCATACTTGAGCCTTCCTTGGATTCCTAAGGGAATTCCTTGGGTACTCAGAGGATGCTATTCTGATTTATGGAGCCAATTATTGTGGGAGATACCCAATATAGAATCAGGCCCTTGTATTATTAGATTAATTTAATGGTGATGTATTAACGATTCAGTGGAAATATTTTCTAGATATTATAATTCCTTGGATACACTCTTTGGATTCAACTTAATGTATTCAAACACGTGGTTCCAGTGATTCACCCCACCTGTCCCAGTTTTTCTTAGACCGAGGTTACTGTAGATGAGCTCCATACACCTGATTAGACTCTTTTATAGAGGAATTCCTTGGGTTACCTCTTTCATTACACTCAGAACCATATTTACATAGTGAAATAGTTGCCACCATGAGTTAGCTTGATCCTTGAGGTTAAAGATGCATTGGATTCTCCTTGGATCCTCTTTAATTATTTTCATCATCGTTACTCTATGATTACCAATATATTATGAATCAAATCCCCTAGATAAAAACTCAATGAATTTTTATTTTTAGAAAGTAGGTGAGGATAAATAATGTATGGGTTATTTATTTCACGTTATTTTACTTTTATATAGCTTCCCACTATTTTGGTTTATAGTCATTAGACAATATTTGTATAGTCATCATTTTTTGTGGACTACTAATATTTATCCCACACCATATCTAGGAAACCATTGGCATCGGAAATATTATATGATCAGAGGTGTTGATATGAAGAATTATCCCACTTTGGGTGCATAACATCTTACTTTAGGATGGGAGCTTGGTAGAAGATGGTTGGGCCTATGTTTGGGATGCTTGGACAGTTCTTTCCCTTTCTGATTATTTTTTATATCATGTATTGTTTTTTAGCCTGATACCATGTTTACCCATTTTCCATTTTTAGAGGCATTCCATCATCTTTCATATATGATACAATTTATAGTTATTTATGATTATTTATTTCTTTCATTCTTATTCTTGTTTCCTATGCAGTATTAATAATTATTATACTGCCATTTTTTATTTATCTCTTTCATCATTGTGTTTCACTCTGACCTGAGGGAATATTCTCCCCCTAACAAAACCTAGTCCCTCAATAATATTTGGTAGATTCTAATATATGGGTGGTGTACTTGAGGCCATGTTTCCAACTGAGTTCATTTAATTAGGAGTGAACTACGTTCGAGACATAACAAAGTGGTATCAGAGTAATTTTATTTTCTAGTGTTATTGTTTAGGAAATTTAGATTGGAGATTAGTAACATTTCATGATTTGGTCATAAGTTGTTCCTGGGAGTACCCAACTCATTTTTGGGGTAAACAATGATTTTCCTCAGGTTGGGAATTTATGTTTTATATTCCGCCTATTACAGTTGATATATTTCAACCATTGGATGATGCACATGAATTGTGGTATTTGTTATAGATTATGGATATTCTACCTTGATTATGTATGTAATGTATTATTGAAACATGTATGATTATATTCACCTAGGCATTCACATTCCAATCCATATAGGTTCATTTTATTTCTTGCATCTCCTATATTTCCTATGATTGTGGAGTGTGCTTTGGTAGTGATATATTCCCATTCCACTAATTTCTTTTACAAGAATGTTAATTTAGTTTTTTAAAATGGAAAAATTATCATAAATAGTGTTTTATTATATATCATGATAATGGAATGTTAAATAGACAATTTTGACTATGTAAGCTATGTTTCCCTAGTTACATGAGATTAGGTTTGGATGCAATTACATGAGTACCAATTTCAGTTTATAAAGTGTATGGGACATTATAAATTGGAAGGGGTAATTCATTGATTAGATCCATAATATTTTTCATGTTCAATTTTGAGATTTAATTTAAAGGGTACTAGTTGTAATTGCACGATTTTCGATATTTGTTGATAAATTGAACAGGCCTTTATGACCTAGAGATGGTAATCCATTTAATATAAACTTTATTCTGTATATGCATATATACAGAGATAAAATATAAATTTTCACTTATAAATGATATGGTTACCAATAAATGAGATGTCCAAGTGAAATTTAAAGTGTGTTTACCTCCTTAAATTGCAATTGATAAACCCAATATAGAAACTCCTATAGAAACTTAAACACTTACCAATAACCTGGTCTTCGATGTGGGTTGTTGGGGTAGTATATTGGGCAGTAAGCCCTTTTTTGTTCTGATCCTCTTAGAGATATTACCTTCTTTGGTATCTTAGTATGAGTCTTGTGCTTGAAATTTGAAGAGATATTCCACAATGATGTGCCTGAGTCGTGTTCTATGAGGGTTGTGATGAACATGCTTCAGAGGTGGTGGACCCTAAGCCACCAATGTTACCTCTAGTAGTTCCACCTATGGAACCTCCTGATATTCATAATTTGGGCACTAATTATCATATTTGAGAGAGTTTTATACATGTGATATAGTATATGCAGGGTGCTCCATAGACAACACCTATGATGTCTAATCTTACGCGTGAGTTCAAACAACAACTTCCTACTATATTTTCAAGGGATGGAAGTCCCCATGCTTCTGATTCATGTCTAGAATCCATTTTATCTTAATTCATGTATCTGAAGACACCTATAGAGAGGAGGGTCTTTCTTACCACCTACAGGTTTCATAACTCTATTACGTACTGGTGGGATGTGATTACCTAGGTTGGTTGTCATTAGGGCATGGTCTTGGAAGACTTCCAAACTGCCTTATATAATTAAATTTAACCTCAAACACAAATATCTAACTAATATAGAGTGCTCATAAACCTGGAGTAGGGTGATATTTCCATTATAGACTATTAATCATTTTTCATCAAATTTAACTCATTGAACCACTTCTTGTTGGTGATGAAGTTTCACAAATGAGACGCTTCATGGATGGTCTTAAAAATGTCATCCACACTCCGGTGAATGCATTTTACTAATACAACTTTTCTATGATCATGAAACAAGATCTTATCATTGAGTGAAACTAGAGGTAAGCTAATTGTACAAACCTACACGGATTATTTTTGAGAAAATATAGTAGTTCCTCCAATGGTAAGAAGTAAATCCTTGAGGTTTCTGGTCCGAATAGTGGCACCCTGGGTATCCCCATCGGTAGCTCTACTGTACGCCGTCAGTGTGAAAGAATAGGTCATGTGAATCCAAAGTGTGATAGAGACCTACAAGAGTGTCGTTCTTAAAATAAAATGGGTCATCCTAAGGGGTTTTAGGTACTGTTCTACCTATTTCCAGTAGAAGAGGATCCGCACTTGCTTCACCTTCAGGAGAAAGATCAATGATTCCACCTCCAGTGGGAATCTAAACTATCACTTGCCGGACAGGCTGAGGAGGTTGTCATGATCGAGGTAGTTAGACTTCTAATTTTTAGTTCTAGTAGATATGACATACATAAGGGTAGTCTATCTATAGATCATGGTTGCAGATCATTTCTATTTCATGTGTTACTATAGATACCAGAGGAGAAAAGTGGAGGACCTTCTATTGTATGAGGTATTATTATAGTATCCTCAATCATTGAATCTACTGTATGAGGAGCGGATCTAGTATCTATTCCTCCATATAGAATGGAACCTAAAAAACTCAAGGGTATCAAGATATAGTTAGGGGATTTAGAAACTAAGGTTTTTATCTAGACAAATACTCTTCTTGGGGATTACCTATCCTTTTCTCTAAGAAGGTAGATAGAACTGACCAAAATTTCATGAATTACATATCATTGATACAACTTATTTTTAAAAACTGATACGGTTTTCATCAAATATACTACATACAACCTTCTGAAGTTGGTTCATATTATAAGAGTACCATGTTATACCATTTGGTCTTATGAACATTCCCATTTTTTCATGGCATTTAGGAATAGTGTTTTCATCCCTGACATTTATTTCTTCATCATGGTTTTTCTGGTTGACATCTTGGTGTATTATTATAATCAAAGGGATTATGAATAACGTCTTAATATCATATTGATTACACCATGGGAGAATCATTTATATGATAAGATCAAAAAGTTCCACTTATAAGATTCATAAGGTTCACTTATTGGGTCATATGATCTTATAATCAAGAGTATCAATTGACCCAGAGATGGTGAATTATGTTGTTTCTTAGGATTATCCCAAGAACATGTTTGATATATGGAGTTTCTTGGGGACATATGGAAATTATCAATGTTTTATATAAAAATTATCATGCCTTTCAACACCTCTTACCAGTCTAACTAAGAATTGTGTGAGGTTATTATGGAATGAAGTATGTGAGAGGGCCTTTAAAGATCTAAATGAAATAATTACTTCAGCCCCAATTTTTATTCTTCTAAATCCTAAAAGATGATATAAAATGATATGGGTTGCATCAGGTATAGGGATGGTTGTAGTACTGATGTTTGAGGATCAAGTTGTTTCATACATGTATCAAAATTTGAGTCCTCATGAGCATAATTACCCAACGTACGACCTTAAGCTTGCAACAGTCGTTCAAGACTTGAATTTATAGAGACATTATCTCTTTGTAGAGGACTTTGTGGTATTTACGGACCACAAGAGCATAAAATATAAATTTAAGAAACATTAATTTAATATCAAATAGTGAATATGGGTTGGATAACATAAATATTTTGACATTGATCAAGATTATATTCCTGGAATGGGTAATGAGGTAACAGTTGTTCTGGGAAGGAAAACTTAGGCACAAGCCATTCAGGAAGCCAGTTATAAATGGAAGCTGATTTACCTTTTTCTGGGATGAATTTGGAGTTTCAAGAGAGTCAGAAGTTTTCTTTTCTTGTAGATTTAGATGTTACCTCTTCACTCCTTGAAAGGATGAATAGAATGGAGTTTTTAGATCATAGAGGTTTGGTCACACAATAATGTATTTTATGTGAGGACCCATCTACGGATTGGTCCCTCAATGGAGATGACATCCTGTATGTACGTAGGCATATATGTGTTCCCAAAGACATGAGGGATTAATTTATGTTACAAAATCACACTTCATAGTGGGTATTTCACCCGTGTATCTCTATGTTGTATCGTTATATGAATAATTAGTATTGGTGGTTGAGGATGAATCATTTATTACAGGTTTATCTCTATGTGTTCCACCTATCAGAAGGTGAAGGAATAACAAACACATCTTATTGGATTGTTACAACAGTTACTAATCCCATAATGGAAATGGGATGAAATCAAGATGGGTTTTGTGACTAGTTTACCAAGGTCTCCTCAAGGTAGTGAAGCGGTTTGGGTAATTATCAATAGACTGATGAAGGTATCCTACTTCCTTCAATTTAGTTAGACATTCCTAGTCGACAATTTTGGCCAACTATATGTCTGTGAGGTTATTCTCTTACACAGGTTCCCTCATATTATCATTTCATATAGGGATACTCATTTTAAATCAAGGTTTGGGAAAGGGTTATAGAAATAACTGGGTATATAGGTTATTCTATGCATATATTTTCACCCTAAAACTGATGGTCGGCTAGAACGGATTATATAGGTGTTGGAGGACATGCATCAAGCATGTGTCCTTGATTTCAAATGTTCATGAGAGAAACATTTACCTCCATTAATGTTTCATTATAATAATAGATTTCACAAATCAATTCAGATGTATGCAATGATTCCTTATAGGGTAGGAAATTCCGTTCACCTCTGTACTATCTAGAGGCTGAAGAGGTAGTGCTAAAAGTTCCTTGTTATGTGTAGGAGACATGGGATTATGTTCAATTGATAAGAAAATGTATGTATACTGCTCAATATATAATAAATTTTATGTCGATCACTATCGATAACCTATAGAGTTTGAGGTATAGGATTGTGTTTCCCTATGAGTATTGCCTAGTCATAGTCATATGCAGATATAAAGTTAAGTGATGTTATTGTCTCATTTTGTCAGGTCTTTTGAGATCCTAGAGAGAGTTGACCTGATTGCCTATAAGTTGTTGTTACCTAAGAGGCAGCATACCATGAACAATGACATCCACATTCCATAGATTCATTTTTACCATGCCAAACTATCTCATACATTTGATCTCAATGATTTTGAATTGGATTTTGATGCTTCTTTGGAGGAGTATCCTATATTCATTGTTGATTTGAAAAAAAAAAGGCTCTTCAAGGAAGGACAGTTTCTCTGGTACATGTGTTATGGTAGAATGACCATGTACATGATGATACTTGGAAAGATAGGCTAAGATACAAGATCAGTGGATAGAGTTATTCTTAGATAATGTTTTACCAAATTTGGGAGGGGAATTCAGGGAAATTATCCATTGATATTTGAATACTATAAAAACCCATATTCTCTTTGAGTTGCATACTTTTTTATTAAATTTGTATTTCTATAGTTTATTATTATATGAATTCATAGTCAGAATATGGTAGAAACAAGGGTGTTTAGGGCTTGTATAGAGCCCGAATGCCCACCTCTCATAGGAAATAGAAAGGTTGCAAGGTTAGTAGAAACCATTCCACCAAATCCACATGGTTTGATTAAACCATGCGGGTGGTCCAGTACTCTATATGGGGATGAAAAAATTAATCTTACCATGGATACCACATCTCAAGACCATGTGATTTCTATATGTATGATTATAGAGGTGTTTTTCACGGGCTACACATGGTTAGTCTAACCATGTGCCTGTCCCCTATGAGGGTTAACTTGAGAGAGAGCCGGGTGCATAGTTAGTGAACAGTTTGTCCATCCATGATCCTATTTAAAAATTGGGTGAGATGACCATTTTCACTAAAATTTTAACAGATCTCACCAATATTATTTCTTTACTTTTCAGCAGAATGAAGGATCTCTCCCTCTCACATTGGAATCTCCTCCCATAGAATAAGCGAGGTTCTTCGATATGTCCTCCATGCAAACTCCATTTGAGCCACCATCTATCACATTAAATTACCCTCGGTAATAACCCTAGTCTGATATCTTATTTTGTTAGTTATTATCTCCATGTGTCATGAGATACTCATGGAGGATCTTATTCCCTATTATCAGTTTTTTCATCTATTGTTACGGGTTCTTCCATTCTAGGCCAAACAAAGGGCCGATATTGGAAAATGCATAAGGTAGGTGGTCTATGACCTTTCACACAAAGTCTCAACAGTTTATAAATTGTTTCCATTGTGTGCATGTTTGTTTCACTAGGAATTTCTATTTAAAATACGTCTACTTGATTTTAAGTTTTCTAGTTTTTGTTCTTGATCCTAATGATACCTCTTGACAAAATTAGAGGTTGAGACCTCAATTTTTACCTTCCCTTGTAGGTTGAGTTCTTTGATATGAATTTAGTGACCCATGTTGGGTTTACCAAAGACATCATTTGGGTTTAATTGACTTAAAATGTTTTAAGAAAGTGTTCCATCACAATTAAATGAATATTTAAATTGTTAAATGGAATATATATATATATATATATCACATGGCCTTAGAAAATTTAATTAAATTGAAAATTGGTTGTGCGTATTTAAATCACCCTCGGTAAGAGCCCTACTACTTTTGGAACTTTTTCAACTTTATAGGAATGATCATACTTGATCCAGCCTTGGATTCTTGTGGGAATGCCTTAATCACTTTGAGGATGGTATTTTGATTCATTGAGATGATTTCTATGGGGGATACCAACCATAAAATCAGGTTCTTGTATTATTAGATGAATTAATTAGTGATTTACCAATGATTCACTTGATGTTTTTTCCGCATATTAAAATGCTTTACATACACTCCATGGATTTATCTTGATGTTTTTGGAATCATGGAACCATGGGTTTAACCCATTAGGGCCATTCATGATTAACCCAAGGTTATTGTGGATGATCTCCATGGATTCAGTTAGACTTTTTATTGTGGTGTCCCTTGTGTTACCCCTTGGATTACACTCATACCCTTATTTCCAGACAACATGAGTTTCTACTCTGAGTTGGATCGACACCTTAGGTCAAGAATGCCTTGGTTTATCCTTGGATTCCCTTTTAGTATTATCACTATCATTACTCTCTGATTACCAGAATAATATTTATATAACACCTTCTTTAAAAACAAAATAAATTCATGTTTAGAGACACCAACTAATGTTCGATTATGTACGAGTTTTTTGTTTTCTCACTTCTTTATGTTTATAGACATTCACACTATTACAATTTATATTCACATATATGATTTGTATGGACACCATTGGTGGTGACCTACTGAGATTTATTTCACACCCTATTAGGGCCCTTGTTGTCAACAGAGAAGATTATATGATCACATGTTTGGAAAAGGGGAAGTATCCTTCATTTGGACAACTGACTTCTTACTTTAGAATGGAAGCATTGTAGTAGATGTATGAGCCAGTGCATGAGATTCATGGATAGTTTTTATCTTTTTCGATTTTTTTTATATCATGTATTTTACTAATTTTCTATTTTCATGTATACCTGTTTCCCCATTTTGTATAGGCATTATATAATCTTTGATATATGATACAATTTTTAGTAAGTGATGACTATTTATTTCTTTGGTGCTTATTCTTGTTTCGGCTACCAAATTATTTATTATTTTGATTCTTTTGTTTATTCAGCACCTTAACTACCATGGTGCACTCTAACATGAGGGAATAGATTCCCCATGGACACACTCTAGGATCTCCCCGCATTTCGACAACCCCTTTGATATGGGGAGGCATGATTGAGGCCATGTGTCCAACCAAGTTCGGTTACATAAGAGTAAATTGGGTCCAGTATATTAAATATATCCGTGTACTACTTTAGATTTTTTTATTTAACTTGTTCGATTGAAACAATTTTGAAGGAAATGGGGATTGTATATGTTTGTTAAATATATCCAATATGTTTGTTATTATCTATATTCTTCTTTCTTTTATTTGTATTTTTTAGTATTTGGATACTCTACTTTTTTGCATAAAATCATATTAGAATCACCTCGTTCTTCTATTATGTGGGATTAAGGTCTCTTTGTTTTCCAAGAATTTATTGGTTTCAATCGATAACATTCCATCTCCTTAAGCTAATCCTTCTAACATTACTTTTTAAATTGAGAATTATTAGAGAGTAATGTTTACAAAATCATGGGATTTCTAGTTCATTACCAGATAATGTAAAATCTAATAGTTTGTTTTCATCTATGTAATATTATTTTCATGGTTCACCATTATATATTACATTAGTTTGTGCATACGTCTTTACATGAGAGTTTGAACTTGTGGGTAGTAAGTAGATGATTCCTGATCAGTGGATATTCTTTGTTAAAAGGGTGTTAAGTTGTATTTTAGTGGTGCAAAAGGGAATCGGCATGGGAAGGACGGAGTCTGTATCTGCGAGTGCTCTGTTTCCTCCTCCCCCGGATTCCCCGATTGCTTCCCTTTAGGGCGGCTGGATGGCGGTTCCCTCGGAGACTTGTCGTCCTTCGTCTGTTCCTTATGGTGATACTTTTTGGGGGCGGGCTGGTTCTTCAATTGGAGCGGTTTTCTCTTCGTGGACGGCGGGCGCTGGGGATTCTTGTTTGTCGACGGTTGATAAGGCCGGCGATGCTTTGTATGATGCTCGTTTGAACTCTGGGGCGATGGGTGCCAGGTCGGTGCCTTCGGGCGTGCGGTCCTTCAAATAGACTTTGTTGGGTTTACCTGGTTCGTCAGGTCTCGAAGCACCTTGTATCCCATCTTCATATGGAATGCACGGGGGTTGGGTGCCCAGGTAAAAGGCGCGTTTATTGCTTCAGAGGTTTGTCAAGCTAATGCAGTTATGGCTAATGTGATGAATCTATACATGATGATGCATCCAATAAGCATGTATGGATTTTTTTTTTTTTTTTGTTGAAAGAATAGTATATCGGTGGAGTTTTTGGAAGCCTTATCTCAACTAATTACTAAAAATATTAGAACAGGGAGCGCGGAGGTGTTTTTTACGTTTGTGTATGCGAGCTGCGTCAATAATGAAAGAAAGAACCTATGGGAGCAATTGCAGAGGTTTCAACCTGGTAATGCAGCATGGTTTATTGGTGGAGATTTTAATTCTATACTGGATCCTTCGGAGAAGAAGGGTGGCTCGGCGGTAGACAGCTCTGCAACACAGGACTTCAAGAACTTCCTAATGGTGAAGGGAATGAGGGACAGGGGTTTTAACGGGAGCAAATTCACGTGGTGCAACAATCGTAAAGGAGCGAGAAGAATCTGGAGCTGGCTGGATCGCTGCCTAGCCAACCTTCAAGGCCTGGATTCTTTTTCCCAGGCCTTAGTCTCCCACCTCTCCAGATCAGTTTCAGATCATTCTCCTTTGCTGGTCACGCTCAAATCGGGTGAGGCTCGGAACAAGAAGTTCTACTACTCTCCTAGCTGGCATCAGAAAGATGATTTTATGCAGGTGGTGAAGAACTCATGGGAGCAACCGATGGAAGGATCTGCATGGGTCAGCCTCATGAGACGTCTGCAGAGGCTCAAAACGGACCTGCAAGTGTGGGGCGACAACCGTAGGGGAGAGTATCTCAACCTGGAAAACATAAAAGATGATATAGAGAGGATGGAGGAAAATCTTCAGGAGGTTTGGGATGATGATAGGTTTGCCTAGCTTGTGGATAACAAAAATATTTGGCTGGAATAATTGCTGGAAATCGAGATGATCCGTAGACAGAAATCTAGAGCAATTTGGCTCAAGGATGGGGACAAAAATACAGCTTTTTTTCAGGCCTGCTTGAAGGAAAGGAGGAAGGATAAGAAGATCAATATCAGACTTGATGATGTCACATTTACTTTTGATCTGCAGGTGGCTGGAGAGATCGCTCTGAAACACTTTCAGGGCCTGATGGTAGGACATGATGGTTTGCAGGGAGACCGGTTTATAAGAGGTGGAGAAGAGAGGGAATTCATGGGATATATCCCACCGATTGTGAATGATAGGGACTGTAATGACCTGAAGGATTTTCCAAATGATGAGGAAATTAAAGAAACGGTTTTTGGAAGGAATAAAGAACGTGCCCCGGGACCAGACGGGTTCTCAAGTTTTTTCTTCATCGAGGCTTGGGGGATTGTAAAAGAGCAGGTTAAGTGGGCAGTTCTAAATTTTTTCAGGGGAGGAGAGCTTAATAGGGCTGCTTGTGCTTCAAGGGTTGTTCTGATTCCCAAAGTTAAATATCCAATTGAAATCAGTCAATATAGACCGATATGTCTTTGTAAATTTGTGTATAAGATATTAGCCAGCCTTTTAAAGAGAAGAATCAGCAAGGTGATACCCAAGATGTTTCTGAAGAGAAACATGGTTTTGTACAAGGGCGAGGCATACAAGGAGCAATCAGAATTGTGAGAGAAATGGTGGAGAATCTAAACAAAAAAAACTATCGGATCCAATGTGATGGTGAAAGTGGATAAGGATAAAGCATACAACCGATTGGAATGGAGCTTCTTAATAAGAGTTATGAGGAAACATGGTTTCAAGGAATGGTTCTGTGATTTATGATTCAGGTGCTATGCCTCCCCGTGGATTACAATCTTCTTCTTGGGGAATGGCTTCAGTTTCTTCAAATCAGTGCGAGGAGTGAGGCAAGGAGACCCCTTGTCACCAATCCTCTTTATTTTGTCTTAGGAGGTGCTTACCAGGAACATTCACAAGGGGATGGGGGATGAGAGGATATTACCTTTTATAAACAAGACATGGGTTAGTATGGTTTCTCATCTCATGTTTGCCGATGGCATGTTATTCTTTATTAATGGCAGGAGAAGATCGGTGGATGGTTTCAAAAAGGTCATGTCAACATATGGGGTGTTGAGCGGGTAGCTGGACAATTTCAGGATAAGTAATGTTTTTATATCTAACAAATGCTCCGGGAGGTGTAGCAGGGACATTCAGAATCGGTTGTGCATGCTACAACGTCAATTGCCAATGATCTATCTCAGTGCTCCAATTTTCAATGGTAGGATCAAGAAGGTACTTTTTTATGACATCTTGAATAGGATCTTAAGGAGAATATGCAACTGGAAAAGTAAATTCCTCTCTTTTGGTGGATGAATAACATTGCTCAACTCTGTTCTAACCTCGATCCCAATGCACGTTCTATCCATAATTAAACCCCCCAAAGGGACGATCGTCAGGCTAGAGAACATCTTGAACTCCTTTTTGTGGGATGAAAATCCGATAGGGAGGTGTCACTGTGCTTATTGGAAACGTCTGGCCAAGCCAATGGAGGAGGGCGGTATTGGGCTGCGGAATGTGGGTGAAATCATGCAGGCCATAGAGGCTAAAATGGTCAGGGAGGTGATCGCTGGAAACACTTTATGGGAAATATTTATTAAAAACGGGTATGGGGAAGACTGGCGGAGATGGGATGATAGCAACAGTAGGTTTTCTAGCTTGTGTCGATGCATGAGCGCTCATCTGAAGGTCTTGCAGGATCAAGTGAGATGGATTGTTGGCTATGGAGACCTCAACTTCTGGTTAGATAACTGGGAAGGAGAGGAGCTCTTTTTCCCAGGATGTCCGGCGAGAAACATCACTTTCAAGGAGGCCTCTAGTCATCCTTCATTCCTGAATGTTATTCTCAACTCTGAGCAGAAGGAGGTCTACAATTCCATTCATCTGGTGGAAGAACCTAATCACTGCATGTTTGTTGGATCCAATTCAGGACAGTTCTGCAGACGGGATTACATGAAGCTGACCCATGTGCGGGATAGCGGAGTTGAGTGGAACAACATTCTGGTGAAAAGCGATTCCGGGGAAATTTAATTTTCTTGTATGGCAAATAAGATATCAAGCCATACCTACGGAGGAAAATATTCAGAAGGGAGTTTCGTTAGCTTCCCGCTGCTAGTGTTGTATACTGTATCAAAATGAATCTGTAGAACATGTGTTCTTCATGGGGGATTGGGTGAGAGTGATATGGGGATTTCTGAGGAAATGTTTGAACATACATGATTGTACGTTATCTCCTGAAATGGTATATTCTGGAAGACTCCTTCATGAATTTATGTTTCATGAAATTGATCTCCACAGTGAATATAAATTTATTTGAATGTATAAACTCTGTAAATCAAGAATGATGTCAATGGTTTTTTTATCTTAATAAAATACATCTTTCTAAAAATAGTGGTCGGTTCCTAATTATTAGGTATGTAATAAATATTTATAAGGCCTTACCTAATGTACTCTATTTTCCATAACACCCATTTCTCTAAAAATAGTGTTTTTGACAAATCTTCTTAATGAGTTATTTCGAATCAATTATAAACTTATTGATCAAGGATTCTTATAATAGAGAATGAAAATTCATTTTACCAGTATCCATTAATCCTTGATAAAATATATTAATAACTAGTTCTTTATTACTATAATGTGAGGGATGTTTGTATAGAGACTTTTGAACTTCTCCCGATACTCATAAAATGTTTATCCCCTATATTTTCTGATATCATAATTCATATTTCTAGTAGTTCTCATTTAAATTGGGAAAACTATTAGATAAAAATTACTTATAAATCTCCCCAATTAGCGATCTCTCATTTATAGAATGTAAAACCATTACTTTGCTTGTCCCTCTAACTAGAATAGAAATTATTTCCACGTTACTTGCTCCACAAAAATGTGTTTAGATTTTTTATAACACATGTAGTGGTGAACTCATTCAATTTGTTTTTGGGATATTCTTCTAGATGGCCATGAAACATAGGAAAATATAATGAGACTAAAATTTAGTTCAATGTAAGATCATAATTTATTATAAAAAATGTGATTAGTTGAATAAGTAATTTTTTTCACCAATGCAACTTAAATTTTGTCCTATATTTTTATTATTTTCTTCCATTTTTTAAAATTTTATTTTTAATGAGAAATGTTATGTGTTGTGCTAGAATCACAAAAATGAAAATTTCATTAAATTATTTTGTGCTCAATTTTTATCAAGTGTCTTACCATGATCCCATAATCGAAATATTAAAGTCCATAATTTCATATTCCAGTCATGTAAAAAATTAATTCAAATATTGTAGTGACATAATAAACCCACCAGAATCGTAATAACATATCATAAATATGTGTTCCATAAGTTCTTAAAAATATTCATAATCCCATTATAGCATAATTTACCCATGAGAAAGAAGGTATTTTAAAGAAAAATTTTATAAGAAATTATCATAATCCATCCCAAGAAAGAAGATTGATAGCATCATTAGAGAATATCCATAGTGAAATAGAAGGATAATTAATGTGTATTGACATAGATGAATTCTTTTCCACGATTTTTATCAAATTTATATAAATAGTTAATGATAAATATCATCTTCTTTTGAAAACATTTATTTTAAAAGATAATAATTTTTAAAATAATGGGCATATAAATTACTTAGAAAACCCCATGTAAACATAAAGTCAATGTTTCTAAAAGAAAATTGAAGAAATTGTAAGAAAATGAATTCATACATTAAATGTTCAAAAATGTGATTCCTTTTACACTTTTATAAAGAAAGTAAATTAATTTATAAAATGACTTGTTCATGACAAATTATAAATTTTCCTTTCAAAATTTTTAAAAGTAATTGAAAAAAATTAAAGTGAACTAAAAGCAGCTATAGAAGTATAAGAATGGAAATTAATATTAAAATATAAATATTATAACTATGGAGGAAAATTATTACTAATATAAAAGAAAACATGATGTCATATACAATTAAAAACATCCTTTCAGATGAATTTTGAGAGAATGGGAGGTGAGATGGAATGAACACAGGTTAGAGTCGTGAATGATTAGAGGGGAAGAAAACATATGAGTTTGAGAGATCAAGAAGATATAATTTCACCAAAAATAAATTCAAACATAAAAATTATTGTTTTTGAAATGATTCTTGTAATGAAACCCTTACATTTATTAATTACTTATATGAAAGAACCTTAACCTCTTAAATGAATTAACAAAATCTTGACAAGGGTTCCTTAAGAATAAAAGGAATCATGTTTCCATCTTGGGAAAAAATCTATTAGATTTCTAAAAATGATTTAAGAGAGGGTAAATGGGCTGAGATTCAAGAGAGAACCAATTGGTTCTTGTGGTTTGTGAGGTTTTCCTTTATAGGTGCATTTTGAATGTAATTTCCCAAAATATTAACTCTTGAATATATCAGTTCATCATTCTAAAAGTCAGGTGGGCCCAAAGCTGAAAAATTTTGGAGGTGGGAAATGGTTTGGTCAAGAAATACCTCATTAACTCATTCAAAGATATGGTTTTTGTATATTATAAGTGTTTTCCACTTAGTGTGTCCCTTTTTTGCATCATTTTTCCTTAACTATGGTAACTTAATTTTTAGCTCGGTACCCTTTTTTATTTCAAAAAAATGAATTTAAACCATTCACCTAATTTCAATATGCAGATAAAAAATTTGGTTTCAATATAATCCAATTCAATTTCTCCATAATATAAATTTATAATTTAATTGAAAACATAATATATATAAATAATTTTAAATAAAAATGAATTTTAAACAGTAATTGTTCTTAATTTTATTTCATATTAATGACTAATAAAAGAAGTGTTAATATATTTTTTAAAAAAAAAATTAAAATATTATTGTAGTCTCATTATAAAAAATAGATCGATTTAATTTATTATGATAAAATTATAATATTCTTAAGGAAAATAGTACTTTAAAATATATATTTTTTTAACAATAAATAATTTTTACCATATCCTATTAAAAACAATTATTCATCATCTAAGAATTTAATTTTATAAATCTATTTGTATGAAAATATGACTGAGTTTTATAAATACATCATATCATTTGTTAATTATAATAATAATATAAGGTTTAAAAATATATTTTTATAATTAAATATTTTAATTAAATATTTTAATTTAATTTAATTCTAGAATTAATTATTAATTATTAATTATTTTAATATCTTGATATTTTAAAAGGAAATACTATATTCGAAAGTGGACAAGATACACAACACTGTCATTAAATGAACAAGAAAATATTATTATCTAAATGTGGATGTTATAACCTAGCTGTTCAATTAGAGGGTATAAACAGGAATAACTGATTTATGAAATAAATATAATGTTTATACTATATATAAATTAATTTTCAAATTCTTATAAAATAATCACATACTTTTTATCAAATAAATTATATTTTTCAAAAATATATTTCCATTTAAATTTCATTTTATTTCATTCTATGAGTGAATATTGTAAATAATTTTTTGAAATATTAGATTTTTTTTGAAAAATTGAAATTATTTTTGAACTCAACCTATCAAAATTATCTTAGGATAAATTTTTTGACATTATTATGAAAATATTGAGTTTTTAATGAATATTGCAAAAATTTAGTGCTTTATTGAAAATTATATTTTATTTAAAAAGTCAATTTTTTTTGGATTTCATTAACAATTTCATTAGTGACTTTTGATTTAAAATGATCAAATTATAGTACTTTAAATCGTTTTATCCTTGAATTTATTATAAAAATGTTTTATACAAAAAATGAAATTTTATTAAAAAACATTTTTCTTTTTTTTATCTGATTTAATTTTAAATTAAATTCATCCACTACTATGTTTTGAATTTTGAAAAATAGATTCCATATTCAAAATCAGGAGGTTCAAATTTTTTAAATATTCCCTTCTTATTTTTTCTCAATATGAATAATAACTTTATTAATTTTTGTTACCACATTAAATGGTAAATATGGTAATTACAGGTTAAAAATTATATGATAAAGACTATAAAATGACCCTATCACTTGGATAAATTTTATTTAGTGGGTTTAAATCATATATAATCATCCAAAGGTTGAATATATGGACATTTGTTCCATTTTGTGTTAATTATGAACTTTAAAATATATAATTTAATGAAAAGTAAAAAATATCACTCTTTTTTAAATAAACATAAATTGAAAAACATTTAAATTAACCATGGAAATTTATTTTCAATTTTTAGTTAAGAAATAATTACCCTAAATTCTTACACATCACTGACGCAATAATTATTCAATTAATGAACCAAAAAATTAATGATACTAACAATAAAATAGTAATAAATTTTGAGATAAAAAAAGTATATTTAATAATTTTCTAGATGACCAAAAAAATTTTGGGATATAAAATATCAATTTTCCTTCTAATTGTAATTTTTTAATGATATAATTAAAATGAAATTAATGAGTAGTTCTAAAAAAACATTAACGATATAATATAACAGGTAATAATTTATTAAATAATATAAAATTCTTATAATAATCAAATTAAGGAATGTGAATAAAATATGGTTTATAATATCAACCTTGATCAATTTATGTTTCTTTTTTCAAATTATAGTAAATATATTTACCGTCAAAGATTAATAATCCTTGTTGTCATGGTAAGTTTAAAAATTGCTAATGAGGGGTTAAAACCGAATAACAAGTGTAAAAATATAACATCAATTAGTCCAAAAATTATATTATGAGATTACTTAAACCCATAAAAATCCTATACTATAATTAAATCATTTTGGATTCATTTCTAATTGAACCTAAATTTATATTAATTTAATATTTGTGGGAATACCAATAATGCCCCTCTCCTCTCTTATAAAAGGGAACCTTTTCTTATCACTCTTTCACACTTCAGAAAATCATGTTCATCCATAATATACAATAATACCTTCTTATAACCTCTCCACTCATTCTATAGGTATTTTTAGGCAGAAAACCAATCGTGGAGGGCTTATGGTGTTAATTAAAATATGTTTTTTCAAGATAGAGGTATAGGTTTAATCCTCATGTTTTAGTATTATTTCTTCTTCCACCACTATTAAATATTATTCAACCATTAATATATAATCAAAGTAGTATGTTCCTTATAATAAAGTGATTTTTTATTAATTTCACAAGCTATATCCATATCATCTTCCATCAAATGGGAAACAAACCCATCATTCTTGAGTACGACAGACTACCACCTCACGAACTGATGTAATTCATTTTCCATCGCCATCTCTGAATAATCCTTATAATTTTGGATTTATGATATATATATTTATATTATATTAATAAAATATTTTACATTTTTTAAATATTATATAACACATATTTTCCTACATTTTGATACAATGAAAATGATAACGTAGTTCAAGCATACATGCGGACTACCACTTTCATAGAGATATGTAATTATTTTTTATTAACCACATCACATAGATGATATATATAATATATTTAAAAAATAAATCTATTAATTATTATATTATTAACATTATTTAAATATAAAATAATACTTACCTTCTTTATATAACGATCATCAGAAAATGGAAACGTTAATCATGCGTACGTATGATCTACTCTCTTCATGGTTGTAGCGTACATTATTTTTTATAACAATATTTAATAGTTGGATTTAAATGTATAATTTATGTATAAAAATGATAAATATTTCATCATTATTATTTTAGAGATGATGGAATAATGAAATCACTTACCATATTCAACTTACAAAATCCGTTTTGGACTTATGAACCAAATATCATCAAAATGTCTGAAGTGAACTAAATCAATTGAGTAATTATAGATAACATGGTATTAAATAAAAATAATGGAATAATAAACATGGAATTTTTTCTTAATCAAGTATAAATTAACTTATGTTTGTTATTTATAAATATAAATAATGTACTTGAAGAGTCAAACTCAATATAAGGGACTTTCTTTAAAAAATCATGTTTTAAGGTTCTAATTTCAACTCTTTTTACAAACGTGAAAAGAAATGTATATTTTTACACATATAGGATGAATGAAATTTCAAACCATCATTATTCCTCAATAATTTGAAATTTTATTTATAATTGTTTTCTATTATTTTAAATGAAAATCGTTTCTTTATTATGTGTGCACTTTTTAGATTTTAATAAATCATTTTCATTGAATTTCATTCAAAGGTTGTAAAATGGAACATTTTGACAGAATTTTTGACTTATATTGAGGAAAAGGAATGTTATATTTGATTTTATATAGTGATAACTAATTTTCCCACTACCGTAACTGTTATTTGATGTTTGGATTCCTCTAAAATATTTTATGTTTTCTTTAAAAAAGAAACCCCATTCCCCTTTTATGTGTATTTTCATATTGAAAATTGGGTTTTAATAAGAAAGGATATTTTGATATCTAAATATTTTTTTCACACGGGTGGAAAAGAGTTCCTGAAGAGTTTTATTCATGATATGGTCCTTAGACATTGTTTACAAAGTGTTCAACCCCATTAAAGCTCAGGGGTAAGCCCATTATAGCTTATATGATGATTGCACCTAGATGGAAGTCCAATGCATTAGGTTCTTCAATGGTGAAATTAAAACATATGGTTATTCCAATTTTAAGAGTGGTTGTAAGAGTGACATGTTATTGATGTACCAAATCACCTATATTACTTTTCTATGATTTATAATGAATTTCCATGAAAATAATTTTATTTTCAAAAGGTGGGATAATGATTATTTTTGAAAAATTATTTATTCCATTCTGGGTATAATGGTATGTTTTTAAGAATATATTTTTTTCCTGAATTTTTATGATTTTAACCGTACTAGTGGATTTATTGGTTTTATTTCCCTTATAAATATTTTCTGCTCACCCCAAATGTTTTAAAACAATTCACAGGGTATATGGATACCTAATGGAAAGGAAGTAGTCAAGATTAAGATCATGAGGATTTATCATGAAAATAGAAAATGATTTATTTTAAATAATGTATCTTATAGGGAAAATGGGTATTGAATAGATGTGGTCACTTTTAAAAATATTGGGTTTTTGTAAGAGTTTAGAAGTAATTCTCTAAAACTATAATCCTAAAGGATCATTGGGAAATGTGAATTATAGCATAAAGACAAAGGATTGTGTGATGTTTAGGGTCAGTTCCTTACAATTGGTATTATAGAAGGGTATATATATCATTAGAGGTTATGATGTTATTTAAGAATAAGTTTCAAGTATTTATAATGAAAATTCTTAGTATGTTAGGGTGAATCATAGTTTTTTGAATAAATAGAAATAGTTTTAGATAACATGAATTAGGATATATTATTATTTAAACTCTTTATAAGATAGTATATTATGATTTTATTGATATTTTGATAATATATTTTTTTGGTTTTAGTAAAAGGATGGATCAATAAGAAACCAAAGTGATAATGAGTGTGAAGGAAAACACATTGGTTGTCGAAATGAAAAACCGAACAAAACAAGATCTACAATGAGAGTTGTTGTAATTTTTAACCAATTACGAGGAGTAATGACTAATATCATGTACTTTTGTGAGTTTCCTAATACATAAAATACAATAGATATGATTCCCCATAGAACATCAAGTTATAATGATTATTAAGGTAGATATATTCAATGACCTATGCGTCAAGAATTTGGAAATACGCACTAAAGAAAATTTCATAAAATAATGGGAAGACGTTTTATATGTGGTAAAAGAGGTTATAAAGTAATAATTTACTGAGGAAAAAATGAAGTGTTAATTTAAATCTATGAAGGGGAAACAAGTTCTTCCTAATATATCAATTGAATGTTTTAAACATTATGGGAATGGTCATTATGAAAATCAATTTCCAAGGGGTAAGGTTCATGAATGGGATTAGAAAGACTATACTAATATCTATTTAGAAATACCTAATGCTATTAAATCTTAATATGAGGATAATGAAAATGTAAAATTAAAGGTATAGACTATTTCACTGATCATGTTTTGACATTGTTAAATTCTAGGACACGATTTATATTTTTTAGTAAGGAAGTATTAAGGAATAAGATGGAAAAGCATGGTTAAAGGATTATAAATAAATTTGATTGATTTTATGTGTCTACATTAAAAAGTTGTGGTGTAGTGTTATATTTAAGTATGATCATATGATTAAAATAATTAATATTCTATTAAATATGGAAGTACTTTGGGGGACTTTTATTGAGTGTTGATAAATGTTTGAGGTATATATAATCATTAAGTTTAACACGTGAAAAAATTATTTGATAAATAATTCTATATTAATCATGTGGATATATTTTTTAAGGCATGTATAGAATTTAGGGTTTATATGAACTTTAATTTTGAGGTAGATATGGGTTATTAAATTTTTTGGGGATGAAAAATGAAAGGTATGAGATAACCATTGAGGTTAAAAAATTTATGTAATGTTGAATATATTAAGGATACTTTTTATGCTATTTATCAAATTTTTGGTAATGTTATAAGAATTATTATTTTATAAAAATGAAAACCCATATACCGAGTGACAACCCGTTTTATCCAGTAATGCCATGAGGTTTGAACACACAACTACAGGGTGACAAGGGTGCATCACCTACCACTGAACTATGTGATCTCTTTTTTAGTATGAAATTTTCATTATTTATTTAAACAAAATGATATATAAAGTACAATATCATTTCAAGAACATATGTTTTATCGTATAGTTAATCTTGAGATTTGAAATTGATGTTGTGATTATGTGATTAATGTTATTTCAAAAAAGGTACACTATTTTGGGAGCCTTGTATGATTAATTTAAAAAAAATATTATGAGATTTATTTTTGGAATTAAGGTTGAAATTAATTTTGGAAGCAAATATGATTTTAATTTGTGTTTATGATCATTTAGGTTATATATGGAAATTAATAAAATATCTGGTATATTATATGATTTGGTAATATAATTTTTTGCAATGAGACATTAAGTGTGATTGATGTTATTTAGAGATAAATAATAAATTTATCATTGAAGTTTATGTTATCAAATCCTTTTGATTTTTTGGTTTTCAATATTAGTCTGGAACAATTTTTATAAATTATTAGGGTAATTATTTATTGAATGATCTATGTTTAATTTTTTATATTAATTTTGAATCTTACATATTAATGTAGTTTATCTTCATTTCAAGGTTTATTCTTCATGGGAATCGTATTATCAAATGTTATCCATTGGAGTTTTGGTTAATGATTAATGATTGGAGGGGATATATTGGTGTATTTTTTGGATATTGTGATCCATTGAAGTTGATTCTATTTCTTGAATCATGAAAAATTCATCCAAAATTCTCATCGATTGGAGAAAAATATGTGATAATAGAGGGAATTTATTAACGGATAAAATTATTCTTGAAAATTATGTAAATTTCAAAATTTTATTAGTCTAGGAAGTAAAATAATCCCTCAACTTTTGGAAAATCATTTTTAATACAAAAACATTATCTATTAACTCTTATTGTTGAGAAATAAATAGCCATTTAACCCATCAAATAATTATGGTTTCCTAATTTTTATCTTTATCCAGACAATGGTCTGTATCAATCTAGTGTAGTCTTTGGAAATTTTTTTGTTCTTACATCTCCATTATTTCACATCCCAGTTATGTTATTATACTTGGAAACCAATTAATTTTTAGTCCAAACTAATTTTTTTACTTCACCTTCTCTGTTTTTATGTGGATGTTTTATTGATCATTTCTACGACGTGGGTTTTGAAAAAGGTTTTTTGTAGAAGCCAAAGCATAGTTACCAATCCTAAATTAAATTTTTAGCACAAAATTACTAAGAGGGGGTTGAATTTAACATAATTATATTTTAGACAAAAATACTATGTCCGATAGTGTACAAGATACGCAACACCGAGCATAAAAAAACCATAAAATATAATTATTTAAATTTGAATATTATAACCAAGCTGTTAAATTGTTGGGTATGAATAGTAATAAATTATTTTATAAAAAAATATAAATTTAGTATTCTATATAAATTCATTGGGAAATTATTAGAAAATAATCACTTAATTTTTAGTAAATTCATTTTATTCTAAAAAATATGTTTTATTTTAAAATATACTTTTTTCATTTTTATGAATGAATATTATTCATATTTTTTATAAATTGAATATTTTTTTTGAAAAAATGAACTTAATTTTTGCATTAATTATGATTAAATTTTATTAGGATGACTTTTTGTGAATTTTTTTAATATATTGATTTTTATAATGAATAGAAAAAAATACAGTTTTTTATTGAAGATTCTATTTTATTTACTAAGTCAAATAATGTTATCAAATTGTTTTAAAATTTCATTTGTTCATTTGGAATAAAAAATATCCAATTTTTATTTTTAAATGAATTTTAAACTTTAATTTAGTATAAAAAAATTATACTTAAAAAATGATTTTTTCTAAAAAAAAATTTTTCTTTGAGTTTTTCCAATTTCATTATAAATTATATTTGACCAATTCATTTTTTTCAATTTTTAAAAATGGATTCAATATTTTTAGTCATGAGGTTCATATTTAGTGAATTTTCCCTTTTATTTTTGGTCAATATTAATAGTAACTTTAGTAATTTTTTTTATCATGATAAATGGTAAATTGGGTAATTAAGGGTTAAAACTTATATGATAAATACTATAAAATGAACCTAAAACATGAATAAATTTTATTTTATGAGTTTAATCCATCCTGAATCATTAAAATTTCAAATATATAACCTATTTTCCATTTAGGAGTGATTTGGATCTTTATAATTTTTTATTTAATGAAATGTAAACAATGTAAGACTCTTGATTTAATAAATATTCAATTTTTAACATGGGGATAAAAAGAAAATATTGTTAGTAATAAATAGTATTTTGAAATATAAAATATTTTTCTTTATCATTTTGATTTATTTTCTACATTTAGTGAATAATGAAATACTTTAAATTATTACACCGCACTAACACAATATTTATTCAATTAATAAAGAAATAAAATAAATGATATTAAAACAATAAATGTAATATTATTTTACATAAATAATATTATTCAATAATTTTATACATTACTATATAATTTTTAGTATAGAATAAAATATTTGTCTATAATTTTACTTTTGGTATTGATTATTTTAAAATAAATGTAATGAAAAGTTCTAAAAATTTACAGTAATGATATTTTATAATAAATAATATTTTATTAAATGAAATAAAATTACCAAAAAAATTAATATTCTGCCATGTGATTTGTATAATTTCTATAATGTCATCCATGGTCAATTTTTGGTCCTTGTTTCCAATTATATTTACTATATTGACCCTTAAATAGTAAAAATACTCATTGTCACTATAATTTTAAAAAGGGTTAATGAGGTGTTAAAACCAAATGATTTGGGAAAAATCTAACCTAAAATTGTAAAAAATTATTTTATGAGATTATTTTGACCTATAATCATCATATATTATTAATAAATCATTTTACATATATTTTTATTTTAATATTAATTTTTATTAATTTAATATTTTGAGATATTCCAAGAGTGCCCCTCCCCTCTTTTATAAAAGGAAACCTCTTCTTCTCACTTCTCCACACATAAAACCCCATTTGGTTCATCCAATATATACAAAAATACCTTTATATAATACCTCCCCTCATTTTAGTTTTATTTTTTTAGGTAGAATACCTAACATAGAGGGTTTACAGTGTTAATCAAATGAGGACTTCTGAAGAAGATGTATTGTTTTTATCCACATGATTTAGTTTTATTTCATCTTCCATATACATAAATTATTATTTAACCATGATTATATAATAATAAAAATTTTGTTCAAGATCCTATGATTTTTATGTTAATATCACAACCTATATCAGTATCCCTTTTTATCAAATGCGTAATGAAACCATAATTTGTGTATACTGTATACTACCGCATAATGTACCGATATAATTTTATTCTATCACTATATCTCTATACTGGTTTTAGTAAAATATTTAGGTTATATATTTCATATTAATGATATATATATCCTTCTGTAAAGATAATATAAAACATATTTTTTACTATTCCATACACTGGAAGATGATAACGTCGTCTTTTCTTACATGTGGACTACCACCTGCACGAAGAGATGTGATTCGTTTTTAATAATCACATCACATTGATGATATATATAATTATATTTAAAGAATAAAAATTATATTTATTATATTATTATCAATATTTAGTGAAAAAATAATACTTACATTATTTTCATAAGGATCGTTGAAAAATGGAAATGTTAATCATCCATACGTATAACCTACCGTCTCCATGGTTGTAACATAGTTCAGTTTACAAAACCATATTTAATAGTTCGATTTAAAAGTATAATTGATGTATAAAAATGATAACTATTTCATGATTTTTATTCTTGATATGATGTAATAGTGACCACATTGACCATATTTAACTTACCGAACTCATTTTTGACTAATGAAATGAATATCGTAATAATATCCATAGTAATGTTAATTAATTTCATAATTTTATATAACATAATATTAAATAAAATTAATAGGATAATTGAAGTAAAAATGTTCTTTAGGAAATTTTAAATTGTCGTATATTTATTATTTGGGAATATAAAGAACATAAATGATGAGTCAGACTCATGCTATGAGATATTCATTTAAAAATCCTCTTTTAAAGCTCCACTTTCATGTTTTTTATAATAGTTAAAATAAATATAAATTTTTACATAAATAGAATGAATAAAATATACCACCATCATGACACCTCAATAATATTAAATATCCATTATATTTTTCTAAAGTTCTAGTTGATGAAAATATTTTCTTCATTATGTGAAATTTTTTAGATTTTAACAAATGATTTTCTTTTACCTTATTTCACATAATTTCAAAAGGAATCTTTTTAAGGAATGTTTGAATTTCTTTAAAAAATTGAATTTTTTATTTTAAAAAATATGGTGAAAAAAAATTTCCTACACAATAAAGATTATTTAAATTTGGGATTCCTCTACAAAATTTCATGTCTTCTTCAAATAAAAACCCTCTTTACATTTTTTTGGGAATTTTTTATATTGAAAATTCATTTTATAATAATTAAAGGTATTTTGATTTCTGAAAGTGTTTTTTGATCAAGTTTAGAAGTATTTTTCTAGATTTTACTCATAATATTGTCCATAGAAATTGTTTAAGAAGGGTTAATCCCCATTATAGCTCATGGGTGTGTCCGTTACAACTTATTTAATTGGTGAACTAGATAGATCTTCCATGAATTTGGTTATTTAGAGTTTGAAGTCGATTTTAGGGTTATTACATTTATAAGAGTGATTATAGTATTGATATTTTAATGATTTCCCAAGGAACCTACTTGAATTTTCTATGATATCTAATGATTTTTCATGGAAACACTGTAGAGACCCTAATCTTGACGTACATGGACAATAAATTACTTTTTTGAAATACTTAATACATAAAAAAACAGACACACAAGGACCGTAATAGTTTAGTGTCTTTGGAAACTCGGAATAAAATCTTCTAATCGTGGTGAAAGATCTTCAACAACTCCCATAACGATCTTCCCCTTTTTGTTTCCTTACCTAAAACCTTTTTTTACTTCCTGAGGCAAATAAAACATAAAAATGGTGAGCTCAAATGATCAATAAGGGCAAACATAGATAACATAAAACAATCCATAAACATTTGGAAGCAAAAACATGAACATGAAATTTAAACATCAAAATCTTGAGCAAAGACATAAATCGTGGAAGTAAGTAAGGCATAAATCATAATAGAACATCAACCATGATAAAATGGGAATAAAACATGTAATTTTATCAACCATTCAGCACATGTCATGATTTCCATAGTAGCCAAGGCATTGCTGCCAAGACCATCTTAGTGGACAAAGTCCCTTTCTGAATCGAGTTCACTCCTCGTTTCAGTCCTGTAACACTGAACCAGATTAACTTACCATTCCAACCATGTATATCTCATGAGATATAAATCTTTACCCAATGCATTGGAGGGAGATATAGGTCCCACCCATCTCATAATGAAATAATTTTTTCGTGTGCCACAAAATCATAAATCATACATCATAGCATAACCCATGTAATAAAATGGGATTCTTAAACATCATGCCATCATAACATAATCCATAAAAGTTTGATATCATTTCATCATAAGAAAATTGAAACCATTTAAATCATAGAGACATATTACTTGAAACATACATATATGAAATAATGTCATCTTAGACGGAAAATAGTTTTGGCAAAACACTTGAAATGAATTCTTGAGGAAAATATCCTTTCTTCTTTAAAATCATTTTCTTTTCACAAAATTCCATGAAATTTTAAAAGAAAAGGGTTTTGTTGAAAATAATCATGCAATATTGTAGAGGAAGATTCTTGAAAATTAGGCATTATGAAACCATAAAAATCCGTTCATGCCGTATAAGTTAAAAATAACATTCTCCTTGTACTTTTGTCGGAAAAGTCAAAAAGTACCTTATATGGTAACCAAAGGAAAGATTCCATTCATAAAATGTGGTAAAAAGTCAATAAATGGTAAAAATTACTTTAAACATTCATGTAATAATAGTAAAAATTTTATGAAAACATTTTTAGAAAACATGGTCACGGATGATAAACACAACCAGAGTCAATACTTACGTATAAGCAATCTCAGATAAAAATGAGATTGAAAATTTATCCCTTACCTTATGTTTGATATGCTTCGTATGTATCCAAACCTCCTATATAATGATTTAAATAATTTCATCGACTTATTACAGAATCATATTCATTTTTATGATATCATATATGGTTCACTTATGATTTTATATTACCCATTCTTTTGTAAATTCCATGTTAAAGAGCGTTTTGGGTAAAATCGTTTCATTTATCGTATGTGTTTTGACTCGTCGTTCTTGATATTATTACTTATATCCTGATTTAAATAATTCCAGAATGTAAAACATGATTTATATATAATATATATTCATTATATACATATATATTATAGATCGATAAAATGAATGAAATACACCGTTCATGGGGACGGTAGGCCGTATGTACGCATGAATGCTATTTTCGTTTCCTTATTGAATTGAATGGAATTGAGTATATGAAATACATATATATATATACATAAATACAGTATCATTATTATGTCATATATTTAATTATTTTTCATTATATATACTTTATAATCATTCTTGAATGATTAATCATGGAAAATGAATCTCATCACGTTCGTGGAGACGGTAGTCCGTACGTACGCACGAGCGATGATATCATTCCAATGATTGTGGAATTGTATTGGAGTGTATGTATAATATTTAAGAATAAATATCACATTAAAATAATCATTTATTTACACCATTATACCCATCCATGTAAGGTGGTGGTGGAAAAATAGATTACACCACGGTGTGCAGACGATATTCCGTACGTACGCATGCGTGGTGATTTCGTTTTCCATAGGATGGATAGATGGTGAAATAGGGTTGTTTCATAATTATAATGACATATCATTATATGAGTGATACTTATGTTATTACTTCATAATGAAACAACTAAATAAGAAGAAGTGGAAGAAGAAATAAAGTTGAAAGAATCGGTAACGGACATTACCTCTTCTTTGAAGCGCCCTTTTGAATCCTCCTCTTAGGGAACTAATATTGGTCTTTGAAGAAGACCAGAACCTCTAGGATGTTTCTAGGGAAGTGGAGAAGAGAAATTGGCAGGGGTTGTCCAAGATTTAGGTCTCAAAGTGGTGTGAGGAAGAGAGGGAGGAGGTGCTCTTTTATAAGGGAGGAGAGGGGCACCTTTGGAATAACAAAAAATATTATTTTATTATAAAGTCATATTCAGTTTTTAATAGCTCAAAATTGAGTTATTTCGAAGATAAGGTGGGGATGAGTCGAAATACTATCATCCAATAGAATTTATACAAGTTTAGGTTCCTATTTTAACCTTATAATTAAGATTTAACTTTAAGTTAGATAATTTTACTTTTACCGTGTCTTTTTGTGCTCTTAAAATATATGGTTACTAAACATAATATAACAAGCCAAACGAACCCCAAGATGTTTATTATTAACATATATAACTTTATATAAGTCATTTGGACGCACCTTATATTTTTAGGAATATGATAACAATTAATAATATAATATTTGTTTTAAAAACTATTTTATGTCAATTTTGACACTATTTCGTAATTGATTTTTTTGAAAATCCCAACAGAATGATTAGTTTGAAAAATGTTAATTATATAAACACCAACATGTAATATTAACATAGAAAATTATTTTAATTCAAAAAAAGTCTTAAATTACATTTATTTGGGTTTTTATAACATCAATTATGTTAATATTTCATTAATAAGATAATTACTGCATCATCATTGTGTCATAAATAAATTAAATTATTTAAAGTATAAAAATTAAAAATAAAATATCATTATGTAGGATCTCCTTTTATCTTTATAATTAATATTTATAGTCGAATTTATCTTATGTATAACCCTATATTAAAAATTATTTTCTTATTAAACTTTGATTTTAACTATTTTGACCCTTCATTAAATAAATTAATAATAAATGTCCTAATCTAATCCAAGTGGGCCTAAATGGTCATATTTTATTCCTATGGTTGTTTTTGGTCGAATTACACTTATCCAATAGAATTAATACACGTGTTAGGGTAATAATAATATCATTTTTATGCTTAATTACCCTATTTACTTTTAACTGTGGTAAATAAAAGTAAAAAGTTACTATTCACCAAAAATTATTTTCATCTCATTGAACCATATTTTACTTACTGACATCAACTGTGTCTCTCAGAGTTTAGAAATTTCATTCACAAAAGCGGTAAAATTAAGTTTTATGTAAATTTGCAAATTCTCCTAGGAGGTGGGTAAAAGATGGTCAAAAGTTCAATAAAATTTTTATATATCTAAAATTATTAAAACACGACTCCAATGAATTACATTGAACTTATATAGGTATTATGTATCAATTTTCACCTAAAATAAATTTAAATAAAATAAATAATTATTTAAATAAAAAGTCAGTTTTTAAATAGTAACCCAGTGTTTTCACTACTCATCAAAAATTGAAAGTGTTCAGAAAAATACCAAAATTTCACCCTAGGCTAATTTCGATATTCCGAATCCAAAAATGAAGTCCATTTTGAAAGATGAAATTTTCAAAACTTCAAAAAGTGGTTATTACTATTCATAATGGCTAGTTTTAATAATATTTTAATAGCATATCGTTTTTTAGTGAAACTCGGTATTGCGTACAACACACGCTATCGAGGAAGGTCGTGATTGTGTGTAATGCAGCCAAGTTAGGGTTTCATGTTGTGCAAGACTCCTTTGTTGTAGCGTACAACACAAGACATCAATAAAATTAGAAAGATTATTTTTCATAAAATCTCAGGGTGTTACATTCTACCCCCCTTAAAATGAATTTCGCCCTCGAAATTCATCGGGGTTATAAATGGTTTACTAATCAAAAGTTTCTTTAATAGAAACCCACATAGTAAAAAGGAATACCACAAACAATCTTTAAAAACTAATGTATGAAACATAACGGTTACCCAAATTAACTAATCACTGGGTTTCCACATAGGAGATCATAGGTGAAAACATGGATACGGAAGAGAAACCTAACTATCATGTTCTGATGGAGAGTGGTAGAGAAAATGGCTATAAAAAATCCAACAATCACAAAGCCATAGATTTTTGATGATCTAAGGTACCATCTGATTCATCGGATATAAGGGAACTAGGACAACATTTTTGGTTTTCAAGATCATTTCCCTAAAGTTGAAGAATTTGAATTAGAATAAATACTTACTTTATTTTGGTACAATCTCACTATTGTTCATGCTTTGAACAATTTCCACTTCATCTCTTAAAGAAATGAAGTTGAATTTTTTATTCATGAAGTGTTAACAGATCATGTGATAGAATGATGGGTCATTCCATCTGTTTCAAACAAAAGGTTAGCAAAAGATATCAAATATACATAAGACCATCTATGGTGAGGTTAATCGTATACGATTCCAAAAATGAACTTATAATTCATATATCATATAGTGTAATAAAATAAAACTAGTTTCTACTAACCAGGGACTTCCTGTAAGCCAATGGTAGGTGATAAAGGCCAGTCGCACTTCGATTGTGGGTTTGATTCCCATAGCCTTGTCCGACGCGATGGGCTGTCGCCCGTCCTACAGGTTGTCCTTTTTATAAAACTATATTACTATAACATCCCATCAATAATATCAAAAAAACTTCTATCCTTAAACAATACTAACTTATGTCCAACATAATTCATTCCAATCTTTAGGCTTATCTAAAATACTTCGGTCCAAGCTCGTAGAATAAAGAAAATGATTACTTGATATGTCACATAAAAATCATGTGAATTCCATCATTTATCCCCCATATATCTTAAGATATATCTTTTTGGTCAAATTAAAAACATGTGAATACCTTAATCATGTATTCTCTTGAAGAAAGAATACCCATTAAACCTTAGTGAAAACATGAATGCAGTTAAAAGTTAACACTTTCCACATACCAAAATCCTCAAAATTCTTTATACTCAAACCATGATATCACTTAGTCCTTATATCAATCATGAGCTCATGAATACAATGAAACATCTCATTATCTTCTTATCCCTTCATTATGCACATATCATCTGCTTACCAAAATTTCTCAATCACTTTACATGGTTACCGGTACCATAAAATTATTGAAAACCACAATTGACCAATACATAAATATTCCAATATTCCACGATACTATATACAACATTATTTTGGAATCCCATTACATAAACACTTAATCATTCCACCACATCGTTGTCATATTCAACATTGCCAATAGTGATCACATGTGATTTCCCTTTGTCCTTTTCCTTAAGTGGTTGCTCATGTCGATCATTATTAACCCTTGGATTAGGGCATTGATTAGCATAATGCCCCATTTCATTTCACTTGAAGCATTGAAGTGTTGTTGGTGCGTTCTCTGCAGTTTTTTATTTATTCACACCATTAGCAACCCTCTTTCCATTACTTCGACACTCAGCTGATCGATGACCTTATTTTCCACACTTAAAATATTTTCTAGTCCCTTTCAGACAATATCCACCATGCTTCTTTCCACACTTTGAGCATAAGGAAACATTCATCTTCTTTTCACCATTATTCTGAGATTTCTCCTTGAACTCCATCTTTCGTTTCTTGTCAAAACCATGAGATGGATATGTAACACCAACTTACATTTCTACCTTGATAGCACAACGCACAATTTCTTCATATCTACTGAAGTCTCTTATTTCTAATGCCCTTCGAAGATTTGGTTTTAAGCCAATGAAGAATCGATTAATTTTACTTTCAGGTTGGATGATAAATCTAGATGCATAACTTGAAACCTTGTAAAATTCTCTTCGTATATACCAAAAAATTCATCATCCTTTTTCTTTAGTTCAAGAAACTCCTTCTCCATCTTTGTTCGAAGAATACGAGGGATGTACTTATTGAAAAATAAGTTCTTGAACTCGTCCCATTCCATGGACTCAATTTCATCTCTTGGCCTCGTATTCTTGATAAGATTCCACCATTGATCAGCTTCACATTCTAAATGATATACTACTAAGATGACTTTATCATGTTCAGAACATTGAAGAACTGAAAATATCTTTTCAGTGGTACTGATCCATTGTTCAGCAACAAGTGGATCAGAAGACCCGCTGAAAGAAGGTGGACTTTGCCTCATGAAGGACTCAATAGAATATTGTTCTCTTCTCTGCTCATTTGGAAGTCCAGAATGATTCATAGCTTATGTAAGTATAGAAATAATATTTTTCACTCCATCTCCCATAACATTTTTTTGTTCAGGAGGACAATCATTGCATTGTCCATTACATTGATCAACACGATTCCTTCGGGTTCCAGCCATCGTCTAAAACCCAAAAAGAATAGTGTGAAAGGAAAAAATACTCCTAGGGAAAACAACACAATAAAAGGGGAGTACCTTCAATATCTAACATCTTAGGTTGAATTCTAAGATCGTTACCATAGTTCTAGGACTATATCCTATACATAAACTTATCCTTAGGGACATCCCTAGACATACCTTAGAAATATCTCTAGGGATCTCACTAACGTTTTCGCATCCTAGTTTCCAAAGGTTGACTCAACCTTTCCTCTAATACCAACTGTAGAGACCCGAATCTTGACGTACATGGACAATACATTACTTTTTTGAAATACTTAATACATAAAAAAAACAGACACACAAGGACCGTAATAGTTTAGTGTCTTTGGAAACTCGGAATAAAATCTTCTAATCGTGGTGAAAGATCTTCAACAACTCCCATAACGATCTTCCCCTTTTTTTCCTTACCTAAAAACTTTCTTTACTTCCTGGGGAAAATAAAAAATAAAAATGGTGAGCTCAAATGATCATTAAGGGAAAACATAGATAACATAAAACAATCCATAAACATTTGGAAGCAAAAACTTGAACATGAAATTTAAACATCAAAATATTGAGCAAAGACATAAATCGTGGAAGTAAGTAAGGCATATATCATAATAGAACATCAACCATGATAAAATGGGAATAAAACATGTAATTGTTTCAACCATTCAACACATGTCATGATTTCCATAGTAGCCAAGGCATTGCTGCCAAGACCATCTTAGTGGACAAAGTCCCTTTCTGAATCGAGTTCACTCCTCGTTTCAGTCCTGTAACACTGAACCAGATTAACTTACCATTCCAACCATGTCTATCTCATGAGATATAAATCTTTAACCAATGCATTGGAGGGAGATATAGGTCCCACCCATCTCATAATGAAATCATTTTTTCGTGTGCCACAAAATCATAAATCATACATCATAGCATAACCCATGTAATAAAATGGGATTCTTAAACATCATGCCATCATAACATAATCCATAAAAGTTTGATATCATTTAATCATAAGAAAATTGAAACCATTTAAATAATAGAGACATATTACTTGAAACATAAATATACGAAATAATGTCCTCTTAGATGGAAAACAGTTTTAGCAAAACAATTGAAATGAATTCTTGAGGAAAATATCCTTTCTTCTTTAAAATCATTTTCTTTTCAAAAAATTCCCTGCAATTTTAAAAGAAAAGGGTTTTGTTGAAAATAATCATGCAATCTTGTAGAGGAAGATCCTTGAAAATGAGGCATTATGAAACCGTAAAAATCCGTTCATGCCGTATAAGTTAAAAATAACATTCTCCTTGTACTTTTGTCAGAAAAGTCAAAAAGTACCTTATATGGTAACCAAAGGAAAGATTTCATTCATACAACGTGGTAAAAAGTCAATAAATGGTAAAAATGACTGTAAACATTCATGGAGGAATAGTAAACATTTTATGAAAACATTTTTAGAAAACATGGTCATGGATGATAAACACAACCCCAGTAAATACTTACGTATAAGCAATCTCAGATGAAAATGAGATTAAAAATTTATACCTTACCTTATGTTCGATATGCTTCATATGTATCCGAACCTCCTGTATAATGATTTAAATAATGTCATTGACTTATTACAGAATCATATTAATTGTTACGATATCATATATGGTTCACTTATGATTTTATATTACCCGTTCTTTTGTAAATTCCATGTTAAAGAGCGTTTTGGGTAAAATCGTTTCATTAATCGTATGTGTTTCGACTCATCGTTCTTGATATTATTACTTATATTCTGATTTAAATAATTCCAGAATGTAAAAAATGATTTATATATAATATATATTCATTATATACATATATATTATAGATCGATAAAAGTAATGAAATACACCGTTCATGGAGACGGTAGGCCATACGTACGCATGAACGCTGTTTTCGTTTCCTTATTTAATTGAATGGAATTGAGTATATGACATACATATATATATATATACATAAATCTAGTAGCATTATTATGTCATATATTTCATTATTATTCATTATATATACTTTATAATCATTCTTGAATGGTTAATCATGGAAAATGAATCTCATCACGTTCGTGGAGACGATAGTCCGTACGTACGCACGAGCGATGATATCATTCCCATGATTGTGGGATTGTATTGGAGTGTATGTATACTATTTCAGAATAAATATAACATTACAATAATCATTTATTTACACCATTATACCCATCCATGTAAGGTGGTGGTGGAAAAACAGATTACACCACGACGTGGAGACGGTATTCCGTACGTACGCACGCGTGGTGATTTCGTTTTCCATAGGATTGATAGATGGTGAAATAGGGTTGTTTCATAATTATAATAACATATAAATATATGAGTGATACTGATGTTATTAATTCATAATGAAACAACTAAATAAGAATAAGTGGAAGAAGAAATAAAGTTGAAAGAATCGGTAACGGGCATTACCTCTTCTTTGAAGCGCCTTTTTGAAACCTCCTCTTAGGGCACTAATACTGGTCTTTGAAGAAGACCAGAACCTCTAGGATGTTTCTAGGGAAGTGGAGAAGAGAAATTTTCAGGGTTTGGACGAGCTTTAGGGCTCAAAGTTGTGTGGGGAAGAGAGGGAGGAGGTTCCCTTTTATAAGGGAGGAGAGGGGCACTTTTGGAATAACTAAAAATATTATTTTATTATAAAGTCATATTCAGTTTTTAATAGCTCCAAATTGAGTTATTTCGAAGATAAGGTGGATATGGGTCGAAATCCTCTCATACAGTATAATTTAGACAAGTTTAGGTCCCTATTTTAACCTTATCGTTTAGATTTAACTTTAATTTAGATAATTTTACTTTTACCGTGTCTTTTTGTGTTCTTACAATATAAGGTTAATAAACTTAATATAACAAGCCAAACGAACCCCAAGTTGTTTATTATTAATATATATAACCTTATCTAAGTCATTTGGCCGCACCTTATATTTTTAGGAATATAATAACAATTAATAATATAATATTTGTTTTAAAAACTATTTATGTCAATTTTGACACTATTTCGTAATTGATTTTTCTGAAAATCACAACAGAATGATTAGTTCGAAAAATGTTAATTAAATCAACCCTAACATGTCATATTAACATAGAAAATTATTTTAATTCATAAACAGTCTCAAATTACATTTATTTGGGTTTTTATAACATCAATTATGTTAATATTTCATTAATAAGATAATTACTGCATCATCATTGTGTCATAAATAAATTAAATTATTTAAAGTCTAAAAATTACAAATAAAATATCATTATTTATGAACGACTTTTAGATTTCTAATGAATATTTATAGTCGAATTTATATTATGTATAACCCTATATTAAAAATTATTTTCCTATTAAACTTTGATTTTAACTATTTTGACCCTTCTTTAAATAAATTAATAATAAATGTCCTAATCTAATCCAAGTGGGACTAAATGGTCATATTTTATTCCTAAGGTTGTTTTTGGTCAAATTACACTTATCCAATAGAATTAAGACATGTGTTAGGGTAATAATAATATCATTTTTACGCTTAATTACCCTATTTACTTTTAACCGTGGTAAATAAAAGTAAAAAGTTACTATTCACCAAAAATTATTTTCATCTCATTGAACCATATTTTACTTACTGACGTCAACCATGTCTCTTGGATTTTGAAATTTCATTCACAAAAGCGGTAAAATTAAGTTTTATGTAAATTTTCAAATTCTCCTAGGAGGTGGGTAAAAGAGGGTCAAAAGTTCAATAAAATTTTTATATATCTAAAATTATTAAAAAATAACTCAAATGAATTACATTGAACTTATATAGGTATTATGTATCAATTTTGACCTAAAATAAATTTAAATAAAATAAATAATTATTTAAATAAAAATTCGGTTTTTAAATAGTAACCCAGTGTTTTCACTATTCATCAAAAATTGAAAGTTTTCAGAAAAATACCAAAATTTCACCCTAGGCTAATTTCGATATTCCAAATCCAAAAATGAAGTCCATTTTGAAAGTTGAAATTTTCAAAATTTTAAAAAGTGGTTATTACTATTCATAACGGCTAGTTTTAATAATATTTTAATAGCATATCGTTGTTTAGTGAAACTCGGTATTGCGTACAACACATGCTATCGAGGAAGGTCGCGATTGTGTGTAATGCCTCCAAGTTAGTGTTGCGTGTAATGCCAGACTCCTTTGTTGTAGCGTACAACACAAGACATCAATAAAATTAAAAAGAATATTTTTCATAAAATCTAGGGGTGTTACAAACACTTTGATTTTAAGAAGGTAATATATTGATTTGTTTGAGAAAGGATAATTCTATTTCTTGGTAAAATTTTATTTTTTTAATAAATTGTTTTTCATGGGTTTTCTTATTCTTTATTGGATGAAATATTTCCTTCTTATTATGTCTCTTACTGATTTTTTTCTCATCCCATGTTTTTAACATGTTTTCATAGGTTTAATGGACGTGTAATGGATGAGAAAAAGTCAACATCAAAATATTGAATATTTTTCATGAAAGGAAACATGTTTTGTTTTAAATATTTTATATTATGAAAAAATGGATACTGAATAGAATTTTTTACGTTGTAAAATATAGTTTTTTATGTAAGAGTTATTATTTAACTCTTTAAAACTCTAAAAAATATCATTGGGAGAAGTAAGTGAAATCTTATCTAATGACAGTGTATTATGTGATGTTTAATGCCAAGTCCTTACAATTACATTATTTTCAATTACAAAAATTACCTATTGGATATCCCCAATTATTATATATCAAACAACTAAATTTATAATATCTATATATATATAATAACCTTAATTTTAATGACCATATATATAATATCAATATTTTATTCCTATATATATCATTATATATAATATTAAATCAATTAATTCTATTCACTCACTTCTCTCTTTGTGTATTTATTTTATTTCTTATTCTTTTCCTTATTTCTATTGTTGGAATGGGGGTTATGATCTCTATCAAAAATCATAAGTGTAAATATTTTATGTTCAAGGAATTTTTATTTAAATATTTTTTTATTCTATATAAAATTTTCATAATTACATTTCATGTTGAATTATAATAATGTATTAGTGGTAATTTTTTATTGTGATATGAAATCTCGATAAAATATTTCATGGTTCTTTTTAGTTTCGTGTTGCATTAAAAACCTTTGGTTTAAATTAGTATTTATTTAAAGGAAAAATATATAGTAAAATCATCGGTTGTTACATCAATAATATGATCTTGAATGTCCTCAGAGGATGTTTTGGCCTGAAGCAAAAAATCTTCAATACTAATTAGATGGGAAGGACTATGATGATATATACAAATCTTATATACATGAAACCCATCCTACATAACACTTAAATACAGAGGAAGATCCATTCAGTATGCCACTATATCCATCCTCTTGAAAATATAAAATAACCACACATAATTTGGTTCATATTCCCCAAGTCTCTATATACAATGATTTCCCAATCAGCATGAAATTATTATAAATACCAAATTTTCTATATCAAAATATATGGCTTGATATCATCGGGACAAAAATGACCTATACCTACTCCGAGTGATTTCATACAACTTTTGGACCAACTAGGTAAGCTAGGATGTCTTCTAGATAAGACTCATCTTAATTACTACTAAATATCTATAATATTTATAATATAGAGGTTATGGACATGAACAACATTATAAGTCCTTGAAATCATCCATATTAATTTGTGACTGATAGCATATGTGGTACAAACAATTTATAATTACCAAATTGTTCTCTGATAAAACCCTAAAATATACTATCCCAGAACCATGTTCTTGAAATCGAGTGTGAATTATCATCTTCATTATACACCGTCTTTGAAATGATCTAGAAAGAAAAAATTTTAATAATCAATAATTATAATATTACTAACGAATATTGAGTCACTTATACTTGAAAGATCTGTTAGGTTCAGAGTGTATAGAGTTACTATAAACTTCTAAATAACAAATCTTGTAGCATTCTCATCAAATAGAAATTTCTTACATTAAATAAAAAACTAAATAATACATAATAATTAATCATAATATCCCAAAAATTATCCAAATAACCCATTTTATTAGAAATATCATATATTTATTCATAACCTAAGGAAATGAAAAGATAAGAAGGGTGAGCTAAAATTATCAATAAGGGTAAAATTAAGTGATAATAATTAATGTTCATAACTAAGAATATGATGATCATAAATAATATGATAGGAATATATGAAAAAAATTCCATTATTTAATTAAATTTAAAACATAATATATCCTTGTATGAAAATAGAAGTAAATAGATCACATAGTAGTCAATCACTATAATCATGGAGATAGAATGAATATTGATTGACATCGTGATCATACAATCAATTACTCATAAAATAAATCAATATTTCCATTGAGGACATAGCCAAGACATTATTGTTGTCATCAAAAACATTTTCATGACCTATTTATGAATTAAGAAGGCATACACCAAATAACCAATCATGTTTTTCTCATGAGATATATTGATGCATCAAGGGGATATACAATGTTGGGTCCCACCTATCACTTTTATGATTCTGATGGATTTACCATATTATATATTGAGTAAAAATTACATAATTGATTGTATAAAAATTATTCATATTGTAATAACAACATATTGAATTTAAATACGTGTTAATAAAGAGATAAAATAACTACAACACATCCAGGGAAATAATGTGGATGGTTAAATAACTAATAAATAAACATCCATATCGAAATATAAATTATACATATTTTCAATAGTTCCCCAATCAATAAATGGATTATCCTTCCCTGTAACCATCCATCAAAATAATACCATATTGAGTAAGGGGATGAATTTAAGAAAATAATTTTCCCAAACAATATATTAGCGTAATCTACTGAAAAACCTTCAAAAAATGGAAATCATGGAATACAGAAAGTAAAATAATTGGAAGAGAAGATATTCCTATTGAAAAAGGAATTGATGCTTCTTATCTTTGATAGAGAAGAATGTTAAGTAATCCATCCATAGAAAGAAGTATAATGAAAAAATGTGAAGAAGGGAATATTATTTCACATAGTATATCCCCTAAAATATAAATAGTGTAATAAGAATACATCATAGGATATAAATTCACAATATAATGAAAACATGTACACAAAATATTTTATGCCTCAATGAATTTAAATCGAGAAAAAAAAATTTTATGAAATTAGAAACATTCAAATGAAAATCCCATGATGGATATGAATTCAAATGAAAAATTAAATATTTTGAATAATGATATATTCTTGATAAATAATATTAAATGTGTGGTATATACAGAATATAAAAGATTTAATCGTGTACAATAATAAAAACATCTCAAGATTTAATTTTTTTTTACAAAAATCCCATATATGAACCATAATATTTGAGGTGGGAGTCCTTGGATAATGATACCATAAGTAATAATTTTAAGACCATAGAAAAGAAATAGTAAATTAAATAAAAATTATTAATTATATATAATAAATAAAATTCCAACCATAGAGTTTAATATAAATGTTTTAACTCATTGAAAAAAAATTGATTTAGCACATCCCCTCAAAAATTTTATAATGTTTGAGTTAAAAACCTTATTCAAGAAATAAATTAGAATATATTATTGAATATAATGAAATATGAGAGAAAAATTAAATAAAATATTATTTTTTAAGTTAATACAACATTCCAAATAAAATATGGTGTATGATAAGAAATCTATCTAAAGGGGTGATAATTTGATACAAGAAACCCCTAAAAGAAGAATAATCATTGAGGTTAGAGTCATTTTATTGTGAGGTAATAAGAAATAATATTAGAAACATATTTAAGAAGTAGTAAATAAATTATAAATTTTTTATTAGGTATGATAAATCAAACATGGAATAATAGAGTTTAATAAGAGAGTTCACAATCAATGAAAAAAAACTAATTTAGTACAAACCCTTATAGCTTTTGAAACCAATGATTCAAAACCACATGAGGGAAAGAAATTATAATAGAAAACTGAGTACCATTAAATATAATATATTCATGATACATAATATTAAATGGGGATTAAATACATCATATCAAGGATTTCATGGTGCACATTAAGAAACTTGTCTAAATAATTTAATTTTTATACTAAAATCACTTACCTTGTTCCTGATTCATTCTTCACATATAATTAAATCCCTAAATAAAAATGTTATATTTAATATATGAAATGCACTGTGTTGCATTTGTTGTGAATGAAGCATGATGTTGTCATGGAATGAATGGATGTCAAGGAATGTCAAGATGTGAATGAAAAAGGATGTGATGGTGTTGGTGATGAAGGATAATGGCCATGGTACTAAGATGCATGTCACTTAGGAGATTCACTAAGTGACATAGGATGTTGTGGTTGAAACATTCTCTATATATATCAGACGATTGAAGAACTGATCTTAATGTTTCAATACTTGTATCAAGATGATACTAAGTTACACCACTTGAAGAATGGATGATGATGGAACATCATCATTACATCAGACGATTGTTGAACTGGTCTTTAAGTTCTAAGAACTTGTATCAATTGGATACAAAGTCACAACAATGTTTGAAGACCATGCATTGTATTGACAATGCATGAGGAGATGAAGATGATCCATCCACAAGTTCTAAGTGGATGAAGTGGTTTAATGAAGTCCATGCACTATCACTTAGTGCTTGTGAATTTGAAGAAGTTCCAATTTGATCTCTGATTAGATCAACAAAGAGAATTGAAGAAGTTATTTGATTCAGGAGTTTGGTTGATGAAGATCCTTGAGAATTCTCTCCTAGGTAGAAAATGAGATGATGAAGAAGAATTATAAATTGAGGAGTTGTTTCTAATCAAGAATATTAATGTTTGAATTCTCAAGAAGAATGGAGAAGAGGAAAGGAGAAGTGGCATTTGGCATATTACACTTGGTACTTTGTTTTTATACAAAGTTACTTAGTGTTTTACACTAGCAAAAAATTGGCCAGCCAAGGCACCTTGAGGGTTCAACCCCAAGGCATGGGCGCTAGGGCACCACGCCCATAGGGGAACCCGTGGGGCGAGCCAGGGCGGCAGGGCGCACCCAAGACACCGCATGGGCGCCTGGGGCATGCCCGAAGGAGCGCGGCAGGGGCGTAGGAGTGCGCCCCCAAGAGTGTCAGCGTGCATAGAGGGCGCATAGCGCGCCCGCGAGGAGCAGAGGTGGGCGCAAGAGCGCGCCCGCAGGGAGAATACGGTGCGGGGCGGCACCGTGGAGGTTGGAAGTTCAATCGAGGGGTTAAGGCAGTGCCGGGGTGATAAAGCGCCGAAAATCCGCTCGCCGTTTCGATGTGGGACGCGGAAAAAATTCCAGGAGCGAATCCCAGCCGCACGATTGATCGCGCGGACGATCTAAGCTGCACATCTGATCCGCGTCGAGATGATCTGATCTAGGCCGTCCGAGATCAATTGAATCGCCGATCCAACGGCTGCGAGACCGCCTTCAACCCCGAGCTCGTCCGAAGTCTCCCGCGAGCTGCCGACGAACCAGGCGCCATCCGAGCATGGTTTTTGAGTTCCCGGCCACCATTTCTGAAGCCGAAGGCTCCATTGAGCTTGTCTAGACCTACCGAACACGATCATGCATTAAAATGACTCTGCATGCAACAAATGAGGATTTTGGAGTTCGGCCGAGGCAAACGAAGTTGCCGAGGCTTCATGGGTTCGTGTTTTGCATGGAATAGAAGAGAAGAATCCGTGCATGCGTTCTAAGTCGCATGCACGTGGAGGAGAAAAAATATAGAAGGGGAGCCCGTGTGAACTGAGGATAAAAATAAAGATTGGAAAGATTTTGAAGATCCGAAATCTTTGGTGATTCAAGATTTCTCACGCGGAGGACAGAGGCTTCTACTGCCTATAAAAAGAGAGGCTGAACTCTCGTTTTTGCTTGCTGATCCTTTGAATATTTGAAGTCCCGTGAGAGCCTTTTGTGCCTCGTGAAGTTTGGAGCTCCGCGCAACCCACTTGCGCGACGAAGTAGCCCGAAGCCACCCTTGGATTCGTGAAGTCCCTTTTGCGCATATTTGCGCAAAAGAAGTTGGAGGAGACCCTGCGCGCATCCCTTGCGCGACAGGAAGGAGCCGAGTCGCATCACCTGCGCGCCTTCGTGGTTCGTTGAGGCTTGCGCGACAGAAGCGCCCGCGGCAGTGTTGCACCCTTGCACACTTGAGCCTGCACGGCATTTGAAGACAAGAAGAGGGCCACACCTCCTTGCGCGCCTAGTTTGAGTTCGGGTATATTGAGACAAATACACATGATGTGTGTGTGCAAATTGAAGAGGAAGAACCCGAGGCTTGGTTGTGTGTGGAAGTGAGAGAGCAGACTTGAACCTTGTGGGTGCACACTTTGAAGAACAATGAATACTTTGTGTGTGTGCAAGAAGGAGTGAAAGGCCAAGCTTTAAGTGTGTGCAAAACGAAGAATAAATTGTGTGTGCAAAACAAGTGAAGGCCGAAGCCTAGTGTGTGCACTAAAAGTGTATACACATTAGAAGAAGAAGAAGAAGTTCCACACTAAAGTAAAACACACTTCTAATTGTGTGAACAATTTGAATATAGTGTGTGAAGATTATGGATAAGGTGTGTGCTTAAAATTGACTACACCCTTTGTGGGTTTATTGTACCGAGAAGAAGAAGGGGAGTGTATGCATGCATTCATGCACGTGCGCACGTGAACAAAGCTAAATCAGGATGTGTGCATTTGAGGAGTCCAAGACCAGGAGATCTTGAAGATATTGTGATGCCATGCATTCAGTGCATGAAGTTGAACTGATGTGAGACTAGACTAGACTGAAGTTAAAGATATCAGTTGTCTGAGTATTCAGTTGCTGGAGAGAATCCGGGTCATCCTTAGAAGAAGGTGATAAAGCCCGAGCAAGACGAGAAGACCTGATCATCACAAGTGAACAGAGGTACAGAGCAAGGCCAGCAGTCTTTATCCCAGACTGCTGAAGATACTTGAAGAAGCTTAAAGAGAAGAAGAGCTACTCGTGTGACTCGAGGAGCCAGGAGAAGACCCTGTGGGACTCAGGGAGAAGAAGTCTTCAGTGGGATTCTGGAGCAGGCCAGTGGGACTCTGGTAACATTGTGGGACGCAGTATAAAGACCCTCCTGTGGGACTCAGGAGAGATACAGTGGGACTCTGTATCGACCATTGTAATACTAACCGATTATAATGGAGAAACCATGTTGGGGCGTATAACCAACATGGCAAGGACGTAGGCCTTTGGTGCCGAACCTTGTAAATCCTTGTGTCCAGTGACTTTATATTTACTGCATCATTCGAGGAAAGGCTGAGAGATACAAGAAGAGTGGATCGAGGCTTTAACCAGCCATAGAGGTTTAATTAATTAAGAATCAATTAGTAAAAAGTTTTAAGGGATCACTGATTCACCCCCTCCCCCTCTCAGTGATTCACACTGATCTGGGCACTTCAATTGGTATCAGAGGGAAGGTTACCTCTAAAAGATCCAAGAGAGTCTATATGGAGTGCAGATTTGAGGAAATGAAAGAACAGCCTCAAATGGAGATATCTGCCAAGACTCTGAAAAACAGAATGAAGAAACAGGCAAAGAAGATGAGGAAGAAGGTTGTTGCAATCAGAGAAACTCCTTCTATGGAAAGAAATGTGAAAGTCACATCATATGACAATTCCTTTTATCATTCTTCTGATGAAGCCTGTTCTAGCTGTGATGAAGATGGAAGGAACAATGATATTCTAAATACAATCAAATATCTTCAGAAGACAGTCCCCAAGTAAGTGGCAAAGTGTATAGCTACAGGCCTCCTTGATCTTCAAGAAGAAAAATTACAGCTAGAAGATGAAGCCAATTCTCTGGAAGTCCAATTGGCAAAAAGGGATGGCATAACCAACACTCTCAGAAAGCTGGTGATGGCTAAAGATGAAACTGTTTCTCTTTGCAATGAAAGATATGAAGACACTGCTGAAGAATTGCAAAGAAGCCTTTCTGAGAAAGAAATCTTTATGATAATGATCAAAGATGTTTTCCATGCACTGGAAAAGAGGCACAAAGTTTCAATGAATGTCAGAGATGCTCAACTTGAAGACAAAGTAAACAGGGTAAAGGAGCTTGACAATTCATTACAAGAAATGAAGAAGGTGCATGAAGACCAGTTAGAACAGCTGGAAGAAAATTGGGAAGGAAGGCTAAGAACTATTGAGGATGAGAAGAACTCCCTTAACATGAAATGCTTAGAACTAGAGGTGATATTGAAAAATCTGCAATCACCCAAAGCCAAAGCCTCCCAGTCAGCTGAAAGGAGAAATGTTGCTACTCAAGTATGCATTGAGCAGGATGATTCTAAAAGAAAGACATCCTCTAATAAAAGGGCAACAACTTCTAAAAAGAAGGTACCATCCATACCATCTTGTACTCATGCTTCTAAAAATGTTTCTACTAAAAGTGCAGGATGGAAGAATGAATCCAAACAAGTATGGATGAAGACAGTGAAGAAAGAATGCTCTCCTGAAACAACACAGCAGCTCCAGAAAAGTATCCTAAAATCAGAAGGACTGAAGAAGTCAAGATTTGTGGGTCAATGTTGGTGTTGTAATAAGTATGGGCACTGTGCAAAGGATTGTTGGTACAATCCACTAAATGTCAAAGCACAAAGGAAGCCCATGCCAAGGGGGAGCAAGCCAGAAGAAAAGAAGCAGCATCCATAGGTCCAGAGACATCTGTTTACTGCTAACAGATTTGGATTGCTTGATAACATCTAGGATGTGTGCAAAAGTGGTCAAATAGATACATGTCAATCTCCAACTGTATCCAGAGCTCAAAAGAAGAAAAGATCACAGAACCTGGCTCAGAAAGAATCCTTGGGAAGCAAGAAGAAAGTTGACAATGCTCCCAAGAAGATGTTGAAAAAGGAAGAGAAGTCCTTGGAGTCTAAATCCAAGAAGGGTGATGCATCTAGAAGGACCACCAAGAAGAAATGCTTCTATTGTGGAAAGAAAGGACATATCATGGTTCTTTGTAAAGAAGCCATGAAATTCAATAGAGGCAGACTGGACTCAAATAGACAATCAATCCAAAAGAAGCATAAGGGATTGATTGAAAACATGTTGCCTAAGAGAGGTAGCTTGACAGCATCAAAGGAACCATGTGGAACTTCCAGAACTGAGGCCACACTTCCTAGTGACTTACTAGTCATATGGCCAAATCAGTTGCAACTTGCCAAAGATCTACAAAGAGCTGAAGATGAAGTTCTGGCAATTGCTAAGGCAAAAGGGAAGAAGAAGATTTCACATGAAGATGTATTGAGAACCACACCAGCACAATCATCAATGAAGATCAAACGTGCAAGTGTGAAGACTGGTGAAAATGGGACATCTCGGTTGAGAGAATCTTCTCAACCTTGTTGTTCACATTGATGAACCAAGGAGGTTCCATCTTATTCCCTAATCACTTGTATTTACATGTGCTGACATTGCAGGGAATTGAAGATGATGATCATTCTCAGCTGGAGGATGGTTTAGAAAGAATGGAGTGCACCCCTTGAGGGGGATCCAATCAGAAGAAGATGGGATTCTGAGATTAATACCATCTTGAGAAAAGCTGAAGGTATTCCAATCATACTTTCATCCCTTGTTTCTTAATTGTATTCATCATGACAATTAAGGGGGAGTATGGATTGAAGACAAATGGATGAAAGGGGGAGCTTTATCTTTGAACTTGAACTTTCTAATGTGTTTGGTGAAGTTGTGCAGGATTTAGCAAATTCATTGTTATATCTGAAAAATTTCAAACCCCTAAGCATGATCTCACATGTGTAGAGAATTATGGACAGCTTTGAATTCCTTGGTCATATCACTCTTGTTTTCTACACCGGGTTAGCCCAAGTAGACTTAGAGCTGATTTACTAAAGGTTCATTGCTCAAGTGAACATGTGACATCATCCCTCTCTTGTGATTTTCAAGACAATGCTTTTCAAAGGGAGGAAGTGATTTTTTTTAAGAGAACCACACCACACCTTTGAATTTGATTTCCAATAAGGGGGAGAAATATTGGCACACATATTGACCCATTCATATGTGCAGAAGTAGTGTATTGACAACAAATACAAAGGGGGAGATTGAAATGCACTGTGTTGCATTTGTTGTCAATGAAGCATGATGTTGTCATGGAATGAATGGATGTCAAGGAATGTCAAGATGTGAATGACAAAGGATGTGATGGTGTTGGTGATGAAGGAGAATGGCCATGGTACTAAGATGCATGTCACTTAGGAGATTCACTAAGTGACATAGGATGTTGTGGTTGAAACATTCTCTATGTATATCAGACGATTGCAGAACTGATCTTAATGTTTCAATACTTGTATCAAGATGATACTAAGATACACCACTTGAAGAATGGATGATGATGGAACATCATCATTACATCAGACGATTGTTGAACTGGTCTTTAAGTTCTAAGAACTTGTATCAACTGGATACAAAGTCACAACAATGTTTGAAGACCATGCATTGTATTGACAATGCATGAGGAGATGAAGATGATCCGTCCACAAGTTCTAAGTGGATGAAGTGGTTTAATGAAGTCCATGCACTATCACTTAGTGCATGTGAATTTGAAGAAGTTCCAATTTGATCTCTGATTAGATCAACAAAGAGAATTGAAGAAGTTATTTGATTCAGGAGTTCGGTTGATGAATATCCTTGAGAATTCTCTCCTAAGTAGAAAATGAGATGATGAAGAATAATTATAAATTGAGGAGTTGTTTCTAATCAAGAAGATTAATGTTTGAATTCTCAAGAATAATGGAGAAGAGGAAAGGGAGAAGTGGCATTTGGCATATTACACTTGGTACTTTGTTTTTATACAAAGTTACTTAGTGTTTTACACTAGCAAAAAATTGGACAGCCAAGGCACCTTGAGGGTTCAACCCCAAGGCATGGGCGCTAGGGCACCACGCCCATAGGGGAACCCGTGGGGCGAGCCAGGGAGGCAGGGCGCACCCAAGACACCGCATGGGCGCCTAGGGCACGCCCGAAGAAGCGCGGAAGGGGCGTAGGAGCGCGCCCCCAAGAGTGTCAGCGTGCATAGAGGGCGCATAGCGCGCCCGCGAGGAGCAGAGGTGGGCGCAAGAGCGCGCCCGCAGGGAGAACACGGTGCGGGGCGGCACCGTGGAGGTTGGAAGTTCAATCGAGGGGTTGAGGCAGCGCTAGGGTGATAAAGCGCGGAAAATCCGCTCGCTGTTTCGATGTGGGACGCGGAAAAAATTCCAGGAGAGAATCCCAGCCGCACGATTGATCGCGCGGATGATCTAAGCCGCACATCTGATCCGCGGCGAGATGATCTGATCCAGGCCGTCCGAGATCAATTGAATTGCCGATCCAACGGCTGCGAGACCGCCTTCAACCCCGAGCTCGTCCGAAGTCTCCCGCGAGCTGCCGAAGAACCAGGCGCCATCCGAGCATGGGTTTTGAGTTCCCGGCCACCATTTCCGAAGCCGAAGGCTCCATTGAGCTCTTCTAGACCTACCGAACACGGTCATGCATTAAAATGACTCTGCATGCAACAAATGAGGATTTTGGAGTTCGGCCGAGGCAAACGAAGTTGCCGAGGCTTCATGGGTTCGTGTTTTGCATGGAATAGAAGAGAAGAAGCCGTGCATGCATTCTAAGTCGCATGCACGTGGAGGAGAAAAAATATAGAAGGGGAGCCCGCATGAACCGAGGATAAAAATAAAGATTGGAAAGATTTTTAAGATCCGAAATCTTCGGTGATTCAAGATTTCTCTCGCGGAGGACAGAGGCTTCTACTGCCTATAAAAAGAGAGGTTGAACTCTCGTTTTTGCTTGCTGATCCTTTGAATATTTGAAGTCCCGTGAGAGCCTTTTGTGCCTCGTGATGTTTGGAGCTCCGCGCAACCCACTTGCGCGACGAAGCAGCCCGAAGCCACCCTTGGCTTCGTGAAGTCCCTTTTGCGCATATTTGCGCAAAAGAAGTTGGAGGAGACCCTGCGCGCATCCTTTGCGTGACAGGAAGGAGCCGAGCCGCATCACCTGCGCGCCTTCGTGGTTCGTTGAGGCTTGCACGACAGAAGCGCCCGCGGCAGTGTTGCACCCTTGCACACTTGAGCCTGCGCGGCATTTGAAGACAAGAAGAGGGCCACACCTCCTTGCGCGCCTAGTTTGAGTTCGGGTATATTGAGACAAATACACTTGATGTGTGTGTGCAAATTGAAGAGGAAGAACCCGAGGCTTGGTTGTGTGTGGAAGTGAGAGAGCAGACTTGAACCTTGTGGGTGCACACTTTGAAGAACAAAGAATACTTTGTGTGTGTGCAAGAAGAAGTGAAAGGCCAAGCTTTAAGTGTGTGCAAAACGAAGAATAAATTGTGTGTGCAAAACAAGTGAAGGCCGAAGCCTAGTGTGTGCACTAAAAGTGTATACACATTAGAAGAAGAAGAAGAAGTTCCACACTAAAGTAAAACACACTTCTAAGTGTGTGAACAATTTGAATATAGTGTGTGAAGATTATGGAGAAGGTGTGTGCTTAAAATTGACTACACCCTTTGTGGGTTTATTGCACCGAGAAGAAGAAGGGGAGTGCATGCATGCATGCATGCACGTGCGCACGTGAACAAAGCTAAATCAGGATGTGTGCATTTGAGGAGTCCAAGACCAGGAGATCTTGAAGATATTGTGATGCCATGCATTCAGTGCATGAAGTTGAACTGATGTGAGACTGGACCAGACTGAAGTTAAAGATATCAGTTGTCTGAGTATTCAGTTGCTGGAGAGAAGCCGGGTCATCCTTAGAAGAAGGTGATAAAGCCCGAGCAAGACGAGAAGACCTGATCATCACAAGTGATCAGAGGTACAGAGCAAGGCCAGCAGTCTTTATCCCAGACTGCTGAAGATACTTGAAGAAGCTTAAAGAGAAGAAGAGCTACTCGTGTGACTCGAGGAGCCAGGAGAAGACCCTGTGGGACTCACGGAGAAGAAGTCTTCAGTGGGATTCTGGAGCAGGCCAGTGGGACTCTGGTAACACTGTGGGACGCAGTATAAAGACTCTCCAGTGGGACTCAGGAGAGATACAGTGGGACTCTGTATCGACCATTGTAATACTAACCGATTATAATGGAGAAACCATGTTGGGGCGTATAACCAACATGGCAAGGACGTAGGCCTTTGGTGCCGAACCTTGTAAATCCTTGTGTCCAGTGCCTTTATATTTACTGCATCATTCGAGGAAAGGCTGAGAGATACAAGAAGAGTGGATCGAGGCTTTAACCAGCCATAAAGGTTTAATTGATTAAGAATCAATTAGTAAAAAGTTTTAAGGGATCACTGATTCACCCCCTCCCCCTCTCAGTGATTCACACTGATCTGGGCACTTCAACATATAAAATATTATTAAACTTAATATTATAATTTATTTAATTTAATATGGACAATTTATTACGATATTTTATTTATTTTTATATAGTTTTTTCTTATGTTTCTGAAAAAAATGAATTAGTGATGGATTATTTCGGTTATTTTAGAGACTGAAGATGATATTTTAATTTTAAGTAAAATAATTAGTAAAAATATTCTAGAACATAAAATAATAACCATTTTCTTATAATTTGATAATAATATTAAAATTTATGTACTCATAGTCATCCCTGATATAGTTTTATATCATTGTTCATGTAGGTTCTTAAAACAACCCAAACATTAACACACTATATCTTGGTGGGTGAGTATGGTTGTGGAAGTGTATAATATCATTATAATAAATTAATAATTATTATTTTTAGGTTTTTATTTTTATTAATAATATGTTAATTGGTTTTTATAGAGAAATAAAATCATGATGAAAAAGAAAAAATGTTACTTCCAGGAGGTGGTAGTCCGCACAATGCTTGATTAATGTTTTAATTTCCTGAAGAAATATAATTTTACTTTTCAAAAACATAGTTATTATATATATATAATATTTATTTACTAACGCCATCATTAAAACCCACCAAGATAGGTGGTATGTAAAATAGAAGGCGTCGATTCTGGGTAGTGGTAGTTCGTGCATACACACTACGAACATTTTTGTTTTTCTAAGTGGATGAGGAGGAATAAATAATAGTTATTACATTAATATAATAAAATATACGTATATTATTATTAATAATAATAATTTTTGATAATTTCAAGTATATAAGATTTTATAAAGTGGAATATTAATTTGTAGGTAATACTTATGTCTAGAACTTTAGTTTTTTTAGAAATCTCCATTAAAATAGAGACCATAAGATAACTAATGGTGAAAATATTCCTAAGTTGGATAGGGTTCTTAGAGGAAAAATGTTAATTTTTTAAAATAAAATTATAAGTAATTAGTGTGAATATAATGGGTTCATGGATCCCCTTTTATAAGTGAAAAATAGAATTTTTATAAATATTTACGTCTTACTTTTGAAGGCATTTAATTTTCAAAGGAATGTGGCTCCTAACATATACAATAGTATAATGTATAAGGATATTTATCAAGTAATGTATCATAAATATAAGTAAATAATAATATTTCTATGTATTTAGGAATTTTTCCTATAATTTATATTTTTTACAAAATTTACTTTTACCATGATATCGATATTTTTACCCATAGTAAATTTTGTTGCAAAACATTAAAATTGGAATTATTTCCAAATTTAATTATTATGATTAAAATATGAAATTTGTTTTATGAATTAAAATTTATATAGATGAGAAATAGTAATATTAAAATAAATTTTCATAACACCAAAAATCAATTTTTAGGAAAAATGTGTTCTATGCATAAAATTTATGTATAGAATAATAATTTCTATTTATTTATATTTTCAAGAAATAAATTGGTTTATTAAAAAATATATTTGGATTTAAAATATATAAAAAATATAAATTTACCAAAATAATTCTTATATAAATGAAAAGATCAAAATATTTTCTTAATAGAATTAATCAATTACTTCTAATTTATATGGTTAATCGTAGGTTTATAAATATTTAAAATTATCTATAAAATTCATAAAATTACTCAAAAAAGGATTATTTTATCCAATAAAAGGTTTTATAAAATAATTTTTGTTTATTTTATAATGATAATGAAAAGAAGACATTTTTGGCAAAAACATTAGTTTTTACTATTCACCTAGTGATCCATTATCACAAAAAAATTAGGATTTACACTATGTAAAATTTTTTATGTGGAAAATTGAAATGATTTAAATTTTATAAAAATCAAATTTTAGAAGTTTCAAATTATGTTTTTAAATGAAAATAAAAAAATATAAAGAAAACTGATTTTGTTAAAAAAATAACCCTTATAAATTATCACTTTCAATTGGTCGATTCTTTTTATTAGTAAAAAATGTACAATAATTGAAAAAATTGTTTTATAAAGAATAATTAAATAATTTTTATTATCTATCCTCTAAATGTAATCATTTTTATTGAATAAAAACTTCTAAGTTATTATAGTTTTTGTTATTATTATATTCTTCTTAATATTATTTTTCTATTAGGTCAATCCTTTTATTAATTTGGTGGTGTACATAATTTTTTTACCAATGATAATATAATAGACATATGTCTACGGACATTAGGGTCACTTGGATCAGATTCCAACAATCCAAATGATATATATATATATATATATATATATAAGTTCTCATCATCATCTTCTCGTTTCCCAACACCCATAGTATTTATGGATGAGGCTTCATAATTTATGGCTTGAAAATGATGTTAGACTTTCTAGGAATTATATCATATCAAGACAATATAAATGCAGGTAGTCTACCCATCTTATGAGTTAAAGGATTAAGTTATACTATGAAAAAATAAACCTAAAACTCTTTTTATCATTGTATAAAAAAATATCTCCCCTAAAACATAGTGACACCAACATCCTATGGTGTGAAAAAATTATAAAAACTCAGGGAAACATGTCAAGTATTTTTGACCAAGTATCCTCAACTACCTAGACCCACAAGAAATTACATGAATAATATGCACTGAAACTGCTCCAATCCCGCAACATGATGAATCATAAAACAATATACACTACTTACATATATTAGATAATATTAATATTAATGTTATATTCTTCAACCATTTTAGTTTTGGAACAGATATATTATAAAAAACTTACCAAAAAAACATTATTCACCTGTTAGTTAGGTCTGTAATAAATGTTTCTCATTCAGAAAAACCCTACATGAATCTTTGATTGTAACTAGATGGTCCTAAGAAACTGTGAATCTCAAATATTCAGATGGTCCACTTCCAAAAAACCACCACATTGCACTTATGGTGGCCTAATAATAAAAAATCCTCTAATATCCTATAACACACGATGTATACCTAATATATCTAAAAGTGATACTTCATAAACCTGTAATACAATCGATTCTCCCTATGTTTACTCAAAACAACCTTTGAATGTCATGAATATTATTACCCCTTATAGTATTATATGAGAATATTATTCACAAAAATGACCATTATAGAATATATTCAAGGATATAAGAATATATTACTAAATTCCATAAACTATATAGACATATTCATCAAATAAAACAATATGATAAGGTGCTAATAAATTCCACACCTACTCCTGAATGCAGTATGAGATTTTTTAGGAGGCCTCACTCTTAACTAATGATATCCTAAATTCAAATAATTAAAAATGTGCACTCTAACCCACTAATTTGGACAAATAAATAATTAATAAAAATAAGTGGATTCATTTTCTTGACTATCACATGATTAATGTTTCATTAGTCCACAAATAATCTTAAAGAACCACGAACCATCTCAATAAAATGGACAAGGGAACCCCAAGGGGTTGTTCTAATCTATATTAACTTCATCACCTTTAGTCTTACAGTTGAGCCTTCATATATGAAATCTCAATAGGATATATCCAATAATATGTAACAAATATTGGATCCCTATAACACCTTGATATTTTGTGAATTATTTTTTCTTCATTTTATTTTAATCTTTTTGATATTTTTCATTTCATGCAACACTGAAAATAGTTTATTTTATATTAAATCACTATGCTTGGAATACTTTATATGTAACACCAAGTTAGTCATACACTAAAAAAGACATAAATTTTACCTTTATCTATACATAACACCAATGTTATCTTTAACTACACACAACAATGACATTATTTGATGACTTATGTAACACACATGACTCTGTATTACGAAATAATAATATATTATTAAAATATTGTTATTTAATATAATAATATATAACCTAGTAGTTAAATTAGAGTTTATTTATAATATTAAATAATTTATGAAGATATTTTTTTAAAAAAAATACAATATGAATTCGTAGGATACCAATTAATTAGAAATGAATATGAAAACCCATACAATATAATAGAAAATATTAATATTTTTATGGTCACACAATTGGTCTACCGTAATAAATTAAACTAAATAAAATTAGTGTGAAAAATTAATTTAATATATATTTTATATATTCAAAAGAATATTTTTTATATTAATCCAATATATTTTATAGACATAAGATAATAAGAAACCCAATTTTATGCATAAAAACCTATATTTTTTTATAAAGGCAGTTTTATCACCTTTTAATGGAGAACCCATTTTATATTCAATTTTTGTCCCTTTTGTAGATTTAATATGTCAAAAAAAATTATATTTAGAACATAAATATTAAAATTTGGTTATCATAAATTTTTGGTTCTTTTATATAAGGTTTTATTTTTAATGAATAGTTAAAAATACTAGATTTTAATTCAAAACTTCCTTTTCATATAAATTTTTTATAAGGATAAATCATATTATAATTTTTTTTAAAGTAAAATTAGATAATATTTTTATAAATTAATCCAATTTATGTTATTTTAATCAATTTCACATTGAAATTGGATATAAAAACTTATCGAAACTATTGATCTTTTTTACTTTAAAAACCCACAGTGTCGTCTCGTCAGCGGAATTAATAAAAAATTAATTTCTATAGATTTTGTGATTAAAATTTGTAAAATTGGATTATATATTTGGAATCAGAATAAATTATAATTTCTAATAATGTCATTGCAGTTTTTGGTCAAATTTATTAGTGAATTTATTTAAAATTAATTACATCGATTAAGATAAAATTAAGATTAGCAAATGATTAAACCATAAATTTATGACCCAAAATGGCCTAGGAAATTTTACTAGATACATTATATTACCATATTTAGACCCTATAATCCTTTTTTAAAAATTAGTTCCATTATCCGACCCACTTTAAATATGAAAAATGGGGGTGGAATTCTCTCTCTAAATATTTACAAGAGTGTCACTCCTCTACCCATATAAAAAGGCATCCCCTCCTCCCACTTCCTTAAACCTATAAATACAAATTGTATTGTCCAAACTCTGAATATGTAGTCTTCTATAATCACTCCCTTCCTTAGTGAATCCTAAATTTGGGATGAATTTTATCCAAGGAATCCCTTTGGTGAAAACCAAAAGGATTTTCCCAATTAAGAGTTAACACCCTCCCCCAAACTCCTTTCATTTATTTCCATTCTCCACTCCCTCATCTGTTCCTTTTAAATTATTGAATAAAAAAGAGTATCATAAAAATAATAGGATGTTTTTATTATAGTTTATTTACCTAAATGTACACATACATTCATCTAATGGGTAACGAACATTGTATTTATGTGTATGCTGAACTATCGCCTCACGAAACGACAATTGTTCATTTTTCCATTACAACCTATCTTGGTGGAAATTATGATATACAATAAATTTTTATATGTTTTATATATCCTATATTTAATAATATTTATTACTTTTAAAACACACACCTTTTTTACTTTCCATTTGGTGTAATACGACAATTTCGTTTGCAGAAGTGTCGACTACCACCCCCTCAGAGCAATGTGATTCACTCACACACCACATGAAATGTATTAAGGATGAGTATAGTGAAATTATATGATATATATGATATAATAATTACACTATAATAATTATATATATACATATATAGATACTAATATTTCATTTTCTTTTTTTTTCAATACAATAATAAAAACGGAAACAACATTCATGTGTACGTATTGTTTATCATTTCCATAAATGATGTATACCATTTTATATTTACATGTTCTGTGGATTATTATAAAAAAATACACTATATAGACATGATATTTATAACATATTTAAAATTCTAGAAATCTGGATATATGTATAATTTCCAAAGATATAACAAATTACGACAAATTCGAGGAATTAAGAGAATATTACCCAGTGTGAAACCTTAACATAGGATTGTTAACAAGTGGGTAATATAAGGTCATAATAAAATAGTATTTGGTATTTTAAATAAGAATATTATTCTGTAAAATATGTATAATAAACTTATATTTATTATATTTGAATCTTGTACGATTATGAAAATATTCAAGACACGAGGTAAGGTAAATTTCATATTGCTTTTATTTCTATGAGATACATGTCTTATTCACCACTCACATATTTTGTATGGTGTGTATACTGCCCATGAACGTATTATATGTGTCTTATACATAATTTTATGAGTATTTATATATCAATTTTGTGTGATTTATTTCATAAGTATTATGTTCTAAATGTTACCAAATTAGTAAGATAATTTTGTCTCAATTTTCATTCTATGAGACTCATGTTTTGTTATGCACCTAAAATAATTTTCAAGGTGTTTATAGTTCCATTTTAGACATTATATAATGAATATTATTATTTTAATAATATTTTACGCTTCATGTAATTTTACTTTCTTACATGGAGAGTGTGATCCCATGTTACCAAGTAGTTAGAGTTTATTGAAACAATCTCATCACATTTTTAGATTGGTAATGATTATGATTCCCTTGAGTTAATATTGTGATCCATCTCTCAAGAATGATCATGATTTTAATTATCTTATATTTATTCAAGATATATTCATGTAATAATTTCATTTTCTTCCCACTATTTGGTACGTAAATTAATTAAGAAATTGTTATTTGATAAAAATCTAACTGTATTTCCCTTTTCGACTGGAAATTGGTTTTATTTAAAAAATAAAATTTTAAATGGTTTTAAAAACTTTTATAAAGTTTATTTTATATTTTTTAAAGGAATAATGTTTTAAAAATTATTTTAATACTTCTATATATTCATTCAAATTATTTTATATGGAAATGTTTTTCAAAAGGTTTTATGTTTTAAAAGGTCATTTTTTGAGAGGAAAAGTTATTTTCCTCAATAAATGGTTATAAATGTTCTTCCAAAATTATTTTCCATATAAGATGACATAATTTGGTTTCACTCATTTTTTTTGGTAAAAATGATTCAATATTTCCATTCATATTATTTTAATGAATGGTTTATGTTTTAATCACATGATATTTATGAAACCTATTTCTCTTTCACATGTTATATGTTTATATAACTAGATCTTTTCGTAGGTTATTCTTTGATGAAATTGTTATGGGGTATCTACTTTCCATAGTATAGTAGGTGATAAAATATTTATTATTCCCATTTCATTTCATGGGTTATGAATTTTTTTTTATAAAACCCAAGTCTTTCATGGGGCATGATATGATGAATGTTTTGTGGCATATATATGTATGATTTTATTATGTGATGAGTGGTACCTATATCTACTTCCAATGAATTGGTTAATGATGGATGAATCATGAGTTTAAATTTTATGTGTTAACCTTATTACATGTCCATTATGTTATGCATGGACCTGGTTTCATGTCCATAAGATTAAGTTTGAACCTGAATACACTTCCACAATTCTATGAGTGAACCTTATTATATATTAAAAATATTATGCGTGAACCTAATTTCAAGTTCATAATGTTATGAGTGAACTTGATTAAATTTTCACAATATTATGCATGGACCTGGTTTCATGTCCATAAGTCTATGAGGGGGCCTGATTTCATGTCCTTAACTAATGTGTGAAGCTGTTTCTACATATACATGTTCACTATGTTATACATTGATGTGTATGAAACCATTCCACGTTTTATACCTATGTTATTATTTCATGTCTTATGATCTTTATTTTCTTATGATTCATGTCTTATAAACTTCCAAACTTTATTCCATGATTCCGGTTTATGATCTTTGGGTATTTTAGGATCACATTCTCATACCCCTATGCTCATGTTTATGATTTCATGTCTCCCTTATTTACCCTTACTTTGCATCTATGCTAATATATTTTTTCCCTTCCCCAGGTACGAAGATAGGTATTATTCTTGATGTTTCTAAGAATGGTGATAGTTAAGAAGAAACTAGTGGGAGATAATGTAGCCCACTTATGTACCAATGTCCATGTTTCAAAAATAACTAGAGTAGTTCAATATTTGGGAATCTAATTGTATAATCTTTTACATATTCTGAAATTGTTATATAATATCAATGTATGTCAAGACTGGGTTGTTATAGTTGGTATCAGAGAAAAGGTTTAGTTAAACATTAGTAATTAGGAAGAGAAATATTTAGTGAGATCCCTAGGTATATTTATATGGATATGTATAGGGATGTCTCTATGGATAAGTATATGGATCATTCAACATTTGGGAAAATGTATTGGAATTTTGTTAAAGCATAGAGCGAGTGGTATCCTAGAAATACATCTCTATCTGGATACTACAAGTGGATGTGGATCTGGCACAAATGTACCTAGGGTTAACAGCTCTGAAAAAATGTTCTGATTCTGACTTAGTGTAATCTGGTACAATATAATGGTCCTTACTGCACACATAGTTTGACACTCATAGGAGATATGGTTTGGGAATTCAAAAACTCTTCATGATCCATCATTAAGTATTTAAATAGGATTTGGTTATGAATAACCTAGGATAAACCATAGGATTCATATTTTAATAAAGGTTTCATAATTTATACCTCATAAAAGTGGTTTTCAAGATCATGTGATTCCTCACTATTATAATCATTTCTTACTCAATTGATAATTGTTATAGTAAATGGAGAAAACCATAAGGAATCATATTAACATCGAGTATGATGGAAACTATATTGACGAGAGGTCAAATGGGATGACCAATAGAGTGAAGGATGTTGTGATCATGCCTAATAAGTTTTAAAGGAAAACAATTTACAATTTGTACCTTAACCAATTCTTGGACTCACCAAGGAAGAGAAGAAAATAGTTTTCTGAGAGTTTGGGTAATGTAGACCATGAAGGAAGGAAGATTTAGATTCCTTTTTGTGAAGAATGTGGAAAGAATCACAAAAGTGAATATATAAAAGGAACGAGAAGGTGTTTTGACTGTGGTAAATAAAGACACAAAGAAAGTAACTAAAAAGTGAAAAATGAATAATTCAGTTAATGAAATGGATGAGAATACTGGCCTCCAAATGTCCTCATTAATGTTTAGGTGTTTTATGTGTGGAATAAATAGTCATTATGAAACTCAATGTCCCAAGAGGAAAGATCCAAAAGAGAATCATCAATTTGGTAGGAGTAATAGTTATATTTATGATGATGATGAAACTAAAAATAAAATGTAAGGGGAAATAATTATGAAATAATAGGATGAGGTAGCCTTATTATGGATTATAGATGAAGTTGAATAGTTTTTTTAGTGTGTCTGGATTCAAAAAATTATATAATGTGAATGCTTAAACAAAAAAGTATTGTTCTATTTGTGTTTTTCTATTAGTATTTACATGTTTATGTTGAATGTTTCCTGATGGACTAGTAAAGTAATTCAATAAAAATGTGATATTTTGACTACGGGAAGATAACCCATAATATGTTCTTTATGTTAAGATAATTATTTGGAATAAATATATATTTGATATGGATAAGTAAATTAATCAATACTAATTACCTTGGAACTAAGTAAGTACTTGTTGACATACGGTTTATGCTATAATTGATGAAGTTTACAACATTTTTTCATTTAAGGAATAAATCCAATACACTTTGGAATAAGGATCCATGCACGTCTTCAAAAAGGATTTTTGGTAATTCAATCCATTACCACGTTTTAAGAGAATACTGGATGAAGGTATTAGCATGCTTGGAATGTAACAACCATGAGTTACTTTTTGATGAATGGTTGATCAATGCTAAGATTATTTCAGTACTCTTTTTCTCTTGTTTTTGGTTTTTATCTTTAATAAGGGTTATAAGGTTAACCATTCATGAAAATATTAAGTTAAACTTATAAGGAAGTATTTATGTACTGAGTTTTTATTGAAAACCTTTGTAAAAAGGATATTTAGTGATTAAACTAATTTCAAGGATTTATATATTATTTATTTTTTAATTTATATGACTGTGGTCTTATAAAAATATATCATTTATATCTGGTGACAACCAATCAAGTCTGGAAAGGTCACAGATCTTGAACCCATAACCGAAGGATAATAAGGGTTTCACACCTACCACTGACCTATGTGATGTCCTGGTTAATGTATAATTACTTTTTATAAATAAATATTAATAGTGAATTAGTAGTGTTCATTTTAATGTTTATAGATTAAGGCATATTTATTTTGAAGTGACAAATGGTTAGAATTTTCATTTTATTATGGCTTTAAGATCAGGTAAAAATATATTTTAGTTCATTAATCATCAAAGATAATTTATAGAAATTCATTCATTGAGGTAATGGATGTATTATAAATTGATCAAAGCACAGAAAAAGTATGAAATTATTCTTATAGAAATATTTCTTGAATTACACAATGTATTTAAAGTGATAAAAAAATAATGTTCTTCTAATAACTTCAATTTTGTTGACCCAATGAATTTTAAAATCATCATAGATTTATGAATTTGAGACACTCAACTTTTCATTGATCATTAAATTGTTTTTATTATTGTACTAAATCACTCCACCTAAATATTTTCATTTTTCCTCCATGTCCAATCTTCAGTCCCAACCTATTTTCTCTTATGAGGAAACCTAGTTATATGTTACTCCGGGTAATCGTTATGGTTCAAAAATATTATTATTCAATTTAATAAGATATAACCAAGAAGTTAAATTTGTGTCTATAGATAGTATTAAATAACTTATAAAAATAAATGTTTATATAAAATATAATATTAATTCAAGTATTTTCAATTAATTATAAATGAATATGAAAACCAATTGAAAATAATGGAAAATATTAATATTTTTTTGTCACAAAATGGGTTTACCTTAATAAATTAAATTAATTAAAATTTGTGAATAAAATTAATGTAAAATATATGTTATATATTCAATAAAATATTTTTTATATTCATCTAATATATTTTATAGTCATAGGATAAGAGAAACCCAATTTTAGGCATAAAAACCAATAATTATTTATAAAGATAGTATTGCTACCTTTTAATGAAAAATCAAATTTAAAGCCAATTTTTTTTCACTTTTATAGATTTAATATGTTAAAATAAAAAGTATATTTATAATTAAAACATAAAATTTGGATAGGATAAATTTTTTTGTATTTTTTTAAGGTTTCATTTTTATTGAATAGTTATTAATACTGGATTTTAATTCGAAACTGTTTTTATCTAATTTTTTTATAAAATTAAATAATATTAAAAAATTTATTCAAAGTATAATTAGATAATATTTTTATAAATTAATCCAATTTTTTTCATTGGAACTAATTTCACATTGAAATTGAATATAAAAGCATAGAAAAGTTTTGATCATTTTTACTTTAAAAACCTGCAGTATCATCCCGTAGGAGAGATTAATTTTAAATTAATTTATTCCACTTATGTGATTGGAATTTTTAAAAATGGATTCTATAGTTTGAGTCATTATAATTTTTTTAATAATGCGAACTTATATTTTGATAATAATTATTTTTGAATTTAATTAAAATTAATTACATCGATTAGGGTAAAATAAATCTTAACTAGGGACTAAACCATAAATTTAATACTCAAAACAACCTATAAACTTCTCCTAGAGCCATTGGATGACCCCATTTGTACACTATAATACCTTGGATTGAATTGGGTCCATTATTGGATCCACTTGAAACATAAAAATAATAGGTGGAATTCTCTCTTCAAATATTTACAAGAGTTCTACTCCTTCACTATAAAAAGGCCTCCTCTCCTCACACTTCCCCACACCTCTAAAGACACTTTGAATCAACAAAAAAATTCCAACTTCTCCTCCCTAATATATACCTTCATCCTAGAATATTCCATTTTTTCATAATTTCTTTCAAAGAATCCATTTGGTGTAGACCAAATGGAATTACCTGATTATGAGGTAACACCCTCCCTCAAACTCCTTTCATTTATTTTCATTCTCCACTCCCTCATCTCTTCTTATTCCACACTTTTATAAAAACACCAATATCATAAATATACTAGTATGTTTTTATTCAATGTTTTCAACCTACACTTATACACACTTCCATCTAATGGGTAACAGACATAGTATTTATGTGTATGGAGAACTACCGCCTCATGAAACGAAGATAGTTTATTTTTTCCTTTACCGCCTCTCTTGGTGGAAATTATGATGGATAATCTATTTATATATGTTATATATTATATTTATTATTTATTTAATTTCTTCAATTCCTTTTACAACACATAACTTTTATTATTTTCATTTGATGTAAATATGATAATTTTGTTTGAGTATGTGTGGGCTATCACCCCCTCAAAGCGATGCGATTCATCTGCACACTACATGGAATGTATTAAGGGTGGGTTTAGATAAATTATAGGATATATATGATATAATAATTATACTATAATAATGATATATATAAATGTATAAATACTTATATTTAATTTTCGTTCTTGCTTTTAATTCGATAATAAAAATGGAAACATCGTTCATGCGTATGTATGACTTACCGTCTCCATGAAAAGTGTATTCCATTTCTTACTTATATATTCTATGGATTATTATAATACAAAAATAATGTATATAAATTAAATTTATAAAATTATTTACATTATTTAAATCATGATATATGTATAAGGACCAAATATATACCAAATTATGACACATACGAAGAACAATGTAAATATTAATCTAAGTGAAACCTTAACATATGATTGTTAACAAGAAGGTAATATAAGGACATATTCAAAAAATATATGGTATTAGATAAAATATTATGCTTCTATAAAATATTTATAATAAAATAATATTTATTATACAGTAATCTTGAACGAGTACTAAGAGAGTCATGACACAAGGTAATGGAAATTTCATCTCACTTTTATTTCTGGGAGATACATGCCTTATTCACCACTCACTTATTTTTTGTAGTGTATTCATTTATACTGAATGTATTATTTGTCTCTTATAAATAAGTTTATGGGTATTTATATATAAATTTTATGAACATTATTTTTTTAGGTTTATGATTCTATATTTAAAAAATCAATGAGATAGTTTTGTCTCAATTTTCCTTCTTTAATACTCATGTTTTTTATCCACCATTTTTTTGAGGTGCATATACTTACATTTTACATGTTATATAATGAGTATTATTTTTTTAATGATAATAAATGATTCATGTAATATATTTTTCATACACATAGAGTGGCATCCCATATTACCAACTGGTAAGAGTTTATTGAAACAATCTCATCGTTTTTTGAGATTATTAATGATTCTAATCACCATAATGAAATTTTGTGATCCATATCTCAAGAGATCTCATGATTTTCCTTGTAATATTTTTATTCAAGATATATATAGGTAATATTACCATTTTCTCACTCTTTGGTACTTATGTTAATTAATTTTTTTAAAAATCTGATTCTATTTATCTCTTCATTAGGAATTTGGTTTTATTTCAAAACATTTTTTCTTTTGAAAATGGTCTTCCAAAAAGGTTTTCAAGTTTATTTTAAATTTTTTAAATGAAAAAGGTTATAAAAATTATTTCAATACTTATTTATAAGTTTTAAATTTATTTCAAATGGAAATGGTTTTCAAAAGATTTTATGTTTTAAAAGGACTTTTTTTAAGAAGAAGGTTATTTTCATCAATAAATTGTTTTAAAGGATATTTAAAAATAATTTTACTTAAAAGATGAAATACTTTAGTGTCACTAATTATTTTTTTGGGAATATTATTCACTTTTTACATTCATATTATTTCAATAAATGGTTTATTTTTGGATGGAATTATGTTTATGAATCCTTTTTCTCTTTCATGAGTTATATGTTTATGAAGCCCGCTTCTTTTCAAGGGTTATGCTTTGATGAAAAGGTTATGAAACCTATCTACATTCCCGAGGTTACGATGTGATGAAATGTTAATGATACCCACTTCATTTCATGGGTTGTGAATTAATGTTTATAAAACTAATCTTCTTTATGGGTCATGATATGATGAATGTTTTGTGGCACATGTATGCATGATTTTATTATGCGACGGGTGGTACATATATCTACATCCATTTAATTGGGTAATGATGGATGACTCATGAGTGTATATTTTTTTTGTGACCCTGATTACATGTTCACAATTTTTGTATGGACCTGGTTTCATTTTATTAAGATTATGTGTAAACTTGATTAAATGTTCACAATTTTATTATTTAACCTTATTATATGTTCACAATATTATGCGTGAACCTAATTGCATAATCACAATGTTATGAGTGAACCTGATTTAATGTTCAAAAAATTATGAGCGGGCTTGGTTACATGTCCATATGTCTATGAGATGTCCTAATTTCACGTCCTTAGCTTAATGTGTGAACCAATTTAAACTTATACATGTTGATTATGTTATATGTTGATGTGTATTACACCATTCCATGTTTTATTTCTATGATACAATTTAATGGATCATTTTATTTATTTTATTATGATTCATGTCTTACTAACATCTAATCACTATTCCATGATTCTAGTTTACGATCTTTGGGTATTTTTAGTATCAAATTCTCATACCTCTATGCTCATGTTTATTCTTACTTGTCTCTCATGTTTACCCTTACTAAGCATCTGATTTTACCCATTTTTTTGACTATTTACTTAGTTTTAGAAGTTATTTATTATGTTTTATGTGTCTAATAGGGGTGGTAGTTGAGAAGAACCTAGTCGGAGATAATGTTTCTCACTTATATACCAGTGTTCACATTTCCATTTTTCCAAAGGCACTAGAGTAGTACGGACTATGGACGTCTATTTGTAAAATGTTTTACGTATTCCACAAATGTTATTTAATATCAATGTATGTTAATATTGGGTTTTCATACTCTATACCAATTAAAATCTCAATCATAAACTCAATAAATCCCTTAAGTGAAAACTAACAGAATTCTTCTATGAAAAAATCATGGAAATGATCAAATAAGAGAGAAAAAACTACTTTTTTCATCTATCCATAATATAAAATGATACTAGAAACATGGTCTATGATACCATCTACTAGAATATGGATGTTAGGTCCTTGATATCCTTATTACATGTCATACTCTTTAATATAAACATACTCACCACCCTCAATAGAAATAAATGATAATAATTAATAATAAATATCAAAATGGGATCGATACCAAATAAATAAATCAATAACAAGAATCTTGAATAAACAAACCATCTCAAGTATGAAGATTTCAAACATAAATATATAACTTCCAATCACCAAATAACACTCTTTATACCTCCGAATAACCTTAAATCATGCCCTGAATATTTTATCGATTGACATTACCCCACATAGTTAAACAATTATAATCCACACTAAATCAATGAAATGATTAGATATAAATGAATGTGGTTTACCAATATAAAATTATTAAAATACCAATATAGAAGTAAATAATACCACACCTCAAATGGGTAATAGCCCAACATCTCGATATATAAGAGTATGCTCAACAACATGGAACTAGAATGAACCTCAACCCGGATATCCTATCTAAATTCCATGAAAAGTTACCCTAGGATATTTTTTATACTACTAAAATTAGGAATCATGTACTTTACCAAAACATGAACATCTATTATAGCTATAACTACTGGTATATTGTAGATTTAATGTCTTGGGCCCAACTGACCATTAAACAGGTAGCCAGACTGGTCACCACATGGCCTCAAGCATGCCTCCACATATGCTAGAGGCTATCGACTAAACGAGAGGTTATAAAGGTGGTATGGTGGGTATAATATACCATCATGGTCAGAGTCACACAATGGAATATCTTGCTTAAATAAATGGAAAATTTTAGATGTAGTAATAATAAATGATAAAATAGTTGGAGATAAATACAATGATTGAATATACATAAATGACCAGCGAAAATACGTATAATAATGTATACATGTTTAGATGATGCTAAAATATATAGGAAGGTGGTGAAAAAAGTAGTACAACAAAATAAAGAGAACAATATCCTAATGACTAACTCTATAAGAATCTTGAGTACTAGCTCATTCATATGCTCTCTAGCTCCCATAGACACCTCATATCACAAGTAATAAATACAAATAACTCCAAACATGTGTTATTTATCAGGTACACCAATGCAATGGTGGCCCGAGTAGGGTGTGAGATATAACCCTAGTAGGCCACCACCAATAGTGTCTAGATCAATCCAGTTTGTGTAGTATAAAATGGACAGTGTGCTAGTGAAGGTGAATACAAGGCAATAATCAATCAATAAATAACACTTTTGTCTGGGTTCCTCAATGGATACCTGACTGATTTTATCTACTTAAACTTAATCCAAATGTTTGAACCCAAAAAAACATGCACAATTGATAGAGTTTATAGATGTCATCACATATTAATCAAATGAAGTGTGCTAACCCCAAGCTTGTGCTTTGGATTGGCGGTCAAACCCCAAGGATATCATTCAAGCATTCTCATATAGTAAGTATACCAATAGTAAAAATAAGAAAACACAAATAATCCATGCAATGTTTCTATCAAATCTCTTAATGAGATTTTTATCCCATCCATGGAGATCAATAATTAATCCCAGGGGTCTCTACATGATCCCTCGATATCACCACTATCATAGTGTTCATCCAAGGAAATACATAACAACATCCCTTGTATCACTCTTGGTATGGTAAAATCTCATTCTATAGTAGGTATCATACATAGTGGACTGAGTGTCACCTGAGGCGTGGTGTATAAATATTTCCAATGAGTCCATCCACAGTTTCACCCCTAGGGAAGCGGTCCCACCCATAAGTATAAAAAATCCGCCCGGAGAGCCCGTCCAAGGATATCTAATATATTTATCCTAGTGTGTCAAGTAGTACCAAGTTGAGTATGATGAGACCATCCAAGGCTTCCTTAATTTAGGACCCATGTTATCTGCCAATCTACAAGAAATTCTAGCATAGAAACCAAGATCTCATATCTACAGGTTATAGAAATTACACCAAGATAAGGAACCTATCCAAGCATTTAATCCAATCCTAATAACTATGTAGTTAGGAAATGAGAAAAAGGCACTAAGAATAAATATATTTGGGAAGATATAAGGTATACACACATGGAAATAAGTATAAGAACAAGGAAATGAAAAAAAAATCATTAGGTATAAGGTACATGTTATATAATAATTATAAATCATAATCCGTGAGGAATACGACACAAGTTCATGGTAGACGATATAAGAAAAGAAATAATCACAACACATAAGAATTTAATAAATTTCACAAGAAACATGGAATAGGTAGTATGTGCAAGAAATAAAGAATAAGCATAGTGAAATGGTATATATCACGAGAAATGATGTTTAGAACCTGAGGCATGTGACATAGTCAAGCAACTTTATTAAAATAGGATGCAAAAGATAAAGGCATAAGAATAAAGTATAAATAAAAAAATAACCAAAGGGGACTAACTCATGGTCTAAAACTCAACTCAATTCAATTTATTAATGAAATGTATTTATATAGGTGAAAACAACCCAATAGGGTGTTCAAAAAATAATGGTTAAAGGTCATTTGGACCCAAATGAGGATGGAATCCCATCAAAGTGTCATGAGCCAAGGTGTTCAACCAAAGTGTATATTCTCCACTCAGAAGGGTCATATCATAGTAATGGGTTCAATTTAATTTATTTAAAAAATGGGATGTCTCCAGAGATGTATAGTGTTTGACATAATGGGGAACCATGTAAAATTAAATGAATATTTGGGAAATAAGCTTGAAGATAAACCTTATATTAAGGAATCTACACACATCCAATATTAAAATATTATTTTTTCCAATTCGAGAGAAAATAGAGAAACAAGTGAACTCTCTGAAATAGGGATAATTATGTTTCACCATGATAACTTATTTATAGAGAGATAAATAGAAAAATGATTCAATACTAATGTGAACCTTAACAATAGGAATCCAAAGAGACTAATAAAGCTTGAATCCGACTTCAGATGAGGGATAAATATTCATTCCTAGATTAGGGATGTAGGATCTCGATGATAGAAGAGGAGGATCCTCACATAGCTAAAGGGATGGAAGAAAATGGCGGGGTTTCGAATTTAGTTTTATTAATAGAGAAATTTTAAATTCACCCAACAAATAATGGTGCATGGTTTGGCCACATGGTTGGCTAAACCACATGCCAACCATGCACCAAGGAAATGTCCAATAACCCCCTCATAAGGGATGGCCACATGACTTGGATAACTATATGTAGATCATGTAAAAAACCACTGTAAAAAAATATAGTAACCCACATGACCATGCAGCTCCTCCCACATTGTTTGACCAAACAATGTGGCATATCTTACTTCACTACACCTAGTCGCAATATTTCTTCTAAGGACATCACGATTTCTGAAAAACCATGTGCATGGCATTATTCTTCCTTAAATAAGGATTACATGCGTTGATAATCTAAAACTTGATAGAATACATGAGGGATACCTTGTTAGTTAATTCAATTAAAAAATCTATACATTTATGTGTTCTGAATCCTGGTATAACATTCCAAATCTCAGTTTACAAAACAGACTGTCCACCAAACCAAAAAATTAAAATTCCTTTGTAATTTCATCCAGTGAAACGATAAGAGACACTACAATCTCCCCACCTTAAAACTTCTCGTCCTAAATAAGTATTGGGTGAAAAGGGAACATCACTCATCCTACATGGGCCATATAGTATTTTTCAAATGTCCATCTTGTGTTTCTAAATTCCAAACAGACCTCCGAGAATCAATGTAACATATGGTACATAAGTTGTATAAACTAGATCCAAATCTCACCTTACCGAGATGAAACACTGAGACAAAACCTACCCAAGAATGTCTTACCCAATCCATGATCCCATCAATGTACATTTCACCACCAGGTTCGATCATTTTGAAGTCCAAAATTGATCTACAAAATCCAACCAAATAAACTACCATTTTATGCACACCCTTAGTGCTACAACAATGCACTTGGCATGATTCTCATCTTAAATGATCGCTCAAATCGTAATAGACCATAGAAGCTTGGTTGATCCAAATTTTCATATAAGTCTTATCTGACATTCACTGTACTTTCCACAACTAACAACATTCCATTATGTGGTTCCCCACACACCATATATTACAAGAGAGGGATGAATAACCAGTCAAACATTCTATGGTCGACCACTCTCAAAACACTCAACTTATATTAGAGATGTACTCAAAATATAAGCCTAGTACATATAGATGAAGGAACATAAATATTTCTATGAGCATGCTCATTGAAGCATAGAACTAGTTTCTCGGGTTGGCTCTAGTCGAAACGGCCACTTAAGATATCGTTCCTCGACATGACCATGGGAAAACACCCAACCTAGCTTCCTAGGATCGATACACATTTAAAACAACTCATCCTATACCAAATAAGGTTTGAGGTACTCTTGGAATCATTAATAAGGGTCTGTATATCTCATCCATGGAATCCCATAAGAAAAAGTTATAGGGGAAATGTTTGTAAGAAGAAACAATTCTACTTACCATGAACACTTACTGATCCCAATGCGTAATATTCCTGGAAATCAAGTCAAAAAGGGAAATAACTGGTGTCTATGAGTCTGACCATGATATTCATACTTGGGAAACCATGTATCACTCAAGACTAAACATGATTTTATAAACAAACATGCTTCTGGAGTACACTTTGACAAAGGGAACATATCAATCCCAACAACTTTTAAAACTAAGAGCAGCGTAATACCGGCACTCTCTCAGTGTACCCAAACTATGTAAAGGTAGGGGACATGATCCTCATTTAGCCGAGATTATACCAATAATTTTTAAACTGTATCCAAGGGGACCCAAGACACTTTCACTACAAAAGGTGGATGTTCTTTATATAGTTTCAAACAAACATTCAAACTTCATAATAGATAAATATTCGAACCTTCAATGGGATAATTATTTTAAATAAATATTAGCTTCACCTAATAGTGTATCTCCATTAACTAATAACAAATCATTGATAATTCAAGGAATATTTTAACCATTTAAACACATCCACCAAATAACCTCCCTGACTAACAATGTTTACAAAGGTCATTTACAAAACCAATATTTCATCATTGTGCTTCCTCAAAACCATTAACTTTAAACAAGATAGAGAACCTTCCACAAGGTAATTTTAAGAAAGACTAACCAATTTTCAACAAGTTCATTCCTCGTTGTTCTCCTTCTACTTGGAAGGGCCTGTTTAGCTATAATTGATGTGATTATTCCCACATTATGAATGTCCTTATCATAGAATTTATTTAGAATATAACTAATCCTATGACACACACTCGATAGACCGTTAACTGTGTGTCCTAGATGTGGCTAGCATGATTTTTCCTAGAATTAACCTAAAAAGTGAAATAAATTGACTATATAATAATTTGGTTTATTAGGACTTCACTAGGAATATGCTTGATGCTTTTTTGAGTCACAATCCCATATATCCAAATATTTGGTGTAAAATCCAAACTGCTGACCAACATGCTAAAACATCTGATCCTTTAAAAAAATCATCCTCAACAATGGGATGAGTTGGTCTTCCTTTAACTCCCTTATCAATCTACTTCAAATATGACCATAAATCGAATAGTATGTCAAAATTATTTAATGATCACCAATAAACTCAATGTCTCATTGTACCACTACTAACTCAATAGGTACCACATGTATTAATGCATACCTCCCTGATATTTCACCAAAAAATGACACATATTGGATACTATCCATATTCTCAAGAGATTTATGCATTTGAGTATCTGATTACATATGAAAAAGAACTATCCCAGACTCCCATTACTCCGTATGTCTATAGAACAAGCTGACAACCTCCAGAGTCATCTACTAGTGAAAAGATATAAGAAGTGGTTCACATGACCTTTTATGTGACAGACCATGAACTTGTCATGTCTGGCCTAATAGAACTGAAATTTTTTTATATATCATAATCTTAGAAAAGGTAATGACAACGTACAACCACCAATAAAAACAATGGCATCTTTTTGTAAACTAAGGTGCTTTAATAGAAAACAACACTTGAATAATACCACTGGTTATAAAAAGAGTCACAATTGACTAGAACAGTTTTTAAATACATGAGGTTTCTACCTTCAACATTCCATGCCCCTTAAAAAATAGGAATCATTTACCCTAACAAAGGATCATGCCGTAAAAGGCAACTAAGTTAAATATCCTATCAATCAGGATTGAGTTATAGAAGAAGAGGCATACATAAAGTGTTCACGTTCCCATTCTAAGGTGATCTCAAGGAACACAGAACTACCCTTACATGAGTGACAAACCAAAAAACAATATAAGATTCCATTTTGAGGCATTAAACCAAAAATAATTCAACTCTTTAACATTTCAAGGTTTAGATTTAATGAAAATTTGACTATTCATAAGGTAAAGAACATGACATTTAGCTTAAGGCCGTAAAGAGAAACATGCGAGTTATATTAATCCTCCTTTTAAAAATTAATTATTTAATTGAAATACCATCATAATTTGGACATTGTTTTTAAAAGCCCCCATTTTTAAACATCATTTATTTATTCAAAATGCACCACAAAGTTGGCGTAGTTAACAAAAATTTCAATTTCAATCTATAGTAGGAAATATATAAATATATATCAAAAGAATATAAAATATATTTCGTTAATTAAAGAGTTATTTTCAAAAGTTGTGTGGCCTTATGTTTACATAAAAACCATATAGGCATCTACGGGCACTTAAAAAGGCCCTTAAATAAATAACATAAACATTCCCCCATGGTGATTAATATCTAAGGCTTACCAAATGAATGGGAGGCCTATGAGGGTCCCGTAAATCCATCTTGGGTTCAACCAAAACCACCTAAATAGTTTATGTATTTAGATTTCTAGAAACACCCATATCAGGTTCATTATATAAGAAACATGCCTGAACTGACCTAATTGGGTCCATTTGTGAATCTATGGATTTTAGCCATATATGTCATTATGTGAAATTCATAGAGGTAAAATCCTTAATAAGCTAACCAAAATATTTAAGGTCATAATTGAAAGAAAATTATTTTTACTACAATTTTTAAACTTATAAGGTTCATAGTACGTGGTTTAGTTATATGGGTTATCACTACACGATTTATAAAGGGTCTATAAACTTTACAAAATGCAGGAGGATCTCATCAGACTATAACCATTATATATTGGATTAAATAAAAATAATAATACCTTAACATTTATGCAATATAATTTATGAATATAAAGTTCCACTATAATTGTATGATTATATGGGTTACCATATTCAAATTCATAAAGTACCAATAAACATTAAAAATTAGAAATTGGCTCCCATTGAACCAAAACTATAATGTTTTAGCACATGCTAGGAAAACATAGAATCATTGTAATTAGATACATGAACATTAATTAGTCACATAATCATGGTAGGTAATAAAAAATTACAAATTAATCACTAGGCATGATTAATAAGCACAAGCATGTAAATAATCATGAAAATATACTACACAATGTGAAGACACTCACACATGGTGTAACAACTCAGGTATTTATAAAATAATTTTATTTTATATTTATTAGTATACTTGAATTAAATAGTTATATTTATTATATTAAGTAATTATTGAAATAAAAAATTTATTATATGGTTATTTATTAAGAAATTAATTTTCAAATTATATAATTTTTTTTGAAAAGAATAATTTAATTTTTGAATTCATCATATTGAAATTATCTTAGGATGAATTTTTTATGATTTTTTGAGAAAGATAAATTTTTGGTGAATAGTAAAAAATACCATTTTTTTAAATTGTTGTATTTTTCTGACAACATCAAGAAATATTTATGATTTCAAATTTACTAAAATAATGAGATGATTAAATTATAATATTTTAATAGAAATATATTATAAAAATAATTTAGTACATGTAATTTATAATTTATTTCATTATCGCAGTGGTAACAAAGTCAAATTTGGATATATATTTATAATAATTATGTGATAAATATTATTTTCATGACATATTTGTTAATTATTATGTATTAATGATGTTTTTTGTTGTAAATTTCTGATTTTATAGTTATATAACATGATTCATTTCCAAATTCCTGTGTAATGTTTGCACAAGGAAAGAAAAGACAAATTATCTAATTAAGGAAATATTATTCACATAGATATGAATAATTGTTCATAATGAACGAATAAAAATGATTATTATGAACTTATTTCATTTATTTTGAAGATATTAATTAATTTATAATTTTTATAACGAAATAATTTTCTTTAAATCTTTTTCAATGCTGATGCAGTGCAAATGCAAAAAAAATGAAAATAAATAAAATGTTTTTAATTAAAATTATAATTACCATTAACTTACCCCAAACTAGACTAAATATTATTTAAAACGAAATTTTAGACCATTATATATTTTTTATTCTAATTTTGGATATTTTGGACCCGCAAAAATCACATTAGTATCTTTAAGATATTTTATTTAAAAGTAAGCCAAGGTGTACACACTATAAAATTTTGTTTGTATAACTTTTTAATTTTTGGTTTTCCAGAAGTGTTCTTAGAAAATAAATAGTTTTTGAAAATATAATAAAATTATATTTTTCATGGAGTTTTATTTTTAATTTTTATAGAATAAATATCTACCCTAATGTCTTGCACAATAATGTTGCAGTAATTATTTAATTAATAAATAAATAAAATTAATAATATTAAAAATAAGAAAATAAATATAATATTATATCATTAAGTTAATTAAAAAATTCCATAGACTAATAATATAATTATTAGATATAATAAGAAATTATATTTGAATTTTAAACCTTGTTTAGAAGTTTTTAAAGTGAAATGTTACGAATAGTGTTTTGTTTGACAAAATCATTTTTCTTGTATATAATATTTAATTAAATTTTTTAAAAATTAAAAAGTTATAGAAAAAGGAAAAATATTAAATTATTTGTTCTAAAATGTGATTTAATATGATTTGTATCCAATTTTGAAATTATTTAACCCTATATTAGACTTAATATAATTTAATATTTTATGTAATTCCTAAATTACCCCAAACCTCAATTACAAAAGGAGGCTCATTATTTCACAAATTTTAATTAACATTCACCATATTGTTCTAAAATAATATTCTAAATTCCCTTATCCTTGTCCCTTTCTATATTATAGTGATCTTGGTCTCATAATAAGACTACTTCCAAGGGCCTTAGGGAGGTTCTCACGGAGAAAATTTCAAGAGGTAAAATTACTTATTCTCCATTTTTAAATTCACCCTCTCTTCTACCATTTTCTTTATCATATAAATTGTTTCATAATAAATACAATATCATATATATACTGAAACATTATTATGATAAATGGTATATTCATCTTTGAATCTCCCATTTTATTCTTTTATTCTTAAAAATGAAATCATCGTCTGTGGCGTGTCGATTCTCCACCTTCATGGATGACGAGTCATCGTTTTTTAATACCACAATAATGGGAAGTTAAAATTCACCAATAACTATTTAAAATGGCCTAATATATATATTTTATCACTTCTGGAGTGTTATTTACATTTAATAAGAAATATCCATAATGATATGACTATGAAAACCATGAAAAGAATGTATTGAAATAATGGAAATAACTACATATTATTAATAAATGGGTGGAAACTGTTATAATAAGATCATGTAAGGTATTATAAACAAGAGTATAGTTCTTCTATATATCAATAACAATATTCAAACCATTATACATGAGGTTTTAACATGATTTATGTAAGATGAACCTGGTTTAAGGGAATTCTTAACCCATTTTCTATTCTTTGGGTAAGCCTTTTACTTAATAGACTTTTTCATAGTAAAATTATTTTTTAAGAGACTCTTGATTATATTGTGTTTTATTATGTGGATTTTCAGTGAATATACATATTCATTTCATTTTAATTATTTTCTATACAATGATATGATATTTTTATGGGACTTTTCTTTTAAAATCATCTTTTAAATTTCAATTTTTACACAATTCAAAAGAATGATTTTACTATGCTAGTATTATTATTTTATGATTGGTTCATGGTTATTGAGAATTGTTTCAGATGAAGGGTGGAATTTATATCTCCCTACAATAAATTGGGTATGTTTATGTTGGAGGTTGGCTGTATGGTTACTCCAAGTGTAACTATGATGATTTCTGCATAAGGTAGTCACGAGGGTTAATTGTAAGGTAGTTGTGAGGGTTAAAAATCATAAGGTATAAATGTGGGTTACAATATTATGTAAATAACCAATTTACCTAAATGGTTTATTTATGTTTTCTATGTTTTATAGAAATATTATGCTTTTCACAAGTATGTATATGATACTTTATGGGTGAGAATTATGTCTTTGTGGAAATTATTTCTAATTCCCAAAAGTATTTATGGACTAAGGGTTTTTTTCCATATTTTATATCCCGTACTAAGATTTTTATATCATCCCATGTTTTAAAATGTTTTTCAAAGGTTTAAAGGATGGGTAAGAGAAAAGAGGAATCAAGTATAAATATTTTGAATATTATTCTGGAAAATATTTTATGTTTTATTAAAAACTTTTGTATTATGAAAAAAATGAATACTATTTTAGTAGTGTCTAATTTGTATTCTTATGGGTTTTCATGTACGATTTGTGTCCTAATATTATAAAACTCTAAACTAAAAATATATTTGTGAATTTATGAAAATTAATTCTAGTTTAATTAACTATATTATTTAATGTTTAAGTCCAGGTCATTATAGTTGGTATCATAACACCGTTTAGATAAATTTAGACATTAAGATGTTAATTAAGCATAAATTAGAGATCCTTTATAACCAAAAGGTTTATTATCATATGGAAAGAATTTATGTTTGTGGTAATCTAGGTAGATTTGATGAAAACAAAAATCAACTGAGCTATAAAAAGGTTGATGGAATTGGGTATTATAAAAAACTTTATGGTATTATTTTTACCCAAGATAATATTGTTTTTGTTTCTTTTAATATTTAAATGATTGTTTAAGTGATGTTTGATGCAATATATTAAGCATAATTTCTCAAGATGGAAGGAATGGGATCTTTCCCAACCTTCTTATCCCTCCTCGATGATTTGATCATAAATATTAATGCAAAGGCTTGTTCAAATGATTTTTACTTCATCTTGTGTATTCAAATAACCTATCGGAATTTTTTTAGTTATCCAACACTAATGGAAAACATATCAAAAGAAAAAGGGAACATCAAGAATATCCTAAAATATAGATTCGAGGATTGAATTATTTTATTAACCATAAATATGAAACCAGGTCATGTTGATATTTATTAATCATGAGGATATAATTAAAATCATTGATTTACAGGAATATAGTATTATGAAAAAGGTGGAAATTCATAGTTAATGGATTATGAAGAAAATTTTAATATCAATATGTCTACATATAATGTATTCAAGAGTTATGGAATACATAATAGTGATTAAATGTCTAAAATTACTAGTACTCTTTTGACGATGAGATTACATTGATAAACATTTAATGAGTTTGAGTTTTATGTTATCCTTAAGTTCTTATGTTAAAAAATGTTATTTGTGGAAAAAAAATCTCTTTTCTTGTGGGCCTAATTTTAACAGTATAGATAACTATATAATTTATATTATATTTGACTTTTATGAAATTATGGTTTTTTATAATTTCTGATCATATGTTTTATTATAATTTGATTCTGTGAGAAATGTTATCAAGGAATAAGATCACTATAATTTTGGGAAGTGTTACATGAATAAGGTAAATAGAATACCTGAGATTTTATTTGAGGAATAAAGTTTAAATTTTATTTTATAGGAAAATGAAATTTTATTATGGAATTATGGTGATTTATTTAAATGACTATCATATCTAGGAGATTTTATGATAAGGTCATAAACATTGTGAAGTGAGACTTTAAGTGTCATTGATGTTATTTGATGAAATTTTTTAATACTATCTTGGATGTATGTGTTACTAAATACTTCTTATTTTTGGGTTTTAATATTAGTTTGGAATATTTCTGTGAAATTTAAATGATATCTTTCTATCGAATGATCCATATTGAACTTTTGGAATTTATTTTTTCTTTTTTAGGGTGATTAATTCTATTTTATAATTAGCTTGTATTATCCTGACATTTTTTTATTAATTACTAATGACTGGGGGAAATTATTTTCTTCCTTTTATGTATTTAGCGATTTATAGAAGTTTATTCTGGTTCTATAATAATGAAATATTCATGGTCGTCCATTGGAAAAAGGATGAGTTTTTTGTAGAAAAGTTATTAAAGGATGAATCTCAACTTTTCAAGAAAGTATACATCCTTATGTTTTTAGATATTATGTCAACTAAATTCCTAAATTGTAGGAAAAGGGATCTTGGAAAAAAACAATACCCATTTTTTTTATTAATATGAAATTAATATCCTTTTACACCCATCATAGATTTATAGTTTTGTGGCGCTTAACATTCTCCTAACACTATTCTATCTTAGTGTCTATCAGTATTTAATAGCTTGTTTTATAATCCCTTTCCATTTTTCCTACATGGAAACCTAATATTGTTTTACCTTATGAGGCCATAAATATTTCTTTTCTCTCTTATTAAGTATATTTTTTAATAATCATTTTCACGATGCGAGTTTTCAACAAAGGTATTTTGATTAGTCAACCCATAATTACGATTCTTGATTTCAAATTGATAGGATAAAATTTATTTAATGAAGGGAGAATTTAGGATAAAATTCATTGAAGGAGGGGAGAATTTAATAAACCAAGTATTTATAGAATATTTTTTATATATTTATTAGTATTTATGAATAGAAAAGTTATATTTATTATGTTGATTAATTCTTGAAATAAATTATTTATTATATGTGTTTTTATGGAAACATAAATTTTCAAATTAAAGAATTTAATTTTAAAAAACTATTTTAAATTTGGAATTCATAATGTTGAAATTATATTAGTATGAATTTTTTGAGACATTTCTGAAAAATTGATATTTTTGGTGAATAGTAAAAAATATAGTTTTTTTAAATGCTATATTTCAATGACATCATCAAGAAATATTTAGAATGTAAAAATTATTAAAATTATTAGATGATTAAAATATGATATTATAATATAAACATATAATATAAGTAATTTAGTACATTTATCTTATAATTTATTTTATTAAAAGTATAAAAATCTTTTCTAGTGCCAACGCAGTGCCTACATAGCGGTGAAAAAGCCATATTTGGATCATTATATATAATAATTAAGTTCTAAAAATTATTTTCATGACATATTTATTAATTATTAATTATTATTTATGTTTTGTGTTTTTAATTTAGAATTTATTGTTATATAACACGAGTCTTATCCAAATGCATCTATAATGATTGGAAAAGGCAAGAAAAGAAAAATTAACAAATTAAGGAAGTGTTTTTGACATAGATATGAGTAATGATCATAATAAAAGAATATAATTATTATTTTTAACCTAATTAATTAATTTTGTGATAGTAATTCATTTATAATTTTTATAAATGAAATAGTTGTCTTTAATGCTTATGAAATGCTGATGTAGTTCTTATGCAATGCTGATGTAGTGCTTGTGCAAGGAAAAGAAAAATAAATAAAATGTTTTTAATTAAAATCATAAGTACTATTAAATGCCTCCAAACATTACTAAATAGTTTTCGAAGAGTAATTTTCGACCATAATCACATTTGGATTATAATTTGGTATATTTTGGAACCATAATAATCACATTAAGACATTTAAGATATTTTATTTAAAAGTAAGTCAATATGTTCACTCTATAAACTTTAATTTGTATAACATTTTAACTTATGGATTTACAGAAGTTTCACTCATAAATAATATTTTTTTTGAAATATAATAAAATTATCTTTTTAATTGATTTTTATTGTTAACTTTTAGGGAATAAATAACAACCATAATTACTTGCATAATAAGGATGCATTTATTATTAAATTAATGAATAAATACAATTAATGATATTAAAAATTATAAAATTAACATAATTTTATTTTTTGATATAATTTAAGAATTTTCTCGATTAATATGATAATTATAAGATATATTAAATAATTAAATTTGAATTTGAAACCTTTTTTTTATGTTTTTAATGTCAAAAGTTATGAATAGTTTTTAATTTGATAAAATCATTTTTAATAAATATAATATTTAATTAAAATATTTAAAAATAAAAAAATAATTTAAAATGAGAAAATGGAATTATTTGGTCGTCAATGGAATATACAATTATTTTTATACCTTTTTAAATACTTTAACCCTATATTATACTTAATATAATTTAATATTTTATGTAATTCATAAATTTCCCCTCACCTCAATTATAAAAAGAGGCCCATTCCTTCGGAAATTGTCATCACCTTGAGCCTTATTGTTTGAAAATACAGTACCAAATTCCATTCTTCTCATCCCTTTCCACATTATACTACTTCTGGTCTCACAAAAAAACCACTTCCAAGATCCTTAAGGAGGTTCTCATGGAGAAATGTTTGAGAGGTAAAATTCCTTCTTCTCCTCCTTTAAATTATTCTTCACTTTTACCTTTGTCTTCATCATATCCAATGTTTCATGATAACTCCATTATAATATAAATAATTTAATTTTGTTATAATAAATGGTTTATTCATCTTTTATTCTCTCATTTTATTCTTTTATTCTTAAAAATGAAATCTCTGTATGTGGTGTGTCAATTCGTTGCCTTCGTGGATGATGAGTTATAATTTCCTAATACTAAAAAATGGGAAGTTTAACTTCATTCATAATTTCTTGAAATAAATTAATATATATATTCTCACTTATGGAGTGTTTTTTCCATTTTAAAATAAAAATCAATAACGAACCGACCATGAAAACCCTGAAAAACACACCGAAACAGTGGAAATAACTAAATGTTTTTAATAAATGGGAGGAAATGTTATAAGAAGATCATGTAAGATATTATAAACATGAGTATAGTTATTTAATTGATAAAATACTATTTTTAAACAATTAAACAAGAGTATTTAACATGTTTTATGTAAGACGAACCCGATATATGGGAATTCTTATCCAAATTTCCATTGTTTAGGTTAACCTTTTAGTTAATTTATTTCACTGTGAAAATATTATTTGTGAAGTAAAAATTGATCATATTATGTTATATTATGTGGATTTATAGTGAATATACATATTCCTTTAATTTTATTTATTCTCACTTCAATAATATGATATTTTTATAGGACTTTTCTTTTAAAAATCCTCTTTTAAATTTCTATTTTTAAAACATTAACTAGAATGATTTTTATGATGCAAGTATTCTTTTTTTATGATTATTTTTTGGTTCTTGGGAATTTTTTCTATTTAGGTGTGGGGCCTATATCTCCCTATAATTAATTGGGTAAGTTTAAATTGGAGGTTCTCTATATGGTTACCCTAAGTGTCACTGTGATGGTTACACCATAAGGTAGTCATGAGGGTTACTAATCATAAGCTAGCTACAAGGGATCCAATATTAAGAATGTAATTCCCCAAGTAACCTATATGTTTTATTTATGGTCTTTTATGTTTTATTGATATCTCATGTATTTAAGAAGTATGTATATGAATCTTTATCGGTGATAAGTACAAATTTGTGGAAATGATTTCATATACTTATAAGTATTTATGGACAAACAATTTCATTCTTTATTTTATATCCCTTAATTATATTTTGTGATCATCCCATGTTTTAAAATGTTTTTCATATATTTTATGGATGATTAATGGAAAAGAAGAATCCAAGATGAAATTTTTAAATATTATACATGAGAAGATTTCATGAATTATTTAAAAAAACTTTTGTATTAGGAAATAAATGAATACTATTTTAGTGGTATCCACTTTGTATGCTTAAAAGTTTTCATGTATGATTTGTGTCCTAATCTTATAAAAATATATACTAAAAAGATCTTTTGGAATATAAGAAAATTAATTCAGGTTGAATTAACTATATTATGTATTGTTTTATGTTGTGTCCTTATACATTGAATATATAAAACATTATAATCATAAGAACTAAATCAAGGAAGTATGAAATAACACTCGAGGAAAGAATATTAATCAACACAGAAATATGTTATAAATAACCATGCAATGAAATACCAAAGAAGGTAAAATCTAATCATGTCCTAAAAAACCAATCATGGAATATAATAAGAAGACAAATAACCCAGAAGGCACTCAAAATAATTTAAACAAATAAGCAATGGAATCTACATGGTATGGAATATTCATTTCATGTGAATCCATACATTCCTATAATGAATCATGGAATGATTCCTCCTTTCCATACCAGACCAATGGTAAATAAAGTAACACCATAAATATGTAAACATGGAAATTTTCTCTAATTAATCAAGGTGAAATAAAAATTGACTATAATGATGAAAATCATGAACAACAATCCCATCCTTGGAAACATGGAATTTTACTTGTACGTGGGTTGATCACTCCCAAGAACTGATATTTACCAAAAAATACACATTACTAGTCTCATATCTACCATAAAAAAACAAAAAGATAAAAGAAACGAAACCTATGATACCACTTTGTAACATCCCGAGACTGAATGACCACTAAAATGGTAGACCAACTAGTCACCATATGGCCTCAATAATTTCTCCCCATAAGTTAGAGGTTTCCAACTTCTAGAAAGGGTATAAAGGTGGTATAGTGGGGAAATAATAACCCCATGCCCAGATTCATATAGTGGTATATATGGTGTAAATCAATGGACAATAGTGGAAGTAGTAATAATAAATAACAAAACATAGGGAGAAAAACACAATGACAAAATAAAAGTAAATTTCCAATGCTAATACTTATAATAATACATGAATGTACAAATGATGCTACAAGATACTAGTTAGATGTAAAAAAGTTCTACAACACAATGAATATAAAAATATCCAATAGGCTAAATCCATGATCATCCATAGTACTAAATCAGTCCTATGCTCCCTAGATCCCAAGTTCACAACACATCACCAACAACATATTGAAGGACTTGAAAACATGTATAATAGCTCAGGTATCCCAGTGCAATGGCAGACCATGTAAGTAGTGATAAATAATCCCAGTAGGACAGCACCAATAGAGTCTATATAAATCCAGTTCATACAATATAAAATTGAAACTGTTCTAGCATTGGTGAATACAAGGTGATATAAAATAAATAAATAAAACTTCTTTTGAGGTTCCTCAATGGATACCCGACCGATTCTACATACTTTAGCATATGCTGAATGTTTGAACTATGATATCATGCACAAGTGATATGGTTTATACCTGGAATCACATATGAAGCAACAAATTTGGGATTACCTAAATCATGTTCTTTTTATTGGTAAACACACACCTATGACATCATTCAAGAATTCTCATACTATAATAATAATAATAATAATAATAATAACAAGGAACCATAAATAATCCATGCAAATATACCATCAAATCTAGTAATGGAATCTTGATCCCATCCAAGGATATCCATAATTTAATCCAAATGGTTCTACATGATACCTCAATATAAACAATACCATAGATTTTATCCAAGGAAAATTGAAACAGAATCCCATGTATCACTCGTGGTATGGTAAATTCAAGGTCGATACTAAGTATCTCACATAATGGACCAAGTGTAACCTGAGGAATGGACTAACCATCTTGTCAATTAGTTTTTCAATGGTTCCTATCATAGGTAACCAATGTCACTCATGAGTATACACAATCCCCCACTAGATCCCAACCAATTCAAGAAAAAGGATCACTTTCGATGCATCATGTAGTGCCAAGAAGTGTATGGAGAGTCCATCCTCAACATCATTAAATCGAGACCTCTTTTCTCTCCCAGACCATAGGAAATTCAAGTATAGACACCCAGATCACCTATAAAAATGCATAATAGTTACACCAAGAGACCTTTTCTAGATAATAATTTAATCCATGCCCAATAACTATGACATAAGTAAATAGGCACAAGGCATTAGGAATAAACATAAGTGGGAAGCTACAGAGAATTCACACATGGAGAAAAGTATAAGAACAAAGAAATGAATAGATGGAAATAATTATAGGGTATATTTTTGGAATAATATTAAATAATAATCAATGGTTCATACGACAAAAATTAAAGGAATAATATATAAGAATGGAAATAAGTACAACACATAAGAATTTAACAACTTGCATAAGAAATATGGTATAAGAAGAAAGAGTGAGAAATGAAGAATAAGCATAGGGAAAAGGTATATATCATGATAAAAGAATTTTGGAACCAAAGGCATATGACATACATCCAAAATATTCTAAAAATAAGAGGCACATGATAAAGGCATATACATAAATCATAGAGAAGGAAACATAACTAATAGGGCCTAACATGTGGTCTACAACACAAATCAATCCAATTAATTAATGAAGGGAATTTATAAAGGTGAGTCACCCCCAAAAGTATCTTCAAAAAATAAAATATAAGGTTAATTTGTCCCCAAATGAATAACCATGATCATATAAGTGTCATTATCCATGTCGATCACCCAAAGTAGAAATTTTTATCTCACAATGGTCATATTAGACATGGTAACGAGTTCTATGAAATTGATTTGACAAAATAGGTGTCTTCAAAAAAGTACATTGTGTGGAAAAATGATACCTCATAGAAAAAAAATTAATCTTTATAAAATTAGTAAGATCTTCTACATTATACTAGGGATGTCCTACATGTACAATATTAAGCATTGATTTGGTCTGATTCAATAGAAAATAGAGAAATGGATGAATGACCAGAAAATAATGTGAATTAAAATAAACCATGGTATTTATTTTGAGATAGAGATAAAAAAATTGTTCAATAAGAATATGGATATTGATGATTGGAATCCATAGAGATCGACAGAGACAGAATTCGACTTCAGATGAGGGAGAAATATCTATACCTAACTTGGGGAAGGAGGATCTCCACAAGAGAAGAGGATGATCCTCACATAGATGGAGGAATTGAAGAAATATTTGAGGTTTATAAATAGGATCATTAATGGGTAAATCATAAATTCACTTAGTAGTAAAGGGTTTATTGTTTAGCCTCACGGTTGGAAAAACCATGCACTAATCGTGCACTAAGGAAATTCCCAATAACCCACTTGTAGGGGCTATCCACATGGTTCATCTAACTATGCATATCCTGAGGAAAACCACATTAAAAAACCTAAAGAAATTTTAATAACCATGTGTATCCTTCCACATGGATTAACCAAACCATGCGGAATCTCCCGCTCCACTGGACAAAGATGTTTGTTTTCTTCTATGGGTCAAACAGTTTCAAAAAAATTGTGCGCCCTTTCTAGTTCTTCCTTAAAGTAGTCCATCATGCCTCAAATATACCAAAACATTTTGGAACACCATATGAATCCATTAGGACTTAGACCAAGTTTTAAAACAACACATTGAAGAGTTACAACACTCTAAATTCCATTATGGATCTCAGTTTACAAAATATACTGTCCACCAAATGACGAAATTAAAATTCCATTTCAATTTCATCTAGTACGAAAACAGGGGACACTACAATAGAGTACCTGATCTATATATTGTAAAAAATTTATATCAAATCCCCATACCACTAACTATACTATGATAATCCTTGAAATATTATTATTGGTTCCCCATTTTCCAAAAATATAGACACTCAACTAGTATCTAGATGAACTAAGAATCAACATTCCCATGCCCACTACACCGATAGTAGTCAACTGTTCCTTAACACTTATGAATATTATAATAACCACCACCCTAGTTTTTCCATCAATGAACAATATAATAAGGGACTCATTACTCTTGGGGATCCTCTTCCAATATCCTTTTTTGAAGATAATTAGGAAATACCCCATCCCATAGGGTATCTAAAAGAAATAGATGATACAATCGGGACTAGGAATCCTCTAATTAAAACCCCACATACTGGTCCACCTACACCAAAACATCCTACCAGTGTTTCGTTGTGTCTTCAAAACATATATACATCAAACACCATCCTCTTCTCATGGTCTATCTCATGGTGATCAAATACAAAAATAATAGACTCAGCCAAGTGGTCAGTAAACAAGGGTCTACTATTACATGTAAATTAATGTGGGTGCTATATTTAGAAATCCCTTGTAATCTTAGACATATAAGGGTGATGTTTTAAATTATATCTATTTATGAATCTCAAAATCTATAATAATATCTCCCAAGAATATTTTTCATCATTAGTCTCAGTTAAATTGATGGATCCAACCCAACCATCGATTGGGAATTCCTATCACTACCCTCAAAGTACACCTTAAGAATATATCATGATGTTCTGTCTTTATAATTCCGAAAACATTCCTTAAAATACATCTAAATCATAGTTTATTTTATCATAGTTTGGTAAAGTATAAGCGGAAATAATATCTTTCCATTTCACACAACCTCCCCATACTGTAATGGTCTCACAACTTGAGTGCTCTACCTTTATCCATTTACCCATTCTCATTCCTATAATCAATTACATATTGGAAACACTAGTTTTCATTTATTTCATATTTCATTTATCATTTTATCATAACCATGGTTTAGACAAATGAGTTGTTTATAGGATGTTATAGATTAAAAAACTTGCTATAAATATTCTATACAAATGATACCACTTATAAACATGATAATTAACAATTTCTGACAATAATAAAACCATATATGGAATTAGTTGGATAATATTTCATAAAATATTTATAAATAAAATCACTATAAAAATTTCATATATCACATTAAATAAAACTCACCCATTTTGAAATCATAGTAACCAACCAAATTCAAGAACACACATGTCATGTTAATCCAATATAACTAACATGATGTATAAAAAACAACATCTTTTCACCAAAGACTAAGAGTAAATAAAAAAATTCATAAACCAAAATTAGTAATAACAATCAAATCCTAGGTACCCTAGGAATCCCTCATACATGGGTTATATAGGACCATAAAAAATAACCATACCAAGAATAGATAATATCAACTCTTTATTTTATGATTACATAATAATTAAAAAAAGTAAAAGAAACAGGGCTTTGATACAACATTATAATGTCCCAAGCCTGATTAACCATCACAATGACATGAAAAGGTTGCAAAATAGCATAAATATAATTACCCAGATACCATAGGCTTCTCATATGGAGTGGGTGTCAAAAAATAATCATTGAATAGTGTTTCCCTCTGGAATTGGGGATGACCTCGTCGATTTAAGGTTCAAACATTCCGATCGATCTCTAACGAGTTTGTTCGTAGAACAGGAATCATCCAATGATTCCATATCCATTTGAACATACTTTCCAAAGGTAGGATCTCAATAGTTGTGTACTGATGAGGCTTAGGAATTTTCATTGGTCGATAGGATGGGAGGTCGGACTCACCACACCTTTTTTAGGGGAATTATTGTCTACTCTGAGACTCTCTTTATAGATTTAAGTTATGTTCATGAATCCTTATTACATTACCAAGTATAAAATGATATTTCCTTTAGATCTGACAATCAATGATTGATATGTATGAAATTTAGAGAATCTTTTATATGTATTCAATGTTCTTCATCGATAGAGAATCATCTGTATTTGTTAGAGATTCTTACTCAATGGTATCCTTTGATCCATAAAAGTCTCTTGGTCATTATGATGACCATACTGGTTTCAAAGCCACTCAGTGGGACACTTGAAGTTTATTGTCATTCAGAAGGACATTGATTATTTTAGAGTTGGGATCATACCCGCTGATGGGCTACCTAGGTATAATTTGTTTAGGAAAATGAATCAGAACCCATGTAGTTTGAGTAAGAGAGTATAATGTTTATGCATGATTGATGGCTCAAAGAAAGATTTCATGATTACTTTTACACTCTAAGATCACGTGAGTCATGCTCGGTGTAAGAAACAAGAGGTATTGGTGAAACTAGACAATTGTTCCACGAAAGATGCAATGATGTGGGGCTTATGTGTGTATGACTGCCCAAATAGATGAGGATTAAGATTTACTTCAGGGAAGAAATCCAGGAACTAGGTTCATAATGGTATATGTGCTTCATAGAAATTTGTATACTCTAATCTTGGGGCTTACTCCTAAGGAAGATTCCCAAGTTAGGAGGGGACTTATGATTGGGTTTTACTCCTGAGAAAGAATCCCAAATGAAAAGTAAATTAGGACTGGTTAAGAGAAATTAAGACAGGGGATTACTCCTGAAAAGGAGGCCCACCAGGTTAAGGGACTTGAAAAATTAAGGTACTTGGGGCTTACTCCTGAGAAATATGCCTATATTTGAGACTGGGGCTTACTCCTGAAAAGAAATCCCAGGTTAAGAGAATTATAGTTGGGGCTTACTCTTAAAGAGGATGCCCATATTTGGGAATTTTAATATTGGGGCTTATTACTGAAAAGGATTCCCATATTAGAGGACTTAGGGCTTACCCCTATGGAGGATTCCCAGTTTAAGGGGTTCTCTCTTTTTAAAGGATGAGGTCGAATGAATGAAATCTCAATCTTTAGTGACATAAAGATGTGTAAATCACTAGGTTTTGAGAGATATTCCACAGAATTCCTTTCATATAGGGAAGTTAATCAAGAAAACATGACATAAATGGCTTTAAAGGATGTCTTGAAGACTGAATCTTGAATAGCAGAGGTGGAATGGTATAAGAGGGGTTAAATGGGCAAGAAGAGCACCCAAAAAAGGTAGGGGCGTGCAAGTCCTAACAGGCGCGCAATTACTGCGTGGACGTGCAAGTCCTGGTCATGCAGGTAGACCTGCGCGACACATGGGTACTTGTGTGACTATTAACCAGTAGTGTAACACTTGGGAGATCTTTGACCAAAGCCTTTAGAATTATCCTGAGGTATTTTTAGAAGAGGGGCGCACATGTTTTGGGGAAGAAGCAGGGAGGCACGCAAGTGTGTCCATTTGACTTAAGGGTAAAACACTTAGGTGCACAAGTGTTAGTGAAGTCTAATACTTATACCTTACTCCTCTTGTTTAGACCTTCCATTCTAGGTAAATAATTACTTTATAAGTGTTCGGAAGACCTGAATAAGAGACTTGGGCGTTCAGAGCTCTATATATGAATTCTCGAAAAAAATCCTCTAGAAATGGGGGGCCCACAGGGTCTATTTATAGGGTGGAGAAGACCCCTGGGGATTATCACTTACGGCGCGCATGTCACTTGTGTGACCATTAGGCGTCGCGCAAGTGGACTTGCGCGACAGTGATGGAACTTGGCGGCGCATGTGAATTTGAAGCCTTGTTCATGCCTTTGTCGATTTTTAATTTTTTCTTTAAAGGCTGAATCAATTTGTGCTAAGTAATTTCCCTTTCTGTTATTTTAGAGAATGTGATGAAAAGGAGAATAAAAAAAAGTACCCCCTTAGAGTTGGATCCGAAATAATAAGGATGTGACTCTGAGGAAAAGAAGAAAACCAAAGGGAAAGAGGCGCACAGGTGCGAGTCGCGCATGAATCATTGCGTAGGTACGAGTCGCATATGTTGGGGAGGAGAGTGATGGCAAGAGGGGGGGGGGGTGAATTGCCTTTTTAAAATAATTAGCAACTTAAAAACAATTTAAAGCGCAGTGGAAATAAAAGAGGCAAGACTCAAAACTTGATAACGGAGTTCGGATTAAACCAAAGCCTACGTCTCTGCTCCCAACTCAACCGTTGAGAGATTTACTACCGCTTGCTTTTTAATGGTTTTAGCAAGAAACCCACTAGATTTTAAGGTAGTCTAGAACCTATTACAGCTTGCTTTTAATGGTTGAGCAAGAACCCACTAGCCTTCTTACAGGTGAAGGCTAGCCCACCTATGACTCAAGCCTTTTAAATGGAAGACTTGACTAACCTCTTCACACCTTGAAGGTGGTGTGAAAACCCAAACAAAGAGAGGATGAGAGAAAGAGGGGTTTGTAGGAACAAACCCAAATTGATGCTCAAAATAATAAAACAAGAAAAACCGTAATGTGGAGAAGTCTTGGGCGCCAATGAATTGATTGGATTTGATGAAGAGCGCTCCCAAGCATCTATGGTGATGCTCCATGGATGTGGAAATAGGTTTGAGCAATTGAGGTTCCTTGAAGGAATCCGCCGGAGGTTTGCCAAATGATGAAAAATGTGTCCGTTGGCTTCCGTTGGCTTTGTTATTATTCCACTAACGTTCCGGGGCTTCCTAGTCCTTTATTTATAGAGGGGGAACCCTCATATGGCCGTTCGGGGTCTTTGGAGCCGTTGGAAAAGTCTTCGGAGCCGTTGGGAGCAGGCTGGTCAAAGCCCAACAGCTAGTTTGACTGGCTCCACCGGATGACTGGTGCTTGGCCACCGGTTGGCCGGTGCTTTGCAAAATGGAGAGGCCTTCTGCCCAGGCACCACCGGCTGGCCGATGAGGAGGCCACCGGTTGGCCGGTGGTGAGACAGTAGGTGTACCTTCTGTCTGGGTTCCATCGGCTGGCCGGTGATGGGACACCGGTTGGCCGGTGGTTTGGACAGAGGGGATGCCTTCTGTCAAGATTCCACCGGCTGGCCGGTGGTCATCCACCGGTTGGCCGATGGACTGAAATCAGTCCACTTTTGCCTTCTGGATTTCTTGGCCCAATTCCTTGGCAACCTTAAATCATTCCTATCATCCAAAAACACTTAAAACAAGATTAGATAAATAAGAGAGTGATTGTGATCAGGAAAATTAAACCACAAGGGGTACGAGAGGTACAACAATCTCCCCCTATTTTGATGATCACAATCACCAAAACAAGCAATGTAAAAGACTGAAATGAAAGGCATGCTTTAAAGGATAAAGCAAAGCATGAGAGAACGATTTGTCCCCCAATCAACCATTAATTTCTCCCCCTTTGTGATTATCAAAATAGCACGGGGCATAAAACTTGATTGAGGGAAAGGTTGAAAAACAAGATAGAGATTTTAAACCAATTGAAATTTTTGAGATTTGAATTGAAAGTTTTGAATAGAAAGTTTTGAATTGAAGGTTTCGAATTGAAAGTTTTGAATTGAAAGTTTTGAATATAAATAAAAAAGGCTTAAACTATCCTAACTCCCCCTAAATAAAAACAACAAATCACCGGGGAGAAGATTTTAGAACCGAGACAAATTTTGGTCCGGTGAGACTCGCTAAAAAAGATTTTTCAATCCAAACATGTCTAGTGGCGGGTCTTCTCCTATGAAATTCATCATTAAAGGAAATGGTTTTGGGCCTTCCATACCGAGCATTTTTGCAATCTCACTCATAAATTAAGTGCCCAGGTTTTTTACAATAGTTGCAAAATTTATATTGGGAGCTCCCCCTTACAAAAATAGTAGGAGCATGGGAAGAGGAAGCTTGCTTGGAATAGCCAAGCCCTTGGGTGGTTCTAGATATGCATTGGGAACCAAGGAGCTTCGAAAGTTTATGTTCACCTTCGGTGAACTTAGCTAGGGATTCCCTTAAATCCTTGATTGTTAATTCCATAGAATCAACATCAGGAAGGTTTTGGATCTTGAGGGACAACTCCTCCTTTTCATTGAGAAGTTGTTTCTTTTCGGAAGAAAGTTTTTTGAAATTCTTTTTTAAAGCAATAAATTTGGAAGAAAGTTCGTGAAAGCCTTCCTCCAATTGATCTCTATCATGTTGGAGATCCTCATAAGATAAATGATTGAAAGAATTTGAAGAACTAGAGGATGAGGAGTCGGAAGAGGATACCTCATGAAATGCCATTAGGAATTTTTTACCATTGTCACTTGAGGAGGAGGAGGAGGAGGATGCAGAGGTATCACTCCATGTGGCCTTGAGTGCCTTCTTCTTTTCCTTTTGCTTGGCCTTTTTCTTGTTGAGTGGACAATCGGGCTTGTAATGGCTTTTCTTGCCACACCCGTAAAATGTTACCTCGGACTCATATTTTTCGTTGGGTTGAGCCTTGCAAGATTTCTTCTTCTTGTGCTTCTTCATGAATTTGTGCATTCTGCGGGAAAGATTCTCCATTTCTGAATCGCCGCTTGAAGAGGAAGACGATGAGGAGGAGGAGCTTTCTTCTTTTTGAACTTTGAAGGTGATGTTCTTTGGAACTTTGATCGGTTTGCCTTCCTTTTCAGCTTGCCTCCTCATGGTGATCTCGTAGGTCATGAGGGATCCGATGAGCTCTTCGACCAGCATGTTCTTGATGTCTTTTGCTTCTTGGATTGCTGTGAATTTCGGTGCCCATGTGCTTGGTAAGATCCAAAAGATCTTCTTGACCATCGTTTCTGCAGACACATCATCACCAAGGGACTTTCTCCCATTGCAAACATCAGTAAAACGTGTAAACATTTTAGTTATATTTTCATATGGATGCATGGTAAAGGACTCAAAATCTTGACGGTACATATCCAATCGAGTATCCTTAACTTTGTTGGTCCCCTCATGGGTAACCTCCAATAGTTTCCAGATTTCATGAGATGAAGTGAATGTGGAAACTCTATTGAATTCATTACTATCAAGGCCGCAATGAAGAGCGTTCATGGCTTTTCCATCAAGCTCGAAATTTTTAATATCGGCTTGAGTCCGTTTGGATTCATCGGGAGAAGAAAGAGAGTAACCATGCATGGCAATTCTATAAATAGGATAACCTATACTTCTAAGAAAAGTAGTCATGCGGGTTTTCCAATAGGTATAGTCGGTTCCATCAAAGAATGGAGCACGACCCAATGAATATCCTTCGGGGGCGAAAGAAGATGAAGCCATCACAATGGATCGTGAATTTGAAACCGGTTAAGGTATTACTCAAATTTCCCTTTGATACCAAATGTTGGGGAGGAGAGTGATGGCAAGAGGGGGGTGAATTGCCTTTTTAAAATAATTAGAAACTTAAAAACAATTTAAAGCGCAGCGGAAATAAAAGAGGCAAGACACAAAAATTGATAACGGAGTTAGGATTAAACCAAAGCCTACGTCTCCGCTCCCAACTCAACCGTTGAGAGATTTACTACCGCTTGCTTTTTAATGGTTTTAGCAAGAAACCCACTAGACTTTAAGGTAGTCTAGAACCTATTACAGCTTGCTTTTAATGGATGAGCAAGAACCCACTAGCCTTCTTACAGGTGAAGGCTAGCTCACCTATGACTCAAGCCTTTTAAAGGGAAGACTTGACTAACCTCTTCACACCTTGAAGGTGGTGTGAAAACCAAAACAAAGAGAGGATGAGAGAAAGAGGGGTTTGTAGGCACAAACCCAAATTGATGCTCAAAATAATAAAACAAGAAAAACCGTAATGTGGAGAAGTCTTGGGCTTCAATGGATTGATTGGAGTTGATGAAGAGTGCTCCCAAGCTTCTATGGTGATGCTCCTTGGATGTGGAAATGGTTTGGAGCAATTGAGGTTCCTTGAAGGAATCCGCCGGAGGTTTGCCAAATGATGAAAAATGTGTCCGTTGGATTCCGTTGGCTTTGTTATTATTCCACTAACGTTCGGGGCTTCCTAGTCCTTTATTTATAGAGGGGGAACCCTCATATGGCCGTTTGGGGTCTTCGGAGCCATTGGAAAAGTCTTCGGAGCCGTTGGGAGGAGGCTGGTCAAAGCCCAACGGCTAGTTTGACTGGCTCCACCGGCTGATCGGTGCTTGGCCACCGGTTGGCCGGTGCTTTGGAAAATGGAGAGGCCTTCTTCCCAGGCACCACCGGCTGGCCGGTGAGGAGGCCACCGGTTGGCCGGTGGTGTGACAGTAGGTGTCCCTTATGTCTGGGTTCCACCGGCTGGCTGGTGATGGGACACCGGTTGGCCGGTGGTCTGGACAGAGGGGATGCCTTCTGTCAAGATTCCACCGGCTGGCCGGTGGTCATCCACCGGTTGGCTGGTGGACTGAAATCAGTTCACTTTTGCCTTCTGGATTTCTTGGCCCAATTCCTTGGCAACCTGAAATCATGCCTATCATCCAAAAACACTTAAAACAAGATTATATAAATAAGAGAGTGATTGTGATCATGAAAATTAAACCACAAGGGGTACGAGGGGTACAACAGCGTAGGGATGGAGCGCGCTGGCTATAGCGCGCAGGTGGTCGGACTGGCCTACAAATATGCTCTCAGTTGTCGCGCATAACACTAACTTCCGGATTTTTTAGCTCTTGCCACGCAAGTCACCTTCGCCGTGCAAGTTGCACGTTTTCCGCTATTTTTTTGCTGTCGCGCTGCTATCAAGGTATTTGGACTTGCATGGTTTATACTTTCACGCCAAAAACTTGTGCAGCACATTAACACTTGTGCGACACATCCATACTTGCACGCCAAGTTTAGACTTGCATGCCTTAATGCCTTTTCCATTTTTTTTGAAATTCCTTCACAAATTTTATGAAAAATTAACTTACTTAAGAGTTAATTTATTCAACTTTTGTGCAGAATCAATGGCTCTTAGAACCAGAATAGCTGACGAACTGGAAAGAAAACGTCTTGATGATATGATGGATATCATTGGCCACGATTATTATTCCATCAAAAGTAGCACTCTTCTGGATTTGGCTAAGTATCTAATGAAATATCATCGCGACTTCCCCCAAATCATTTATTTGCCTTTGTATGACTATGGTCACTCTGTGAGAAGTTACTATTAAATAAGCAAAGAACTATCTCCCATTTTCGTGGTTTCAGAATTATACCAACTTTGCTTCAGCAAATATCTCATGTGGAGAAGTATTTATAAGTGCTGGAACAGTGGAGAAGGCCCACATGATGCATCAAAACCCTTTTACGCCAGATCTGAAACATCATAAGCCCGAGCTACAACCACATTGTCATCCCTCAATCTTCCAAAATGCTCAGATGGATCAATCCAAAGGCTAGAAGAAAAGTTGGGACATCCATCCTGGGGGAGGTGTGAAGACAACTTGGATGTGGGAATACTGGGTGCGACAAAATTTGTGCAGAGTTTGTCGAGGATCTGAAAGGAGTTGTGATATACGAAGCTGTTTGGGTTGGGCAAACATATATTTACAGACATGATAACTTCGTGCCAAAGATACTCAGCCACTGGAGCCCATAAACTAATTCTTTCCATCTGACTCATAGATAAGTAGGCATCAGTCTATTGGATGTCCACAAGATCTCAGGGGCTCCAATTTTGGGCAACATGTATGATGAATTCATTCCTCACAAGGTGACTTGGAATGATTAAGAGAAGACTCTTGCTTTAGATTGGGAATTATTTAAAATATTCCATAGGCTCAAGAGTTCGGAGACCTCATTAACTCATTCTAGAAAGGATATTAATCTGGAGGAGTGGATGAATATATTTCTTATTGAGAAGAAAGAGAAGGAACCAAAGGAGAAGGAGCCGAAGGAGAAAGGATCCAAGAAAAAGAAATACAAGGATAAGAGGCCCAAACGTCCAACCACCTGCCCAAAACCTGAGAAGAGGGGTGCTCCTGGAACATTCTGGCCAACTCTAGAAGCAGGAGATTTTGAGAAATGGGGATATGAGGTGAATCAAAGGATCCCGAAGAAGACTCGTCTGGCGGGCTTCTTGGCTTTGTGGCTCAGTGTTTATCTCTTGCCAGTCAAGGATTCGAAGGGAGGCATTAGGCCAGGGACCTTCATCATTGTGGCAAAGTTGGCTGAGGGAAAAATGGTTGGGTTGGCTACCCCCATTTTAGCAATGATTCACAAGAGTTTAGTTCATGTCTTCATGGGTAAATCTCCTTTAAGAATAGTAGGACAATTCTAAGTTTTATGGGGATGGATTTCCACTCACTTCAGGACTTACAATGTACATAATGGATTGCAAATTCCTGGAAGCTATTTCAGGCCGTCAGTGCAAGAATTCTTTGGAGTTGCTCCATTAGATATTAATGCCTATGACATGAAAGTGAGGCTGAGTATGTTTAAGGAATTCAACTTCTTTCCCTATGGAAATCCACCAACCAGGAGGTTTTTTGATGTTGGAATATCCCATTTGGATTTGAGGGCATACATGATAGCTTGTAGAGATGGTGTGCTAGTTTCCAGAATTGACAGAGAAATTATATGCGAGGCCTATGCTCCATATAGATTTGCACGTCAATTCAAGTGTCTGCAACATATTTATGTATCTCCCCCAGTACATGTCAGGTTAGAGCAACATCCGATGGTTGCTCGACAACTATGGATGCTGATGTCAAGGGAGAATACTAGGGCGGTATTTGATCTACCAGTTGAAAAAGCGGCACATAACCTGACTACATGGTATGATGAGAACTAGATAGCATCATACCCTAAAGGGGTGCTGAATCACCCAATTTATCAGGTGGGGAAAAGGAAGAGGACTGTAGAGAAAGAAACCCTTCCTCATGAAGGTGAAGCTTCCCCCCTAAAGCTGATTTTCCAGATTCCTCCTCTAGGACTGATTCACTGGATTCCCATGATGGGGATGATGAGGCACAACAAGTGGAAAAGAGGCCTCGTGCCCGATATAATCCTCCAGTTAGAATCAAGAGACCTACTCAATCAACTCCTGGTGATTTACATCATTGTGATAATTTAATCACTGCAACTTTATAAAGCAATAAGTCTTATTTTCTTATTCTCTATATGCAGTTGTAGGAGATGGGAATAATTTAAAGTCAAATATTGTAGGACCTTCTTAACAGCCTTCATATCTAAGACCAGAGGCTATCCAGACATGGAAGGGTTTATACTATGGTACTGAGACCGCCTGGCTGGATTTGTGTGAGGGCCTACAACTTTCTGGAATAGGGAATCTTCTAGCTTCCACAAATATCCAATACGAGGATAACCCCAATGAAGTGCAGTATTACATTAGAGAACTAGAAATGCTCATATATGCAACTGATGAGGCTGTTCCTGTCACCAGGAGGGTGAAGGAATTGATTGATCATAGCACCGCTGAGGGGACTGATGAGGAGTGGCACGATTACGTGGCTCCTGAAGATGTAAGTTTTCTTTCATTATTTTCTTTGCAACTTAATTCCAGTCGAAGAATTGTTACTTAAGGGAGTTATTTTCTTCATCTTGCAGCTTGAAAAGAAAGTAACTACCAAGGTTCCTTCGCCACAGTATAGCCCTGGTGGTACTGCCATCAGGGATGCTACTGATTCTCCTCGTAAACCCAGCAAGATATCTCCAGGCTAGCAGGCCATGAATGAGGAGCTGGAAGCAGATTTTCATTCTCTAATCTAGGTGCCAATAAGGGAGACTTCCGATACTCCCAAAAAACCAAAGAATCAAAGGCAACGATTGAGGAATTCCACAACTAAACACTTCATTAGTAGCGGTATGTCCTTAGGGTAATCATGAGTCTATACCCATGAAAAGGTTTCTCATATTTCTGGGGATTGCAGGGGCTTCTTCAATTTCTCCCTGAGGGAAAGGAATGATCCTCCTTCAATGACCACAGAGGGTGCTGTGGAATAATTGAAAATTCAAGCTGACTTGGCTGCTCCTGGAGAAGAGCCATCATCTGTTCCCAGTATCCCTCCTACTACTGTTGCAAGAAGAGAAGAACATGTTTTTGGTAAGTTAACAATGCTTCATTAAAAAAATGTTGAATGAAACACCGACTGACTTCCATTCTATGATACTTCAGGTTCAACTCCTACATTAGAGCTTCTGGCGGCTGTTGCAACTGATGCCGTGATTTTATCCGAAGATGTTGTCTAGGGTCAGGGGCCGTAGGACATAAGTCGCCAAGAAGACATATCAAACTCTCCCACTGGTGAGACAAACCATGATTCTGAAATATCATTGGATGAAATGATGAATCGTGGCATGTATTTCAAAGAATTTTATGATCATGACAAGTTATCATGTGATTTAGAAGACCTTGGGCATGAGTGTAATCCTTCGCTCAGTAAATTTTCTTATAATTTACACTTCTAATCATGACAAAAAATAATATGCAGTTCCATCCATAGAAGCTGCTGAACTGCCAATGCCTGAAGAGGGTGTGGACATTGATGTCAACCCTACCATTGCAGAAACATTAGCTCAAGCAGAGCTAAACCCAGTAAACCCTCTTGAGACCCATCTTGAAGATCCTGCTGAGACTGGGAAAGATAGGGAGGAGTTTTCTCAGGTTGCTGATCTACCGTTGGGTAAGGGATAACAATATTTGTGATTGTACTTAATTTGCAAGACAATCGATTCTTTTGTTATCCTTTGAAACTAACCAAAGCTTTCAATTAATTATGCAAGGCCATCAACTGCAGTGCCTAGATCTGGAGGTGAGGGCTCAGCCTCATCCCCAATGGGAATTGAAAGCGAAGAAGCACAGGTCAGGGGGGAAGGAGCAGAACATGGCACTTTCTTAAGTGGATTAATCCCAGATTACATGCCCCCCCTATGATGATGATGTTGAATCAGACCCATAGGTGCTTAAGGGGACCGGCTTTTCACGATGCAAGGCATGGAACAACATATGTAAAATCATATCTGAGGTGCCTTTAGAAGAGCTATCATCAAATATTTCCCGGTTGTCATCCCAGTTTGTCATGCTAGGACTTGGCAGTTTTGGATACCAAGAGATCCATACTGTGATGAAACAAGTCATCTTCCGGAGGGAGCAAGAGAAAAAGTGTCGCGAAGATCTGACCAGGGTGAAACTGTCATTCATCATCAGTGAATTTGAGGCCGCAGTATCCCGAGATGAGGCTGATTATGCTGCCAAGATGAAGGAGTTGAAGCACAAGATCAAAGAAAAAGTCGTGCAGCAGGTGCAGCTCCAGCAACAGTTAGATGCTGTTATTGGGGAACTTGACCAGCTCAATAATTCATTGGAGGGAGCTCAAAAGAATGGTATGAAAGCCATTGCAGATTCCAAGAAAGCACTCCATCGAGCTAAGAAGGGTGAAGCTGGTCGAGTGCACGAGCTTCAAGTAGCTGCTGGTGAATCTTGGGATGTTGTACATCAAGTGAAGACTTCTATTGATAGTGTTTTGTAATTTCCTAAAAAAGAGAAGAGACTCCAATCTGTGGATGTCCTTATAATTCTTGTGCATGAAATTGAAATAATTATTTCATCTTCAATCACTTGTGCCCATATTTTCTGCTACCTGCTTTAAATTTTACCTAAGCCAATGGGCCTAGTAAGCATAGTTTGATTTTTACAAGGATTAATATAAATAACCCTACGATCTTTGAATCTTTTAATTGCTCAATATTACTTAAATCATAGAAAATGTATGTTTAGTGAGTTGGAACTTTAATTTTGTTCAGAGTTCCCTTGTATTTTGTGGTCAGTTTAAAGTCATGCACATCAGACACAAAGAGGATAATGTTTAAGGTCAAAATATCTTTGACCAAAATGGATTAAAATTGACTCAATTCCTTGAAAATTTATCTAAAAACATATTACCACACTCAAGTATGAGGGAAAATATGTAAACTTTGACTTAAGAATATTTAAATCTGAGGAATGATATGAAAAAGAGCTAAAAGGAATTATAAGAAGTAGTTCCCAAGAATGAATTTACCATTATTTAACAAACCCGTTAGGGGGTTTAATTATGCAGGGCCACCTAAGGGCATTGACTGCATAGTTAAATAAATAGTATCTTTTGGATGACAGGTCCGTTATGTAGACTACTTATACAAGGCCACTTAAGGGCACGTGTTGTATAGTCAGGAAAAAGAACTCTCAGAAATTTTACTTTCCTAGTGCTAAAAATCCAGTGAAAGTTTATGGAGATTCAAATTTTCCAAAGTATAGAGTTTGCTGTATAGAAAGAGGTACTTGAATATGAAGAAGATATTTCCAAACAAGATTATCAAAGAACTGGATGAATATCACTCCTGCGAAGGTCTAACCCAAACGTAGGGGAGGAGAATTTAAACCATAGACTTGAATAATTTCAGATCATGAAAAAGGATATGGGACAAGTATGTTAAGGATGTCTATTTTTGCGGATCCCTACATATTGTCATTAAGACAAATAAGGACAAAAGAGGCTTTCTTCCCAAGAATAAAGTTACAAGTATTTAAAAACCTATTAGAGGTTTAAATTATGCAGGGCCACCTAAGGGCATTGACTGCATAGTAAAATAATAGCATCTTTTGGATGACAGGTCCTTTATATAGACTGTTTATTCAAGGCCACCTAAGGGAACGTGCTGCATAGTCAGGAAAAAGAACTCTTAGAAATTTACTTTCCTTTTGTGATTAGAAGTTAAGAAAAGGGTTATGAATATCTTAAAATATTTAAGGTTAGGATTATGACACATAAAGATGGGTATTGTCCAATGTATGTAGATATACATAGATCAATACTAACCATAATCATGTTGTGGCTGGGTCTTGAATGGAAATGTTGGACTTCACTACGTATCCCATAAGGATGGAAATCAATCCATACGTAGTTCTTGAACTAAAGTTTAACGTCGTGTGGGAAAAATGGATTGGAGATCTTAGTTTAGGGTCATAGAGCTTTGACCATTATAAGAGATACACAGTGTGTGTTTTCATGGGGACTTTTCAGCCAGGGGGATGAAAGAGGAATTTGGGGTTAAGCCCAAAAGACTTGGGGCTGGATTCAAGGGACACTCGATAGTTCCTACGTATCCCATAAGGGTGGGAATCAAGCCCACGTAGTTCTATAACTACCCTCTGTACAAATTAGGTTTGTACATGTGAAGGGTGAAAGGGGACTTTAGTGCAATGATAGTTTAACCCAAGATAAAAGGTTCATGTATTTACATGTATGCATGTAGTCTTTTAAATGAATCATTATTTAAAATCAATGTAAATAATTATTCCCTCTCAGGTGATAGTATCAAAGAATATTGTAGTTTATTGTCATACTGGACAAAAGTGTTGTATAGTTTAACGCCGTATAGCAAGGACGAAAGTGAACCAATGTAAAGATATTGATTATAGGGGCAGTTTCATGAATCAACATCGTATGAGATGGAGGTGAACCGATGTGAAGATATTGGTTTTGGGATTGAACCTTGGGAGGTTTCCTACGTAACCAGCCTCGAAGGCGAGGATCAAAGTCCTCGTTGTTCAATTAAAGAATGAATTAGTGATCAAGTTGTACATGGGGACAATGTCCTAGAAAATAGTTTTGGGACTTACACATGGTTAGTATCCCAGAGAGAGTGTTATGGTTGAAGTTTTCTCTAAGCTCACGTGAGTCATACTCAGTGTGAGAAACAAGAGGTAGCAACAACCCTAACGATGCATAGTTTAATGTCATGTAGGAAATATGAAGGGACTATGCTGTTTTAAAGTCTTGCAGTTAGGACTATTGGTGCTGCACAGTTTAATGTCATGTAGCAGGGACAAAGTACAGTTTAATGTCATGTAGGATGTATTAAAGGACTTTCTGTACAGTTTATCATCATGTAGTTAGGACGATGGGGACAATACAATTTAATTTCATGTGGGACAAAAGGGGGACCGTGCAGTTTAATGTCATGCAGTAAGGACAAAATAGGACACAGTTTAACATCATGTTGGATGTATTAGGGACTTTTTCACAGTTTAACGTCATGTTGGACGAAAAAGGGACGATACAGTTTAGTGTCATGTTGGATGTAATTGCCAATAGTTTAAGGTCGTATGCATGGACCATGGATAATGTAGTTTAACGTCTTGCTGGACGTAAAAGAATTTCAAATAGTTTAGGGTCATATACTAGACCGTATGTGCCAATAGTTTAAGGTCATATGCATGGACCGTTGGTTATGCAGTTTAACATCTTGCTGGACGTAAGAGACTTCTGTACAGTCTAGTGTCATGTAGTTAGGACGTCATAGTTTAAAGTCGTGTGGGATGAGAGTAATAAAAATAGTTTAAGGTCATATGCATGGACCGTGGATGATGTATTTTGTGTTTATACAAAATACTTCTTCAAAAATATTGCATTGGTTGGAGTAGCGATGAGTTCTCCATTCATTGAGATTAAAGAATAAGCTCCATTGGAATAGACCTTATGTATTGAATAAGTTCCTTCCCATTTTGGCTAAAGCATGGGAGGTTTCTTTCCTGGTATCATTGGAGTTCTAAGAACTAATACCAATTCTCCCTGAGTGAATGAACGAAGACAAACTTTTTTGTTGAAAGCTCGTGCTATTTAATTCTGATAGACTTCAAAGTGGTGCAAAGTGCACAATCTTTTCTCATATAACCATTCCAATTCATTCAATCGCTTTTGAGATTTCTCATTTGTAGATGACTGGTCACAAATGACTACTCTGAGCGAGGGTAATTTAACTTCAATAGGCAAATGACTTCTGTTCCATATACCAATGAATATGGGGTTGATCGCGTTGCAGTGCGGGTGGTAGTCCGATAAGCCCATAAAGCATGAAAGAGTTTATCAAGCCATGATTTCTTATCTTTATCCACCATCTTTTGCAGTATATTTGAAAGAGCCTTATTGAAGGGTTCTATCTAGCCATTGGCACTGCATGATACCGATATGAATGATTGGATTTGATGTTGTATTCTTGATACAACTTCTTCACCTCGGATGAACAGAAGTTGGTGCCATTGCCCGTCAATATTGTATGAGGGACACCAAATATGATAATGATGTTAGGCTTGACGAAGCTAACAATGCATTTAGAATTTAATTCCTTGAGAGGTACTGCCTTTTCCCATTTGGAAAAGAAATCAGTAGCAGTAAGAATATACATAACTGCTTGGCCGTAGCTGAAGGGTAAGGTCCCACCACATCCATTCCCTATGTGGAAAATAGACACGAGTATTTAGACATATGAAGCAACTCTGGAGGTTGATGAATGAAGTTGGAATGTACTTGGTATGAATGACACTTCTTTGTGAAATCAATACAATCTCGTATCATTTAAGGCCAAAAGTATCCAACCCTTCGAATCTGATCAGACAGTTTATGTCTAGACTGGTGGGCACCACAAAATCCTGCATGTACTTCTTTCATGACTTCCATTGTCTCTTCACAATCAGTTCATCTGAAGAGAACTCCATCAAAACTATGTTTATAGATAATTTTCTCTAGTTGATCTGGGCTATCATAAAGAGTAAAATTGACCACACATTGCCAGATTTTTTCTTTCTCAGCTCTATTAGGTGGAAGTGTTCCATTTTGAAGGTATTCCCTGATAAGTGACATCCATCCTGTAGTATGACCATACGGTTCAGGAATGGGACCAATTTCATTGATCTCCTCTGTTCTAGTTCGAACATAAGGTGAAATTGCACGATGGTGGGCAATACTAATGGTTGTGTCATCCTGATTTCGATCTGCTAGAGCTATGGCTATATTGGCCATTGCATCAGCTTGAGCATTTTGTGATCTTGGGACATAAGAAAATGTCAGTTCCGAGGGGAATTCCTCCATTAACTCTCTGAAGTAATCATAAAAATGTATTAGTTCTTCTTTTCTGATGGCATAATCCCCATTGACTTGTTTGATTACCAGGTCTGAATCACCTTTCACCTTCAAGTGATTCACTTGTGCTTGAAGCGCCAACTCCAAGCCTATGATGAGAGCTTGGTATTCTACTTCATTATTGATACCACCTTCCCACAATAAGGAGGAATAAGGTAATACTGCCTTTTCTGGAGAAATGAGCACAATTCCTAAGACAACTTTGTTGAATTTAGGATTTTCCATTTTCCTCCCTATTGGACTTCTGGAAGTACCATCAAAGTACATTTCCCATGCCTGAGGACTTTCTTGAATAGAGAAGACTTCCTCATAAGGGAGTTCAATATCCGAAGATGTATCTTCCACTGAAGGGTGTTCAGTAAGGAAATCAGCCAGAGCTTGGCCCTTTATTGCCTTTTGAGACACATACTGAATGTCGAATTGCTGCAAAATAACTTCCCACCTTTCCAGACGTCATGTAAGCATTGGACGACTAAGGATGAATTTGAGCGAGTTATTGCGAGATACCAATTGGACCTCGTGATGTTGCAGGTAGTGTCTTAACTTCTGAACTGCAAAGATTAATGACATGTAGCACTTATCAATACTTGAATACTGGGTTTCTACTTCAATCATAGTCCGAATGAGGTAGTAGAGGCTGTTTTCATTCCCAGCATCATTCCTCTGAGCAAGAAAGGCACCCAATGATCGCTCTAAGGCTGTCACGTAGAGGATAAGTGGCCTTCCTTAAATATGTGGCATGATTACCAGTGGACTCAAGAGGTATTTCTTGAGAATATCGAATGATTCTTGAAATTATTCAGTCCACTGGTATGTGACTCCCTTCTTCATCAATTTGGTGAAGGGTAAACTTTTACCTGCCAAATTGGTGATGAAACGCCGAATATAGGATAAGTGTCCTTAAAGTCCTGTTAATTCTTTCAAATTTCGAGGAGGTGACATACCAAGGATTGAATTTTTCTTCTCAGGATCGACTTCAATACCACGATAGCGTACAACAATGACGATAAATTTTCTTGAGGTTACCCTAAAAGCACATTTTAAGAGGTTCATCTTCAAATTATGTTGTCTAATCTTGCAGAATATGACTTCCAAATCAGCCAAGTGATTAGAGAGTTTTTTGTATTTGACCACAAAATCTTCCACATAGCATTCAACAAAATTCTCTAAAAAGGGTTTGAAGATACGATTCATGTCATGCTAATATGTCGCACCTGCATTCTTTAAGCCAAAGTGCATTACCCGGTAGAAAAACACACCCTGAGGGGCTCTAAAGGATGTGGATTCCTCGTCTTCTGGGGCCATTCAGATTTGATTATATCCGGAATATCCATCGATGAAGGAAAGTACTTCATTTCCAGATGTTGCATCAATTAAAAGTTTTGTAATCAGAACTGGGAAATCATCCTTAGGACAATGCCGATTAAGATATCTGAAATCGATGAAAACTCTAATTTGTCTGTTCTTCTTCTTTACAGGGACAATATTAGCCAACCACTTGGGATATTGAACTTCTCTTATGAAGTTATCTTTGATAAGCTTATCCACTTCAGCTTCAATTTTGGAAGTATAAGTTGGGTTTGTTCTTCTGGCGGCTTTCTTAAATCCTCGATGCTCTTCTGGTAAACCCAAATGATGAGTAGCAACATCAGGACCAAGCCCAGGAATCTCTGTATAGTTCCAAGAAAATATGTCTTTATTTTTCTTTAAAAAGGAAATATACATCTCTTGTTCTTCAAGAGTCATGGCCGCACTGATTAAAGTGGGGCGTGGAACTTCTTTTGTACCCAGATTTATTTCTCTGAGTTCATCCACGGTGGTAGAGATACCCTCATCAAATGCTAGAAGAGAATCTCTGAGATCTTCCTCTTCTTCTTAATCATGTGTTATTTCTTCCGTTACTAATTGCAGAGTAGATGATGAAACAGAATTTACATGATCATAAGAGATGTTAAAATTTGAACATCTTGAATAAGAAGCTTCCATTTCTGACCCAATTGATGATGAAGGGTCTTCTTTGGGAAATAAAGAGGAGATGATGGATTGAGAATCGACATCATTGTTCACCTCCGATATTGCTATAACTTCTTTTGGCCTGATTGGCGAAGTATAGACTTTTCAGATTTTAGTAGATGAAACGAAGACATCTCCATTTGAGCTTTCATCATTTCCTGGAGGAGCACCAATTTCTCCCATGTTGTCTGGATCTATTGTCATAATTGAAATTATGGATCTTTCCATAAGAGTATTTTGATTTGGGTCTATCCTTTCAATTTGATTGATTGGAAACACATAATATTTACTCACATGTGTAAATGGATTTATTGGAATCTTCTCCAAACCATATGGAGCATTAACTTTGGTAATCTCCCTGGTTGTGGATTTATCCTTTCCCTTCATGTGATAGAATTCCGCTTCAATATATTGAGACTAACATGTCTTGAATGGGGCCTTATCACCATAAAATGTCTCAAATTGACCATCGAAATAATATTTGAGACATTGATGGTACGATGAAGGGATAACCGCATGTTGATGTAGCCAGGGTCTTCCAAGAAAGATGTTGAAGGTTGAGTCTTGATCAAAAACCATGAAATCTAAATTGGATACAAGATCTCCAAACTGAGTTCTGAGTGTAACTTCTCCTAGTGGTTCTTGTTCATTTTTATCATATCCTTGTAACATCATGGTATAAGAAGATAAATCAAATTTCGTGAGGTCCAATCGATGAAGTGTATGAATGGGCATGAGGTTGACTCCTGAACCATTATCAATGAAATCTCTTCGGACGTCTACGCCATTGAACTTTCTAGATAAGTACAAAGGTCTAATATATCCATGAACTACATCATATTCATATTCATCAGTAAAAGATATTATTGCATGTCACTCTGTAGGATTATTATCTATGTGATAGACTTCAACTGCAGAAATTTCAGTTTCAAACTCCTGAGGACTTGACAAAGCCTCGATGAGTGCCTCCTGAAGATCTTTTGACAGATTCAAAGCATCCAAAATTGATAACTTGGCTGGTATATGGGAAAAGTTTTTTAATGTATCATACATTTGATCCAGAGGACTGCGTTTCCCAACAGGAACATGTGGTTTAGCAGGTTCCTTGGAAGCAGATGCTTTGGAAGTTGATGCATCTTGTATCGGGATAGGAGTTGGCAATATTCCTGGTTTTAGAAGATTAGACTGATTGGATCCATTTACTTGCTGAGATGAAGAAGATGGAACCTTCAACTGGTCTTCCAAAATAACTGTACCAGGACTGAATTTTCTATTGGTAGAAGAACTTGCTTGTTCTTACTGAGCTCGCTGAAGGGTTCTACCACGAGTTTTTGCTACGTACATTGTTCTAGCAGGGGTATAATTGGAATAGTGGCTTCTGAAAGATCCACATCTTCCCCTGTATCCTGAGCCTCTGGAACTTCCTCTGATTTCTCTATTTGATATAGGGAATTCGGTATCATTATAATCAAAACTGCAACTGGTATATGGATATGTTAATTGAATCATATTAACAGAACCAAAAATCAACTCTTCATCCGATGAGGACTCTGCCTGACTATCCAATTTAGGCTATGCCGTTTGGTGGGGCAGTGCCCGTTGATTCGAATTAGATGACATGCAATATTCTAGAGTCAAAGACAACTTAGGCTTTGACACATACTCATTTTCTTCTGATTGTTCCTCTTTCTTGGAATTATGCCACCCTTTTGAGGATTTGCCCTCTGAAGAGGATTTTTTGCGGCATTCATCGAAGAAGGAACAATTGGTTTCTTCAATTGTGTTCTTAAAATAGAATGAGTTCACTTGATCGTCTTTCTGACCATCAAATCATCATATTTTTGTGCATTTTTTTCTTTTGACTTCTTACCACTCGCCTTCCTCCTCTGGAACTGTAGCAGTAACACATGATACCTGGGCTGAAGAGCCTTTCAGTTTGACTTGTCCCGAGTCGACCATCTTTTGTAAGAGGTATTTGAATACAAAACACTCCTGGATGGGATGTCCCAACATCTGATGAAATGGGAAATAATTGGGATGGTCTTAATATCCTTCCTTGTTTGGCCTCTTGGGCCTTGGCAGCGGAACCAAATTATTCTCCAAGGCTGAAATGAAGTAACCAGGAACTTGTTCATTTCGGAAAGAATAAACTTTACTCTTCAACTCATCAAACAGTTTCCATATTTGATCTCTTTGATCGTCTTGATGAAACATCCTTTGTTGTTGACACTCAGAAGGTGGAGCCCTTCGAGAAGATGATGTTGTTGAGGTAGAAGCAGGTACAGGTGCTTGTTTAAGCATAACTACAGCAGTTTATGCTTTACCCGTTTTCCTTCCTGGAGCTGATGGGATTACACGAGATTTAGCCTTAGTCTGTATAAGAGAATCTTCAATCTGTTGAGCAATTGAGGTAAGGTCTCGAAACCCTCCTGTTTATTTCACAGGGATCAGTGGTGTGCGTAATTCGTCACGCAGATTTTCCACACAGATTGGAAACAGTTCCTCTTGAGGGAGTGCTAAGCTCAGGGAATATATTAATCCCTTCCAGCGATCAATGAAATAATAGAATCTTTCATTATCACTTTTCTTACAGTTTGTAGGATCGAAAACTATAGACTTTATAAAAGTTGAGCTGAATTGAAGAAGAAATCGTTGACAGAGATCTTCCCATCCGGTAATTGACCGGGATTTCATGCTTGAATACCAGACAAAAGCTGGTCCTTGCAAGGTTTTCACGAAGCATATGAGTTTCACTTCTTCTTGCTATTCTGGAGTTCCCATCATAGGATCGCAACAAGACACATAATGCATCAAATGCTGTTCAGGGTCACCTGATCCATTGAAAATAGGGAATACAGGGTTCCCAAAACTTGATGGGGGAGAGATTAAATCTACCCATTCAGGGTAAGATTTATTTTCTGGTTGAACCTGCACATGCTTTCCTTCCATAGTCTATAACCGAGCTATTAATGACTCAATGGTAGTTATTAACTTTTTAGAAACATCCGGTTGAACTTGGACTTGGGCAGGTGCAATGACTGGAGTTTGAACAGGTATGGCAGCTGGTACTGCAACTGATGGTAGAACTGCCAATTGTTGTTTCACTTGACCCGTAGGATTAGACCTGTGAGGGTGTACTGATAAAGGAGGATATTCTTGATCCTCCTCAGTAGATGAAACAAACTCCCTTGGCTGACTGACTCCAGAACATTTAGGAAGAAGACTACCCTAAAGTAGTTCTGCATTCAACCTCCTCAATTCCTTCATCTCTTCCTCCTGTTGCGCAAATCTTTTCTCTAGTGAGAGAGAATGGCCTTCTCCAGATGAAAGATATTTAACCTGATTTTTTCCCTTCCCCTTGTTTGATCCCGTTCGGAGAGGGGGAAGTGGGTTACTTGAAGGATTACCTAGGTTCTGAGTAATCCTTTGATTTTGTGTACGCACACCTTCTTCATTTGTGTCTGTGCGTACAACTTCTTGAGCAGGAAACTCTTCATCGGATCCCTCGGAATGAGCCTCATCTGGTGAATCAGCAACAACGTCATTGATGACATTGATTGATGCATAATTCATTGCATCCCTCCTATTGTCATTCCTACGATATTGTCTCCTTCCATGTCTTTGATGAGACATTGCCTTTTTTTGATTCAATCCCCCAAGAACTTCTTGGGGAATCGTAATTTGGAGAGAATATCTTGATAATTTGGCTCTTCGTTCCTCTTTGGGATTCTTCCCTAACCTATAGAAGACCAAATTTCTTTGAGGGAGGGATTGAGGATTTGAAAAATTCCCCAGTTCGGTGGACTGGGGCTGTTCCCGCTCAACTCCTTGAATCATATTTATTGATTCTGAGGGTTGGTTTAAAAGAGTCCCCAGTCTAGAAAGTTGGGGTGGCTCTTGAAATGCTATGTCTGAGACTTTCTTAAAAGCTCTCCTGATCTTATGGACCTTAGTTTGGAAATTAGCTGGATGGATCAACCTGTATCCACTTTTATCACCCGGTTCAAAAGACCGTTGGATGATTTCTGACACTTCTGTCACTTGATGATGTGCTTGCTCTATACGAGAGGCTTGTTCAATATTATTTTTTGCTTGATGAAGGAGTAATTAAACAACTTGTTCTCTGTATTCTTGATTTTGAGAAGAACTAGTTGAGGCCTGTTCTTGGGCAAGCATTTGATTACAAACAAAACCCATTGACTGTGTCCAACCACGGGCAATAACATTGCATGAGACCATTTTCGGCGGGCTTTGCTGACTGGAGAGCACAATGAAATGTAGTGCTCCATGAACACCCCATCCTCTGACATGAATACCAAATGGGGCATTGACAATTAACTGGTGCAATCTTCTAAGTGCTCTAAGGCATGAACGCTAAAGGGCTCTCTGCTGCTTTTCAGCCTTCGGATATCGAGAGACTGATAGAGATGCCAAGTCAATATGACATTGTAACCCTTCTATTATCTTAACATGATTTTCATATTCATCATAAGATAATACTTTCTTTTTCAATTGACAAAGAGTTTCCCATATGTTGAGATGAACATCATGAATTACATCTTCCGTCAACATCTCTGAAATGTCATACTGAGAGTCAGCCAGAGGCCAAAACATGACTGGCACTTCACCTTTCGCTAGTTGTTTTCTCATGTTCAACATTTCCTCTTTATCATTTAATGAAGATTCTTCTACCTGATTTGACCATAGTTGGTTCTTCCTTGTTGCTTCATCGGATTCAACAAGATTGGTAGAGAAATCACTGATCAAACTAAAAGATGCATGACTTAGGGGTGGTTCGGAGAATGACCTACACCCTGGGCTATCTTCTGACTGAGAAAGTATTTCACCTGCTAGAGATGAAGCATCATACATGACTATTTTCAAATTTTAAAGTGCCTCAAGATAAGAGGGATTTCTCGGCACTACATTGTCCACTAGAGCATTTTCTGGGCAATGTGAATCACTACTGTGGAGAGGACTTTCTCAATAAAATTCATCATCATGGGGAGGACCACCATGGTGGGTTATGGAAAAAGATGAGATCTCTTGCTCCTTAGTTTTTTTTCCACACAGAGGGTTATCGTAACTCTCATCTGAGGATGAAACTTCAAGATCGACCGAACTGTCATGAAGCAAGCCTTTATGAGGAAGTGTCTGTTGAAGACCTTCTGAATTAATGTTCCCACTATTGGGAAATGAGGGAGTAGAATCTTGGATTCCAATAGATAATTGTCTGAGGGCTTCAAGAACTCCAACATAGAGAAAGGCCTTATTACAGATTGGCTCTTGATATCTTGACTGTGCTGGGCGGGTCTTCTTTTTAGACACCTTCTTACTCGCCTTGGAAACCACTTGTTGACGAAAGTGGCTACTCTGAGTAGGTGTATGTGCCTGATCAAGAGTGATGGCTAGGTTAAGCTGGTGATCTCCACTGAAATCAAGTGTATGTGCCTGACTTGGTTGTCCGTATGATATGGGGGAGTATGCCCCACAACCCTCTTGGACTTGAACAGATGTGTGTGTTTGTTCCGGAGTGAACTGTTGATGTGTCACTCCACTGGTCGGGATAGATGTATGTGTCTTTCCCTGATATGTTTCTAAAGATGTTATAATATTCTGGAAAGCATCCAGAATATGAGCAGGGATTTTCTTCTGCTCTTTCACCATTGATAGAATATGCTTGGTGACTTCAGCTACCGAAACGGGGATATACATACATTCCGTGCTTGGATTAGGTGTGTGTTCCTGCTCCAGCCCTCCTTTTCCTATTAGTGAATCCTGATAGTACTCAAGTGTGGGGGAAGAGAGTTGAGTCTGCCTTTTGTTTGTCACTGGAGCTTTCTGACTGACTACTCCATGTGCTACCAAGCAAGACTGTTGGTACGATTGATTAATACCAGCAGGTTTATGTGCCTGCTTATTGCACTTCGCCGAACGTGGTTGACGAGCTCCATCACATGTAGTCAGATGATCCTGGTGATTAGCTGGTGATGTATAAACAGGTGTATGTTCCTGCCTATAGTACTCCGCCAAAATTGCCTGGCGGGATTGGCGTGATGCTGCCAGATGAGTCTTCTGGACAGCAGGATTAAAACGGATTGGTGTATGTGCCCGCTCGTTGCTTTCCACCAAGTTATGTTGGTGGACTTTTCCAGAGATAGAAGAGATGAGAACCTGCTCACTGTTGACCGGATTTCACCTTTGGTAATTTGACTTGCCTGCTCGGGTTCGAGGAACCTGAGACGAATGCTTGGATTCGACACCCTCATCATGTTTAGGGCGCACTGCCGCAAGAGTCTAGCGGCGATTGTTGATGGGAGCCCTCGGGAAGGACTCCTAGTTCCTTGAATTAAGGCCCTGAAGGACCTTCTCATTCACCTCCCCAGAATATGGGGGTGAATGGTGATTGCGTTCTGGAGATAACGACCCGAAATGGTTTGAGACGGTAGTTAGCACTGCCTGCTTCTTGATCACTAGTCGTCGCTGTCCGGACGACCAGGGTGAATTATTCACTTGGAGGGCTTGTCGAGTAGCCTCCAGAGTTGGAATAGTACCATTTTGATGGTACTTCTTAACTAGAGCGTTTGATACCTAGCATTGAAGACACTGAGTAGGTGATGTCATCCTCAGAGCGGACGACGATCCAACAGGAGTAGCAGCAGTGGCATTCGCAACAGTAGTATTCACAGGTGTGAACTTGAGAGCAGCCATTCTGAAAATGCATAAGATCTTGGAAAAGAGTGTCTTTCTGATATAACATACGTAATCAAGATAAATTCATCCACTACATCTTTTGGATGAGCACATATTTCAATGATTGTTTTTGTTGGCCCTCTCATTGAGTTTTAAATAGGGGCCTAACAAATAAGTAAAACATCATTTTAACTTGGTTAAGGATTCACGTCGGGTTCACTATTTTTTGTTTCCCTCTAGAATTGGGGATGAACTCATCGATTTAAGGTTCAAACATTCCAAGAGGTTTCTAACGAGTTTGTTCGTAGAACCGGAAACATCCAATGGTTCCATATCCATTTGAACCTACTTTCCAAAGGTAGGCGCTCATTAGTTTTGGACTGATGAGGCTTAGGAATTTTCATTGGTCTAGAGGATGGTAGTTCGGACTCATCACACCTTTTTGAGGGGAATTATTGTCTAATCCGGGACTCTCTTTATAGATTTAAGTTATGTTCGTGAATCCTTATTACATTACCAAGTATAAAATGAGCTTTCCTTTAGATCTAACAATCAATGATTGATATGTAAGAAATTTAGAGAATCTTTTATATGTATTCGAGGTTCTTCATCGATAGAGAATCATCTGTATTTGTTAGAGATTCTTAGTCAATGGTATCCTATGATACATAAATGTCTCTTGGTCATTATGATGACCATACTGGTTTTAAAGCCACTTAGTGGGGCACTAGAAGTTTATTATCATTCAGAAGGACATTGATTATTTTAGAGTTGGGATCGTACCCACTGATGGGCTACCTACGTATCCTTTGTTTAGGAAAAGTAATCAGAACCCACGTAGTTAGATTAAGAGAGTATAATGTTTATGCATGATTGATGGATCAAAGAAAGATGTCATGATTACTTTTACACTCTAAGCTCACGTGAGTTATGCTCGGTGTGAGAAACAAGAGGTATTGGTGAAACCAGACAACTGTTCCACGAAAGATGCAATGATGTGGTGCTTATGTGTGTATGACTGCCCAAATAGATGAGGATTAAGATTTACATAGGGAAGAAATCCAAGAACAAGGTCCATAAAGGTATATGTGCTTCCTGGAGATTTGGATACTCTAATCTTGGGGCTTACTCCTAAGGAATATGCCCAAGTTAAGAGGGGACTTATGATTGGGTTTTACTCCTGAGAAAGAATCCCAAATCAAAAGTAAATTAGGACTGGTTAAGAGAAATTAAGACTGGGGATTACTCCTGAAAAGGAGGCCCAGGTTAAGGGACTTGAAAAATTAAGGGACTTGGGGCTTAATCCTGAGAAAGATGCCCATATTTGAGACTGGGTCTTACTCTTGAAAAGGAAGCCCATGTTAAGAGAATTATAGTTGGGGCTTACTCCTAAAAAGGATGCCCATATTTGGGAATTTTAAGATTGGGGATTATTCCTGAAAAGGATGCCCAGATTAGAGGACTTAGGGCTTACTCCTAAAGAGGATGCCCAGTTTAAGGGATTCTCTCATTTTAAAGGATGAGGTTGAATTAATGAAATATCAATCTTTAGTGACATAAATATGTGTAAATCACTAGGTTTTGAGAGATATTCCACAGAATTCATTTCATATAGGGATGTTTATCAAGAAAACATGCCATAAATGGCTTTGAAGGATGTCTTGAAGACTTAATCTTGAATAGGAGAGGTGGAATGGTATAAGAGGGGTTAAATGGGAAAGAAGAGCACCCAAAAAGGCAGAGGCGTGCAAGTCCTGACAGGCACGCAGGTACTGCGTGGGCGTACAAGTCCTAGTCGCGCAGGTATACCTGCACGACACATGGGTACTTGCGCGGCTGTTAACCAGTAGTGTAACCCTTGGGAGAAATTTTACCAAAGCCTTTAGAATTATCCCGAGGTATTTCTAGAAGAGGGGCGTGCAAGTTTTGGTGAAGAAGTAGGGCGGTGCGCAAGTGTGTCCATTTACCTTAAGGGTAAAACACTCAAGCGCGCAAGTGTTAGTGAATTCTAACACTGAGACCTTACTCCTCTTGTTTAGACCTTCCATTCATGGTAAATAATTACCTTAGAAGTGTTCTGAAGACCTGAAGAAGAGACTTGGGCGTTCAAAGCTCTATATTTGAATTCTCGAAAAAATTTCTCCCGAAATGGGGGGCCCCCAAGGTCTATTTATAGGCTAGAGAATACCGCAGGCGGTTATCAATTACAGTGCTGAAGTCACTTGCGTGAACATTAGCCATTGCTCAAGTGGACTTGCGCGACAGTGATGGAACTTGCGCGGCGCATGTGCATTTGAAGCTTTGTTCATGCCTTTGTCAGTTTTTGATGTTTTCTTCAAAGGCTGGATCAATTTGTTCTAAGTCATTTCCCTTTCCATTATTTTAGACAATGTGATGAAAAGAAGCATCAACAATTAGCTATAACATATGGATCAGATAAATATTAATAATAGTGGACGTGTCATCAATATCAACCATCAAAATAGATTCTAAAATTAGTATTAATATCTTATAGATATCATAATTTAAAATAATACATACAATATATAAAAATATAGGTTCCTTATATGGAATAAAAATCACATAGATATCATCAGGATCTTCTAAGTGTAGATGATATAAAAAGTCCAAAATAACAGAAAGTAAGAAAACTTGGTCAACCATAGAACTTGTTCCCAATCCTAGACTAGTCCAATCTCCTAATCTCCAACCAAGATATCAAAATCAATCATTATAAATAATACAATCATGGTTTTCAATATCATCTACCATGAAGGCATTTTGGGTTCCCCCAACAACACAAGTAGGGTGTTAGTACAATTTAGTATGATACTACCAATGTTGTGTCTAAATAATCTAGTTTTAATAGTGGGAATGTTGTTGTGAAATAATAAATAAATAAACTATATTAGATCCTTTGTATCAATTATGTAACCTGAGAATGAATGTACCTACTTCATCTAGTGTTGGATGCCTATGGACATTATGTATTACCCTTGAGGGGGAACCACATATTTCCCAAAAACATTTTCAAGACATCATCACCTAAGGGGAAACATGAATTTCCCCATAACCTTTTAGAATAATACCCATGGGGTACCATGTCCTACCCTAAAATCATTACTAAAATATGATCACCTGGGGTATCCACATCCCACCCCATAGACATTACCAAAATATCATTACTAAAAGGATCTAAATGTAACCCCAGAGAAATTTCAAACAAATCATCACCCAGAAGATCCAAATCCCACCTTGTCGATTTTACCAATATATCATAACTTAGGGGGTCTACATACTACCCCATATAATTTTCCAAAATATTTTATTTATTAAAAAATTTATACATTTCACAGTTTATCATCAATCCAAACAACCAATTATCTCATCAACATTGATTTTCCTAACTGAGAAATAAATCAGGTAGATAAAAACCTATAGGAGTGGTTAGATGATGAGTTATTTTCAATTATCAACTTTAATCAGAAGCACTAATAAATGAGATTACTAGAAGATGAATGAATTTATATATAATTTTCATGATAATTATGGGTAAATAAGTGGATATGTATATATATTAATCCCATTATCTTTTAAAATAATATAAGTTCATAAAGAACTTCACATTATAGTTTGATGATGAAACCTTCACATGTGAAATTGAGGTTACACGGTCCCTTGATGCCTCATACATTTCTTAAACCATCATAGATAAAAATATATTTGTATAGATGGGGTACCTCTAGGATGATAAAGGGGTCCTTATTAATAATATCCCCTATATCATCAACAAATCCCAAGACATAGTGATAGAGTTGAATCCCATAATAGACGTGATCATGAACTCCATCCAACATATAAACCCTGATGGGTTACTATGTCCTGATGAATATCATGGTTAATTTTATATTACATCATTGGATACTATTATAAAGTGAGATTTATAATATAATAAAATATTAATCCAATGTGTCATCCTTTACAAGAGTCACCAACACAACTACATTGGTTATCACATGCATGGTGAATCATATGAATTTTTTAAACCAGTTTAATCTTATCAGCTGATGTACCTTTTCATATAGGTTCTTCTCTAAAATTAAAAATGATCGGCTTTCCTATATTCTACCTCATTTGATCTCGGTTGAAGAACATATATTTTTAATGTATATGAACAAACAAGGTTCTTTCAAACATTATCATGAGATGGTGAGATGTTTATATGTGATGGTCATCATGACAAACATTATATTGAAAATTGACATGTAATAACATTATTAAAGGACGGATTGGAATGAAATATTAATATTTAGTGATGTTTTGGTTTTTCTATGTTATTGTTTGATCTTTATTTTAAGACCTACTCCTCCCATTGGTTAACTATTACTCTAATGGGTTGGTGGTTAAATTTTTTCAAATCGACTCATGTTGTTAACTAAAATGATCCAATATTATATATCCTCTTCATAAAAGATAACATATTATTAGTAGAAACATCTAAAAGTCTATTTTTAATGGAAAGGTGTGACTATTCATAGGATGGTTCAAACTCAATTTTATTTCAAATTTATTTCTCACCAATAAGAAGTAATTGTTTATTATTACAGGGCTGAATCCATTATAAAATTCATGGATATCATAAAAAATATTTTTAATATAGTATGAAAAAATAATGTTAGGGAAAATTAATGTTTATATTCATAATAATAATTCATCCATGTGCTTTAGTATCATTAAAAGGTTTATGAATTTTGTGACGGGAACCTTCCACATAACATACCTTATATATTCTCTATTTATAAGGTGGATTCATATTCAAAATTTCTCATGAATTATGATCAAAATAACATTCCAAATCACTAATAAAAAAATAAACTACAATCCTTTAGTGGTATAATAACTTAGATAAAAATATGATCTCAACAATTTCATTTCATGTGTATTATATTATATATGACCAAAAATAATTCAAAACATGAATCAAATTCACCCTTATTTATATTCTATAATATTACTTCAATTAGTTTAAGTATCATTAGACATGGTAGTCTTGGATAGATAAAACCTTTGATAGAGTTTATTTTAATGTCAAAAATTGATTCAAATGCATAAGGGGTTTGGATGATTTTTTGGATTAAGAAACATTGATATGACATTATATTTTGTAAAATTATACCAAGGAGAAATATGAGAATGTCTCATTTATGATTTGGGATGGTGGTTCTTTGACATATCCCATTTAGAAAATAATTAAAAAAACAATATAGATTTCATGGATCATTATAGATGGATCATTGACTAGGATGTCATTTTATTCTAGGATTTCAATTGTATTAGTGTCTACCTATTCTTACTGAGATACCGACACCCTACTATGATGTAATGGGCAGAAAAAGAACAACTAATATTCATATAATTAGTGAATAATAGGGATTAAAAGGAAATATTAAAAAAATACATTTGGTTGATGAACCGTATTGGTACATTTTCACCCATCCAGTTTGGGGGAATTTTGATCTAGTAAATTTTCTAGAATTACTCCTCACCCAAAGTTTCATGACGCATAGTTTAATTCCAGTAATGTCATGTTCATCAAAGATATATATATCTTATTGATATGGAATGAAGGGAACAAAAATAACCTAAATGATATTATATATCAAGGAAACAATATAGACATTGAGATTAAGTTCCTGTGATGTTTCGATGAAATCATAAAGACAATTGGACACTTATTTTCATAAGTAGAATGAGATATATTCATTTAAAAAATTCTATATAGGAATATTTGAGTCCCATAATAATCAGTATCCTTTGGGTAATTTATAAAACATTGGTTTCAGATTGTGTATATCGACATTGGAGAAGGAAACACTTGTAGGTTGTTGTTATGGTAGATATTGGGGTCTCTAGGAAGCTTAGAATGAAACCAGACTTACGGATTTTTGGGTAAATTTTGGCTCCTTAAAAAATATGTTTATTCTACTAATATAAGGGATAATTATGACTTTTAAGGGGGTATATTTAGACACACACTACTTGTGAGCACTTAGTTATAAATTAGAAGATATGGGTGGTTCTATGGTAAATGGGGTGATATAGGAGGCTCCTAATAATTTTATCTTGTTAAATACAGATTGATCATGTCAAAATAGTATATTTTGGGGAGGAGGATCCATTTTATACTTGTGTGGGTTTTTTTTTGTGTTTTCCTATTATTCATTTTATAGATATGGGAAACTTATCCTGGAATAATAACATTCTATGTTGAATGATTTTCTCATTTGAAGACATGAAAACATTAATTTATTAACTATGATACTAAAATATAATTTACTAGTGAAATTTTAATAGGGATCTAACCCTATTAACTGGTCTATTTTATATATTTTTAGAGAATGAATGACTGTAATTAATGAATAAATGGTTATATGAAACACTTGTCTGGAGGTAAACAAAGTTGCTAACTGGTTTTATTTTAAAGATGTGATGTGAACCAATCTAAACATACATTCTTATTGAATAATTTAATATTAATATTAATTATATATATGATAATAAACCACACCCCATAATTTAAATATTTAGTTTATTTTGGAATTATATACATAAAAAACTTATTTAAAAATAATTCCAACATCTCCTACAAATTTTATTCTCACATAATACCCTCTTAGTCACATAATACATAATATTATTCATCTTAATCATGTGAATAGAAAAATTATAAATGGATGAGTTGATATACTCAATATGGGTAAACATAATACTTAACTATTATAGAATTCATGTAGTCATAATATGAGAATGTGTGTATGAAAAGTTTAACATTACATAAGATAATCATACCTAATAAAATATAGATCATAAACCCTTGATTCTTGAAAAAATAATTTTTGATTAACATAAGAAATATGATATATAAATTCTGAAATATAACCAAATAATAATGATCCATGTAGAATAACACAATCTTGAAGCATAATATAGAGAATTGATACAAGCATAATCATTAGAAGTCATAATACTTTGAGAGAACCCAATCATGACGATATAAAATAGTTGTGATAAAACCCAATAATGCTCGCACATTTAGTTACAACCAAACCTAATGATTTCCATGAATTAAATTTTTAACAAATGTGATAATATCCATGTGTTATGTAATGAATAATCCCAATTATTTCCACACATTAGGTTGTGAAGAAACCTAATGATGAATGCACATTATACTGTTAGAAAACATAATCATTAACACACATTATCCCTTGATATATAAAACATTACCAAATAAATTATAAGAATATAAATTATCCATATATATAATAATAACATACCATATATAGCTGTTCCATAAATACTTCAAAAAAATTTATAGTCCCATCGTATCTTAATTAACCCAAGGGAAAGAGAAAAATTTCATTTAAACTTCCACAATACAATATAAAAATACATAAAAGGAAATAAGGAAAAGATATAATTATATCATATTACTAGTGAAACATAAGGAACATTAAATTTGTTTACAAAGATTAAAAAACCATGGTTAGAGCTTTAGATAATTACTAAAAATAAATAAAGAGTAATTTTATTTTATTTTTATAAATGATAATTTAATAGGTGAATTTTTTTATAATAATGGGAATATAAATACAACATTAAAATTAAATAAAAAATAGGGAGGATGTTTTTTAAGGAAAATATATGAATATGGTGGTGAAATACATTCCTATAGAAATTTTTTATAAAGTATTTTCTAGTTACATTATCTTAAATAATTTAAATTTATTTTGAAAATAAATAGTGTTGAATTCTTTTTTGAAAAAATATTTCAATCATTTGAAGAATAAGTAAAAGAAATTTTAAAGTGAATTTAAGAATTCCATAAACTAATAATAAGTATAATTATATAAAAAATAAATAATAGGGATGCAGTGTAAAAAAATTAATGACTAAAAAGAAAAGATTATGTTGGATCCGCATATAATCATTCATCTGCGTAACTTTTTTTTACCAATGGGAGGTGATATTTTGTCAATAAATGTAAAAACCATGAATAACAAGAGTATAATAAATTTTATGGAATTTATATAGAAATATCATTTAATTTATGAATATTGGAGTTAAATAATAAAAAAAATATTTCAAAATGAGATTTATAAAGAAACCATTTCCATTAATCTAGATTCCTATGAAATCATATTAACTTCATGTATAATATACATAATTATATAAATAACTTATTTAATAACATTATATATGTGCATTAAATTTTATATAGTTCAATCCTTATCATTAATTACACATATATTATTTAGTTATTCTTTATTTTTATCATCAGATGTTAGAAATTTTTGATTGTCTCACACAAGTTTGGGAATAGAGATATCAATACTCATTCATTGATACCATGTTTATAATGAGTAGAATTATTAGATAATTGAATAAATATGTTTAAATGATTTATTTAGTCCGAAGTTCATGTTATGGAAGGTATGTTTATGATTTGTTAGAATTAAATACACAATGAACATGTTCAATGTAACTTAGAGACAACCACAAGTTACTTTATACTGACCAGTCGTTATTATCATATAATTCTATTATAATGAAATATATTATTCATTAATATGTTATAATTTTAGTATAAATGTATTCATATTTATTCATGGTAAAATTGGCGATGATGGTATTGCGTCATTCATGTTGGTGGTTGAATTGACCAAAACAAGAACATCCTATACTAATGGATTTTTAAGAATTTGGAGTTATATATTATTAATTTAACTTCATCAAAAGAATAATGATCTTAATATAACAACCTTATAGTGTTGGGTTTGATTTTTAAGGAGACAATATGAGAAGGTAATTTAAAAATATTGTGAATAACTAGGTATTTTATTTGTGGAATTTGCACATACTAGACTGGGGTTCCTTCAGAATGATGAATCTATGATTTATTTATGGAACCATAATTATACATAAATTAATAAGTATTTTAGAGACATAAAATGGTCATAAATTTACTATATAATTTAATGTTTTTAGTTTTATGGATGGGTGTATTTGGGTATTTTATATAAATGATTTTAGAGTTTTATTTTAGCAAATATTTACTCTTTAATGTATAAGTTAGTCATTTTGATATTAATATGGGTAAAAAGTAGAAAAATAATGGATGTGTGGTAATTATTGGTAAATAATTCCTTCATGGAATCATATTGTGATAAGGTTTTATGATACAATTAGTCTTTCCTATTTAGTTTAACCTAATTCTCCTCATTTTCCTTTACCATTGTACCATAATTTTCAAATTCGTATCCTATTTTTATGTGTAAAATTGAAATTCAACTATTTAGCTAATTTTAATTTCATGATTATAAATTTTGAATCTATAATTAAATTACTAGATTTTATAAATTTAAATTTTAATTGGATACTTAATATATATATATACAGATTTTATATAAAAATAACTTTTAAAATATTATGTGATCAAAATCATATTAAACAATAATTACTAATTAAATATGTGATGGTAGTTTTTTATAAATAAAAAATTTGTTTTATTTTATTCATTAAAAAATTATGGATTTAATATATTGAAATAACAATTCACAATAATTAAGAAAAAATTTATTTGGAAAATATCATTTATTAACATTAAATAATTTTAACAACGTGCTAATAAAATTAATTATTTTTATTCATTAAATTTAATTTTAAAAATATGTTGTTATAAACATATTTCTTTAAGTTTAATATATTCATCAAATATTTTATTAATAATAATAATAAAAACAACAATAATAATATGTAACATATCAATATATATTTTCATAACAAATTATTTTTATTAAAGCCTATCTTATTGTTCAATTATAGAATTATTTATTATTTGGGAGTTATATTATTCTCAATTACACAACATATTGATATAACCAATGAACATATATCTAATGACCATATTTCCAATAGCTATATATCCAGTGATCATATTTTCAATTACTCTATATGAAATGGTGAAATTTAATTCCTATATATAACCTTACATAAACTACTAAAATAATTCATTATATTATTTTCATTATCAGAAAAATTATATTATTTTATAATTATTTGAATTATTTCAATAATTTCAATAAAGGTTATGTTTATCATGGAAAACCATGAGGGAAAACACTTTAGGTTTTTGTTATTTTATTTACTTGTGGTATTATAGTTTTTATAATTTTATTAATGTTTTTATATTTTATTTTAATACTGTATTAATTTTTATTTTTTATTATAAAATGTTGTATAAGTAAAATTTATAATGTTTTGATTTAGTTTTGGGTTTTGTGTGAAACCATCAATTGAACACAATATTTATTTAATGTAAAAATACATAGTAAAATCATTGGGTGTAACATTATACCCACTTAAAATATTTTCACCCTCAATATTTAATTTATATTATTATGAAATGATGGTACATATGCATAATTACCTATTAGGGTTCCCATTTTTCTTTATCATACTTTTGATTTATTCATTGGTCATTAAATAAATGAGTGGACATTCTTCATAATACGTAAAATCTGAAACTAAATATTTCATCCAGTTTCTACTCATACGAAAGATAATATTTCATATATACAACCATTGTGTTTAGTGAATGTGATGGATCTAGTAAATACATAATTAAAATCTATATATGAAATAAATCATGAAAATAGTAGAGCTTAAATGGAAATTTAAGATGATAACTATCATTATACATTGTCATGGATTTGGAAAGAGAAAATGTATCTAGGTATAAACATTATGTTCTTCCTATATCTCATAACCCTCTTCAATAGTGATATTTAGAGAAATACTTTTTCTCTAACTTCAAAATATAAATCTATTATAATACTAGAATATAATATATTTTTATATGATAATTCTATCAAGGGTATGTGTTGATCCCAATTTTCATTTAAATTTATTGAATATGATCTCGATATATCATCTTGAGTATGAATGATCATACTTTTTTTACCATCATTCTGAAGATGATATGAAATTTAGAATCTCGGTTGTGTATCAAATAATTTTTGACATATTCTATATAACATATATGTAATACCTTTATCTCGATAAAATAAAAATGATAGTGGTACTCTTTATAGCCTTACCGGTTCCTTGAAAAATTTCATGGAAATTCACTTAAGTGAAAAATATTATCAAATGGAAATAAAATGTATAGAAATTTTTACGACATCAACTATATCCCAAATTAAATAATAACATTTATAGTTATTATGATCACCTAAAATGAAATCCATGGTGATGTTGTCCTATTTTGATAAAGGTACCATCAATCGTTACGTCATCAATTAGTTTTTTTATCATTCCATATTTTATTTATGGATTACCAAGCTTAGAGATAAATAATATGAAATATCGCTCTTATTTTTCTCCCACATTAAATTACTCATGAGATATCAATATAATATTGTGCTTATAGGATTCATAGACAATGATGGTCTATGTGAAATATCTATAAACTCTATCATTTCTGGTATTGATGGAACACACATTCTTTTCCAGAGTCATATAATGAAATAATTTTCAAATATGAACTATAGAATATTACCTACCTTCTATTATAGATCTATATCCTCCTTTTATTCGTAATTTATCATTAAATAGTTGAATAATTGACAGATCATTAAGTAAAGAGAATATTTAGATCCCTTCTATAGGATATCATCGTTTATCATTTTCAAATCCATGAGTGTTAGGTTTCATTAAATCCATATTGTGAAAACCTAGGTAATTATAAAAAAATAAACCTTTTTATTTATATATAACAATTTAATTGATTCATAATATTTATCATTTTATAAATTAATCTATAATGAAATTTTGTTGAAAATGGGATGTTTTATTTAATTGAATTGTTTTTCCATGATTTACATGGTTTTATTTAAAATAAAACTCAATGTATTATAAATTTAATTTGATAAAATTTAATAAATTTATAATATCATAATATCAAAAAATTTCTTATTGTGATTTTTCATTGATTGTTCTGAAGAGATTGATTTTTTGTGTGAATAGTGAAAAGTACAGATTTCTGAAAAAAAATCATTTTTTCATAAAATAATGTAATTTAAAAGTATCATATAATTTTGGATTTTGTTTTAAATAAGTATAATATTCATTTCTTTAATCTTAATCTAAATATTTATATATAAATAAATATTATAATTTATTTTGGAATATATTCATTTATATTCTTAAATATCATATTTTGTAAAAATTGTTCTTCTTTGAGTTTTTCATACTTTTGTCAAAAGTAATTTATACCACATATAAAATATGAATTATAATAATGGATTTCATAACTATAATATAGAGGTTAAAATTTATTAATTAGGTCAATTTTGTTTTTTTGGAAATTATTAATAGTTACCATTGTAATCATATGTCACCACGGTAAAAGGATAAATATGAATAATTAAGATATAAAAGTTATAAGTAATTAATATATTATTTTAATTATTATTGGATGATTGAATTTAATTAATTATAACATTATATTAAAGCACAAATTTTTATGTTCCATCTGACCTTGATAGTTGATTAATATTATTTTATAACTTTGAATAATCACATGTGTGCCACTCCCCTCACTTATAAAGGGGAACATCCTATCCTTACATACTCAAACATTTTGAGCAATATAGTTAAACAAATAATGAAAATATTATCTCATCATAAACCCTATTCATGTACATGAGGTCTTGTACTCACCAAAATACCATACATAGAAGGCTAAATGTGTATGCCAATGGAGTTTTCTCAATAAAGATGTATAACTCTTAACAATGTACATTTTTTATATTATATGGTACCACCATGAAATATTCTATAACCATGATAAACTAATAAAATAAGTATCTAATATATTCTAAAATGTAATAATGATTTTTTACATGCCATTTTCAACTTATTTTCCATCGCATTGTAAATGAAAACATCGATCATGGGTTCATGTGGTCACACACCTCCACGAAGCAATGTGTTTCATTTTTCATCACCAGATTATATGGATGGTTTAAATAAAGAAACAAATGAATATATATGATATTTATGAAATAATATTAATTATTTATATCAAATATATTACTTATTTTATTACCCTTCCCATCCATTATAAATTCATAAAGTTCATCATTCGTAAATGTGGAATACCACCTCCTTAAACAATGCGATTCATTTTTCATTTTGACCTTCTAGAAATGGTCATATTTATGGAAATAATGAATAAATATAAAATTTAAAAAATATTTATTATTAAAAAAATTAAAATATTAGCATTTTTATTCCCTTTCCACCCATTTGAGAAATGAAAGTGTTGTGTGGACAACTTTCTCAATGAAACGATGTTGTATATTTTTTAGGATCAAATTGAATGGTTAATTTAAAATCCGCATTTAATGTATTAATATGATAATTGTAATTTTTTTAATATTTTTTATTTAATGGAACCACAACCCCATTGACCATAGTGATCACACCAATGTTTTTTTTGAGTTTATGAACCGAATGGACCCGAAAAGACCAACGTAAATATAACCATATTAGTTACTAAATAAAATATGGTAATAAATGAAATAAAATGAATGATAATAATAATAATTAAATGAAAATTAAAAAGGATTTTAATCAAGTAAAAACAAAATATTTTTACAATATAATAGTTTTATAATGTATGAATCTAGATGATACTTAAGGTAAGGGGATTTATCATCCCAATTATCTTTCTTTGAGACTCATGCCATTTTCAACACATTTTTATTTTATGTGGTGTATTTACTTCCATATGGATTTATATTTTAATTCATTTAATGAAATTCAAGTATCTTAAAAATCATTATAATTTCTTCTACTTCAATATAATTTTGAATCAAAAGTTACTAAAGTCAAATGGTATTTTCATTTAAATTGATTTTTTAAGTGTTTTGAAATTTTATCCTCCATATACATGTTCTTTTATATGTTTCAAGAATGTTCTTATTTATGAAGAAATTTTTTAAAATGTGAATTTTCATCTGTATATTAATTTATATAAAAAGGTTAATGAATATTAATATGATCAAATTTTTATGTATGTGTTATTTTTTACATTTAACCAAAATAAAAAAAAAATGTTTTTTAACACATACAGATTGATCAATATTTCTTTCCACCATAGAAAATTTTCATTGTAATGATTACTATATAATATTTAATGGGTTTTAAAATAATATACTATTCATATACTTGTTTAGTTTTTTAATTTTTAAGAGTAAGAAAAGGTACATTTATCTTTATGATTTTTTGAAAAATGAATGTCTTTTATTATTGGTTTAAATGATTTTTACAACGGTTTTATGATGAAAATGTGTAGGTTTTTAAATTTTTTAATCATGATATGTTACTTGAACATTATATGTGGTGAATTATGATTCCGATATAGCTCATGAAGATGGGTGTTCTTGATATAGAATTCCAAAGAATTGGGTAATCATTTAATCTTTATTAGTGAATAATGAAAGTGATAAGATGGTAGGTTAATCCTATGTAATAAATTTCACTTTAGTTATTTTAATAGGGGTAAAAAACGAGTAAAAATAGGTTATGGATATGATTATCTAGAATACCTATATTAAGATTTCATTGAGGGTTTTTAGGGAAATCATTTAATTTTATGAGGTAAGAAAATTTTAAAGGTTTAAGGTTTGTCTTTTCTAAAAAATGTTTTTATGAGTTTCCACAAATCTCAGGATGGATTCACGTTATTTCTAAGGCTTTATACTAGGATTAAAATGTTTTCCTTGAAAAAAGGTTTGTTTTCACAAGTTAGTAATTTAAATTTATTTACTAAAATTAATAGTGTTATAAAGGTAATAATCTTTATGGGGTTTCATGTGTTCAATAGACTAAGAAAATTCCCTTTTTATATCCTCTAAGGATATTTTTTTCTCATCCCATGTTTATACATGTGTTTTAAAAGATTCGAGGATGATTAAAAAATTTATTAGGATCAAGATTCAAACTATGTAGACTTGTCTAAAATATATCAACTGTGTCTTGGAAGAAAAATGGGTGTAAAATTGAAGATTTTTTATGGAAAAAATGTATATTATGTGTAAGTGTGAACTTTATTATCCAATTTTTTGCCTAATTTTTAAAATTCTACACCATAAGGATCCTCGAACTTTTATAAAGTTAATCAATTGTTTTAAATGATGTAATAATGTATTGTTTATATTATAAGTTGTTATATTTGGAAGTTGAGGAATGTTTTATATACCTTTAGTGGTTAAGATATTATGGTAGTGTTGGATAATTTTGAATAGGTTATTAATAGTGTCCTGATGAAATAGAGAAACTAGATTATAGGTAGTGGAACATGTATATAGTTGAGTTTTTCATTAAACCACACCATTCCAAATTCTGTGGATATTCAGACATAGTAAAAGATGATGTATGGATAAATTCATTGGAGAATATATTTGATGTTATGGGTTTTAAAAAACATCAAAATGTAATAGTTATTATTCAATGTTCTGAAGGATAATTAGATTCATGGGATATATGAATAAGAATACTAATCAAAATAATGAGATTGATGATGTAGAGTGAATAGTGTTTAAAGAATTTTTTCTAGAAAATTATTTTCACAAATTTATTCAATATAAAACGGGAAACCAATTTCTATATGTGAAGAAAAATGATGAAGAATAAATGGCCACTTATGAGGAAAATATTACCAGACTAGACAGGTATGCTTAGAAATTTGTTCAAGATAAGGAGAGTAAAATTTATCAATTTTCATAGTTTAAAAACCATATTTATTAACATAATTGGCCGATTAAAATTTAAAACTTTATGAAGAATTTTTTATTGTGATAAGAAAGTTGAGATAGAGTTTTCTGACAGTTATGTACTTTATAAAAACATGAGTAAGAAGCAGTCATGGTTAAAAGCAATAAAGAATAATTCAACCAATAAATTCAAGGGTAATCCTACCATGTGTTCTAAATTTTTTAAATGATATTTTCAAAATGCTTGGTAGGATCGGGAAGGAGTTATCAATGTTGTATGATTATCCATTTGGATCATGAATATTAATAAAATGTTCGAATTGGAATAGTAAAGGGAAAATAGATAGTCATCGAGTTGTGGGATGTTTTTTTCAATTTTTTTGGATCATTATGCTATTTATTGCATAAATTTAATTACCAATGAAGGTAATAATATATATCGAATAATGAAAGGTGTGGAAAATATTTTTTCCAATACTACAGTAGATGCTGGACTATACATTAAAGTTTTTTATGGTATAGTAATTATTTATTCATATTATTCCAATGGCTTGTTTGACATGGTACCCACACATACATTTATATCTGACAAATATACAAATAAAATTAAAATAAAATCATATTAAATGATGACATAACATTTTGAAAAATCTATTGTTGATTGTATAAAGGTAATACCAGTTTATATAAATCTTTATGTTATCACATGTGGAATTTCATTTCCTCTAAATATTACTTTTTCTCGTTATAGTGTTTTATATTACTCTTATTATGGAATGGATTTTAGTTTACCTTGATATTATATATTACAGATCAAAACAATGCATATTAAAATTTCCTAGTGAGTTTTTTTTCATTTATTTGAATGAATTCATACCTTTGATAACATATCATGATGTTTAGAAATATATCAATGGTGGGAGTTTATACTACATATATTATATGAATTTAAACAATTATTTAAATGTTAGTCGTGATTATAGTGAATAAATATATGTATTTATTTTATGATGTTTTTCCTAGTGTTATTCTTGATCATATGGTTGAGTTTACTATTGAATTAGTTCTGGATGAGAAGAAAATTTCAAAACCTCTATATCAGTCATATTTTCGTGAGTTTTTAGAATTTTAAAAGAAGTTATAAGATTTTTTCGATTATTGTTCCATCCACCATATAACATCACCTTGGAGTTCATTAATTATTTTTATTAAAAGAAGCATGGTTCCCTGATAATTTTAATTGATTATAGATTAATCTATAAGATCTCTATTAACAACAACTATCCATCACCTCATATTGACATCTTCCTTGATCTTCTCTAGGATTCACAATATTTTTCAAAGATAATTCCCTAGTCATGGTATCACCATATAAAAGTGGCGGAGGAATATATTATGAGGAATACATTCAATAAAATTTATGGTCATTAAGATTTTTTTGTTATTCCATTCTGGTAGATAAATTCACCTACTATATTTATAGAATTTATGAATATAGTATTACTAGAGTATCTGTATTAATTTGTGGTTGTTTTCATTAATGATATTTTAGTTTATTATAAAATTTATGAGGAATACGACAAACACCGAATGATTGTTTTGTAGAGTTGAAAATAAAAAAAAAATTATGGGAAATTTAGTAAATGTGAATATTAGTTATGATAGATATATCTTCATGGGAATAACTATGGGTAATGCTAAAACCAAAATGGTGGAAGGATTGAATAGAGAAATAAATTTCACTAATATTAAATTTTTTGTTGGGTTAGTGGGTTAATACTGATAATTTGTTGAAAAAATTCCATGTTACCTATCCCACTAAGTTATCTAAAAAAGGAGTTAAATTAAATGAATATAATGGATGTTTTCTAGAATTTTATAGAATATTGTCTAATGATCCACCTTTAGAATTTTAAATATAAAATTATGAATTTTTTATTTATAATATTACTTATACTAAAGGAATTGATTCGGTCTTAATTAAATATTATAGGGTATGTAATGACCCATAAATTTATCAATGGAATTCCCCATATGGTTATATAATTGTATCCTACATAGTAATGTGTCATTATATAAATAAAAAGTGCCACATTATAGAACCATATTTTTTATTATAATATTTTGACAATCGCATTTAGATAATAAAAATGTATATAAGAATATAAAGTATTAATATGGGGCATAAAATATAAAATAATACCACAATATTAAGAAATTTTAGATATTCCCAATCCCCTAGAAATATCCCAATCATGAAGAACACTACAAAATTGTACTTGAATTTTACTAATGACATATGAATTTTGAAAATGAAAAAATTATTTATAAATTAGAATGATTATATTTAAATGAATAATTAATGGAATATAAGGTATTTATATGAAGTAGAGAACCATATGATTGTTACAAATCTGACCATTGGAATAGTAATATGACTCTTGGAATAGTAATATGACCGTTGGAATAGTTAACTAAATGTTAGAATTGTATCCCCACCTATGGGAGTGTAAACTAATTTTTAGTTATCTTATAAAATGAATATTTATCATATTTATTTAATTATAATAGTAAATAAATTCTTAAAAAATGATTAAATAAGTGATTTCATTTTTCTAAAACATAAATACATTATATTTTTTTATAAAAAACAAAATGATTTAAAAGAAATTTTATTTATATAAAATTATTTTAAATAAAAATATAATATTTTATTATAATTTGTAGATAATGTTTTGAGAGTATTTCAAAATTTCAAATTGTCTGAAAATTGATCAAAAGGTTAAAATTGGTATTTGTCCAATAAATAAGGATAATATTTACAATAAATTATCATATTTAGATAATTGTTTTCATAAAATGGATTACATTTTTGGAATCACAATGTTGAAAAAAAATTGGGAGATGTTTTAGAATTTTTCTAAAATAGTTGAATTTTTGGGAGTAGTGAAATACTCCAAAATATAATATTTACCATTAGAAGAAAAATACATGAATTTGTGAGTCATGAATGATTTAATAACCCAATATTTCATAACCAAAGGTACCATTTTTGATACATAGTAACAATAATCAACTCTATTGGTAGACATGAGCTAAAATAATAAATTAATGATTAGAATATTAAAAAAACCCCTCTCCTCCCCTTATGAATACCACCACTCACCACCCCATATCATCACAGATTATAAGCATTAGATATTTACAAATTTAATCCCAATTCCCTTATAAAAACACTCCCACACGTCCTATTTATATTGGTATTTCCAAAATACCATTTAACGGAGCCATAAGGAATTGCCTTTGAGGATACAACGAAAGGAAGAGGTAGGAATCTCGAAAAATATCTTTCAATTTTACTATTATTCAACCTACACCATATGATCCAAATCACCCTAAATATGGTAACATATGTATCATAAATATAATGATATTTTATTATTATATTTTAATATATACTTGTAGAATCTGTACAGTGATGTAATTTCATGAAAACCACTCACTCTATACCTCACATGGATTTTAAGAACAATGAAATTGGAATTTATATATGAAGTAATAGTGTAAAAATAAACATTATATATTTATAATAAATAAAATATATATGGAAATGGTTCTTAATTAAGTAATTTATAAATTCAATTTTACCATTGAATACATTAACTACATGTGCAGTATAATTCTAGAACCTATGGTACAAGATCTCTCTGAACCACCCTATTTTCATAGGGGTTATGATTTGTTTATCTTTCCTAACATTATCAATATATTATTATTATTATTTACTTATTATATATTCTCTATATTTTTTATAAATATATATTCCTAGATTAATTTATCTTTCCTTGATAGGTGCATATATGTTTTAAATTTATTACTTCTCAATTTCTCTTGATAAGAAAACTCAATTAATGGGAACTTCTACGTTTCTAAACCCATTAAAATTACTAGGAATTAAATTTTTTTAAAAACCAATGTTACTATAATTTATCATTTTATACTATAAAATCATTTTTTAAATTTATGATTTTATGGAAATAATTATGCCTTTACCCTATTTAAAGACACGTTATGTTATTTCATAAATCCCCACTTAAGTGGTATATTTTTAGGGTTTTTCTATACACTTTTCCAAGTAGTAATTTAACTTATACATAATTTTTAATGAAATATTCTTATTAACATGATATAATTTTTAATTACACTATTTTATGGGATACATTATGATCTTTCACCTCGTTATGCTAAATTTCATGGTTATGCATCTTAATTTTTTCCTTGGGTAACCTTTATACTAATTAATTATGTTTTATTTACATGTTTGGAACTCATATGCATGTACATGATATAATGGGTGTACCCAAATAGAAATTCAATGAATATGGTTATTATTTTATCCATGAGACATTGTTAATGGGATTTTGGAGTAAACCTAATCCATGATGGAACCATGTCCACCAAGTGATGTTTTCTTGGCAGTTAGCCTTATTAATGATCATTCCATGTTTTATGTTGATTCCCAATTCCTATGGTTATAGGATTTATGTTATTTCTTTATATGATTATCCACATGACTTTTATTTTTCTTATATCAAGTTATTCCTTCAAACACATATGTTATGCTTCCTTATCAGGTTTATTCCCTTATTGGGATTTTTAAATAACCCATTTTTTATATGTATTCTCTATGTTATCTTATGTAGTTTTAAAGCTCAAAGAGACAAATTAGATCTTTGTGGTGATAAAAATAAAGATATAGTGTTTTATTTTATTTTTTATTTATTATATACTATGTCTTCTAAAGATATTAGGACTCATGATCTTTGTATTTTGTTTATTGGTTACTTATTATCAAAATGATGCATTAGTTTGTGTAAAATTATTAGGTTTCTATACTTGGTATCATAGAAATATGTAGTTTTTTGTAATTTGGATTATAACACCTTATTGGGAACCCTAGAGATAAGTATAACTATATGAGAATGTTTTAAAATCCCAGTGATGTGTAGAGAGAGTGGTTTTCATGAAATTACATCACTATACAGATTCTTCAAGTGTATATATCTCTTGTACTATTGTACCTGATGGTAATAACCTAAAAAATTATGGATTGGGTGTTAAATCAATTATACACTAGGTCATGAAAAAGAAGCCTTACTTTAAACATTGTTTGACACTCTCGAGAGATATGATTTGGAAAATTAAAAAACTATTTTTGAACTATTATAAAGGACCTGGATAGATTGTTATGTTACAAACCTAACAAGAATCATTTCCATCTATAACATAGATTGAAACCTAGAGGCTCAAATGTTAGGATTTACATTTCAGATATATTTTATTCATTATATTTTAATATTTTGCCTATTTATTTTCATGTTAGTTTCAATATTATCATCCCTATGTTTATTATGGAAATATTAAATTAATATAACTAGAATGAAATAGTGTAATGTGAACTAATTATCTAATCATGATACTGAAATTACCTATACATTTATACTTCTATGGTTTTGTTCATATCATTCATGTTTCATAAAACTATTCAAACACCACCTCAAAACATGGGGGTTGAGCTACTGGGAAGAACAAAAAATAATGAAATTATTACATCCCAATTATATAACTCCAACTTGATTAATGTTTATGGAATGAATCTCCTAAAAAATTACATTGATTATTTTAGTAGATTTTGATTCAATATTGGGAATTTATTGGATGAAATTATATAAATCCAACATCAAATGTCAGGAGAGGGAGATCACTCTTCACATACCATGCCACCCTATGATTCTATAAATGTGTAAGGTGGAGAATGAATATCCTTTGGAATCATCATCTAATGTGTGTATATCATTTATTTATGAGCAAGAATATTGAGTTAAAAGGATAAATACAATGGAGAGAATCATGTATGATGACATTCTCAATTTGAGAGGTTATATTGATGTATTCCTAAATGAGTTTCTTTGTATTCCTCCTGACGGAGAGGTTGAGTTATCAATTGAACTGATAAATAGATCTCTACCAATATCCATGAATCCAAAAATAATAGCCAAAAATGAGTTATAAGAAATAAAGAATCAGTTATATATAGAAGAATCTATAAAATTATTTTATACACCTTAGTGCTTCACTATGTGGTCTTTTGATACTCTTCATCGATAATAAGGACGGGTCAATGTGCCTTTGTATTGATTATCACATACGAAAAAATCATGATAAAAAATGTATCCATTTCCATGAAGAGATGATTTTTTAATAAAATATGTGGTGTCCAATATTTATCTGACATTAAACTTTGATTAGGACATCACCAATTAAGTGTAAACTTGGTAGATATTACCAAGTATACATTTTTAACAAGGTATGGATACTGTGAGTTCATTGTGCTTACCTTGAGACTCACTAATTCTCAAATAGTTCTTATGGAAATAATTATTAGAGTATTTTGTGAATACCTCATCAAAGTTTTTAGTCTTTATAGATGATACTATAACATAATCCAAAGAAAGCAGAAATTTTTGGAGTGTTTGAAAACTGTTCTGAAGTATTTTTGAATACGGAATCTATATAAAAACTGTAGTAAAAATGAGTTCTAAATGGAGGAAGAATCATTTTCAGGTCATGTTATCAATATAAAAGAGATATATATATACCCTTATAAGAAAATAGAAATTTATGAGTGGACCATAATAACATCTTTAATATAGATCCATAGTTTCCTTGAAATATCTAGGTATTAATAAAGATTTTTGAGAAATTTATCAAGAATGTAAAACTATCTAACCACACTAATTCAAAAGGGTGTAATTTTTTTCTTGACAGATTCCTGTAATGATAGGTTTAATGAATTGAAAATTATGCTCATCACTACACCACTCCTCACACTTCCCTCAAGTGGGGAAATTTTCATGGTATACAGTGATGCTTCAGATAAGGGATTAGATTTTGTACAAATGAAGAATGATAATGTTATAGCTTATGCCACATATAAGTTGAAATTAAATGAGTAGATCTATCCTACACATTATTCATAGTTGGATACAATTAAATTTCACTGAAAATGTGGTGGAACTATCTCTATGTGGAGAAGTGTGAAATATATATATCATAAAAACTCTAATAAATATCCACAAAGACGGATCTTAATATGCACCAGAGAAAGTAACTACTGATCAAGTAATATTGATCTGCCATCCTCTACTATCATTGGAGAGAAAATAAATTGGTTAATTATTTATGTAGAAAGGACCCAACATCCTTGTAAAAAATGATAATTTATAAGGATCTAGTATTCATATATTTTAAAAGGATGGTCATGGGGTCTATAAAGAAAGAATCATCATCATTACTTTCTCAAATGAATTCTCAACCATCCCTTCTAATGAAAATAATGGATTATGAAGGAGATTATGTTGAAATTAAAATAAATATAGACTATTTCATAACATTTAAATGTATGAAGTAAAAAATTGATGAATAAGGATTTTTAATATTTTGGTCTTATATATGTGTACCATCAAATCTTGAGATAAAAAGGAGTCAATGAATGAATCACATAGCTCTATCTTCTCCATCCATTGTGGGATCAAGAAGAGGTATCTCGATCGTCAAGAGCACTATTTGGTAGATGATATGAAGAATGAGATTGAAGACTATTCATCAAAATGCCTGGTATGTCAATAGGTGATAGCTGGAAGGTAAAATTACACTAGGATGTGTAACCATTACCCATACCTACAAGTAAATGGGAAAACATCACTATAGAGTTTTTCAATGTTCACATAATGAAATAATGGGGAAATAATTTCAAATGGTTTTTGGTGGATTTTTTTAAAAAAATGATTATTTCATTAACATTTGATAGGACGTATAACTCAATCAACAAGAAAGGATACACATTTGAAATTTAGTGATGATTCATAGAACACCATTATAGATTGTATCTTATTGAGATCTAAGGTTTCCCCCATGATATGAAAGATCCTAAAATATTCCCCAAACACTAAGTTGATCTTTATTATAATTTATCACCCCCCTAAAATTATGGCCATTATGAGTTGACTATCCATACACTTGATGACATGTGGAGAGAATACTTGAAGGAATTAAATGGAGGATATGATCAATATATTCCTTTGGTTGAGTTCTAATATAATAATTGTTTCCACAATAGAATCAAAATGTATCCATATGAATAAATTTATAGGAAGTGTTATAAAACACCTACATGTTGAGATGATGTTGGTGAACATAAGTTACTAGGACATTAAATGGTTGAGGAAATGGTTGAAAATTTAATGACCATTCAGTAGAACATTAGGGTTTCTCAAAGATGGAAGAAGATTTAAGTAAAAAATAATCAGTGGGACCTAGAGTTTGAGGTTGGAGATAATTTATTCCTCCACATATCATCATGTAATATAGTCATGATAATTTGGAATAATGTAATGATAAATCCCAGGTACATCATCCCCATTGAGACTATCAATTGCATTGGAGCTGTGGCATATCTACTAGCACTCCCACCAGCCCATTCTCATGTACATTATGTATTCCATATATCTTTATTGAGGAAATAAATACCAATTCACTAACATTTATTGAATCCAAAGGAGGTATAGTTGGAAAATTATATCTCTTATGAGGATAAGAAGATGATGATCATGGACTACAGTGAAATAGATATCCACAATAGGACAACTCACCAAGAAAAATTACTCTAGAGAAACCATATGACACGGAAAAAACATTAGAATTAGAGAAATACATGAAGTATAAGTAGCCTCACCTATTTTCAACTTAGTATGTAAAATGAAATTTTAAGGGAGAATATTTTTAAGGGGGTAGGAATATAACAACAAATAATTATGTTTTTCAAATTTCCCCTTAGATTATATAATTGTTTCTTTAGTTGAAATTTATTATTACATAAACTCATGCACCACATGATAGAACCAAAAAATATATTATTATAATAGTTTAAACATTAAACTTAGAGAAAAAATGGATACAATAATTGAATGTATTACATTTGGATAAAAAATAGAATATAAGGCAATAATAATTAGAAAATCCAGATATACTTGACCCCCAAATTTATTGCACTCATGAAAACCATTTTACAAATGAATAATAATTTTAGTAATGAAATATAAATTTTAATATTGGAAAAATACATATAAATTCAAGTGATATTAAAATTTAATGATCAATTAATGAAATATGAAAGTTTTAATGGATGTAGGCAAACAAATGACCACAAATCTGACCGTTTGATAGTAACATGACCATTGGAATAGTTACCTAACTATTAGAATAGTAACATGACTTTTAGAATAGCATCCTCACCTATGGAAGTGTAAAATAATATCTAGGCATCTTATAAAATGAATATATTAGATATGTTTTTTATAATATAAGTAAATACATATTTCAAATATGATAAAATATGTGTCTGTATTTTTGTAAAAAAATGTCTTATTTGTATTTTTATTAAAAATATATTGAATTAACGTAGTTTTCATTTTCATAATACTACTGTTTCCGACGCTTTCACCGGGGCGCGCGCGCATCCGTCCGCGGGGGAGGGGGACGCGCGGCTTTGTTGCCCCGCATTCCCGCTTTCCAAAGGCGGGCGGCATTCGTTCCTTATTCAGGGACATCTTCTCCTTGATCGAAACGGGATGATGGGATGTCAGTTCTTCCTCTTGTGGATTCCTCCTCAGAACTCGTCACCTAGTCCGGGTCTCCCTTATAGATTTAATACGTAGTTCGTGAAACTCTTCCCAGTGCCATGTTTCCATGGGCGCCGGTTAATTACGCTGCTCCTGTCGGGACATTTCAAAGGGTCCAGTCAGGGCAACAACCTTCGGTCAGGGGAGTAGTCACATTGAGACATCAGTAACGTGTCTGGATGCTGGGGTACCTGGCGTGTCTGTCCGTTATCCTTGATCACAAGGCTTCTCGAGGGCGTGGAAGCCCGAGGCATCCCACATCGAGCGCGAGGAATTACATTTCATAGACACGTATCTGAGGTTTTCCTCAGCTTCCCATGTTCAACACAGGGTATGCCGCGAGTTTAACGTCTTGCAGAGACGGTTACGCCAAAGGCATTCCATCCGAGGTTTTCCTCAGGCATCTCATGTTTATCACGAGGTAGGTCGCAAGTTTAACGTCTTGCGGAGACGGTTGAGAAGGAAATGGGACCATCGCAGGGGGGCGACAGCGAAGTTGGGCTTGAGCCTTGAAGAGGCTTCCTACGTATCCCCGTGGCAGGGAATCAAAGTCCGCGTAGTTAGGGATGGTGCCGGTAAACCGACGTGAATTGGGTGATGGGTGGGCTTGAACCTCGTGGAGGCTTCCTACGTACCATGCCTTAACACGGATCAAAGACCTCGTAGTTCAGGAGGTGATGATCGCAATGGCTTACCACTGGACCAGGATGGGACCCGACGTGAAATGACGGGTGGGTGTGTCGGTGAGCCGACGTGAAAGTGGACCTTGGTCCAATGGGTGGTAGGCTTGAACCTCGTAGAGGCTTCCTACGTACCATGCCTTGACACGGATCAAAGACCTCGTAGTTCGGAGAATACAGTTTAACGTCATGCGGGACGATAGTGAACCCTGACGTGAATAAACGACGGGTGAGCTTGAACCTCGTAGAGGCTTCCTACGTACCATGCCTTGACATGGATCAAAGACTTCGTAGTTCAAGAGGTCACAACGGCTTACCGCTGGACTGGAATGGGACCCGACGTGAAAGAGCGACGGGTGGGCTTAAACCTCGTGGAGGCTTCCTACGTACCATGCCTTGACACGGATCAAAGACCTCGTAGTTCAGGTGGAAAGTAGACCTTGGTCCACTGATGGTGGGCTTGAACCTCGTGGAGGCTTCTTACGTACCATGCCTTGACATGGATCAAAGACCTCGTAGTTCAAATGGAAAGTAGACCTTGGTCCACTGATGGTGGGCTTGAACCTCGTGGAGGCTTCCTACGTACCATGCCTTGACATGGATCAAAGACCTCGTAGTTCAAATGGAAAGTAGACCTTGGTCCACTGATGGTGGGCTTGAACCTCGTGGAGGCTTCCTACGTACCATGCCTTGACATGGATCAAAGACCTCGTAGTTCAAATGGAAAGTAGACCTTGGTCCACTGATGGTGGGCTTGAACCTCGTGGAGGCTTCCTACGTACCATGCCTTGACATGGATCAAAGACCTCGTAGTTCAAATGGAATGTAGACCTTGGTCCACTGATGGTGGGCTTGAACCTCGTGGAGGCTTCCTACGTACCATGCCTTGACATGGATCAAAGACCTCGTAGTTCAAATGGAAAGTAGACCTTGGTCCACTGATGGCGGGCTTGAACCTCGTGGAGGCTTCCTACGTACCATGCCTTGACATGGATCAAAGACCTCGTAGTTCAAATGGAAAGTCTTGTCAGGGTCGGTGCTCACTCTAAGCCCACGTGAGTCATGCTCGGTGTGAGAAACAAGAGGTTGCAATGACCTGACGATCACGTCGCGAAGGGTGCGTCCGTGAGAAGCGAAGAGGGGCTCATGCGTTGAGCGGCCCATGGTGTTGGGACTTACTCCAGGATGGAGGCCCAGAACGGGGTGCCTCGTTCCCTATCACGTCCTCCACTAACCTTGGTAGTGGGGAAGTACAGAGATGCATGGGTGCGATCATTCGTACCAAAGGTTAGGGGCTTACGCTCTGAGGGATCCCTTCCCCTGCGAACATACACCACTCCGACAAGGAGGATCTCATTCCATGTGCGGAAGAGTTACCATTCCCTTGGAGACGAGCGGTGTAATGAATGCTCAAGCTGGGGGGACCCTTCGTGAGGGAGACGAGGTTGGGTCACAGTTTAACGTCATGTGTTGAGGACGTGGTGCTTGGCAGTTTAACATCCTGCAGCTCGGACGAGGTGGGTTCACTCCACACCCCTAGGGCTTACATAACCGGTACCCTCTGGTCCTTGGGGAAGGGAAGGTACCAGTAAGGCCATGGTAAAGGGGGGTCGAGGGAGGAACCATCGAGGGGTCCACGTTAGCGTGGCTATGCGAAGAAGCAATAGCCGTTAGCGTGCCTATGCGAAGAAGCATTGGGTGAAGCAACGCTACGGGAGGTGTTGTCCATGGGACTTTGAAATCACATCGTGCAAACCTGGAGGGTCGCACGGAAAGAGGAATCACTAAGCAGAGGAGTGTGCTTTGCGAACTGGGGTGCCTTGGCCTTAGCATGGGGCATAGGTGGGAGTGGTTGGTGCTTCGCGACGTGGAACAGTGTTCGCGGAGCACTGCCTCGCGAAGAAGGAATGGTTCGCGAAGCAAGGTCCTGCCAAGCAATGTACTTCGCGGAGTGGAGCGACCCTGCCTTAGCATAGGGATTACACGTATGGGTTGGGTGTTTCGCGAAGCACGAGTGCTCCGCGGCTGCCCGGGTTCCCTTGGGAATCCCCTTCCTTTTCGAACGCCCTTGGGCTTCGTGAAGGGCATCCCTCTCGGAAGAGGGGCTCAGAACGAAACAAATCAGAGTCGTCTCGCGAAGTAGAAATACCTCGCGGAGCTCATGATTCCCGGGGCAAAGCTTGCTTCGCGATTCGGGAGAGGAGAAGCCGAAAGGTCGGATTGTCCGTCCCCGGGGACTCAGGGGGAGTCGAGTATTTATAGGGAAGGGGTGCCGCGATGCAGGGCTCGCGCGCCGCCTTCGGAGCTTCGCGGCGGCTCGCGAACGTCAAACGGGCTCGCGGAGGATCACCGCCTCTGGTGCTTCGCGGCGGCTCACGAACGTCAAACGGGCTCGCGGAGGATCACTGCCTCTGGTGCTTCGCAGCGGCTCGCGAACGTCAAACGGGCTCACGGAGGATCACCGCCTCTGGAGCTTCGCGGCGGCTCGCGAACGTCAAACGGGCTCGCGGAGGATCACCGCCTCTGGAGCTTCGCGGCGCCGCCAGGGTTGGGGCGCTTCGCGGCGGGGCTTCGCGGCTGTGCTTCGCGGCTGTGCTTCGCGAGGCAGCGCGCCGGCTGTCTTTTTCGTGCCTTCCTTTCGGGCCACATTTTTGGCGCCAACAAATGCCCCCCCTCAGACTTGGAGCCGCGGAGGGCGAAGGGTCGAAGTCTGAGGGACGATCGCCAAAACTGTCGGTGGTTCACGATGCGGCATCGCGAAGGAGGCCCGCGATGCTCGCCGGGGCCGCAGATCCGGACGCGCCGCGATGCTCCGCGCGGATGAGGCGCGCCGCGATGCTCCGGGTTCGGCGCCTATAAATAGGGGGTCTGCCCTCTTTTGTCTTTACATGCCTTCCTTGTCTTGTTGCGCTCTCGATTTCGCAAAGCTCCGCGTACTCCGCGACAGCCCTCCGCGAATCGAGCTTCGTGGCGAACCGCGAGTCTCTGACTCTGCGTCCGCGCCAAGCGAACCTTTGCATGCCTGCCTTGGCCGGACTTCGTGGTTTGATCTTGCGACCGACCTTCGCGATCCGGCTTCGCGATCGAGCTTTGAGACCGAGCTTCGCGATCCATCCGGAAGAATCCTTTTCTGAGGGCCAGAGTTAGCATGGCCCATCAAGAAGCTGTGCGGGAAGTGCTTGCAGATGTTGCTCGCCAGGATGAGATGGCCAACCGTCCAGGCTTGGGGGAAATGGTTCGGAGCCACTCAGACCACACTTCCTTGACAGACCTACTGTCGGAAGGTCAGAGGGATTATCCACAGTGCAAGAAACTGCCGTTGTACGGCTTCGGACTGAGGGATGACGTCTTCATCCCTGAGGCGAGAAGGGATGAACCAGCTTGCTGGTTCAGGAGCACGCCATGCCAGCACCAATGGTTCAGGGTGGCCGATGGTCATGCACGAGAGGATTTCACACCCGTTACCGCTGATTGCCTCTACAATCATGTAAATGACATTGACGGGAGGCCACTGCAACCGGAGACGTCCCCTCCTCTCTACCGTACTATGCTGAAGGCGGCTCTGCAGGATCCGAAGAAGGGATGGTCCGATGAGTGGGACCTGCGCCAGGGCGGAAATTTCACCGACGACTGGGCCTGGGCCTACTGGGTAGGCGCCTCGTGCGAGGAGTTCGAGGCTGAGCTGAGGAGAGTGGGATTGTATGTGGCAGCATGGGCCTCCCAGTTCCACATTTACCAGCCAAAGCAGCTGATGCCGGAACTGCTGAGTAGATGGTCGTCCAGGACCAACACGTTTCACCTGCATCACGGGGAGGTGGGCATCAGCCTGTGGGATGTCCACCAGATTTCCGGGGTCCCGATCTTGGGGGCCATGTATGACGAGTTCCTCCCCGTTGTCAGCGTGTGGGGAGATGCTGAGAAAATGCCACGGCTGGCGTCAGCGCTAATGGCGCTTGTCCCTGGAGAGGACAAGGAGGCCGTGAGGGACGTCCACTTCAAGAGGTGGTTCAAGTGTTTCCTGAACTTTCCAGAGAATAGAGAGTTCCCTCCAAGGCCTCGAACTTGTCCGAGGGCAGCCCAGCGGGGTAAGGGGAACTCGTATTGGCGGGTTTTAGAGGACAGCCAATGGAAGACTTGGGGTTTCAGCGTCAGCACCGAACAACAGCCAATAGTCAGGCTGGCGGCGTTCATCGCGGCTCTCATCTGTGGGTGGATCCTACCGGTGAGAGATACAAGCATGGGGGTACAGCCCAGCTCGTTCATCATGGCATCGATGCTGGCCATGGGGCAGCGGATCAACCTGGGGATCCCGATGCTCGCCAAACTATACAGAATGCTGCGGTGCATTAGCGAGGGCAAGAAGCCGCCAAGAATATGTGGGCCCTTCCACCTCCTGTATGGGTGGATCGCGGCGCATATCAGGGGGATTTACGAGTATCCAAACCCCATTTCGCCGCCGGGATCAGACTTTCGCCCCTCCATTCTGAACGCAGTTGGGATCTTCCCATTCAAACTGGTCGCTCCGATGGTGCTGAATAGGGTGTGGAGGGCGGACGAGTTCAACTTTCATCCCTTCCCTCTGCCGATGGGGAGGCTTACTGATGATGGACGGGGAACGGAAGAGCATCGGGCTTACCTCCTGGCCTTCCGAGGTGGAGTTTTGGTGGCTCGGATAGATCGTGATCCAATCTGTGAACCGTACACCCCGCATCGTTTCGCGAGGCAGTTCTGGTGCCTCCAGCGGCTGACCCCGCAGATATACTGGGAGGGGCGTCATGAGGAGCACCCGTGTGTGATGAGGCAGCTGTGGCTCATGTTCACACGTGAGGACGGAAAGATGCAGATCACATTGCCTCTGTCTACCGCCGCCTTCGGATTAGTGAAGGAGTACGCCATCAGCTGGGAGGCCGCTTACCCCGGGGAGATGCTGAAGCAGCCAACGATCCGGGTTGGTGACGGTGGGCCTCCTTTATCTCGAGGTCGGGGTCGGAGGGCAGCTAGGGCCGCCCACGGCAGCGGGGCTGCCCTGGCAGAGAGACCCGCACCGGCCGAAGGTATGGCAGAAGCGGCGGATCCGGTGGTTCCGGGAGAGCAGGGTCACCCGGAGGGGCGGCCACCGAGGGGATTCCGTCGGGTATCCGTTCAGGCTCCGGGGAAGCGGCTGCGTCACATTGACCTGGCAGAAGATGCCATCTTTCTGGAAGCTTGGGACATTTGGGATGTCAACCGGCAATTCCTCAGCCCAACCGAGATGTGGGACCACCTGAATCGCCTCGGGATGAAACTGCCGGGCATAGGCCCAGTTCGGGCTGGATTCATGGTGTCTCCGGCGGAGGCGGAGCAATACTTGAACGAGCTGGAGGATTACGTCCACTCCAGCGGTGTTCCTCGCCCAATGACAGATCGGGTGAGGGTACTGTTGAATTAGACGGTGCCCCCACAGTTATCGGCTGCCGATCTGAGGGAGCGCTTCCCCTTGCCGGAGGAATCAGGGGACTCTTCTCAGGGGGACGAGGCTGGAGGAGGGAGCCCGTTGGAGGAGGGCGAGGTCGGAGACCGAAGCTCAGAATCCGACGACTTCGCGGAGGCTCTCGAGGTAGCATTCCGAACTCCTCTTCTTACGATCTGTTCTTGAATCCCTATGGACTTCTCACCAATGTTCGAGCCATGCAGGAGGAACTTGTTCGTAGGCCTCGTTCTCGCTCCTTGGCGGGTGATGTCGCGGGACCTTCGGAACCCGCGCCTATGGCTGTGTCCAGTTCTGCATCTGGTGGGACTGGGGGGTTTGAGGTGGCTCCTCTGGACTCTCCGGGCCTTCCAACAGTATACGGGGGGCCTCGTCTTGGAGTCCCATCGGTACCGGTCCGGGAGCAGCGTTCGGAGGTCGATCTTCATAAGTCTCCTTCACCGGTCTCCTCGTTGCCACACGTGGGCCATGCCAACTAACGTTTATGTCTCTTTTTGTCATACAGTTCTCCGACTGGCGTGGGCTGCTGCAGCTAGGCTGGTTGGGATGTCTGGCGGCGTCCCTCCCAGGGGCATGCCGGTGATGGTGTCGATAGTCCCTTCACCTCCTCAAGCTGCGGCGCACACCATCACTGGTGGGATCACCAGCAGGTCCATACCTGAAGTCATCGAGGTGGACTCTGAGGAAGAGGATCAACCGGTCAGTCCCAGTGATGTCGTGCCTGCGCCGGCGTCAGGCGTCGTACCAGACTCAACACCGGATGCGGATCCCGCTGAGGAATTCCTGCAGGAATATCCTGCGTACGAGCCTGCCGACCGCGCGGATTGGGAAGAAACGGCCTCTGATGAGGAAGACAGCAGCATAGTCCGCCACCGGTCGTGGAAGCTGATCACGCGCTTCATCAGGGACACTCCCCAAGCGCAATGGTTGGCCAAAATGGACAGACTCCGCTCGCGGTTGCGCGAACTGTGTGCCAGGGGAGTGGATGCCCAACGCCCTCACGCGCTCATCCGAGACCTCATGGCTGAGATGATCCGGGAGCATGATCGTGGGCTAAGCGTGGGATGGCAGCGGAGGAAGGCGACCAGCATTAGGAAGCTCCAGGAGGCTGATGGCGAGGTCCAACAGATGCAGATCCGGGCCAACGAGCTTTCAGCCACTCTCGATGCGCAGTCTGAGCTGGTCTCACAATTGAAGACCCAGCTGGCAGAGGCTGAGGAGCATATGGGGCAAACCTCTGGAAGGATGGCTCCCGTTCAGGCCGGGGTGGAAAGGGCCAGGGCCAGGGTTGACGAATTACGCCCCGCCGCTGCTGAAGAGGAGCGGGAGTTGAATCAGCGGCAACAGGCTTTGGACGCCGCAAGTCAACGGGTGGCGGAGCTGCAACGCTCCTTTGATGGAGTCAACCCGTCCATGGGGGAAGTCAACCCCCGAGTATTGTAGCGGACCCGAAGAAACTTTTATTAACACTTTTGTGCTTCAACTCTTTATTTCTTATTTGTTTTGAGTTCCGTAGCACGCACGATATCCACTGTTGAATTGCCTTGTTGCATCCCTACAATGTTTGCGGGACGTTTGACAACAATTCCCTCAAACCAGTCCAGATTCCCGAAAGATGGGGAAGGCTTGATCGGAGGAGGAACTTCCAGGATAGCTGAACCACTGTTTCTTCAACGTGCTCTTATGCACGGACAGGGCAACGCCAGGGGTGCTGAAATCGGTTCAAACAGATGAAAATGGGGAGTGTGAATCACGATGCCAAAATTCGGAACACTGCGGGGATGGCGTGACAATAAAGGACAACCGCTAACCATGGCGGACAGACGGTATCCTTACTGCGTTAGCCTGAAATGGGGACAACAAATGAGCATCGACCGCTGACCGTATTCGCAACGCGGGATTTTATCAATTTGTTGTCGATCAATCTTTCAGAACGTTGGCCCAGGACAGTTGGTGGAGCATAGGTCAGACATCCATACTGTTAGGGGGTCCTTCCAGACATTACCAGTCTTCCGGAACGTTGGCCCAGGACGGTAGGTGAGCCGATGCGGCATAAGACCAGGCCGTTAGGGGGTTCCTTCAGACATGAAAGAGGACGAGGGTCCGAATAAGGGGCACGCAAAGCGTGGAACATGGAGTGATGGTCTGTCCGAATAGAATCCAACACTTAGGTAGTTACACCACCGTGGTGGGAGTACGCCAAACTGGGCGCATTGGCCTGATCATGGATCATTCCTTCTTCCAGACAGGGCCTCTGGCGAGGGCCGGAAATGGGGAGGAACAAGATTTCGTGATTCCAGGGGCTGAACCCTAGGTGAAGTGCCAGGGTGTCTCTACGTATCCCACGTGATGATGGGAATCAAGCCGCACGTAGTTCTTGAAGCGCAGTTTAACGTCATACTGGACGAGGAGCAGCCTGACCGTGTTGGTACACATCCAGCCAAGACTACTAAGCCCATGTGAGTCGTGCTCGGTGTGGGAAACAAGCAGTAGTGGTGGGAATTTCCCGACGCAGAGAGGGGCAGGTGAGGGCAAAGGGATGCTCGGTGACTACCGGCCCAATGACACTAACACGATCATTCAGCGCACCCAGATGCGCGAAGAGAAAGAGCCGAGTATGATGGAGTTCCACTTGAACACGAGGGAGTGGAAATGTGTGAATCATGGTGCTCGAGATTCAGATCACAATGATGGTGGCGTGACGATGGAGGATTACTGCTGACCATGTTCGCAACACAGCATCCTGTCGCGTTAGCCTAGAATGGGGACAAACAAATGAGGGCCGACCGTTGACCATGTTCGAAACACGGGACCGTGTCACAAATGTTGTCAGAGATCCGTGGGGACGTTGGCCCGAAACGATTGAAGGGCCCTTAGGTCCAGCATTCATGGAGAGCCCTTAAGCTTAATGTCCACGTCGTCCGAGGGTCCTTTTGGATGTGGAAGATGATGAGGATCCAAATAGCGAGCTCACGAAGCTTGGTCATGGGATGAGGGGAATGTCCCTGTGAAAATCCCATGCTTCAGGCTTTTTGTCAAAACACATCTGAATACGTCAACGAAACGTACTAGAGAGAGGGAGCAGATTCCTTTCCCTTGGGGAGATCTTAGTTTAGGGTCATAGAACTCGGACCATGGAACCGAACACCAGGGTTAGGCTGGGCCCGCGGGGAAATACCCGGGCGCTCCTACGTATCTCATAAGGATGAGAATCAAGCCATACGTAGTTCTGGAAATGTGGCACGGTAGGATACCAGTTCCAGGGGAAAAGGGGAGTGCGGACGTGGCCCTTGCACTAAAGAAGCGGAATTTGATGTATCTTGTTTGTTCTTTAAGGTGAATGGTTTTTTTTTGTGAAGCGACAGGCCTAGAACAGTAGGTCGCGATGTCGCCACATGAATCAAGCCGTGATGGGCGTTGACAAATGGCACGGCACATGACCAAGACCCAACGTGATGTCCTCTACAGCGAGGTCACCACAATGCGGTGCCGTTTTTCGTCGTGCGGCCAGGACGATAATGTCACAGTTTAGGGTCGTATGATAAGACCAAGCATGCATTTTATCGTCATGCAGCGCAGACGTAGCAGAGACGATGCTAGGCGGGAAATGTGCGCAGTGTTATAAAACACATTTGACAGAGACATGATCCCACATCAAATTGTACGCCATCCGGAGGTGAAACAGGGAGAGAGACTGGCTTCCTGAATGGGTTGTACCCGGAGACAGGGCGTCTGGGCGGTCCTACGTATCCCATGAGGATGGGAATCGAATTGAACGTAGTCCCGAATGGGTCTTAGTTTACGGTCTTAGAGCTCGGACCATGGGAGCCCCAAAGGGCGCCAGATTGCAACTTTGTCCCCCTAGCATGCAGAGGTGCACTGAGGGATAATGCCAAAAGTGTCGAGATTCCACCTGGACATGATGGGGTGGAAAATGATGTGAATCATGTAACCAACATTCAAGGACTGAAGGAGCTGGCGTGACGACAAAGGATTACTGCTGACCATGTTCGCAACACAACATCCTGTCGCGTTAGCCTGAAATGAGGACTAACAAAACGAGCATCGACCGCTGACCATATTCGCAACGCGGGATTTTATCGATTTGTTGTCCGAAACCCTCGGGGGCGTTGGCCCGTATCGGTAGGAGAGCCCTTGGGCATAGTATCCAGGCCGTTCTTGGGGGGCCCTCCGGGTGTGAAAGATGATGGAAGTCCGAATAGAGGGGAACACGAAGCTTGACAAGTGGAAGGAACTTGACCAAGTTGAATCTGACACTCTTGGTCCTAGACCAGAGTACTCTTAATACATGGGTGAACCACTGCAGGGAGCCAAGGGACTCAACCTTGAGGGTGATCGAGAGATGGCAGATTCCCAGGGGAAGGGGGGCATGATGCCCACAACCTTGTATCCTACCTACACACCCCCCCGCTGGAGAGGGATGGACCAAGTGGCCTAGGTGACCGGGAAATCAGGAGATCTCCCCGAGGTGGGGCTGGACCCGAATCTTAGACATTCAGGTGGTCCTACGTATCTCATTAGGATGGGAATCAAGCCATACGTAGTTCTGAAAGGTGCCTTTTAACGTCATGCAGGACAGGAAATCAGGAGGACCGAACCTCAGAATGGGGCGTGCGTGGTGCAGCTATTGCAAACCCGAGGTGAATGAGGATGTAGTCCCACACTGCGCCACGCAGTCCTGCGATCAGGGTCCTGAAGGCAGGATTAGAGAGGTAAATTCGCTGAACTCAAGCTGGGTTCGGAGGCAAGGGGTCTTGAACGTAGTTCCAGATGAGAGTCTTAGTTTATGGTCTTAGAGCTCAGACCGTGGGTGGTGACAACTCCCGAGTAAGCACAGAGGTCAACCCAATCCCTAAGCCCACGTGAGATAAACTCGGTGTGGGAAACAAGGGGGGGATCCTCATTGCAATACTAGGGGCATCCATTAAAGGGGAGTCAGCAGAGAGTTTCGAAGGACACCTTTGATGTAGCTTGTTCCTCAAACGCGCAGACGTGCACGGAGGAAAAGTACCAAGAATCCCGAGACTCTACTTGGACACGATGAAGTGACGAAGGGTGTGAATTGTGTACCCGGCATTTGGGATTAACGGGTTGGCGTGACAACAGAGGAAAACTGTTATCCGTGACGGAAACACAGCGTCTGTATCGCGTTAGCCTGAGGTGGGAACAACAAACGAGCGTCGACCGCTGACCATATTCGCAACACGGGATTTTATCGATTTGTCGTCCGAAACCCTGGGGGGCGTTGGCCCGTATCGGTAGGAGAGCCCTTGGGCTTTGTATCCAGTCCGTTCTTGGGGGTCCCTCCGGGTGTGAAAGATAGTGAAAGCCCTGATGCGGGGATACGCAAAGCCTGGAAAGCGGGTGCGGACGTGTCCGAGTAAAGCATGGCATTCCAGGTAATGAACCAGAGTACTCTTAAGCACATTGGAGAACCGCAGAAAAAGAGGGATCGACGAAACAACTCAGCAGGGGGGGAGCATGGCGTGGTCATCACGAGACTGTCGTGAATGAGGACATAATCCCACACCGCACCATATGATCCCCTCATGGAGGAAGGATAGGCCAAGGGGCCAAGATGGGATGAGGATTCCCGAGAGATGGGGCTGGACGCGGATCTTGGACATCCAGGTGGTCCTACGTATCCCATCAGGATGGGAATCAAGCCACACGTAGTTCTTGAAATGTAGTTTAACGTCATACCGGACGAGGAGGGGAATAACATACCCCTAAGAAAGGTGTATAGTATGGGGAAAAACCGACGTGAATGAGGACATAGCCTTACTCCATACCGTACAATCCTATAAGATAGGTCCTGGGCCGCGGCCTGGAAAGGCCGAGGGGCCTGGGGCTGAGCCTCGGTCAGGAAGGACTGACTGGTTTGTAGTTTAACGTCTTACATGAGGACGGGGGGCCAGGGGCCCAAGGAGGCCAAGGGGCCTGAGGCTCGGTCAGGAAGGCCTGACCGGTTTGTAGTTTAACAGCTTACATGAGGACGGAGGGCCAGGGGCCCAAGGAGGCCAAGGGGCCTGAGGCTGAGCCTCGGAAGGGGAGTCGTACGGCACGGTACATGATCCCGACGTGAATGAGGACGTAGTCCCACACCACACCGTACACTCCGGGTGAGGAATCCGGGGCTGTGGGCCCGATCACTAGCACCACCTGGGGGAAGTTTGTCACCTCAGGATGGGGCAGAATGAATCACTGTTGACCATATTCGAAACACAGCGTTCCTATGGTGACCCGCATGGGGGCAACAAATGAGCGTCGACCGCTGACCAAATTCGCAACGCGGGACTTGTTTCGATTTGTTGCTTGAGAAACCCTCGGGGGCGTTGGCCCGTATCGGTAGGAGAGCCCTTGGGCTTTGTATCCAGGCCGTTCTTGGGGGCCCCTCTGGGTGTGAATCCATCCACGAAAGGGGCAAACACCTCCAGGGGGGAATGTGCAGCCGGGTCGAGGCTTGCTCGACGTGGGTCGGGGCAAAAGTGTGCACCCCGCCATGTCTTGACCCGAGGGGAAGATTTTGGCTTTTGGGCTGGGCCGACGGACGAAATGTCCGGGCGTTCCTACATATCTCATAAGGGTGAGAATCAATCCATACGTAGTTCTTGATGGCCATGCGGTTTAGCGTCATGCGGTGAGGACGTGGGAGGGTAGAAGAACGGGAGTGGGCGCATGGTGCGACCTTTACAATCTTTGCGTGAGTGGGGTTGCATGAGCGGGGCCAAGAAAGCCGACGCCCTGCTACACAAAGATCCTCCAAGGAGACCATCCCCAGGGGGAATAGTGGAAGAGAGAAGCTTGGGGCTGGGCTCAAGACAAGGCGTCCGAGCGTTCCTACGTATCCCATGAAGATGGGAATCAAGCCGTACGTAGTTCTTGACATGCAGTTTAACGTCATGCGGGACGAGGGGAATCTCGTTCGGGGATGTGTGCGGCATGGTACATGATCCCAACGTGAGAACGTAGTCCTACACTGTACCGTACGATCCTGTAAGAGGGTAAGTCGGAGAGAAACGAGGGGGCCTGGGGCCAGACCTCGGTGGAGACAGGGCCAGGGGCCCAAAGAGGCCGAGGGGCCTGAGGCTGAGCCTCGGTCAGGAAGAACTGACTGACTTGCAGTTTAACGTCTTGCAGTGAGGACGGAGATACAGTTTAAGGTCATGCGGGACCAAGTCGCAGTTTAAGGTTGTGCAGGACTAATGCAGTTTAATGTCGTGCAGGACCCTCTCGCAGTTTAGGGTCATGCAGGACCACTTTTTCCCTAGGCAAAGTATCGCTTGAGGAATCTGGCATTGGTGGGAGGGGTTACACGCTCTCCATCTGTGGTCACCAAGGAGTATGCTCCATTGGGGTAAACCTTATGGATGATATAAGGCCCTTCCCATTTGGGTTCTAACTTGGGCGGTTTCCTTCCGGGAATCATTGGCGCTCGCAGGGCCAGCACCAGGTCACCCTGTAGAAAAGAGCGGAGATGAACCTTCTTGTCAAAAGCTCTTGCCATCTTGTCCTGATGCCTTTCCAGATTGTGCAGGGCACGAAGCCGGTTCTCGTCCAGTGCCTCTAACTCAGCTAGACGGATCTCGGCTACCTCATCTGATGTCTGGTGATCATAAACTGCCGTGCGTAGCGACGGCAGCTGGATCTCAATGGGTAGGACGGCCTCAGCTCCATACACCAGGGAATATGGGGTCACCTGGGTAGAGTTGCGAGTCGTCGTCCGGTAAGCCCAGAGGGCGTTGGGGAGCTTGTCCGGCCAACTCTTCTTGTTCTGACCAACCATCTTCTGCAGAATGTTAGAGAGGGTCTTGTTGAACGCCTCGATCTGTCCATTCGCCTGTGTGTGGTAGCGGGAGGTATGGTTTGACCGGATGCCGTACTTAGCGTACAATTTGTTCAATTCAGCTGCTCGGAAGTTGGTGCCGTTGTCAGTGAGGACGGCGTGAGGGACTCCAAACCGGTGGATGATGTTGGAGCTCACAAAGTCAACGACGGAACGGGCCTTGACCTCTTTGAGCGGAACTGCTTCTGCCCACTTGGAGAAGAAATCTGTAGCAGTCAGGATGAACCTACACTGGCGGGCTGTTGCCGGCGGATATGGTCCCACTACATCGAGTCCCCATACCATAAATGGCCAAGAGTACTTGGTGGGGTGGAGGGGTTCTAGCGGCCGATGCAAGAAGTTGGCGTGCACTTGGCACGCGTGGCATCTCTTGGCGTATCCAATACAATCGTGGATCATGGAGGGCCAGAAGTACCCTAGCCTCCGGATTTGATGGGACAGCTTCGGCCCAGCTTTATGGGCACCACAGGAACCGGCGTGAACCTCTTGCATAACTTGAGGTATCTCTACTCCTTGGATGCAACGGAGGAGGACACCATCAAAACTCCGTTTATAGAGGGTCTGCTCAAGACTGGGGCCGCTCTGGAGGGTAAATTGTAGTGCGCGGCATCGGATTCGCTCGCGCTCGGCCCGGTTGTCCGGGAGCTGACCATTTTGGAGATACTCGACAAAAGGTGCTCTCCAATTGGGGGTCGTTTCAACCACTGCGTCTGACGAACCCGGGACTCCCGATACGGAGGGTCCGGTGGTGAGATGACTTACCCGCAGGCTATCACGGTCCTCTTGGGTGACAGGAGCAATGACTCTCCGGTGGACCACGTGTATGACCAAATCATCTTGCTCGGGTTCTGCGAGCGATGCGGCTAAGCCAGCTAGGGCGTCCGCTTGGCCGTTCTGCGACCGTGGGACATGGGTAACCTCTGGCCGAGAAGAGAACTGGGCCATTAGGAGGAGGGTGTACTCCAGCAACGGTGCAAGCTCTGGCTTCCTGACGACGTAGTCGCCATTAACCTGTTTAATTACCAGCTCAGAATCTCCCTTCACATGTAGATGGGGTACGTGGATCTCAAGGGCCAACTCGAGGCCGGTGATGAGAGCTTGGTACTCTGCCTCGTTGTTCGTACAACCTTCTGACAACAGGAAGGAGTACGGCAGGACGGCTTGCACCGGGGTAATGAAAACAATACCCAGACCCACTCTGTTGAGCTTGGGGTCGTTGAGCCTTCTACTGGTGGGGCTCCGGGAGGCTCCGTCGAAATGCATTTGCCAACACGGGACAGTGTGATCGACCGAGAGGATCGTCTCGTCGGGGAAATCCAGGTCCAGGGATTGATCCGCGGAGGTTGGATGGGCAGCTAAAAAGTCTGCCAACGCCTGTCCCTTAACGGCCTTCTGAGGCACAAACCTGATGTCAAACTGCTGGAGAATCACCGCCCACCGTGCTAGTCGGCCAGTCAGCATGGGGCGGTTCAGGATGTACTTCAGCGGATCCACCCGAGAGATCAATTTCACCTCGTGGAGTTGCAGGTAGTGTCGCAACTTCTGCACGGCGAAGACGAGCGCAAGGCAGCTCTTTTCGATAAGGGAATATCTGACCTCCGTATCGAGAAGCATGCGGCTGAGATAGTAGAGACTATTCTCAGTGCCCTCGTTATTCTTCTGGGCGAGCAGCGCGCCGAGGGATCTCTCCAGGGCGGTCACGTAAAGGACCAGCGGCTTTCCAGAGACGGGTGGCATCAAGACCGGAGGTTGGAGCAGATACTGCTAGATTTCCTCGAAGGCGATCCGACACTCCTCATCCCATTCGTAGGCAGCGCCTTTCTTCATGAGCCGAGAAAAGGGCTTACACTTGCCGGCCAGGTTCGCAATGAATCGGCGTATATAGGCTAAGTGGCCTTGCAGGCCTCGAAGCTCCCGAATGTTTCTCGGGGGAGGCATTTGGCTGATGGCCTTGATCTTCTCCGGGTCGATCTCGATACCTCGGTATCTGACAACAAAACCCAGAAACTTCCCGGAGGTGACTCCGAAGGCACACTTCAGTGGGTTCATCTTCAGGTGACGGGAACGGAGGAAATCGAACACTTTCTCAAGGTCTTTGAGATGGTCCTGGCGCTGATAAGATTTGACTACAAGGACATCCACGTAGCACTCCACCAATGTCCCGAGGATCGGTTTGAATATGCGATGCATGGCCCTCTGATAAGTGGCACCTGCATTTTTCAAACCGAATGGCATTACCCGGTAGCAAAAGGTACCCTGGGGAGTTTTGAAGGCAGTGGACTCCTCATCTTCGGGGGCCATCCGGATCTGGTTATACCCGGAATACCCATCCATGAAAAGAGAGGGCTTGGAACCCGGCCGTGGCGTTAATCAACAGCTCCGTCACTGGGAGTGGGAAGTCATCCTTTGGGCAGTGGCGATTGAGATCGCGGAAGTCGATGCAGACTCTAATCTGCCCATTCTTCTTCCTGACTGGCACAATGTTGGCGAGCCATTTGGGGTACTGGACCTCTTTGACGAAGTTGGCCTTGATTAGCTTATCAACTTCGGCCTCAACCATAGCTCCATGGGAAGGGTGCATTTTCCTGGGAGGCTGCTTAAACCCACGATGTTTTACTAGGAGGCCCAGACGGTGGACGTCCACTTGGGGATCCAGCCCTGGCATCTCATCGTAACTCCAGGCAAACACATCGCGGAGCTGTTTGAGGAAGTCTACATACTGCTGCCGCTCCTTGAGGGACATAGCCGCACTGATCAATGTGGGTCTTGGATCTGCCTCGCTACCAAGGTTCACCTGTACCAGCTCATCGACCGTGGTAGAGACGCCTTCTTCAAAGGCTGGGGGAGCATCCTCCAAGTCTTCCTCCCCAGCCGTGGGGGGATTTCCCGCGACGGAAGATACTTCTGGGCTCTCAAAACCCGAGGGGCAGCTGGTGCCGGCTTGGGCAGCAGCGGTCATCACATCAGGAGACTCACTCGTCGTGGATACCATAGCAATGAATGCATTTGACCCTATCCCGTCCGGCCTTCGGCCTAAGGGGCCACGCTTGATGATATCAAAGCAGTGGTGATGTGTCGGCCAGAGTCGGTTGATTCCATCCCGGCGAAATAGACATGTATGGCGCACCGCCGTTGTCATGAGCTTGATGTCCCGGTACCGTACAGGGGTAGGAGATTCCGGGATGACCCGAGCCTGGTTGATGTAGGAGTACGAGGTGATTTTCCGCCGTCGCTTAGACGCGGGAACATGCCTTCCTTGCGTACCCGAAACAACGAAACATTGTCCCATGTCGGGGGTCGTGGCCTCCAACCGGTGGATCGGGAGGATGTAGGCGTCGTCCATGCTCGCCCAGGGATCACTTGTGATTGGGGCGGGCTCATCCTCGCTGACCAGGATCTGCTTGTCCTTACTTTTGTAATAACCCGCATCCAGATAGCGGGCCTCACAAGAAGCGAAAGGGGACGCGTCTCCTTGGAGCACACCTACTCGACCTTTGAGCGAGTACTTAAGGAACTGGTGATACGATGAGGGGACCGCGGCATGCAGATGGAGCCATGGCCTACCCATCAATGCGTTGTAGGCGGTGTCCTGAGAAACAACCATGAACTCGGTGCTGGAAATTAAGCCACCGAACTGGGTCTTCAGGCGGATCTTGCCGACCGGGGTTTGCTTTGTCCTGTCGTACCCCTGAATCCTGAGGTCAGAGGGAGTCAAATCACCTTCGGACAAACCCAGCTTTCGCAGCGTCCGGGTCGGAATTAGATTGATTCCAGAACCCGTGTCAACGAGGCAGCGACGGACTTCCACACCGTTTAAGTGGCCAGTGATATACAGTGGGCGAATGTGCCCCTGTATAGGAGGGTCTTCATCTTCACCAGAGAACGAGATAACTGCCTGACATTCGTCATTTTCAATCGTCTCGGTATGGAAGGCCTCCGCGGCTGCCACTTCCGTCTCGAACTGGAGGGGGCTCCTTAGGGCCTCGGCAAGTGCCTCGCGCATCTCGGATGACAAGCGCAGGGCCTCAAGGATGGAAAGCCTTGCCGGAATGCCGGCTAGGTGCCTTAGGACATCATACTTGCGTGCCAAATGCGAACCTCTGCTTACAGGGGGTTTTTCGGCATTTGGAGGCATAGCGGGTCCTGCCGGTTGAACTGGCGGTCGGCTAGCACTGGGTACATCCTGCTGCCTGCTAGTAGAAGCCTGGAGAGTAGTCGCCGGGCTAAGATCGGACAGCGGAGGCTGGCCCGTCACCGGTCGAGACTTACTGTGATACGAACGAGGCGGCTCTCCCCGATCCAGTAACACGAACGGCGGTGGAGGTAGAGCCGAGGGTGCTGAATGGGTCTGTGCGTGCTGAGACCTGCGCTGAGCCTGCTGCCTGGTCTCGGTAGTGTGCACGGCTTGGTCACAAGTGCCTGCTGACATACCTCGGTGACCGGCGCGATTTCGATTCCGCTGACGTTGACGTCAGCTAGAAACATTGGGGCGGTCTGCTTGGGGTTCCCCCTCATCGGGGGTCATATAGGGCTTTACCAGCTCCACGGTGTTAACCGAAGCGTACCCTTGACTGTCGCTCGAAGAGTCATCCACCGCTGGGCGGATTCTGGGAGGAATGCCCATTTCGAGAGGCATAAAGTCTCCAAGAGTGCGGGATGACGACGGCACTGGCGGTGCACGTTGCTTCTTCTTGCGTCGCCGCTGCTTGCCCTTTTGGGCAGAGGTCGACTGTGAAGACGATGCTGAGGCACCGGCTGTTTCTTCTGAAGGTTCCGGCTGCTTCAGGCGTGCCCGGATGATTCCCTGGGCACGGACGACAGTTTTTCGAGCCATCCAGTTGTCGTATTTCTGGGACCCGCGGCTAGGGACCTGCTGCCACTCACCCTCGCTGTCACTGCCGATTTCTGATCCCGCAAAGACGCCTGCCACCTGCGCTGGCGCTGGGCCCAACTTGACTATGTTGTTGTTGACCTGGTCCTGAAGCCAGTCTTTAAACACATAGCATCGCTTGAGGGTGTTCCCCAGGATCCGATGATAAGGGCAGTAGTTGGGGTGATCAGTGAGATGCGCCTCTGCCGACCTCCTGCACTCAGGCAGACGCACGATCCCTTGCTCTAGAGCACTTCGGAAGTAACCAGGGACCTGATTTTCGTTAAACGAATAGGTATGGTACTTTCTTTCCGGGTAAGGAGCCCTGGGGGCCTGGTCCTGTCGAGGGACCGGAGGGGCCTGCCGAGGAGGCGGCGCCTGGTTGTCTCGCCTAGGTGGCGGTGGCGCATTGCGCGGGGGAACCTGTCGGTTCTGAGGCGGTCGCTGCTTGGCAGGAGCCTGTGCTTGAGGTGGAGGACCTCTGCGAGGTTGCGGGGGTGGTGCCGCCGGTAGCAATTCCAACTGCCTCGGGGCTTCTATTTGAGCCACCGCGGCGGGTTCAGCCCTGGCGGCCCTCCTGGCTGGCATCATAGGGGGCAGCAAACGTGCCTGACTAGCCTGTTGCAGGGCCTCCTCGAGGCGCTGGGCCTTATCCGAGAAATATCTGAACCCTCCAGGGTAGTTCTGGGTAATCAAGGAGGGTACCAGCTCTGTCTTTACGTTCCCCACACACATCGTCAGTAATTGCTCCTAAGTCAGCGGCATATCGAGAGAATACGTAAGTCCTTTCCACCGGGCGATGAAGTCTGCAACCCGCTCATCAGGCCTCTGTTTGCACTTAAAGAGGTCCGCGATGCTGGTCTTCTGCGTGGTGGAGCTGAACTGGTACAAGAACTGCCGGCGAAGATCCTCCCAACCGGTCACTGATCCGATGGGGAGCTGGCTGTACCAGACGAATGCCGGACCTTCCAACGTCCGTACAAAACATCGGAGCTTAGCGGCTTCTTGCTGAGCCGGGGTCCCCAGCATGGGGCCACACCTAGAAGAGAAATGGGCCAAGTGCTGGGGTGGGTCCCCTGTCCCGTTAAAAGGCGAGAAAGTGGGGTTCCCAAAACCCGGAGGCGCGGGCATATCATCCACCCACGCGGGATAAGGCTTGCCATCCGGTGGGACCGCCACCTGCCGTGTCTCCAACGCCTCGAGGCGGGCTGTGAGTGCCGCAATAAGGTCCTCCGGGTGGGGGTCCCTGTCTTGACGGGGATCCCTAACCACAAGCGCATTGCCATGTTCTTCAACACGGTAGACGGCTTCAGCTGCTCGAGGTTCAACTGGCTGGATGACCTGTTGGGCGACTGGGGGAACCCGGGTTGGGTTCTTCAGATTGCCCCGTCGCTCAGGGGGGTTTGGCGAGACGTATCGCGCCCTCTTGCCGTATGTTCCGGCTTCCGCCCTGTCCGCGGCAGTAGCATGATCAGGGTTGCCCGGAGGCATCTCACCGGGGAGAAATTGTTCCTGCCCCTGCTGCCCCGGCCTGGGATTACCATAGTCGGGTCGTCGCTCTGCGGCACGTTCAGCCAAGAGTTCGTCGACCAGCCTCTTCTGCTCAGCAAGCTGCTGGCGCAACGTGGCCTTCTCAGGGTCTTCGTCCGTTTTCTGCACAGAGGCGGACGGGTCGGAGTGCTTGACTATTCCGACGTGCTCCTTACCCTTGCCAGTGCTCCGACCGAGTGCCAGTGACTCGGTGGGTACAGGGAGGCCTAGCAGGTTCCTCTGATTACGGGTAACTCTCCCCGACGGGTCAAGAAGCGGCAGTACGCCCTCGGATGGTAAGTCCCCATCAAGGAACTCAAGCTCATCTTCCTTATCCACAACGTCGGCCATGTGGACTGTGACCCCTCTTGAGGGAATATCCTCAATGTCGCATAGCAAATCGGGCTGTCGTCGGATAGGGTCGAAGAGGAGAGTGGCATAGCGTCCCCAACCACGGACTTGCACATGGGGGGTGGCTTCCCTGACGATCTTGCGGAGTGCCTTGAAACTCTGGATGCATTTTCGTTGGAGGGCACTCTGGTGACCGGGCGACTCGGGGTGCTGGGCTGCAAGGAGCGCCGCTGCATCAATTAGGCGGCACTGTTTGGCAATCTCCTCGAAGTGCTCTCGACTCCTGGGGTACACTACCCGTTCCCAATGGAGGCGGAAGTGCGTCGCCCACAGGGTCCGACAAAAGCATCCCACTTCTTCAGGGGTAAGCGACTCAGGTACGCGGAAATTCAGTGCCGCCGTGGGCCAAAACTTCTCTGGGAAGTGGTCCGCTGCAATAATACTCCAGAAGCTCCTGGGTTCATCCTCGGGGTTCGGCCCCACATTTCCCCACTCATCGACCGGGGGTGGCTGAGGGACCGGTAGCGGTACCGAGGCGGACCTCTGGGATAGCAAACTCGGCGGTGGAGAATACGGCAAGCGAGCAGACTGGCCACCGTACTCTGGGCCTTCCTCTGAAGAGCGAGGTGACCTGACCACAATGTCACGATAGGAAAGGCTAACAGCCACTGCTTCGGGTACGGGAATTGCCGTTACCGGTGTCCGGTCATGTCGTGGCTCTACCACCGTTGACCCCCAAAACAGCTCCTCGTGATCCCGAGTAGAGGTAGAGGGCGCTTCGGGTGACGGTGGCGGTGACTGCGCGGTCGAAACCTGCGGAATTCCCAGGATTTCTTCCTTCTGGATGTACCTGCGGAGAGAGACAGGAATCCGGTGGACCTCAAATTCCGGGAGAACGAGGCTGACGCGTCTGGTTCCTGCCCCAGTCCTTGATACGGAGGAGCTGGGAGAAGGTTCCATCGCTGAATCGCATTCCGCTTCCGAATCGGAGAAGCGGGCAGGTTTGATCTCCCCCTGGGCCTTCCCAGGATTCTTCTTGTGGCGGCGACGACCCGCTCTTCTGCCCCTGGGTGGCTCTTCGGGACCGGGTTGAACCCTATCAGGCAGCCCTGGGGCGGCACTAGCGCCATGGCGGAGAGGGCCCCCACTTGAGACAGTCGGGGTGCGAGGGGCACCAGGGAAAATATCAATGGGTACATGGGGAGGACCTCCATGAACAGTACCCACGTGGGCGGGGCCTCTGTTGGAACTGGCAGGAGCATGGGAAAGACCTCCATGGTCGATGCGAGTGGAGCGAGGCTGACCTTCACTCCTTGAGTTGCTAGGGTGAGGCGGACCTTCGCCAGTCGCGGAGAGGACGTAGGGGGGACCCCCATGTTGAAGAAGGACCGGATATACGGTGCCCTCAGAAGGATGGACTCCGTACCCCGTACAGCGGGCGCGGGAAATGTTTCCGCGCGGAGCATCACTGCCACGGGGCAGGTCTTCCTGTAGGACGGGGGCAGCACGAGGCATGCCTCCATGGCGAACCTCGGAGCGGGGAAGGCCCACGCTCTGTGGAGTAGTGGTACGGGGAGGACCTCCGTACGGGGTGGCATCACCGCGGGTTAGCTCGCGATGATCATCACCGGGGCCTACAACCCGGAGAGTCAACCCGGCCTGCCCATGGGGCGGCTGGGGTCTCAATCTTGGTTGGGCGAAGGGGTGGCCCTGCTCAATGTACGCAGGGGCTTCATAATGTACGCCGGCGGTGGCTCGGGCCACTGTAACTGTCGACGTGGACGCGCCTAGGCGAGCGTCCTCAGCCCGGGCCCGGCGCTGACGTCGGGTCAGGCGGGCCGGTGCAGGTGGTGCAGGGATGTAGTCTGCCTGCTCTTCCTGCGGGGCCGGACGGCGGCGTTGACGTGGCCGGACGGGAGCCCTCGCCTGGGGGCCCTGGGTCGGGGCCCTGAGCGGAATGAGCCGGACAGCACCTGCCTCTTCAGCGTAAGGCGAAGAGTCGTCAAGGCGTTCCGGGGATAGGCTCCCGAAACGGTTGAATGTCTGGGTGGGGAGCAGGGGCTCCCCGCGCGGCCTGTTAGGGCGGCGTTGACGGTGGGGCCTGGAGGCCTCCAGGTCCAGGCGGGCCATATCCCTGGTCGGGATGATCCCTTCCTCCTCATACCTGCGTACGAGGCTGTTGATCACCCTTCGTTGGATGATCTCTGATGGGGAAAGGGGACGTGGACGTCCCGTATTCCGTGATGTGGCAGCCGTCGTGGCGGTGGTGGCGCCATGTGGAGTGGCCATCGTGGTGTTGCCCCTGACCCTGCGCGGGCGAGGAGCGGATGGTGATCGCATCTCCGAAATAGCAACCTGGTTCCTGGAAAACGAAGGGATCAACTCATCAGTACTGAGAGGAAAAGGATTGACAGCCAGTGCCCCAGCGTTCTTCCATCCTCCATGTCTGTGAGAAGGATCCACGCCAACACGCTGCAGAGCGGGGCGCCCCACGTTCTACTACCCCGACTTCCGGTGAGTTCCACGACAGGCCCGCAATTTGCTTGGCGGGACCAGGCACCGGATATCTGGATCCGGTGACACGTCAGTCTACTGGTGTCTCGAACGCTACTAATCTCCATGCTGAGGAGAATAATTTCACGTCGGGTTCACCATTTCTGTTTCCGACGCTTTCGCCGGGGCGCGCGCGCATCCGTCCGCGGGGGAGGGGGACGCGCGGCTTTGTTGCCCCGCATTCCCGCTTTCCAAAGGCGGGCGGCATTCGTTCCTTATTTAGGGACGTCTTCTCCTTGATCGAAACGGGATGATGGGATGTCAGTTCTTCCTCCTGTGGATTCCTCCTCAGAACTCGTCACCTAGTCCGGGTCTCCCTTATAGATTTAATACGTAGTTCGTGAAACTCTTCCCAGTGCCATGTTTCCATGGGCGCCAGTTAATTACGCTGCTCCTGTCGGGACATTCCAAAGGGTCCAGTCAGGGCAACAACCTTCGGTCAGGGGAGTAGTCACGTTGAGACATCAGTAACGTGTCTGGATGCTGGGGTACCTGGCGTGTCTGTCCGTTATCCTTGATCACAAGGCTTCTCGAGGGCGTGGAAGCCCGAGGCATCCCACATCGAGCGCGGGGAATTACATGTCATAGACACGTATCTGAGGTTTTCCTCAGCTTCCCATGTTCAACACAGGGTACGCCGCGAGTTTAACGTCTTGCGGAGACGGTTACGCCAAAGGCGTTCCATCCGAGGTTTTCCTCAGGCATCTCATGTTTATCACGAGGTAGGTCGCAAGTTTAACGTCTTGCGGAGACGGTTGAGAAGGAAATGGGACCATCGCAGGGGGGCGACAGCGAAGTTGGGCTTGAGCCTTGAAGAGGCTTCCTACGTATCCCCGTGGCAGGGAATCAAAGTCCGCGTAGTTCGGGATGGTGCCGGTAAACCGACGTGAATTGGGTGATGGGTGGGCTTGAACCTCGTGGAGGCTTCCTATGTACCATGCCTTAACACGGATCAAAGACCTCGTAGTTCAGGAGGTGATGATCGCAATGGCTTACCACTGGACCAGGATGGGACCCGACGTGAAATGACGGGTGGGTGTGTCGGTGAGCCGACGTGAAAGTGGACCTTGGTCCAATGGGTGGTGGGCTTGAACCTCGTAGAGTCTTCCTACGTACCATGCCTTGACACGGATCAAAGACCTCGTAGTTCCTAGAATACAGTTTAACGTCATGCGGGACGATATTGAACCCTGACGTGAATAAACGACGGGTGAGCTTGAACCTCGTAGAGGCTTCCTACGTACCATGCCTTGACATGGATCAAAGACTTCGTAGTTCAAGAGGTCACAACGGCTTACCGCTGGACTGGAATGGGACCCGACGTGAAAGTGCGACGGGTGGGCTTGAACCTCGTGGAGGCTTCCTACGTACCATGCCTTGACACGGATCAAAGACCTCATAGTTTAGGTGGAAAGTAGACCTTGGTCCACTGATGGTGGGCTTGAACCTCGTGGAGGCTTCCTACGTACCATGCCTTGACATGGATCAAAGACCTCGTAGTTCAAATGGAAAGTAGACCTTGGTCCACTGATGGTGGGCTTGAACCTCGTGGAGGCTTCCTATGTACCATGCCTTGACATGGATCAAAGACCTCGTAGTTCAAATGGAAAGTAGACCTTGGTCCACTGATGGTGGGCTTGAACCTCGTGGAGGCATCCTACGTACCATGCCTTGACATGGATCAAAGACCTCGTAGTTCAAATGGAAAGTCTTGTCAGGGTCGGTGCTCACTCTAAGCCCACGTGAGTCATTCTCGGTGTGAGAAACAAGAGGTTGCAAAGACCTGACGATCACGTCGCGAAGGGTGCGTCCGTGAGAAGCGAAGAGGGGCTCATGCGTTGAGCGGCCCATGGTGTTGGGACTTACTCCAGGATGGAGGCCCAGAACGGGGTGCCTCTTTCCCTATCACGTACTCCACTGACCTTGGTAGTGGGGAAGTACAGAGATGCATGGGTGCGATCATCCGTACCAAAGGTTAGGGGCTTACGCTTTGAGGCAGCCCTTCCCCTGCGAACATACACCACTCCGACAAGGAGGATCTCATTCCATGTGCGGAAGAGTTACCATTCCCGTGGAGACGAGCGGTGTAATGAATGCTCGAGATGGGGGGACCCTTCGTGAGGGAGATGAGGTTAGGTCACCGATTAACATCATGTGTTGAGGACGTGGTGCTTGGCAGTTTAACGTCCTGCAGCTCGGATGAGGTGGGTTCACTCCACACCCCTAGGGCTTACATAACCGGTACCCTCTGGTCCTTGGGGAAGGGAAGGTACCAGTAAGGCCATGGTAAAGGGGGGTCGAGGGAGGAACCATCGAGGGGTCCACGTTAGCGTGGCTATGTGAAGAAGCAATAGCCGTTAGCGTGCCTATGCGAAGAAGCATTGGGAGAAGCAACGCTACGGGAGGTGTTGTCCATGGGACATTGAAATCACATCGTGCAAACCTGGAGGGCCGCACGGAAAGAGGAATCGCTAAGCAGAGGAGTGTGCTTTGCGAAGTGGGGTGCCTTGGCCTTACCATGGGGCATAGGTGGGAGTGGGTGGTGCTTCGCGAAGTGGAACAGTGTTTGCGGAGCACTGCCTCGCGAAGAAGGAATGGTTCGCGAAGCAAGGTCCTGCCAAGCAATGTACTTCGCGGAGTGGAGCGACCCTGCCTTAGCATAGGGATTACTCGTATGGGTTGGGTGTTTCGCGAAGCACGAGTGCTCCGCGGCTGCCCGGGTTCCCTTGGGAATCCCCTTCCTTTGCGAACGCCCTTGGGCTTCGCGAAGGGCATCCCTCTCGGAAGAGGGGCTTAGAACGAAACAAATCAGAGTCGTCTCGCGAAGTAGAAATACCTCGCGGAGCTCATGATTCCCGGGGCAAAGCTTGCTTCGCGATTCGGGAGAGGAGAAGCCGAAAGGTCGGATTGTCTGTCCCCGGGGACTCAGGGGGAGTCGAGTATTTATAGGGAAGGGGCGCCGCGATGCAGGGCTCGCGCGCCGCCTTCGGAGCTTCACGGCGGCTCGCGAACGTCAAACGGGCTCGCGGAGGATCACCGCCTCTGGTGCTTCGCGGCGGCTCGCGAACGTCAAACGGGCTCGCGGAGGATCACCGCCTCTGGTGCTTCACGGCGGCTCGCGAACGTCAAACGGGCTCGCGGAGGATCACCACCTCTGGAGCTTCGCGGCGGCTCGCGAACGTCAAACGGGCTCGCGGAGGATCACCGCCTCTGGAGCTTCGCGGCGCCGCCAGGGTTGGGGCGCTTCGCGGCGGGGCTTCGCGGCTGTGCTTCGCGGCTGTGCTTCGCGAGGCAGCGCGCCGGCTGTCTTTTTCGTGCCTTCCTTTCGGGCCACATTTTTGGCGCCAACAACTACTTTATAAATTAATATTATGTTGTATTACAATTATAATATTATTTTATGAGGCCTTTAGTAATTTTTCAAAGGGTTCAAAAATAGATAATAATATTAAAATTAGTATATTAAAATAAAGATTATTTTCTTTAATAAAAAATTTTCTCTTATTTAAAAATTTATTTTCATAAAATATATTTAATTTATGGAATATACACAATATGAAATGGTTAGAGTGGTTTTTTATTTTTTTAAAAATAGTTAAATAATTTGTTAAATAGTGAAATACAAAAGAAATATGTTTTTTTAACATTATAACCTAATTATATGAAATTTTGAGTCATAGATGATGTAAGAACACATTAGTTAGAAAACAAATTAAAAATTTACTAAATATAGTCAAAGGAATCCACACTATTGGCTGTCTTGGGTAACAATAAAAAACTAATGATTATTATATTCAGAAGCACACATCCCATCCCCTTATAAATACCACCCCTTTCCCCCAAATTTTATATATCTTATAGTTTCCCAAATTTCTACCTTATTCCCTTCCCAATCATATCCTACATATATCAGTGCTAATAGTCTCACATAGTTACCATTTCAATGATACTTAAGGTGTATCCTAAGAAGAGAGAACCAAATAAAGTGGCAAGATTCGGGACTAACCTCTTTCAACTTTATTCTTCTTCAACAACCCCTTTATGATCAACATCCACCTTAGAATTTTAGTTTATGTATCCTAAAATATAATTATATGATATTATTTTGGTGGAATATTTACATTTCTTGATTTTGGTACTAATTTTCCACATAACTGTTCTAATATAATTATCTTCATGTAGTTAAAATAAGGTTTTAATTGGTTAATATAATTTTTTGTGAGCTTGATGTCAAAATAATAAAATAATTACAAAGATTATTTAATGATTAATTTATTTATCTATTATATTTAAATTATTTTTTTTCACTTTGATGTTATTTTAAATATTATTTTAAAATATTAATTTAATTTTTTTCTTTTAATTTTTAATGATATTATTTCAATGTATTATTTTCTTGTTTTTTATTTAATTATATGATCTAATTTAAATTATAAATATATTTTATTTAAATATTATAATAATATTTATCATTTTATTTTAATTTAACTCTTTTAAAATATTTTTATATAATTTTGCAATAATTAATTAATCAATCTATTAGTTTTATTGAAAATCATAATAATTTTTAATATATATTATTATTTTAAATTATTAATTAGTTTATATTGTATTGTTTATTTTTTTGATAGTATTTATTTAACAAAATGAGTTTTATTAAAATTTAAATTTCAGGCACTGATTTTTGTTGCCAAATTCTAAAAATTGAACATAGAGTTTATATTTACTAAAAAATTAACCTGTTTTTATTTATTTAATTTAGATTTATTTTATCCATTTAATGTGCATGAAATTTACTAAAGATAAATCTTATAAATGATTTGTGCCCAAATGTATGATATCATTCATAAGATATTCCTTACATGAGATATTTGTTTTTCTATGCTAGGAGTAAGATAAATATAACACCAGAATTGATTGTCATGTCAACATATTAGAAATTCATAGATTGTTTATCTTCCATTCCTATGTAAGTTATTTTTCTATGATAATGCTTTTGAAAGAAATAGTGTGCTGTGAATTGGTGTAAGATAAACACACCTCATGTAAGATAAATTATATTACATGAATAAATTTTCAAACCCAATACCGGATCTCTCAAAGATGAGCATTTCTCGTACCCACCAACTATTACAAACGAAGTCGAACAACGATTTTAAATAAGCTTCTCCACCACCACCATCAACCCACCACCACCCTATAGAAGAATAAGCAGGGAGTTTGATTAGAGATGAGTATTTTTATTCATCAGTGGGTGTTGATTTGTGTTTAAATAATCCAATAGGTTCTTCCATTAAAGAAGGTTGTTGGAGAGTTATAAGGATGATTAATTAGGAGATGACGGGTTGAATATGAAGCTGGAAATGACCATGATGTTGAACAATCAAGATTGTACTCATTTAAACCATGTGAAGCCTGAACAAGGAAGGATAGAAGTAATCCATCATTCATTGAATATTCATTGACATTTTCTTTTAAGAAATAATGATGATTCCAAGGAACTCATGAAGTTGACTAACTGAGCTTGATTGATGAAAACAACTACACTTTGTGAATGATGAATATGAAATTCGTTGAGAGAACACGTTAGGTTTGATAATGAAGATGATGAAGGCTAAAGACTCTGAATAATGAAAAGTGAATGAGATGGGTTCAATACAATTGAGTCTAAGGTGAGTTTAGAATTCTGATAAAAGAATAAATTTAATCTTTTTTGTGGGGAAGAATGATATGAAATTTTTGATGTGTTCTTATAGTTGGTTGCTTCATTTTTCAGATCTAATTTGAATACTACAGGGCCTCAGAATTCCCAATTATTAGGGATGGGAGGTTGGGATTGATTACACTCCAATTGTTCAATGAATTCTCTCTTTGCATTGGGTTGATTGTTTATTTTTATGAAAACTCATACTTGAACAAGGAAGAAGGTTTTGGAAAAAAATAAAGGGTATTGAAGGAGTTGTTACCATTCGTAGAGAAATAAATTATATTGATATTTTACCAAAATTATTTGGAGTTTTGATTTTAATAATATTGATATTTCATCACTGAAATTGGTGAGACAAGTATAGATGCATGAGGTGGATCAGCCTGAATTCAATTACAGAATATGAATAACTATTTTTCACTGATTGGAATGAGTTTAAGGAAATGTATGGTGATTTGGAAATGAATAAGTTATGATATTCCATGTGATATACATTCTTTGAAGAGAATAACTATTGTGACTTTGTTAAACGATGAAGGATAATGGAATATTGAAGAAGTCATGTAGAAAATTCTCATGCTAGACGCAATTAATAATTACTTATATAGATGTCATATTTTATTTGAAGAAAATATTAATGTGATATGGATTTGATAGAAGGAAAAGGGGATATTTTTTGGAAGTAATGACCATCTCATCATCATAGAAAATTAAGTTGGTGAACTTCATGAAAATAAATTATAAATTATCTAGAATAGTCCATATAATAATCCCTTGGTCAGATACTATTAAAACATTATTTATATGCTAACTTTTTTAATGATATTTGCACTCACATGATGATATTCAAGGGAGGTGACAATGTTAATTTGGACGGAGGAACCACTACCATAATACATCATTCCCTACCTATTAAATGAAAAGATACGGGTATGTTTTCTATCACATGTGTCACTTGTAATCATTAGTTTTCTAATGCAATGCCATATTTAGGATTCTCTATAAACAGTATGACTTACTCTATCTTTCTATATATGCATATTGGAGAGATTAAATAGTCTATTATTCATATCAATTTGGTTATAATCATCATATAAAAACCTGCGGTATTCATTGAAGATGTGTTGGTAAGGGTGAAATATTTAGTTTTCCCTGCGGATTTTTACAAGTTATATATAGAAGATGGCTAACTTAGTTAACATGAACCATTAATTTTAGGAATCCCATTCTTGAAAACTACTAAGACAATAATCAATGTCCATAAAGGTACATTATTTTTATAGTTTTTATGAAATATGTTTAATTTAAGTGTCATTTAATAAATAAAACACATTATGGAAGACCAATTTTTCACACCAAGTTAACAAGAGAGATTTCTTTTCCAGATTTTTATTTCAGGGTTTTATTTATGATAACCATCCAATGGATGCTTTGGAAAATTAATTTTCTTCCATGAATGAACATATTGAAAATGAAAATTCTAAAAAAAATTAGTGATGATTCTAAAATTGAATATATTTTTTAGAAAAATTGTGTGTTATCATCAAATTTCGGAACATGATAATGATGAATTTTTTTCTAAACATTTAGTATAATAAATGAGGATTTTTTAAATATTTTAAAACATCTATTTTTAATGGAAATTTCGATTTTATTAGTGAAATTTAATTAAATTATATGCAAATTTACTTCAATTTTTCTTAAAATGATGTAAAAAACTCATCTTAATTTTATGGACTTCAATCTAAAACTTCTTCTGAGGTTGGAAGATATTTACTATATAAAAATAATTGAAATGATAGTTTAGATTTTTGTGATACTACTAATATTGGGGGTGATTTATAGATTGAGTATTAACATAAAGAATTTATATAATTTTTTTTCTACAGTGGAAAACCCACACACCCTTGAACTAAATCCTTTACCTAAAAATTTAAAATATGGAAACGTAGATGATAAAACAAATCACTATTATAATTTCATGTGGTACTAATAATGAATAATGAATCAAACATTGAGAATACCTTAAGAATAACTGGGAGGTCATAGGATGTTATTTAAATGATTTACTATGATTCAGTCCCTTGGTGTACATGTATTGGATTATCTTTGAGGAAAATTCCAAAACTATTAGTCAATTTTAACGGATATTGAATCCTACTATTCTTAAATTTTTTAATAATGAGGTGACTACTTTCTTTGGTTGTGGGTTTAATTTAACATTTTTTGGATAGTAAATTTGTTTGTCCATTTTACCTTTTTACTAAAAGGGAGGATTCAAAGATGTCAAAAATGAATTTTGGGTGTTAGTACCTACATTTATTCCCAACAAGTAGATGGTGTTACTTGATTATGGGAGGATAAATTTAGTGACTAGAAAGTACCACATTCTCTTCAAATTCATGACAAAATAATTGAAAGGATACTTCATAACTCCCATTATTGGTCCCTATATGGATTTTATGGATATTTATAGATTTATATATGTTAAATGGACTCAGATAAAATAACTATCACAAGACATTTTAGTAACATTTCTTATTAGACAATGTCATTTGGACTACATAATCCCCTTCCACCTTTAAAAGATGAATGATTAATTTTTTTAAATTTTTTTAGGAATGTATCGTGGTGTTTAGGGATGATTTTATAGTGTGTGGTCCATCCATTGAGAGATTTATATTGATTTTAGGAGATATTCATAGAGTTTTAATTGAGAAGAACCTTATTATGAGATTTCAGAAATTCCATTTTATGGTTGAAAGTGGAATTTTTCTTAGTCGAGAAGTGACTAATAATGGAATTCAGGTGGACATTTCTATGATTTAAATCATATCTTCATTGTCTTTTCCTAATACTATTAATGATATTATATATTTTCTTATATATTTTTGGTTCTATATGAGGTTCATAAAATATTTCATATGTAATACATTACCTGTAAGAAGACTTCTTCAAAAATAAATTCCTTTTGTCTTTGATGTGAAATATAAGGAAACATTTAATTAACTCAAAATAAATCTTATATCCCCAAATATAGTTTAACTACCAAATTGGTGAATGAATTTTGTGCAGATGAATGATGCTTCAGAATTATCATTAGGGGATATTCCTGGGAAATGAGTGGAGAGGAAGTCATGTGTCACTACTTTTTCTTCTAGGACTATAGATGCTACCCAATTAGATTAGTCTTCAATATAGAAGTACTTTATATATATTTTCCCCATGATATATTTAGAAGTAATATTTTGGAATATAATCTTGTGGTTTTTATTTATCATTCTCACCTTCAATATCTCATGAAAAAACAAGAACCAAAATTCAGGATGGTTAAATAGATTTTTTGTCACAACCCGACCCGTACCAGGGCTCGAGCAGTAACTACCCCAAGCCCGCCTCTATAGTCCAGGGGCTGGCGACTAGCGCCGAAGGCACAAAAAAGTTGGGGAGGCCTTTTCCTAAGAACCTGTACACACACACGCAACCAACTTAATGCAAAAGTGAAGAAGAAAAAGAAAGCAAGGTACACACTGCTATAAAAATGGAACCAAACAAAAATGCATCGACCTCTAACAGTACAAGTACAAGAAAATTAAAGATGAAAGGGAAAGGGGAAAAATACACACCCAAATAAAAAGTGCCACAACCTGGAAACATGTGAAAAAATAAAATAGCTGGAAGAGTCCCGCTTTTGAATCCCAAGCTATGACCACTGCACGTGGTCCAAGCACCCCGTATCCCGAAGCTCCTCTGATGTCACGATCAACCTGTTCGTTGTCTGCAAGGGCACGCCAAATGCAGGAAAATCCCAAGAAAGGGTGAGTATAAAAATACTCAGTAGGATTCCCCGAAGGCTCAAGGGAGAAGCAATAGAGGTACTGAAGAGGAGAGCAGTAAGAGAGAACAAGGTATAACAAGAGTGAACAAAAAGAGTACAACTGCACCCAATAATAGATATGATCGCTCAAATAAACCCAAACGATAGAGTAATGGGATCTTCATCTCCCAACATACACCAAGTATATGCCCATAAATGTACCTAGGGAAACCAAATATACTCGTAACTCAGACCTAGAGTCCAGAGACAAGTTATACTACTACATACCCATGCTAGGGATCTAGTTCGAAGATTTCATGAAGTGCTCATCCGGGAGAACTCACTCCACGAGTCTGATAGCTTTGATAACGTCCGTATGAGAAGCACTATTCGTCGGGAAAAGCCACAAGAGATTGACAGACTCATTACGGGAGACACATTCCTGAGTGGGAAAGACCAAGATAGATAGAAGCACTCATTACAGGAGACACACTCATGAGTGGGAAAGATTATGATACACAGATGAGGATCACTGCCAGGGCCATGGTGGATATTGTGACTCATCCGGATTCACCAACTAGGTGATTCACCATATAGGTAGAGGATCAATTCCCGGTAGAGTTGGTCACGTCAATAACCGACTTTACCTAGGGTCAGGAATGGATAGAGGATCTCGCTCCGGGCCTCTCGGAGGAATGCCGACTCTATCACAGAAAGTCCTGCTGAAGGGATCATACTCATGTAGAAGGAAACAATTCATGACCTTCAGGGGAGCAAGAAGAAGGGGCACTAACCCAGACGAAACATGTCCAAGATATGGTGGAAAAGAGGACCAAGCCATGTAATAAAATGTACACGATGTGTAGAAAGGTTACACGCCATGTCCTCTGACCCCAGGTACAACCCGTGTACAACGGCCCGTGTCATAAGGCTGGTCGTGTAAAATGCAAGTACACAACATGTAGAAAGGATCACCCATCGTGTCAAAGTATTTGGGGTCCACCTCGTGTACGCTGGCCATGTGCCCGTACACGGTCTCAAACCATGTACTCTAACCCGTGTAATCGGTACACAGGGTGACCCCTGAAACTGGCCTGGTCTGGCCATGTGATGGAGTACCGACTCCAAGGATAAGAAAACCATCTCAGATGAAAAATAACCCACACCCATGAGGTGGAGAGTCCCATCTCTAATAGAGTAGAGTAAGAAATACCCACACCTTTAGTCTTCAAGGGAGTAGTCATCCTAACTCTCACTAAAGGAAACGCCCTGGTTCTACTCCTTAGATTATCGGTCATACCTCAACAACCACTAAGTTCCACAAGGGTGTAACCCGAAGGACTGCCATGTCATAAGGGTTCCAAAATGATAGATGGTGCGTCAATCGGACACCTAGTCTACAAGTTATGGGAATTTTAGTGTTGAGGGATCGGTTGGATTCATGTTCGATCCAACCTGTTTGTACTTCAAATGACATCGGTTAACCAAACCAGCCACACTGTTGCGGTTCATACGAAAAAACACACGAGATGTACTACCCATTTTTCTAAAATGGATAGCTGGTGAAAAGTGGCATTTCACCATAACACGCGCGAACTGGGCCTCACACTTTGACCTCAACCTAGATATCCAAAACTGGTCTTGAAACATTCATCTTAATTTCAGGGTCACAAAGTCACAGACGGTTCGTTATTCCTACACCATATGAGAGATATATATCAGATTCCATACCTCGTAATAATAATAATAATAATATTATTGGGTGTTTCATGGACCCAATCCATGAACCAGAATTTTAGTATCCAACATTAGACTTGAACCGACCATATTAAAGACAGGGTCACGTCCCCGCTAACAGTGAGTCAATCGGACGTCGCACGCATGAGTTATAGCAGGTTAAAGATTTAATAATAATATTAAATCTATTAATGTATGAGCATTTCAGGTACCCAATCCGAAAACCTGAAAAAGAAATCCAATATTGGACTCATAAATTCCATCTCAATGTCAGGGTCGCACTGCCCCTGACGGTTCGTGAAACCAAGGTCGTACGAAGAAGATATCGTCAAGATATAGTTTTCCCAACAAAAATAATAATAACATTATTATATTATTATTATTTTTAATTTAATATAATTCCTTAACTTATCACACCCAAATCCCACGCACAAGATCCCTATTCAAATTGGTGTGCATCACCCATTCATCAGATTCTCTTTTTTTATTTAAAATTTAATTTATTTTCTTTAAACCTTTTCTCTCTCCAATATCCTTCTCCATTCACGGTTTCTTCTCCAATTAGCAGCTCCACAACCCTATCACCTAACTAACTTCCACACAGCCAGAACCACCGCTACCTTTGGCTCCCTGTGCCGTTGCGCCTCCAGCCTGCCATGCGGCTGCCCCTTAAGCCAGACGCCCCGCCTGATGCCGCCTCGGCCTGCCCTGCCTGACTGCGCACCGCTGGGCCGGTCACCTGCACCACCGCTGGCCACCTCACCTAACCCACACCAGTCGAACCCCTCAGCCTTGCTGGCTCTATTCTTCGACTACCGCATCACGTCACACTGTCAACATCATCTGGAGTCGCGTCCTAAACACATGCTGGAAATCACACCACCACTTCACCCTTTCCACGGGCTACCGCATCTCCGTTCTAAGTTCGAAAATTATGAATACTGCAGATTCGTATTCCTTAGGTCGAGATCTCCGTGTCCTTATGTCGCGCTCAACATGACATTGAGTTTGTTTAGCGTGCTCAATTAATTTGCATTGAAGAACACACAAAGACTGTGCAGACAATGAAATAGAAAAAAGGGGTCATGGACTATGTGCGTATTGATGGCCATTTTTGTTTGGACATCATCTTTGAGAATCAATAACATAGGTAATTGGTAAATAAATATTTATCACACTTCAACATTTTCAATCTCAAGATAAACGAGAAGAAATAATTTATTCGACCCATTGGTTTTCGATCCGTGAATTAATTCATTTAATTCGTGTTCATCATGAAAATTCCACCAGGTAAGGAATTCAAAAGATAAATCCTACTTCAGGTTTGGATTGATCGTTAGAGAAGATCTCATTCATCAAGATCCATTTTCTGTTGATGAGGATCACACTTGCACAACTGTCAGAAGAAGATGTTGCGTTTTTCGTTCTTCGATTCGCTTGGATTCGAGGCTTTGTTGTTCTTCGTTCGTCGTTTATCAACGGGGAGAAGAGGAGAGGAGAGGAAGGGAGGGTTTTCCGTCATTGGCCAAAATGAATTATGAGGCCAACCCCCTCTAAACAAAGAATTTATAACCTCTCTCTAAGTTAAAATAAATTAATTAAATAATTAAATAAACAATTATTTAATTATTTAATTATTCTCCAATGATGGTGCATATGACAAACCCCCGATGTGGACAAAGGTTATACCTTTCTTACGGTAAAACCTACATTCCGAGCCCATCGGTGGTCTCATATTTCTCATATGAGCCCTCATCCATGAGTTATTTGGGTTTGAACTATTAAATGAATAAATTAATAATTTCATTTATCCATTTAGCACACTACCAATGAGCGAGGTGTCCGAACATCCCACACCGACTTATTTTATGTCGCTCCTAGGGGAAACTACGCTCTGGACCCAACTGTGGTCTCAGATTTCTGATCTGATCAACTATTTTAGAGATATCTTGTTTTCTTTAGTTAACCGTGCGTGTATAATATAAAAACAATTAATATTTTTATAAAATTAATTCCGGGCACACCGGGCCTCGGAATTGCATTCCGTCTCCGCACCCAGCTCTGAAAATATTCTTAGAAATATTTTAAAGTCTTATTAGGCCAAAAATTGGGTCTCTACATTTTTTTATTTAAAATTTTGATATAGAGAGCCATGATAGTAATGGAATTGAAAATATACTAGTTGATCATTTCAGTAGGTTACCTACTAAAATTTTTCTAGGAAACAAAAATTTCAAACCAATAAGAGATATTTTCATTGGGGATAAGTTTTATTTAGTTATTGTTGATAAGAGTCCACGGTTTTCAGAAATTGTGAATTACCTTGTCGCTGAAATTATTTCTCCATGGTTATCCAAGAAATAGGTTTCTATACTAAGTTGCGAGTAAATAAAATATTTCTAGGATGATCATTATTATGGAAGATGGGAAGTGATCAATTTGGGAAGAGATGAATCCGGAATTCTAAAATTTATTCATTTCCAAAAAGATTCTGTGTATTGAGACAGTGGAGGACACATTGGGCCACCGAAAACTACTAGGAATGTCCAAGATTCAGCTCCATTTTGTCCTACCATCATCAATGATTATCATGAGTTTTTTTAGGAATTGTTACTCCTTCTAATTATAGGGAAAACATACTCAAAAGACATGATATTCCAAAATAACCAATGTTGTTTTGTGATGTATTATATTTTTAGGGAATGGAATTTACGGTACCATTTACAAATTCTATCTGAGATTTGTACATCCTTCTTGTGGTGTAATATGTTTGAAAGTAAATTGAATCTACTACAACATGGACATATTATACTAGAGTGGTGTCCCAATATTTCAATAGAAATTAGTTTCAAAGTTTTTGGATTCCAAGATTTATCCTCACGTACTGAGGAATGATTTTATATCTGTTGGAATTTCGAAGCATTATGGAAAAGGTAGGTTGTTAGTTACAAAGTGTCTACACCCAATCAACCTCAAAGGAATGGAATGATTGAATTGTAAAATATAGAGATTAATCATATTCTTAAGAGAAATATAAAAACAAATAAGAAAGATTTTAGTTTAAGGATCAAGGATTATCTTTGGTATATAGGAATTACTGTTAAACTCCAATAAAGATATCACCTTATAGGATAGTTTTTGGAAGATCTTCTCATCTTCTAGTGTAATTAAAGAATGATAATTTTTAAGATATCAAATAATATAATTTGATTCTATTTAAAGATACAAAATAGAGCAAGTTGTGTTTTCAATAAAAAGGGAAAATAATAAAAAATACTCTAAAAATTCAAAATTATTTAAATAGAAAATAAAATCAATTCCTGAAAAGATGATCTTGAATAATAAATTTTATATTAGAGATAAAGTATTATTCTATACCTCGAGACTGAGGCTTTTACAAGGTAAATTTATATTCAAATTTGACATGCCTTCTATTATAACACGTGTTTATCATTTTAGTGATGTACATATTTGTGTTCTTATTAATGATATTATATTTACAAGTAATGTAAATTGGTTGAAACTATTTTGAGAAGGTAATAGGGAACCTCCAGTTGAGGAGTTCATTTTATTATAATCTTAATACTATTGAATAATCCAATTTTCTATTCCCATAATTTATTTATGTTCAGAATAAGTGTGGGAAAAGTTACTAACCTTTCACAGTTATAGGATTTAATTTTTGTTTCTTAGTGTTTATTTGTTCTGAATAAATCATGTATGATGATATTCCAAATGAAGAATCAACTCAGGGAAGATCTCCACTATATAATTATGTTGGATAAGAATACTTATGATTTACCATGATTTAGATAATATCCAAGATGAAAAAAATGATTCGACCCCTTACTTTCAAGTCAATTGTTACATTTCACTTGATTTGATATTTTTGGAATTTAATGATAATTTTCCCATCTTTAATAAATTTTAATCTAACTAGAGATAAATTATTAGTGTAAAGAAGGGGTATATATTAGTCGATCTAAATATAATTTAAGAAAATATTTCAAAGGATATTTTATATTAAAATTATCTTCAATTTATTGTTTTAAAAAATCTAGCTATAGATTCCTCTTTGAACATGACTATTTTTAAAAAAATGAAATAATAGAGTTTTTACATGGTAAATATTAGTTGCAAATTTTTTTGGTTATTGTTATTAGTTTCAATGTTTTGATTGATTATTAGTTATAAAATTTTTCTTCCTTTCTAGAAACGTTTAGAATAATTTTTTGAATATGCACTATTATAAAAATCTCACTTTTGAGAAGAACAGTTGAAGTAGAAACTAGTAGAAAGATTAGTGAACGTTGCATGTAGGGAATTATATGTGTTTTTTGGGAAATACATTGAGTAATTTTTTTACCCTTTGGTCATGATGTTAATCTACTAAATTTTTGAATTTTTTTGAAAATAAAATTGAATAAACATGTTCCCACACATTAAATTCAAAAATCTATGACATTATTGAGCTTAGTGTGGGGGAAAAGGTCATTCAATTTGATAAAATATACCACATTGTGTACCAATATAAAACCATCATAATATTTCAAATTATATTATTTTTTAAGTTTCACTAAATCATTTTTAGAGTTTTTAAATTTTTTAAAAGATTGATTTTTGTGTAGCCACATTAAAGATGTTAATTCCCTAATACCCCTTCGATTTAGTTGGATAATTAATTTTTTATTATCGTATTGAAAATAATTTTACTTTGGTAAAGGATTGTGTGAATGTTATTCAATTATAATTACCCTCAAATCATTAAATTTGGGTTCAAATAGTTAATTTTATAATTCGAATGAATTATGAAATCAAAATCCAAATCCAGTTTAAACTAAATATATTATTATTTAAGATATTGGACGAGTTATTTATACTCCATTTAATTAATTATGTCATGTCATCCAAAAATTTTTCTAATTTGTTTTTTTAAAATTTATGTGTGGTTTTTTTCTTAGAGGGGAAGAGGGGTTTGGAATTTCATTTGAATTCAAATTAGAATGTATTTAATCAAAATTTTTATTTTTAAGGTCAATTATTTCTTTAAAACAGTAATATATTTTTTACTAAATGTACATAATTTATTGATTGTAAAAATTTTCACTACATGATGAAAATACAATTAGAGAAATAATTAAGAAATACATTTTTTATGTTAATGAAGTATTTGAAAAATAAAATTTACCTTAGTCCACTAAACATTAAATTTTATTTGTTTCAGGATAAGAAAAGTTTTAGTGTGGGGGAATTTGATGTGGCCTAATTTGGGTATTAATTTATCACATAATTTCAATAATTAAATTATATCTTATGTGTTAAAATAATTTTTTAATTAAGTAATTTAATTTTGGGTTAGTTTAATGAAACAATAATAGAACTGTTAAAATAATGGATTTACTATTAAATAATTTTTCTTTTATGTTTTAATTATAATTTTGATTAAATTTAATTTATTTCAAGGTTCTTTTAAAATATTAATTTTGGAGTCTTTATTTAATTTTTTATTTTCTTTATTTAAATTTATCTTTTCTTTTTTTATTCCACTATTTGATTTACATTTAATTAAAAATATATTTTCTTTTAATAATTTAATAATTCGTATCAATTAATTTTAATTTAGCTATTTTATAAATTTTTTATTTCTTTTTTTTTATTATTAATTAATCAATAACTTATTTAACTCAAATCTATTTTAATTTTTCATATATTTTATTCTTTTAAAAAATATTTAGACTATATTTTATTTTATTTAAATTGTTATTTTTTTAATATTTATATAAAAAAAATAAAATAGAGGTTAATATAATTTTAAATTAATAATTTTTTTTTGAAAGTGTAAAAATTTAACTTATAGTTACAAATTATTAATAAATTATCTACTATTTATATATTTTATTTTAATTTATTTTATTAATTTTATGTGTAGGATATTTTATAAAGGTAAATCTTATGAATCACTTGTTCTCATGCATAAGGGAATTTTTTTGTAAGGGAATCCTTGCCTAATATAATTTATTTCTTATGCCTGGAATAAGATAAATCTACAGCATGAATTGATATAAATGTCATCATAACATTAATTCTTATAATTTTTATTTTCTACCCTTGTATAAGATTTTTTTGGGCTACTGCTTCTGATAGAAATAGTGGGTTATGAATCGATGTACTATAAACATTTCTAATGTAAGATGATATATTTTACATGAATAAAACATCAATCCCAATGTTGGATCACTCAAATCCAATAACCACTTATACCCACAGACCATTGCTAATGATGTAGACCATCAATTTTGAAGAATCCTCACTGCCACCATCATTAACAGGTTGTCATCCTAGAGAAGATAAACCAAAGAGTTTGATCTGGTATTAGTATTTTGATTCAATGATATATGTTTATTTGATTTTTAAGTCTCTGACAAGAGCTTCTCTTGATGAAGGACATCAGAGAATTCTGAGGAAGACACAAATCGAGATAACGGGATGAATAAAGGAATAAACATCATCATTAATTTCTCATGTGATATCTAAACTATCCATTCTTGAGAAGGTAAAGGATGATGAAAGAAATTAAGTGAAAATTTAGAAGAAGGTGGAAGATATAGGAAATAAGAAATCCTTGGAGTTCAAAATTGAGGAACATAGAATTATAATAGTTGGATTACAACTATGTGTACAGTTAATTCTATAGATAAGGAATGAGTTCTTGAATGATTCACATAGTTAAGCCTTCTCCATACATCTAGGGGGCACACATATGTTTCAATATCTCTAAGAGAACTAATGTTGGGACAATTTAAAGAACAAAATAACTAAATACACATCAAAATTTATGGTATGTCAATAGGTGTAGGTTGAAAGGAAATAGTCAAAGGGGATGATATAATTATTAACAATGACTACATGGAAATGGGGAAACACCAAAATAGAAATTTTTATTGGTGATCTTTATACATTAAGAAAAAAATTATGATATATGTCTTATGGTAGATATTTTTACAATTATTCTTCATTTTATCTAAATTATAGAGGAATTCCAGTTGATAAAATTTCAAGGATACCCATCAAAGAAGAAGTTAGACTGCATAGGACACCACTATTTATTGAATCAGATCAAGATCCAGGTTGTACCTCTATGTCATACAGGAGTATCAAACATGATGTAAACACTTATTTGTTCTTAAATATGGATTATCACCCCTAAAATTATGGCCAATTTGAGTTTACTATCTAAAAACATGAAAAAATATTAACAGAATACTCGATGGACTTCAAAGGAAGATGAGATCAAAATATTCCTCTAGTTGAGTTCTCATACAATAATAGTTTCCACTCAAGTAGATAAATAAATCCATATGAAGACCATTATGGGATGATATTTAGAACACCTATGTGTTTGGATGATATTATAGAACACAAGCTACGTGGACCTATAAATTTTTAGGAAATGGTACCAATGGTCAAGAACATTTAGAAGCACATTACAGATACTCAAGTACGACCATATACCTAACCTAAAAATCAACAATGAGACCTAGAATTTTTAGTTTGAGATACATTTTTCCACTAAATATCTCTATAGAATATATTTGTTATATTTGGGAATAATAGAATGATATTTTCAATGTACAATGACCCTAATTATATCTTCCATCGTATCAGAGTTCTGGAAAATCGAATAACACACATACCAAACCTTTATCTTATACATGAAGTATTCCATGTATACCTCTTGAGTAATTACATAATAGATTAACCACATGTACTAAATTTAAAGTTGGTATATCTAGAAAATGATCTCTCTTATGAGGAGCGGCTTGAGAAGACCGTGGACCATAGAGATAAAGTTATACACAATAAGTCAACTCACATAGTCAAAGTACTATGGTTAAACCTTATGTAAGAGAATGTGACTTAGGAACTGATGGAATATATGGACCCGAAGTACGATATCATATTTTCATCATAGAATTTAAAATGAAAATTTTAGTGTCAAATTTAATAGGAGGGGAAGAATGAGATGACCAAAAATTTTATCAAAGGAATTTCCCCGCTCATTATAATATGGTTTCATACATGTAATATATTATTAGATAAAGAACATTAATGACATGATAGAACCAAATAAAGTATAATTATAATATTTTAAACATTACATATATAGAATACATATGTTTATAGTATTTGATAGTGTTACAATGGGACAAAAAATAAAAAATATGACAATAATAATAGGAAAATTTACATATTATTGACCCCCCTGAGAATTATAGCATTGATGAAAAAAAGTATAGGAATAAAGAAAAATGTTAGTAATGCAATATGAATTTTGAAAATGAAAAAAATATAACATAAAGACAATATACAAGTACATGAATAATTAATTAAATATGATGTATTTATAGGAAATAAGGAATCATATGACGATTATAAATCTAATCATTGGAATTTTAATATGACATTTCAATATTAACAAAACCATTATAATAGTATCCTAACATATGTTTGTGTAAAAAAATATTCAAGGATGTTACAAAATGATTATATGACATTTTTATATCGTTATACATGTGAATAAATGTTGAAAAAAATAATAAAATACGGTTTTTTTATTTTTGTAAAATAGAAATATATTATTTATATTTTTATAAGAAATATTATTTTTTAAAGAATTATTTTTAAATAATTGCGTTTTTAAATTAATATATTACTATATTATAGTGATTAAAAAATTTTATGTGGTCATAATTAATTTATCAATGGTCTTGAAAATTTATCATAATATTAATCTAGGTATTTAAAAAATAAAGAAGGATTTAATTAAAAAAATTATTTTATCATATTTAGAATTTTATTTTCATAAAATTTATAACTTTTTGGGTATATACATTGTTTTGAAATGGTATGGGTGAATTTTTTGTTTTTTTATTAAATAGTTATTTTTCTAGTGAATTATAAGATTTTGAAAAATACGATATTTAAAGTTATAATCTGGATGAATTTTTTTAGCCATAGATGAATTAATAACTAATTATTTCAAAATAAAATTTACCATTTACTGTATATAGTCAAAATAAAAAAATAATGGTTATCTAGTACAAAAAAATAAACTAATGAATAATATACTCAAAAAACCCCTCTCATACAAATTTAAATACCACCCTCACCACCCATTCTCATGAAAACTTCTAATCCTTCAAGTATTCAATTTTTTCCCAATTCACTTAAAAATCCTCTCCCAAAAATCTGAGTGATACTAGTATCACCAAATGTACATTTAATGGATCTTTATGGTCTATCCCAATAGGGGAAAACCAATGTAACTGGTAATATTCTTGACTAATCTCTGTATATTTTATTATTCTTCTACCACCTCCATATGATAACCATCCACCAAAAAATAGTATCAATTGTATCCAAAATATACTGATATGTTATTATTATGGTTTAATATCAATCTTATTCCAAACATTATTTTAATACTAAAATGAAAACTTCATTTATAATATGGATTTTTCAACGCCTAGATGAAAAATATATTTCTTTTTTTCCACTATCTTTAAGACTTGTCATAAAAAAAATTATTTTGGTTAAATAAGAAAATAATAAAAATATTATAACAGATTTTATTTCCTAGAAAAAATTTATATACTTAAAACAAAATGAAAAGAAACTAGTTCACGAGGGATATTAAAACCTCTTAAATGAACTAACCATATAATGTTAACATTTTTACTATATAAGTCATCTCTATGTCATAAATAATGATATCTTGGAATATTTCAATTTCCCATAAAAAATGATCTGACCTTGTAACCATGAAATGATAAATCTAATAAAAAATAAAATTAAATATTATCTCTAATTGAAATGGTTATAAATAAAAATTACATATTTATTATAAACAAAATATAAATATAAAAATTTAATATTTACTGAATTAGTAAATCTAATTTGACTATACCTGATGTTATGTTCGGGTATAGAATGATTCTGGAACCTAACGTAAGGGATCACTATGAAGCAACACATTTTCATTTGGGTTATGATTTATCTCCCTTAAATAACTTTATCATAGTTATAATTTTATTTAATTCCTATATATTATTTATATATGTCTCAATCATATATAGTTATATTAATTCATCTTTCCTTGTAGGGAATATCTTTGTATTAAAATGTCCATTCTGAATTTATCTTAATAAGAAGACCCAATTAAAGGGAAACTCTATATTTCATACCCCATTTAAATTTACATTTCCTAAAATAATTTAAACCACCCATTTATATAGAATTTTTTATTTTATAATGGAAATATATTTTAGATTATTTTTGGTTTTATGTAAATTATTATTCCCTTACCCTATTTAACGATTTGTTAGAATTTTTCCAAAATCCATGCTTATGAGGTATATTTCAAAATATATTTATTTACCATTTTATAGATTTCAATTCACAGGGACATAAATTATTAGAAAATATTATTATGAAATTTTAGAATTCTTAAAATCCTTCATTCATGGAAACCATTATGATATGTAGTCTATTTACACTATATGTCACATTTATGCAACCCATTTAATTCGAAAGGGTAATCCTTATATTTGTGAATTATGTTTTATTTCCTTATATGGAACACATATGCATGTAAATGTGATGATTCATCCACCAATATAGTAAACCAATGCATTGGGTAATGTTTATGTTTCATGAGAGGTTATATGTAGGATGATGGAGTAAACCAAATCCATGATGGGACTCTATCCACCAAGTGATTTTTTCTTAGAAGTTAGACATGAATATTATTATGTCATGTTTTTTTATTGATTCCTCGTTATTATGTTGTCTTGATCCTATGATTCATTTTTCCTTATGTTAATCTGATATATGATTATTCATGACCCTTATATTTTATGATATCATGACATGCCTTCTAACTTATATGTAATGATTCATTAACACGTTTATTCCCTTATTTGGATTTTAACTCACCCATATTATCAATCTATTACCCATTTTATCCTATGTATTTTATGATCTCAAATGTATTTAGTATATCACTATAGATAATAAAATAATGATATTGTGTTTTAGTTTCTTTATGATGTATTATTAACCTAGTCTTCTTAAAAAATTAGACCTCACAATCATTCTATTATTTGTAGTGTCTTTTTATGATAAAAATCATGGAATAATTTTTGAAAAAGTATTTTTTATCTATAGGTTAATTTGATATGATTCAATTAAATTGAAACTACATGAACATAATTAATAAACAATATATATTGATCTTGTATTAGTTGTTTTTTTCTCAAAAAATAGAGGCATATTTTACATGAGTTAAAATGTAGAATATATACTGATTATAAAATATTAACATTTATATTTACACATAAAGAGATTAAAATTAGGTGGATAATATGGTTAGAACTTATAAAGGATTTTTATTGCAGGATTCACTACCATACATGTAAATAAAACAATTTAACTGATATAATAAGTTTAAAAGTTAATTCATCATTAACCATAATACATTTGGAGCATGATCAGTTGTTTAATGATTTAATGTATTCATGAATAGAAATTGTGAAAACTTTAATTCCGTCTATTTTGATTATAGCATCATTATATTAGTACTTGGAATAATTAATTAGTAAGGCTCATATGGAATATCATGGGTTGTAAAAAAAGATAAAATTAGTTAATGTTGGTATGTTTCCAGAGTTTAATGGTGGTAAAGAACGTTTTATCAAATTTTGAAATGGATTATGGGTTTTGAGTGATTAATATTTGAATAAGGAATTATTTAGTGAAGCTCATAGATATCTATTTCCCATTCATCCTAAACGTACCAAGATCTGTAGAGAACTTTGTGTATAATATTGTTGTTATGGTTTGAAGAAGTATATTTCTAAATTTACCTTGAAATATTTTTTATGTCAATATGATAAAAGTGATTGAAAGACAACAAAGGGGGTGATTTTTACTTCACCTGTGCCTAAATTGAAATATGAGAATATATCAATCGATTTCATGGTGGTATTACCAAAGCCATATTGAAGTAATAATGTGATTTATTTTATTACTTAACTATTTATTAATTCAATGAATTTTCATCTAGTTTGATATACTATATATTTGGATCATCCATTTTGTGTTTTTCACAAAGTGATAATTGATTATATTTAGTCCTTATCTAAATTGTACTTGATCATGATCACATGTTTACATTACATTTTTCGAAATGGATTAGAAATTCATTATGGATATAATATAATAGTATCACAACCATTCTTCCTCAATATGATGGATAGTCGAAGCAAAATATTAATATCTTTATGTATATATGTCTCTCTTGATATTTAGATTATTTGGGAAATTGGTACCAACAACTTAAATTAGTTAAATTTCCATATAGTAATAGTTTTCATTCCAGTGTATAGATTTAACTTATTGTGGAAATATATAAAAAGAGGCCATAAAATCCATCATGTTTAGAGGAATTCAATGAAAGGATGTTTGGGGACTAGAACTGAGATAATAAATGGTAGAGAAAGAAAAATTATTATCCAGTACATTAGTATATCCCAGAGTAGGTAGAGTTATACAGATCTCAGGAGGAAATATAACTCATTTGAGGAAAGAAATAAAGTTTTTTAATGTATTCCCATATAATTTTTTTTATTTTTCTAAAAAGGGAATGTCATGTATATGTTTTATTAGTTCATATAATATTCTAGATAATTATAGTTCATTTTCTTATAATGATTATTTTCTTATGAGTTTATCTTTGTTACATGATGTGTTTTATGTTTCATTACTAAGAATGTATGTATTTGATGAATCTGAGGGGTTGATACGTAAAGTGATAATGTTAGAGGAGAATATACCTTATGATGAAAATATTGTTTAAATTTTTGATTTCAGAGAGTTGGTACTATGTAATAACTTGATTCACTAGGTAATGGTTGTATTATGGATTCACATAATTGGTGGAGTGACATGGGAATCATAAAATGAAATGACGGAAAATACCCTAACTTTTTTAAGAATTGAATAAAATTATGGGGATGAAATTTTATAAGGGTATTAGAAAGTGAAATCCCATGTAATTCTATAAATGAATCAATATCATGATTTATAATTATTCATTTTATGGACTCATAATCAACATAGTTTTATAAATAATTTTATAATGGTTATCAATCAAAAGAATAGTTTTATTTAACTTATTTTTCCCATGAACTATATAGTTTTATTTAAAATGTACATTTATAAATTTAAAAAATTTAATTAGATAAAATGTATCTAATTTTTGAAATTATAATATTAAAATTTTCATATGGTGAATTTTTGGGATTTTTTTTAAAAAATTGATTTTCTGGAGAATTGTAAAAAATGCCATTCTTTACAAAACTATAATTTTTTTATTTAGGTGAAGTAATTTAAAAGTTAAATTATATATTTTTATTTTCTATAAAATCAAAAAAAAAGATAAATTTTGTAAAACAGAATTAAAAAAATCCATTTGAATAATTATTTTATTTGATTATGGTATAAGATCCTCTTTATGTTCAAAAACACAATTTTCAAAAAACAAAATTTCATTATGTTTTGCGCACTTATATTAAAATATATATTTTGGGTTTATACAATTTAATATTTTAAATTTGATTCCATATTTTTATTCATTAGTTTCAAATTTATTATTGTGTTTAATTTTATTCTTTGTCATTAGGAATACTAACCATGGAAATAATATTCCACCATTGTAAAAGGGTATATTAGTATAATTAATTTTAAACAATGTGATAAGGAAAACAAATATTAAATTAATTTTTATTAAATTAGTGGAAATTATAAAAATATTAAATTATACTATAATTTAAATTTTTATGCTCCAATTTACCATGAGAGTGACTTAATATTATTTTAAAACATTGAATAATTACTAGTGTTCCACCCCCCTCATTTATAAAAGGAAATATCCTCTCTCCTATTATTATAACCATATAATATATTTAATTCATTCACACCATGCCAAAAAATATCCCCAACATCACTCCCTATGTATTAGTGGTCCTGGTCTCATCATAATACCAAACCTAGAAGGATTAAAGAATAAACTAATGGAGGTTACCTAAATAAGTTGTTTAACTCTTAACCCAGTGTTTCATGTTTATTTATTATTATAACTACTTCAAATATTGTTTAATTATGCTGAAATAATAACTTAATTATCTTAAATATACTAAAATGTTGTTATGATTATGTTGCAAACTTTTTCACCTCATTTTATATCATTTGGTAAATGAAAACATCACTCGTGAAAAAGTGCAGAGTACCACCTCCATAAAGTGAGGTGTTTTGTATATCATCAACAAATTAAATGGATGGTTAATATTTTGGATCAAATAAATATATATGATATTTATGAAATAATTATAATTCTTTTATGATAATTTATTACTTACATTACTACCATTTCCTTCTATTGAAAATTGATATTGTTGCTCGTGCGTATCAGTCGAGTGTCACCTCCACGAGGAGATGTGATGACTTTTTCATTTAAAAATATATGGATGGTCACAAGGAAGGAAATAATGAATAAATATTATATTTATAATATATTTATTATTCTATAAAAGTAAAATAATAAAGAAATTATTTCTTTTCCACCCTTTACAAAAATGAAAACATTATACTGACTGTCATCTCCATGAAATGATTTGGTTTATTTTTCATAACCATGTTATATTTTTAGTTTTAAATGAATATTTACGGTATAAAAAATAATTATAACATTTTAAGATTCTATAGATAATGTAAACATGACCATTTTACCATAGACAACACATCAATGTTGTTTTGATGTTATATACTGAACGACCCCAGAACATCCAACATGAACTTAAATATTTTAATACATAAATAAAACATAGTAATAAATAAAATAAATGGAAAAATAATAATCAAATGAGCATGATATGGGTTATTAAGAAATTATAAAACTAATGTAATTTTATTTTTCATGTTTCAGAGGGTGTATACAGCTAGATGATAATTAAGGAAAGAGGATTTCCCACCTCAATTCTATTATTTGAGATGAATTAGATTTTAAAAACTTATCCTCGATATCAATTTTATTTTAAATGTTTTAATAATATTCTTATTTACTGTTCAATAGTTTTTGAAGTTCAATTTCATCTATATATGAATTTCTTCATAAAGGTTTAAAAAATGAATATTTTAAATTATTTTTTCATGGGTTTTTTTGAACTTTTTTAAATAGTTAACAAGAAAATATTTTTTAAATTATATAGATTAACCATTTATAACACAAAAAAAATTTGTTTTAAGGGAACACTATGCCAGAAACGTTTCTTTGCACAGACACTGAGCTTTATGAGAACTGTCATATACAATAGAAATATTATTTAAATTTGACCATTATAACCAAATCCTTAGATTGGATGGTATGAATAGTAATATCCACATTATGAAGAAATTTATATAGTGGTATTAAATAATGATAATGTATTGACAAATTCATAATAAATATGTACCCGATTTTTAGTATTCATTTTATGCCTGAAGAATATATTTTCATCAACAAATATTTTATTGAAATTTTTTATAGAAATTATAATTAATAAATTTTAATTTTAAAGAAAATGTAATTTTTTAAATCATATGGTTACTATTTTATTAGGGTTAATTTTAGGTATTTATATAAAAGATTTACATTTCAATGAATAATGAAAATGGAGACTTTTGTGAACAATTTAATTTATTTTAAACTAGAAGTAACATTATATTTTTATTTTGATCTCAAATTTACATAATTTTACTTAAATGAAATATTATAAAACTAAATAACTATAAATAATCATTATACATGATTTTTGTATAAGTTTATTTTTGGGCATTAAAATACACTTTTCTAAAAAAAATTATTTGTGTAATATGTTTTAATATTAATAAATAAAATTAATCATTATTATATAATTATTTTAATGAAATTTAAATAATATATATTCAATCATATATTTTAGTATACATTTTATTGTTTTTAAAATGCATGGGATTGAAGTAATTTCAGTTTTATGCATAAAAATGAATTATTATAAAACAGGTTGTTGAGGTTCATGAGATTATTTAAAAATAAATTTTCGAATTAATGAAATTGAATCGATAAAAATGTATTAAATATTTGGAATTAGATAAATTAATATAATTAATTAGTCTTAAATTATTTTTTTAATAAGGAATAATAAAAACTGTAAACTTCTATTACCATGGTTAAGGTTAAAATGGGTTCTCTGGGTATGGGTGGTTAAGAAAATAGATATGGTTTTGAATTCTACAAAAACCATTCAAGTTTATATTGGTTTGATGATATTTAAACCTTATCTTATCCTAAATTATAATCCATATCCATTTGGAGCCACATGGAAATGATAATAAACTTATATTATTTAAATATTTTAATAATTTCCATGTGTGTCCCTCCCCACACTTATAAAAGGGATCTTATTATCATCCATTATTTAAATAAAATATCCTTATAGATTGAAAAATAACTTCCTTAAAACGTTACAATATTCTTTCCAATTACCCTAGATATTCTATTCACATCATATGATCAATCTTTTAAAGAATAAGGTTTGAGCCAAAATTTGTCTCTCAAAGAAGAGGTATGAATCATAACCGAGCCCTTTCAATTTTATTTATTATTTCACCATCTCCTAAATTTTTTTATCACTACAAATTTATTAATTTAATATAATAAATTTACTAAAAAATTTATTATTATGATGTAACATCAAATTCCCAACACTTTTATACGAGTTGGGAAATGAAAGTATCATTCATACATACGTGTGGACTTCCGCCTCCACACCGTGATAAAGTTCATTTTCCATCAACATATTTCATGGATGGTTATTATGATGGATTTAATGTTAATATTTTAATTTTATGAAATAAATATTATTATATAATTATAAATTTTTTCTACCTTATAACCATTTAATCCATTGCAAAAAAGATAACATCTCTTATGCTTATGTGTGGACTTCCACCTCCTTGGAACGATGTTATTTCCTATTCATTTATACTTTCCATGGATAGTAATACGTATATATTTAATTAATATATATATATATATATTTGTGATATTTATGTAATAAAAATGATTCCATAAAGGATATTTATCTTCTCCCTTTCATTTTTTCTATCCATCAAAGAGTGAAAACATCACTTCTGTGTACATACATATTATTGTATCTACGAAGTGATGTAATTATTTTTTTCATAAATGATTTATATTATTGATTATATTTTTTTATTAATTTTAAATCTTATACTTATTACATGAATAAGATTTTTCATATGACGGAACCATTATCAAAGTGAAAGGACTATAACTACCAAACTGAAGTATACATGAAAATCAAAATAGATAACACCCACAAATGATGATTTCAACAAATTGATATTTATAAAAATTTGATATGTGTTAAAAGTGAATAATAAATAATATTATAAGTATTTATATGTCATTTAATGGAATTATAATAAATCTAAATTTGTTATAATGTACGTCAGAGTTCTTACAAATCAATTTGGTCATAAGGTATGAGTTCTTTATCTCATTTTGTCCCTTGATACTTGTTTGAAGTTATGAACTTATTTATTTTTATGAGGTGTATATAATAATCAATTGAAATTTTATAAAATAGATCCATATTAATTACTTTTATTTAAATTTACAAATTAAATTATTTCTTTATAGTTGTTTTGATTGTAATGTTATCATAGAGGTAAAGGTGTACCATCTCAAGTTGTCTTCTTTGGTAATTATGTTATGTTATAATCCTATATTTTTATAATGTTGTATCTAATAAACCATTGATATTTTAAATCATAAATATCATTATATTCATGTTATTTAATGTTTCATTTTAATTTATTCTTTTCATGCGTTCCATGATTCAACTGTCACCAAAGTGATAATGGTTTTATGTAAAATTATAATTTTTACAAGGATTGTTTATACATACTTTTTTTATGATGAAATTATATGACCTATATCTCCCAAATCATATAAATTTTAATATATGTTTTTTCATTTTTTTTGGATTTTACATTTTTTTCATTGATTATACTCTCATTATGTACTCGTGAGACTGAAATAATTTTTTTTAATGAAAATAGTAATTATTTTTCTATTTGATCAAAAAAATATTTCTTCCATGAATGTGTTTTCATTAAAATGGATTGAATAATTTTTTTAACATTATTAAAAGTCTTATTAAATCTATTTTTAGCCTTGTTTTAATTTCTATAAAACATTCAAAGGGAGTATTATTGTTATTTTTCTAATGAGGCACCATTGAATTATTAATAAAAATGTGTAAGGAATCCCTATTTTTAAAATAAACCTCAGGATTGACTTTTCCTACCATCATAACACATCTTTTATTTGAAGTTTTATTTGAAATTTTCTATGGTTATTTGTGAATACTTTTTACATAATATTGTTTTCAAAAGTGAGATTTTAAATAAGTTACTTAAAAATAAAAAGGGTATTTTCCTCATTAAATGTTATAGGGATAATTTTATGATATTTTAAACTATAACAATAGCCATTGTTTTTTTTTTATTTTCTAGTAGGGATATTATACAATGTTACCATCATTATTATTTTTGTGGTTTTGTTTTAATTATGATGATCAAATGTTTGTGGACCCCATTTTCTTTCCATGGGTTATGCTATTATGTAATGATGAATTTTCTATGATCTCATAAAACATATATGGGTGGATTGTGATTATACAACGGGTGAGATTGATATATATCAAGATGAAGGTTGGGTCCAGTATATCCTTTTATTTGATTGGGTAACTGTGAATGTGTTGTGAAACTCTTAAGAGATGATAGAGTTTATAAACCCCTAAGAGATTATGAAGTTTACTAATTGGAAGATATTCCTAAGAGAATATCAGAAATGACTTGGTAGACATTTATACTATAGGACTTTGTCCAGAATGACAGTATTAGGTTTGAATCTTGACTATAAAATATATTTTTTATTATTTTGTGTATGAAAAAGACATACATAGTATGATTATGATATGTTATCACAAGTCATGACTGATTATCGATTATTCCATAGTATTATTTATTATGAATCTTGATTACAAAAAAATATCTCATGATTAATGATTTAATATCTTTGGAAAATTGGGTATGTAACGACTCATAATTATCCATGTAATTTACCATTTAAATATATAATTATACCATACTTAGTAATATTGTATTAGATATTTGACATGCACTACATCATAAAACTAAGTACGTTTTATTATAAATTTTTTAACTTTATATTTATTGAATACAAATTTATATAAAAATTTAAATTATTACAATGGGATAATAAATAAAAAACAATATGAATATAATAATAATAATAATAATATTATTATTATTATTTTGATATGCTCGATCCCCAAAATACTTGCACTCAAGAATTAAAATGTAGAAATGAAATTTAATATTTTTAATGTAATATGAATTTTGAAAGTGAAAATGCAATATAACCTTTTGAGGATATAGAAGTGAATTATAAATGAATTAAATATGGTGTATTCATTGATAATAGGGATCTCATATGACTATTACAAATTGGAATGTTAGAATAGTAATATGAACATTAGAGTAGAAACATGACCCTTATAATAAGAAAATTACCGTCATGGATAATAAACAGAGAATTAGAATTGTAACCCCACTTTATGAAATGTTGAATAATATTTTTTTATCTTATAAAATGGAATTATATAATTTTTATATAATGATACTAGTAAATAAATGTTATAAAATTGATAAAATAAATGTTCACATTTTTGTAAAATAGGTATGTTTTATAATCAATTTTATGATAAATGCAAGGATTTAAAATAAATTTTATTTTCCTAAAATTTAATTTTAAATTAATATTATGTTTTATTATAATTTTATGAAAATTTATAAGATCTGTTGTAATTTTTCAAAGGGTCATAAAATTGATCATAATATCAACTTTTACATTTTCCATAAAAATGATGATTTTGATTAAAAACTAAATTTCTCATAATTATAAAAATATTTTCACAAAATGGAATTCATTTTTGTAATCTATACATAAAAAACTGGTTACTATTAATTTTTGGTATTTGTCTAAAATAGTTGAATTTTTTGTGAATAGAGAAATATAGTAAAATATGGTATTTAACATTATAAGACCAATACATAAATTTTTTTGGATAATATATGATGTAATCAACAACTAGTTCAATCTCAAATGTATAATTTAATTTATATTGTCATAATAATATAAACTATTGTTAATATTAATCCAAATTGTAAAGAAATGAATATAATAAAAAACCCCTATCCTCCTCCTATAAATACCACCCATCACAACCCCTTCTCCCCACACCATCTCAGTCTTTATGTTTGGAAATTATTCCCAAATATCTTCCCAAACCTCACTTCCATTTCTTAATTCTACTAGCCTCACCAAATTTTATGTCACATATCCTTAATGGGTATCTTAATAAGAGATAAGAAAAGGAAGATGTAAGATTCCCAACATCTCTATTTCAATTGTGTTTTTATTATAACACACCCATATCATCCCCAAAAACCTAAAAATAGTAACATGAGTATCCTAAATATACAAAGTTTTTATTATTATGGTGGAACATTCATCTTATTCCCTACCTAATTTTGTTTCTTAAATGAAAAGGGTGTTTACAATGTTGTTGGTTCACTGACGCTATGAAAAACATAATTAATTTTCCTCCACTACCATCATGGATGAGCATAAAAATATTTTTTAAAATAAGATGATAAGATATTTAATAAAATTTATTTCACATTATATAATGAATATATATCCATAATATTATATTTAATGAAACTAGTTCATGATGGTCGGTAAACCAGCCTAAATGATCTAATTGTATAATCATAACATTTTTACTCAATAACTCAACCAAATGTAAAAAAATATGGATATTTAGGACCATTTAAATTTCAATATGGCCATAATAATATTTAATTTCACTTTTCGAGTTTTTTCCCTCTTGAAAAGAACACCAATAAATATCTACAAGTTATCTGACCATAGAACCATGAAATAAACGTCCTCCAAAAATTTAAATTCATCATTTTATCCTATAGAAGTTATTATAATTGGAAATAATAAAATTATAATAAATAAAATATATATTCAAAATGTACTTAATTATGTAATTAATGAATCTTATTTGATTATCCAAGATCATATGAGATAATAAAAAGTTATTCTGTAACATAATTTAAAGGATCTCACTGAACCACCCTCTTTATATCAACTATAAACTTTATCTCTCTAACTCACATTCCTTGTATATAAAATTTTATATAATTCTTCTAAATTATGTGTATAATTCTTTAACATATATACCAATAATATTATACCTTCCTTTTATGGATTAATACATGCCTTATGCACATTTCTCAAATTCCTTCTTTATGAAATCTCATTTGATTATGACATGAGGCAAGATTATGAAACCCATTTCATTTTATGGGTAATTATTATTTTTATGAATTATTACTGATTTAATTTATGGCACACACATTCATGTGCATTTTATGATGCTTTAACCCAGATAGTGATCCAATTTATTTGGAAAAACTGTTGTCTCATCAGACGTCTTGTATGGGAATAGGGTGTGAACCAAATCCATGGTGGGATTTTGTCCACCATGTGATATTGCCCTGGAAGTTATACATTACTTATGATGTTTTCATTTTTTATAGTGCTAACATATTCCTATAATTTTATTATCTCTTGATTCCATGTTCTTTACGTTATGACTCAATATTATTATTCACGATCCTTGTTTGTTTATGATATCTTGTTATTTACTTTGAGTGATATGTCATTCTTCTCCATCAGATTTATTCCCTTACTGATCTTTATATATCACCCCTTTATTTTATATATTCCTCAATTATCCCAATTCATAATTGTTATCTCAATGGGATTTAGGGTATCATATTGGATATTAAAATAAAAAAAATTATTTTGGTTTCATGTTGTTGTTATATGTACCTAGTATTCCAAATATAGTTGGTCTTTTGATCCTTTGTTTTTATTTACAAGATATTTAAGCTAAAATTCATGAAATAATATGTCTACAAGGATTACTTTAGTGTATTTGGTATTATATAAATGTTTAGTTATATTTTGGGACTAGGATTAGAATAATTTAGTGATAACTCAACGGAAAATCCTACATAAATGAGAATATCCTAGAATTTTTGTGTATAGAGTGAGTGGTTTCCAATAAATAATATCCATTTTTGGATACAAAATGATGATTTGGATTTGAAACCATTGTAACTTGAGGTAATAATCCTAAAGGGGGAAAATAAGGATTTTACATGATCATCACATGGTGCACGAAAAAGATGACTTACTACACACTTGGCTTGAAACTTCTGAGTGATAATATTTGGAAAATTCAAAAACACATTATTAAACAATATAAAGGGATTGAATAGATTTTTTAGGTTAGATAACCTAACCTAAAACATGTTTATGTATAACCTAGTTTTAAACCTAGAGACTCATAAGTTATGATTTACATGTCATATATAAGTTATTCTTTCGGTGTCCATAGATTCCATTTTTATAGGGTTTTTAATTTGATCTTTCTAACCCCAAGATTATTTTTGATGTTGTAGATGTATAGAATTAAAATAAAATAGTTAATTTTGAGGTCAGTAATCAATCATGAAAACTAATTTCCCTGTATTATTATAGTTTTTCACATTCTTTCATGTCATTCATGTTTATTAGAGCTATTATATCAAAACATAAAATCATAGGGGTTGATTTATCTATGATAACCTCAAATAGAGAAATTATTACATACCAAGTATATAAATCCTCCCAAATCAATGTTTTTTGAATTAACCTCCCTGTAAATTGTATCCTACTTCCTTTAGTAGAGTTTGGTAGTATATTTGGAAGGAATTGAATATCCTCATATAAATCAAACCTCAAATATCAGATGAGTGATATCACTCTTCAAATTCAGAGACATACTATGATATTGTACACATGTAAGTAGGACGATGAATATAATTTATAATATTCATCTCATGTTTGGAAAATATTACCTTATAAGCAAGCATATCTAGAATAAATGATTGAGAAACAAAATGTAATCGTGATTAAATACATGACCATTGTGAGGGATTATACATATGTATTCCTTGAAGAGTTTCCTAGTATTCCTATTAACCATTATTTTGAGTTCTTAATTGAAAATATATCTAAATCCCATTCCATATATCAGAATCACTAAAGAATGGACACCATGGATTTGGAATCACTAAAGAAGTAGTTACAAGATAATCATGAAAATGATTTTATATGCCCGAGTGCTTCAACATGGGGTGGTTGAATCCTATTCCTCAAGAAGAAGGATGTGATAATGCACTTGTAGATTAATTATCATGATCAAAAAAAAATCATGATAATGGAAAAGTATTCCCTACCATGAATATATGACTATTTCAATGAACTATGAGGGCCCTGATATTTCTTAAAGGTGGACCTTCCGTCGAGAAATCACTGATTTATAGTGAAAAAGTAATATATTCCTAAGACATCCTTTCAAAAAATGCATGGACCCTAAGAGTTCATATTGATACCGTGTAGACATAGTAAAACAATATGAATATTTATGGATTTAATTAATAGAGTCTTTATGGATTACCTTGAGAAATTTGAGGTATTATGTTTGGATGAGGTTCTGATATAATCTAAAAGCAATTAAGAGTATTTGAATACTATTCCAAATACATGTAAAAGGGATATGAAATATTAAATGTACAATAAATGTGTGTTCTGGATGGAGGAAGTATACTTATTGGGGAATGATATCACTATTAAAGGGAAATCTGCGGACTATTATAACTCAAAGGAAATTGAGGAGTGGCCCAAAACAACATCTATAATGGAGATCCATACTTTTCATGGACTAGATAGAAATTACTAAATATTTTTGGGAAACTTATAATGATTTTCAATCCTACTAACCAAGATGACCCAGAAGGGTGTGTATTTCTTCTCAATGATAACTTACAAGAGGGATTAAATTAATTGAAAAATAATCTTATTGATCCACAATTCCTCATGCTACCCTCAAGTGGGGATTTTTTTTTGGTATAAAATGATTCTTCAAAGGAGGTCATGGGTGGGGTACTAATGCAGTATGATATATTGATACCGTACACCTCAAGGAAGTATAATTTTCATGAAAATAACTATCCAATACATGACTTGGAGTTAGTTTTAGTGATCTCAAAATTGAAAATATAGAGGTATTATCCCGGACCCGGGTGCCACGCAACGGGTGCCCCGAGCCCAGTTCACCACGTGACCTCAAGCGCATTTACCCAAATGCCAGAGGCTGCTGACTAGTAGTGAGGGCCCAAGTCTGATAGTGGCGAAACTATGCCCTCATTTGTCAATGTGTAGCACAGCGGAATACCAAAATAAACATAAAAAAAACAGTGAAAGCAGTAAACATACACAACTGAAATAACTACAGCCGTGGATATAACCAACAGTATATAAGTGATGATGCCACATGTTCAAGTTATAAGAAAACAGCCAGAACATGTTATACATCAATATAGTACAGCAGAAAACAGAGTACATTAAAACAAGCAAAACAGCTGGCAGCAACATCGCGAGCCTACGCTCGGTCCCATACCCTCCTACTCCTCAGCAATAGTCAAGTACCTATATAGGGAATCTTCCCCCTATCTACACCTGTAGCAATGTAATCTGTTTGGGCCAAAAAGAGTGACCCAAACAGGGTGTGAGAAATATATCTCAGTAGGCACCCACCAAAGGCCCGTGCCCAACTACATGTAAGAAAGCAATAATGGTGTGGAGTAGTAATATGTAATAAAGTAAGCAGTACTTAAAAGTAACTAATTACCAGTTATATTTCCATTTCATTATCCATTTAATCCATTTAAATATTATAAACCACCACAGTGCATTTCTAGGTAAACAGTCTACATCCTCCGACAAACAAAACCTTACCCTCAGGTAAGCAGAATCCAACCCGAAGGTATAGCCCTCAGGCGTAACAGAAATTTCCCTCACGCATAGGAAGTGTCGCCCTCAGGCACAGAAGTCAAGCCCTCAGCCACGAAAGGTTTCCCTCAGGCAAAATACTACAGCCCTCAGGCTAAATAGTGAAGTGCCCTCAGGATAATCACAACAACGCCCTCGGGCTAAATACAAACACTCTCTCAGGCTAAACAGGTAACCGGGCCATGCCCAACTGGTAAACAAGCAATAACAAGCAATTCCTCTCAAGGCAATTCTACAATTACTACTTTGAAGGCATACCCTTGGGTATCCTGGCCAAACGTCTAAACAGAGAAACACACCCCAGGGGTGGTTCCAGATCCAAGAAATGATCCCAACCAGCATTTTAATATCACAGTTAAATACCTAATCAATTCTAGGTATTAAATATAGAAATGGCCTCAGCCACACGACACCCCAACATGGGTTAGTGTCACAAAAATTCACAAACACGCACGACAGTTGGAAAAATAACACCAATCCACCAACCTTATATGCCAAAGAATGCTATACCCGAATGATGAATCCAGAAACACCCAAGAACGACGTAGATATGACGAAGAACAAAACTCATTCAAACGTAAATAACTTACATTAGGAGAAGAATTGGAAAGAACGGTACCGGGAGAGGAGAGGGATTACCCGTGCGGTTCCAACGAGATCGTCCGAAGCCGAATCGGATTCCAGACAAATGCCTGGTGGATCTTCAAAGATACGGCCTCCTCCTTTGGCTCCAAAATGGCTCAAGTGCCTCCTCTGCCAAATGAGGAGGCTACTGCCTATTTTAAGCCGAAAAAATAAAGTACACGACGTGTACTCCCTTCATTTAACTGTTCATTTGGCGGCACTGCCACACTATTCATCCATCGACATGAGTACACGACATGTACTCTCGAGTACACGACGTGTACTGTCGCCCAGCTGGCGGCGACGCCACCGCCTTACTGTTTAAACTCGCCGACTGACTACACGGCGTGTAAGGTACCACTACACGGCGTGTAGTCGGTTCCTACACCCTTCATCACCGGCATGGCTACACGCCCCGTGTACTCATCCCAACATGGCCAAAAGTACACGACATGTGGATAAAGTACACGTCGTGTAGTTCCAAAATTCAGGATTTTCCCCATTTTCCATATTTTCTCAAAAAAACGTAAGGAAAAGGAAAAGAAGAAGCTCGTACCTCTATAACAAGAACTGGGTTCTTACAAAATTCCCCCCTTATAGTAATTCGTCCCCGAATTTCCCTTCCAAGTGTGGAGAATAGAAAGCTCAGAACAGCTCTGGCCACTGAGCACGTACGTCGGCCTCCCGCTCCCAGGTCTCGTCCTGCACTCGGCCATGCTTCCATAGCACCCGTATGAGAGGAACTGACCGGCCTTGGAGAACCTTCATGCTCCTATCAATGATACGGATCAGATGCTCCTCGAAGGACACATCATGCTGAAGCTCAACCTCCTCTGGCTGAAACGTGTGAGACGGGTCTGAATGGTAGCGACGCAACTGAGACACGTGGAAGACGTCGTGCATGGATCGGTACCGCTGCGGTAACTGCAACCGATAGGCAACCAGCCTGACTCTCTCCAGAATCTCAAATGGTCCCACATACCTCGGTGAAAGCTTACCCTGTCTCCTAATCCATTTGTGTCCCATCCTCAGTGAAACACGCATGAAAACCTGATCTCCGACCACGAACTCCAAAGGTCGTCTGCGGTGATCAGCATAAGACTTCTGACGAGACTGCGTGGTAGCCATCCACTTCCGAATCAACTGGACCTACTCAGATGTCTCCTGCACGAGCTGTGGCCCCAGTAAAGCTGCCTCACCTTCCTCGAACCAGCACAAAGGTGATCGGCATGGCCTACCATATAAATCCTCTTATGGTTCCATCTCAATAGTTTCTAGAAAACTATTGTTATAGGAAAAATCAACTAAGGGTATATGCTTCTCCCACGAGCCCCCAAAGTCTAGGATGCATGCGCGCATCATGTCCTCTAGAACCTGTATCATCCACTCTGACTGACCATCTGTCTGAGGGTGGTATGTTGTGCTCAGAAGCTCCTGTGTACCCAGCGCCCTCTGAAAACTCTTCCAGAAACGAGATGTAAAGTGTGTGTCCCTGTCTGAAACGATAGAACGAGGGACCCCATGAAGACATACGATCTCTCGGATATACAGCCTTCTGATCTCATCCACACCGAAGGTCTCATTGATCAGCAAGAAGTGAGCTACCTTCGTGAGTCTGTCCACGACAACCCGCATGGAATCATTACCTCGAGGTGACCTCGGCAAACCTGTCACAAAATCCATCGCGACAATATCCCATTTCCACTCTGGAATGGGCAACTGCTGTAACAGCCCATCTGGTCTTTGATGCTCTGTCTTCACCTACTGACAGGTGGAACACCTCATAACAAAACCATCTATCACTCTCTTCATACCAGGCCACCAGTACTGATGCCTCAAGTCACGGTACATCTTGGTAACCCCGGGATGAACTGCCCAAGATGAAGCATGAAACTCCCACATCAGCTCCTCGCGTATATCCCCTGGAACCCATACACGTCCATGGAAACGCAAAACCTCATCATCGCCCATCCTCCAACCGTGAGGAGGTTCCTCACTTGCCACCAAATCCCGTAGAACTAGGCCTTCTGAAACCGATAGCTACCTCATCCTCACTCTGTCCAGGAGGGTAGAAGTCAAAGCTAACGAGGAAAGATAAGTCTTCCCCTAACTGTCATGCACCTCCAGATGCATCTCAGAGAAAAAATCCATAAGCTGCCACTCACCACTGGCCTCCTCCACTGCCTGTATCTAAGTCTTCCTGGTCAGTGCATCAACTACTGCATTACCCTTACCAGGTGTATCAGCAATATCAAAATCGAAGGACTGTAGGTACTCGACCCACCTTCTCTGCCTCAGATTCAGGTCACACTGAGTAAAGATATACTTGAGGCTTTTGTGGTCGGTGAAAACCACCAAATGCTCTCCCAAAAGGTAATGTCTCCAACAGCGCAATGCATGAACAACTGCAGCCAACTCGAGATCGTGCGTCGGGTAATTCCTCTCATGTGGCCTCAACTGCTGTGACACATATGCAACAACTCGGTCTCCCTACATCAAAACAGCTCCCAGCCCAATCCCTGATACATCACAGTAAACTGTATAGATCTTCCCCTACTCTGGGAGTATCAGGATCGGTGCTTATGTCAACCTTCCCTTCAGGTCCTAAAAAGCTGCTTCGCAAGCTTCCAACCAAACTAACTTCACACCCTTCTTAGTCAAACCTGTCAACGATGCTGCTAATTGGGAGAAGTCCTGTATAAAGTATCTGTAGTAACCAGCCAGCCCTAAGAAACTCTGTATCTCAAACACGTTCTTAGGATACTCCCAGGAAACTACTGCTCTTACCTTCTCTGGGTCTACTGCAACTCCTGCTTCAGATATTATATGACCTAGGAAGTGAATCTGGTCCATCCAAAAGTGGCACTTCGAGAGCTTAGCATATAGGAAATGCTCTCTCAGTGTACTCAATATGATCTCAAGATGGGTGGCATGGTCGTGTCGAGTGTGAGAGTACACCAAGATGTCGTCCACAAATACTACCACAAATGAATCAAGATACGGATGGAACCCACGATTCATCAGAGCCATGAAAACCGCTGGTGCGTTCGTGATTCCGAACAGCATAACCATGTACTCATATAGACCATACCTACTCCTGAAAGCTGTGAGAGGTATATCAGATGGTCTCACGAGCAGCTGATGATATCTGAATCTCAAGTCAATCTTCGAGAACACTCATGCTCCATGAAGATGATCAAACAGATCATCTATCCTCGGAAAGGGATATCAGTTCTTAACTGTCAACTAGTTCAACTTCCGATAATCCACACAAAGTCTGAGGGTACCAACCGCCTTCTTTGCAAAAAGGACCGGAGAACCCCAAGGAGAAGTACTGGGTCAGATAAAACCCTTTTCCTATAACTCCTCTAACTGCCTCTTTAGCTCTTGAAACTCAGGCGTGGCCATCCAATAAGGAGGAATGGACACTGGTGCTGCTCTTGGCACTAGCTAGATAGATAAATCCACCTCACACACCGGAGGTATACCAGAAAAGTCGTCTGGGAAAACATCCCTGAAACGATCGACAATTGGAGGGAAATCTATCTGACAAGACTCCTGGTCATCCAGATATAAGCTCACAATCTGGTCTGTGACTCCACCTCGCCCATGATGATCTGGTCCGGCTCGACTCGCCTGAACATCCCACTCACCATTGTATAGAAACTCCCCGCCCACTGGTGACGTGAAACACACCCTGCGACGATAGCAGTCTACAAAGGCTCAAAAGGGAACCGACCAATCCATCCCGAGAACGACGTCATAGCTCGTCATCTCCAAGACATAGAGGTCCCAAAGGAAGTGACACCCACCAAAATCAAGGGGGCACTCCTTGCACTGATGGACACAAGCCGTCCTAGTCCCCAACGGAGTGTCTAGCGTCAAGATATCAGAAGAAGTAGAAACACAGATCCCAAGGCTCTCCACAACGGGTACAGATATAAAACTATGTGTAGAACCTGTATCAAAAAGTATTGAAGACAAGACAGAAGCTACTAGAATAGTACCTCTGTCTGTAGAAGGTCCGGGATCCTGCTCTTGCTGGGTCTGTTGTACTGCATATGCCTGCCCAGTGCCATGGCCCTGCGACACAGCCTGGCTACCCTGAGATATCCCGCCCTGCTGCCTCTATGATCCCGGTGTCTGGATACCACGACCATGACCACCATCTCTGACTGCACGCCCTGACGTATTCCAGTTCCCTGACTAGTAAGAAGCCACTGGTCCTGCTCCCACATGCGGAGTCTGCACAGAACCCCTCTCACTAGCCACTGGTAGAAACGCCCTACAAAAGCGCTGCAGATGACCCATCTTGCTGCAAGTTCTGCACTCCACTGGGTCTTGTGGACACTGCGGCCTCTTGTGCCCCTCTCTGCCACACTGGTAGCACCTGATCGGGCCACCTGAAGAAGCTTCCTGGAAGGTACTGCAGCCCTGAGTGAAATCCATCTGTCTCTTCCTCTTGCTAGCAGAAATAGTACCAGTAACTGGTGCTGAACCTCCCTGGCCTACACCACTCAATTCCCACAGGTTCCTCTCTGTAATCAGTGCCTGATTCTCAATCGCGTGTATAGTAGGAAACCTGAAAACATTCAACAGTGCTCGGATGTCATACCGAAGATCATGCTCAAAACATCTGGCTCTCAACGTCTCATCACCCACCAGCACGGCTGCAAAACGCTGAAGCTCTGTAAAACGAGCAGAGTAGTCCATCACCGACTTAGCGCCCTACTGTAGATTCATGAACTCTCGATCTCTATCTGCCCTCAGCATCTCGGGAAAGAAGAAGTCATAGAAGACTGCCTGAAAATCTTCTCACGCCATGTCCCTGTGATGCTCTGACTGAGTAGTAACATCCCACCACCTCTTGGCGGAATCACGCAGCATGTAAGTCACCAACTTGACCCTCCGCCCTGGAGGCGTCTCCAGATGCTCGAAAATAGTCTGCATCGATCCTAGCAAAGACTCTGTAGCATGTGGTTCGCCATCCCCGGAAAACATAGGCGGATGCTGCAGCTGAAAGATACGCATCAGCATGACCATAGATGTGGCAGCCTGCGGTGCTCCCTGAAAGGTCTGCATGAACCGCAATAAGCCTTCACGGAACTGCTCCTCAGTGCCTGTGTCCAGTATAATAGCTGGTGCCGCATCTGGCTCTACTGGTGGATCAACTGGCAGCCCATGGCCCACCATATCTGGAGTATAATCGTCGCTGCTCTCCTGGCGAACAATTTTCGGTCGTCTAGGCGGCATGACACTACAAGGTCAAAAGCACGCCTCAGATTCAAGATTATTAAGACTGAAACGAATGAACCACCAAGGAACAAGAGGAATAAGGCGTTTTAAAATTTGCAAAACAAGACTACGCGACGTGTACACTGACTACACGGTGTGTACTTGAATTCCTTTCCCCTACCCGGGTCCTTCTACACGGCTAAGCCACATGGATTCCGTTCAACAAAACTACACGGCGTGTATAATATCTACACGGCGTGTATGGTGTTACTTTCCAACTTCTCGTGTCGTCTGTGACACAGCCGACCACTCAGCTTGACTCTACATAGTGTGTTACACCCGTACACAGTGTGTACAACACCTCATTTCCCAGCCACATGGCTAACTCCACAGGGTCTATCCTCGGAAAAGCCTACACGACGTGTCCCAACAGTACACAGCGTGCTCAGGGAGAGGTGACACTGGCCCATGTTGTTAGTTACACGACCGAGTCCCCATGTCACACTACACGGCGTGTCAATAACTGACACGACGTGTCAATAACTGACACGGCGTGTTCTGTCAAGGAGTTCACTGACCTGTGTTGTTAGTTACACGACCGGACTCCGGGTCACACTACACAACGTTCATAAAAACTACACGGCGTGTTTTACCCAAACCCTTCCCTACACTGTGTCGCCGCCCACATGGTTTGTGACACGAGAAGAGACTACACGGCGTGTACTTGGGGTACACATCGTTTACTCAAAAAGTTCATTTTTCTTTTCGAACAGAAGAACACATACGACGTGTATGAGGTCCTACACGGCGTGTATTCTGGGATTTCCGGACAGTATGCCTCAGAAACTTCCCCGGAACCCAGAAAATACTGAAAAACAACACCTAAGTGTCAAATTACGACCCATGGGGGACCATGCACCCCATGAATAAAAGTATGACATATTATTTGTGTTATAACCAATAAACAGTCAATGGTCCACCAAATTCCGGTCAATGGGGGCCCATACTCCCCAAAACCGAAGTTTGGCGTCCATTCTATAAACAAGCTCAAACAAACATACCATATCACAAGGAAGGTATTTATCAAGAATCTATCACAACAACAAGCTTTATTAGCACAACAACTATCACAATAACTTGCGAATTTCTAATGCACCTACATGGCATGGAAACTATGCATGGAATGTGATATCTAGCATGTGCCTATATGATGCATGAGATGACATACCCTCATCTCATCAGGTTGCAACTAAATAGAACCCACAAATAAAATATAAACAGCATAATCCAAGTGCCTCACCCAACGGTGAAAACAAATCTACCGTAAAATTGAAAAATAAAAAGAATGAAAAAAATATGAGGTAGACCGGATTTTCCCTGTACACGGGTTAGCTACGCCCGGTCACATCTTATTACCAACTACCGCTCCGTCCTATCCCTGACTATGGCTCCAAATAGTAAGTCAAAGAAAAGAAACCACCTTTGATACCACTTTTTAACGTCCCGGACCCAGGTGCCACGGAACGGGTGCCCCGAGCCCGGTTCGCCACATGACCTCAAGCGCATTTCCCCAAACGCCAGAGGCTGCCGACTAGCAGCGAGGGCCCAGGTATGATAGTGGGGAAACTATGACCTCATTTTTCAAAGTGTAGCGCAGCAGAATAACAAACTAAACATACAACAAACAGCGGAAGTAGTAAACATAAACAACTGAAATAACTACAGCCGTGGATATAACCAACAGTATATAAGTGATGATGCTACATGTTCATGTTCTACGAAAATAGCCAGAACATGTTATACATCAATACAGTACAGCAGAAAATAGAGTACATCAAAACAAGCAAAACAGCTGGCAGTGGCATCGCGAGCCTAGGCTCGGTCCCATGCCCTCCTATTCCCCACCAACAGTCAAGTACCTCTATAGGGACTCTTTCCCCTATCTACAACTGCAACAATGTAATCTGTTTGGTCCGAAAAACATGACCCAAACAGGGTGTGAGAAATATATCTCAGTAGGCACCCACCAAAGGACTGTGCCCAACTGCGTGTAAGCAAGAAACAACAGTGTGCAGTAGTAATATGCGATAAAGTAAGCAGTACTCAAAAGTAACTAATTACCAGTTATATTTCCATTTCATTATCCATTTAATCCATTTAAATATTAGAAACCACCACAATGAATTTCTAGGTAAATAGTCCACATCCTCAGACAAAAAAAACCTTACCCTCAGGTAAGCAGAATCCAACCCGCAGGTATAGCCCTCAGGCGTAACAGAAATTTCCCTCAGGCATTGGAAGTGTCGCCCTCAGGCACATAAGTCAAGCCCTCAGGCATGAAAGGTTTCCCTCAGGTGAAATACTACAACCCTCGAGCTAAATAGTGCAGTGCCCTCAGTCTAATCACAACAACACCCTTAGGCTAAATACAAAAATGCCCTCAGGCTAAACAGGTAACCGGACCATTCCCAAAAGGTAAACAAGCAGTAACAAGCAATTCCTCTCAAGGAAATTCTAAAATTACTACTTTGAAGGCATACCCTCGGGTATCCTGGCCAAACGGCTAAACAGAGAAACACACCCCGGGGGTGGTTCTGGATCTGAGAAATGATCCCAACCAGCATTTTAATATCACAATTAAATATCTAATCAATATGAGGTATTAAATATAACAACGACATCAGCCACACGACACCCCAACATGGGTTTGTGGCACAAAAACGCACGACAGTTGGAAATATAACACCAAGCCACCTACCTTATATGCCAACGAACGCTATACCCGAACGCCCACTCCAAAAACTCCCAAGAACGACGTAGATCTGACGAAGAAAAAAACTCATTCAAACGTAAATAAATTATGTTAGGAGAAGAATTGGCAAGAACGGTACCAGGATAGGAGAGGGCTTACCCGTGCGGTTCCAACGAGATTGTCCGAAGCCAAATCGGATTCTAGACGAACGCCCGGTGGATCTTCAAAGATCCAGCCTCCTCCTTTGCCCCAAAATGGCTCAAGTGCCTCCTCTGCCAAATGAGGAGGCTACTGCCTATTTTAAGCCGAAAAAACAAAGTACACAGCGTGTACTTCCAAGTATATGGCATGTACTCCCTTCATTTAACTGTTCATTTGGCGGCACCGCCACACTGTTCATACGTTGACATGAGTACATGACATGTACTCTCGAGTACACGACGTGTCTTGTCGCCCAGCTGGCGGCGACACCACCACCTTACTGTTTAAACCTGATGACTGACTACATGGTGTGTAAGGTACCACTACACGGCGTGTAGTCGGTTCCTACACCCTTCGTCGCCGGCATGGCTACACGCCCCGTGTAATCATCCCAACACAGCCAAAAGTACACGGTGTGTGGATTAAGTACACGGCGTGTAGTTCCAAAATTCATGATTTTCCCCCATTTTCCATATTTTCTAAAAAACACTTAAGGAAATGGAAAATAAGAAGCCTATACCTCTATAACAAGAACTGGGTTCTTACAGGGGTACTAATGCAATATGATATAGTGATACCGTACACCTCAAGGAAGTATAATTTTCATGAAAATAACTATACAATACATGACTTGGAGTTAGTTTTAGTGATCTCAATATTTAAAATATAGAGGTATTATCTCTATGGGGAGATGTGTGAAATATATACGGATAATATGAAACTCAAATATATATTATAGTAGAATGATCATAATATAAACTGAAGAAATGGTTAGAGTTTATCAGGGACTATGAATCCTCAATAAAATACGACGTTGGGAAAAGAATAAAGATGTAAATGCTCTATGTAGATGGTATCTTGAAACCTTATCGATTATATTAATTGATAAGGATCCAATATTTATAGTCTTGAAATGGATGGAAATGGGGATTATAAAGGAAAGAACATCATCAATCCAATATGAAATGATTTCTCCACCATCTTTTCTATTGAAGATAATATATTATCACATAGATGATGTTGAAATATAGAAGATGTTGGATGCTATAAGAGAAGATAAATCCTTAGTGTTCAAAATTTACAAAGGAGTTATAATCTTAGGGTTCATGACTATGTGTACCATAAAATACTGAGATAAAGGAGTTGTTGAATGATGTACATAGATCAACCTTCTCCTTCTACCCAGGAAGTACAAATATGCATCTAGATATATAAGAACACTATTTGTGGGGAAATATCAAGAAGGTGGTCATAGAATATACATCATAATGCCTAGTATGTCAATAAGAGAAATATAAATAGAATGTTTCCAAGGGGATTATGAAACATTTATCCAAACCTATATGGACAATGGAAATCATCACCACAAACATTGTCATGTGTACTCTAAATACATAAAGGTGAAATAATTCTATTAGGGTTTTAGTGGATAATCTTATAAACACTACTCAATTCATTTCAATTTGAGAGGAATTATCACTTGATTATCATGGAAGGATATACATCAGAGAAGTGGGGAGGATGCCTGAGACCCCACTATCAATTTTATCTAGATGAGATCTGATATTTTCATCCATATTTTTCAAGGGAATGTATCTTTATATAAAAACAGAGTTAATATTCCGTATGAATTATCACCCATAATCTGATCACTATTATTATAAGACTATCCAAACACTGGAAGGTATGTACCAAGCTTGGACGATGGAATTAAAAGGAGGATGAGATCATCTCCTTCCCCTGATTGAGTTCTCATACAATAATTGCTTTCACTCAAGCATCCAAATGAACCTATACAAATCACATTATGGGAAAATATGTAGAACACTAGAATTCTCAGATGAAGTTAGTAAACACAATCTATTGAGACCTTAAATGGTTGATTAAACTTGTAGAAGGTCCATGACCATTCGTCAACACATCCGGGCTACTAAATGTCGAAAGAAGAGATATGTTTACTAAATTCAATAAGAAATAAATATTGATGTTGAAGATAAAGTGTTCCTTATCATATTTCCATGGAATAGAGGAAATACATATGGGAATAAGGGATATCTAATCAACATTCACATCGATACCTTTTAGATTATTCATCGTATCATATATGTGTCGTTTCATCTAACAGTCCCACCAACCATTTTCCATGTTAATGACATGTTTATGTATCCTTCTTGAGAAAGTATATAAAATATCCTCCATATATAGTAAATTCAGAGGTGTAATTTCTAGAGAATGATCACTCTTATGAGGAGAAACAAGTGATAATCTTGGATCATTGATATAATGTTCTACATAATAAGACAACTCACCTATTCAATGTAATAAAACAAAACCATAAGTACAAGGTGGTGACATGGGACTAGAGTAAGGCATCAAGCATAAGTAACCTCACTTTTTTCAGTATATTATGTAAAAATATATTTTTTGGGTGAAAATTTTTAAGGGAGTAATAATGTAATGAATCAGAACTATCAATGAAATTTATCTTCTAAAAACATAATTGTGTTATATTTAATAACATTATATTATATAATGAATTTGAACCACAAGATTAAATCATCAACATCATATTATAATAATTTTTCTGTTGCATATAGAGAATAAAAATGTTCATAAGATTTTGAAGGATTACATTGGGGGAAATATAAAATAAATAAATAATAATATGAAAATTTGGATTTTCTCAACACCCTAGAATAATCACACTCATAAACCAAACTGTAGACATGATGTAGGATACTACTAATGAAATTGGAATTTTGAGTATATATATATATCATTTAGAGTAAATAAAAATGAATACAAATTTAATTAAATATAAGTTAATTATAGATTATAGGGATCCCATATGACTGTTACAAATCTAACTGTTAGAATAATATTATGATAGTTGGGATATTAACCATGTAATTGGAATAGTAATTTGAATTTTACTTATAGTAACCGAACTATTAGAATAGTAACACCAATGAAGGAAATGTAACATAATATTTAGGTATCTTATAAAATTAAAATATATCATATTTATATCATGATATTAGTAAATAAATTCTTTTAAAATGATAAATAATATTTTTGTATTTTTGAAAACAGGTATGTTTTATTTTAGTTTTCATTATAAATATAATGGTTTAAAAGAATTTTTAATTTCATAAAATGGACTAGAAAATTAATATTATGTATTATCATAATGTGTTTATAGTTTAATGACTCCTTAATTAATTTTTCAAAGGCTAAAAAATTGATAATAATATATAAATTGGAATTTATCAAATAAATGGGGATTTTTTAAAAAAATAAAATTTATCATGCATGGAAAATTATATTCATAAAATTGATTTCACTATTGGAATATAAATCTATAAAAATTTTATGGGTGATTTGTTCGGTATTTTTATTAAATATTTGAATTTTTTATGAATAGTGAAATGTGGTAAAGTACATTATTTAACATTATATGCTAAAAACAGGAATTATTTGAGTCATTGATGATGTGAGAACCTACTTATTCAAACACACATAAATAAATTACCATATGTAGTCACATTATTCAATACTATTGATAATATTGAACCAAAATAAGAAACTAATGAATATAATAATAAAAAACCACTATCCCCCTTATAAATACCACCCCACAACCCTTTATCCTCAAACACTTTAAGAATTTTATATTTCTAAATATATACTAAATTATCCTCCCAATCTTATTCTCATTCCCTATTTCTATAGTCTCACCCAAATACAATTTCAAGGATCCTTAAGGGGTGCCTAGGAGGAGGCAATCAAAGGAATAAGATAAATTCTCAACTAATCTATTACAATTCTATTATTCTTTTACCACCCCCGTATAATCACAATATACCAAAACATAATAATATAAATATCCAAAATATAATTATATGTTATTATTATTTAGGAATATTTATCTTTTACCCTCCCTTATATTGTTCCTAAAATGAAACTCTTATTTATAGTAGGGTTTTCACCACTTCCATGAAAAACATAATTTATTTTTATCCACCCCCTTAAATGATATTCATAAAAATATTATTATGGTTAAATAATATGATAATAACTATATTATAACTTATTTCAAATTTTGGAATAAATATATATACAAATTATTAAATATAATGAAACTAGTTCACTTTTGTTGGTAAAACCGATAAAATGAACTAGTATATCAGAACAAATATGGATATTAGGGATCATTATAATTTATATAAGTTTTTGAATACCATTTAATTCCACTTATTTATTTTTATCCCCATTTTAAAATACAAATAATAATTATCCACAAATTATCTGTCTACAGAACCATGAACCAAACACCCAAAGAAAAGTTAAATTAAACCTTATATCTCATTGAAAAGATTATAAATAAACATATTAAAATTATTATTAATCAAATATACATGAAAAAATTTCTTAATTATGTAATTAATTATTCCAATTTAAATATCCATGATTTTAATGGAAATGTCATAGTATTTTTGGAACGTAAGGTAATGGATCTCTCATAACCACCATTTTTCTTTCAGTTATGGACTTCACATTATCTATGTCATTTTTGTTATGGAATGATTATAAATTATATATATTTTTATCTAATGTATATACCTTTCTTATTATACATTCCATTGAATTTATAATACATTCCTTATGTTCATTTACAAAATTCATTATTTATGAAACCTCTTTTGATTAATATATGAGGCAAGATTTTGCAACCCGTTTCTTTCAATGGGCAATAATTATTTTTATGAATTATGATTAATTTAATTTTTGTAACAAACAATAATGTACATGTTATAATGCACGAACCAATATAGTTCTTCCATTCATTAGTAAATGCCTTTTTTCTCATGATACATCATTTATGGGATTATGGAGTAATCCTAATCCATAATGGCACTCTATCCACCACGTGATGTTGATTTGGTGGTTGTCCTTGAATCATTCTTATGTCATGATTTATGTTTCTACCATACTAAAATTATACCATGATCTTATGATTCCATGTTCTTTATGTTATGTATCTATATGGCTACTTATGATCCTCTCTTATTTATGATATCATGTTATGCCTTTTGATTTATTTTTTAATCTTCTCCATAATTTTTATTCCACAACTAGGATTTGTTTCTCACCACTTTCTTTTATGTATTTCTCATGACACACTTTTAAATTTTATAAATTGAAATGGATTTAGGAAATCAGTATAGATATTAAAATAATGTTTTTTTATTTCATGTTGTTGTTGTATGTACCTAGTATTCTGAAGACACTAGGACATTCAATCCTTTAATTTCACTTAATGGATATTTATGTTAAAAATCATGTTATAATATGTGTAAAGGTATTTGGTCACTATAAGGTAATTACTATTATATATTTTGATCACATTATCTACAAGTATTTTTTTCTTATTATAACTTGTAATCCCTGATTGATATCTCATATGTTTATCCTTATTAAGAATTTAATCTCACCATTTTATATATTTCCTTTACCCGGATTATGAATAAATATTATTAACACGACATCCCTTAAAAATGTGACAGTTGTGAAGAATATAGTGTGGGTATTATGTTGATCCTTTATATATTTTTTATACAACCATGTGTCCAAGTACACTAAACCATTATGGTTTTTGTGTACATCATTATGTTATGTAAATAATATTAATCTAACGAGATGTAATATTTATATATGAAAAGTTTTTGTTGGTTTAGTTTTTATAAGAGAAGCATTTAGATATTACTTGAAACTAGGATAAGAAAAAATTATTAAGAAACATTTAGAAAGGACTAAGTATAAGAGAACATATAATGTTATGCTAGAGAAAGGAGTGTGGATTTACAATAAAATAAATTCTATTCTAGAAAGTAACAATTTGATATTTTTGTTTCATAGATGAACCTAGGGGTAAAAAATATGAATGGAGAAAATTGGGTATTAACTTGGTCTTCACTGGTTTATGAAGAGTGGGCCTAAGTATGGACACAAGTTTGGACACTCCCATGGGATGTGATTATATTAATTCAGAGTTTAATTATGAACCACCATAAAGTATTTAAATAGGTTATGACTATGAATAAACTATGTTAATCCAATAGTGTTATATATTTAAAATAAGGCTTCATTCCTTAAACATCCAATAAATTATTCTCCTGATTATATGAATTTACACTATTATTAATGTTGATCAAAGTATATTTTATGGTTTTTGTCTATTGATAGAACCAGAAGGAACAACATTAATGATGAATGTGATGGACAATGTAATGATTTTACACATATGAAATAAATATAAATGGGAGATGATATAAATTTTTTATTATGCATATCCCCATATCTTGATGTATGAATAAAAACATGAATATAGGTGAAATTCCAAGTGAACCGTATAATAGAAAAATTTAGTTTCATGAAGACCATGGAGGAAAGTTGATTCAAATTCTAACAAGTCTTGAATGTGGGAAGAATAACCCAAATAAATGTCTGAATGGAAAAAAATGTTTTGGGTGTTGAAAATAAGGACACATAACAAGTAATTTCCAAGGAAAAATGAAAAGTTGGGTTAAACCAAAAGATAATGATAATTGTTTCCATAATGTACCATATATGGTCAAATGTTTTAAATTTTGAATGTATTGGAATTATATAGATCAATTATATTGGGGTAATAATCAGGAAAAGGACTGACAAGGTTATTTGAGTAATGTTTTCACTATAGGTGATGAGGAGAACACGAATGAAATATTAATATTTTGAGTTATATAAAAAGTATTACATATATTAAAAGTAAAAAATCTAATTTATATGGAGTCTAATGTATTATAAGACATAATTCATATTTCTTATTGTTTGAAGGAAGTATTCAGTAGTAAGATGAGGAAACATAGTTAATGTTTTGTGAAGGAAGATGAATGATTGACATATTTATTCATTGGTTTTTCAGAATAATGTTATAGATCTGTTTTATAAATGATATTCTGGTTATAAAAACATGAAACAAATATGGATCATTTTTATTAGTTTTTCTTTAACAATTTTCAAGAATATGTCGAATGTTAATTACAACCTAGAAAATTTATTCAGTTTTAGGGAGATAATTTTAGTGAGAACATGACTGAGTAACATAAAACACTTAATATGTGCTTGATGTTGCGATGATAAGTTTTAGTTGGAATAAATATATAATGGATATAAAAATTTGATTTGGATTGTATTTGAGATCTTGAATTTGATTATAGATTTCATGAAAACCGATTTATGATAATTTTTATTTCATTTTTGTATCAATTGAACATATTGAATGATATATGATTTTATTTATGGAATAAGGATAGAGTTAATTATTGGAAGAACATATATCTTCATTGATAATTTATGGTAATTCGAGTTCTTTTGGGAAATTATTAGCATATTTTAATAGAATATATAAATACCGTATTCACGAGTTATGTGTGTGACATTATGAGATACGTTATATTGTTTATGGATAAATGTTATTATTTATTATGGGAAAAAGTGATAAAATCTTTTATATTTCTTATATTTTGAATTTGGTCACAAATATTTTGGTGTATTTTAAATGTTAACAATTTTTTTAATTGTTTTAGATGAACATTGGGTGTAAATGTTGAGGTTTTAAAGATTAATGTGTTATTTAATCAAATAAAGATTTATCTATAAAGGATAAATTCTTCAATCCATATTATTTTTGGTAAATATATAGATATAAATGAATAAAATTTCATTCTTTTATAGTTATTATGATCCATTAGATGATAAATTTAGTGCTTTAGGAATGAAAAATTCATATTGAATATTCATTTTGTTGAGTAAGATATGAGAGAGAAGTGGAAATTGGCCAAACCACCACCAAAGGATAAATTTAGGTTTATAGAATTGAATGAAATAAACTAAGTATATATATCATGTTATTTATACTAATTATAAGATAATTCAATAAATTTAGGGAAAGGACCATGAAAAATAATTTTTCCCTTTTATAGATATTTTTAACAAATTTATGATCATTTTCACCACTCATTGATTTATGGTTTTGTGGTTATTAAAATTATCATGAACATGTTATCTATAAATCTCTATTTTTATTTCTATATTATCTTTCTCATTTATTCCCATGATTTCAATTAATTATAGTGTTCTCTATATCTATTAATTTCATTATGTGTGGTTTATGGAATCCATTATGATTCCCACTTCCCCTTTCAATCGATGTTTTCTAATACCATTATTAGAATTGGGTTTCCCACATTAGTGTTTTAAAAATTTTGATAATTGATTAACATGTTAAAAAATTAATAGGTTTTAGTTTATTTAATGTGGCATAATGTGAAACCCTAGTAATTTGGTTTAAAGGAATATTATTCTCGATAGCTTTCTTAACATGCAACACCGAGCTTTTAAAATAATGTGATATACTCTAAAAATATTATTTAAATGTTTCCACTATATCATAAGAATTATATTGGTAGGTATGAATAATAATAACCACATTATGAATAAATATGTATAGGTTTTTTTAAATAATGGAAATGTATTGATTAATCCATAATGTATAAGTACTGAGTTTGTAGTTTAATTATTCTATGCTTCAAAAATGGGGTTTCATTAATTTTTTCACATGAATATTATAATTAATAATTTTTTTAATTAATATATTTTAAAGATCATCACATTAATATTTTATTATGGAAAATTTTAGGGATTTTTATTAAATTATAAATTTTTTGTGAATAGTGAAAAATGAATATTTTTGAAATGTTTCCATTTATATTCAAGTAGAATAACAAATATTTTATGAATTTGATATTAAAGTTACATAAATATTATTTAATTACAATTATTATGAACAATTATATAAGAATCACCATTATATTTTATTTTTGTATAAAATTATTTTTGTGCATTAAAAAACATTTTTCTAAAAAGAGTTTTTTTGAAGACAATGTATTATCATAATAATAAAATAAATAAATATATATAGATTAATAATTTTAATGAAATTTAATGATTATATATTAAATAAAATATCTTGACATACATTTTATGGTTTTCAGAATACATGAAATAGATTAAAATTCGGTATTATATTTAAAATGGTTTTCTTATGAAATATGTTTTCCTTACTGTTTGTAAATTTATTTAAAATTAGATTCATCCAATTATGGAAATTGAATGTGATAAAATGGATTACATATTTTTAATTAGAATAATTTATTTAATTTAATATTCTCAATATAATTTTCATTCATAATTAATTGTAAAAATAATGAAATTTTTTCACCATAGTTAATGTGAAAATTGGTTTACCAGGGTGTGGGGGTGTTGTTTTAAACCAATATATATGTCTAAAAATTCACCCACATCTAATTAATAATTATTTATTTAATGTATTTCAACCATAAATTTTCCAAACATCTAATATGTATCTATTTTTTCTACTTCCAAAAGAATGTGACTATATATTATTGATATATTTTTAGAACTTTCATGTATCTATCTACCCTCACTTATTAAAAGGAACTTCTTCTAGTAACATATTAACATAATTTGATCAATCTTTGTCATTAAATAACTTCTCATAAACCGTCATATATTCATTAACTTCATCCATAAACTTATACTCTTCAATGAAGAATAATCTTTAATTGATTAAGGGGTAAGAAAAAAGAGGTCTCCCTTGTTGGGAATGTGTTGCCTCTACAATAATCTATATTATATAATGATTCTGATGCTCAAAAATACCATTTCTTGTCTTATTATAACGTTTTGTTAAATATTTTTCAGAATATATATCATGTTTTTATTTTTATCTTTGATGAAATGCTTAACTATGGGATGTGTTGTAGAAAAACTATTCATACCCTACGTTCGGTGAATGAATATATTGGTCATCATCCATATAATACACTGAATAGTTTTCATATAGATTGGAAACCCTATGTTCAGATAAAAAATAAGCATATGGAATATCAACCCTATGTTAGAATCTGGAATAAATTTTCATACCCTACATTCTAAAGAATGAACATATTGTATATCAATGAAAAATCTGGAATCTTATGATGAAAAGGATGAACATATGGATCATCATCCTTATGTTAATTCTTTTCCATATGTTACATGTAGATGAAAGTATGGTTAAGAAACCATATATTGGTTGGAACACTACTTTATGCAAAGGAACCCTAAGATATGAAAAGGAACACTGTGATACACAGTTTAACCCTATGTTTGAAAATTCAACAATAGAGTTCAAAAACCAATATTTTATTTGAGAATCATGCAACGATCCTGAAATAATTAAATACTAATTCAAAGATCATATTTATTTATTCAAAGAACTATAGTCATTGGAAAAATTCTCTTCTTTTACTAAGGGAAGTTACGAATCTTATGGTTAATTTGAATTTTAATATCTGTGATCTTTCAGGCCCCTTTCCTGGATATGATCAATTGAAAAAAATCTGTTTATATGAGTGGAGTATTTTCGAATCATAAGTGTAATAAATGATAAGTGTTATTCGGGTGATACCAAATTAACCTATATTCATATACAAATGTACTCTTATGAATATGTTTTATAGAACTACTGCATCAAATGATCAACTATGTTATTTGAAGAAGAGGCTACATTTTTGTGACATATAAATTCCAACCTGGTACTAATTTAAGATTAATTACATTGAGTGTTTATATCATTATTTAAGATAATTGGAAACTATGATCACTATATAATAACTCTTGCTTGAATACTTTCATGTCTAAAGAAGAAGATCCATCTACTATCAGTTGATGTTGCTGTAGCTGTGAAGTTCAACACAAACCATCAAAAAATCAAAACTCTTTTGATTTATTAGAGTATCATCTACTCATACATAGTTATGATGAATTATCATCTTATTATACTAAGATTTAGATAATATGTTCCCTGTAAAATAAATAGAAGTTTCTATTTAAACATGTTGTAACAATTTCAACTACCTATACATAGTTGTGGATTTGAAGGTCTTATGATAAAGGGTTATTTATAATTAAATTGATCAATATTACAGATAGATCATTGGTAGAGAGGACTAGGGGATCTTTATTCCCGGAACCACTAATTATTTTTTGTGTTCTTTATTTCTATTTATCTACTACTCATACTTATTACAGAAGAAAACATTGTATATATGCATAAATCACAATGGGATTCAAAATTGTATAATTGATGAAGATTATCAAAAGACACAATTCACCCCCCTCTTATGTTATATTTGTATTATTTTGACCTAAAAATTGGTTTCAACATTGATAATTTTATAATAAATTTAAAGAATACGAAAAAGTATAAGTTCTATAAAAAGTAGATGGAAATGGATGATCTAAGAGAAGGAATGTCTATGGTATATAATCAATACTTTAATGTGGAAAATTATGGATTCTAGAAATCATTAATGATTATCTATCTGAGGAATCTTGGATTCAATGTTTATTCCATGATCATTACTCCTTATGTGATTCCTGAAAATCCAGAGACTTGGAATGCTAAAAAAGAAGATGGATATAACATTAACTCAAATGTGATGAATGATATTATTTTTAATATTGTACCAGATGAATGTAATTGTGTATCACATTTTCCTATTGCCTATGATATATGGAAAAACATTGCGGTTTATTATGAAGTAACATACCACATCATACAAATTAGTTATTCTACAACTAAGATAATGTTTGACAACATTAGAATTTTTTATGGTGAATGCATCACATAAATGAATATAATGATAATAGAGACTATTAACAAAATTATTTCTATAGGAGATCCCATAAATAAATCAAATATATCCCTGAAAGTACTTAGATCACATATCTCTAAATGGAAAGGCATATCTCCTACTATTTTTCAATCATCACCTATAAAGAATTTTACAATGAAATAATTAATTGGAAGTATTATGATGTACGAATTATAAATGCACACTAAAGTTGAAGATCATACGTTTGAAGTAAAAAAGGAAATATATTACCCTAAAAGTTACATCTTAGAAGGAAGAAATAAAAAAACCTGAAGCAAAAGAAGATAAAAAATTCAAGTTCCTCAAACTCTAAAATGGAACTTTATTAGCTATCCACAAAGTCAAGTAAATTCTACTAGAATAAAAGTGGCTTTATAAAATATTTTAGGAAGGATGAGAAAGAACTAATTGAAGATCAATTCAATGATTGCAAACAACTGGGTCACATCATATCTGATTTCCCTCAATGGAAAGATAAAAGAAAAAGTTTACAAATGAAATATAATTAGAATGCTGACTTTGAGTAAAATTGAAAAAGATTAATGAAATATATGTGGATTTTATATTAAGACCCCGATAAATCTTAAAAATTTGATTCAGATAAAGAGCCATCAAATCCCAAAGCTAATATGTGATTTATGGCTAATAAAGATGAATAAGTGATACAAATCTATTACAATTCTTATTATGGTACTGATAGTTTCTCAAATGATAAATTAGAGGCTTATTGATCAATTATAGAATAGAAATACGATTATTTATTAAATAAGAATAATTATTTGAAAAATATTCACATTTCTATTTATGTGAAATAAGTACTACGATAAAACAACATCAATAACTATTTTAAAAATTCAATTGATCTACATCAAACAACATTGATAATGAGGAAAGGATTAAATAATTTTGGATAAAATATAATCTTATAAGAGTACTAAAATCACTTTCACCAATGGAGAAAATGTTTTAAATGAGATTCTTGGAAATAATCTTATTAAAAATGAATTATTTAGAATAGGAAGCAAGGGTGGAAACTTAAAATTGTATAAAACTTATTTCATGTCCAATTCAAAAAATATTAGATGTTATTATTGTCGAATAAAATGTCACGTCACTAAGAAATATTATTCGTTAAATCATCATATTAATGGTATTAAAAAAGTATTTCATTTATAAAAGTATGTCTAAAGAATGTAATATAAATTATGGTAAAATTAGTCAAATCTATATTCCTAGATCAATTATTCCAAACATTATTAGACCCAAGAAAATATGGTTACTATTAGTCGAGGTGGAAACTCAAGAGGGGGTGAATTGAGTTCCTACATAATATTTTAATTAAAACATTATCATAAAAATCCCCCAATTTGAAACAATCAAGTTAATTAAGGTAGTAGAGATATAAATGTTCAATTGGTCAATAAGTTTCTCAAAGGTTGATTAGTCCCCAATTGAATCAGTGTTAAAAAACTTATCCATATTTTGAAACAAGTTAATTGAATTTAACACAATATACACTAACAAAAACTAACTATCAAAGTTAATGTAAAATAGTTTTCTATTTTTGATATTATAAGGAGTGGAAAATTGAAAAACATAGTATTGAAAAATATAGTACACATCAGAATTAAACCAGAGGTTCAGTCTCTAGATAAGACTTAATCCTCTCCAGTTGGTGATCACCTACCACTAAGCAGTTTATGTTAATAATAAACTTGATACACATCCCATATCAGGCTTTACAATAGTTTTCATAAACTATCAAAGTCTCAAAACCTCTACCACATTACATCATGGAAAACACACAAATAGGCCACACATGGCCACTTCCACCAATACACGTGGGAAACAAAAATATAAGGAATGTATGGTGTGAGGATTTTTAGCATCCTCTAGTTTAAGCATAGTAGACAGTGTGTGTAAAATACAAACACAATGCACAAAAATGTAAGATAAAGAATACAATAGATTTAATTTTATAAATATTTAGATTATAAGGCTCTATGTGTTTTTAGATTAGCTCATGACTCCTTGGAGTGAAGAGATTGTTGTTTGAGTCCTTCTTTGAAAGTTTTCTCCAAAATAGTATAAGGCCCCATCCTTAAACCTTACTTAATCTTGAGTTATTACAAGATTACACATTGAGTATCTTTTCAGGTTTAGAGTTTTAGAGAATTAGGACATAACTATTACATCTCAAAAGATTACAAAGTAGTCTCTTCTACTAAATTTCCATAAAATGAAAACTCTTAAAAAAAGAAACATGTCTAGTTTCATGTTTTAGGTAGCATGACTTTCCCTTGATCCCATCCTTGACCCTATTCCACGCTAAGTCCTGTGAAAAACATTTCAAAAACTTGGGATGAGCATAAAAACTCAGTAAGGTATACACAAAGAATAAAAACGGTTAGTTTATCAAAACAAAAAGTAAACCATGTATACTTTAACAAGGTAATACTTTTCACCTTTATGAAGTAGTAAAAACTCTTCACTGAATAAAATATCATTACTTACCTTTTTGTAACCAAAGGATTACCATAAAACCCATATAAAGAACACATAAAATATATAAAGGTAACTTTGGACATAAACATACTTAAGTGGAATAACCATACGGTCGACTCCCACACATATCACTTAATGGAATAGCCATATGGCTAATTTCCATACATACTTAATGGAATAGCCATACGGCCGACTTCCATACCCAATGCATTGGAGGTTATAACGTAACCACCCGTCCTGGTATTCACGGCACCACCCGTCATATGGTTTATAACGTAACCACCCGTTAAAATGTCCAAGTACCAATATAAAATCATAAAATATAAAACCAAAATAAAGGAATGATAACATTTCCACATTTCAATCACAATATATCATAAATATATTAACATAATAGAATCCTTTATCAAAACCATTTTTAATACCAAAATACATAAAAGATTATATGGTATTTATTTTATTTTAAAAACATTACGGCTTGTTGAGGAAGCCAAAGAACAAATAATACTCGCGGTGGCGGAAAAGGTCGTTGTCACCGCGTACGTAAAAAAACATTCCTTTTTTTTTCGTTTAGTAAAATGCTTCGTAGAAAAATATTCCTTTTGTATAAAAGTAAAAGTCAAAGGGGTTTATACACCGTATAAAAGAAAGTTGTGTATAAAACGAAATATGCCTCAATAAAAGGAGATTGAGACGAAGTCCCTTACCACCTTGAAGCTTAAATTTTAAACCATTAATATCCATATAAATAAATCCTTAAAACCATTTTGAAAACATGGATATTAATAAGAACAAATAATTAAAACATTTAAAATGACATTTTGGTTAAAGGGGTTTTACCAAAATTAGAGACACTTGAATACAATAATTGAGGAATAACATTTAGTCAGAACATTATAATATCATGAGAATAAATGTATTCATGATATAATACTCCAAAGGACAGTATATACACCATATAAGAGTGAATTGGTGCATAACAACAATGAACCCTCAATAGAAATGTCAAATGTGATGAAATCCCTTATAAAGAAGGTATCCTTAAATTAAGGACAAATCAATCTCAAAAATATGTGTGACAAATATAAATACACCCAATATAAGTGGATATTAAGTGTAAAACAATAAAAGGCCATTCACACATATTCAATGGATGACATATTCAATGACTACATGTTCAACCCAAAGAAATCGAAATTGGGTTAAAAAGTTCCCTTGACAGCCTAACGACATCACATCAAAATGAGTTGATGAGAGATAGAAAGTGTATCTCATCACTTGTACATAAAATTTACACCAATAAGGATATATGATAACATATTCTAACATAACAATATGTAAATTAAAAGACCCAACAAAAGAAGTCTTTTAAAAAAGAGGAGGGTGAAAGGTTCCCTTACCGACTTGGGTATCTTTCAAAACATACACCCCATGAAAGAAGGACAATAGATCATTGATGTAAATACTAATGAAAGAAATTATATTACACAAATAGTAGAATAATTGGCAGTACATACACCACTCATTTGAATTTGTGGAAAATGTAGCATAAATCTCACGGGAATAAAAGTGAGATGAAAAATCCCTTACGAAAACTCGGCAGCCTAACAGCACCACATAAAACTTCCGAATATAGATTGATGAGATCAAATAGGGTATATCATAACATTACAATAAAATTTACAGCAAGAGGAATATAAAATAACACCCCCCAACATTACAAAGAGGAGCTTAAAAGATGTGACTTAAAGGAGAGTACTTAAAAAGAAAGAGGGAGGTTAGATCTCTTACGAAAGTTCGGCAGCCTAACGGCGCCACTCAAAACTTCCAAAATGGATTGATGAGATAGAATAGGGTCTCTCATCACATGAAAATAAAAATTACAGTAAGTTTAATATAAAAGATCATCCCAATAACAAGAAATATGAGCTTTAAAAGGAATGACATAAAAGAGTGTACTTAAAAAAAAAGAGAGGTGTAGGATCCCTTACCTCGGGTCCGACTTGACTCGATCGTTCTTTAACGTTCTGAATAATAAACTTGAGTTAATTTCTACTTCCTTAAGAACCTTTTTCAAGTTCATTTTTCCTTTTTATATCACTTATTACCAAGTCATAAACATTATGTCATCATTTAAGTTAATAATATTTGTTTTGCCGATATTTTGATTCTTAAGTCGAAAGTGGACTTCTTAAAATTACATGTTGTTCGTGAGGACAAATGTTTATTATATCCAGAATTGTATTCATGATTTAGATATCATATATGTCATATATATCCAGCATATACATGTATTTATAATAGTACATTACATTTGGGGACAAGAAATCAAATGCACCGTTCATGGAGACGGTAAGCCGTACGTACGCATGAACGCTACTTTCATTTCTATTTCGTATTTTATAGAATGTAATAATAATGATATAAAGGTATATTATAATTCCAGTATAATATCATATATAATATCATAGTTCCATCCTTTATACGTCCCACCTATGGTATTTAATGAATCAAATCACTTTGAGGGGGCGGTAGTCCGCACTTCCTTAAATGACGATATCACGTTTACCCATAATGGAAACCATAAAGGTAAGCCACAAATAAAAAAACTGAAGCTTAAGTAAAGAATAAACATATTATATATCATATATAAAAATAGTGACATCATAATGGCCACCTTTGAAGGTGTTAGATGAGTATTGAACAATCATCGTTTATGGAGGCAGAATTTCTCTATCCACGGAAACCTTATGTTCTTTAACTATTTGATGTAGTTGTGTGAGAGTGTAGCTCGAATAAATATTATAACAACATCCTAGTATATTTAAGATACTGTTGTTGTTACAAAAGAAGTAAATAAAGAGATTTTTGTGGGTTGGAGAAGCAAAATAAAACAAATGCACATGAGAGAATGAATTACCTTTAAAAGTGTAACTCCTTTTGATTTGAGCCTAAAGGCTTCCTTTGAGAGGATTATGCCCAAAGGGAATCCTCTAGGATGAGTATAGGGATGTGGAGAGAGTAAATGGGCAGGGGTTGGCCGAGCCAAAAGCTTTAGGAGTGTGTGAAATGAGGTAGAGGTGGGGGCCTTTTATAAGAGGAGAGGAGGGGCACTTTTGGAAAGTAAAGAAATATTACTTTATTTGAAAATGTGTTTCGGTTTTAAAAGGTCCCAAATTGATATAATTCGTGGATAAGGTGATCAGGGTTCGAAATCCACTCATCCAATTAGTTTTAGACATGTGTAATTCATAGATTTTACATTATCATTCCATTTTATTTAAATCGTCAAATAATGATGTCATCGCTGCATTATTATTATGTCATAAATAATTTAATTTATTAAATGTCTAAAAATTATAAATAAACTACTATGATGTAGGAAATATTATTAGCTTTCCAATGACTATTTATAATCAAAAATATGATCTCTATAACCCCATGTAAAAATAGTTTTCGTAAAACATATTATGTTTGTGTCGTTTTTACTTTTACATTAAATAAAAAGTTATTTATGTCATTTCCCAACCAAAGTGGCTCCATGGGGTCCCCAAGTTGACCCATGGCTTGTCTTGGTCGGTCATGAGACAACCAATGAGGGTAGGACATGTGTCAAGCTCATCTTATTTTATTAAATCATCATTTTTACCTTAAACTACACTAATTACCACGAATCACGATCAAGAACTTAATAAGTTACTATTCACCAAAAATTATTATAATCTCATTGAACCACATTTTACTTCTTAATGACAACCATGTATGTCGGATTTTTGAAATTCAAAACACAATGATGGGAAAATTTCATTTAAATGGAAAATCAGTCTTTATAAGTACCACTTAGTGGTTTCACTATTCATCAAAAATTGAAGTTTTTCAAAAAATTACCAAAAATTCACCCTAAGCTATATTTGATATTACGAATTCAAAAATGAAGTCTATTTTACAAAATTCAAAACATATAAGTCAAATTAATTAATTTAATAATTAATTCCCGCTGTGAGAGCAAATAGCGTGTTTTTATGAAACAATAAGTATCAAAAGATTGACACTAGTTTAGGTCCGATTTCAAAGTGAAATTGATTCCAACGACCACTATTGGATTTAATGGTAAAAATATTTTCTAATTTCACTTTAAAACCAATTCAAAAGATAATCTAATCATATAAATAAATTATATTAAAAGAGGTTTTGAATTAAAATACAACATTTTACACTATTCATTAAAAAATGAACTTTATCAGAAAAATACCAAAAATTTACACAAAGTAAAATTTAATGTCCCGATTCTAAAGAAGAGTTTTATTTGGTCCGAAAAAATGTATAAGAGTGATCAAAACTATATTTAATGACAGTTCGCCATCAAAAGGCGATAAGTGAACCTTTAGTGAAAACTATGGCAGATACGCCTAAAATTGAATTCTTTCTGTATTTTAAGCCTTTATCTTTTATTGGATAAGTGTAAAAACATTTAAAAACATATATAATCATATTTTAGTTATTTATATCCATTCCCGCCAATACAACGGCTACATGTTAACTACCATTTAAAATAATATTATTTTATTATTAGAGTGCAACGTAAGATTCCCAAGAAACTCGTTGTTGCGTGTTGGGTACGCCATCGAGCATAGCATCCCCTTTAAAGTAATATCAATATTTTATTCACAAATATGGATAAATATGAAAATGTCATATTCTTTATTTACCTGGGGTGTTACATCCTTCCCCCCATTTGGGAATTGCGTTCTCGCAATTTTTAAAATTGAGCTTGGAAACATCCTTGAAAGTCCCACATCGGAAGAAGAGTCGGTAAAACAATCACTTTAAAATAAAGAAAGATCAGCACAGAGGTCACCCGAGTTAACCCATAATAGGACTCCATGTAGGAAAACATGGACATGGAGGAGAAAACATAGGGTCATGTTCTGATGGAGAGTGATAGAAAACATGTTTAGGAGAAAGTTAACCATGAGAAAATCACAAACTTGTGATGGGTTAAACGGTATTCGATTCCCCAATAAAAAAAGTTAATAGACAACATTTTTGATTTAAGATACTTTTTATTGAGGAATTTATTCACAAGGAATCATAATCACTTATCATGTTGACTCTAAACCTTTATTATATTCAAACTCATATTTTCTCCAAAAGACGAGTATTTAGGGAGACTTGTTTGCATTAAGAGTACTATAATCAACTTCTAGAGAATCACCTAATCCACAAAAGAGAACTATATACTTCCCATGTCTTTAGGCTTTAACCAAAACCAAAAACAAAAAGGTTAGTACAGGGTCAGATAATCCAGAAAAGGATAACCCTTAAAAAAGAAAATCTATGCTTAATCTCCAAAATTTGTCCAACAAAACCCAAAATTCAACGAGGACCATCCGATAATCAAATTGTCTATAAAATTATTCAAAGTAAACCAAACTAAGATTCGAAACCCAAATATTTGAAGGATGTGGTCACATAGTCTTCCAAGTTAAATCGTAACATTTATCTCCAAACAACATCAGTTTCTCCTAAAGTCTCGTATTGAAAAGTAATTAACCTAATCACATATCCTCCATGATAGGTTAATCATTTTCATAAATAACCCAAAATCAACTTACTCTTAATTATTAAAATCATATAACTAAAAAGAATCAGTCAAACTAACCAGGGACTTCACGTAGTCCAGTGGTAGGCGATAAATACCAGTCGCACTTTGATTGTGGGTTCTATTCCCACAGCTTTGTCCGACGCGATGGGTAGTCACACGGTCTACGTGTTGTCCTTTTTCCAAAACTATATAATTCTTAAAACATTCCCCAAAAAGGGAAAAAATCATCAAAAATAACCATAACATAATTTATCATCAATTTTATCTCATGCCTTTCACTTCAATCATAACATATATTAACCCATAATTACCTCAAAAGTAAGGATCATATTAACCCAAATGGTTCTTTATAACTATGTCCACAAAAGAAGAGATAACTATTCCTTGAATAAAATGTCATATATTAAACATCAGGGTTACACATAATATAAAAAGTCTTCTAATGTAACCCCATCATCAAAAGAGACTTAATACTCTTAAGAATTTTACCATAACTCTTGAATCCATTATATGTTGACATCTTACTCATTCAACGTTCTTCCTGATCCATTAACCATTCCTTTCCAACTTATTCTGAAATACCTCTTTCCTACAAACAAAACCATGAATCATATCCTAAGATTCCAAAATAGGAAAACAATAGTCATGAAATAATACATACCTTTGATTGGTCATTGTCAGTTTCTTCATCCTCAATCGGAATGGCAATAGGTAGTGGTAAACGAACATTTGTACGCTCTTGGTGACCCCATTCACGAAACTTCTTCATAGGACACGTGTTTTCATAATGACCATGCACACCACATTTAAAACATTCAATTGATTCCTCAGAAAGAACTTCTTTCCCTTTCCTCGAGTCAACTGGATGCTTCCTTTTTCCATGGCAGGTTCTTGCTTTATGACCTTAATTTCCACATCTATAGCATATTTCTGTCCCTTTGAAACATTTTCCTAGGTGTTTCTTTCCACATCTTTGACACATAGGTTTTTGAACACACTTACCTTTATGATTATTACCTGTAGTTCCGTAGGGATTTTTTTATCGCATACATGATGCCTTATAGAAATCACCAAGGTTTAGGTGGTCAATCATAACTCCAGATAGTTGGTTGAGGATAAACACAAGAGTTCTCATTACAGCTCCCATATCATTCAGTTGCTCGCTCAGAAAACTGTCACAGTTTCCTTCACATCCACCGTTACCTTGGTGCCTGCTAGATCCAGCCATTTACTAAAACCAAAAAGGGTCAGTGTGAGTATAACAACAAAACCATCATGTACTAATGGGGAAGATAAAAACTAAGATATTCTTACTCATTCACTTTATCTAAAACTAGGACTCTGTCTGAAATCCTAACCATTATGGTAATGTCACTTATGCTTAAAGAATACCCTAACCTCTAAAGTTATCTAAACCGACCTTTGATACCAACTATAAGGCCCCATCCTTAAACCTTACTTAATGTTGAATTATTACAAGATTACACATTGAGGATCTTTTCAGGTTTAGAGTTTTAGAGAATTAGGACATAACTATTACATCTCAAAAGATTACAAAGTAGTCTCTTCTACTAAATTTCCATAAAATGAAAACTCTTAAAAAAAGAAACATGTCTAGTTTCATGTTTTAGGTAGCATGACTTTCCCTTGATCCCATCCTTGACCCTATTCCACGCTAAGTCCTGTGAAAAACATTTCAAAAACTTGGGATGAGCATAAAAACTCAGTAAGGGATACACAAAGAATAAAAACGGTTAGTTTATCAGAACAAAAATTAAACCATGTATACTTTAACAAGGTAATACTTTTCACCTTTATGAAGTAGTAAAAACTCTTCACTGAATAAAATATCATTACTTACCTTTTTGTAACCAAAGGATTACCATAAAACCCATATAAAGAACACATAACATATATAAAGGTAACTTTGGACATAAACATACTTAAGTGGAATAACCATATGGTCGACTCCCACACATATCACTTAATGGAATAGCCATACGGCCAATTTCGATACATACTTAATGGAATAGCCATACGGCCGACATCCATACCCAATGCATTGGAGGTTATAACGTAACCACCCGTCCTGGTATTCACGGCACCACCCGTCATATGGTTTATAACGTAACCACCCGTTAAAATGGCCAAGTACCAATATAAAATCATAAAATATAAAACCAATATAAAGGAATGATAACATTTCCACATTTCAATCACAATATATCATAAATATATTAACATAATAGAATCCCTTATCAAAACCATTTTTAATACCAAAATACATAAAAGAGTATGTGGTATTTATTTTATTTTAAAAACATTACGGCTTGTTGAGGAATCCAAAGACCAAATAATACTCGCGGCGGAGGAAAAGGTCGTTGTCACCGCGTACGTAAAAAAACATTCCTTTTTGTCGTTTAGTAAAACGCTTCGTAGAAAAAGATTCCTTTTGTATAAAAGTAAAAGTCAAAGGGGTTTATACACCGTATAAAAGAAAGTTGTGTATAAAACGAAATATGCCTCAATGAAAGGAGATTGAGACGAAGTCCCTTACCACCTTGAAGCTTAAATTTTAAACCATTAATATCCATATAAATTAATCCTTAAACCCATTTTGAAAACATGGATATTAATAAGAACAAATAATTAAAACATTTAAAATGACATTTTGGTTAAAGGGGTTTTACCAAAATTAGAGACACTTGAATACAATAATTGAGGAATAACATTTAGTCAGAACTTTATAATATCATGAGAATAAATGGATTCATGATATAATACTCCAAAGGACAGTATATACACCATATAAGAGTGAATTGGTGAATAACAACAATGAACCCTCAATAGAAATGTCAAATGTGATGAAATCCCTTATAAAGAAGGTATCCTTAAATTAAGGACAAATCAATCTCAAAAATATGTGTGACAAATATAAATACACCCAATATAAGTGGATTTTAAGTGTAAAACAATAAAAGGCCATTCACACATATTCAATGGATGACATATTCAATGACTACATGTTCAACCCAAAGAAATCAAAATTGGGTTAAAAAGTTCCCTTGACAGCCTAACGACATCACATCAAAATGAGTTGATGAGAGATAAAAAGTGTATCTCATCACTTGGACATAAAATTTACATCAATAAGGATATATGAGAACATATCCCAACATAACAATATGTAAATTAAAAGACCCAACAAAAGAAGTCTTTTAAAAAAGAGGAGGGTGAAAGGTTCCCTTACCGACTTGGGTATCTTTCAAAACATACACCCCATGAAAGAAGGACAATAGATCATTGATGTAAATATTCATGAAAGAAATTATATTACACAAATAGTAGAATAATGGGAAGTAAATACACCACTAAATGGAATTTTTGGCAAATGTAGAATAAATCTCACGGGAATAAAAGTGAGATGAAAAATCCCTTATGAAAACTCGGCAGCCTAACGGTACCACATAAAACTTCCGAATATGGATTGATGAGATCAAATAGGGTATCTCATCACATTATAATAAAATTTACAGCAATAGGAATATAAAAGAACATCCCCCAACATTACAAAGAGGATCTTAAAAGATGTGACTTAAAGGAGAGTACTTAAAAAGAAAGAGAGAGGTTAGATCTCTTACGAAAGTTCGGCAGCCTAACGGCGCCACTCAAAAAATCCAAAATGGATTGATGAGAGAGAATAGGGTCTATCATCACATGAAAATAAAAATTACAGTAAGTTTAATATAAAAGATCATCCCAATAACAAGAAATATGATCTTTAAAAGGAATGACATAAAAGAGTGTACTTAAAAAGAAAGAGAGGTGTAAGATCCCTTACCTCGGGTCCGACTTGACTCGATCGTTCTTTAACGTCCTGAATAATAAACTTGAGTTAATTTATACTTCCTTAAGAACCTTTTTCAAGTTCATTATTCCTTTTTATATCACTTATTACCATGTCATAAACATTATGTCATCATTTAAGTTAATAATATTTGTTTTGCCGATATTTTGATTCTTAAGTCGAAAGTGGACTTCTTACAATTACATGTTGTTCGTGAGGCCAAATTTTTATTATCTCCAGAATTGTATTCATGATGTAGATATCATATATGTAATATATATCCATAATATACATGTATTTATAATTGTACATTACATTTGGGGATAAGAAATGAAATGCACCGTTCATAGAGACGGTAAGCCGTATGTACGCATGAACGCTACTTTCATTTCTATTTCGAATTTTATATAATGTAATAATAATTATATAAAGGTATATTATAATTCAGTATAATATCATATATAATATCATAGTTCCATCCTTTATACGTCCCACATATGGTATTTAACGAATCAAATCACTTCGAGGGGGCTGTAGTCCGCACTTCCTTAAATGAAGATATCGCGTTTACCCATAATGGAAACCATAAAGGTAAGACAGAAATAAAAAAATACTGAAGCTTAAGTAAAGAATAAACATATTATATATCATATATAAAAATAGTGACATCATAATGTCCACCTTTGAAGGTGTTAGATGAGTATTGAACAACCATCATTTCGGGAGGCAGAATTTCTCCATCCACGGAAACCGTATGTTCTTTAACCATTTGATGTAGTTGTGTGAGAGTGTAGCTCGAATAAATATAATAACAACATAATAGTATATTTAGGATACTGTTGTTGTTACAAAAGAAGTAAATAAAGAGAGTTTTGGGGGTTGGAGAAGCAAAATAAAACAAATGCACATGAGAGAATGAATTACCTTTAAAAGTGTAACTCCTTTTGATTTGAGCCTAAAGGCTTCCTTTTAAAGGATTATGCCCAAAGGGAATCCACTAGGATGAGAATAGGGATGTGGAGAGAGTAAATGGGCAGGGGTTGGCCAAGCCAAAGGCTTGAGGAGTGTGTGAAATGAGGTAGAGGTGGGGGCCTTTTATAAGAGGAGAGGAGGGGCACTTTTTGAAAGTAAAGAAATATTACTTTATTTGAAAATGTGTTTCGGTTTTAAAAGGTAACAAATTGATATAATTCGTGGATATGGTGATCTTGGTTCGAAATCCACTCATCAAATTGGTTTTGGACATGTGTAATTCATAGATTTTACATTATCTTTCCATTTTATTTAAATCGTCAAATAATGATGTCATCGCTGCATCATTATTATGTCATAAATACTTTAGATTATTAAATGTATAAAAATTATAAATAAAATACTATGATGTAGGAAATCGTTTCATATTTCCAATGACTATTTATAATCAAAAATCTGATCTCTATAACCCCATGTAAAAATTGTTTTCGTAAAACATATTATGTTTGTGTCATTTTTACTTTTACATTAAATAAAAAGTTATTTATGTCATTTCCCAACCAAAGTGGCTCCATGGGGTCCCCAAGTTGACCCATGGCTTGTCTTGGTCGGTCATGAGACAACAAATGAGGGTAGGACATGTGTCAAGCTCATCTTAGTTTATTAAAGCATTATTTTTACCTTAAACTACACTAATTACCACTAATCGCGATTAAGAACTTAATAAGTTACTATTCACCAAAAATTATTATAATCTCATTGAACCACATTTTACTTCTTAATGACAACCATGTATGTCGGATTTTTGAAATTCAAAACACAATGATGGCAAAATTTCATTTAAATGGAAAATCAGTCTTTATAAGTACCACTTAGTGGTTTCACTATTCATCAAAAATTGATGTTTTTCAGAAAATTACCAAAAAATCACCCTAAGCTATATTTGATATTACGAATTCAAAAATGAAGTATATTTTACAAAATTCAAAACATATAAGTCAAATTAATTAATTTAATAATTAATTCCCACTGTCAGAGCAAATAGCGTGTTTTTATGAAACAATAAGTATCAAAAGATTGACACTAGTTTAAGTCCGATTTCAAAGTGAAATTGATTCCAATGACCACTATTGGATTTAATGGTAAAAATATTTTCTAATTTCACTTTAAAACCAATTCAAAAGATAATCTAATCATATAAATAAATTATATTAAAAGAGGTTTTGAATTAAAATACAACATTTTACACTATTCATTAAAAAATGAACTTTATCAGAAAAATACCAAAAATTTACACAAAGTAAAATTTAATGTCCCGATTCTAAAGAAGAGTTTTATTTGGTCCGAAAAAATGTATAAGAGTGATCAAAACTATATTTAATGACAGTTCGCCATCAAAAGGCGATAAGTGAACCTTTAGTGAAAACTAGGGCATATACGCCTAAAATTGAATTCTTTCTGTATTTTAAGCCTTTATCTTTTATTGGATAAGTGTAAAAACATTTAAAAACATATATAATCATATTTTAGTTATTTATATCCATTCCCGCCAATACAACGGCTACATGTTAACTACCATTTAAAATAATATTATTTTATTATTAGAGTGCAACGTAAGATTCCCAAGAAACTCGTTGTTGCGTGTTGGGTACGCCATCGAGCATAGCATCCCCTTTAAAGTAATATCAATATTTTATTCACAAATATGGATAAATATGAAAATTTCATATTCTTTATTTACCTGGGGTGTTACATCCTTCCCCCCTTTTGGGAATTGCGTCCTCGCAATTTTTAAAATTGACCTTGGAAACATCCTTGAAAGTCCCACATCGGAACAAGAGTCGGTAAAACAATCACTTTAAAATAAAGAAAGATCAACACAGAGGTCACCCGAGTTAACCCATACTAGGACTCCATGTAGGAAAACATGGACATGGAGGAGAAAACATAGGGTCATGTTCTGATGGAGAGTGATAGAAAACATGTTTAGGAGAAAGTTAACCATGAGAAAATCACAAACTTGTAATGGGTTAAACGGTATTCAATTCCCTAGTAGGAAAAGTTAATAGACAACATTTTTGTTTTAAGCTACTTTTTATTGAGGAATTTATTCACAAGGAATCATAATCACTTATCATGTTGACTCTCAACCTTTATTAGATTCAAACTCATATTTTCTCCAAAAGACGAGTATTTTGGGAGACTTGTTTGCATTAAGAGTACTATAATCAACTTCTATAGAATCACCTAATCCACAAAAGAGAACTATATACTTCCTATGTCTTTAGGCTTTAACCAAAACCAAAACCAAAAAGGTTAGTACAGGGTCAGATAATCCAGAAAAGGATAACCCTTAAAAAAGAAAATCTATGCTTAATCTCCAAAATTTGTCCAACAAAACCAAAAGTTCAACGAGGACCATCCGATAAACAAATTGTCCATAAAATTATTCAAAGTAAACCAAACTAAGATTTGAAACCCAAATATTTGAAGGATTTAGTCACATAGTCTTCCAAGTTAAATCGTAACATTTATCTCCAAACAACATCAGTTTCTCCAAAAGTCTCGTATTGAAAAGTAATTAACCTAATCACATATCCTCCATGATAGGTTAATCATTTTCATAAATAACCCAAAATAAACTTACTCTTAATTCTTAAAATCATATAACTAAAAAGAATCAGTCAAACTAACCAGGGACTTCACGTAGTCCAATGGTAGGCGATAAATACCAGTCGCACTTTGATTGTGGGTTCTATTCCCGCAGCTTTGTCCGACGCGACGGGTAGTCACACGGTCTACGTGTTGTCCTTTTTCCAAAACTATATAATTCTTAAAACATTCCCCCAAAAGGGATAAAATCATCAAAAATAACCATAACATAATTTATCATCAATTTTACCTCATGCCTTTTACTTCAATCATAACATATATTAACCCATAATTACCTCAAAAGTAAGGATCATATAAACCCAAATGGTTCTTTATAACTATGTCCACAAAAGAAGAGATAACTATTCCTTGAATAAAATTTCATATATTAAACATCAGGGTTACACATAATATAAAAAGTATTCTAATGTAACCCCATCATCAAAAGAGACTTAATACTCTTAAGAATTTTACCATAACTCTTGAAGCCCTTATATGTTGACATCTTACTCATTCAACATTCTTCATGATCCATTAACCATTACTTTCCAACTTATTCCGAAATACCTCTTTCCTACAAACAAAACCATGAATCATATCCTAAGATTCCAAAATAGGAAAACAATAGTCATGAAATAATACATACCTTTGATTGGTCATTGTGAGTTTCTTCATCCTCAATCGGAATGGCATTAGGTAGTGGTAAACGAACATTTGTACGCTCTTGGTGACCCCATTCACGAAACTTCTTCATAGGACATGTGTTTGCATAATGACCATACACACCACATTTAAAACATTCAATTGATTCCTCAGAAAGAAATTCTTTCCCTTTCCTCGAGTCAACTGGATGCTTCCTTTTTCCATGGTAGGTTCTTGCATTATGACCTTCATTTCCACATCTATAGCATATTTCTGTCCCTTTGAAACATTTTCCTAGGTGTCTCTTTCCACATCTTTGACACATAGGTTTTTGAACACACTTACCTTTATGATTATTACCTGTAGTTCCGTAGGGATTTGTTTCTCGCATACATGATGCCTTATAGAAATCACCAAGGTTTAGGTGGTCAATCATAACTCCAGATAGTTGGTTGAGGATAAAGACAAGAGTTCTCATTACAGCTCCCATATCATTCAGTTGCACGCTCAGAAAACTGTCACAATTTCCTTCACATCCACCGTTACCTTGGTGCCTGCTAGATCCATCCATTTACTAAAACCAAAAAGGTTCAGTGTGAGTATAACAACAAAACCATCATGTACTAATGATGAAGATAAACACTAAGATATTCTTACTCATTCACTTTATCTAAAACTAGGACTCTTTCTGAAATCCTAACCATTATGGTAATGTCACTTATGCTTAAAGAATACCCTAACCTCTAAAGTTATCTAAACCGACCTTTGATACCAACTATAAGGCCCCATCCTTAAAACTTACTTAATCTTGAATTATTACAAGATTACACATTGAGGATCTTTTCAGGTTTAGAGTTTTAGAGAATTAGGACATAACTATTACATCTCAAAAGATTACAAAGTAGTCTCTTCTACTAAATTTCCATAAAATGAAAACTCTTAAAAAAAGAAACATGTCTAGTTTCATGTTTTAGGTAGCATGACTTTCCCTTGATCCCATCCTTGACCCTATTCCACACTAAGTCCTGTGAAAAACATTTCAAAAACATGGGATGAGCATAAAAACTCAGTAAGGGATACACAAAGAATAAAAACGGTTAGTTTATCAAAACAAAAAGTAAACCATGTATACTTTAACAAGGTAATACTTTTCACCTTTATGAATTAGTAAAAACTCTTCACTGAATAAAATATCATTACTTACCTTTTTGTAACCAAAGGATTACCATAAAACCCATATAAAGAACACATAACATATATAAAGGTAACTTTGGACATAAACATACATAAGTGGAATAACCATACGGTCGACTCCCACACATATCACTTAATGGAATAGCCATACGGCCAATTTCCATACATACTTAATGGAATAGCCATACGACCGACATCCATACCCAATGCATTGGAGGTTATAACGTAACCACCCGTCCTGGTATTCACGGCACCACCCGTCATATGGTTTATAACGTAACCACCCGTTAAAATGTCCAAGTACCAATATAAAATCATAAAATATAAAACCAATATAAAGGAATGATAACATTTCTACATTTCAATCACAATATATCATAAATATTTTAACATAATAGAATCCTTTATCAAAACCATTTTTAATACCAAAATACATAAAAGAGTATATGGTATTTATTTTATTTTAAAAACATTACGGCTTGTTGAGGAAGCCAAAGACAAAATAATACTCGCGGCGGCGGAAAAGATCATTGTCACCGCGTACGTAAAAAAAAATTCCTTTTGGTCGTTTAGTAAAACGCTTCGTAGAAAAAGATTCCTTTTGTATAAAAGTAAAAGTCAAAGGGGTTTATACACCGTATAAAAGAAAGTTGTGTATAAAACAAAATATGCCTCAATGAAAGGATATTGAGACGAAGTCCCTTACCACCTTGAAGCTTAAATTTTAAAACATTAATATCCATATAAATAAATCCTTAAAACCATTTTGAAAACATGGATATTAATAAGAACAAATAATTAAAACATTTAAAATGACATTTTGGTTAAAGAGGTTTTACCAAAATTAGAGACACTTGAATACAATAATTGAGGAATAACATTTAGTCAGAACTTTATAATATCATGATAATAAATGGATTCATGATATAATACTCCAAAAGACAGTATATACACCATATAAGAGTGAATTGGTGCATAACAACAATGAACCCTCAATAGAAATGTCAAATGTGTTGAAATCCCTTATAAAGAAGGTATCCTTAAATTAAGGACAAATCAATCTCAAAAATATGTGTGACAAATATAAATACACCCAATATAAGTGGATATTAAGTGTAAAACAATAAAAGTCCATTCACACATATTCAATGGATGACATATTCAACGACTACATGTTCAACCCAAAGAAATCGAAATTGGGTTAAAAAGTTCCCTTGACAGCCTAACGACATCACATCAAAATGAGTTGATGAGAGATAAAAAGTGTATCTCATAACTTGGACATAAAATTTACATCAATAAGGATATATGAGAACATATCCCAACATAACAATATGTAAATTAAAAGACCCAACAAAAGAAGTCTTTTAAAAAAGAGGAGGGTGAAAGGTTCCCTTACCGACTTGGGTATCTTTCAAAACATACACCCCAAGAAAGAAGGACAATAGATCATTGATGTAAATACTCATGAAAGAAATTATATTACACAAAGAGTAGAATAATGGGCAGTACATACACCACTCAATGGAATTTGTGGCAAATGTAGCATAAATCTCACGGGAATAAAAGTGAGATGAAAAATCCCTTACGAAAACTCGGCATCCTAACAGCGCCACATAAAACTTCCGAATATGGAGTGATGAGATCAAATAGGGTATCTCATCACATTACAATAAAATGTACAGAAAGAGGAATATAAAAGAACATACCCCAACATTACAAAGAGGAGCTTAAAAGATGTGACTTAAAGGAGAGTACTTAAAAAGAAAGAGAGAGGTTAGATCTCTTACGAAAGTTCGGCAGCCTAACGGCGCCACTCAAAACATCCAAAATGGATTTATGAGAGAGAATAGGGTCTCTCATCACATGAACATAAAAATTACAGTAAGTTTAATATAAAAGATCATCCCAATAACAAGAAATATGAGTTTTAAAAGGAATGACATAAAAGAGTGTACTTAAAAAGAAAGAGAGGTGTAGGATCCCTTACCTCGGGTCCGACTTGACTCGATCGTTCTTTAACGTCCTGAATAATAAACTTGAGTTAATTTCTACATCCTTAATAACCTTTTTCAAGTTCATTATTCCTTTTTATATCACTTATTACCAAGTCATAAACATTATGTCATCATTTAAGTTAATAATATTTGTTTTGCCGATATTTTGATTCTTAAGTCGAAAGTGGACTTCTTACAATTACATGTTGTTCGTGAGGCCAAATGTTTATTATATACAGAATTGTATTCATGATGTAGATATCATATATGTCATATATATACATCATATACATGTATTTATAATAGTACATTACATTTGGGGATAAGAAATGAAATGCACCGTTCATGGAGACGGTAAGCCGTACGTACGCATGAACGCTACTTTCATTTCTATTTAGTATTTTATAGAATGTAATAATAATGATATAAAGGTATATAATAATTCCAGTATAATATCATATATAATATCATAGTTCCATCCTTTATACGTCCCACATATGGTATTTAACGAATCAAATCACTTTGAGGGGGCGGTAGTCCGCACTTCCTTAAATGAAGATATCGCGTTTACCCATAATGGAAACCATAAAGGTAAGCCACAAATAATAAAATACTGAATATTATTTAAAGAATAAACATATTATATATCATATATAAAAATAGTGTCATCATAATGGCCACATTTGAAGGTGTTAGATGAGTATTGAACAATCATCGTTTCGGGAGGCAGAATTTCTCCATCCACGGAAACCGTATGTTCTTTAACAATTTTATGTAGTTGTGTGAGAGTGTAGCTCGAATAAATATTATAACAACATCCTAGTATATTTAAGATACTGGTTTTGTTACAAAATAAGTAAATAAAGAGAGTTTTGGGGGTTGGAGAAGCAAAATAAAACAAATGCACATGAGAGAATGAATTACATTTAAAAGTGTAACTCCTATTGATTTGAGCCTAAAGGCTTCCTTTGAAAGGATTATGCCCAATGGGAATCCTCTAGGATGAGTAGAGGGATGTGGAGAGAGTAAATGGGCAGGGGTTTTCCGAGCCAAAGGCTTGAGGAGTGTGTGAAATGAGGTAGAGGTGGGGGCCTTTTATAAGAGGAGAGGAGGGGAACTTGTGGAAAGTAAAGAAATGTTACTTTTTTTGAAAATGTGTTTCGGTTTTAAAATGTCCCACATTTATTTAATTCGTGGATAAGGTGATCCGGGTTCGAAATCCACTCATCCAATTGGTTTTGGACATGTGTAATTCATAGATTTTACATTATATTTCCATTTTATTTAAATCGTCAAATAATGATGTCATCGCTGCATCATTATTATGTCATAAATAATTTAATTTATTAAATGTCTAAAAATTATAAATAAAATACTATAATGTAGGAAATATTTTTATCTTTCCAATGACTATTTATAATCAAAAATATGATCTGTATAACCCCTTGTAAACATTGTTTTCGTAAAACATATTAGGTTTGTGTCATTTTTACTTTTACATTAAATAAAAAGTTATTTATGTCATTTCCCAACCAAAGTGGCTCCATGGGGTCCCCAAGTTGACCCATGGCTTGTCTTGGTCGGCCATGAGACAACCAATGAGGGTAGGACATGTGTCAAGCTCATCTTATTTTATTAAAGCATTATTTTTACCTTAAACTACACTAATTACCACCAATCGCGATTAAGAACTTAATAAGTTACTATTCACCAAAAATTATTATAATCTCATTGAACCACATTTTAATTCTTAATGAAAACAATGTATGTCGGATTTTTGAAATTCAAAACACAATGATGGCAAAATTTCATTTAAATGGAAAATCAGTCTTTATAAGTACCACTTAGTGGTTTCACTATTTATCAAAAATTGATGTTTTTTAGAAAATTACCAAAAATTCACCCTAAGCTATATTTGATATTACGAATTCAAAAATGAAGTCTATTTTACAAAATTCAAAACATATAAGTCAAATTAATTAATTTAATAATTAATTCCCGCTGTCAGAGCAAATAGCGTGTTTTTATGAAACAATAAGTATCAAAAGATTGACACTAGTTTAAGTCCGATTTCAAAGTGAAATTGATTCCAACGACCACTATTGGATTTAATGGTAAAAATATTTTCTAATTTCACTTTAAAACCAATTAAAAAGATAATCTAATCATATAAATAAATTATATTAAAAGTGTTTTTGAATTAAAATACAACATTTTACACTATTCATTAAAAATGAACTTTATCAGAAAAATACCAAAAATTAACACAAAGTAAAATTTAATGTACCGATTCTAAAGAAGAGTTTTATTTGGTCCGAAATAATGTATAAGAGTGATCAAAACTATATTTAATAACAGTTCGCCATCAAAAAGAGATAAGTGAACCTTTAGTGAAAACTAGGTCATATACGCCTAAAATTGAATACTTTCTCTATTTTAAGCCTTTATCTTTTATTGGATAAGTGTAAAAACATTTAAAAACATATATAATCATATTTTAGTTATTTATATACATTACTGCCAATACAACGGCTACATGTTAACTACCATTTAAAATAATATTATTTTATTATTAGAGTGCAACGTAAGATTCCCAAGAAACTCGTTGTTGCGTGTTGGGTACGCCATCGAGCATAGCATCCCCTTTAAAGTAATATTAATATTTTATTCACAAATATGGATAAATATGAAAATTTCATATTCTTTATTTACCTGGGGTGTTACAAATAGAGTGCTGCAACTCCATGTTCTATCTTCCAGGTACAGAAGTGTTCTACTTCATGGTTTGAAAGAGATTCGATGATGCAAAGAAGTTAGTCTTGAATTTGTTCTCCCAATTGATCTTCATGAAGCTCTTGGATTCACAGTGTATGTGCTGATGTGTTCTTCTTGTTCTTCAGATCTAGCGTGTATTGTTCCTCACGCATCCTTATCTTCTCTATATCGGTATTCTATTTTATATTTGAGGTCCGACTACAGGAATGATAAAACCTTGTGCGGTCGTCCTCTTACCTCGCACTGTCTCCAGATACAGTCTCTTGATATGTCTAAAACCAGTATTAAGTAATGTCAAAAGAATTAATTTTACCAAATATGACTGTTATATTAATATAAAGAAAATTGAAAAAATATATTAGAAGGGTATAGGTTTCGGTATACTAGTAGCGGTAGCCTTCTCAATGGTAGGCTTCATCAGTAGGATTCATCAGTAAGCTTCATTGTTAAGATTCATTGGTAGGCTGTAACGACCCAAATTATTTCAATAAAAAAATTCCCTTCTTATATATATTTCATAAAAAAACACAAAATAATGAACTACTAAGTGATAAGTGACCTTTAAACATAATTTTGTCACCCCTATGTTTGGAATTTTAAAAATATGACATACACGGTTGTGTTCAAGACAGTTTTTGGAGCCTAATGAAACAAAAATAATTTTTGGTGAATAGTAACCTACCCTTATGAATAGTAACCTACCCTTATGAATAGTAATATGACCCTTATGAATAGTAAATAAGAGTAACATTACATATGAATAATAAAATAAAATTTAGACATCTTAGAAATTGACAATTTGACCTCAGTAAACGTTTTTGGTATTTTATAAGTCATAAATAATTAATTATAATTATTTAATTAATTTAAAAGAATATTTATTCCCCTGAAATGTATTCATAAAGTATTGAATCAATTTCTAATAGTTTTTATATAATTTTACAAGACCCTATGTAATTTTTGAAAGAACTACAAAATCAGTTTTAATTTTAAAAACTGTTTTTAAGTAAATTATGATTTTAATTAAATATTAAATTAATAATATTTAGAAATTTGTTTTTTGAAAAATGGACTTCATTTCCGGATTCTAAAAATAGAAAAATGGTTGGGGTAAATTTTTGGGAATTTTCTGAGATACTTGAATTTTTGATGAATAGTGGAATCCGATAATTCACAATAAAAGCTAAATAATGTATTAATTGAGTCATTGCTGATGTTATGCTGATGTAAGACCACTTAGTTCGGGATTAAATTATAAAATTACTATTATTGGTCATCCTATACTCAATACAAGAACCATCAACCTTGAATGAGAGGTAAAAGGTGAGATCTTGAAAGACGAGTTCTTTTGGAAAACATTTTGATGGACATAAAAACCAGTGAAAAACATGTATATCCCAGAAAAGTAAAGGAAATGATGAACAAATGATCTTTGAGGAGTAACCATATCAAAAATGGAGTGAAAGAGGGAGAACCTGAAGGAAGAAAATTGGGTTTGAGATTTCCCCTTACCTTGTATCAAGTATGTTGTTCCCTCTTTCTTTTGGGAACCCAAAGCATATGAATGTGTTATTATGAGATGAAACCCATTCCTTTCCACGGGCTATTTATGTAATGTTTTATATGTGTTCTATGTGGCAATCATGATAATGATAATGTTATGATGTGACGGGTGTGCCCGGAATTATATATGGCAATATGAATGTTTAAATGTGACGGGTGCGCCCGGAATTATACAGCGCTCCAATGCATTGGGTAAAGTGATGAATCTTATGATTAAATGTGAAATTATGTGTGAACATGATGCTAGCTTTGTTCACAAGTATGTGTGGTAGTTAACCACTAAGACATGATGTTTCATTTTTATGCATTGCCAAATTTCAAGTTTATTGTTTATGCTCCTATCATGTTCGTGATCTTTTGCCTATGTCATGATTATAATCACCCCATGATGTATTGTTCTTATCTATCCTATTACTGGGCTTTTAGCTCACCCCTTTTTATGTATATCCTCATGTGGCTACATGTACTAAAGATAGGACAAGTGCCACTAAGAATCTAGTGAAGAAGGAATTAAATAAATGCTTATGATTGATGTTGTACTTGTTATGTATTGTCCTAGTTTTCCAAGAAACTAAACCTATGGATCCTCCATGTGTAATACTATTATGTTTTTATCTTTGAAATGATGTAATAGTACAGTAAGAAAAGGTTGGGTCGCTATATAGGCTTCATTGGTAGGCTTCATCGGTATGCTTCATCGGTAGGCTTCATCGATTGGCTTCATCGGTAGGCTTCAATGGTAGGATTCATCGATATGCTTCCCATATGTAACCTTGTAGCAGTTACCTCTAGCAGTAACTCTAAAAAAGTAACCTTTGAGTGATAGGCTTGTATTGATAACTCATTGGTATGGTTTCTCAGTGGTAACCTCTAGTGGAAACCTTCCAGTGGTAACCTTCTAGCGGTAACCTCCAGCGGTAACCTCCAGCGGTAACCTCTAGCAGTGACCTTCCAGTGGTAACCTTTTACTTAGAGAAATTTTTCACTATAAACATAAGCAACAAAACAGTGAGATTGAAAATACATAATTTCTATATGATAAAAACTAATGAAACATAATTATCATATAAATAAAACATGATTTATGATTATCAAAACAGGTGAGTCCAACAATCTTCCCCTTTTTGATAATCACACATTATGTCAGTAAAATTTAGATTTAATTACTATTGAATTAGGGTTAAGAACATTTTCTAATATCTTCAATGGTTCCAATATACATATATTATGTATCAGAATATACAGTTTATAGGAATGTAATATATTCAAGGTCTCCAATCATAAAAATTATCCTCCTTTGTGATTAGAAAAAAGAATATACAACAAAAAGTGACAAAAGTATATTTTATTATTAGTGAGACAATAATAAAATATAAAAAAATATTACAATGATACCTCTCAAATAATATATCCCACATTCAATCCACATCATAGATTTCCATGTGATTATTTCCTTTTTGGAGCTATGGAGGAAGGGTTAGAAGATGAAGGGACATACCAAGGTATAACAGTAAGTAAGGTAGGTGGAGATGCTACAGAATTATTAGTAGACCGATAATGAGTAGATCCTTGAGGAATCATAGGTCTCAAGATTCTGATGGCCTATGCAGGAGTCATAAAAGGGGCAGAACTGGTAGATCCTGATGCAGCTGAGGAAGAAGGTACGGTTGGAGGGACAATAATGGGAGTACAATCCACATGGAGAAATAGAAAAAGGATATTCCTAAAATCCATAATGATTCTTCCGCCTCATTCCATAGATGAGATGAAATTGTCCATATTCTCCATGAACTTTTCCAAAGAAGGAGTCAAATCTATAAGTCTTCTAACTTGACCCTTAAAATCCTGAGTAACAGGGTGGATGCTCAAGTTCTCCAACAACATCTTGAAGTGACCATCCATCTAATTCTTAGTGTAAACCCATTTATAATAGAAGTAAACCTGCTCTTTAATGGTGTTTTGATCATGGGAAGCCTCCCTCCAATAATCTTCTATAAGCTTATGAATGTCTCTGGTAGTGTAAATAACCTGAGTCATAGACTGAGGGTCTGAGGTACGGACACTAAAGAGCTTCTCTGTTTCTTCTATAATAGTTAATATGAAGGCTTCTAGATCAACAGGAGGAGATCTTGATGAGGGAGAAGATGTACACAGAGGTGCCATAGTAAAATATACTATCTCCTTTAAATACTTGGTCAATCCACTGATGAACCTCTTCACATTATCATCCATACCACTCAAATGTGTCTCCATAGACTTCTTAAATTCCTCAATCAGAGTGACGATCTGCTAAAAAAACTCTTAACATACTTAAGAACTTTTCCCACATGAGCTCTTGAATCCATATATGAGCCCAAACTAACAATTGACTCGTTCACAGACTCCCCAGATTCTGCCAAGGTTCTGACTTGATTATAGAATTCCTTCGCTTCATGTACCAAGTTGGAGTGAAAGCTAGAGATTATTCTTTCCAAAGAAGATGCCACAAGCTATTGATTGAGAGCCATTATTCTATATATCACAACATATCTATTATCAAAGTGTCTCTTAAAATATGATTGTAATGAATCTATGTCATCCTTAATCACATAATACTGAGGTATAAGAACCACCCGTTTCACTATAGTGGTCTCTGAAACAAAATGAACTAAAGGTATTATGTTAGGCTCATCATCATCAGAGTCTTCATAGTCTATGCCCAAAAGCATGAATCAAGGTTCCTTCAAACAATTTTATATCACATGATAAAAAGAAGATGAACTTGTGGAAATAGGTTCCTCCCCATCACTTGGAGAATCATCCTGGGCAACTATCTTCTCCTTTTCCAGTCTTACGTGATCAACTAAACCAGCAGGAGATTCTATTACTGCTTTTTCTAAAGAATCTTCAACCACTACCATAGCAATTCCAGTTTCAACTGATTCAACATCCTCTTACTCTTCACTCTTGGCCATTATTTTATGTCCTATCAAAGGAATAAGACATAGGAATTCTTGTTCACTTTCATCAACATTTGTCTCAAACTTCTCATGATCAGATTCAAGTTCATCCTCTTCCATTGAGGTCTCTCCAATAGTAATGTCTCTTAAAACATTCTCTTCTTATTCTTCTTCTTTAGTGTTTTAATCGTTATAAATATCCCTTAAGACAATATCTCTTATGGGCAATATCTTTGGTGGACTAGGCTCTCCAAATGAGACAGTACCAACATGGGGCTTGATGGAAGGTCAGGATTACACCTATCATCTATAAGAGAATCCTCTCTTTCTTGCACAAAAACAACCCCCTCTTCTTCATCTAAGTACACTGGCTCAACTTCATTAGGTTTTAAACCTTTATATCTTTTATTCTATCACCTAGTTGGATTAGAAATAGGATTTAATTACTCATATAGATTTACCTCATCATTCAACCATTCCTTTTTCCAAGGGTTCTAGTTTATCTTCATAAACTTTAAAACCATTTTGGTAATGCAGATGTTGTCCCTTAAAACTATGATTTCTTTCTTATTTCTAGAAACTCCTTTCACTTTCAACATCAGAGATATAAACTTGGCATAAAATAAATCATTTGACTAGGAACCAGGCCTAATCATATCCTTTAACTAGACCATCAACTACCTACAAAGTTTTATCCTTTGTCCATGCTTCAACAGATACAACAAAAATATTTCTTGATACTTCAAAGTAGAAATGTCCCCTCTCATGGGACTGAAGACATGTTGGACAAATTTAAATAGTAATTTGTTTAACCTATCCATTTCAGCAACAAAAACCTTCCTAGGGATTCTATTCCCTGTCATTTTGGCCAGAGCCTCTTTATAGAAGAAATAATCATAGGTGGGAGGCATCACTATAATATAGTAGTTAAATATTCCTTCACGTGGGACTCTTAATTATTCATCCCATTCAACAGAAGATAATCTAACACACACTTCATTTACCTTTAAAGACATTGGGTTCTCATCCTCAGAATCTTCTATCTTCAAAAACTCAAAAAATTCCTTGACAATCTTATGATAAGATGGTCCATTATTTTTTTCAAAACATTCTACCCAATCCTAAGCTTCGAGTTCCTTAAGCACTAGAGATCTTCTCTATAGTATGTATTCCTGACATAATTCATTTTCAACCATGATTTCCCTCTTTGACAAATGTGGATTGATCGACTTTTCCACAAACTTTTTTACACCACTAGACTCAGCTAGAGGTCTCTTAGGGTTTAGTGCATCTCCTTCATCACTAACCATCAGTCTCATCAATATTATCATTGTGGCCTGATGTGGTTTGATGATTTTAGCAGAAGGTTAGGTTCAAGGCTTTGAGATCATGAGGTAGGGAGAGAATTTAAGTGGATCCAAATGTGGATTGAACTTTTTTTTATCATTTATGGATTGAAAAACTAATCGAGTAAAAAAATAAATAAAGTTATAACATTTCAGATTCCAACAGAAAAACACTAAATCCAGGACCGATCAGTAAGGCCGATTAATAGTATGGTTCCAACGGTGAGGTCTATCGATGAGGTCAAACAGTGTGGTCAAACATTGAGGTTTCTTAATGATGAGGTTCAATGGTGAGGTGTCCTAATGGTGAGGTTCAAAGATGAGAAGTGTTAACGGTGAGGTTCAATGTTGAGGTGTCCAAATAGTGAGGTTCAACGATGAGGTGTCCTAATGGAAATGTTCAATGGTGAGGTGTCCTAAGACAAGTATTTATCATATCTAACTCATGTTTTATGTAATTTATCCTCTCATAATTCATGGGATTTGTGAATATATCATCTAATTAATGTTCACTTCCAATGAATTCAAGTGTGATATCACCTCTTTAATAATAATATCTCAAAAAGTGTTGTCTCACATCAATGTGATTTTTCATATCATGAGATACTGTATTTTTGAAGATTTTAATTGCACTTGTGTAATCAAAATTTATTAAGGAATGTTGGAATTGATATCCAAAGTCTAGTAAAGTATGTTTCATCCACAGAAATTGAGCACAACAACTACATGCAGCTATATATTCATCTTCGATAGTGGATATTGAAACATAATTCTGTTTATTACTACACCATGATACTAGTGACTTGAAAAAAATGTGACATGTTCCAGAGGTGCTTTTTTTTCTATCTAAATTGCAACCAGAAAATCCCTCATCTGAATAACTTATCAAATCAAATGACTGTCCTCGTCGATAAAATAGTCATAAGTTGGTAGTATACATGAGATATTTAAAAATACTTTTAACAACATTTAAATGTGATTCATTGGTATTGTCTTGAAAATTAGCACACATACATACAGTGAACATAATATCAGGTCGGCTAGCAGTAAAGTAGAAAAAACACCCAATCATACCTCTGTAATTGGTTTGATCCACTAGTTTACTAGTTTCATCAGCATACAACATACAAGTGGCACTCATTGGTGTATCCCTAACTTTATTACTATCCAAATAGAAATGTTTCAAAGTATCCTTAGTATATTTACTATTATTTAAAAAAAATCCATTTTTATTTTGAAAAATTTGAAATCCAAGGAAAAATTTAAATTCCACCATTAAACTCATTTCAAATTCTTCTTGCATAATCATTGAAAAAACAATAAATAATGAATTTTTAGAAGATCCATAAATAATGTCAACTATATAAATTTTTACTATTAAACATATTTGGAAATTCTTTAAATAAATAGATTAGGATCAGATATTCCTTTAGTAAAACCTTTTGAAATTAGAAAATAACTATATCTATCATACCAAGAGCTAGGAGCTTGTTTTAGACCATATAAATCTTTAGAAAGTTTAAAAACATGATTTGAAAAATGGTGATTTTTCAAGCTAGGGGTTGTTCAACAAGACATAATTAACTATATACTCATTTAGAAATTCAATTTTAACATCCATTTGATAAAGTATGAAATTTAGATGAGATGCATAAAAAAGTAGTCTTCTAATGGATTCTAGTCTAGATACAGGTGAAAAGGATTCCTCATAGTCTATTCCTTCTTCTTGACTATATATCTTTGTGAAACTAATCTAGTCTTGTTTTTGAATATATTTCTAGACTCATCAACTTTGTTTTTAACCACCCATTAAGTGCCTATGGTCATAGTGTCCTTAGTTCTTTGTACCAATTCCCCAAATTTGTTTCTTTCAAAATGATTTAATTCTTCTTGCATCGATATCACACAAAATTCATCATTTATAGAATCATTAATATTTTTTGGTCCAAGTTGCGAATGAAATACTTTATGTTTAACTTGGTTTCTCATATAATCTCTAATTTGTGTCACTCTATTTAGATCACCTACTAAATGATCTAAAGAACGATTCTTGAGAGTTCTTATTCCTTTAGAAAGGGTTGTACTAGACTCCTCAGGGATGTCTATAAGTTCAAATTCAACATGATCAGATTCTGAAAAATTTCCAGAACTAGTTGTTTTCACTAGGCATTTACTGTTTTTATTTTTAAGGTCCAGAAATGACATATCTTCCTCAAGATATTCAATAGAAGTTCATGGTTCATGTGGACCAGTATCATAAAATTTTACATGAACTAATTCTTCTACATATTTGGTTCTCTTATAGAATATTATATAGGATTTACTAGATATTGAACATCCTAGGAAAATTCATGCATCACTTTTAGAAGAAACTTTTTCAAGATTATCCCTACTGTTAAGGATAAAGATTTTACAACAAAAAATTCTAATGTAATTAACCTTTACGTTTTCAATTTTTCCATATCTTATAAGGGGTCTTCTTAAGAATAGGTATAATTAGAACTCTACTGATAATTTAAAAACATATATTAACATCTTTATCCAAACAATTATAGGAAGCTAACACTAATTAAGAATAGTCCCAACAATATCTTAAAGTGTCCAATTTATTCTTTCTATAACTCCATTTTTTGATGTGTTCTTGGAGTAGAGAAATTGTGATTATAGCCATTATGTGATAAAAAGACTAAAAATACTTATTTTCAAAACTCACAACCATGATCACATCTCAATGTCCTAATTTTAAGTCCAATATGATTTTCTAAAAACATGGAATATTTAATAAAGTTAGAACATTCTTCAATTTTGTGGGCTAGAAAGTATAACCATTTTTATCTAGAAAAATCATCTACAAGAACATAGACATAGTGCTTCACATTTAAACTTGAAATAGTTGATGGTCCAAACATATCCATGTGAACCAACTCAAGCGGTTGAGAAGTTGAAACTTCATTATTTGGTTTTAATGAAACATCGTGCTATTTTCCCTTTTAAAAAGGATTAAAACTTTTTTAAGTGGGAATTCCAATTTAGGTAAGTCTCTCACTAAACCTTTCCTAGTTAGTTTCTTATGTGAGTTCACATAGAAGTCTCCTAATATTTTGATCTATAACCAAGACTCATTAGGAAAATCATTTAAACAAGAAACATTTTTCTTAGCTGAAGAATTTAAATCAATAGCATATACAATATCATTTTTAAGAGTACTTAATATTAAATAATTTTTATAATTAAAAACATTTCTTTCATAAATTTAAAAAATAACATTAAAACATTCATCACACAAATGAGAGATACTAAATAGATTTCACTTTAACCCATCAACAAAAAGTACTTTTGAAATTAATATTGTGTTAGGATTACCAATTTGGCATAAGCCAACGATATTTCCCTTAGCATTATCTTCAAATATAACATATCCACCATCAACATTGATTAATATCTTGAAGCATGAATATTATCCTATCATATGTCTTGAACATCCACTATCCAAGTACTATAGGGTTTTACATGAGCTCTTTCGACAATCTTCCTACAAAACAGTTTATGCATAGGGTAACATTGGTACCCCGATTTTCTTGGTTCTAGAGATGTTAGCAAGTAAAGATTGGGGAACCAATATTTGTCTTATAGGTTTACTATAATCAACATGCATGTTTTGAGATGTAAACACCTTGTTAGGTACTTTAGAAAATTGTATTTCAAGAGATGGTCTAGAACTATAACTAGCAGTAAATTGTCCAAATGTTGGAACAAATTTGTTCTTAATAATCCTTCTCTGTCCTAGTTGATATCCTAGACCAGTTTTGTATTTTGAAGAAAATTGTTTCCCTAGAAACTGAGTCATGTTATACCTATAGGTTTTAAAATCTCATGTTCTGTTTTTAATTTCCTATTTGATAATTTATGTTCAGTTTTTTCTTGTAACATCTCAGCAAATTCTTCTTTTTCAATATCCTAATCGAACATATAATTGGAATTTAAAGAATACTATCTTTTCAATAATTTATATTTATCCTAGATTTCATTAAAGGTGTCCTCAATAATTCCACAGTATTGAAACAGTTCATCCATTTTCATATTTTCATCATTATTTGATTCAAGTTCATTCCCAGAATAGTAAGCATTATATATTGGAGAATTACGTGTTACCTCAGATGTTTCTATCATGAAACACAGGGTTGCATGATTGTTCTTGTCAATATCAGATGTTTCAGATTCACTGGAGCTATCATATGAAGCACTCCGAATAGATTTCATAGCCTTTTTATATCCCTTTCCCTTGTCTTCACATTTATTTTTAAATTTCATCTTGGGGAAATCAACCTTCACATGACCTTTTCATTTACACTCATAGAAGATTATCACATGTTTGTTGTTATTCTATTTTTATTACTTTTTCCTCTTTACCTTACTATCATAATTTCCTTTATAGTTTGAATTTATATATAACTTCTTCTTTTGGTAGAAATTTTTGGATCTTATAGCAAGATGATCCATCTTATCATCACTATCAGAATCTGAATCTTCACTGGTGGAATTGTCTATAGGAACTTAAACCTTTCCCTGTCTTTTCTCATTGAGGTAGCAGTCTTGAATGCTAAAAATTTCATTCTCATTTCATTATCTTTTTCTTGATTCAACTTAGTATATTCTTCTTACATCATAAGTTTTCAAATTACTTCCTTCACTGGTAGCTTTCTTATGTCACAATATTCTCAGATAGAAACATAAGTTCCTATCCATCTTTTAGGTAGGAATCGAAGCTATCTCATAATCTGATCATTTTTTTCTATTAGATTCCCAATAAGACTCATTGTATTTACTATTTCATTGTACTTGAGATACATTTTAGAGATAGGTTCATCAGGATTCATTTTTAAACTATAATATTTAATAGTAAAACTATTTAATATCATTTCATTAACATTGGTCGTTCCCTCATGGGAAATAGCCAATGTATCCCAAATTTCATATGTAGTTTTACATGAAGGTATTCTATTGAATTCATCCTCACCTATAGAATAGTACAATGCATTCATTTCTTTACAGTTATTATTATATGTAGGTTTAGTCAACTATGACCATGTGTCCCTAGCAGTAGCAGGTAATGCATGTTGTTCTTCAATTGTGTGCTAGATTTCAGGACCCATGCTCTCTAGATACATTTTCAAATTCAATTTCAACTGAGCATAGTTATTACCATTAAATAAAGGTGTCTTATAAGTATACTCTCCCTCAACTTGGTTATCCATAGATAACTAGAATTTAAAAAACTGAAAAATTTAGATATGACAAAAAATTTAAGATCTTTAAGATACAAATGAAATTACAGTTGAAAAGAATTTGAAAATCTTGAAAAATTGTTATGATGGTTGCAATAAACAACACCTCTGATACCAAATGTTCGTCAGGGAGGAAACTCAACAATAGGTGAATTGAGTTCCTACATAGAATTTATGTTAATGTTTTTGGTAAAAATCCCCCAATTTGAAACAACCTAGTTAATTAAGGAAATTGAGATATAAATGTTCAATTGTTCAACAAGTTTCTCAAAGGTTGATTAGTCCTCAGTTGAATCAGTGTTAAAAAACTTATCCAACTTTTGAAATAGGTTTACTGAATGAAACACATATACACACTAACCAAAACTAACTATCAGAGTTAATGTAATTTTTTTTTCTGTTTTTGAAATTATAAGTAGTGGAAAATAGAAAAACAGAGTATTAAACAATATAGTACACAATAGAAATAAACATGATGTTCAATCTCATGCTAAGACTTAATCCTCTCCACTTGGTGATCACCTACCACTAAATAGTTTATACGAACAATAAACTTGAGACATAGCCTGTATTGGGCTTTACAACAGTTTTCACAAACTGTATAGGTCTCAAAAACTCTACCATAGTTCTTCATGTAAAAACACACAACCACACCACAGAAGACCTCTTCCACTATTACATGTCGGAAAAAAATACATGGAATGTATGGTGTGAGGATTTTCAGTATCCTCCAGTTTCAGCACAAGAGACAGTGTTTGTATGATTGAAAAACACACTACTCAGAAATGTAAGATAAAGAACAAAATAGAGCTAATGTTATAAAGATTTAGTTTAGAATTCTCTATGTGTTTTCAGTTCAGAAATTGACTCCTTGGAGTGAAGAGATTGAAGTTCGAGTCTTTCTCTAGCAGTTGTCTCTAAAATAGAGTGTCACAACATCAGGTTCTAGCTTCCAGGTACTAAAGTGTTCTTAATATTGGTGTGAAATAGATTCGATGAAGAACAAAAGGAATTCTTGAATTTTTTTCTCCAAAATGATCTTTGTGATGCTCTTGGATTCACAGTGTAAGTGATGGTGTGTTCTTCTAGTTCTTCAGATCTAGCATGAATGTTCCTCGCTCATTATTATCTTCTCTTGCTCATTCCTCTATTTTATATTTTAGGTATGACAATAGGAATGATAATACCAGGCGTGGTCCTCCTCGTACCTCATAATGTCTCCCGATACTGTCTCTTGATATGTCTATAATCAGTATTAATTAATATTAGAACCATTAAATTTTACAAATATGACTATTAGAATAATCTCAAAAAAATTGTCAATGTATTGTAGAAGGGTATTGGTATCTGTAGACTGGTAGCGGTAACCTTCTCAATGGTAGGCTTCAATGGAAGGCTTCATCAGTAGGCTTCATTGGTAAGATTCATCGGTATTCTTCGTCGGTAGGCTTCATCAGTAGGCTTCATGGGTAGGCTTCATCGACAGGCATCGTCAGTAGGCTTTATCGGTAGGCTTCATCAGTAGTCTTCATCGATAGGCTTCATCAGTAGGATTCATCGGTAGGCTTCATCGGTAGGCTTCATCGGTAGGCATCATTGGTAGGCTTCATCAGTAAGATTCATCGGTAGGCTTGATCAGTAAGATTCATCTGTAGGCTTCCCATCTGTAACCTTGTAGAAGTTACCTCTAGCGGTAACTCTACAAGAGTAGCCATTAAGAGATAGACTCGTATTGATAACACAGAGGTAAGGTTTCTCAGTGGTAACCTCTAGCGATAACCTTTAGGTGGTAAACTTCCAGTGGTAACCTCTAGCGGTAACTTCTAGTGGCAACCTTCCAGCGGAAACCATCTAGTGTTAACCTTTTACTTAGAGAAATTATTCACTGTAAACATAAGCAAGAGAATAGTGATATTGAAAATACATAATTGTTATATGATATAAAATAATGAAACATAATTATCATATAATTGAAACATTATGTGGGATTATCAAAATAGTTGAGTCCAAAAGGTACCAAAATAAACATTTTTTTCAATTATTTTTCTTTAAAAGTAAATAGGGACAAGAATGAAATATTGTATATGGATACTGGCTATTCTGGGAACTTTATTGGAGACACATAAAATTTTCATATGCTGACTCAAATAAATTGGGATCTAGGAACTTTTTGTGACAATGAAAAATAAAAATTGTTGGAGTTTAAAATATTGGGGATCCAAAGACTATCTCAATCAAAAAATTATTGAATTTTCAAGGGTTAAAATACAACCATATTAGTATTTATCAACTTTGTGACAATGTTTTCAATTTTTATTTTTCTAAAAATTCATGATCTATCTTTAAAAATAAGTTTCATAAATTCACATCACCTAGAACTGACAAGGTTAGTAATTTGGATTTTAATTCCTTTTGTAAACTGAAATTGAATTTTTAACTACCAAGACAAATGAGCCATGGATTTGGCATAGTAGACATGGATACTACAATATATATTCATCACAAAAGTTATCTAAGAAACATTTAGTTTATGATTTTACCAGTCTTATGTTTCGTAATGATAGATTCTACGATGCATGAAAAATTGTAAAACGACACAAATATTCTTAAAAATCTATTAAAAATTTTTTACATATATTCTTTTATAACTTATTAATATGGATTTTTAGACCATCTAGAGTAGCATATTTGTATGGTAAATTATATTTCTGTATTTCAGTTGATGATTATTCTTGATTTACTTGGGTATATTTTCTAAATCTCAGAAGTGAAGTTTTCATTATTTTTGAATGTTTTTTGTAAAATTGTTCAAAATGAAAAATGTTTTAAAATAATTTAATTTATAAGTGATCATGGTAAAGAATTTTAGAATCAATAATGTAATTAGTTTTTCTCAAATCTGTGTATCAAACACACCATCTCTGCATGAATAACACCTTAAAAAGGAACTTTGAAAGGATAAAGAGAACAATTCAAGAAATGAAAATTACTATGATAAATGAATAAATTATTCCTAGCCATTTTGGGTAGAATCTATAATCAATACTGAATATATCATGAATAGAGTTTCAAAAAGGCCTTTTTTAAAGGAAACCCTATTAACATTGGAAAAAAAACCTTAAGTAAAATACCTTAATGTTTTTGGATAATAGTTATATATCTTGAATACTAAGGATAACCATTGTAATTATTATCGAAAAGACAAGAAATGATTTTTTTAGTTATTTTATACCTCTAAATCTTTTATAGTATTAATAAAAAATCAAGGATTGTTAAATAATCAATTCACGTGACGTTTTATGAAACTGACCCTTTCATTAAAGAGAAAGATCAAACATGTCAAATAATTGATTATTTTAAATACGTGAGACTTAAACCCCCTAAAAATATATTTTTAAATGATATAAATAAAATTCAGTCTAGTTTAGAAGAGCATGGAACTAATGAACCATAAAGTGTATGGATTAGACAGTCTAGAACATTAAAGATCCATCCTCTAGAAACTATTATAGGAGACCTAGACACAGGAGTTAGAACTAGAATAAGTGTTAGAATCCTAGATTATTTTTTTACCTTTATATCATAGTTATAACCTAAATATATTGAATATTTTTTGGAAGATGAGAGTTTGATGATAGGAATGAAAGAATAACTAAACCAATTTAGAATAAATGATATTTGGGAATTAGCATAAAGAAATCTAATTATCTAGTAATAGGAACCAAATGTGTCCATTAGAAATAAATCAAGGGATCATAACTAGAAATAAATCTATATTAGTAGAAAAAGGATATATTTTGGAAGAAGGAATAGATTACGATGAAACCTTTTCCCCTATAGATTGATTATAATCCATTAGAATTATATTATCTTAAGAACATCATATGAATTTTAAATTTTATAATATGGATTATTAATATACCTTTCTAAATGGATATTTAATGGATGATGTTTATATTGAACAAACTCCTCATTTTAAAAATCCTCCTAATCTTAATTCCATTTTTAAACATACTAAAGCTGTCAAAGGACTTAAAAAGCACCTAGATCTAGGTGTGAAAGATTAATTAATTTTCTTTTGAAAATATATTTAGTGTTTTATTTGAAGATCAAACACTTTTTAAGAAAATTATTTGTTCTAATATTTTATTAGTACAAATTTATGTTGATGATTTTACTTTCAGTTCAAAAAATAAAAATATTTTGAAATATTTCTAAAAACTAATGAAAAAAGAATTCAAATTAGTATAATGGGAGAGCTAAATTTATTTTTAGGATTTCAGATTTATCAAAAAGATTATTGAAATGTTTTAAATCAAAGTAAATATATTATTTATTTATGTAAAAAAATTGGACAAAAGAACAATAAGACATATACAACTCCCATGTGTACCAATATAAAACCTGATTTGGATAATGCTGTAAAACCAGTGGAAAATATGTTATATAGAGGTATGAATGGTAGTTTGTTATATCTTACTACTAAAGACCAAACAAAAGAATTTCTATATGTTTGTGTGCTAGATTTCTATCAAATAAAAAATAATCCCATATTACTTATATTAAAATAATTTTTAGATATTTAAAAGTAACTATTTTTCAAAATCTTATTTACCCCAAAACTTCTGATTTTAATTTAATTTCATATTCAGATGTTGATTTTGGATGATGTAGATTAGATAGAAAAAATTATCTCAACAACCTATCAGTTTTTAAGAAAATATCTAGTATCATGGTCGAGTAAGAAACATCACTCAGTTTCCCTAATGACTACCACAAAAAAATATTTCTACTGGCAGTTGTTTTGAACAAGTATTGTGGATAAAAAATATTATTGAAATTTGGACTAAATTTTAATAATGTTCCTATTTTATGTGATAATACTATTTCTATAAATATTTCAAAAAATCCAATAGGACATTTTTGGACTAAGCATAGTGATATAGGGAATCATTTTATGAGAGATCACATTATTAAAAATTATATATGTTTAAATCTTGTTAATACTGAATATCAACTAGATAATATTATCACTAAACCACTTCCTAGTGGATTTTTTTGTTTTATTATGGGTGATTTTAGAATATTTATTTTTAAATAAATATTTATTAATTTATTTTATTCTTAATCTCATTTTGTTTATTTTAACTAAACACTATATGTTGTATTTATTTATTTTTTTCTCATTAGTTTGTCCAGTTACACATCATTTTTTCTAAATTTATTTAATTTTGATTTCTTTTTTATTCTCCTTTAAAAATTAAAATGTAATGAGTATATTCTCAATTGGGGTGAGAAAACCGTCTACTTTCTCCCACTCTACTATTTCACATACTTTTAGTTTAAAAATAATCTCTCATTAAAGTTTCCTAAAACCTTAATCATTCAAAATCTGAAACCTTGATACTTCATAAATGGAAAATTTAGGAATATTTTAAGATGTTGGTCCGAGAGAACCTATTCATCAGTTTTATTATCAAAAAATTCATTATAGAAATGTAATTGACTTCGATTGGATAAATCAAATTAATATCTCAATAAGGAATGCTCTAAGATTTAATGGATTGGAATTAATTTTTAGTGACCGAAATATGCCATTTGTTCATTATATGAAATTAAAACATGTATTTTGAAATGCTTCCTTTTGTTTTAGATCTGATGAAGACGTAGTTTTCTCTAAGATTCAACACGATGGGTTTTTTATCTCTTCAGTTTAGATTTATAAGATCATGGATTTTCCCCATGAGGGATTATTTCATTTTCATTTAAAAAATATAGGTGATAAGAAATAAATATCATCGGATATCAAGGTATTCTTTTTTTAGAACAATAACTATTATGAAAATGTTGATAGGAGGACTTAATGATGATCAAATAGACTTGATGAAATTACTTAAATATATAATATAGTCAATGATGGACGAATTAGAAAATTTTATTTATCAAGATAGGTATATTCTATTTATGTTCTTGAACAATATTAAGCTGAACGTCAGTAGATATATGTTAAGGTATTTGAGTCATTTTTTTCAGAAGGAAAAAAGAGAGAGGGTTTTAACCCTATGGAAGGATTTTATCCATGTTATTATTGAGGTTGGGAAAGATAAGAGACATATATTTTCTCAAATATGTCATCATAGTAATATTATCAATTCTATAGCTGTTAGAAAGTTAGGAATTTTCTAGAGTTATTATTATAACCATCATATTCCAGTTCGTATTGAAGAACAATAATGGTTGATGGTTGGTGCTTAGGGGGAGAAAAATTGGTTACCTTCTGTTAGTTATGTGAGACCAAGAACAAATGAAGATGCAGAATCTAGAATTGATGAGGAAAGCATTCATTAGAGATGCAGAATTTCAATAAATATTTTTTAGCTAGTGGTATTTGATCAAGCTAGATAAGAATAATTTGCTGAGTAGGATGCTCATACAACTGAAAATATTAAAAAAATTTCTCAAGGGGATGATAAATCCAGAGAAATTGATCATATTGATGATCAAGATACTCATATAAATATTTATTTAATTATTGATGATTCATTTGATGCATTAGTATCTATTTTATTAGAAGAGGAACATCCAAGTTTAACATTGGTAGTATTTGGTCAAGCAATTGAATTATCTATCAAGGCTTATAACTCATTGAATAGAGATAATAAAGAGCATGTTTGATGTTTAAATAATTTGAATGCTAAAAATTTGAATCTATGGTAAGAATTATACTCTAAAAGGATGAAATTTGAATATATCACAAGCTCAGAGGTACCAAGTTCTGAGTCTAAACCCTTCAAGATCAATAAAGAGACATTCAGGAAAATATTATTTCTATTGATGTCTTGAGGATTTTATCAGATTTTTAGTTATAGAATTCATATCTTTGAAATATGAACCTATAAATAATTTTTATTTTGATGGGCTGAAGCTTATGTTGGAAAGTGAATTTAAATCTATCAAGGACAATAATCAAGCTTCAACTTCTATAACTCAACCCACTTCTCCTAACGTGATTAAAAGATTTGAAGCTATTACCTCTATATTGGATGAATTAAATAATAGGATGCACACTATTCGGTCTGTCAGTACACCTCTAAATTACCTTATGGATAATCAGAGAGATTTAATTAGCCATCTAACCTCCAACGAATCCTGTTTGGTAAAATTCATTCATCATGTCTGAGATATATTGACAGCCTTTATTCAATCTAATGAATATGTGAATGAGTTCATTAAGGTGTATTTGATAGAAAGCATAAATACTGAACATGATTCAAGAAAGATGTTTCAACAATAGATGTATGTATTCAAAAATCATTTTTAGAGTCTCTTAGTGATGCTGGTTTATATTCAACGTGTTGTTCAAACAATTTCTCATCTGGCTGTAACTACTACTAGTGTATATTTTGATCAAGAAAACTAGTCTGATCTGATCCCCTCAGTTTGAATACCTCTCAAGTTGATGTTGGGATTCAATCATATTTTTTCAAAACATTTTATCTTCATTTAAGTTTATATTACTTTACATTTCTAGTTTTTGTGTTTAATATTGTTTTATAATTTTATTATTGTGTTATTTGTGTTCATAGTTAGAATGCAATATCTCATATCTTATTTTTCTACCCAATAGACTAAAAGATTCATTTATAATTCAGTGCTTTATTAATTATGGTTTATGTCATTTATTCATTCAAATATATTTTTTTGATATCACAAAAAGGGGTAGAATATTTGTGCATCATATATGTTTTCTTCGAGAAACCTTTTAAATCAATATAGTTTTGTGAAATAGAAATATTTTACAAAGCGTTTACAAATACAGTATTTCTTGTTAGTTATTTATGAGTTTTGTGATCATAAAAAGGGGGGTATTGTTGGGAATGTATTATCTCAACAATACTCTATATTATATGATGATTTTTTCTCACAAATTCCCTTTTTTATCATAATGTTGTGATACGTATGTTCCAGGGATTTATGTCATGTTTTTATTTATATTTTTGATTAAATTATTAGTCATGGGATGAGTTATGGAAACATTGTTCATACCCTATGTTTGGTGAATGAACATATGGATCATCATCCCTACGCTATGCTGAATAGTCTGCATATGGATCAGCAACCCTACATTCAGAGAAACAATAAGTGTATAGAATATCAAACCTATATTGGAATATAGAATCACTATTCATAGCCTACATTTAAAAGAATGAACATATGGTTTATCAATTCTATTTTTGGAATCTTATTCTAAAAATGATGAACTTATGGGTCATTATCCCAATGTTACATTTTTTTTCTATGTTACACACAGATAAAAGTACGGCTAAGGAACCATACGTCGATAAGAACCCTACACTATTCAAAGGAACCCTACCGTACATAGTTGAAACCTAGATTTGACTATTCAACATTGGAGTTTTCAAATCTAGATTTTATCTGAGATTCATGCTACAGTCTTGACAGAATTACATATTGATTCAAAGATTGTATTGATGGAATTGAAGAACCATATTCATTGGAGAAAATCACTCCGAATCTTTAGGGAATTTATGACTCTCTTGGTCAATTTGAATTTTATTATCCATGATCTTTTAAGAGACTTTCTTAGATCCATTAAATCAAAATAATGCTATTTATATGAAAGAATTATTTTCTAATCAAAAGTGTAATAAGTGATATATGGGACATGGGGGATAAAAGATTCACATACATTCATATTCAATTATATTTGGATGAATATATTTTACAGATATGATTCATAAAAAGATCGAATTTTTTATTTTTAGAGTGGGATACACTTTTGTGACATACATATTTCAACCTTGTACTACTGTAAGATTACTGTTGTTGTGTGTTTCTATCATTATTGAAGATCATTGGAGACCAGGATCACTTCAGAATTACTATTTTCTATATTATTTTATTTATAAAGAAGATGATCTATCTACTATCAGTTTATGCTGCTAAAAATATGAAGTTTATCCCAAAGAATAATCAAATAGAACACTTTTGATTTATTAGAGTATCGTTGGATCGTAATTAGTTTTGGGGGAAGTATAAGCTTCTTATACTGAACTGTGGATAAATGGATCTCTATAAAATAACCAAAAGGCTCTGATAATCCTTATTGTAAAGGTGTAAACTATATTCTATTATTGGTGGATTTGAAGGTATTGTGATAAGAGGGCCGTTCTAGTGAAATTCACCATGCTCGCAAAGAGAGCGTGGTGGAGTGGACTATGGGACCTTTATACCCCAAACCACTGTAAATTTGTTGTGTTATATATTTCTGTTTATCTGATGCTCATAATTATTACATATTAAAATGATGCATATCTATGTAAATCAATAATGAAATCAAATGTAAAGAATCAAAAAATATCATTGACAAGACACAATTTACCCATCCCACCCCCTCTTATGTTATTTTTTTATTATTCTAAATTAACATATCTAATAAGATATATAATTCATAACTAAGACATTTCATTTTTATTTCTTCTTCCACCCTCTATAAACATTTCTATCCATAATAAAATAATTAATATAATATAAAAAATATACTGATATTTTAATATAATGATGGAAAACCATTTCCCACTTTATTTCCATTAAATGTGAAATGAATGTATTACTTGTGTGTATAGGTGATAGACCGACCCCATATATTGATATGAATAATTTTCCAGAAAAATATTTTGTGGTTGGTCATTATAAAGGATTTAATTTTAATTTATGATATTTATGACATAATTAATCTTATATAGTTATAATATTTTATCCTCCTTTTTACCTTATGATCAATTGGAAAACTATAACATCACTCATGCTTATGTGTAGATGACCATGTCCATGGAGTGATGTGATTCATTTTTCATTTCCTCTTAAATTGGAAGGTAATAATGATAGATTTAATTAAAATATATTAATATGATGATATATTATATATTCTTTAAATTTTAATTATCATTTAACTTTCTTTTGTTCTATACATCGAATAGTAGAAACATCACTCATGTGTACGTATGGAATTCTATCTCCACAACTTGATGTAATTCACATTTCATCACCAATATATATGAATGATTATAAAAGTGTATATAATGATTAAATATTTTAATTGTTATATTATTAATAATATTAATATGATTTAATCATGATAAATGTTCAATGACCATAATTGAAAAAATGAAACATAGAAGAAAATTAAAATATTCCACAGCCAGACACAATGATTTGAATAATGAATTATTAATAAATTGGTGTTTAAATGTTATAATTAGATAATATAAGATATTATAATATGATATATAGTATTTTATACAATTATAGGAAATATATATTTATTATACATAATATTATATCTCGTATGAATCAAGTTGGATATAAGGTTATGGTTCTTCATCTCAATTTTGTTTCATGGAGACATGTTTGATATTATGCACCTATTTTTTTATATGATGTGTATATAGTAATAAATTGAAATTTTATATCATGTATCCTTTATAATTCATGAAATTTAATGTCACAATTAAAATAATTTCATTCAAGGAGTTTTTATTTGAATGTTACCAATGTGTAAGTGTATATTATCTCATGTTGTCTTCTTTGGTAAAAATGTTATGTTATACACCTATATTGTATTTTGAGGTATATATATTACCCCATTGATATTTTGTATCATTAATATAATTATTTTTGATGGTATTTAATTTTCCATAAGAAGATATTTATTTCATGGGGGTCATTAATCTGATGTTACTAAATCCGTAAGGGTTTTATGTTATAATCTCATTTTTCTGGGATTGTTTATAAATAAATTTATGATGATGAAATTATATATTCTATATATTCAAAATATTATATATTTTATTCTCATATAATTAGTTTTTTGTATTACATGTTTTCATTTTAATTCTCACTTTTTATGTACTCAATAGGGAGAATGAAATTTTTAAGGGAAACTTACTTTATTTCTCTCATTGATCTGGAATATTTTCTCTATTTATATATTTTAATTAAAATGTTTTCAAATTTTTCTTACTATGATAAATTTTTTAATTAAATCCATTATCCACAATGATTTACTCTCTATAATAATGATTAAAATTGATATTCATATCATTTATCAAACAATGCACTTCTGAATTTTTACCAAAGATTTGAAAGGTATATTTATTTTTGACACACACAACATGCATGAGTTTTCCCATAAACATGAATTATCTATGAATTGATGATTCCATTACCGTCTTCCATGGATATTTTAAAATATTATTTCTTTCATAACTTTTTTGAGATTTTTTTATTTTAAATAAATGATTTCATAATGAAAGGGGTATTATCTATTATAAATGTTTCAGTGTTCATTTAAAGATATTTTCAACTATAAAAACATCCTTTTATGTTGTTTAATATTTATTAAGGACGTGATACAATTTTACCATCATTATTATTTATCTAATTGGATTTGTATTTTGATGATTAAATGTTTATGAAACCCATTTTTTCTATGGCATATGCTATGTTGAAATAATGATGGTTTTAGGATCCCCTAACTCTCAAATGTATTGATTATGATTATGTAATTAATGTTCCTGATATAGTTCATGATGATGGGTGGTACCATTATATACCTAAAATGGATTATGTAATGATTAAATATTTGTGAAAATCCTAATAGATGATAAATATAATAAATTCCTAAAAGATGATGGAGGTAAATAGATAGAAGTTATGACTAAGAGAATATTGTAAATGACTGGGTAAGTGTCCCATTATGGGATTGTGTCCTAAATGATAGTATTATGAGTGATCCTTGTCAATGGGAGTAATTGTTTATGATTTTTTGAATACCAAAAAATTATTACTTATTCTTATTAAAAAATCTCATGGATCATGATTAGTTTTTGATGATTCTATACTCTTTTGTCTTATGTATTTTTATTGAAAAAATATAATTCAATGATTGATGATTAATTATTTTGGACAGATTGGGAATTATTATTGTAACTCTTGACCATGTTCTAATAACCTTATTCCTATCTATTCTCACTTATGATCATTGATTGATGTCTCATATGATTAACTTTACCGAGAATCTGAGCTCTCCCTTTCTTGTGTTTCATTGACCTATTCTATGAAAAATGTTATTAAATATGATATGACTAAGAGGGGTGATAGTTGTGAAGAACACAGTGGGAGATGATGTAAATAATTTAATTTCTAGTTTTATATCATTCCATTTTTTTGAAATACACTAAAACTTTATTGTTCTACTGTGAATTTTAATGTTATATAATGTATATTCATCTAATCAGATGTAATATTTTTGTATGAATGTTTTGGGTGATCGTACATCCATTTAATGAAATTATAGTTGTTATTAATTATCATGTCTCATAAAAAATATAATGTTCTTCATAAAATAATACACAATTCCTACTCGTATGGTAATTATTATTTTTATATTTTTTTTATAAATCATATTTCTCCTTGTATTTTTTTTTTGAAAATGGAATGTGTTTTTCTTATGGGTTTAAATATGTTTTATAGGGATTCTATCATGAAAATGTGAAATATTAAAAATTTTTAAAGATGTTTTACTTGATTATATGATAACTGGTGTTCTCGATATAGATAATGAAAATAGGTATTCCTAATGTTTCTCTCTAATACATTGGGTATTGAGATAGGATTTGAAGGAAAAATGAAAAGTGAGTTAATTGGGTAGGTTACTCCAATGGAATTAACAAGGATTTAGTTATTCTAAAATGGGTTAAAAATGATTGAAAATGGATTAGTAATATGATTCTACAAGATACATATATTATTATTGAAATAGGATTTCTATAAAAATCATTTTACTTCATGAGGAAAGGAATGTATAAAGGTGAATGGTTTGTTTTTTTCAAAGGAATGGTTCCATGAATTTTTATGTAACTTAGGATGTATTCATTATTTCTTCTATGATTTATAATGGGTTTCAAAATGTTTCCTTGAGAAATGGTTAATTTTATCTTATAGATATGTTATATTTATGCGTTCAATTTTTTTTATGAAAATGGTAAATATCTTCATCAGTTTTTTATTTTTTCACTAGACTAATGGTAATTTTTTATTTTTATACCCTTTACTAGGATTTTTTTCATCATCCCACTTTTTCAAATATTTTTCATAAGATATATGTATGAGTATAAATTTTAAAATGGTCAAAATTTATACAATTGTGACTCATCTTAAATAATGAAAATGTTTATTTAATGAAACATTGGAGTAATGATAATGATCTTCTCTTAGAATAAATATATAAATTTTGAAATTTTACCCTTTATTATTTCATGTTTCTACATAATTCCGTAAATATTTTAAACAAAATTATTTTAAAATGCTAAAATATTCAACCATTATTATAAATCAAGAAATTATGGATTGTTTATGTTACATTTACTTATACTTATCATGGACAGGGTAATATAATATATCTTATGAAATGGATTTACCACCTTGTTTTCCATCATTGGGTTGTAATTCATTGATTAGTAAAAGCCTATGATCAACTCCAACCATCTCCTTTATAATATGTTCATCCCCTTATATGTGTATATTCACATTAAGCTCATTTGATTAGTATATATATCACACTTTTCCCCATGTAGATAACTTTTCTAGATATTTATGGAAAATATAAATTCATCTTGCTCTAAATCATGTGTCATGTAAATTTTCCCCTGATTATTTAATTTATGTGAGGAATAATCTACCACCATGTATGTTTTCATGAGGACACACCACAATCCCTTCATTGATTAATTGATATATATTAAAAACCCTTCTCTACTTCATGGTAGTGTGAGTACAAGTTTAGTGAGCATCATTCTCCTTACCTCCGTGAAATTTTGTTCACATTTATCTATTTAGAGAAACTTCATTCCCTTCTATGTTAACATGGTTAGTGTATTTCAAAATCATGGAATGTTTCTCATAAATAACCAATTGTATTCGTCCATTTGAAGAAAAATATAGTGTCACCTTACTCTGGTTGGTTTGGGAAATTCATTATTTACTTTTATCTTTGATGGATCGATATATGTACCCTCTATTGAAATATAATGTCATAATAATGATACATACTATATCCATAATTCATGGTTATTAAAGATAGAATAAAATTCATCCCTTACCAATGACTTTAGGATAAACCTCAACAGATTTTCATGATATTGAATTATCTTGAAATGTATGACAATATCATATATAAAGACTAATATAAATTGATTTAGGTAATCTCTAAAAATATGCTCATCAGATTCATATATATATATAAGGGGAATTTTTATGTATGAATGGAATCACTATGATGTCGCTGCGTCCACATCTTGTACAGAAGGATATATGGGGTATAACCTTATTTTAACCTATAATTGATGTTATTCTAATTGAAGTTCAGTCATTTGGAAGTATTGAGATCTAATAATATTATCAAAAAATCATTAATATGGGGAAAATGAAAAATTTTATTGATAATTATTATTTTTCCTTTCATGATAATAAACACGGATAATCATTGATCCATATTTATTCTTATCAAAGAGGATAATTGAACCCCATGGTAAAGTACATTGTCTTATAAAATACTTTTACTATTTCTGTTAATTCCTCATATTTAATTAATCTAATTAAAAGGGTACCAATTGATTGGAACATTATCAAATGGGAAGAAAAATTGATATAAGATCAATTGAAAAATCAAACTCATTTTCTAGTGTTAGATAATGTTATTATTAGGGAAACAAGTCAACATTATCCATTATAATAGTGACATCTTTAGCATTGTGTCCCCCTATGATTTTATCCAAGTATGCCCCATTATTGGGTATTACAACCCATATTAGATAATTTTCCAAATGGGGGTCTATCATTATAATGTAATTGAAATTTGACTGTGGTGTGATTTGGGATATGATCTGATATTTCCATATCCTTAAAATTGAAAAGTGATATATAATGGTAGAACCAATCCATGTTTGGTATCATATTGAACTCAAATATTATATGGAGAAAAATATTTGAATAAATTATATTCCAATAATCATTTTTCAATTAATAGTTATATATCTATGATGTATTTATCACTTCATTAGGTTTTTTTAATGATGTTTCAATATCTAGAGTTTATGGTGATGAATCAACATTCTTAGAAAACATTCATGATATAATATAATGATAAGAACTTGGATCAAATAAGACAATCATATATTTTGAGTGGATAATAAGTATATATTTCACTATGTCATTTTCATGGTTCACATTATAAGTACTGATTTAATATGATCTTCCTCATTCTCTTAGTCATGGAGGATGGTAATGCATATTAACAGCAGTCGCCCTTGTATTGTGGCATTAATTTTTACAATTTCCAAACTAATTCAAATTATAGAATTAAATTGTATGTTGTGAATTAGTTTATACCTTAATCTCCTCCATTTTCATTTTAGTTTCCATGAAACTATATTTTAATTTTCTTGTCTCCAAATAAACGATAATAATGGGGGTCTATTATTTTAATTCCCACCTTATGTTCACATTAAAAAATTTCTTCATAGCTATAAATTTCAATTATTTATTAATCCATTGAATTAATTTGTTTTTTTAATATAAAAATTTTATATATAATTATTTTGGGCTCAAAAATTAAAATTGAGTTATACATTCAATGTCTCATGAAGTTTCATTTATAGGTATTGATTTATATAATTTTTTTTTGAAAACATGAATTCTCTTTATATTTTAGTGTGAAGAGTTGAGTGAGAAAATTTATCAAAAAAATAATTTCTTTAAACTACTTATATTCCATGGATTTTATTTTATCTAGATTCTTTCTATTTTTCATTGGGGACCACCATTTATCTGGCTCATATTCAAAATGGAAAAAAATATAAAACAATATTTTCATGATATGAGCATTGGAAATTGTAAAAAATATTTTCAATTATATTAATCCGCTAGTCAACATTTCTTGAAGCAAAAGACCCAATAAAGGTTGGTGGATGTTCTCTTATGATGGAATTAATAGTGAGTTTATCCATGATGAATTTGGTAATTTTTAATGATTCCTATAATTGTTTAAATATTGGGAGAGTTGGGTGAGCCTCACAACATGTTTTTTCACCCCAAATCCCATTTTATTTGTTTTCTTATTTTTATTTTCAATGCACTTCCCATCGAATTAATTGTTACCTCAATTCCACCTAGTTCCAATAAAAAAACAATAATGTGTAGTGTGAGTATCATGGATTAATAACTATAGAAATCACTCCTTTCTTGGGGGGAAATAATGTCGATGATTTCCTAAATTATAAACCATTATTTCAATGAATGACATTTTTTATTCTTCTTAAATAAAATATAGGTGAGCATAGGTTTCTTTGTGTTTCTTTATATTTTTTATTACCTAATCACTAAAAATAATTAAACCCCACTTTGATACCTAATTAGGATACTCAAGAATTAAATACATACTTAGTAAATAATTTAACATAAATATTCATTATAACATACAATAATAACACCCTAGAACCTAAAGGTATAGTGTCTCTAGAGATTAAATACATGAAAAATATATTTTGAACATTTTCAAAATCTACTATAAATAGTTTTCTCACATAATACCACAATAGATACCTCTTACATAATAATTTATTCCATAACTTGGGGAATGGAAATTAAAAAAATGGTTTAGCTGAGATGATCAGTAAGGGTAAAAATGAGATATAACAAATTAAGATCATAAGTGAGCAGAAGAAGACCATGTGGATATGTGAACATGAACATAACATAATAAAATCATACATAATAATTAGTAAATAAATAAACCATGATTCCTAATTCAAACATTTTTGTATAAAATAAGAAATAAAACATATAAATATAGAAACCAGGTCCAATTTTCAGGATCCATGGTGAATTATATAGTCATGAGTTATAATATAGAGACACAGTACAAACCTAATAATAGGAAATCATAGCCCAATGTGGAAATAAAAGCATACTAAAAAATTTATTTGTATGAAAACCTAAAAACACCAACCCATTTAGTTATAAAAATATAAATTACTTACAAACATTATATTGATAACAATTCTAATTATGTATATAAATTATATTGTGAACAAACTTAATGGTGTTCTTTCATTATGTTGTGAACAAACCAAATGATGTCCATGAATTATATTTTTAGGAAACACAATCATGTCCATTAATTATATCATGAGATAAAACACTTGACCAAAGGAATTAAAGGGATATAATAGACCCACCCATATCATAATAACAAACTATACATAGAAGGTCCATGAGTACTAGAAAACACTCATAATCTCTTTATATCTAAATAAACTAACATGAAATAAATAGGTTTCATGAAAACATCCATAAGACATTATTATATTTATTATAGAGAAATAAATTTCTAGGTATCATTAAAGAATATACCCATTGAATCATAATGAATTTTAAAGGATTTTTAAATAGATAAAAAAGGTTTTATAAGAGCTTTAGAGAATTTATTTTAATAAAAATGGAAATATCATTTCCTTTTATTAACATTATTATTAAAAGAAAAAATTTATAAAATAATCAGAATTAAAATAACTTTATGAAATCAATAAAAATATATTGAGGATGTTTCTTAATTAAATATGATGAATATGAAGGGAAATTAATTTATATTAAAAATTATTTTAAAGTATATTCATTTAATATTTTATTAGGGAAACTCAAAGTTATTAGAAAATGGATCATGTAGATAACATTTAAAATTTTATTTTCAAAAATTTGAAAAGTTTTTTAAAGAAAGTAGAAAGATACATTAAAAATAAAAAATTTGTATTGAGGGACATTTCTTTATAAATAATATAGTTATGAATTAAAAATATTTATAAATAAAATGTAATGATATAGTAGTCTCTACATATTAATATCATTTTGATTTAATTGGGAACCTAACTGATATGAGATTCTATAAAAACATTTAAATACCATGAAACCCCATAATAGATGAAAATAGACATGTTTTAGGGAGAAATAATATAAAATTTCCACGGATTGAATTTGAAACATAAAAAATCATTATTTCAAAATGATACTAGTAAAGGAACCCTTACTATTACTCTCAACTTCAATGAAAACACATTAACCACCTTCATAATAAAAACATTCATCTTTGTTTACTATTTTACAACCATATTAAAATATATTATGTTTTATATACTTAAATTATAATCATTCATTACATATATACTAGTTAGTGATTGTTTATTTTTATTATCAAGTGTTGGTAGTTTTGGATTTCTTCATACATGCTTTGTAACAGATATATTGACCTGTATTAATTTTTAACAAATTAATCATTCCTATATTACTAAAGCTATTGTATTCTTTTTTTTCAATGATTTATGCATTTACATGTTCATTTGATGTAATATATGATTATGTTATATGATAATGTAATCTATATAGAATAATTTTTTTGAAAATTAGAAATATAAAAAATTTACTTTATAATTCTCAATCTTTTTTTTCATCCTTCTATATTCATGAGATATTATTAGTTATCATTTTTTATCAATTTTACTTTATATTTGAATTATTTTAATCCCTTAGTTTTATTAGTTTATGGGTAATTATTTATTATTTATATTATATAGGAAATTAGTTTATTATTTAAAAAATTGTCTCAATATTGACTATTAAATGTTTTATTTATCTATGGAATTATTTTAGAAAATCATAAATTTATATTTTGGTGTTTTAATTATATTTGAGGATGTTTAGATTTTATTTTTAAAGGTTTCATTTGAATATAAGTGTATCATAAATGATATGAGGAAGATTATAATTATTAATAAAATTTCTAGATTTCCATAAGGATCATCCAGTCCATCTATCAGGATGAATATTCCTATAACAATGGTTTATCCATAAATATTATTTCTTGTAAGCATGGCATGTACGTAAGCATGATTTCCATAATTAAAGGCTACTTGAAATGATCAATGGTCTTGATGTATGGATCAATCATGTCATGTATACATGAAGATATACCATTCAGTATGAAATTCCATAAGGATGAATCCAATGTAATCATGTAAACCCCATAAACATGATATCATATAATAATGAGGGTGTCTAAAAGAATAATTCAATTTAAAATATTTTCAAATTAAAGTATTTAAAATAACATATGGATTTTAATCCAAGGGATCTTAGTGCCACATAAACCTTCATGCGTCCAATCATTGTCTCCCATATGGTTCATTATTAATAACATATATTAAAACTATTTAATCCTAAAACATATTAACAAAATGTGAATTTTATGTAGATTAAAAATCACAGGAAAGAAGGGATGATAATATGATTTTTAAGGATAAAGAATCTCAAATATTTTACCGTCGGAAAAAAATAGGAAACCAAGGATCTATATGAATAACACGTGGTTGAAGGAAGAATGGTTTCTTCATTATAGATGCTCAACACACACTAAATTTAGTTGGGTTTTCAATTTAACTTTAATCTGTATTTTATTTTTCATTTAGGCTATATTTGAATTATTTTTTAGTTTTAATAAATTTAATTTGTTTCTATCCTATATTTGTCTCTCTCTCTCTCCTTTTCCATCAAAATTATTTTCCTAATGACCTATCATGTGAATGAGGTGAGTGAATAACTTGATACATAATCATTTGGCAGATTGCCTTAGTGTTCTTAATTTATTACCGTTTAATTATATAGGTTTATTTTATATTTGTAATAGGGTAGTGAGTTTATTGATGGTTGATTTAGTGATTTTAAATCTTCCCAAGATATCATTCAATAATTTATTCAATTCCATATAAGTCATTATTCCCGCCCTTCTATCTATATTTCCCATAATATGGGATAGTTGAATGTTTTCATGGGATGAATTGATATATGAGAGAGTCAGGACTTGGACGGTATTAAAATCACTTTTTAGGTGTGTTAAATTTTTTTGACTATTAATAGAGGTTAGGTTTAGGTATTAAATGAGATATACATGGCATGGAAACCTTTATAATCGAATTTTGATATTTTATATAATTTATAATAGGATCAACTATCAATTAGAAATCATAAAAAAATAATAATAAAATAACTTATTTATTGAATAATATCATTCCTAATAATTCATTATTTCATTCTACTTTTTCATTGAATGCTTAATTTTCCAAAATTTCATCACATATTTAAGGAAAACAATATTTTATTCCATTTATAAAATATAAAAATCTAAATCCTAAACAGTTTTTTAGGAGTAGTGAGAGAATGAAAAAATAGATCCCCAAGAGAGATAACACATTTCAGTTAATGTACTATATAGTAAAAATTATAAATAATATTTTTTACCACCACATAATTGGTGTGTCAAAATTCATCATCGTTTCCAAAGATCCATGTTTTCATTCAATTAATATTATTTTACTCATCTTGAATTTTTTTTTTACTTTTTATCAAAACATGTTTATAATTCAATCAAATATCAATTATTATGCGTTGAATAAAAAATCATCGTTTAAATTAAATAAGAAGTTTCTTGTTAAAATTGATTCTCATTTTAAATAATAAGAAAATATATTAATGTGGTGAGGAAATTATTAATTTCTTAATTGAATGTCTCGTTATAGACAATGACCTATGATGGGAGAAAGAAGCAGAACTAGTGAAGGAAGATCTCTCTATAATCATCTTTTCTATTGAAGATATAAATAATACCAATAAATTATTTCATGATGATTTAATATTATCCCATTCTAAACCAAGTCTAGAATATATTTATTGTAAAAAAATATTACTTTATGTACACATGGGTGATCAAAGGTCTTTGTATGTGTTTTGGAAACAATTTTTAGAAGGAAACCACGAAAAAAGTCATACCATCTTGTATGAATAGGAATCAACCGATTTTTTTATTTCTCCATATTTAAAATAATAAAAAACAAATTGTGTAATTTGTAGAAAAAATAAAGGATATTTACTAACTTCCTTATTGTAGGGTGAATAAAATCCCAGAGAAACATTAAATTGAATCGAATAATGAAGATGATCCAATTGAGAGAGATAATATTTTCTTGGATTATACTCTTTATAATTTTATTGAAAATAAAATTATGATTATCACTTACAATTTGGATTATTCATATTTTTCAAACTGATAAATTTACTTGGAGTCTTAGAAATAATATGATGATGCACCCTAAGACAAACACATGAATCTCCCTAAATCCATTGAATATATATTTATTAGAGTAAATGATGAATGTCTAGTGTCTTTTCCTAAATAAACCAAGGAAAAAGTAGAACAAGTTGTGGGGAAATTTTTTAATATTAATTCATCTTATTTTAATTACATTCAACATGAAAACAACAATGATCCACTTTATGAATATTGTTTCACAACATATAATGGGAAACCATGGATGTCAAATAAGTATCTATAAAAACATTGTTCATAAAAAAATTTTAGAAATGTATTTTATCCTTCCATCACCATGAAAGTTGTACACTATTAATATAGGGATAGACCTAAAATAATTTATCAATGGGTACATCAATCAGAAGTTAAATTTTAAGATCACTAAAATTAATATCATGTGGTTATTTAAATAATTAAAACCCAACCCATCACAAGAATTTGGGTAAAAACTAGAATTTCTTATCTAGGGGAAGTTCTATATGGGGGTCCAAACCAAGATATATAACTTTATTTTTCTTACTTTTATATTTATATTTATTTATATACTTTTAATAGATTTATCATGGTTACTTTATTTTTTTACTTACATATTTTTAGTAATAAATACCAAGGAGCATAACTCAAGGCTTCCAAAACAATAAAATTTAGATTATGTCGCTCCATTTACCTTATTTTGTTTTCTAACCAATTAAACTTACTATTGAATGTTATTTTAATCAATTTTTAATAAAAAAATATTTAATATAATTTTTATAGGGGATATGGTACTTATCTTTTTTATGTCTTTTTTTGGTAATTATTTGAGTGTTTTTATAGGAATTTTGAACTGCATTGAATACTATGGGAAAATTTAAACCAGATTGATGGTCTAGAAAAAACAACTTAATTTGAATTATTGATGTTTTAAATTATTACTAAAATGATTTATTGGTTCATGATTTTAAATATACTCATTTATGGAATGTAGATGAAATGGGAAAACCATGTTCACTCTTATTACCCGTAATGAATATTTTTTTCCAAACCAAAGAGGTTTTTAAATTTTTTTCACACATTATTTACATTTATCCCTTTTTTAGAGTTATAAAGAATGTTTTGAAATATTGAACTTGTGATGGTATCACATTAAATTCTGTATAATTCCATAAATGTGTTATGTACTATTGAATAATCATTTTAAAATATCATTTTACATGGAAATATATTTTCAATAATTTTTTTTCTATTTGAATATTTTTTTGATACCCTAGTAGTCAGGAAATACCTTGTTAGTTAGCCATATTAGAAATCATTTCTACCAACATTCATTTCTCTAGATTAATTTCATGAATATGGTTAAAGTCAATTGTGGGGAGGGAGAAGAGAACCATATATTATATTAACTAATCAATTACAATTGGTATGATGGATATACTATATCTATTTTTTTTATGGAATTAATTCATGCTAGGAATATTTGAGGATAACTAAAAATGTTGTTTAAAATGGGTTGGTCATTCAACACTTCTTGAAGATCAATTTATAACTCTATTTCTTTCAAAATTTCATTTCTACATAAATTTCAATTTTGAATTCAGGTTAAAACAATACAAAAAATGTGGGTAAGAGGGATGAAATATATCATTAATGTGGAAAATTCCAAGGTTTAAACTACCCAAGAAAATTAAGATATATTTTAGAGGTTAACATACATAAATTGGAGTGAGTAAGGATGAAATATTTAGTGTAAAATGTTTTCATGTATTTATTTAACATAAATATTAACCCTTTACATTATACCTATTATTTATTAACATTTAAAATAATCCAACCATTTAACTATTGAATAATAAATATGTGGTCATCATGATTGAAAAAAATTCTAAGATTCTATGATATGAAGATTCTATGAATGCATCAAGATTATTGAATTCTCGAATCATCATAAGAATGAGAATATCATCATTTTAAAATCCCGGAGTGAATAGAGATTCACATATAGGGAGATGAAAAAAAATTAATGAGAAATAATAGGATACTGAATGATATTTTATGACCACCGTGGAAACATAGAATTATGATCCATATAGGATGCATGTTATTTTTTTAGTTGAGTGAATTTAAAATTGATGATACTAATATATTGATAAATCTATATTAGCCATTGGTAAAAGATTATTTACGAGGAGTGAAATATTTAAGTGATATGTAATTTATAAATATTATTTTTTTATTAATTTTACTTGATATTTGAATGAAATTATTATAAAAAATTTATCATTTATTGGTAATGATATCATATTTAGATTATATATTAGTTGAGGGATTTATTTTAATAATTGTATTAATTTTGAATAATAATTGTTTTATATGTCTCAGGAATTAAAAAATAAAATAATTCATTGAATTTTGGACGTCTTAATATTAATTTATGATGTTTAGATTTTATTTATATGGGATTTATTTGAATCAAATTGAATTCGAATAGATATGAGGATGTTTTGGATTACTATAATAGATGTCTAGATTCCCATGTCGTTTATCTTGTCCAACTGTAAGAATAAGAATTCCCATATTAATGCTTCGGATATAAGGATGAATTTATATATGCATAGATTGTGTGTAATATTTATTTTTAATAAGTGTGTCCACCTGTAAGGATGAATGATATGTATGTAAAGATCAATCTTATCCCATAATCATAAAGAAAGACTGATAAGGATGAAATTAACTATGGATGATTCCCTCCTAAGCATGGATACCCTATAGTCATTATGATTCATAAGGATTGTATCCTATATAAGCTGTATGCATTTTAAAATTTTAGAAAAATAATGGTTTGTAAGGATCATCATGATTTCAAGCCATTGGTTTTTGGATTCACATAAGCATTCAAGAAACTATCCATAGGCAGACACATGGATCACATTAATTAACATATATTATATTTATAAAAAAAATGAATCATATTAGGAAAATATGTTTATGATAGAGTTCTTAAAATCATAGTAAATAATAGATGGTAAAATTATTTTTTAGGATCAAGGATCTCATTAACTTGAACTCAGTCTAAACAAGAAGAGAACCAAGGATTTACAAAATTTATAAGAGGTCTAAGAAAGAATTTAATTTTCACTAAAGGGATCTAAATTCATTAATACTTATTATTTAATTTAATTTCATTACTATATTTTATATTTCATTATTATTGTATTTTAATTGTGTATTAGTTTTAATAAAAACAAATCATTATATCTCCCTTGTTTCACTCACTCTCCCTCTCTCTGTCCCTTAACATTATCTCCACTATAACCTCCCACACTCACTATAGTGAGTGAGTAACTCAATGATTGGCCATGGTATTAATATACTAATAATTTAAAACAACAATATGTTTGATAATGTATATAATACATAACACCAAGCCTAAAAAAACAATGAAATGTTATTTTTAAAATGTTATATTATATCCTAGATGTTAAATTTTTGAGATATAGGAGGGTCAACCACATTATCAAATATATATATAAATCTTATAATAAATACACATTTTTCTTTTAATCATTTTTTGAAAATCACGCAATTATTTAACAAAATCATTTTGTGATTCCAAAATTATGTTTTCTTCAAAAAATTATAATATTATTTTTGTGATGAGAATATTAGAAATAATTTCTAGAATATTTATTAATTTTATTTCATTACAATTATATCACTTTTTAATTTATCTTTTAAAAACCATATTAGGGTGAAACTACAATATTTTTTCAGAAATTTTAATTTTTTAGTGCACACTGAAAATACCAATTTTTGTGAAACTGCCATTTATTTTCATTAAATAAAAGATTATTAAAATTTTAATTCATTGTTAATGTAAAATATGTATTATTTAATTTTATATAATATAATTAATTAATTGGTAATCATCATTATTCATGTGTTTCTATATGTTCATTTTTAGACTGAAAAATTCATTTTTCAAAAAAAGGGTTTTCATTGAATATTGTGTTTTAATGCTAAATTAATTTATTCCAATTCTAAAAATTGAATCTTATATAATGGATTAAATATTTGTAATCTTGATAAAAAAATTTCAAAATAGGTCTCTTTTATTTTTTGAAATTATGAGTAGTAATATTAGTATATATTTGTCACCTCGGTAAGGTTTAAACTAGGTTTTCATGTTAGAAATATTAGGATAAATACTAAAAATAACACAGAAACCTTATTTTAACAAATTTATGTGTTAAGTACACCATACTCATTAAAGAGTAAATTTTAAGGAAATTATGTGCCATTTTTCTTGAAAAATGTCTTATATATAGTTGAAGTAAATATAATTTCAAAAATACCACTCTCTTACATTTAATCTCTTTAATATTTTTTCATCGGGACAAAAAAATGTTTTGATATAAATGGTTATTTTATTTTTTATTAAATTTTTTATCATTATAATTTGTTTTTAATGTTTATTTATGAAATAATTACCTTAAATGGTTATGCAATGTTGAAACAGTGCTTGTCCAAGTAGTATAAAAATCAGGTAAATATATTTTAAAATTAGAATAGTAATTTTTTCGAGATTTATAAAGCCTAAAAAATTTAATATATAAATATAACATAAAAGTTATTTTTGAAAGGTTTATATTAAAATTTATCTATTTTTATGTTGTTTCCATAGCCAAATTAAAATAATAGGGTCAAAAATGAGATTAATGAGATTATATGTTAAATTAAATTTTAATAAATTATTTTAAAAAATTAAAATAACTAAATATGAAATTTAGGATTATTTTTTGTGTAATCATTCATCCTTCATACATTTATTATCCAATTTTCCACTTATAACTAAAATTATAACCCACTATTATTGAAAATATAACAACCCTACTTTTAGTGTACATTAATACATGATTTAATACATGATATTACAATTTACAAAACCCCTAAAGATGAAGAAATATAGTGTATTTTGGAATTAGGTATAATAAATAGAAACTTAAAACAATAAATAGATCGTCTTTATTGAAAACATACTTAAAATGTTCATTATTTTCATTCATACATAAAACTACTAGGGATATCCTCGAGAAAAAACATAAGAAAAATGTGATCTATAAAGCCCAGTAAGGGAGTAAAAAAGGAATAAAATGAAGAATAAAATACATGTAAGACCATAGGCATATCAATGGAGAATAAAAGTAAGATTAATGTAAAGGAATGATATAGCAAGATAGTCATAACCTGGAAATCTGGAAACAACTTAAAACACGGCATCATAAACATATGTCAAATATAAACTTAAAACCCTTAATGGTATAAAAAACCCATAAAGGATTCAGGTAAATCCATGTCCCAACATGATGCATCATAATACTGAAGATTACCTAATACATTGGAGCGTTATCAAGGCACACCCTTCATAATAATATCAATGTCAAGATAAAGTGTGCCACATAGATTATATAACATGGATTCATTCAACATAATAAGTTATTCCATCGTAAAGGAATGTGTAGTAAATAAATGTAATTCCCCATTAAATATGTATATGATCATAATCGGGAATACCCATAATAGAATAATTGTATGGTACTCACAAAACAATTATTTAGGCATGGAAAATCGTAGTAAAATTTCATCATCATAACGCTGTCATATAAAAGATCATAAAATGATTTTATGAGAGATAAAGGGGTATATCGTCATTTATAAATGAAATGGACAGTAATAGGGTCATGTAAATACATTACCCAACATAATTAATTGTAAATAGAAGGTGTAAATTAATCAAGAAACTTGAAAAAAGAGGAGAACGAAAAATAACACTTACAAAACTTCATCATGGTAATGGGTGTACATAAAGGTTCTTAGAAGGGTTAAATGAGAGTTAAAGGGGAAATAATCATTTAAAAAATTTTATAATAATGGGGATTGGTAATAATGTATACCAACTTAATAAAAAGGATGTTAAATGGTATAACATAAAAGAAGTTCTTGATAAATGAATAGTGTGAAAGATCCCTTTCTTGGATGTGTGAATTGAAAAGATTGAGAGAGGATTATTGGGAGATTAGGGGTTCCTTTTAATGACTCTTGGGAGTATAGTGCAGAGTTTATATGATATTAAATGAGTTTTAGTGAAGATAAATGGGATCTTGGGCGGGTTTATATAGAGGGGGGTTCTTTATTATTTTGTTTTTGGACACATCAAAATAAAATATCAAAATTAAAAAACCATCCCATGGTATCATCCAAGGTTTATAAAAATTAGGAGTGGATTAAATTATTATTTAAGGCCATGTGAAGAAGATAAAAAACATTGTCCTTTATTATGTACAGGTGAGTCACACTTTCAAGGAAATGATTTTAATATCTTAAAATAAATTATAAGTCTTGGACGATTCACTAAGAGATTTATAAAATATATCCAATAAACCTAAAATCATATTATATTAAAGGTAAAACCTTTATTTTCCCTATTACACCTTTTATTGTATTTTTTACATCACTATTAGGCAATTATTATTCCATAAAACACACCATATATTTATATGGTAATTAATTTTTACCCAGAATTTCAACTGTCTTAGAATTTTAAGAAAAATTCACTATTAGATAATTTCAATTTCCTGATTACAAAAATAATACTCCTTTTATATAAATAATTCTCTAAATATGTGAATTTTTAATTTTTAAATAAAAACTTACATTTATTGACAATTGATGGGTTTTGACAATAACAGTTTTTATACCCTAATAGAAATTACCTTTGACTTCATAAAATTATAAAATCATTTAAATTTAATAAAATTCATGAAATAATAATAATTTATTAAAATATTATCTATTTAAAAAATCCAAAAATTCATCAGAATAGATTTCTTAACTAACCAAAACACTATTTTTTCATTATAATCATTTACAATGTAATAATAATATGATGAAAATATATTCCTTATTTTATAAAAAATAATGTAAATAATCCTATAACTGGTGTCTTGTTACATATCCCATTAATATACTATAATACATCCTAAGAGTAAGGTGTGTGATGGTGGGGATTTCATGGGACCATTAGGTGAACACGGTTTGATTCGTAATCTCGATGAGATAGATCTTCTCCTATAAGTAATTCCTCTCATTCTTAAGTTGTTGGATGTCATATTGGGCCTGGTCTAGGGAAAATCCCAAAAATGATATATCCATTGCAAGCTCCAATTAATGGGCATCATAGAGTACGATCCTACTGGTTGAGGTTTTCACTTCCTTTGTCTGTGCCAAAAGGATTTATTAAGACACAATATTTATACTACTCAAGTGATCATTGTTAAATGGATATATTATCAATAGTAGTGATAATTTTAATTCATTTAAAAACCGATTGTATATAATAAAAAAGAAGAATTTCATTTTAATTCTATATCTATAATAAATTTAATTAAATCAAAAGGGGAAGTAATTCACAAAAGTTCGGGTCATTGCAATCTTCCCCTATTTAGAAATTTCACCCTTGAAATTTCCTATTCCCATACTAAAATAGAAGAGTTCAACTCTACTTCATCACTTCTTTCAGTTCCCATATTTCTACTTCAAACTCGAGATTTTTCCATAACACCTAGTGAGGGGAATTTTCTTATTTCATATGACCTTTTCTCTCTGATCTAAGATCTTCACTGGATGATCCTCATAGTAAAGGACATTCTCTAACAGTACCACCTCTATATTGAGTACATGTGAGGGGTCTGGTATGTAATTGCTCAAGAGGGATACATGAAATACATCATGTAATTGAGATAGTCTTAGTGGTAGTGATAGTCAATAGGCCACTAGTCTGATGTGATAAAGAATATAAAAAGAGATTATATACCTTAGACTAAGCTATCCCTTCATCCCAAATCTCATAAATCTCTTCCATGAGATATACAGAGGTATACAATGTCTCAAACATCAAACTCTAAGTATTATCGATGATTGTTAGAAGTTCTATTCTGTCAACTCTGAGTATATTTGATGTGTTTTTGAATAGTTTTGACCTTCTCTCCTAATTCCTCAACCATTTCAGGACCTATAAGTTTTCATTACCCAACTTCATCCCAACATGTTGGTGTTCTTCACTTCATCCCATAAAGGGCTTCATAGGGATCCATTTGGATGCTCGAGTGGAAACTTTTGTTGTAAGATAACTCAAATAAAACAAGATGTTGGTCTCATCCACCTTTAAATTCCATAGAACATTCTTGAAACATGTTTTCCAGTGCATAAATAGTCCAGTCAGCTTTACCATCAGTTTGAGGATGATATGCTATACTTAAATTCAACTCAGTTTTTATAGAATGCTAGAGAAAGTTTTGAAAACATGAAGGTGAATTGTGGATCTCAACTAGAAACAATCAATAGTGGTACTCCATTCATCTTTACCACTTATCTAATGTATATGTTTTATAGTTGATCCAATGATAAAACCTCTTGAATCTCAATGAAGTGTATATTCTTAGTAAGATAATCCACAAAAACCTAAATGGTATTGTTTCTTTTGGATGTATTTGGATGTACAGTGACAAATTCCATGGTTATGTTTTACTATTTCCATGTTTTTAGGGGTAATGGTTGAATCATCTACTTAGACTTATTCATTTAATCCTTAACTTTCTGACATACCAATCCCTTTTATGTATATTCAGTGATCTGCTTCTTCTTGTTGTCCCACCAATAGTGCTCTTGGAGATCTCTACACATCTTTTTGTTTCCTCGGTGAATAGAGAATGTTGAACTATGTGAATCATCCAATAGTTCCTTCATTAACTCAGGATTTGATGGAACACATTCTCTGAACCTAAATATCACAATTCCTTATTCATTAACATTGAACTGTGAGGATTTCCATTTCCTTATAGTTTCCATTATCTTCTAAAGTCTCACGTCAACTTTATAAAAATACTTTAACAATTCCAAAAGATATGGTTGAGCATTAATTTTTGAAAGGATTTATGATGTCCCTTTCATTATTAATCTCATGCCTATCCTATTTAAATATAAGAAGATTTCATCCATTTCAATTCTCATCAATGATAGAATTGATGGTCCCTTTCTCCTTAGAGCATATACCAAATTTTCTCTTTACCAGGATGGTAGTGTATTGAGAATTCATAATCCTTAATGAGCTCTAACCATATTAACTGGTGCATATTAATCTATCTTTGTGTGAATATATATTTCTATCTATTTGGATCATTATATATCTCAAAATTCTCCCCATAGAGATAATGTTGCCATATTTTCAATGCAAAGATCACAGTTTCCCACTCCAGATCATGGGTGGGATAGTTTTTCTCATAAATTTTCAACTACCATGAGGAATATGAAATTACTATTATTTTTCATCAACACATGTCCCAATGCATTTTTTGAAGCATCAGTAAAAATTATAATAATTTCCCCACCCGTGGGTAGTGTGAGCACATGGGTAGTGATAAGCCTCCTTTTCAACTCCATGAATCTTTCTTCATGTTAATCATTAAAATCCCTTATAAGTTATCATTGTAAAGGGTTTGACAATCATGGTAAATTTCTCACAAATCAGTTATAATATTTAGATAACCGAAGGATTCTATGGATATTTTTCATAAATGTTGCCCTAAACCGTCACTCAATTTCTTTTTTCATTACAACATCCATAAATATCCCATTTTTTGTGATGATATTCCCCAAGAATGAGACTTCCTTCATCCAGAACTCACAGTTATTATACTTTTAATAGAGATTATCTTTTTCCAAGGTCTTTAGTATAATGATCATATGCTCCTCATACTCCTCCTTGGTTTTGGAGTATATTAGAATATCATCTATAGAGACTACCAAAAATTTGTTGAGGTAATATCTAAAGACTCTATTCATCAAGTCCATGAATACCGTTATAGAATTAGTGAGTTTTAATGGCATCACTAAGAACTCATAGTGCCCATACCTTGTACAAAAATTAGTCTTGGGGATATCCTCCTTCTTCACCCTAACATGGTAATATACCGACCGTATATCCACCTTAGAGAATTATTTTTCGCCATGTAGTTGATTGAACAAGTAATCAATTTGAGGAAAGTGATACTTTTTTTATCATGATCTTATAGAGCTCATGATAATCAATGAAATATCACATTTACCCATCCTTCTTCTTGACGAAGAGGGCTATTGCACCCCATGGTAAAGCACTTGGGCGTATAAAACCTTTATCCAAATTCTCAGATAGTTATTTATTTGTCTCTTAAAGATCTAAAAAAACCATCCTATATGGAGTCTTCGATATTCAAAACCCCACAAATATAATATCGATTGAAAACCAACCTCTCTATTAGGAGGAAGACAAGGGAATTATTCAGAAAACATATCAGGGAATTCCTTCACAATAGGAATATCATTGAGGATGATCATTTCTTTAGAATCAATCATATGAGCAGGATACAAATTCTCATAGGGCTGTAATATCCATTCTTAAGATGATGGTCCTAAAGAAGAGTCATCTTCCTCCTTTCACTTGTATGTAATCAGGGGTCAATTCACTATAAAAAGATTGATTTCATTCTGAAGACAACATATATTGACTCTATATAAGAAAATCCAATCCATTCCCATAATTTTATCAAATTATACAAAAGGGGATATAAAGAGATTCATTGGTAATTTCATCCCAAAAACATTGATAGGGGAGGATTTATATACACAGTATGTAATAATTTACCCATATTCTATTTTCATGGACATCTCTACTTCCATTCCTAGTGATTGTGTTTGGATTATTATACTAAACTTACATGATATAAAGGAATAAATGGAACTGTGGATGATAACCCTTCCTTTGTAACACCCTGACCCCAGCTACCCAGAGTCGGTGAATTACTTCGTAACATTGGCATGATCACAAAGGATAAAGTCTCGAAAGACCGATTAGTTTAGTAGCCTTGGAAACACTAGATACATTCATAAGTCTTTCATTACATCAAAAAGTAATCAAACTACAATAACATGGTTTTCATAGTCCACACTCATATCCCTTTCTGACTACCCCTGTAGGTCATTCATAAAATACTTCTTCACATCCTGGAAAAATATTAAAACATTGAAAGGGGTGAGCTCAGATGCTCAGTAAGGTTAACAATATAGCGAAATCTTTCATAAATAAACATTAACATTTAAGGCAATGTATAACTAAAAAAAGCCTTTTAAACATTGACTTCAACATAATATGGAAAAAGTAAAATGAGATAATGTCATTCACTTCTTCACATGGATATTCTACTGGTCGAATAATCACATGAAATATCAATACCCACTTTCATAATGATGGAATGCATAATGCTATACTATCATAACCACGTAGCCAAGGCCTCGTGCCAAGACCACAAAAAAGATTTTGTCAAGGCCTCGTGCCAAGACACTAGTTTGTCCCATGAGACCTGTCGATGCATCAAGGAGCTATAGCGGGCTCCACCCGTCACTTATTAAGTCCAATACATTCCTCATATGAATAGGTTTAAACATATCATAAACCATAACATAATCGTATCACATAAAACATGCATAAAGGAAACATAACATTTACACATTTCAATCACAAGATATCAATACAACACATTGATATAATAAAAACGCGTTCAAAACCATTTTCAATACCAAAATAAAAGAATGTTAAAAATTTGTATTTATTTTTCATTAAAAAAAGTGATGGCTTGAAGAGGAAGCCGAATCTCAAATAATGGTCACAGCGGTAGAGAAGTCATTGTCGCCACATATGTACGGAAAGAAAAACATTCCATTTTTGTCGTTTAGTAAAATGATTCGTATAAAAAAGATTCCTTTTGAATAAACGTAAAAGTCAAAGGGGTTTATACACCGTATAAAAGAAAGTTGTGTATAAAACCAAATATGCCTCAATGAAAGGCGATTGAGATGAAGTCCTTAAAAAGATCATTTTTAAAATATAATAGGTCTATTATGTGTATTCACTATAAGTACACACATAAGAAAGTACAAATACAAGATAGGACATAATAATATCATGACATAATTTGAAAGTAGGAGATTAACCCAAAGAATGGAAATTGGGTTAAGAAGTTCCCTTACCTCGTGTCTGACTTGACTCAACCGTTATTTAACCTCATGAATAATAAACTAGAGTTAATATATACCTTATTAAGAACCATTTTCAATTTCATTATCCTTTTTATATCACTTATTACAATGATATGAACATTATGTAATTATTTAAGTTAATAACGGTCGTTTTGTCGATCTATGGTACTTGAGTCAACAATAAACTTCTTATAATTACAAGTTGTTTATGTGGTAGAATATCCATTATCTCCAGAATTATATTCATGATTTAGATGTCATATATATCATATATATCCAGTATATACATTCATTTATAATATTATGTAACATTTAGAGGTAAGAAATGAAATGCACCGTTTATGGAGACGGTAAGCCGTACGTACGCATGAACGCTACTTTCATTTATATTTCGTATTTAATGGAATTAAATCATAATGATATAAAGGTATAATATATTTCCTGTATAATATCATATATAATATCATTTACTCCATCCTTTATACATCCCACATATGGCATTAACGATTCACATCACTTTGAGGGGGCGGTAGTCCGCACTTCCTAAAATGAAATTATCGCGTTTACCCATAATGGAAATCATAAAGTATGACATAAATGAGAAATAAAGAAGCATAAGGAAAACACAAACATAATATATATATCATATATGAAAATAGTGTCATCAAAATGGCCACCATTATAGGTGTTAAAAGAATTTGAACAATCATCGTTTCGTGAGGCAGTATTTCACCACCCACAGAAACAGTATGTTCTTTAACCATTAGATGAATGTGTGTGTAAGTGTAAACCAAATCCTTATCATAAAAACATCCTAGTATATTTTAAACACTGGTTTTGTTACAAAGGAAAGGAATGAAAAGAGTTTAAGGGGTTGGAGAGGAAAAATGAAACAAAACAACATTAGAGAAGACATTACCTTAAAAATAGGGTAGCTCTTTTTGATTTGAGCCAAAGGCTTCCTTGGGAAGAATTATGCCCAAAGTGAGGATTATAGGAGTAAGAGGTGGAAGTTGGGAGAGTATTTGGGTAGTGTTTTTCCGAGCCAAATGGCTTGAAGGTGTGAATAAGGTGGGAGAGGTGGGGGCCTTTTATAAGTGGAGAGGAGGAGCACTTTTGGAAAGTAATGAAATGTTATTCTATTATACAATTCTTTTCGGATTCTAAAGGTCGCACACTTGTATAATTCGAGTCTAAGGTGATACGGGTTCGAAATCCCCTCATAAAATAGGCTTTGGACAAGTGTAAGCCTTGGATTTTACATTATCTTCTCATTTTATTTAAATCGTTAAATAATGAGGTCATCGCTGCATCATCATGATGTCATAAATAATTTAATATATTTAATGCCTAAAAATTATTAAAAAAATACTATGATGTAGGAAATCTTTTTAGCTTTCTAATGAATATTTATAATCAAAATTTGGACTTGTGTAACCCCACTTAAAAACTGTTTTAATAAAACAACTCATGTTTGTGTCAATTTAATTTTAACATTAAATAAGTATATATTAATGTCATTTTCCAACCAAAGTGGCTCCATGGGGTCCCCAAGTTGACCCATGGGTTGTCTTGGTCGACCATGAATCATCCAATAGGAGTAGGACAAGTTTAAATCTCATATCATATTATTAAAACATTGTTTTTACCTTAAACTACACTAATTACCTCTAATCGCGATTAAGAACTTAAAAGTTACTATTCACCAAAAAATTATTTTAATCTCATTGAACCACATTTTACTTCTTAATGAAAACCATGTATGTCGGATTTTTGAAAATCAAATCACAGAAGTGGTAATATTTCATTTAATCGAAAAATCAGTTATTTAACTACCACTTAGTGGTTTCACTATTCATAAAAAATTGAAGTTTTTCAGAACAATGCCAAAATTTCACCCTAAGCTATAACTGATATTCCGAGTTCAAAAATGATGTCTATTTTACAAAATTAAAAACATATAAGTTGCATTAATTAATTTTATATTTAATTCCCGCTGTCACAACAAATAGCGTGTTTTTAAGAAACAATTTATATCGAAAGATTGGCAATTGTTTATGTCAAATTTCAATGTTAAATTAATTCTAATTACCACCATTGGATAAAATGGTAAAAATATATTCTAATTATACTTTAAAACCACTAAATTGTATAATTTATCACTATAAATTATTTTGATTAAAAAATTTGTTTTTAAGTAATTTTCACTATTCATAAAAAATTGGAAGTTCTCAGAAAATTACAAAAAATTCAACTTTGGATAATTTCGATATTACGAATACAAAAATGAATTCCATTTTAAAATATAAAATTTATATAATTTTAAAAAGTGGTTATTACTATTCATAACGGCTACTTTGATTAGTCGCGGTGTTTTAGAACTCGAAGTTGCGTACAATGCAAGCTATTGCATTATTGAATGAGAAGCGTATCATGGAAGCTCGAGGTGTTACATTCTCCCCTCCTTCAATAAATTGCATCCTTGCAATTTGAAATGTTTCTTTGAAAACAAAAGGTTGAAAAGAGAAAATACCTTTGTGGAAAACCCACATCGGAAATGAGGTTAATAAATATATAACATTAAAAGAAAGCAAGATAATTACAAAGGTCACCCGAGATAGCCCATTCTAGGATTCTATGAAAATATGGATATGGAGGAGAAACAAACCATCAAGGTCTGATGGAGAGTTATAGAAAACAGGATTAGGAGAAAGTTTAACTACAAGAAAATCACAAACTTGTGATTGGTTAAACGATCATTGATTCCCCAGTAGGAAAAGTTAACCGACAACATTTTTGTTTTGAGTTAACTTTTATAATGTTGAGGGATTTATTTAGGAGATTTACTAAGAACGTAAGGGAATATACATACTTGTTATGTATACTTTCATTCGTTAATAAATTTTTACCACAAACCCAACTTTTACTCCAAATGGTAACGGAACTCAATAATATTCTATTTATCCTAATTGTATAAGGTTCTTAATACCATTTAGATTAGTAAAATTATTTTGTAATAACCAGGGACTTCCTGTAGGCTAGTGGTAGGAAATAATGGCCTGTCGCACTATGATTGTGGGTTCGATTCTTGCAACTTTGTCCGACGCGACGGGTTATGCCCCACCCTGGAGGTTGTCCTTTTCCTAATACTATAGTATCATAAAATTCCAAAAATAATATTCATAAATTTTTTAACCTTAAACAATACTATCCAAAGATCAACTTAATCCACTCCAACCTTTATAGATATCCAAAATACCTCTGTCCAGACTTTCTCTAAAAGGTCTCTTAATTCCAAAATCAATTTATCGGATTCCCCAAACAAAGTAAAGTTTCCCTTATTGTCACCTACTAAAAATATAATTACCTTCATCATATTAAAACCTTACTGAAATCAACAAGTACTGCAGTACAATCCTTATATATATATATATATATCACATTATCCTTATAACCAGAGTATAATCCATGAGTCCAAAAGCACCAACACATTAGTTATTCTCCTTCAACTGTAGTAACAGAATAAGATTGTCCTTGATCCCTTGGACTTTTCTGAGGTAAGTTTCCCTGACGCTTAAGACATTCATTTGCATAATGTCCCATTTCCCTACAATTGTAGCATTCAACTTTGACAGCCTCTTTCTTTCCCTTGCAATCACGAGCTTGGTGACCCTTTTCTCCACATTTATAACAAACTCCCATTCCTTTTAGGCATGTATCAGGGTGATTCTTCCCACAATTATCACATAATGGAAAATCCTTCTTTCCCTATTTCCCTTTATCTGTCTCTTGTTCCACCGTTCTCTTCTTCTCTTGCTTTACTTTGTTGTCATAAGACTTAGAGAATTCCTTTTCTGTCTTGATAGCACATGAGACAATATCTTCGTATGTTGAGAACGATTGTGATACTAAATCTCGACGGATAAATGGTTTTAACCCATCAAATAAATGATCAATCTTACCTCTTGGGTTACATATATAATCTGCAGCATGCCTCGCTATCCTTGTAAAGATAGCCTCATACTTTGCAACATTCTCATCCTCCTTCTGCCTCAGACATAGAAATTGCCTTTCCATATCTGCTCTATGGTCATGAGGAAAATATTTTTCTAAGAAATGATATTTGAACTCCCTCCATTCTATATTCGATATGTCATCCTATTCCTTTGTGTTTTGAATCAATGACCACCATTGTTCAACATCTCTAGTGAGGCGGTAAACTACCATGATAACTTTTTCCCTTTCACTACTCCCCAAGGAGTGGGATATTTTCTCTAAGGAGTTTATCCATTGCTCAGCTACTAATGGATTTGTACCCCCATTAAATGTTGGTGGTTGTTGCCTCATGAAGCGGTCTGACATTAGTCCTCCACGTTGCAGATCAGGGTGCTCCATACGAGTAAGGTTATTATTCATAACCTGAGTGAGTTGTCCCAGTATGGTAATAAGTTGATCAACACCAATTGTATCTCCAGATCCACAATAATTATCTTGAGCAGGAGGGCAATCTTTACACGGAGTGCGTGCATTGATACAGTTTCCATTCCTTCCACTAGGTGCCATTTCTAAACAATGGCATAAACTATATTAGTTTATGAAATAAAATACATAATTCTATATTTGTAAAATACTTTACATAAATTGAACTATTTATGGATATAATCCATAATCATCAAAAGAAATGTTTCCTTTGAGAAAGTATATACTCATAACCCTTCATAGTGGTTTGTAAAAAAAATGAGAATTATCCTAAGCATATCCCCCGAGAGTGTCGCAACCAAGAGTGCAGCAAGGCCCGTTGTCGTGCACCAGTTCCCGTTCGAGTCTAACTCAAAGCGGTGTTTTCGGGTTTTACCCCTAGGTACATCTGTGCCAGAGCCGCCTCTACCTGCTCGTATCCAGACAGGGATGTATTGCTCGGAAAACTCATAACATCTCTATAATGCCAAAATTCTAGGAAGTTATTCTATACTAATCCTTAAAGTCTATCTTCGGGCTATGTGCTCTAATCAGAGTTTATCTAAATCTAGCTTCCAAGGTTAGTACTAAACTTCCTCTGATACCAACTGTAACGCCCCGACCCCAGCTACCCAGAGTCGGTGCATTACTTCGTAACATTGGCATGATCAAAAAAGATAAAGTCTCGAAAGACCGATTAGTTTAGTAGTCTTGGAAACACTAGATACATTCATAAGTCTTTCATTATATCAAAAAGTAAACAAACTACAATAACATGGTTTTCATAGTCCACACTCATATCCCTTTCTGACTACCCCTGCAGGTCATTCATAAAATACTTCTTCACATCCTGGAAAAATATTAAAACATTGAAAGGGGTGAGCTCAGATGCTCAGTAAGGTTAACAATATAGCCAAAGTTTTCATAAATAAACATTAACATTTAAGGCAATGTATAACTAAAAAAAATCCTTTTAAACATGAACTTAAACATAATATGGAAAAAGTAAAATGAGATAATGCCATTCACTTCTTCACATGGATATTCTACTGGTCAAATAATCACATGAAATATCAATAACCACTTTCATAATGATGGAATGCATAATGCCAGACTATCATAACCACGTAGCCAAGGCCTCGTGCCAAGACCACAAATAAGATTTTTTCAAGGCCTCGTGCCAAGACACTAGTTTTTATCATGAGACCTGCCGATGCATCGAGGAGCTATAGCGGGCTCCACCCATCACTTATTAAGTCCAATAAATTCATCATATGAATAGGTTTAAACATATCATAAACCATAACATAATCGTATCACATAAAACATGCATAAAGGAAACATAAAATTTCCACATTTCAATCACAAGATATCAATACAACACATTGATATAATAAAAACGCTTTCAAAACCATTTTCGGTACCAAAATAAAATAATGTTAAAAATTTGTATTTATTTTTCATTAAAAAAAAGTGATGGCTTGTAGAGGAAGCTGAAACTCAAATAATGGTCACGGCGGCGGAGAAGTCATTGTCGCCACATATGTACGGAAAGAAAAAATTCCCTTTTTGTCGTTTAGTAAAATGCTTCGTATAAAAAAGATTCCTTTTGAATAAACGTAAAAGTCAAAGGGGTTTATACATCGTATAAAAGAAAGTTGTGTATAAAACCAAATATGCCTCAATGAAAGGCGATTGAGACGAAGTCCTTAAAAAGATCATTTTTAAAATATAATAGGTCTATTATGTTTATTCACTATAAGTACACACATAAGAAAGTACAAATACAAGATAGGACATAATAATATCATGACATAATTTGAAAGTAAGAGATTAACCCAAAGAATGGAAATTGGGTTAAGAAGTTCCCTTACCTCGTGTCTTACTTGACTCAACCGTTCTTTAACCTCCTGAATAATAAACTAGAGTTAATATATAACTTATTAAGAACCATTTTCAATTTCATTATCCTTTTTATATCACTTATTACAATGATATGAACATTATGTAATTATTTAAGTTAATAACGGTCGTTTTGTCGATCTTTGGTACTTGAGTCAACAATAAACTTCTTATAATTACAAGTTGTTTATGTGGTAGAATATCCATTATCTCCAGAATTATATTCATGATTTAGATGTCATATATATCATATATATCCAGTATATACATTCATTTATAATATTACGTAACATTTAGAGGTAAGAAATGAAATGCACCGTTCATGGAGACGGTAAGCCGTACGTACGCATGAACGCTACTTTCATTTCTATTTCATATTTAATGGAATTAAATAGTAATGATATAAAGGTATAATATAGTTCCAGTATAATATCATATATAATATCATTTACTCCATCCTTTATACATCCCACATATGGCATTAACGATTCACATCACTTTGAGGGGGCGGTAGTCCGCACTTCCTAAAATGAAATTATCACGTTTACCCATAATGGAAATCATAAAGTTTGCCATAAATGAGAAATACAGAAGCATAAGGAAAACATAAACATAATATATATATCATATATGAAAATAGTGTCATCAAAATTGCCACCATTATAGGTGTTAAAAGAATTTGAACAATCATCGTTTCGTGAGGCAGTATTTCGCCACCCACAGAAACAGTATGTTCTTTAACCATTAGATGAATGTGTGTGTAAGTGTAAACCAAATACTTATAATAAAAACATCCTAGTATATTTTAAATACTGGTGTTGTTACAAAAGAATGGAATGAAAAGAGTTTAAGTGGTTGGAGAGGCAAAATGAAACAAAACAACATTAGAGAAGACATTACCTTAAAAATAGGGTAGCTCTTTTTGATTTGAGCCAAAGGCTTCCTTGGGAAGAATTCTGCACAAAGTGAGGCTTCTAGGAGTAAGAGGTGGAATTTGGGAGAGTATGTGGGCATAGGTTGGCCGAGCCAAATGGCTTGAAGGTGTGAATAAGGTGGGAGAGGTGGGGTCCTTTTATAAGTGGAGAGGAGGGGCACTTTTGGAAAGTAATGAAATGTTATTCTATTATACAATGCTTTTCGGATTATAAAGGTCCCACACTTGTATAATTCCAGGCTAAGGTGATAAGGGTTCTAAATCCCCTCATCCAATAGGCTTTGGACAAGTGTAAGCCTTGGAGTTTACATTATCTTCTCATTTTATTTAAATCATTAAATAATGAGGTCATCGCTGCATCATCATGATGTCATAAATAATTTAATATATTTAATGTCTAAAAACTATAAAAAAAATAATATGATGTATGAAATCTTTTTATCTTTCTAATGAATATTTATAATCAAAATTTGGACTTGTGTAACCCCACTTAAAAACTGTTTTAATAAAACAACTCATGTTTGTGTCAATTTAATTTTAACATTAAATAAATATATATTATTGTCATTTTCCAACCAATGTGGCTCCATGGGGTCCCCAAGTTGACCCATGGGTTGTCTTGGTCGGCCACGACTCATCCAATAGGAGTAGGACAAGTGTCAGGATCATATCATATTGTTAAAACATTGTTTTTACCTTAAACTACACTAATTACCTCTAATCGCGATTAAGAACTTAAAAGTTACTATTCACCAAAAAATTATTTTATCTCATTGAACCACATTTTACTTCTTAATGACAACCATGTATGTCGGATTTTTGAAAATCAAATCACAGAAGTGGTAATATTTCATTTAATCGAAAAATCAGTTATTTAACTACCACTTAGTGGTTTCACTATTCATCAAAAATTGATGTTTTTCAGAACAATGCCAAAATTTCACCCTAAGCTATAACTGAAATTCCAAGTTCAAAAATGATGTCTATTTTACAAAATTCAAAACATATAAGTTGCATTAATTAATTTTATAATTAATTCCCGCTGTCACAACAAATAGCGTGTTTCTAAGAAACAATTTATATCAAAAGATTGGCAATTGTTTATGTCCAATTTCAATGTTAAATTAATTCTAATTACCACCATTGGATAAAATGGTAAAAATATATTCTAATTATACTTTAAAACCACTAAATTGTATAATTTATCACTATAAATTATTTTGATTAAAAAATTTGTTTTTAAGTAATTTTCACTATTCATAAAAAATTGGAAGTTCTCAGAAAATTACAAAAAATTCAACTTTGGATAATTTCGATATTACGAATACAAAAATGAATTCCATTTTAAAATATAAAATTTCTATAATTTTAAAAAGTGGTTATTACTATTCATAACGGCTACTTTGATTAGTCGCGGTGTTTTAGAACTCGAAGTTGCGTACAATGCAAGCTATTGCATTATTGAATGAGAAGCGTATCGTGGAAGCTCGGGGTGTTACATCCTTTCACTATTTTATTCTGGTTCTACTCATTTACATCATAAAAATAGACATAGAGAAGATATATTCATATAAATATTAAACCCATAAGTGGGGATCCAAATAAAAAAATGGATAACTTATAAATTACATTTATTTCCTTAACTTATGAACTTATAGGGTTAAATCTATGTTATTCACGATCTATCTCGTAACATATATTATTATGTGGTTTTTTGTTCCCTTATTTATTGTTCATAAAGAGCTTATGAACTTACCAAATAATATCAACCAGGTATATAAAACCAGGTGCGTATTAAGGTCCATTGTTGTGTACTATGTTACCCCGAGTCAGGCCCAGAACACCTTGTTTGAGTTGTTACTCCAAGGTACATCTATTCCAGAACCACGTCCACCTGTAGTATCCAGACATGGAGGTATTTCATTGATAAACCTATTAATATATACTTATCAAAATTTAGGGATTTTTCTTAAACTATGTCTTATCCCTAAGAGGTTTCACTAGAGTTTTCTAATCCTAATCCAAAAAATAACTATACCTTTCTCAGATAACAACTATAACAACCCTACTTTTATTGCACATTAATACATTATTTAATACATAATATTAAAATTGAAAAAAACAAAAAATATCAAGAAGTATAGTTTCTTGTGAATTATGTACAATAAATAAAAACATGAAACATGAAATACATCATCTTATTTAAAACCTCCTTATCATGATCACAGTATTCCATCACACTTATAACAACATGGGATATCCTGGGGAAAAAACATATGGAAGGGGTGATCTATAATGCCTAGTAAGGGAAATAAGTAATTAAAAAAATAAGGCAATACATGTTAGATAATAGGAATATCAAGAGAGTATAAAAGAAACATGAATACAAAGGCATGATATAGAATGATAATCATAACATGGAAATGTGGAAACAACTTAAAACACTACGTTATAAACATAAGTCAAATCTAAACTGACAAGAACTCATGGTGGAAAAATGTATCATAATGTAATCAGGTATAAATCTATCCTAAAATTACATATCATGGTACTAAACATTACCCAATTCATTGTAGCTTTATCAGGGTGCACCCTTTATAATAATTTTAACGTCAAGCTTAAGTGTGACACATAGATCATATAACCTTGATTTATTCAACATTATAAGTTATTATATGCTCACGAAATTTGGAATAAATACATTTAAGTCCAAAATAAATAAATATGTGAGTATAAAGGTGAATATCCTTGATATAATAATGGTATTCTATTCACTACACAAATATTTTGTCATGGAAATTCGCGGTACAATTTCAGTAGCATAACAATGTCATATAGAAGTAATTAAAATGGGTTTATGAGAGTTAAATGGTTATATTATCAGTTATACATGAAAGGGATAGTATTAAATTCATGGAAATACATGCCCTTAAATATGTAATTGGATATAGAATGCATGAAAAAATAATGAAACATTATGAAATAGGAGAAAGTAAAAGAACCCTTACAAAACATTGTCATGGTAACAGGTGTAAATTAAGGTTATTAGGATAGTTAAATGAGAGTGAAATGGAACCTTATAATTTAAACATCAAATTTAAAGTAAGGGTGATATGGAATAATGTATCCCAACTTACGAAAATGGAAATTAAATGACATAACATAAAATGTGTTCTTGATAAAAGAGGAGTGTAGAGATCCCTTACTTGGATGTGTGACACTAATGGATTGGGAGAGGACTCCTGGGAGCTTGGGTGAACCTTTAGATACTATAGGGAGTATAAGGAATAGTTTGGATGTGTTTAATAGACCTTGAGTTAATATTAATGGGAGGTATGTGGGATTATATAGGAAAGGAGGGGGATTTATTTATTACTTTCGGTTTGGACACATCATAATAAAATATTCAAAACCACAAACCATAACATGGTTTTTCCCTAGGTTTCTAGAAAATGTGAGTGGATTAAATTATTTTATAAGGCCAATGTCAAAAGGTAATAAAATATTTCTCTTGCTTATGTGGAGGTGAGTCACACCTTCAAGGAAATGATTTTAAAATCCTGAAACATATTATAAGTATTGGAGGATTCACTAAGGTGATTATAAAATAAATCAAAGAAAACTTAAATAGAATTATATTAAATTTTAAACATATATTTGTCCTATTATACCTTTTATATTATTTATTACATCACTATTGGTTATTTTTGATGTCAAAAAACACAACATATATTTATGTGGTGTTTAATTTTTACCTAAAAATTCGACTATCTCGTAAAATTATTAAAATTTCACCGTTGGATAATTTTGATTTCATAATTACAAAAAATATATATTCATTTTATATAAATAATTTTCTAAATATGTTAATTTTTTACTTTTTAAATAAATACACACATTTTTTTAAAATTAATGGGTTTTAAAAAAAACTTGTTTTTGATCCCTAATAAAAATTATTTTTACTTCATAAAAAAGTACATGTTCATTTATATTTAATAAAAGATATTTAATAATTATATTTTATTAAAATAGTATTTATTTTTAAAAATCATTAATTCATCAAAATAGATTTATAAATTAACCAAAAATTCTATTTGTGCTTTAAAAAACATTTAAAAAGTAATAACTATAAGATAAAAATCTATTCATTGTTTTGTACAAAATAATGTATATAATACTATTTCTATTGTCTTGTTACATATACCTATAATACACCAATATACTCCCTAAGATTAAGGTGCACGATGGTGGGGCTTTCATGGGGTCCTTCAGTGAGCATGGTTTGGGTTGTGATCTCAATGAGCTTGAACTTCTCCCATAAGCAGTTCTTCTCATTCTTAAGTTATTAGATCTCAGCTTGGTCTTGGACAAGGGAAAATACTAGAATTGCTATATCCCACAGGATATCTGATAAATGGGCTTCATAGGGTACGATCATACTAGTTGAAGCCATCAATTCCTTTGTCTATGCCAAAAGGATTTTTTAAAAGCCTGTATTTAAACTAGTCACGTGTCACTGTTCAATGACTATATTATGAACGTTAATGAAACTTATTTTTCATTTAAAATATAATTGGATATAATGAAACAAAATAATTTCATGTTTGTAATATATCCCATATACATTTAATTAAATAAAAAGGGTAATTTATTCATAACATTTTAGGTTGTTACAGAAAAATCATTACAATGGTAAAGGTTAAAATTTGTTAACCAAGGGGTTAAACAAAAAGATAAGTTTTAAAATAACACCCAAACCTATTTAATGTTTTTTTATAAATTAATTAATTTAATATACTCCCTATATATCAATAAATTTAATTTTGAATAATCTTACATGATTTTGACACAAATTATATTATAATATTTCATGTATTTCTTAAAATTAGATTAATGAAGTTTTATTATTAAAAGTATTTTATGAAATGAGTAAAAATTATTTAAAGTCCTCTAGTCATAAAAGTGAATGAGATAAAGAATAAAATATTAACCATGTTACATTTATGAGTCATTTTTCCTTTTATATTAACTTTCTTCACATATAAATATTAAAAATTTATTAATAGCTTTAATTATTAAATGGGTTATAGGGGAGTTTAAATAAAGTTATATGGGTAAAAACATAATAAAATCTTTTCCAAATTTTATTAGAGATATTTTTTTGTTTTTAAATCATCATAAAATTGAATTATATAATTTTTGATTCATTTTATCATCAAAATTAAATTATAATAATTCTATAAATTAAGAAATTATAAGAATTCAACTCCCATAACGTCTAAAAGGGAACCATATATCCTCTCTTCCACACAAATAATGAACCATTTGGATCATCCAAGAACATCTTGAATCCCTTATTAAAATTTCACCCCACGTTTTATAGGTCATAGGTTTGGAAAAATACCAACCTTAGAGTGATTAAAGTGTAAAGAAAAGGTTATTGATCAAATAGAAGGTATAACTTTTAAATGAATGCTTAAATTTTATTTCATATTATACAACCTTTATATCTTATTAAAAAAATTTAAAGAGTAAAAATAGTATCTTACATATAATAACATTTTTTTATGTTAATGGTATAACATATACCCATCTCTATCTCTAATTAAATGGGAAATGAATCCATCACTCCTATGTACGGTAGACTACCGCCTCACAAAACTAATGTAATTTGTTTTCCATCACTGCCAATCATAGATGATTATAATGATGCATTTAATTTTTATATATATTATCTATTTTTTATGAATTTATCTACTTACATGTTCTTTTATTTTTATTTTTAAACTATTTCCCATAAAAATATTTCATAATAATAATTACTAGTAACATTAATTGGTGTTTGAAGAATATTTCTCAAGACATTATTGTAATAATAATATTCTAAATCAATAAAATACCATTTATTTTTTTGGTTTCCCTCATATTTTTTTCTCTAAATCATTGATATTAAATTATTGTCTGAGTTAACATGATTGTTAATATTTTTTAAATTCCATTTAATTTATCTTATATAGGATGTTTCAATTATTTAAATCTTGGTTGTACAACTACATATATTTATTAATATATTCACATTAATATAATTATGTTTTACATACACCATAGTATATTGTATAATTTATATAATAATTAAAATTGAATACTATAATGTTTATATATTTATTCCCAATATAGGTCATGTAAATTGATTTTTCCAGCTTACAAGGTTTTAAGGGGTAACAAAAAATCATTAAATGAAAAGTGACTGTAAATTTTCTTATGAATCATATAGATCTTATATAATGAATATTAAACATCTTGATGGTAATATTTACTATAAAAATTGAAATATAGATTCATCAAGCACAAATGAAATTTTATTATCCACTGTTTTAATGTATTTGAAATTATACAAGTGTGTCTTATTAAATGGAATATTTAATTCAAATTTCGTTATTTATTATAATTTTTTTATATCTGTATATTTTGAGTGAAATTAATTGTGATAAATCATAGTGGAATAATATCAGTTATTTTATTATACATACAGGTATTCTATTTTTTTTATAAAAAAATAACTTTCAATCAAAAGAATGTTTTCTTCGGGTAACTAATTATATTATATTTATTTATTAGACTGACTAACATACATATCATTCTTAAAATTTTCTATACATTAATATTTGTAAAAAAAACATTCAATCAAGAGAATGTTTTCTTATTGTGACGACTTATATCAAGTTTCATTATTATAATGACTTACATACATATAGTTTTTAAGTTTTTCTTTACTGCTATTTGTATAAAAAACATTCAATAAAGATAATGTTTTCATTAGGTAACTACTTATATTAAGTTTTTTATTAGGCTGTAATTAAAACATATGATTCTTAATTTTTAGTTCTACATCAAGTAGCAGACTTATGAGTTCATATTTTTTCACTAACTGTACATTTTGAAGGTAAAAAAAACATATTTTTCACATGGATTGCAATAAAAAAAAATTATTATAATCATGTATTAATCATAAGAAAAATATATGAGCTAAGCTTCTTAATTAGATTTACTAAAGTAAAGATATAGTAAATGTATGAATAGAATAATTCAGTACATATGTAGTTTCAAATATCTATGACTTAAGCTATTTTTCAGTTTCTAGATTTAGTAAAGCAGATATAGTTTGAAAATAGTTTATAGGTTTACTGGATTAAATATATATTTATAAGTTTGAATAAATAATAAATTTATTGTAAGATAAAGATTATTGTAATTAATAAATAGATTAAATCTGTATTTTTCATTTGGATTCACATATATTTGTAATTATTATAACAAAAATTTATGAACTATGATTTGGATGTTTAAGGTTTTTTGTAGGGAACTCTAAATAAAAAAAATTAATATTGGTTGTAGTATACTACTAAATCATGGCATTATCGTGCAATAAATTAAGAGTATAAGAGCCTAGAAGTAATGAACATATTGTGAAATATGCTTACAACCTCTACAAGGGGGTGTTTTCCATTTTTTATATGGTACTACCTGTATAAAACACCATTCATTCAGATATAATTGTACATATTTTAGATTGATCCAATTTATGTATTACTGATTCTTATAATAAATGATATTAGATGATCTAAGCTGAACTAAATGTCCAGATAGCTTCTCCACTGAACAAGTTTTTGATTTCTTTTATAGGGGATGTTTGGATATGTCATAAAATTTATTTTTCCGATATTCCTTTCATTATACATGCATTTACACATCCATTTAATAGTTGTATAAACCTTTTAATTCATTAATAATTTAAAATTTTCTTATCTTTCATATATAATGTATTGAACATTTTAGTATTGTATTAATCTGTACAAATTATTTGTTAAACTTTATTACAGTTTACATAAACTCGATATCTTATTAAAAAAGAAAATTTTTTCTGTTGAATATTATTATTTTTGGTTCAATTATAAAATTCAGTTGCAAAAAATTATTGAGTTATCATTATTTACCAGATGTATTTTATATTGAGTAGAAGTTTTTACATATTACAGTCAATATTATTTGATTTTGTAAAAACCATTTTATGAATCCATCACTCAATGCTAATAAAAAATATAGTTCTACTAGATATCGTGAATTTTCACAGGGGTCAATACTAGTTTATGTTCAAAAAATTTAATTTTTTCATTATAACTGTTCTATATATATTGTAATAAGGACCCATTTTTCTATGTTCAATAAACCGAATCTTTGTTGAAATTATGAACTGAACATCCTCAAAACACCCGATATGGACATAATCAACCAATTAATTAAATATATCATTCAATAAATTAAATAAATGAGATGTGAATAATGGAATAATAATGTAAAATGTTATTAATAAATAATATTAATAAAATTATATTATTATATTTGTTTCAAATGAAATTCATAGAAATTATGCACTTAAGGTAAGGGATTATGTCTCAATTTCCCTTCATTAAGGAATATTTTGATGTAATTTATCATATTTGTTTTATGTGGTTTATATGATTTAATATTTTTATGTTATATAATTAATAATTCATAAATAATGGTATTTTAAGTTTTAATTTAAATTATACTGTCCAAGGATATTTTAATTAAATTTCCCCAAGTGCAAAGGAGTTTTTTATCTCAATATCATGTTGTTGGGTAATAACTCATTTTCATTGTCATTGTTATACTAGGATTATGTATTAACTGATCTATATTTTTTTATTATGTATTCAAAAAAAATTATATGGATTTACTTGTGTTCACATAATCCCATTATTGATGAATTATCACTTCAATCATTGTGATCTTTGTAAGGGTTTTCTTTGTCACAGTCACATTTTTAGAGACATGTTTCATATCATGCACCACGATTTCTTTGTATGGTGGAATTAAAACATAATAAATTAATTTTAACATATTAATTAATTATATTCATTAGATTTAAAGAACCATATAATACACATTATTTTAGTGAATTTTTATTTGATGATTACCAAAGTATTGAAGGATTTATGTTTTAATTACATTCATTTCATAGTTTTTTTATGTTCAAGGTGAATTAAAAAGAAATAATACTCTCTCATTTTCATGAACCAAATTTTATTTTTTATCACATATTTATAATTATTTTCTTAATTATTGTATTTAATTTAAACCATTATTGATTAAAGAAATATCAAAAATGCTATTTTAGTTGTTATGGATCTTGTATCTTCTATTATATTTAGAATCATTCTCATATGTTTCCACATCTTCGAAAAAATTATCAAGAATATAATATTAAAAATAATAATTACATCCTAAAGTTTTTTTATCTTACCTTTCAACATCATTTAGATTACTTTAAATGGAAATTTCTTATTGTTTCCCGTTTGGGTAACATTTCACTCTCTTTATAAAATTTTGAAAAGAATGTTTATTTTTTATATTTATGACATGAATAGGTTTTACCTAAATTATTATAAGCCTTTTAATTAAATAATAAATTATTCGTTTCCATGGTTATTTTCAAATAAAATAATTATCTTAATTGTTTTTTATTTTTTTATTTTAAAGTTAACAAAATAAAGTGTTATTTCCTATTTTTATGAAATGTTTTCAATGTTATTTTAATAGAATTTTAATATGTTTAATAATCCATTAATTATTCCTCCACATAAGAAGGATTATGATCTCATGATACAATCTATCTACTTTCTCAATATTTCTTACAATGATAATTTTGAAGAGGTTTTCCTAAAACCTATTTAATTTCTAGGGTTATGACATGTTATAATAGAATGGAAACTATTGTTAATTGATGATGAAAATTAAAGACTATATTAGTTATATTTATGTATGTTACATGGAAATTATTGATGATGATTGGTGATCCTGATATATCTCATGATGATATGTGATCCTAATACATTTATAGAACATGTGATTTTGATACAACTTATATGACGGGTGATCCTAATATATATCTCTAATGTGTTGAGTAATGTTTGTTGTATTTAATGGAATGATGGAGGAATTTAACTAAAAATATTTCCCTTATGGATTTAAAAAGGCTCTAGTAATGTATGATGTGAGTTATGAAGATAATGTTCTAAGATATCAAAACATTTTTTATTCTCGATATGATTTTTTCATGGCTTCTTCAATCAATATTGATACCACGTGGATAATAAATATTTATTTACATGAATCTTTACTTTTTAAATTATTTATTCCACATATCATGTACTATGATCTAGGTTTTTAATGGTATAGATTAACTTATCTTCTTCTCATGAACATTGAAAATTTACTCGTTACCTTATGTTTATATTATGATCACTAATGACATTGAAATGTTAATGATTATGTTTACAGTTACTGATTATTTGATCTCAACTTTCTTATGATTAATTTTCCATAGGTTTTAAAGAATGGTTTTAAGTATGATATTGCTAATAAGGTTAAAAAATAAGAACAAAATAGTGGGATATAACATAAATTTTTATGAACTAGTTGTTTATATAGATAAGTTGTTTTGTAATATTTTTTCCTAATTATCTAAAACTATAAACCATAAAGGTCATTTGGTATGTAAGTGATCTAGTATTAGTGTTTGATGTCATATTATTTTGATGAAAAAAATCATGTCACGTTTATCAGTATCAAATCCTGAAATGTGACGATGATTCAAAATGTTTGGGTTTGTCACTGTTATAGTTGATATTAGAGTAGGGTTTAGAAATTTTTTGAGATTAGAATGTTTTAATTTTAGTTTAACTTAAGTGTTATGTATAATATAAAAATTTTATATATTTAAAAATTATAATAGGTTAAAAAAATATTAACTCCTTTTTAGGTTTTAAGTGATGAGATTTTGAGGTGATTAATGACATTTTGGGAGATCTTTTATTATATTAAGGTACATATAACTGTTAGGTTTAATTTGAAGGTCTATTTTAGAATAAATCTATTACATTTATGGGGATATAAGTTTAAAGGTATAAGATACCCTTTATTTAAATTCATATTTAATTTTGATGTTATTGAGGTTATATGGGCTTTAGTGTTATTTATTTGTGGAATTATTAACATTGAACCTTTTTTATTGTTGAATTATAGAGATTAAATTATTATTTCTTATTATTAAGGTTTATATATTTTGGATATTATCTTAAATTTTTTATAACCAATTAAGTTTTGGTTGATATTTATAAACATGAGGAATATCGTTTTTATCTTTTTTGGAATATATTATATAATGATGAATATTTTAGTTCCATAGGCATGAAAAAATGTACTTGAGTACTAATCGTTTTGATAAAATGAATAGATTATAGTGGAAATGGATTAAATGATAAAATATTACTTATCAAGAAAGTACTTTCCTTATGTTATTAGTCCATATGGTAGTATAATTCCATAAATCTAGAAAAAAAATCTTGAATAAAAATAAATAACTTATAAACATCATTTATAATGAATTAATGATAATTTTTACACCTCTTTGATTTATGGATTTATGGTCATTAACTTTCTCTTGATCATTGACTTAAATATGAAAAATGTTCTATATATATGCCTATAATTATTGAGACAATATGTTTTTCCTCCATATTTCACTTCTCAAAAATGTTCCCCCATTTCGAAACCATGTTATGTGTTATTCGAGATGAAAATTATATTTCATTTTACCTCCTATAAAAATGATGATTTATTTACTCTTTTTTAAGATGTGGGATTTTTAAAAAGGTATTTAAAAATTTAATACACAATTTTAATGAGATTATGGTTAAATTTAGAGGATGTAACTTATTCATGGGGGGTGTAATTTCTTGGTATTTTAATGGAACATTATGTTATATTTTATAAAAAACACATAATACAGAGATTAAATGAACCATGAAATATTTTTCATTAAATTTAATTATTATAAACTAGCCATAAAATTGGAGAAATTGAGTAGTAACATCCACCTTATGAAATATTTACAATTTTAATACATAAAAAAAATGTATTTATTAATTTTTTGGAAATATGGATTCATTTTTTCGTTAAAGACATTTTAGGATTCAAAAATATGTTTTTCTACAAAATAGTTCCATTCCATTTTTTGAAGTGAATATTATAATTAATATGTTAAAAAATTTAAATTCAATTTGGTAAAAATTATATCAATTTTTAAACCATAATGGTAAAATTATCTTATAATGATATTTTTTTATATTTCTGGAAAAATTAAATTTTCACTAAATAGTGAAACATAGAGATTTTTGAAAGACTACAATTTCATTTTATTAAATAATGTAATTTATAAGTCTAATTTAACATTAATGTAACATAATAATCCTTTAATTATAAATACAGTAATTAATTAAATGGGAATCAACATTATTCATAATTTTTGGAATAAGTTCATTTTTCGGATTAAAAACACATTTTTCTTAAAAACGGGTTTTTTGCTTTTTATGTCTTTTTAAATTAATTTCTTCCAATTCAGGAAATTAATTATTCAAAAATAGATCCCATATTTGGAAACCTGATATCAATGTTTGGTATATAATCCCCTTTTATTAATATTATTTATTAATAATAAATGTAGTAAATATTTTCTTACTCGGTAACATTTAAATGTCGAAATTGATGATAAAAAATACATTGAATGTGAAAAATAGCCCTAAAATGATTTTAATATATTAGATGAATTTTATTTCACCACCTGTATCCAATATCTGGATTTATGGAAATTTGGTAGAATTTTTCTTTGAAATGACTTATATTTTTTTATGTTAATATAAGGTAAAAAATTACACTCTCTTACATTAAATATAACTAATATTTTCTGATATGGAAACAAAAAAAAATCGTTTTTGGTTATAATTTTTTATTTTAAAGTTAATAGAAATATTTTTTTTATTTGTAAATAATTTTTAATTTTTATTGATGGAATAATTTCATTAAATACATAGACAATGGTGACACAGTGCTTGTGCAATGCAACAACCTGAACTATTATAAACAAAATTATTCTTTTAATTTAACTAGTTTTTTATTATGTAATAAGCTTATATAAATCACATGAATTTATATTGTTTTATTATATCCAATTTGATCTAAATAAACATTAATTATCTTCACCGTTGATAATATTGTAGTTGAAAAAGGATCACATGATTAGTATAAATATAGAATATTGAAAAATCCAATTGACATAAACAAAATAAGTGATTTCCTCGACCAATAGGGTTGTACCATGTGAATACCATTTATCAGAGCTTATGAGGGAGATAAAATCACTATATTTTCCCATGACCAAGCTGAATTTGAGATCTAACAACTTAAACCTGAGCAAAACCTTATACGGGATAAGTTTTTGCTCATCTAGATGATGTCCCAAACCATGTTCATCAAACCAACACGTGAATGTCCAACTATCGTACATCATACTATTTGGGAAATTACAAGTTTATTAAAGGGATATATATCAATTCCCTATATATATGAGTATGTATATTATTTTTTATAAAATAATTAATATATTTTCATTCTATTATTGTCACAATGTAAATGCTTTTTATTTTGATACTATAAAACAAAAATAATATTTTTTGGGTAATATTCAAATTGAATTAATGAATTTATTTAGATGAATTAATTTATATTTTAAATAAATAATTTTTAGTAAAATATTATTATTAAATAAATTTTATCAATTATAAATGATCATATGAATTTTGTGATATCAAATGTAATTTTTTATAAGGGTTTGAAAACTGGTATCCTAAAAAAACAGGCTTTTCATAATAAATGTAGATTTTATTGGAAAATTCAAAATTCAAATATTTAGAAAATTATTTAGATAAAATTAATATTATTTTTTTCAATTTGAATCTTGAAAATATCCAATTATGTATTTTCCATAATTTTTTGAGACAATTGAATTTTCGTGTAAAAATAAAATACTGTAAAAATATAATTTCTGTATTATAACACCATGATGACCTAAAATTGATGTAATAATTACCTAAAATGGGGTCTATGATCGAATATAAGTTTTCATTTTAAAATAATTTGATTTTAACTTTATTTTATTTATCTTATAAAGCCATTATTAATCCTCTAAAACTTATAATATATTTTATGATTTTAAAATCATTTCTTTATGAGTGCGACTTACCTCCATAGATTCAAGGGAATTATTTTATTAAGATAGTCCCTTGTACAAATAAAATAATCTGAACCATATATATTTTTTAGAAACCATGGGAAATATCATGGTATTGTTTTTTGTTTTTGTTATTTTATTATGTAGAGTCCAATACCCAAATAATAACTAAATGACCCTGATTTCCTTTATAAACCAAACCAAGATCCTAGTTATATTCACTAAAACTTTTTGGAGAATATATATACTATTACCTCCATTATTTATAGTCTTTTTAAGTCCCCCCATGCTCTATAGGATCCCCTTCCAAGCTTTAGGAGTCACACACTCAAGTAAGGGATCATCCGCTCTTCTCTTTTTATGAATCATTTTTTTTGTTTTGCCTCTAAATTTAATTTTGATTATGTTGGGATATGACCATAAATATTCCCACTAATATAAATCTTGTTTATAAGTAATTATTTCTTCCTTTCACTCTCATTAATACATCCATGATCATTTATGTACACATGTTACTATGCTGAAATTTTGTAAGGGGTTTCTCTATTCTCATTCCAATTCAAGAAATTTGTTTCTGTTATGTATCGTAAATTCCATTTTAATATATTGGTATATTTTTTTACATATTCCTATTACTATAAATATTATTTATAAATGTTTATATTCCCATTTCAATCTCAATAATTCTTATGTGATCTTTTATGTACACCCGTTACCATGTCGAAATAAAGTTAGGTTTCTCTTCTGTATTCAAGTTTCTAAATTACATTCTGCCTTTTATTTCTTATTTTTAATGTTAGGAAATATTTTTAAATGTCCCTATTAATGGACATTTTATGTATAAGTGATGGTATACCCCTTACTCCCTTATTAAATGATTTTATTATTTTTTAAGTGAGGTCGTTATGCTACATAAATTTCACTATGAATTTTCATGCCAAACCAATTGTGTAGTGAATACAATATCAGTTACCTATCAATGGTTTTCACCTTTATACAAATATAACTATTTTAATTGTAACATATATATATTTATTCAACAATAATTTATGATGGAATAAATTATGAGAATGAATGAATCCATGTTGTCAGATCTATATGGCACAGTTAAGCATGTGAGTGCAATGAATGTGATAAGTGAGCCCCGAATTATATAGCGCTCCAATGAAATGGGTATTGTTTAGCATCATGATACATAATTTTGGAAAAGGGAGTGAAATATATTAATTTATGGTAATTTTTACACCATAATTTCTTGGTGGATTTATCTATGACATATGTTTCTAATGTAGTGTTTTAAGTTATTTCCACATTTCCCATTTAACGATTATCTTGCAATATCATGCCTTATTATTCATGTTAATTTAATTTTCCATTGATATTACTATTATGTAACATGTATTATCTTATTCATGTTAATCATTTTTTATTTAATTTTTGGGATTTATTTCTCATTCATTTCTTATGTTTTTTCTTAGGAAATCCTATGCCGTTTTAAAAAGGCCAAGGAATTTTAGAATATTGTAAAGGATTTTTTCAATAATGTTATTTTAAATAATGCTAAAGATGTTATTCTATGTAACTAATTATAAAATAAAAAATAAATATTGATATTTGTTTTGATTTAAGTGTAATTTTATTTAATAAATTAAGGATTATTGTGTAATAAAGAGTGGGGTTGTTGTAGTTGGTATTAGAGAAACAGTTTAGTAATTTTCAGGATTACAATTAACAAAAATATTGAGAAATCCATAGGTATAAAACTAAGTATAAGAAAACAACCCTAAATTTTGGTACGTATAGAGTGATTATTTTATCAAAAAATACATCCATGTCGGAATACTATATCTATCTTTGTTTCTATAAAATAAGTACCTAGGGGTAATAAATCCAACAAGGTGTGTTGGGCCTGACTCAATATAACCTAGTACACGACAACATGCCTTAATTAACACCAATATTGACACTATTAGGGGATATTATTTGGTAAATTCATAAGTTTGTTATAAACCATTATTATGGGAATAAAAAAATTACATAAGAATATATGGTAGGAAGTAGACCATGGATAACATTGATTGAAGCCTAGAAATTCATAAGGTAAGAAAATACATGTAATTTATAAGTTATCCCTTCAATGTATTTGGTTTCCTATTGGTTTGTTTAATATTTACCATCCCTAAGTCTATTTTTGAGGAATTAAATGGTTACAACTAGAATAAAAAAAAAATTGGGTTATCATCCATAGTTATACACATTCATTCTTGTCTCAAATGTTTAGTATAACTATCCAAACACCACCACCAAGCATGAATATGGAGCTCATTGTGAAAATAGAAAATTGGGTAATTATTTAGTCCCATTTATAAAACTCCTCCCATGTCAATGTTTGTTTTATTGACATCCCATATAACATTTTAATACTCCTTTTCATGGAATTTTATGCAATTATAGGCATGGATTGGATTTCCATATATAGAGCCAATATAAATTACCACATGAAGGAAATCACTCTCTATATTTCAAATCGACCCAGAATTCTGTACAATTTCAATGAGGAGGATGAATCTTCTTTAGCACCATAATTTCATACGTGGATATTATTTCCCTATGAGAAAGTGTATCTAGTTCAAATGATTTAGTTTAAAGTAATATGCATCCTCGGAGAAAATCCTATTATTAGGGAATATATCGATGTGTTTACCTAGCAATATCATGGTCATCCTCTTAGATAAGAGGTTTTATACTAAATAGATATTATACCTAGGTCATTTCCATTATCCAAGAGTCCATATAGAATGGTTGTTGTTGAAATTGTGGAGCTGAAGAAACAATTATAGAAGAATCATGTTAAAGGGTTCATATACCCAAGTGCTTCACCATGGGGTGAATAGATCCACCTTATCAAGAGGAATTATGGATCAATGAAACTTCTCATTTATTATAAAGATATGCATAAGATCACAAAAATGAACATGTATCCTCTAACATGGATTGATGACTTTTTCTATTAGCTACATGTATCACTATACTTTTCCAAGGTGGATCTTCAGTTGAGATATTACCAAGGGTGAAGAAGGATGATATATATATGAATGATTTTATTACAAGGTACGAGAACTATGAGTTCAAATTAATTCTTTTCAGACCACTACTGTTCTAAAAATCATCATGGAATTGATTAATAGTGTCTTTAGATATTATATTGATAAATTTTTTCTAGTCAGTATAGAAGATATTCTAATATACTCTAAAAGTAAGGAGGAGAATGAGGAGTATATGATAAATGTTCTGTCTACCTTATTAAAGTATAAGATTTATTCAATTTATAATAAATGTGAATTCTGGTTTAATGATATCTCATTCTTGGGGAATATCATCATGATCAATGAGATATCTGTATACCCTTCAATGATGGAAGCAATTGAAGGACGACTAAGGACATCATCTATGATAGATTTCTATAGTTTTCTTGGGTTATCTGGGTATTATCAATAATGTTTTAGAAATGTACCATGATTTTAAATCCCTCGTACACAACTAACTTGGAATGGATTGAAGTTTTTTGGGATGCAATAATATGAGGAAAGATTTAAGGAGGTAAAAACAGGCTTCTCGTTACACCAGTTTTCATAATAAAAAAAGTGGGGAACTCTTTGTAGTATATAGTGATTATTTAACAAATGGATTATGAAGTTTACTAATGAAAAATAATAATGTAAAATCCTATTCCTCAAAGCAGTTGAAAATTCAATAGATAAATTATCCCATGCATGATCGGGAGTTGGAAACAGAGATATTTACATTTAGAATTTGATGGAATTATCTTTATGGGGAGAAGTGTGAGATATATACTGATTAAAATTTCCTCAAATGTTTATATAAAAATAAAGAGCTTAATATAAACCAATTAAGATGGTAAGAGATCATCAAAGATTACTACTTCTCAATCCACTACTATCTTGGTACAGTAAATAAGATGTTGGATGGTATAAGTAGACAAGATATTGCATCTTTATCAATGAGGATAATTGATAAGAATCCAATCTTCTTATATATTCAAAGTATGGACATAGGAATTATAAATAATGGAACATCATCAATCCATTCATAAATTATTTCTCAATCATCTCTTTTGGAAAAGTAAAAGGATACAAAAATGGATGATGTGGGAATTCAGAAGAAATTAGAAACTATAATAAAAGGAAAATCCTTGTAGTTCATTGTTAATGAAGAAGGAATTGTGATATTTAGGTTGAGACTTTGTGTTCCATAAAATCTGGTGTTAAAGAAGGAACTATTAGATGATTCACATAGTTATAATTTATCCATTCACCTTGGAATCAAAAATATGTATTGATATCTCTTTGAGTAGTATTTGTGGGACAATATGAAAAGGGAGATCACTGAATATAAATCAATGTGTGTGGTATGTTAGAAAGTGAAATCTAAAAGGAATAATTCCAAAGGGATGATGCAACCATTACCCATACCTTCATGGAAATGGGAAAATTCACCATGGACTTTATCACTAGACTTCCAACGATTTCCAGGGAAAGAAATGCTATATAGGTTTTCTTGGATTATCTTATAATGTCTGGTTACTTTATCATAATTCGAGAGGACTACTCACTAGATCAGCTTTCACAATTATTCATCATAGAATGGGTAAGGTTACATGGAGTACCATAATCGATTATATCTGATAGAGATACAATATTCACATCCATGTGAGGAAAAAGTTTCCAAAATTATATAAACACTAAGAAGAACTTCCACACGGCCTATCATCCTCAAACTAATGGGCAATCTGAGTGGAATATTCAGAAACTAGTAGAAATGTTGTGATCATGTTCTATGGAATTCAAATGAGTATGGGACCAATAAATTCCTTTTGTTGATTTCTTATTCAACAACAATTTCCACTCGAACATCCAAATGGCTTCATATGAATCCCATTATGTGAAGTTGTGTAGAACACCAACATATTAGGATGAAGTTGGGAAAAAACTTCTAGGTACTAAAATTTTAAAGGAAATAGTGGATATTATTAAGTCTATAAAGAATTACAACAAGTCTTCTCAGAGTTGATAGAAGATCTATGCTGACAATCATCGATGATGCCTACAATTTAATGTTGGAGACATGGTATTCCTTCTAAAATTTTCATGGAATAAGATGATGATGTTTGGGAATAAGGGAATGCTTAATCCAAGATACGCCATCCCCTTTAAGATCATTTATCGCATTATATTAGTGGCCTATTGACTAGAAATCCCACCAAACCTATGTCAAATACATGATTTATTACATGAATCTCTCTTGAGAAAGTACATACCAAACCCATTACACAAAATACATAGGTAGTACCATTGGAGAATAACATTTCCTGTAAGGAGTAGCTATTGAATATCTTAGATCATAGTGAAAAATATCTATGAAATAATATAATTCAGTTTGTCAAATTGTTGTAGATGAACACAAATTTTGAAGAAGAAAATTGGTAGCTAGAGGATCTGATGAAGAAAAGTTACCCTAAAATAATTTATTATGGTAAATTAAAATTTCAAAGGTGAAATTTCTTAAGAGAGGAAGATTTTAATGACCCAAACTATTATAAATCATATTACCCTTTTAATTTTAAAAAATATATCATGTTATATAATATGGTTATAGAAAACATTTGCACATATTTTGTTTTATTATAACCAATTGAATTTAGATAAAATCTAAGTATCATTACTGTTGAAAATAGAGATTTTGAACAATGATAATATGGTTAGTATAAATATTGGATTTGGACAAATATAATTGACACAATCAAAATAAGAGATAACCTCAAAAAATGGGATAACACCCTATAAAATCCATTTATCAAATATTCCAAGGGAGGTATCGTCACTAGTATTTTCCATTGACCATTCCCAATTTGAGGTCCAACAACATAAGCAAGAGAAAATCCCTCTACAAGATTAGTTTAGGCTCATTAAAATCCTGACCCAAACTGTGTTCGCCGAACAACCCAATGAAATTACAACCAATGTACACCTTACTCATAAGAAATTTTCTAGTGTGTTAAAGGTATTTTCATCATGGAACAAGCAATATGAATATATATATTATTTTTAATAGAATAATGAATATATTTTCATCCTATTATTTATACTTTGTAAATGTTTTTTATTTTGATACTATAATGCACAAATAATATTTTTGGGTAATATTAAAAAAATAATATTTTATTAAAATATTATCATTAAATAAGTTTTATCAAATATAAATAATCATATAATTTTTATTAATGAAATGTAATTTTTATGAGGGTTTGAAAAATATTATTATCAAAATACTCATCATTACATAATAAATGTCAATTTTATTTTAATATTTCAAATTAATATATTCAGATAATTATTCAGATAAAAATAATATTATTTTTGGAATCAAAGATTCAAAATTATCTAATGGTGATTTTATTCATAATTTTCCAAGGTAGTTGAATTTTCGAGTAAAAATTAAATATTGTATAAATATAATTTGTGTAATATTGCATCATAATGACCAATAATTGATGTAATAATTACTATAAATGAGATACATGAAAAAATAAATGTTTTATCTTTAAAATAATTTTATTTTTAGTGTATTTTATTTATCTTATTAATCTATTATGAATCCTCCAAAACATATATTATATTTTATGATTTTAAAATCATTTCTTTAAAAGTGTGACTCACCTACACATAAGAAAGGGAATTATTTTATTAATTTAGGATACTAGAGTTATAAAATAATTATAACCACCCCAATTTTTAATAAATCATGGTAGAAAAACATGGTATGGTTTGGGTTTTTGGTTATTTTATTACGTAGAGTCCAAAACCTTAATAATAATGAAATCCCCCGATTTTCCTATATAAAACTATGAATGATACGATTTTTATTCACTAAAACTCATTTTATGACATATATACTCTTCTATACGCTCTGTATAGTCCTAAAAGGCGCCCCTAAGCATTAAAGGATCCCCTCCCAAGCTTTTGGAGTCACACACTCAAGAAAGGGATCTTCCACTCTTCTCTTTTTATCAATATATTCTTTTTTTATGTCTCTAAATTTCATTTTTATTACGTTGGGATATATTATTACATATTAACCTTACTGTAAATTTGATTTATAAATAATTATATCTTTTTTTGACACTCATTAATCCGTCCATGACCATTTATGTACACCCATTACTTGGTCAAATTTTTTAAGGGATTTCTCTCTTCTCGTTTCCATTAAGGGACTTATTTTATGTTATATATCATAAATTACAATTTATTATGTTGGGATATGTTATTATATATCCCACTTATAGTTCATATAATTTATAAATGATGATATTTTTGGGGAGTAGAGCCTGACGCCGCCGTGGAAGTAGTCGTTGTAGAAACACACAAGAGAAGAGAAGATTTCACCCGAAGGCATTTTATCACCCGAAGGAATTTTATACACACTCACCGAAGGACTTTCACACCACACCCGATGGCATTTTTACAATGCAACATCGACACCATGAATATACCATTTTGGTTTGTACCTCTGATCATTTCAATCAGGACATGCCTCTTGATCTCCGCAACTAAGAGGACTTTTGATACTTGGGATCTTCATGATCTCTTTGCACGTCGTCGTTGACGGTTCTCTCTCCATCGTCACACATAATCATCTTCTCACACACACTTTCATTCTCCATCATTGACACACCATCTTCTACATCTTCATTGTCACGACCCGTCCTCGGGGCCCGTGCCGTGACTACCCCAAGCCCGCCTTCCATAGGCCAGGGGCTGGCGACTAGCACCAAGGCGTAAAATCCCAGTAAACAGGGAAGGCATTGCCTTTATAAGTAACAATCACACAGAGTCTGCGAGCGGAAAGTAAAGTGCATAAAAGTAAAGGGGGCCGGAAATACAAGCCCAACTGTAAAGTACAACTGAAAAAGTAAAGAACAGCAACTGAAGAAAAGACGGCGGCCTCGTGTCGTCCACTGGCAATCCCACCTGAAGGGTGGGTACAGATATCCTCCAGGCTCCTCGGGTCCCACGTCCGCTCCGAGCACGTCCCGCCCAGTGGTCCACCTCCAGGTACCGTCCTGCTCCACGCCCCAACCGCGATCAGCGCTGTCCGTCGTCTGCGTCCAACACAACAAGGTGCGGGCATAGCCCGTGCAGGGGTGAGTATAAGCTACTCAGTAAGGACCCCGAGACCCCCGAAGGTCTCCCGAAATCCACAAAGGATATAGCACAAAAGAAAAATGCAATCACGAAGTAACATCTGACTCGACTTAGGTATATGCCCATACATATACCTAAGTCCCCAATTCTAGCTCTGCTCACGAGCTCAAGAACAACTCAATCCACAAAGGAAAGCAAGACTCAAATCCACAAGGAGGGTAAACAGTAAATCCACATAGGATAGTTCAACACAATCCACAAAGGAGAGTAACATAAGATTCAGCTCAACCAGGTATACTTTTTCAGATGACGTCAAAGATGATCACTGATCCATCTAAGTCGTCGGACCCACGAAGGATCGATAGGTACTAACCCCCGCAAAAGACCCACGTAGGATCGGGCTCACACAGAACCTGTAGGCAGTGGCTCACACAGAACCGGTAGTAAGGACCCACATAGGATCGGGCTCACACAGAACCTGTAGCACTGATCCACGTAGGATCGCTGGGTGCAGTAGTCGACGCAGTCCACAGAGGATCTCTGCACAGTCGTCGCCGCAGTCCACGAAGGATCTCTGCTCTGCCGTCGCCGCAGTCCACGGAGGATCTCTGCTCTGCCGTCGTCGCAGTCCACGGAGGATCTCTGCTCTGTCGTCGAAGTCACAGCCAGCGCTAGGGTTCCCGCACATAGCGAGCTCGTTTAGGAGGGTCCGCTCCACGAGCCGAGAGGCTGATACATCAACTGACTCGTAGTCCGAAGTTGATGTATCCCAAAGTTCCGTATTGACAACAGGATCTCAACGCAACAGACGGCGCGTCAATCGGACGCCCAGTCTGAGAGTTATTGGCATTTTCGTTCCAGGGGCCCGGTTGGTTTTTAGGGCAAAACCAACCCGACCGTACTCCACCTGTATCCGATCCTCGGGCGGAGTATTCCAAAAGTTCCGTCTCACTTAGAGGAAACTACCACAGCTGACGGTACGTCGTTCGGACGTCCGTAGCTCAAGTTATGAGCGTTTCCGCTCCGAGGGCCCGGTTGGTTTCGTGTACGAACCAACCCGGCCGAACCCAAAGTCTTTCGAAACCTTGAGTATAATATACCGAAACGACCGTCTCGATCCAAGGATCGTGTAGCCGCTGACGGTTCGTCAATCGGAGGTCCCAGGCCCAAGATATGGGCGAAAGACCGAAGAGGGCCCGAAACGGGGGTTCTGGGCCCGGGGCGACCCGGCCCGAACCCCCCCTGGGTCGGCCGAACCGGGTCGGCCCGACCCGGCCCGACCGGACCGGCCGGCTCGGCTTCGGCCGAGCGGCCGATTGAGCCGCCGCGGGTTTGACCCGCGGCTTCGGAGAAACGCGGCCCGCGCGGGCCGCGTGCTGGGTGGCCGGACCGCGGACGCGGTCCGGCGGTTCGCCGCCGCCGCGGCTCGGCCGCGGCGGACTCCTCCGGCGGCGCGCCGGGCGCCGCCGCCTCCGGTCGCCGGCGACCCGCGCCGCCACCGCCTTCCGCAGGCCGCCGGAGTTGCTCCGGTGGCCCGTTTTGCCTCCCGTCTGCACCGTTGCTCCTCCCGGGGACCGATCTTCACTGCGGGATCAACAGATCGCCCTTGCCGCGCGGTTCGTCGTCGTCCGCCATATCCGCACAACAAAAGAGATCGGCGGAGGGTTTCCGGGTCTTGTTCGTTAGACCCGCACCCTCCGCGTTAGTCATAAACTCAACGGGAGGAAAAGAAAATAATCAACAACAATTTTAAATAAATTAAAATTGTTCGGAGATCAGGTTCTTTAATTTTTAAAGAAATAAAATCACGGGAAAGGAAAAATATTCCAATCAACCCTTACCTTGTCGTCGTCGTCGGACGAGAGGTCGTCGCGGAATCGCTCGTCGCGGATGAAGGAGATCGTCGCGTCGTCGCGGTATCCGGCGTCGCGTCGCCAATCTCCGGATCAAGAACAAACGGATTTAATTAATTAAATCCGTTGCCATGAAATTTAAAAAAAGTGAGAATTTAAACGATCCGATTCTCACCTTAGTTGCCGAACGAGGATCGGCCGCGGAAGAAGAGGCGTCGCCGAAGAACGTCGCGGGAAAAGCTCGTCGACGTCGTAGATCTCGGTGTGCGTCGTCGAATTCCGGTCGCCGGCGTTCTTCGCGTTCTTCGCGTTCTTCTCGTTCTTCGCGTTCTTCGCGTTCTTCGCGTTCTTCGCGGGGAAGGTGGAGGCCCAGATAATCTCGCACAACGAGTAATCCTCCAAAAGAAAGAGTTGGTCTTATTTTATTATTTTGCCAACGAACGCAAACGCGTAAGTAACGACCCATTAAATTCGTTGAATTAATTCAACGAATGAAACAGCCCATTTAATTCACGAAATAAACCACCCAATTAAATGGTCTGTTAAGAATTAAAGAAAACGCGTCGGTTGACTTTTCAGTTACTTGACGGGTTTTCGCGGGTGCGTTACTTAGCGAAAGAAACGGCGGGGCTCGTGCGGGCCCCACCGCACAAATATCCTAACAAGGGGTAGGATATTTCCGGATAGCACCCTATCCGCTTTAACTCAGTTCAAGTGGCTTTCAAGTGACTTCCAAGCAGCTTAAGTGAAATAAAATAAATTTGTCGCACAAATTTTATTTTATTTCTGACTTAAAGCCCCAAAATTTAAAAACCACGTCTGAGCAAACGCAACTCTGGAAGAGGCGTTTCTAAGCAAATATCGGCGCTGCGATTTCATCGGTGCCCTCAGAATTTGATTCTGGGCACCGGTTCAAAAGATAGAAAAACCCGCTCGTCCGTTCACTGAACGTACCCGAGCCAAACTTCGGAAATTGATTCCGGGCACACCGGGCCTCGGAATCAGGTGCCGTCTGAAGCTGCGCTCTTGTAAAATTCCAAAGAAAATTAAGAAAAAAATTTCCTTGAAATTTGCGGGTCTTTACATTACTCCCACCTCAGGGCTTTACGTCCCCGTAAAGATACATCAAAAACTAGGGTAACAAATGGGGGTACTGAGCACGCATCTGAGCCTCCCGCTCCCAAGTGCTCTCCTGGAGGTTCCCGTGCTGCCATCTAACGCGCACAAGAGGAATCGACCGCCCATGTAGGACCCGCTCCTGTCGATCCTCGATCTCCACTGGGACCTCCGCAAAAGTCGCCCCATCGTCCACGTCCAGCTCCCCAAAGTCGATGATGTGCGTCGGGTCGTGCACGTATCTCCTCAACTGAGACACGTGGAAGACGTCGTGCACCCGGTGCAACTGAGGTGGTAGAGCCAGGCGATAAGCCACCTCTCCTATCCTGCTGAGGACCTGGAAAGGCCCGATGAAGCGTGGAGACAACTTGCCGCCTCGGCCAAATCTCCGTAAACCACGTCGAGGTGAGACACGCAAAAAGACGTGGTCGCCGTCCTCGAACTCTAGTGGCCTCCGCCTCCTGTCAGCATATGACTTCTTCCGGCTCTGAGCTGTCCTCATCCTCTCCTGGATGATCTGGACCTTCTCTGTCGTGGCTCGGACCATCTCTGGTCCCACGAGTGCTGACTCCCCAGGGTCTGTCCAGCACAACGGTGATCTGCAGGGTCTGTCGTACAACGCCTCGTATGGTGCCATCCCGATGGTGGAGTGGTAGCTGTTGTTGTACGCGAACTCCACCAAGGGTAGGTGGTCCTCCCAGCTGCGACCAAAGTTGAGAACACATGCACAGAGCATGTCCTCGAGTGTCTGTATGGTCCTCTCAGTCTGACCATCCGTCTGAGGGTGGAAGGCTGTGCTCAGATGGAGCCGCGTCCCGAATGCCTCCTGCAACCCCTTCCAAAGCCGGGAAGTGAAACGAGCATCTCGATCGGAGACGATAGGTGATGGCACACCGTGAAGCCGTACGATCTCCTGGACGTAAAGACGTCCCAAGCTCTCCACTGAGCCCTGCTCTCTGATGGGTAAGAAGTGTGCCGACTTGGTGAGTCGGTCGACAATCACCCAAATGGAGTCGTGACCTCTGGAAGTGCGTGGAAGTCCAGTCACGAAGTCCATAGATATGTCGTCCCACTTCCACTCCGGAAACTCCAAGGGTTGTACCAAGCCTGCTGGTACCTGATGCTCTGCCTTCACCTGCTGACGGGTGAGGCATCGAGAAACGAACTCTGCTACAGCCTTCTTCATACCCGGCCACCAATGCTGTCGTCTGAGGTCCTGGTACATCTTCGCCACTCCAGGATGTACCGCTAAAGGAGAAGTGTGAAACTCTCTCAGAACCTCCTCTCGTAAAGCGACTGGTACGAAGGTACGTCCTCTAAAAAGGATGTTGTGCTCTGCTCCAAGGGAGAAACCATCAGGCGCCTGACCTGAGGATATCAGTGCACGCCGTGTCTCACAGTCAGCGTCCCCATGCTGTGCCTCCCTGACTCGCTGCAGTAGTGGAGGAGTGACTGTGAGAGACTGAAGAAAGGCTGCTCCATCTCTATCCACGAAGGATATCTGCAAAGAGGCTAGCTGCTCCGTCGCCTCCTCAAGTAGCTGAATGCCCGTCCTCCTGCTGAGGGCATCGGCCACTACGTTTCCCTTCCCAGGAGTATAGACTATCTCAAAGTCATAGTCCTGGAGGAACTCGAGCCATCTCCGCTGTCTCAGGTTCAGGTCCTTCTGAGAGAAGATATACCTGAGACTCTGGTGGTCAGAAAAGACTGTGAAGCGCTCGCCCATCAGATAGTGCCGCCAAGTCTTCAGAGCGAAGACCACTGCTGCTAACTCCAGGTCATGAGTGGCGTAGTTCTTCTCATGCGGCCTCAACTGATGTGATCCGTAGGTGATCACGGCCCGCTCCTGCATCAGGACGCACCCGAGTCCAGTCCCTGATGCATCGTAGTAAACTACGTATCCAACTTCCTCCTCAGGCAACCTCAAGATAGGTGCACTGGTCAATCTCTGTCTCAGCTCCTGGAAGCTCTGCTGACATCTGTCTGACCACACGAAGGGTTTCCCCTTCTTCGTCAACGCTGAGAGTGGCGCCGCAACTCTGGAGAAGTCTGGCACGAATCTCCGATAGTATCCCGCTAGGCCCAAGAAGCTCCGCACCTCTGTCACGCTCCTGGGTGGCTCCCAAGCTAGCACTGCCTCGATCTTCGCGGGATCCACTGCAACTCCCGCCTCAGAGATGACGTGCCCCAAGAAGTGGACCTCACGTAACCAGAACTAGCACTTTGAGAGCTTTCCATAAAGCTGGTGCCCTCGGAGTGTGTCTAGCACAACTCGCAGGTGGTAGGCATGCTCCTCCTCAGTCGTCGAGTATACCAAAATGTCGTCAATGAAGACCACGACAAATCGGTCGAGGTATGGCTGGAAGATCCTATTCAGGAGGCTCATGAACACTGCTGGAGCATTGGTTACGCCGAACGGCATAACCAAGAACTCATAATGGCCATACCGACACCTGAAGGCCGTCTTCTGCACGTCCTCGTCTCGAACTCTGAGCTGATGATAGCCTGACCAGAGGTCTATTTTCGAGAACCACCGCGCTCCCTTGAGCTGATCGAAGAGGTCATCAATCTGTGGCAGCGGATACTTGTTCCTCACTGTCACCTGGTTCAGGCGACGATAGTCGACACACAGTCGCAAGCTCCCGTCCGCCTTCTTGGCGAACAGAATCGGGGAAGCCCAGGGTGAAACACTGGGTCGGATAAACCCCTTGCTCTACAAGTCCTCCAACTGTACCCGCAGCTCTCGAAGCTCGGCGGGGGCCATCCGATATGCTGGAGTAGATATCGGGGCTGTCCCGGGGTACAAGTCGATGTAAAAGTCTACCTCTCTACGAGGAGGTAGCCCTGGAACGTCGTCGGGGAAGACATCCACGTACTGGTCCACCACTGCAGGAAAAGCTGGACTCCGCACGTCCACTGCTCCTAGGATGAGGCTAGCCAACTGATGAGAGATGGGCTGCACTCTCCTCCGCGGAAGTCCATCCTGTGCTGCAAAGGTTCCCTTCTCGCCGGTGAAGGTAAACCTGCTACCGTCGGTGCGAACACATCGCTCCTTGCGCCTAAAACAGTCGATCTGGGCATGAACCGTGGATAGCCAATCCATGCCCAAGATGACGTCGTAAGGCCTCGACGCCGCTACAAGGAGATCCCAGCCGAAGCTCTCGCCTCCTAGAGTAAGCTCACACTGCCGGCACCAGTGCGTAATCGTCGAGTCTGCTCCCGTAGGAGTCTCTAGCCGTAAGGATCGAGCCAACGGCTCAGTCGGAATCTCCGAGCTCCGAACAAGGGCAGAGGCTATGAAAGAGTGACTCGCTCCTGTGTCTATAAGTACTGCAGCAAGGGTGGAATAGACACAGATCGTACCTCGAATCATCTCTGGCAAGTCGGGGTCGTAGGCCTCCACTGCCTGGAGCTGGGCCTGTCCCTGCCCGCCAGCTCCATGTGGTCGAGGTGGCCCTCCTTGTGGTGGTGGGGGTAGAGCCTGGAAGCGTCGCCCACCACCCGCTGCTCGGCCAGCTTCTCTGCCTCGTCCGCCTCCTCCCTGCGGACCGCCACGGTCGACCCTCTGCCTCTGCCTGGGTGGCCCCTCCACCGTCTGCTGCTCCTCTGGTCGGCGAGTCGGGCAGTCATGAGCCATGTGACCCTGCCCGCCGCAGGAGTAGCACAGCCTGCCTCTCGGAAGGCTGGCCCTCCGCTATGTGCCTCGCACTGCTGAGCCGGTGTCCTGAGGCCGTCTGCGTGGGGGTCTGGTCTGCCTGGACCCCAGAGTCATCCGTCGGCTACCTGCTGCCGAAGACTCAGCTACCTGCCGCCCTGCGCTAGGTCTCGCCGCTGAAGAAGGCTCTGCCAGGAAGCTCTCGATCAGGAGGGCTCGCTCCAGCACTCCCGCCTGGGTCGGAATGCTGAGGGAGATCAGCGACGCCTGAATCTCCTGTCGCAAGCCTTGCTCGAAGGTCCGGGCCCGGAAGAAGGGGTCCCGTACCATGTCGGTCGAGTAGCGAGATAGGTCAGTGAACCTCGCCGCGTACTGAGCGACCGTCATGCTGCCCTGGCGCAGCTGGAGAAGCTCATGGATGCGCACCGCTCGGAGGGTGGCCGGGACGAACTCAGAGCGGAAGAGGCTCTCGAAGTCCGTCCAGAGCAAGGATGCCTCATCGTGAACCTGGAGCATCAAGCTCCACCATCGTCCTGCCGCCGCCTGCAGGAGGCTCGCCGCGAGAATCACCATGAGATCCGCTGGTGTCCTCACTAGCCTAAAGATCCGTACCACCGCCTCTAGCCAGTCCTCGGCGGCCTGGGGGTCCGCCTCACCGCGAAACCTGGGCGGTCGCTGGCTCTGAAACTCATGCAGTGCCCTGAGGCGACGTGCATCGTCAGCGTCTGGTACTGGTAGCATCGGTGGCTCGGCGGGTAAAGCTACCGCCGGTGCCACTACTGGCAAAGGGCCCTGCACCGAGGCCTCGTCGCTCGGTGGGCTGCCGTCGCGCCCTACACTCGGAACCCTAGCTGGCTGTCGTCGCGGGGCCATCCTGAAAAGGAGAACAAGAGCACCACAGTCAGAACAGTATACCTGGTGAGCTGGCACAAGTAATCACAAGGAAAACTTGAGACTTTCATGAGGCAGATCAGTATACCCGGTGAGCTGACACAAGTAATCACAAAGAAAACTTGGAACACACACGCAATCAATGTTTTCATGAATTAAGTCGGAAATCAGGAGTCAGGGTCCTGGTGTACGGATACGTCGGCCGCCGCACCAACACTGGGCTCCCTGAACTGATAACCACACTCAATACACTAAACACTATTGCTTCATATAGAAGGAAAAGACGATCAGAGTTTGCGGTAGAACCGACCACCTCTGATACCAATTTGTCACGACCCGTCCTCGGGGCCCGTGCCATGACTACCCCAAGCCCGCCTTCCATAGGCCAGGGGCTGGCGACTAGCACCAAGGCGTAAAATCCCAGTAAACAGGGAAGGCATTGCCTTTATAAGTAACAATCACACAGAGTCAGCGAGCGGAATGTAAAGTGCAGAAAAGTAAAGGGGGCCGGAAATACAAGCCCAACTGTAAAGTACAACTGAAAAAGTAAATAACAGCAACTGAAGAAAAGACGGCGGCCTCGTGTCGTCCACTGGCAATCCCACCTGAAGGGTGGGTACAGATAGCCTCCAGGCTCCTCGGGTCCCACGTCCGCTCCGATCACGTCCCGCCCAGTGGTCCACCTCCAGGTACCGTCCTGCTCCACGCCCCAACCGCGATCAGCGCTGTCCGTCGTCTGCATCCAACACAACAAGGTGCGGGCATAGCCCGTGCAGGGGTGAGTATAAGCTACTCAGTAAAGACCCCGAGACCCCCGAAGGTCTCCCGAAATCCACAAAGGATATAGCACAAAAGAAAAATGCAATCACGAAGTAACATCTGACTCGACTTAGGTATATGCCCATACATATACCTAAGTCCCCAATTCTAGCTCTGCTCACGAGCTCAAGAACAACTCAATCCACAAAGGAAAGCAAGACTCAAATCCACAAGGAGAGTAAACAGTAAATCCACATAGGATAGTTCAACACAATCCACAAAGGAGAGTAACATAAGATTCAGCTCAACCAGGTATACTTTTTCAGATGACGTCAAAGATGATCACTGATCCATCTAAGTCGTCGGACCCATGAAGGATCGATAGGTACTAACCCCCGCAAAAGACCCACGTAGGATCGGGCTCACACAGAACCTGTAGGCAGTGGCTCACACGGAACCGGTAGTAAGGACCCACATAGGATCGGGCTCACACAGAACCTGTAGCACTGATCCACGTAGGATCGCTGGGTGCAGTAGTCGACGCAGTCCACTGAGGATCTTTGCACAGTCGTCGCCGCAGTCCACGAAGGATCTCTGCTCTGCCGTCGCCGCAGTCCACGGAGGATCTCTGCTCTGCCGTCGTCGCAGTCCACGGAGGATCTCTGCTCTGTCGTCGAAGTCACAGCCAGCGCTAGGGTTCCCGCACATAGCGAGCTCGTTTAGGAGGGTCCGCTCCACGAGCCGAGAGGCTGATACATCAACTGACACGTAGTCCGAAATTGATGTATCCCAAAGTTCCGTATTGACAACAGGATCTCAACGCAACAGACGGCGCGTCAATCGGACGCCCAGTCTGAGAGTTATTGGCATTTTCGTCCCAGGGGCCCGGTTGGTTTTTAGGGCAAAACCAACCCGACCGTACTCCGCCTGTATCCGATCCTCGGGCGGAGTATGCCAAAAGTTCCGTCTCACTTAGAGGAAACTACCACAGCTGACGGTACGTCGTTCGGACGTCCGTAGCTCAAGTTATTAGCGTTTCCGCTCCGAGGGCCCGGTTGGTTTCGTGTACGAACCAACCCGGCCGAACCCAAAGTCTTCCGAAACCTTGATTATAATATACCGAAACGACCGTCTCGATCCAAGGATCGCGTAGCCGCTGACGGTTCGTCAATCGGAGGTCCCAGGCCCAGGATATGGGCGAAAGACCGAAGAGGGCCCGAAACGGGGGTTCTGGGCCCGGGGCGACCCGGCCCGAACCCCCCCTGGGTCGGCCGAACCGGGTCGGATCGACCCGGCCGACCGGACCGGCCGGCTCGGCTTCGGCCGAGCGGCCGATTGAGCCGCCGCGGGTTTGACCCGCGGCTTTGGAGAAACGCGGCCCGCGCGGGCCGCGTGCTGGGTGGCCGGACCGCGGACGCGGTCCGGCGGTTCGCCGCCGCCGCGCCGGCGACCCGCGCCGCCACCACCTTCCGCGGGCCGCCGGAGTTTCTCCGGTGGCCCGTTTTGCCTCCCGTCTGCGCCGTTGCTCCTCCCGGGGGCCGATCTTCACTGCGGGATCAACGAATCGCCCTTGCCGCGCGGTTCATCATCGTCCGCCATATCCGCACAACAAAAGAGATCGGCAGAGGGTTGCCGGGTCTTGTTCGTTAGACCCGCACCCTCCGCGTTAGTCATAAACTCAACGGGAGGAAAAGAAAATAATCAACAACAATTTTAAATAAATTAAAATTGTTCGGAGATCAGGTTCTTTAATTTTTAAAGAAATAACATCACGGGAAAGGAAAAATATTCCAATCAACCCTTACCTTGTCGTCGTCGTCGGACGAGAGGTCGTCGCGGAATCGCTCGTCGCGGATGAAGGAGATCGTCGCGTCGTCGCGGTATCCGGCATCGCGTCGCCAATCTCCGGATCAAGAACAAACGGATTTAATTAATTAAATCCGTTTCCATGAAATTTAAAAAAAGGGAGAATTTAAACGATCCGATTCTCACCTTAGTTTCCGAACGAGGATCGGCCGCGGAAGAAGAGGCGTCGCTGAAGAACGTCGCGGGTAAAGCTCGTCGACGTCGCAGATCTCGGTGTGCGTCGTCGAATTCCGGTCGCCGGCGTTCTTCGCGTTCTTCGCGTTCTTCGCGTTCTTCGCGTTCTTCGCGTTCTTCGCGGGGAAGGTGGAGGCCCAGAGAATCTCGCACAACGAGTAATCCTCCAAAAGAAAGAGTTGGTCTTATTTTATTATTTTTCCAACGAACGCAAACGCGTAAGTAACGACCCATTAAATTCGTTGAATTAATTCAACGAATGAAACAGCCCATTTAATTCACGAAATAAACCGCCCAATTAAATGGTATGTTAAGAATTAAAGAAAACGCGTCGGTTGACTTTTCAGTTACTTGACGGGTTTTCGCGGGTGCGTTACTTAGCGAAAGAAACGGCGGGGCTCGTGCGGGCCCCACCGCACAAATATCCTAACAAGGGGTAGGATATTTCCGGATAGCACCCTATCTGCTTTAACTCAGTTCAAGTGGCTTTCAAGTGACTTCCAAGCAGCTTAAGTGAAATAAAATAAATTTGTCGCACAAATTTTATTTTATTTCTGACTTAAAGCCCCAAAATTTAAAAACCACGTCTGAGCAAACGCAACTCCGGAAGAGGCGTTTCTAAGCAAATACCGGCACTGTGATTTCATCGGTGCCCTCAGAATTTGATTCCGGGCACCGGTTCAAAAGATAGAAAAACCCGCTCGTCCGTTCACTGAACGTACCCGAGCCAAACTTCGGAAATTGATTCCGGGCACACCGGGCCTCGGAATCAGGTGCCGTCTGAAGCTGCGCTCTTGTAAAATTCCAAATAAAATTAAGAAAAAAATTTCCTTGAAATTTGCGGGTCTTTACATTCATAGCCTCTACTTCATTCATCTTCATCATCTTTGCTTCCCATCGATTACCGCAAACACAACAACCCCTTCCTCATTTCTCTCTTGGCGGCTAAATCTTTTGCATCCCACATTCCAAAACATGCTACTGAATCCTCTTATATAGAAATCATGTCCATATTTCCATTTAATGTGGTCAAAATTCATTATTCCATAAATTAATATTGGGAATAACTCTATGTTAATGTTGGGAGAAAATCCTCCATTAATGTTGAGAAAATACCTCCACTAATAATTTTCTCTCTCCTCAATATTTAAATTTTAAATAAAATAATCCCAACAATATACACCATGATTTAAAATTCAAATACTCTGCATTCATCTCCACCATATGTGTCAATGTGATCGTCAGTGCCACCGAGAACCAAATGTCACCCAATGAACAAAACATGCCGCATGACACCTACGACCATGAAGACTTTCGATATTCTAGAAACATCACTAATACCACCATCAATTTCCGATGACATCTGAGTCCTTGATAAGATGCTCTACTTGATGCTTCCCACCATGTCCTACAACCGAGCACTTCAACCAATCCCTCTTATACCACTGTTGGGGCGCAAAGCCCTACGCCGTTGTGGAATTAGTCATTGCATAAACACACAATAGAAGAGAAGATTTCACCCGAAGGCCTTTTATCACCCAAAGGCATTTTATCACATGAGGAATTTTACACATACTCACCCGAAGGATTTTCAAACCACACCCAAATGATTTTTTACAATACAACACCGACACCAAGAACATACCATTTTTGTTTGTACCGTCGATCATTGCAACCAGGACACACCACTTCATCTCCACAACTAAGGGGGCTTTTGATACATTCCATCTTCATGAATCACTTTGCATGTCATCGTCAACGATTATCTCTCCATCATTGCATATCATCATCTTTTCACACACACTTTCATTATCTATCATTTAAACGCCATTTTCACCATCACTATTGTCTCTGCTTCATTCGTCTTCATCATCTTCGCTTCGCACCAATTACCGCAAATGCAGAACACCTTCCTTGTTTCTCTCTTGGCGGCTACATCTTCTCCAGCCCACATTCAAAAACATGCTATTTCATTCTATTATATAGACATCATGTCCATATTTCCACAAAATGTGGTCAACATTCATTATTACATCAATTAATATTTGGAATAACTCTCCATTAATGTTGGGAGAAAATCCTCCATTAATAATTAGAGAATCCCTCTATTAATAATTTTCTCTCTCCTAAATATTTAAATTTTAAAACAAATAATCCCAACATATATCCCCCTTTCACTCTCATTAATCCTCCTCTGATCCTTTCTGTACACCTATTACCATGCAGAAATAAAACTAGGATTCAATTCATTATTAAAGTATTTACATTACCTTATTCTGTTAATTTCAAAATTATATTGTTGGGATATATCTTTTCATGACCCTATTACTACCAATTTTATATCTATGTTATTAGAGAACCCTTTCTCTCTCACCAGCCCATTTTATGAGCCTCTAAGTGATGTCGTTATGCTATAGAAATTTCCCTAATATTTTTTATGCCCAAATAATTTTTTAATGAATACTATATCAATTTCATATCGATGGTGTTAATCATTATACACATATATATCTTTTAACTTGGACTAACAAGTTTTTATTCCACACATTTTTTCATGGAATAATTTATGTTGTTGAATGAATCCATTTTGTAAGATCTATGTGGCACACTTAATCATGAGATTGAAAAGAATGTGACAAGTGAACCCATAATTATATATAAATCCAATACATTGTATAATGTTTAGTATCATGATATGTCATGTTGGGATAGGGATTTAAATTTATTCCCTTATGGTACTTTTTCAACCATGATTTCTTGGTGGATTTATCAGTGACCTATGTCTGTGATGCGTTGTTTTATGTTGTTGCCACATTTCCCATTTTAGGATAATCATGCTATATCATTCCCTATAATTCAAGCTACTTTTATTAAACATTGATATACATAGTGTATAACATGAATTACCTTATTCATTTTATTCCTTTATTATTCCCTTACTTGACCTTATAGCTCAACCATTTCTTATGTTTATCAGAAGGATATCTAATGTAGTTTTAAAAATTCAGTGTAATTTTAGAAGATTGTTAAAAAGGTTTTCAATAATGTTCTTGTAACTCATGTTGAAGATATTTTTTATGTACCTAAATACATTATACTCTATAATTATCTTCCATTTAGTTTATATTAATTTTACTTTTATGTAATTAAAAATGATTTAATGTGCAATAAAGAGCATGGCTGTTATATGCAGGAAGTGGGAAATAAAAGTAATTAATTATAAAAATTATAAAAGAAGTATTTATGGTTGAATTATAGTTTCCCACTAATTTTATAGATACATATAATATATTAGGTATGTGTGAAAGTTTTATATTATATTTTTTTTATTTTCATGTTTTTTTCAAATTCAAGTTAAATGAATAGGGTCAAAAACGATAGTAATGATAATTCATGTGAAATAAACATTTATTAAATTATTTAAAATCACAAATATCATTAAATAGGGTAATTAAAATGGTAAATTGTCTAAAATTTTATCATTTTTCCATTTATGAGCTATTTTTTAATATATAAGTAATATTATATCACTTTAATATTTAAAAAGTTGTTACCATAACTAAGGTAAAAATTACTTAACCAACGACTTAAAAAAAAGGTTTAAAATAATATATGAACTTTTATAAAAAGTGTGTATGTTTAAATTAAGTGCATTTATTAAATATATTTTAATCCATGTCATTTAAAAAAATATAAATGAGTAAGTTAAATATTATAAGATATTATTTTTTTATCATAAAATGACATTATTGATATTTTATAATAAAACATATTTCATTAAATTATTTAAAATTTATAAAAGTATTATAATCATAAAAATGAATGAGATATAGTTTAAAATATCATCCATGGTAAATTTATGTGCCAATTTTCTTTTAATAGTAACGTCATAGACCAATAAAAATTAAAAAACATAGATATTATAGTAATTTTCTAAATGGTTAATGAGGGATTAAAACCAAGAGATAAGTGAAAAAACTCAGAAAACACTTATACAATTATTATTGTATTAGTGATTTAATATTCATACTCATACTATATTCTTATTATTACATTTTTGTTCATTTTGACCATGATAAATAATTTATATTAAATTAGTTCTTTATGAAATTCAAAGGATGCCCCTCCCCTCACTTATAAAAGAGAAATACTCACCCCTCTTATCCACACTTCAAGAGATATTTTTATTCACCAAGACCATCCAATATAAGTTCGCAACATACCTCCAATAATATTATAGGTCTTTTTTTTAATAATACTTACCATAGAGGTCATAACATGTAAAGAAAATGAGGTTTTCTAGAGAAGTTATAGGGATTTTCTCTGAATGTTTATATTTTCTTTCAACTTCTACCTTTTTAAAATACTATTCATAAATTACAAAATAATAAGAATATTATATTCCATATTATAAAATTTTTTATGTTAATGGGGTAACCATATCTATTTACTTCTTTTACAAAATGGGAAATGAATCCATCTATCATGTGTATGGAGAATAACTGCTCCGTGAAATTGATGAAATTTATTTTTCATCACCAACTAAAATGGAAGATTATTATTTTTTATTTTATTTATATATATAAAATATTAATTAAATAATTATAATTCTATTAAAACAATACATCATCTATTTTCTTATATTTCCATCCATTGAAAATGATAATGTCATTTGTACATACATGTGGATTCCCACCTCCACAATGGGATGTAATTATTATATCATATTTGCATCAAATAGATGGAACATATAATAAATTTAGAGATATAATATGATATTTATTATAAATTATTCATTCTATACAGATAAAATAATACTTAAATTCTTTCCCTATTGGTATTTTAAAAATTAAAATGTTACTCATGCATACATATGGCTTACCATCTCCACAATTATAAAATAAACAATTTTTCATAACCATAATTAATGGTTGGTTTTTAATGTATAATTGACATAATAAAATGATAAATATGTCTTGAATATTATTTTTTAGATTATTTAATAGTGAACCTTTGACCATGGTCGACCCAATGAAGGCGTTTTTAAACTATTAACGGAACATATTTAAAATACCCAATGTGGGAACAATCAATGAAGTTAAAAAAATAATTCATTAATTATATGAACTAATTAGTTTTAGAATAAGGTATTAATCCTATAAATTTTCCTTAAGAAATAAAATAATTTACATATTTTTATTATACATGTTTTAATGGACATACATTGTAATTTTGGACTCAAGGTAAGGTATTTTATCTCAATATCCCTTCATTGAAGAACATTTTAATGTTATAAACCTGATTTATTTTATATGGTGTATATGATGCACATTTTCATGTTATATCAAGAATTATTAATATATCATGGTATTAGAAGTTTCAATCAAAATTATTTTATCCTAGTGGATTAATCTTGAATATTACTAAGTGGGAAGGAGTTTCTTAACTCAATTTACATTCATTAGGTTAAATATCTTATTCATTAACATTGTAATGACATTAATATGTGTGAATTTATCTAATTTCGAATCATTTATTTACACATATTTTATATATATTAAAAAATTTCCACATAATATCTTCAGTGATTAATTATTACTTCAAACGATTTGATCTTTCCATGGGTTTTCTTTTACTCAATCTCATTTTCATGAGACATGTTTCATATCATATAACATTACTTCCTTATATGGCGTACTTACTAATTTATAGTTTATATTTTTATTACTTTATTAAATTAATGATATTTATATATTCATAACATAATCATTATTTAAATTACTTTTCATTCAAAATTTACCAAAGTAATAAAGGCTATTTTTCAATCTAAATTATTGTTGTGATTTTTTATGATGAAGGATCCTTTAAAAGGAATAATATGATCTTATTTTATTGATCAAAATATCTTTTATAATCTTCTAGATGTATTTTTTTACATGTTTTCCCTATTTAATCCATTATTAAATAAGGAAAGGTAAAAAAAATTTTATAGGTGGTGCTGATCTTGTATCTTCTTTTAGATCAAGAATCTTTCTCTTCCATATCCATATATTCTCATTTTATTCAAAATTGTAATGTTATAAAAAAATAATGGTTTTATTTTACATGATATTTTACCTCAGTTTAAAATGATTTAAAATAAATTTCCTTATTTTTTCAACATGGTTAACATTTTACTCTCTTTCAAAAAGATTGAAATGAATTTTTATTTTTATCAGTTATGACACAAACATACTATCCCACCTTTATAAAATTCCATCACCTTAAATATCCCTTTATAGGAAAACATTATTATTTTCTAAGAAAATATTTTTCATAACATTTTGTGATTTTTTAGATTTTAGAGGAAGAAAAAGAAAATTATATTTTCCCCTGTTTTCAATGATTTGAATTAAATTTTATTTTAGAGGTATTTTCTTATATGTAATCATTATTAATTTACTCCTTTAAGTCAAAAATATTATGATCATATGATCCCATCCATACCATTTCTATGGATGGATTATAATTATTTTTTTAATATATTATCATGAAAACCATTTTATTTCCACTATAATTCAAGATATAAAGGAACACATATTGTTTTTAATGTATTGAAGATGAAAATGAATGTTTTTTAATTAATGTATGGTACATTTACATTATTGATGATGATGGGTGTAAGTAATATATCTCTTTAAGATGGGTGATATCGATACTGCATATAAGATGAGTGATCCCTTTATAGATTATACAACTGGTGAGCATTATACCTCTCTCCAATGCATTAGGTAATTTAACATGGGTTAATATGGGATATTTTACTTATGTATTTAACTAGTATCTGGTTATTTCTATCATGGGTTACAATTTAAGTGCTCTAAGATACCAACCAATTTTCTTTATTTTTTATATGGTTTGTAATGGTTCATTTAATCAAGATTGATTTCACAAGGCTCAGGATTATTAATTCCCATGACTCCTTCCATTGTTAATTATTTTTGGCGTGTCTCATATTTTATGATCTACGATTAGATTTGTATAAATTATTTTATGATGTGCCCATGCACCTTGATAATGTTATCATACACTTATACTTATCTTATTATCACTGATGACATTCAATTGTTGATACATGTGTTTACACTTACCAATAATTTGATCTCACACGTATTATGATTCCTTTTCCCAAGGATGTGAAAAAAATTTCATGTATGTTATGCCTATTATTGGGACTATATGTGGAGAAAATAGTGTGATATGACATATATTGGAATGAATGATATTTTTTGAATCCAAGTTGTTATGTAATATTTTATCCTAATTCACTAAATGTCTAAACCTAAATTATCCTTGGGTATACTTGTGATCAAATATTTATTTTTGTTTTATATGATTTAGATGTTTAAAATTGAGTAATATTTATTGGTACCAATGTTAGAAATGTAAAGATGATTTTTTTATCATCGTATCAAGAATTGTGGGGTTGGGGTTCTAATAATGGGGGATGTTTTTTCAATGTTCCTAAATTTTTAGTCTATAATTCATTAAGTTTGTTTTCTTTATAGTATTGAGGGTATTGAGGGGTGATTTAATGATTTTAGATCATTCCTAGATATTATTCACTACATTATTCTATTCCATAGAAAATAGCATTCCCTCCCATCTCATAGGAATTCTCTTCATATGATAGAGTTGCGTCTGTTCAAGAGATGAACCAATATATTATGGTGACATTTTTTAGAATGTACTAGAGTCCTGATTGAGGTATGTTCATCATTATTTACTACTGAAGGAATTTATTTTTGTGGTGTTGAAGTGATATTTAATAAATGATAATATTAAAAATTGAATATGAGGATAATAGTTCATGTGTGATGGAATTATCAAATAGAATTTTGAAAAATGTAAAGAATAATGAAGTAACTTGAGTAGCCAACTCTAGGGACCAAAATCATTCATTATAACTCATTAATTATATTTTAATTTTTATTAATGGTTTAATAATATTATTTTACCTCCTATATTAAAAAATTCCATGACTTTCGTACTTAAATAATGTATAAAAATAAAAAAAATAAAATTATTGTTTGTAGAAATGAGTGATTGATGAAAAAAGTTTCATAAAATATATTACATTGGTCAAACGCTAAACTACACTAGATAAAATGTATATAATATTTTATACCACCCCATGATAAGTTTTTCAATGTTTTGGTCCTTTTTTGGGGATCCATGCTGTCATTCACTCATTATTGATTCCCAGATTTTTTAAAAATTCAACTTTTTTATGATCAATGAAAAACATAATAAACTTTCAATGATGCATTGTAATATTAATTATTATCCATTAACTCACTACTCATGTGTCAACAACAGGAAGATATTTATGATGATGGAGAATTATAGATTTATGAAATTATAAATAATATATAGGAGGTGAAATCCAATGGCATGCTTTTAATTGAAAATATCATTACATCAAAAATGTAAAAAATTAATAAACAATCAAAACCAGTGAAGAAGTTGATCAATCTCGAAATATTTTTTATTAGAGATCTTAAAAAGTTCAGGAAGTAATTTATTGAATATTTATTTTTGGTCTATTATCTAACATTATTAGAGTGGATTTATGAAGAAAATGCGACTGTTGATATAGCAATGGGAGAAAAAAATTTGGATGAATTTTGGAATCACATATTAGAAGGTAACCTGCAATATTATAATACTAAATATAAGGAAGAGGAACGAAAAAAACTTTTCTATTTTCAATAATTGAAATATGACACTAATAAAGAGTTTTAATTTTTTTCACTACCAGGCCTTCTTTGGTCTACCCGGTGACAACCCCGAACCCATCTCTAATAGTCCTGGGGCTAGTGAACATTGTCGAGTTCGAATATCCTAAAAAAGGGAAGAAATAGACTAATTAATTCGTAAACATGCACACATTTCCAAGACCGCACATTTCTGAAATGTAAATAACTAAAATAATAAATTTATTCATATATGATCCCACAACAGAGTATGATAGTAAAAGTACTGAAGCAGAAAAAAGGGATAAATACAAGATGAACTAAACACTTTAAAGATAACAACCTTCTCCAAGGGAGAGGAATAAATGTAAAAAAGAATGTTATCGATAAAACAACTCAGTCTGACAGCTCCAGGTATGCTCCACCCTCTCTTGATCCCCTTAGGACATCATCAAAATCTTCATTGTCTACATAATACATGAAACATGTGATAAAATACCATGTAGGTGTGAGTATAAAAATACTTAGTAGGACACCCTAAAAACACTAAAAATGAATAACCATGTATAGTGAGTTCAATACAAGAGATCAAAATTAATGTATAATAGAAACTACCATATATACTTAGGAAAGACCCCATGCCACTAGGTGATCATAACTAACTACCAGCCACAAGATTAAACTCGAAGAAACACTCATTCCCAGAGAATCTACTCCACTAACCACACTTTCAATGGAGATACTCAATGAAGAGGTATATTCATTGGGATATGCCCAATTAAATCTCACTAATATAATAATACCCTGATACACATATAGGGGGTCATGCCCAAAACCAATGGGGGAAAGCACGAACCCAATTAGGATTAACCAACTACGTAGGGGATCAGATGTAAATGATTACAAAAAAACCTACTCGAAAGGCTTTCTAGATGGATAATCAACACCCTAATTAGGGAGATCAAGATGATTCCACAACTCCCTTAGGAACAAAGGATGATATAGGATCACACTATAGTCTAAAAAACGGACACCACAACTCTATCTGAGACTCAACCTCTAGAGTGGGTCACAATCTATTGATATGGATCTAATAACACCCTATACCATCAAAGAAATGGACCAAGGGAACCCACTAAACCTATAATAGTCTAAATTAAGAAATTGATTATCCACAGGCAGTCTTGAAGGGGGTACATGATGTGTACCAAGGGGTGCACATTGTGTCCAGCAATCCCCTTTCTTAACCACGTGGAAGAGCCTCACACAGCATGTAATATCAATATACATGGCATGTAGAACAGATATCAAATTGTGTAGAGAAACATGGTTTGATGCCCATATTTCATGTCCATGTTTATTTACTAAGGTCGTTTCCATGAACTTTCTTATCTATGCCATGTGGTGTATGTGTAAAAGTACACAGAGTGCCATCTAGTCATGTACTCTTACTCGTGTCAATGTACTTCCCAAAGAACATGTTGATTCATACATAAGGGGTCACACAGTGTGTATTGTGGGGGGGGGGGGTGGTACACTATGTGTGATACCTAACTCAAGAAGAAACCCTAGCACCATAGCCAGGGTTCCCCACATGGTGTGTAGTTCCAGATAACATGTTGTTTAGCCCATTTTTTTTTTCAGAAATTTATATTCTTCACTTGTGCATCTTGGTCGATTATAAAGCCTCTAATATATTAACCACGTTGTGTGTAAATCAAAGATACCATATTGTCTGATCATTTCCATTGTTGAAAAACATTTTCTGCAACCAAATAATCCCAAAAAGGGTCTAATCACCCTTATTCGTTTTGCACCGAAGAATGATGAAGAACACAAAGTTAGGTATCCACCGTTGTATGATTTAGTGCTGATTTTATCACTGCACCACCATTAGGTTGTGTCAGTCCTAGATATATGATATTTGATCATACATCATAAAATGGGGGTGCAACAATCGAATGATCAGGATATATTGAACCATTTTCAAAATGAAGAACGCCCACGATGAACAACGAACTGGGGGATAAAAGAAGAAGAAAAAATTAGAAGAATATACCTCTATCGATGTTTGTGTTGACCTTGATTCATTGTTGTGAGAATAACACTGAATAAATAAACAACCCAAATAAATTATCCCAAAATCACCCAAAATCTAAACCCATCCCGCAATACAGACGATCCACAGATCAATCGGGGGGTTGATTGATCCGTGTTTGTTGTAGGAATCAAGAACATGGATGCGATTAATTAAAAAACCACCCTTCCTTGATTTCTATCGATCAAATATGAATAATTAAGTTTTTTCATGTTCATTGGCCAGATTATTTGATTCTGCCTGGCACAAGTCGTTGATCTCGGATCGGGTCATTTTCCACCAATGAAATCTCCTCCAAAGCCTCTAATAGATTCTGATAATTCACAAGGTTATGTGGATAGCCCGGTGCATTTTCCATGACCATGTATTTAAAGAGGAAATATAGGTCACTACATTGCCTCATTAACAAAAAAAATAAAATAATTAAATTATTTTATTTTATTTCAACTGCAATGACTTTTCCACAAATGACTCGTGTCAACTAAGGTTACGTCAAGCCTATGGTAAATCCCACATTCTAAACCCAATGGTTCCCTCATATTTATAATCTGGGAAACCATATAAATGTTATTCCACTTTTTTAGAAGAACTATTCCAGTGTTCTATTTAATATTTTTAATATTTTTCAAATAATTATTTTGGGAACACTAGGCCCCAGAATCGCATGGTGTCTCAATGACCGGTCTCAAAATTAGTCTATATAATATTCAGAAATAATACACATAAAATAAAGGGGAATTAACTTTTTTTAATAAAAACTAGTGGAGATTTCCTCAATCCCTCTCTCTATTAGAACTCAACTCCAAGAGGCACTTCCCATTAAAGAGGATACTAAACTAGATACTACTCAGCGAGATTATATTTTCTCAAGTATTTATCCTTATAATTTTATTGAGATAGAATTTAGAAATACATAATACTATTTATATTTTATAGAATTTGAGAACACAAGGATTTACTTTGATATATAAGATGAATATGATGCACTATATTTGGAATACATGATTATACATGAACCATTTAAACATATTCTTATGGGAGTAAATGAATTGTGTTTTATGTATTTTCCGGAAGAAGCTGAGTCATTAGCTATTCACCTTGAGGGGGTTGATTTTAGTAATAACTATTCTTATATTAATTTAATTAGAGTAATTTTTTTCATTTATTTTATCTTTATATATTTCATTACATTACATTATGATTAATCCTTGTATATGGAAGAAGTATCCATACAAGTTTGGGACACTATAAAGGATGATTACCTACAGTGAAAAAAGAAAACATAAAAGTATTTCTTATCTTTTACATGATATAAACATTAAATTTCATAAATAATGGTAGTAAAATTCTAGGGAGTGTTGGTTTTAGTGTACTTGGAGACTAGAAACATAATCTAATTATTTTATAATGCTTGGCACCATTTCTTATTATATTTTCATACTTGACCATAATATAAACATCTCATTAGAAACAATGATCTTTATTACCTAGGGAATGAAAGAATAGTAAAATGAGTGATATAAAATTCTCAAGAAGGGATAAATAAACATATCACCATGTTTTATTTTATAAAAATAAAAAATTTATTCATAAAATAAATATCATATCATCACGAATTCTAATCGTAAAATATAAGTGAACTTAAAAGTTAATTTACATACGAACTGAAATCCAAAAAATATCCATAAGGAAATATAATAGTCCTAAAATTGATAAAAAATATTTAATATAAACCTTGAATCATGTGAACAATAGATTTTAATTCATAACTTCTTTGAATTTTGGTAGCAACATTATCATAGAGAAGTATTACAATCAGTATTTAGAAAGTTTCACCAATTTTTTGAAGAAAACATAATCGCATCCATGTATAAATCACCTTCATGAGTCACACACTTGAAACCATGCCTGATAACTTATAATTTATTACTACATATAGATATCTCATGAGATTTAAAGTTTTAAACAATTAATTGGAGGGAAATATTAGACCACAAAAGTCATTGTCAATTCTCATGAGTACCAATTGATAATCATTCATTTATATCATCATTAAAAACCCATGGAAATAAATTTTTTTTTCTAAAACATTTAAACGAAAATCATTCAGTTTTAAATAATAGTCCACAAATAATAAATTAGTGTTCATAAACATTTCATCAAAAGTTCTTTAACCTCCCATATAAAAAATTAACTATCTTAGTAACATAATTTGGAACCATATTTATGTCCATTTATAATTATAAAAATGAATTATAAATAATCTCTACATATTTATATGTTAGTTCTAATCTATTTTCAATCTTAGCTGTGAGTATTATTGATCAATTTGAATTGGTTTCATAATCATAGTGTTTTTATTCATTCATATCCAAAATTTCATTTTTAAAATATAAAAATATGTACTAGAATTTATTATATGTAATTATTTATAACGGTATAATTCATTTTTATTGGATTATTGGTCACGATCCTTAAATAATTAATCATCGATTGGAATGTTTTGAGGATTTTTGACGAATGGTCATTGGTATTTTAATTAATGAGTTTATTAAAAATTACCATTTAAGAAACAAAATCGAAGATTATTTTCATATTTATATAATATATTATTGTTAATTATGTTCATATATTCAACTATGATATTATTTTTTATTATTTTTTAATTTGGTTGTTAGACTAACCCGGTAATAATATAATATAACTTAATGGACAAGAATGGTTATTGGTTAATTTAGTAGTAATATATTTATTATATAAGTATAATTATATTATTTATATTTTTAAGGTTTTGAATCATATTTTAAAATATTTTTATATATAATAAAAATATTATCTAAAAAGGAATGACTTGGCTTTGTGGAGGGGATATTTTGTACAACACATTTTGGACATTATTTTATTTTTAAAAGTGGATGTGAAGGAATAAATAAGAGGTTTTCAATTAATATAAAAAAATTTACGTATAATAATTAAACATATTTAATTATATTATGGTGTTTATAAAACTTTAGGAAGAGGAATGTTAAAAATAATGGATTAAGAAAGAGGTAATACATATATCACGAGCTTGAGATTTCTCTTCGAACTATACTAAAAAATTGAGGAATTAAGATAAGTAATGGTGATAATAATATTAAAGAAATGGAATAAGGTTATATTAGAAACAAAATTACATATTTTTATAATGAAATTAAAAAATTAAAGGTGTAACATGAAGTGGTGGATGTGATCCCTTTTTATAAGTGAAGTGGAGGGAAGTTTGGAGGCACCCTTTACGTTTTCAATATTATAATTATACTATTCAAGAGTAAAAGGATAAAAAAATGGATAATATAGGATGTTATGTGAGTATTTCTAGATAAAAACCTCACATATTCATTTAGAAATGTTTTTGGATCATTTCCTCTAAATAAATCAATTTTTACCAGTTTACTTTTATCAGGGTATTTAATTTTCATCCCCTGGAAGTAATTTTAATAACTGAAAATTAATTTGACTTATTTACCAAACTAAATGATTTAGATTTATAATTTTTTACGAAAAAATTCCCCAAAAAATATAATAACATGAAACCTTAATTTTAAAACTAACGCACATAAAAATTTAAAACCTTTTTTATGAAGAATGTGTTTTCAAGCATAAAACATATGTGTAATCCATAATTATCGATTTTATCATCATTAATAAGATAAATAGGTTTATTATAAAATAAAAAATATTTATCTTTCTAGAAAACATAATTTTATCATCAAAATACATAATTAAAATAAATAATAAAAATAGTTTTTCTTATAATTAAAATATTATTATAGTTTTATATGATTTATCATATATTTTATAAATTTAAAAAAATATGGTTAGGATCCATAAATCTATTCCTAAGTACATGATTTATCAATTAAAAAAATTAGCTGCTTTTCATATACGAATAATATAATAAGAGTCATTATTTTGAGAAGAACAAAAAAAATTCCATATTCATCTAAAAATTAAATATTTTAGACAAATACCTTGTTATCATATCATGATAAATTTAATAATTTATATTAAAAATTATGTTAATTTTATCAAACTAATGTTTTAAATTTTATCAAAATGAATTTTAATTTAAAAACACAGAACATGAAAATTAATGTATTTCAAGGAACTGGATATTATATTAATATATCTTTGTTATGTAGTTTTCATAAAGTGGTTATTTTTATTGATACCAAAAAATTTAACCTCCTTATTAAATTATTCATATTTTTAATTTTCTTTTATTAAAGAATCATTTTTATTTCTTTATTTTGGAATTCCATGTAAGATGATCCACTCAACAAGATGTCTAATTAGTGAATTATATATACTAAAATTATGGGTCACTGCACTCTACCTCCATGAAAACAATTTAACCGTTGAAATTTTATTGGTTGGATGAAAAAATGAGGGTAATTATGTGGAATTACATTCTCATGTTCCCATATAGCATCCATAAACACATAATTCTACCATTAAACTTTGATCTGTTCAGTGGTCTAGTTTTACAACAATTTATCTTTTTGATCTAAGATCTACATGGGTTATTCCTCATATGAGGGAACATGTTTCAATTTCTTGTCTTCTAAATTCAGTACATGTGAAGGATCTAGTATGTAATTCCTAAAAAGGAAAAAATTAGTCACATCATGCACTTGGGAGAGGTATGGAGGGAGTAGTATACCATAAGATACCTCAGTAACATGTTCATGCATCTCGAAGGGACCAATGTACCACATGAGTAGACTCCAATTCTTGGTATTTATCGTATCTTGATTCAATAGAGACATCTAAAGGAACACCTTGTCAACAACTTTAAACTCTAGACACCATTGATGGTTCTATTCCTAAATCTTATATCAACTTGATGCTACTTTCATATTCCATTTAATCGTTTAAAACTTATCCATAATTTATTTTTCATGGTTTGGACCTATCAGATTACACTATCTAACTTCGTTATAGTATGTTGGGTTCTTACATATCTTCCTATAAAGAGATATACATGGTTCCATCTGAAATCTATAATGAGAATTTTTTATATGTGATCACTACCAAGGGGATCAGTTCATCCCTATATCCTTGGAATTATTTCACACAATATATCAACATATCCATTAGAGTTTCAATTGTTTCCTTAGTCTTACAATCTGTCTAAGGGTGATAAGAAGTACTGAAACTCAACTCTAAGTTGAATGATTTCTGAAGATGTTTCCTAAACATTAAGTTAAAACATGTACCTCTAGATGATATAATGTTTGTTGGTACTATATTTATCCATACCACATCCCTTATATATATCTTGGAAATTTTTTCACAAGATAAGTCTTCTTTGATAAAAATAAAATGTTTTAATTAGTAAGGTGTTAAAATACACCCCAAATACCATTATAGAAATTATACATTTTGGGTAGTCCTCAGATGAAATAAATGGTAATGGTTTCTAATTTTGATACTAGTATGGGTAATGGTTTCAATATACCCGTATACTTCAATCATTCATCCTTAGTATTTGTACCTAGAAATCATCGATATATGTATTCTGGGACATCCCTTTTCATATTGTGCCACTAGAAGTTATTATTTAGATCTTTATACATCTTTGTGCTTCCAAGATGATTAAATAAGGATGATCTATGAAAATCATCCAAAATTTACCTCTATAGTTCTCATCCTCATCTATTGGATCGATTATCCAATGATCAACTAGGTCAACCTGTTAAACCACTTCATCTTGATCATCACATAAAAGATGGCTAAGATGCATATATGAGAAAAAAGGGTATTAATAATAATCCCATAAGCATGGAATTTATTTAGATTTATTAAATTAATTAATTTTGGTTTCCTAAAAACATAACATTAAATTAAAAAACAAAAAAGAATGATGCATGTACCTCTCATAGGTATCAACATCCACAATTAGTATTATCTATCGTAGAATTTTTAGTAGGCTTGAGTTCCTTACATTAGATCATATGGGCCCTAAAATACTATGTCCTTGTCATTCTCACTTTCTACAATAGAAAACTGGTTTGATAATTATTATTTATCAACTATTTCCATGTAATCCTCACTAGTGGATTACTCTAAAATCCATCCCATCTCTCAATCAAACCCTTTTATGCAACCCTATAATGACCTCCCCACCATTTTTACCCCACCCAGGCCAATAGTAAAGAGGAAAAGTGACCCTCCATGTCACACCTCTAGTAGGGCCTAGGTTGAAAAGTATCACTTAGGGTGTAAAACAATCAAACGAGATGAATTACCCATAATGAATGGAATGGATTGTGAGAAAGGATAAAAACCACTGAAAAACTCCATCACATAATATAAAATAATCCAACAACCCATGTTCATGTCATGAAATACATGTAAAATTATCGAAGTTAAAACCAAGGGGAACCTATAGTAGAAACTCCACAATAGCTCCAACCTCCAAGATAGTAATGTCCAGCTAGGTATCCAAAACCTCCCTAGAAATATGAAAAATAGTTATATATATGTACAATGAGAATAACATGTTTACTCAGTTGTTTCATACCAAAGGTATCCTATGAATATTTTAAAATAGAATTATAATTCACTAGTGAACAAACATTAGAACCAATAAGTACCTAGATAGGTTATCTATCCACCCCAAGAAGGTTTCATGTTAGTGCCATCAACATTTATACTTGATGTATATTTATTTGACTTTATTGAAGTTAACCCACCCACCAAACACCATGGTCATGGATTTATGTAGGCCTTTCTAGTATTATGAAAGGGCATGAGATATCAACTCTGATCAGGTGAGAGAAGTGATAAATACATCATCACATTATCCATTAATACAATATCACTGATGACACACCAAATGTATCCTACCTCACCATAATATTATGTCATCAAAGTTATAATTAATACAGAAAAGTACATGAATAATGATATCCATTAATTATAATCCTAAAGTCTAAGAATTAATACACACATCCATATATAGGAACATTTAACGACACATGGACATGTGGATTTCCTATTAATGAGTATGTTTTCATAACCTCTTTTCTTTGAGATTACCAAGGGAGAACACCATGGGAAACTGTATCAATGTCTTATGAGCATTCTAACTCTAATATCACATATTGTCGATTTCCCATTAGACAATATCATCTGACCATAGAACATCTATTCAATAATGATGGCATGGAACCTCGAAGTTCTCATCACAACAGGGAACTACTATGACCATTATGTGTGGCATACATTCTTAGCACACTATCACATACAAGAGTCACGAAAATGAACAATCATGATGTGATAATAAAATTCATTAATAATGTAATCATTTATTAAATTATTAAGAAAGTTAGTTATAGGTAACCAACTCCAATAGGGTGTGTATAAAAGTAACATGAAAATACCAACATATATATATATATATATATATATACATTGACCACACAAAAGCCTAACATAAAGGTTTAACATCAATAACTCATTACCATAACCTTATAATCAAAACCATACAAATGTTACTACACACTAAAACTTCTAAATTAAACTTCATCCTATAAAATATCCACAGATAACCCACTTTCCTTTATTTCAATTACAATTTCAACCCCTTTCTATATTTTTACATTACCATCTGTTTTTTATTTATTAAGATGAAAACCCTCTATAACCAATATTTGAATTTAATTTCCATTTATGTCCATTGTATTCCGGAATATTGAATATATTGACCCAATTTCCACATTCTAATTCAAGTCAACTTTTATTAGATTCCATCCAGCACCATTACCCTTTCATCATTACCAACTTCATAATCCATCACTACTAGTCTAATACAATAAAAAAGTAGAAAAAAACCATTAGGCATATTTAAAATACAACACCATAACCCAACCATCTCACCACAACCACATATCAACCACCATACTTCAATTACCCACAAAACATGTCACACATGAACCAAACACCACCACCAACACACAATTATCATATAGGACACACAACCAAAAGTTCAAAAAAATATTATATCATTACCATATATTATATTTCTAACACACATAAATCCACAATTTATTTAAATAGATGTTTTATGATTAGTTCATCATCAATTGCATGGGTATTTTCACATTCTTTCCATATTCACACTCAAATAATTTCATTAACCACATATAAGATCTTAATATTTTATGAGAGGTGATTTTATCCAAACAAAGTTATTCAATCAACTATAAATTTTTACAATTCACAGTACCCAAAACATGTATATCACAACAAGTTATATGTTTCAAGAGAAAAAAATGGAAATAACAAGGAAAGAGATAAAACATATTTTTACTCCCCTTAACATAAAATTTAATTTAATATGGTTAATTTTCTTCATAATTTATTTTGTACCACCCAACTACTAGAAAAAATGAATGATAATTTCATAGATACTAAAATGAATAGGAGAAAAAAGACCCCCTACCTAGGAAAGAAGATCCAAAACATGTTACACTAGATATAGGGGAAAATAAAGATAATGTATCCACCTAGATATCATAAAGGTAATGTCTTGATCAATCATACAATACTTTTACAAATGGGAGAAATATGAAAGAGAATAAATCTCTAAACTCAAAAATGATATAATAATATAGAAAATAGAGAGAAAACTAAACTATTAAACGTGAATAGAATCATAAATATAAAGGCTTCAGGTCAATGTCATATGACTCCACGGTTAAAGAGGAATTATTTGGTTTATCCATACCTGAAAGAAAAAAAGAAAAGACATGAGTAGAGGAAATATTTTACTTAAATATGATAAATAAAAATATCGTAATAATACCAATGATTAACATGTTAAACATCACTTTTAAATTTTTATTTAATTTAATTTAATTTAAAACACATTGAATGGCCTATTTAAAACGAAATGCTTTAAAGAATTCAAATACTATATTTAATTCTCAGAAAAAAGTGTTTAAAATAATTTATTTAATTCTATAATTCCACATTTTACATGAAAAATATTTTTCTCATTATTCTAGAAAATCATGGTATTTTGGAAAATTAAAAAATTTCAAAATGTTGCGCTAACCTTGAGACCCAACCAAGAAACCACCCCAAGAACCAACCTACCACCTAAAGGAACCAACTGACCATATATAGGAACCAACCAAACAAATAAACCAACTCACCTAATGAATGAACCAAATAAACTTATGAAAGTACCAAACAATAGGATGAAGGAAACAATTGAATCCATGATGGAACCAACTGACCATATGAAAGATCCAACTGACCACACAAAGGAAGAAATGACTGCATGGTCAGTCAAGTGACTATGAGATAAAATATAAAAATTTCAAAAATGGAAAGGCACAAAATTACCTCATGAATTCTATAAGCCATGGAAAATGACAAAGGAAAGGTTTTGGTAACCCAGTACATTACATTTACATTATATCTGTATTCTTTGTTTATTTTTCAATGTTCATTATACATGTTTTATTGGTCTAGATTTCTATATACCATGAACTTATGTTTTTTCTTGTGTAATTTAATCATTTACATGATTTAATCATTATAATGTACTAATGAGAAATTTTATAAAGATCTTAATGTTTTAAAGATCCATAGACAATTAATTTCTTCATAAGTTCATGTTACATTACATAACAATATTTTGATAATGTAACACAAGTATTCACATGTATTAGGAATTTGGTCAGGAAAGGAAGTCAACATTTATAGAAATATGAACTAAATGAGTTAAACAAAACATAGTAGATTTCTATATGTTTTGGTTTATTATAAGAGTCTCCATGACATAGTGATTGTCATTATTATAGGGTTCATATGCATATAATTATCATATTATGCGATAAAATGTTTCGTCCTTTGATATTCCATTCCAAAAGCTACCATGATCAATTATTCATCATTTGATGATGAATTTGAGAACATTGAATATCTTGAATGTTTTCATAATGTTAAAAAATCAATGAGGGTTGTAATAAAAGGATTTCAAGTGTTGAAATGTATCGATCATTTATGAAACAACTAAATTTCTATTGGCTAAATGTTTGAGGTTCTTAAAAACAAATATAATTTTTTTGATCCGTATGATGTGTATGTGATGTTTAGAACTCCACAATTCTGAAATTATTAAGCACTCATTTATCTCATAACATTAAACATAAGGTTCTATCAAAATATGGTTTATTGGAGATAATTCACATGTGTTGGAAGATTCATGCAATCTATGGATTCCTTAAGAGGAATGAGTCTTTTTAGCTACTTCTTAGTGATCTGCATCAAACTAGCACGGAACATCCTGATCGATGGGGAAATTTACATCATTCTGTGTTCATTATTTTATTCAATTAAATAGATATGAAATATCTAATAATTTAATGTTTCTTTTAATATTTTTTTCAATGTGCTTGGCTAAACGTTATCACCATTAACACGCAACCGTGATATCAAAGCCATCTCCATTATGTTTTCATTTATCATTTTAAAGGATGGAGAAACTAGAAAATATGATTTTATAGAATCAATGTCATCATGCATGTAAAAAAACTGTCTTCATTCTTGTTTTTTCTGAACAATGATATAATACAATTCAAAAAAAGAATGTTTGTTCTTTCTATTATTAAGACCATGACATGGATGCTATGTGATGGTCATTCTGGGTAATGAAGTAAAATCATGTAACATAGATTATCATAATAAAATTACACCATATCATGTTCAGTGATCACTATATCATGGATTCCATCACTGCAAGGACCAAAATTTCATAGTTTATAGTGCCCAGTCCATTTTGGAAGTTTTAAAGTTCTATCTAAAATAGTTTGGATAAATGACATAGTATAACTAAAAAATCCGTTTTTTATAATGGAATTATTATTCAAAATACTTTTCCCAAAATGGTCCACATAACAAAAATCGACCAAAAAAATTCTTCATTAAAACTATTGGTGAATCCCCATAACAACAAGAAAATATGGATAAACCAAAACAACTTGGATAACCCTGAACGCATTTTGAAAAAGCATGTTTTGGTATGACTTCAAAGACTAAAATGGATTATTATTTAGGAAAATAGGAAAAAGATTACCCATTAATAGATTTGTCTTTAGGGAACAATATGTTGTAGTGAAAATATTTTTTGAGGGGATTTTTAATGAAATATTTGTTTCATAAAATTCTCAAAAATCATCACCAATATAGTCCATCAAGGCTCGTGTCGAAATTGAAGGGGGTATTTAAGCCACATCAAACACATTTTTTTGGTTATGATGTAGGTTTAAAGTGGATCTCCATCGTAAAAATATAGTTAAAAATAAAATTATTTATATAGATTTATGATTAGATCGCAAATGTGAATATAAAATGTTTACATTAGTAACCTAGATTGAAAAAACATGTGATATTTAATTTATGTAAATTTGTTTATATAAAATATTAATTTCTCATTACTAGATAATAAAAGTGATCAATTAATATCATATATTTTGGAATATTAATGATTTCATATCAAAACCGTGTAAATGAAAATATAAAAAGTTTATATTAAATAAATTCTAATTGTTAATGTTCGGTTAAGGACGAAATTATAAAGTATTTATAATTTTTTTATGAATTTTTTATGAATGTGTATATTATGTCAAAATTAATGAATTTTCAACCATTTAGTATTTTTATCTACTTTATTATTCATGGATATAAATTTTATATTGTGAATTGTTATGTATAATTTAGTTTAAATGTGTTAAATTGCATCCACAAATTATTATACATGAATTTATAGAGTTACATGCTTGGTATGATAGTTGATTTATTTTTATTCTTAATTGAATTTAAAATTTTTTAGGTTATGATCTTGAGTTAATATGTTAATTATAGTTTATACATATAAGGTGTTAGAATTTTGATATAAGATTTGTTGTAGATAAAATGGAATCATCATCATCAAACATAATTTGAGATCAGTTTTTTCGACAAAAATAATTATTGGAAGCAACTTCCTAGTATGCTAACACAAGAATCATTCTTAAGAATGAGGAAAAATTATATGTGTTATAGTAAATAGTTCTAGAGAAACCAAATGTTAAATTTGTTCAACAATTGAATATAGATACTTTTGAGAAGTATATTGTGATCCACATAGGGTTTCAAACACATTTTTTAATGTAAAATGACTAATGTACCTTTAGTCTCCACTTATATAATGAATTTGATCAATTGTTTTAATTACATGAATAGACTAGAAATTTTAATTTTCAGGTTGTATCTTTCTAAGGAATTTTGTTTTTATTATTGGAAAGGTAATGAAAATATTAATGATTTTGTTAAATGTTTATCCTGTTTATTCAAAGTGTAGAGGACACATGCACGGGACATGTGATCCCTAGGCTCTAGTACCATGTTAAAAACATGAAGGGGCTTGAATGGTAAAATTTATATCCTATGTCATTGAAATATAAAGTGGTTGTCAAGGTGGAGAAATGATTCTTCAAAAGATTTAATTTTGTGAAATACATGGAGTTCAATAAACTATATGGAGAGACCACATTAAGTATTACATTTATAAAAAACATTATTCAATTTTGAAGGTTATATGATGAATTTTTTTTGTTTTCAAATTGTTTTCAATATACAGCATTCCAAATTCAAGGTAATAATTGATGAATCTTATAGTTTGTAGTTCAATTAATGAATTACTAAATCATGGAGTGGAATGGGAAAGTGTATTTAAATTTAAAATGGATCTAAAAAAGGATATGTAATATTATCTCATTTCTATGATGTGGTAAGTGAAGTTATTTTCTAACAACGAGTTATTATAAATAAAATGAGATGATGGAAATGGTTTATGATTCATTATTCTCTATAATAGAATTAAAAGAAGAAACACTATTGGAAAAAAAATTTTAGTCGTGTTTCTTTTTGGTATAAGCTTCATTGAGATATGTGGCTAATGTATTTACCCAGGTTTCATAGAAACATGGTTAATTTTGGTGACAATAAATTTATTCCAATTACATGTGTTTCTACAAATGTTAGTAAATGTATATATATTTTTTAAAATTCAATTTTTTTGTTTTCTATCATTTAAATTTATGTTTTTTCTTCAAAAAAATCATCCACCCCCAACTGCCTACTCCACACCCTAGCACTAGTGAAGATAAGTTCTCCCCTGCCTCACCTCCCCCTTTATCACACACACCACCCAATCCCATGGATACCGTCAGACCCACTCGCTCACCTATGCAGATCTTATGTTCTTGAATCACCTCATAATATAATATCTGATCCATTTTTTGTTATTTTATAAAAAACCACTTTAATCAGTTTAGTGGGAAACAGTACAAAACACCTTATTAGAAATCCCCAAATTTAAATTGAAACACCCTACATTTCAGGTTATATATATCCAATGATTGGAACACTATATTATGTGCCGTCAATGGAATTTGATTGGGTGTATGGTCTAATTTCTTCTTGTTGCAGTGATACAACAATGATAGTTTTGTTATGTGTCCTCTTCAGGATGATGCTTCATTAGAGATGTGCTTTGGACTATGATGGTGGATTCGGTGCCCTATTTTTGTGGATTTTTATTTTGTGCTACTTTCTAGTTAATGATATTTAAGGGTGTAATGATCCAGTTAGTTCTTGGCATTTTTTTAATGTTTTTTTGTTCTTGTTCGGTTTTCCAAAGAACATGAGTTCCATAGAGAATGTGGTCTGGGATTGTTGAACCACATATATATCGATACTCCTCAAGCTAGAACCACACCCAAGACAATCCGAAGAGTGAAATTGATGAGCCATACATCTCCAGGAACTAGATCGAGTCAACACTGCTTAAGGATATAAGACTCAGTTCCAGAAAGACGAGATGCCGCCGGGGAGGGGGATCAGGTCAGTTAGAGCCGGAAGTGGTGATCTGGGATAGGATCCGAATAGACTGAGGACAAAGAGGAACCAACATCAGTGGGGTCAATATCTATCTTTTGACCGCTGAGTATGAATTTGACACACATACCAATACAAACGTGAATATTTTTTGTTAATTTATATATTATATTGTGTGTGTATATATATATATTAATATATTTGTATAGAGATAAAAATTAATATATATATTGATATATAATTTTATTTAAAAATTTATATAAATTAATATAATTATAATTATACTTATAATTTTATATATTTATAAACATGTTAATATATTTTTGTGTTTGTGTAATTATAAATTTATAAATAAATATATAATTAATCATATAAATTAAAATTTATTTATATATATATTTGTTACATATACTTTTGTTAATATGTATTATTATATATTTATATATAAATTACTATATATATGTTATAATATATTAATATATATGTTACATATACCTGTGTTAGTATATCTTATTATATATTTATATATAAATTAATGTATATATGTTATTATATATTAATATATATGTTATTACATGTTATTATTTATGAAGCAACCAAAGCTAAACATGACCTAAATGTAACACCTCAATCTTCCACGATGCACTTCTTTTTCAATAATTCAATAACTTGCATTGTATGCAACATCGTGTTCGAGCGCTCCATGACCTAAATGCAACACCTCAAACTTTCATGGTACACTTATTTTAAAATAAACGTTATTTTTTGAAATAGAAATCATTTTTGAATTCAGAATATCAAAATAATTTTATGGCGAGGTTTTGATAATTTTCTAATAAGTTTCATGTTTTGACGAATAGTGAAAATTAATGCATTGATCTTAAAAACATACTATTTCATTTAAATAAATATTTTACATTAATTTTTTTAAAGTCAAAATAGATAAATAATACTAATATTAATCTAATATAGTTCATTCGAATCATTTTGCAATGGAATTAAATAAAAAAATTTATTGAAATTTTGAATGTCACTTTTACCAGCATTCTAACAACACATGCAGATTTGCATTAAACATAATTTTACCACATCATTGAATTTAATTTAAAAAAAATACATACACGGTTGTAATCAGTATGAAAATTATTATCTAATATGATCAAAACAATTGTTTTGAATAGTATCTTTAGAGTTTTATTTACCATAGTTAATGTTAAATAAGTTAATTAAAGGTAAAAATAATATTATATTAATATAAAAGTACCCTAACACTTAACCTAGCTCATTAGATAGGTGTATTTCATCCAAAATCAATATTATATCTAAAATATGACCATTTTTAAGACGCTTGTGTCATATTAAGATATTTATTAATTTTTATTTAAAGAAGAGTTAAAAATGTCATATTCAAATTTTAATAATTATATCATTTTTAATATTAAGTTATTCAAGTGTTATGAACAAATATAAATATTTTTTAGAAATTGAAAATAATTATCTAAATCATAGTAATTTATTTATAATTTCTATAAATTAAATAATTTCAATTAATGATGACATAGTAGTGAAACAAAAATTATTTTATTAATAGAAATACCAAATAAATGATATTAAAAATATTAATGTAAAAATAATTTGACATAATTAATGATATCAAAGAATTTTATAGATAACATAGACATGTTTGATAAATATGAGAAGTATTTTTTTATGTTATGATGATGGTTTTATATTTTTAAAAATGAAAATATTGAAAAGTATCCACATTGATATAAATGATAATTTAAAATAAATAATATTTTATTAAATTTTATAAAATTCATAAAAATATAAAGATCATCCAACTATTCAGGATAGTGTTAAATATGTCATTAATGATCCAATTTGGGTTCTTTTGACATTTTATAGTAACTATATTAACCATATAGTATAAAAAGACAAATAGACACAATAAGAGTTAGAATGTTTAACTAGGGGTTAATCCAAAACGATAAGTTTAATTTCGTGACCTAAAATTATATAAAAATCATTGGTTGTGATTATTTCAACCCATAATCATATTTTCCTAGAAATAAATCACTTTTGATCTATTTGAAACTAAAAATCAATATATAATAAATTAATAGTTTTGGAGTTTCCAAAAGTGTCCCTTCCTTATATTATTAAATAGAACTTATCCTTCTCTTTTATTAACACATATAAATCCCATTGGCTTTGCCAAGACATGACAAAAACTTCTCAAAACTTCCCTCAATTCATCCTAAAGGCCATACCTTGGATAGAAAGCCATCCTATAGTGTCCTTTTGTAAAAATCAAAAAGAGACACTCAAAGAAGAGGTAATTGTTTTACCAATTCCATTCAATTTATTTTCTTCTTCTACTTCCTCTTCCTATATTGTGTCCATAAAAATGTAATAAATACATTATCATATACATTATTATATGTTATTATAATTATGGAACAACCATATTTCTCAATTTATCCATCATACGAATAACAATATCACAATACGTGCGTACGTACGACTTACCGTCACCACCCCATGGTGTAATTTTTTATTCAATACAACTTTATTTGGACGGATATAATGATGAGTATAATAGATATAAATAATTAATATAAAATATTAATTATTCTCTATGATTAATATACCATCCAATTCCATATTATTTAACCATTAAAAGAATTATATCGTCGCTCGTGCATACGTATGACCTACCATCTCCACGACGAGATGAGATTCATTCTCCACGTAGACCATTAAAGAATGATTAAATAATTTATATGATGATTAAAATACATATTATGAACTTAATATCATTCAATATAAAATAAAATACATCCTATGCATAACAAACATTACATACATGGTAAAACATGAATGGGAAAACGAAGTAGTTAACACCCGAAATAATGGTAAAATTGGAATACTATTAACAAAATGATATAGGAGAATCGTATATGATATCATAAATATGTATATGGTCCTAGTATAATTTAATAACATGATTTAACCATTATACATGAGGTTAACTCACCCTCAACTAAAGTAAATTACAATGTAAGGGTTAATTTCACAATCTCATTATTATATGATACTTTTTATACGTAAGTATCTATAGGGACATCTTTATCATCTATGTCCATGTTTCATAAAATGTATTTAAACATATAATTGATTTATTTAATTCATTTATAACCATTTTTTTCTATTTATAATTTTTTTTGAAAGGAATCTTTCATTCTTTTTCCAAACGAAGTACTTTATAACAGTTTCGATAAATTAAGGGAAGAATGTTTTTTAACATATAAGGCATGAGTGGCTATTTTACACCATTATAATACCTTAAAATTTTGAAGATTTCCTTACAATATTACAAGTTTATTTTCAAAAGAAATTTTTTATTTTATAATTATGCGGATTTTAAATGATTGCAATGTAAAGTGGGATATTTCTCAAAATGAGTTTTAATGATTTTGTTAGATTATTTTCATCTTTTTCAACATCATTTGTTGGATTTTATTCTTAATTAAGGTTGATTTATTATGATACAATATTCTATATTTTATTTATGGGTTTATGATATATTTGAATTTGGATGTAGTATTTTTATACCATTCATGGCTTATAGTTAAATTATTAACATTTCATATTCAAGTTTTAATATTAATGTTTATGTTAAGTTTTACCCATTTCATAAGAGTAATGCATTAGATTTAGTAAGTGAAAGGAGATGCTCGCTATATTCCCTCAATGCATCGATAGGTCTAATGAGAAAAACTATTGTCTTAGCATGAGACCTTAATGGTATGGTTATTTATGGTCTTGTCCTGAGGCCCTGACGATATGGTTATGATGTTTGAAATTATGCATCTCCTCGTTATGAGATTAGTTATTAATATTTCATGTGATTATACGAATAGTCGAATATCGATGTGAATGTTTAAATGGAATTATTTGATTTATTTTTGCCGTATTATTATAAAGATTATGTTTGAATGGTTTGGGTTTTAGTTTTATACATTGCCTTAAAATGTTTATTCTTATTTATGAAAACTTCCTCTATATTGTATATCCTTACTAAGCATCTGAGATCACCCTTTTCTGATGTTTCAATTTTTCCCAGGATGTGAAGAAATATATTATGAATCACCTACAGGGATATTCTAAGTGTTATGAGTCTTTTCAATGAAGACACTATGTTGTTTTCACTTAAATATGTTATTTAAAACTTATGTTTGTATCTAGTATTTCCAAGGCTAATAAACTGATCAGTTCTTCAGGATTTGATTTCTTGTGATCATGATATTGTAATAAAATAATGCACTGACTTAGGGTAACTATGGTTGAGGAATTAATATTATAATTAGAGGAGGTTTAGTAAAATCATTGAAAACTAGATTTAAAAAACATTAATTAGGGAACATTACCCTAAGATAGAATTTGAGGATTAGTATAAAAGAACAACCTAGAATTATTGTAAAATAGATATTATATAGGTATTCCTAGAAAATATATTTCTATCTGGATACTATAAGTGGACGTGGATCTGAGATATATGTACCTAGGCGTAATAACTCTGATAAGCCGTTCCAGGCTTGACTCAGAGTAACCTGGTACACGATAATAGACCTTAATGCACACCTGGTTTGACACTCTCGATGGATATTATTTGGATAATTCAAGTTTTCATTACAAAACATTGTGAAGGATTTATGAGAAAATATATCATCATATAACTATTTTTAGGATTATGGATTAGATATGTATAAAATTTTCAATTTATGTTAAGTATATTACTAGTTTGGAATTATGCATTATGGCTCATAACCTAATCTAGTGTATGATTTTTTTTAGAAATGGACCCTATTGGATGGAAAAGAAACTATATCAATGCACGCAATCCATCTGGGGATTGCATTACTATTAAAGATAATGATAGTGGTTCTGGGGATATAACTAGCGCCAAACAACTTATAACTATACTGAGAAAAAATGAACCATGTTTTGAATAATCACCGTAACCATATCGAGCACCCTGATCCACAATATGGAGATTAATGTCAGAACACTTCCTAATACAACAATCTCCAACATTAAATGGGACAAAAAATCCATGTCCAGCTAAGAAATGGATATGTTCTTTAGAGAAAATATTTCTAGCTTTTGGGAGTAACAAAAGGGAAATGTTGTTATGGTAGTTTTCCATCTATCAGGAGATGAAGATCAATGGTTGTCATTAATTCAAAACATAAAGGAGGATGAAGAGGTTGAAAACATGGAATGGAGGGAATTTAAATAACTATTCATAGAAAAATACTTTCCTCAATATCTATGAGTTGATATGGAGAAAAATTTTTGAGACTGAGGCAGAAGGAGGAGGAGAATGTTTCAATGTATGAAGCTAACTTCACAAAGTAAGAAATGCATATTGCAGATTACATATGTTACCCAACATGTAATACTGATCGATTATTTGATGGGTTAAAACAATTCCTCCAACGGGAACTGGTCTCACAATCTTTCTCATTCTACGAAGATATAGACTCATGTGGTACAAAGACAAAAAATTAATTCCATAAGTCTTAGGACTTTAAATGAATTCAAGAGGAGAAGATAGCTATTGATTATTATGAAAAAGTAAATAAGGATAATAAGGTATAATATGACATTCTATACTATAGTAATTGTGGGATGAAACACCATGGTCCTTAAATGGAATGGGAGTTTGTTACATGTGTACAGAAAAAGGCCACCAAGCTCATGATTGATAGGGGAATAAAGAAGCTATCAATGTTCAGTGCTACAATTGTAAAGAGATGGGACATTATGAAAATGATTTTCCTAAGCACCAGGGAAACATTCCTCAGAAAAGGACAAGGGGGAAATGATAGGCTTTTGTGATCACATCTTCTGGGGTTGAAGTTACTAATGATATGGTGGTAGTTACATTAATCATTTCCTCAAATTTCACCAAAGGATTATCAGATTCTGGATCATCACATTTCTTTATATCTTCCTACATTTGTTTAGAAATTAGATTTTTCCAATTCACATTAACAAGGGTGTTTCTAGTCAAAACCCTTTAGGAAAGTCTCATTGAAACAAAGTTGTTTTAGGTAGTTCCTATTATGTAATTTAAACATACCTTATCTTTTGACTTTATCATCATACCTATGGTCGACATTGATATAATCCTCAGTTTGTACTGGCTATCAAAATATGTTGTGAAAATTTATTTCAATAAGAAGTATGTTGTGATTTTTGAGGAATATGTAGAATCCATTATATTTAATGAAGAAACAGCATCACCTGATACTTATCAAAATCCACTCAAATAGGTTTACTGAATGAGATTCTTAGGAAGGACGGGGAAATAACATCTAGGGTTGAAGAAAAAATTATTCACAATAAGTATGTATCTATTGTAATGGAAGTAATTGGTGTTTTTTCTAATGAATTACTCATAAATCCCCCATAGCGTGAAGTTTTGTTTTTTATTTATTTAATCCCCAATATAAGACCTACATGAAATAATAACTATAGACTAGATAATGTGGAATTAGTGGAGATGAAGAAAAAACTAGAGGAGATGATTAATAAGGGATTTATTCTTATTAGTGTTTCTCCATGGGGATCCCCATTTATTTTGTTATAAATAAAGATGTATCAATGAGGATATGCATTAAATATGGAGAAATTAATACTATTACAATAAAGAACAAGTATCATCTTCCTCACATTGTTGATTTGTTTGATAAAATTCGTGGATCTCAATATTTTTCAACGATTGACCTCCATTCTGGATATCACCAATTATGTGTAAAGAAGTAAGATATTCTGAATACATCATTCCAAATGAGGTATGGTCATTTTGAATTTATAGTAATTTCATTTGGACTGACTAATGAACCCTCTATTTTCATGGATCTATAGAATAGAGTTATCAATGAATATCTTGGTGATATTGTCTTTCTATTTATTGACGATATCTTGGTATAGTCAAAAATATACAAAGTCCATGATAACTACTTGAGGATTGTTCTGAAGACTCTTATTAGAAATGAACTCTATGGTATGCTTAGAAAGTGTGAATTTTGGATTCACGAAATTTCTTTTTATGGCCATATTTTCTCCAAATATGGAATCTCTGTTGATCCTAAAAAAACAAAATCCAACTATGAATGACCAACAACAATGTGTATAACTGAGGTAGATACTTTTATTAGTTTTGCAGGTTACTATCAGTTTTTCATCCATAATATTTCTTGATTGGAAAACCCATTAACCAAGATCACATGTAAAGGGGTTAAATTCATTTGAAAAAATGATTTTGAATAATGTTTTGAAGAAATTTAAAATAATATTAGTCAATGATCCTATATCAACATTACCATATAGAAATGATGTGTTTTTGATTTATAGTGATTGGTCAAAGAAACCACATGGTTGTGTTCTTATGAAAAATGATAGGGTTATTTCATATGCATAAAGGACGTTAAAAATTCAGTAACAAAACTACCCAACTCGTGATCTTGAGTTAGATGTACTAATATTTACCCTGATGATAAGGAGAAACTATATCTACAGTGAAATATGTGAGATATATATTTATCACAAGAGTTTCAAATATATATTCTCATAGGAAGAACTCAACATGAGATAAAGGATATTACTTGAGCTACTGAAGGATTATGATTTCACAATACACTATAACCTAATGAAGGAAAATAAGGTGGAAGATGATTTGGGAAAAAAGGAACATGGAGTTCTAAAAAAATAAGAGTTGAAAAAGATCTTATGTTCATGGATCTAGTAAAAATGGATATGTGAATTATCATGGAAGGTGAAGTATCAATACTTTATCAAATGTTTTCCAAAAATTATTTACTAGAAAGGATAAAAAGTTCTCAGTCTTATGATAAGGAGCTTCAAAAGAAAATTAAAACTGAGAATGACGAGAGACTGATTGACTTCATATTTGAATATGGTATTTTGAAAGTTGGGAAGATGATTTATGTTCCATCTATAACTGATATAAAAATGTAATTAATAGATGATGCTCATACCTATAATTTCTCTATACACCATGGTGGCACTATGATCTATATATATTTGAAGGAGATTTTTTGGAGGGACAACATAAAGAGGTTCATTGCATATTATGTGTTGAGATGTTTGGTTTCTCAACAGGTGAAGGATCAATGAAAACATCCTAGAGGAGTCCTGCAACCTATTCCTATACCTATTTGTAAATGGGATGATATTACAATGGAATTTGTCATGGGGCTACCAAAGACTCCCAAAAGAAATGATGTGATATGGGTTATTGTGGATCTTCCTACCAAATAAGCACATTTTATTTCTAAGGGAGATGATTTACCACTTTAACAATTATAAAGGCTTCACATTAATTATGTTTTAAGACTCCATGGTGTACCCTTATCAATTTTTTCTGACCGTGATCTTCATTTTACATCAAGATTCTAGAAAAATCTTTAGAAGGACCTTAGTACTGAGCATCATTTGAGCACTACCTAGTAACCTCAAACTATTGGACAATCATAAATGATTATTAAAACCTTAGAAGTCTTGTTTAGATATTTCTCACATGACATTCATGGAATGTGGGCTCATTATTTACCTATATTGTATTTTTCCTATAACAATTGATTCAATTCAAGAATTCAAATGGAACCATATGAAGCGTTATATGGAAAGAGATGTCATACTTCGACTTGTTGGGATGATGTTGGTGAAAGAAAGCTCATAGGTCCAGAACATGTTGATGAAATGACAGAAAAGGTAAAGACTATTTAGACCCATATTAAAATAGGTCAAAGTTGGAAAAAGAGTTATGTTGATAACCGAAGGAAGAATTTTGAATTTCAAGTGCGAGATCATGTTTTCTTAAAAGAATATACATGGAAGGGTGTTATAAAATTTAGTAAAAAGGATAATTATGTCCTAGGTTCATTAGACCTTTTGGAAATTTTGAATTAGTTGGATCAATATTTTGCTATTTAGAAATACCGCCAAGTCTCTCCAAAGTTCATGATGTGTTCAACATATCACTGTCAAGGAAATACATCCCAGACCCGATGAATGTATTCAAATATGAAGAAATGGAACTAGAACCCGATATATCTTATTGTGAATTCCTAGAATAATTATTGATACTAGAGAAAAATTGTTGAGAAATCAGATGACTCATCTGGTAAAAGTTCTTTAGAGAAACCCTAAAATGGAAGAGGCATCATGGGAACTAGAGGAACTTATAATGATGAACCACCCGAATCTGTTTATGTAATGATATTATAGAAATTTATAGGAAGAAATTATTTTAATAGGGAAGAATTTAACACCACAAGCTTCAACAATACACTTCTTTTTAAATAATTCAACAGCTTGTGCTACACACAACATTGAGTTCAAGTGCACCATGAACTATCAAACTAGCCTTTTAAAAAGTGTTTATAAAATGTATTAGACAGATTATGAAATTTATAAAATTTATTTTTTAAAATAGAATTCATTTTTGAATTCAGAATATCAAAATTATATTATGGTGGAATTTTGGGAATTTTTTGAAAAGTTTCAATTTTTATGAATAGTGAAAATTACTCTCTTGATGTTAAAAACTGACTATTTAATTTATATAATCATTTAAATTTAAATAGATTTTAAATTAAAAAAAAAATAAATAATAAATATACTAATCCAATATAGGTCATTGGAATCAGTTTCTAATAGAATTTGATATAACAATTTATTGAATTTTTGAATGTCACTTTTACCCACCTTTTAACCACATCTGCGGATTAGTATTAAATGTAGTTTTATATCTTCTGTGAATAGAATTTCAGAAAATGGACATTCATGGTTGTAATAAATATGAAAAATTTTGTCTAATAAGATCAAAATAACTTTTTTGAGAATAATAACTTTTGAATTTTATTCACCATGGTTAAAGGTAAAAAGAATAATTAATGGTTAAAAAATAATATAATAATATAAAATTACCCTGAAACATGTCCTATTTTCATTGGATAAGTATATTTCGACAAAAATAAATCTTAGGTAGTAAATATTATCCTTTTTTATGTCACTTGTGATAGATTTGGAAATTTATTATGTTTTATTTAAAGAAGAGTCAAACATTTCATAATAAAATTTTAATAACTATATCATTTTTAATATTAGGTTATATAAGCGATATGGTCAACTATAAATATTATTTAGAAATATAAAATAATTATCTTAATCATAGTAATTTGTTTAAGATTTTTACAAATTAAATAATTATCATTAATGATGACACGATAATGAATCCGAAATTATTTTATTAATAGAAATACCAAATAAATGACATTAAAAATATTATAATAAATATAATTTGACTTAGTTAATAACAATTTTTTTAGATAACATAGAATATTTAGTGACATATTAGAAGTATTTTTCATTGTTATTTTTATGGCTTGATATTTTTAAAAATGAAAATATTGGATGGTATAAAAATTGACATAAATGAAACTTTAAAATAAATAATATTTTATCAAATGTTATAAAATTTATAAAAATAAAAGGTTTAGAACTAAATAGTATAGTTTTTAATATGTCATTACTGATCCAATTCATATTCTTTTGTCATTTTATAATATCTATATTAAACCTATAGTATAAAAAGACAAGTAGACACAGTAAGAGTTAAATTCTTTAACTAAGGGTTAATCCCAAAGGATAAGGCTAATTTTGTTGCCTAAACCTATATAAAAATCATTTTTTAAGTATTTTGACCCATTCTCATCTTTCCCTTGAAATAAATCACTTTGGATCTATTTTAAAACTAAATTAAATTTATAATAAATTAATAGTTTTTGAGTTTCCAAAAAATGCCCCTCCCTTTTATTATAAAAGGGCACATATCCTTCTCTTTTATTCACACCTGTAAATCCATTTTTCTCAGATAAAATCTGACCACATCTCCTCCCAAATTCCATAATTTTTTCCTAGAGTAAATAACTTGTGTATAAATCCATCACAGGGAGTCTTTTTTTAATCAAAAAGAGATGCTCAAAGAAGAGGTATTGTTTTACCAGTTCCATTAAATTTATATTCTTCTTATATTTTCACTTCCAATGTTTATTCCATATAAATGTAATAAATTATGAATCATATACTTGTTGAGATTTTATTTTAATTATGTAACAACCATTTACCTCTATTTATCCATCCTATGATTAACAATATCATCATCCGTGTGTACATACAACTTACCGTCTACACGTTGAGGTGTAATTTGTTATTCAAGAAAACTTTATTTGGATTGGTATGTTGATGAGTATAATGGATATAAATAATGAATATAACAATAGAATGATTATTTATAATTAATATACCATCCAATTCCATGCCATTTAACCATTAATGGAAATATACAATCGCTCATGCATATGTACGGCCTACCGTCTCCATGACGCTGTGAGATTCATTCTCTACATTAACCATTCAAGAATGGTTATAAAATTTATATTATGAGTAAAAATTGTTTTTCTAACTTAATATTATTCTGTATATGAATAAAATCCTATGCTTAACAAACATTACATACATGAAAAAACAGGAATGGGAAAATGAAGCAGTTAACACCAAAAATAATTGTAATACATAAATACTATTAACAAAATGAAATAATAGGCTCATATATGGTATCAAAATTATTGATATGGTACTAGTATAATTTAATAACATTATTAAACCATTATACATGAGGTTAACACACCCTTGACTAAAAGAAAGTACAAAGGGAGGGTCAATTTCACAATATCATTATTATTTGAGGTTGTTTATACATAATTATCTATTAGAACATAATTATCACCCATGTTAATGTTTCTGAAAATGTAATTCAATATATAATAAAAAATTGTTTAAAGTCATTTTTAACCATGTTTTACTAATTATAAAACATTCTGAAAGAAATATTTCCATCATTTTCCACATGAGGCACTTTACGAACTTTTAAAAAAATTAAAGAAAGAATGTTTTTTAACTTATACGGTGCAAGAGACTATTTTTAGATATTATAACACCTTTAAATTTTGAAGATTCTCATAGAATAATACAAGGTTATTTGGAAATGAAATGTTTTCTTTTATAATTATGTGACTTTTAAATTATTTTAAAGTATAAAGAAATATTTCTCTCAAAGAGTTTTAAGGATTTTGTTAGATTATTTTCATCTATGTAAACACCCTATATTAGATTTTATGCTTAATTAAGGTTGAATTATCATGAAACAATATTCTATATTTTATTGAAGGTTTTATGATATATTTGACTTTGGATGTATTATTTTGATACCATTTATGGTTTATGGTTAATGTATTGACATTTAATAAGCTAGTTTTAATAGAAATTATTTTGTTATGTTTTACCTCATTTATAAGAGAATTGTATTGGACATAGTATGTGATGGATGTGGCCTGCTATAGTCCCTTGATGGATCGACATGACTCCTGGGACAAAATATTTTATTTTTGTGAGGCCTTGACGGTATGGTTTTTCTATGGTCTTGGAACGAGGCCTTGACGATATAGTTATGATGCCCTACATTATGCATTTCTTCATTATTATATTAGTTATTGATATTACATGTGATTATTCAAGTAGTAAAATATCCACTGGAATGCTTAAATGAATGTTTTTTTAATTTTTTATTCCATATTATGTTGAATATTATGTTTAAAATACTATTTTTTTGATATATACCTTCCTTAAAAAGTTTATGCTTATTTCACTATATTGTTTATCCTTACCGAGCACCAGAGCTCACCCCTTTATTATGTTTCATTTTTCCTCAGGATGCAAATAATTATATTATGAATTACATATAGGGATAATCCAAGGTATATGAGTGTTTTCAATGGAGACACTATGTTGTTTTCATTTCAAGATGGAATTTAAAACTTATTCTTGTATCTACTTTTTCCAAGTCTACTAAACTGATTGGTCCTTTAAGATTTGATTTCTTATGATCATGCCAATGTAATAAAATAATTCACAGACTATGGATAACTAGGGTCATGTAATTACACTAAATAATAAAAAAATAACATTATTTAGATCATATATCTCATAAACATTCACACAACCTAATGACCTAAAGGTTTTGTACCTTAGAGACTAGCTGCATAGACATATTATTGTACAACACTTGGGAACATATATCATAAATTGTGATCCTCTAAAACCTTTTCTAGATACCTCACATGAAATAGTCATCTACATTACCCAAGAAAGGGAATAATAATAATGGGGTGGGATCAAATGATCAATATGGAAAAAAATATATCATAAGGTATTAGATCATAAATATGATGGAAAATAAGAGGAAGAAATAGATATATTTATAAAATAACATAGGAACATGTATGATAATCATAAAACATGATGAAGCAACATAAGATCATAAAATGATCATTAAGGAAGATTAAAAGATATTTCATAGATGAAACCAAATATCAATTTCAATTATTTTTTCCCTTTTAATACTTTACAATATTTTAAATGATATTTTGGAAGCTAGATGCTGAGTTAGTATGAGATGTTTTGGATTGTGGAGGCTGGATATGAATATAATAAAAATATTAAATATGTTATATCATGCACACACAATTTTTATGAAATAATTATATAACTCTTGAACATAGTCAAGAATAATAAATATGAGACCCCCATTGAATCCAGAATGTGGGTTTTACCCTAGGTCTGGTATAAGATTTTTATTCATTGAGTGCCCGGATGGAGAACCATCAGAGGGGAAATAAAAATTAAATAAATTAATATATTTATTTAATTTTCATAAATAATTCCTATACCTAATCATATACAATATAATCCTTATTTTATCAAATTCCATGGGATATCCTCAAAACCATAGTTTTTTATAGAGGGACATTAGAGGAGGATTCTCTAATGATAAATGAAGGATCCTGGATTAGAAATTACTGTTCTAATCAAATCTTTTGGATCTCTCCAATTACAATAATGTGGAACCATTCGTCATCATTGATCAATCCCGACTTGAGGTAAGATGTTGTTTTTTTGATTTTATCCCCATTTTTTTATCCCATGTTGAACACTATTTATTCCATCTTACAAGATTGATTCAAGGATCTATGGTTGATTTGTGGGTATCAACTTATCATCCCATGGTTATGAATTGATGGTATTTGATTATTTTTCATGGTTTTTTTCATTATTATAATGAAAATTAATTGAGTCCTACCCAAACAATGGTTGAGGTACATTTTTCTTATTGTGTTTGTGAATTTCTTCCCCTGTTCTTCACATGTTCATCACCAATATTTTCTTTTTCCGAAATTTGACCAATACCCAGTAGAGGATCATTGCACAATCATTCATTGGAATAATGGATCATCAACATGGGTTCATGTTCATGATAGATGATGAGATAGAGGTGCGATGGTGATTGAGGATCATAAAATGCGGATTGAGTTTGGATTTGATGACCCTTAATCCACAGTTTTCATTTTTCAGATGTAGTGAAACAAAGACGATTCCCAATTTGATTTGATGATAAAATCTTGTCATCAGTGGAAAAAAGGCTCGATCAATCCAAGATTCACATTTACCTACTAGTCTAGTGGTGGAATAGATGGGGGTGGAAGTGCATAGAATATTATGTATATTTTAAGAAAATATTAACTACAATGTGTGTGCATGGATAGAACACATGTTGTGTGGTCCCCTTCTATGACATTGGGGTTGAATCCTATAGAAAAATATCATACACCATGTGACAAGTGTCACACACCGTGTGACTTATGGATAGTGTTCTAGTGTGTTACCTAGGTAAAAATGTACATAGACATGACCAAAAACATAGGAATGACCAGAGTACATGGGTATGGATCGGTACTCAGACATGACTAGGTACACGAGCATGACCAAAGGACATAGGCACAACCCAAAGTACATGGGAATAAACTAGAGTACATATAATCAACCATATGAAATGCTGAGTGCCAGAATAATATCTCCACATGGTGTATCTAAAAAACATGACATGTATTTGGATAAATTCATTCCATGTGAGATAATGAGATATAGGCAAGGCCATACATAGAGAGACACATAGTGTACTCCCATTAAACACCATGTTCTTTCTCCAGTAGATGTTGAGGTCCTCCATATATTCAGTTTAGATATATATCAGTTTGTTTTGGTATATTAATCAATAAATTTAAGGGTTTAATGAGGAAATATGTCCCGAGAATTGGATGTGATCACCTATATAGGATTAGTATAAGACAGAATTTTGGAATCCCTCTATGTGACCCATGGTTCAATCCTATATCATTTTTTCACCTTCCCTAGGTGGGGTTTGAGGAATATTCATTAATAAATTACATGGGCTTAAGATATCCTACATAGAGTGTTATTCCTTGTGGGGTCTAGTAAACCACATAGGCCCTATGTGAGATCACATATTTATGTATTTAGATCCTAAATATTTTAGTGAGTACTTATTTTTTGAGGATAGATTATCATAAACTCTCGGATAAAAACCATCATTGAGATCATGGCTCCTAGAGTGATTTCTCCTAAATGAGTGTTTCATTGAATCCTAAAGACGAATCCTATTGCTGGAAATATGGTTAAGACCTCATTAAGACTTGGTGTCTGTTATGAGTATATATGGGTTATTATTATTTTTCAAACATCTAGGTATCATATTTCTATTGACACAAATTGATGATGGTGAGCTTACTACTCTCTTGATTTTTTATGTTTGGGGATTTTGCGGTGTCCTACTAGGTATTTTTATACTCACCTCTACATGGGCTCCACCTACACATATCATGTATTATGTTAATGACATGCCATTTTATGGACCCCTAGGAGGAATAGTATTTGGAGGATCATACTGAGATGAACAAATCATGGTTCATACTAGGATTTTCTTTAGATATCACCCCCTCCTTTATAAAATATTGGATTATTTCTTCAGTTTTTATGGGATTGTATTTGAACCATTATGATTTATAGTACTCTTTACATACTATGATATGGGATAAATTATATTCATGCATTATGGTATCAGTTGTGTTTTACCTTTAGCATTTTATGGGTGTTTGTAGATATGTGTGTGTGTACAAGAATTTAGGCTAAGATATCCCATGTGTTTGATATACCTACTCAATGATTTTCTCTTGCCCCTACCCTATTAGAGGTAGTCTCGTGGAGTCACATTTAGAATACCACTACCAAAGTGGTCCCTGGTGGATGGGGTTGTGATAGAGAGGTATTAAAGTGGTTTCATCCAAGGACCAGAGTTTTATGATTATCTAGTTGTGAGTTTGGTTTGGGAATTATTGAAATAGTGTTAAAGTGATTCAAGTTCAAGATCTCGATCCAGGTAATCCAGTGTTGGTGCATTAGATGATGTATACATTTATGAGGACTCTAAAAACCTAGATGTTATCTCAGTACATATAGACACTAGTTTCAGGGAAAATATTGGTACATGTATCATATAGGAATAGGTTGCCTTTTAAATATCCATTTTAGTCAAATCCCCATATATAATCTTTCATCGCGATACATGTTGATTTTATTTTTTGATTTCTTCATGATGATAGATAGCCAAGATTCTATAGTAGGATCACAATGATGACCTACCTAGTGATGATGATTTAATATAGGGTCATGTACAGAAGGTGGAACCTCTATGTGGTTTTTCAGTTTTTCCACTAGGCATTGTGAAACATTTTGTATTGGTAGTACCAGCTGAGGATGTGCATTGGACGAGCACAATCCATGAGTTTCATAGGTAGTGACTTCTTTGGTTTGGGGGCACTAGTGAAAAAACGTTTTTATACTGGTTTTTAGGTGTTTCACGTCGTTTTAGGGTGAAGCTGTTGTAGGGGATGTAAAAAAGAATATTTTGTACATCAGTTATATAAAAAACAAGGTTAATATTATTATATAGGAGGTTTTTCACATTATTTATTTAATAACCATTGTGAAATATTCTTATGAAATGCTTTTCACGTCAGTTATTTAAATAACCGATGTAAAAAATATCCTACAACGTTGGTTATATAAAAACTGACATGGAAACCCCTGATCCCGATGCATTTTTCCCATCTGTTAATATATAACTGATATCAAAAAAAAATTCCACATCATTTATTTAATATCCGCCATAAAAAACTATATACCATGGTGGTTATGAAAAAAATGACATGTAAAACAAATTTATTTTATGTTTTAACAGTGGTTCATAAATAACCGATATAAAAACTATTTAAAAAATAATAATTTTGGATACCCTTCCTCTTCACTGTAGAACCGTAACTGAAACAACCAAAACCAGAACACAAACTAGACCATAAACAAGAACAAATAATCTAAAAACAAGCAAAACCACCAACACAATTATATATTCACCTTTAAAACATTCAAAATTTATAATTTTAACTACAAACTAACCTAAATCTAACCAAAAAATCTACCAAATACACATTTATAATTACAACATTCCAAATTACAATATTAACTAAACACATAATAAAATCTAATCAAACCTATAAAATAATTTGACCATTCCACTTGTAAGTGTTTGACCTCTTGTACACTATCAGGTTGAGGGTCATCAAATAGTTACTAATTAAAAAAAAGTAGTTAACATGTATAATGAATAAAAAACGTAAAATATCATTGAATAGTTTATAAGGAAATATAACTTGGTGGATCTTCATAACTATTACAGTTCTAATTATTTCATAAATAAATCATAACATATAATACCTTCATTTTATGCAACCTTGTTCTTTATGAAAATCCTGTTTAAATGATTTTTTCAATTCGAAATATCATTTTTATATAATAAAAAATGTATTAATTATAAATGGATATTCACCTATACTTTTATATATTTTATCTTGGAACTCTTTTTCATTTTGAATCATCAAAATAAATCCCATAATTTGATAGAAAATAACACGATTGAAATAAATTTATAATTCATTATAATATAAACACCTATTCAAAAATTAAAACATACTTTTTCAACATGTTCTTTAAATTTCCACACACATCGCCATGGAAAGAGAATATCAAATAATGTGTTTAGTCCCTTGGAAAAAAACCTAACAACTAATGGTCACTGATATAGAATAAAATTAAATGGAAGAAATTATTAAGTTAAAAGATACATAACAATTTTTGAGACATGTGTTTCATACCTCTCAACAAAAGGAAACTTCCAACACTGCATAATTTTATTCTGTTAGATTCTTTCTATAATATAAACAACTTTTTGTTCCACATCCAATTAATTCCTTTCAGGTGAAATCAACAGCAGGTCCATCAACCCATATACTTCTGTCTGATCATTCATCTCACACATTTTATAAATATACCTAATACAAAACATGTATTTACAAATTTTCAATAAATTTAACGTAGGGAACGATTTGTGTTAAGACGTACATAGAAAAAACATGCACTACATTGATTCCCAACATATCTCTAGTAACAAGCTCCATGATATCATTTTTAGAATCCCCACATCTATTTAACATCCATAAACATGAGCTTCCATTGGAAATGTATAATAAACCCCCCAAAAATTTCAATATCATGACAATCTATCAATACTACTAGAATTTTAATCTGATGTCATAGCCCTTTGTCTTTGTTGTTGGAAATATGATATTTATTTACCTTTAAATTATTCCTATAAATAAATAGAAAAATATATTATCATTAAAATGTTATAAAAAATTTAATATAAAATATAATATAAGATATAACATACACATACCTCTTTGGTAAAGGGCCACAAAAGCCCAGATGGTCAAATTAAGAAGTTGCCAATACTTTTTCCAAATTTCATCACCTCATTTATAGGTAATGGTACTCCAGATGATATAACTATAATATTCTATAAAATGATTGTATTCTTCTCTACCTCTAACTATTGATGATGAATTGTATCTTCTATATAATATAGTATCCCATAGGCAACTATATGACCGTGAGGATCATCAATGTACAACTCATAATAACTAGGAAGTTGTGGAGAAGGGGGCATGGGAGTAGGATAAAAAATGGGGTCCACAGACATAGGTGGAGGATAAATAATTGGATTTGTAGGTGGAGGAAATGGATAAATAATGGGGTCTGTAGGTGGATGTAGGGGAGTGGGAGTTGCTGGAGGAAGAGGAGTGGGACATGCAATCTGAAATTGTCGTTCCATGTATAAAAACATAGACTGTACAAACACTCTGATCTTTTCCTCCATTATCACATTAATATTGTGAACTTCATCCTCAAAAGATGATATTTTTTTATATATACCCTCCATGGAATAAGGAGAATAATGTGGTAACACTTTTCTTATCGATACACCCACTAGGTATCCTCATACATGACCCGAGTGTTTGGGATTTTCTGATGGAGTAGATAAAATACCATGAATCCCATAAAAATTAAATACCCCATGTGTGCTCTACTCCTCAATATAATCTTGTATGAATTATTTGAAAATTTATTTAATGATTCAATGTATATAAATAATTGAATTGACATAAATAAATAAAGTAAGCATCTTACAATCCTCTCGGCTATGACCCTCAATTATTCTGTAAGATATTTCCCCTTTTTTCTCATATAATACCCTTTCCATTTTTCATGTCTAGATAGAAGGGATGGAGGGGAAACATCTCCAAATATGGAAGACTTAACTCAAAGATGTTTTAAATTTTTAGATATCATCTTATCTTCCAATAAATTATACCCTTCCTAAGATAAACTATGAGGGTATGTGTTTCTAGATTGGATCTTCTGATGATATCTCCCTGATTATTATAAATTAGGACTAATAAATCATTAAGAATTCATTAATATGATCATTACTATAAGAAAAATTCTAAATATTTACATTGATCATACCAAAAATGCTTCTTGTCTTCTGCATTCCACAAATTTTTTCCAGGTTTCATAATCTATAAAAGGATATATATATATATATGACATGGACTATAATGTTTCCTATCCTGAAAAATGAAATAAAATGTGATGGTGGATTTGAAATCCCTCTATCTCATTGCATCCATCGATAAACATTTCCTCCTGACTCCTAATGTTTCGGGTATATCAAATTTCATCTGATAAGGAAGATATAAAACAGATTATATGATAAAAATTTCGACATTTGACAAAAAATATCATAATAGATTTCCAAAATGGTCTCCCACAACTGAGATGGTGTGGTTTTGTCAACACATATCCAATTATTAAACAAAATAATGATTTTTATTTTACCCTGATTTGATAGAAAACTATTGACCTCTTTTGCATTAGGACCTGTTGGAACGTCATTGTCATCAAAGTCTACAACTATTGTCTTGTCCTAGCTATGAGCAACTGATAGTTTTGGTATATGTGTGCTTCCACATTTACCAACCCTCAAAATCTTCTTTTTTGTTGTGGTACCACATGAAGAATATTGGGGAAAATAAAGATAAGTATGTGGATGTTCCTCCCTAGAGGTATGATATTGACACTCATCTCCGTAAGTTTTTGGTTGATTATCTCATTGATCTGTCATTTTCCTTCATATCATAAAAAAAACATTTAGTTCACAAAATATAAAATTTCATATATTATAATAATAATGTAAACAAAAAAAGAAAAATTTTGAAACTCAAAATTAAACATAAACTTAACACATTATTATTCATATTTGTTATAGTTAACTAAAATTCTAACAAAAATAATGATATATGAAATTCCATATAAATGAATGAATACAAATTAGAACATGGTATAGGAATATTAAAAATGGTCCAACCTAATAAATATATTTTTACACAAAAAATAATATGTTTTATCATATATATTTAAATTAATTTTCATTCAAAAAAATTAATAAATATATAATTTACATAACGGTAAACATGTTAAATGAAACAAAACCAAAATAAAATAAAAAAAACATTTATGCTAAATCTTTCTTATACATGTTTTGATAAAGAAAAAAAACAATATATCATTTTATAAAATTAATAAAAGTTAATGAGAAATAATAATTTATTACCTATAATATTATGAATTTACTAATGGATTGTTTTCCCCAATTCCTTCATCATGATTAGTCCTTATGTCACAACCCATATCTACAATATGCTCATAATTATTATCTGTTTATCTTTCCATGGATGTTGGAATCTCACATAAATCAGAACCTTCATCAAGTTGATCATCACTAACATATTTTTTTTCTTGTAAAACAATATACAACTATATATCAGATTTATCAAGAACAATGCAATTTTTTTCTTCTGTTTCCATTATAAATGAATCACTTGTGTCTTCAAATCTATTCATATTAACAAGTGTCATTCTAAATTCATCATGTATGATACTATTATTACCAATAAAACATTTTTAGTTAAATAAATGAACTGTAATTTTAATTTAATCAACATCCCATACTTATTCAATGACTCCATAATATGAACATGATGCAGAAATTTGGTTTTTTTTCTTTAGAAGTCGAAAAATGCATTGCTTCTGTGAACACCAATACACCACTATTCTGAACTGCAATTCTATTGTCCTAAGAATTCATATAAAAGTTATTGTCATTAACGTCATAGAAACACCAAGTTATCACATTTAAATGTGGACAACCCACTAACCATCTTAATTTCTCTAATGCATCTGATCTAACAAGCACGATCTTTTTAAAACATGAAAAAAAACATGTTATGCTCATTCAAAATCCAAATTTCCTTATTCATTGAATGATATTTTCTCAACTTATTAATATGAAATATTATATATGGTTGAGCATCATCCCTATTATTAATGATGTATTACTATAACTTCTTCATCTTTTCACCTAAAAACAATTTTAATTTTAAGTCATGAATCCCTTTTACCTCATTCTTAACTCATTCATGGTGAGATGGAGGCAAAAAATACACTCCACGACAAACAAGTAGCTCGTAAAAAACTCTGAATCCTCATGAGAAATATAATTTTCAAAAATAGAGGTTGTAGGTCGATATGGATTCTTAACATACCCCTTCAGTTTCTTCATATTCCTTTTAAAATGATACATCCAACGTTGATATAAATGTCAACAAAGCTTTATTTCTCGAACCTGATGAACCATTAAATGCACCATTATATCAAAAAAATATGAAGGAAAGTACATTTACAATTGAAAAATTATAGAAATTTATTCTTTTTCCAAAATATTTCAAATCATCTAGATCAATCACCATTTTACAAACTTAATTAAAAAAACAACACAATTTCATGATTGTCTTTCTGACATAGATGGGAAATATTCCATGTAATGAAACTGGTAGAAGATACTTCATCATGATATTTCATACTTGTCAACTTCAAATATTTCATAGAGATAAAAAATTTCACATTCGAATAATAACCCTATGTCACTTTGATATAATGAAGACACTAAAAAAAGGTAATTTTCTCCCTCTTGGATAATGTATGAAAATAGGAGGGATGAAATGTTTGTCTTCCATCAATGTGGGAGATAAATCCAAAATTTATTACCATTTATAGTAATTATAATAGTTCATTCAACCAATCTTTAGTATTTCATTTAATATTTAACTATGTTACAATCAAACATTCAAAGATATTCATATCCATGTGCATGAAATCAATGTTATGTTTAACTTTATGATATCTCTAATCTGGTGGCTCAAAACATTTTGATAGTTTCTTCGAAATATGTCTATCATTACCTGATTTATATGCCTTTCCCAATGTCATATCAATGTTTTAAACCCTATCAAACTGTTAATCAGTGGATAAAGGTTTTCAAGAAATATAATTTTCTTGTGAGCCATTGAATTAATTATTTAATATTCTATAAGGGTGACCATTGGGAAAACATTTGATGATCCATGTATATTTTTTTACTACCATTATGCAATTGAAAATATAAAGTCTGTTGTTCACAAATTGGACCTGTTTTATGCCCCTTAACACTATATCAAGAAAAATTTCCATATGATGGGAAGTCATGTATAGTGAACATTATCAGTGGATGAAGTTGAAAATATTCCATTTTATAATAATTATACACCCAAATACCATCCTATCATAAGTGTTTCAAATAATCAATTAATGGTTACAAGAAAACATCAATATCATTTCGAGGTTGCTTTGGTGTAGAGATCATTAAACCGAACATGACATATTTACACATCATACAAAATTTTGGTGAAAGTTTTTAAATTACTAATAAAACATACTACAAACCATGTGTTCAAATGAGGCGTTGATATGGATTCATTCCATCTGTGCACAACCCTAGTATGAGATTTCTAACTTCATTTTAGAATGTTGTATACTTCTCAGAAACATTCTTCCATAGTGGAAAATATACTGTATGGCATATTTTTCCATCTCATATCCACTCATTAGCATTCCATATTAACCTTTTTCCATCATTTGAATGATAAAATAAACATTTCAAATGAGGAATTATAATAAGATACCAAAATACATTGCCAGGGGTCTCGGTAATCTCCATATCAACCTATGATTTTTCCATAAACTTATTCCATGATGTCCCAAATTGAGGACACTCTAACAGAAGTCCATATTCCTTATTAAATATCACATAGTCATTCGTACAATCATACATTTTATTGTATCTAAATCCAATCGGGTATAATATTTTCTTGGCCTTATAATGTGAATCTGGATGGTTGATGTCTTCAGGAAGAATGTCATTAAACAATTGTAGAAGCTCTGTAAAACTTTTTTCACTCCATCCATGTTTTGCCTTTAGGTTAATCAATCTTAACAATGATGATAAAACCATTAAATCCATACAACCAGTATACAATGATTTTTCCGCATCACCATATAGAAGCTCAATTGTCAGTTCTTTCTCAATTTCTTCTTCTTCAATATCATGAATCATTTATTCAATTTCATCAAAGTTACCATATTTCAAAGCATCATCATCAGTATATCTGAAATTATTCCTTGTTTGACCATGCCGAATCCATGGGCTGTAACTTGGATTTAAACCATGAAATATTAGATGATATTTGATCTCTATACTTTTCAACTTCTTTATATTTAAACATTCCAAGAGTGGATAGAAAAACATGTCATTGTTTGGAACATTTCATTTAGAAAATTCTAAAAAAACATCATAACCTTCCTTATAATCATCACTCATTTGATGTTCCATAATCTAACTTCGACTCATTATTACCTACAACAAATATCAAACGTGTACATCTTGTTAAGATAATCAAATTTTATATTTATACAAAATATGTCATAATTTGAAAGTAACACAATTTTGAAATATAAAACAAATATACGTGTATTTGAAAAATAAATGCATGAAAATAATTTTAAAAAGAAATTATAGTTAGATATGATAGTTTTATATTTATATGGAATATTCCATATTTTTGAATTAACACAATTTTGAAATATAATAAAACAAGTATATGTGTATTTTAAAATTATAATGATATTTTTTTGAGCAATAAGATACAAAAACACTATGTAAAAATAAAGCACCATCCACTAGTGTGGTTTATTATTAACCCATCACATAATGAATTTTTTACTTAATTTTTTATCATAATTATATAAAATATTTACATAGTAGGTCTTAGAGAAACATCACAGTAGCCTCATTTGACGTTGGAAAAAATACCCCCAATCAATTTTTTTCAGAATGTGGTTCTCAACATTGGCGAGCCACATATATAAATCAAAAATAATTTATAAAATAAATAAATATAGAGAAAAAACACACTCATCCCATAATACGGTCTCACAACCAAGGTATCAACATCTCAAAATATACATAACTTTTTCTACAAATTTTTAATATATAACCCCGAAATATTTAAAAAAGGCCACACATCACTATCAACATTTAAAATCACATTTTCCAATTTTGAGATTTCATGATATAAATATACTAATCATTAATATAACACCATAAAATTATTTATTCAATAGTCATTAACACCCCATTTCATATAATTATCATGCATTTAATTTCATTACTACTCGAGCAACTATCATAACTAACCACCATTGAAGCCCCATTGTACAACTGCACCACTACAACCATTGCATCCCTGCTACATAACACATCCATTTCCCCACACCTATGAAAATAAATACACTCCACATGAAAAACATCATCACAACCAAACCATAACACACAAAACTAGACAAAAACATATAACATACCATAGCTTTTTACATTTTAGGAATAAAGGATTACATTAAATTTCACATCATTATTTGAGGGAGTCCTGTTAAAATCCATATATTCCCAGTAAATCCAGTTCATTAATTGAATGTATTTGGTTAAACATATATTTGTGGTTGTTTAATAATAATTCCCATAACATGGGATATCACAAAATATTAAAAAACCAAAAAAATGGAGATACCAAAACGAATTGAATTCAGTGATATAATAAATACAGATGAACTCAATATCACAATATAAATATATATATTCTTGTGAAGAATTTCATTTTCCCATTCCATTTCATCTAAATTGATTTTTTTTAATATGGATGAAACTATAATCCTAAGAGATAATGAGTTTAACCATGTCCAATAATGATAACATAGGAAAATTAAACAAGATATTGTGATATTTTAAAAAATTAAATCACAAAAACCCAAATGCAGGGCATCGATGAAAAACAAAGATCAAATTAGAGGTGTGTGAGTCTTACATGAGTGTTTAGAGTCGATTAGATAGATGTGGAGATAATAAAGATGATGAACAATGCTCAAAAACGAGGTTGGAAGCCACAAGTTTGTAGAATCATTTCTAGGGTTTCCGTGCGAGAGAGAACAATCATTGTAACCCGATCAAAAAATTCCACAATAACTCAATATGGGGCTTCATAAAATTTTTAAATGATTTATCACATTGGTTAATTATTAACAAGAATGATAAAGTTTTTTTTAAATTTATAACGTCATTTATAATATAACCGATGTGATAAGTCAACATAATGCAGTTTTTACATCGGTTATAATATAACCAATTTGATAAATCCATTTTATGGCTTTCCACATCAGTTATTTATAATTGTTATAAAAAATACCGATGTTGTAAATAAATTTTTTACTAGTGGGGTGAGATAGACCCCTAGGAATCTAAGGACTATATAGACATAGTTACCCAAGTTTTCTACCATGTGAGGATACATCTAGGTCAAATTGTGATCCTAGCTATAACTCTTCTTCATGGATTTATAGAGAGATAGTGGATTCTGGTGACTCATACATAGGATGAGATATATCCCTCTTTGATAGAGTTTGAGAATCTATTCAAAGAGGAGTTATATCCAACCATGTTGTGAGTGGTACACATCTTGGAGATTTTACATCATTAGTAGGGAATCGTGATTGTGGTAGAGTATTCATTAAGGTTCGAACACCCCTCACGATACTATATGGATATGGTTTGAGATCTGTTCTTCTGAGAACAAACCGTTTAGTAGGGCCTACATTGAAATATTAGGGTTGTAGTGATATATCCTTTCACTCCTAACTATATTTGATTTCTTTAGTTGAGTTTAGTATTAGAGATCTTTATGAGTGTGAAGACACCATCAATTGGTGCTGGTAATAGGAAACAAGATATGAAACCTCGGTTGTTGGAATCCAATGGAAGAAATAGGGATTTGGGTATGTGATATTCTTCATCATACAATATTAGGAAAGAGGGTATGTAGTTATTTGCACTCAGAATGGTTTTAGTCATCCAAAATAGAGGTGGTGTTTCACTTATGATGGTAAAGGACATATCGAATAGGATTATCTAACCCCTCATGTATCTAACAGAGAGACAATCATTATACTACCCAATTAGAGACAATGATAAGATAATGGAGGTCCATGGGGTGGAAGAAATAGTAGAGTATTAGGAAGATCAACTGGAGGTGGCATATAGTTTTACCTATTTCCACCTCCACCCATGGGTAGTCCACACCAGGCTTAGGGAGCTTGTGGTCAAGAACAAGGACAATTTCAGGTACTAGTGTCCTTAAATACAAATGATATTGTGATGATTATATATATAATATATGTCTTCTATTCCTTATCTATATTACATATAGGCACAAGTGAATGCCACTTTCTCCTTCCACTTCTCTTGTTCGAGTCTTAGAGATTTGGTTGAGCTGTAAGCTTGAACCATATTCTTGGAGACTCCTACTAGATTTAATTCATAGATCAAATACTTCTACCAATAGTGTGATCTATCTCTTTAAGGAGATAGATTCTTGTGGGGTATATTTATATTAGTTATGAGGCCTTATGAAATCATCCTTTTTATGGACAGGTTATCCATTGTTCATGCCCAGTTTGATTTTTGATAGTGGACGATGTGGTGTATCCATGGTGATGGAATTAAATATTCATTCATGGGTGAGAAGAAATCCTGGGAAGAGAATAATGGGATCATATGTAAGAGAATGAAACTGATTACCCATCAGTTGGTTAGTATTATGCTTGGATTAGTTGATGTTATGAGTTTTCAGCATCATATAGTGGTGGCAGAGTATGAAGACATCTTTCAAGAGGACGTGCTGGAATTATCTCCCCAAAAAGAGATAGAATTATATATAGAATTTTACTTAGGGACTACCTCGATATATGTGACAACATATAAGATGTTTTCCACATATCTTTTTGAATTGAAGGTGAATTAGGAGGACATAGAGAGGAAGAGTTTTGTTAGAACCATTGTTTCCACCTAGGCAACCCTAGTTTTGTTCACCAAGAAGGAATATAGGATCTTGTGAATGTATCTGGAATACTTTTTCTTGAACCAGGTGACCATTAAGAATAAGTATCCTATATCTAGGATTGAAAACCTATTTTACCAATTGATATGGACAAGATGGTTCACGAATATTGACCTCAAATCAAGTTCTCAAAAACTCAGAGTGCAATACATGGATATACCAAAGAAAACATTCCAATGTAGGTACATTTATAATGATTACATGGAAATGACATTTAACATGATGAACTCCCCAAAAAATTTCATGGGAGTCCTAAAAAAAATTAAGATTTCTTAGATCACTATATGGTAGTTTTTATTGTTAACTTTCTAATGTACATAGTATTTTAGGAGGAGCATGTGAGACACTATAGGGTGGTGATTTAAAAACATAGAGAGGGAAAGATTTATGGAAATCTCTTGAAGTGTTAGTTATAGATTCGAGTGTTCTAATTTATAGGAAAATAAATCACAATCGTTGGTGTGTTAGTGTACTTGAAAAAGGTTGAGGTAGTGGTAATTTGGGAGCCACCTATGATTGTGACAAGGGTGTACAACTTAATTAGTTTAGTGGGATACTATAGGAGATTTATGCCTGATTTCTCTAGGATATTGACACCCTTGGATACTTTGACCTAAAAGGTGTATCCATTCGTGTGCATAGAGTATTGTCAACATGCTTTTCATGGGTTGAAATAGTGGTTGGTGAGTGCCCCCATTTTGAGACTACTAGAGGAGGGTGTTCGGTATGTAGTGCTATGTGATACCTCTAGGACATGGATAGGATGTGTTATGATATATAGGAAATAAGTGATAGCTTATGGATCCCAACAACTAATCCCTCATGGGAAGAGCTACAGAAACCATGATCTATATATGGAAACAATAGTCTTCCCCCTAAAGATATGGATACAACTAAGACCAAAGTGGTTTATAATATTTTAAAAACACACAAATCTAACATATATCTTCTCATATAAAGATGTTAACTTGAGATAAAAGTGATGGATATTTTTTCTCTAGGATTATGATTTTGAGATAGTTTACATTCTTGAGAAGGGAAAGGTGGTGGTAGATTCTCTTATTAGGCTACGATGTCCATGGTTTTTGATAGTGGCATCAAAGAAGTTAGTTACATTGTAGTTTTCCTCAGTGGACAAGGATGGTAAATCTTACCAACAATATATGGTTGTTACCCAAACAATTCTATAGTGTGTTAGGGAGTCTCAAATTAGATATATCGACTATGAGACCTTGAAAATTTAGATATCCACCAAATGTGCTCCCGATGAATTCTCTAATGGAGAGGAAAACATTATCCTTTTTATAGGATGGATGTGGCACCGGTGACGTTTCAAGAGGAGGTTCTAAGGAGGTTTCCTATACACCCTTTGGTAGTTCATGTAGGTGTAGAAAACAAGTATCAAGACCTTTAATATTAGTTGTGGTGGATAGGTATGAAGAATTGTGTAGCTCAGTTTGTCTCCTGATGCCTCAATTTTTCATAGGTGAAGGATGAGAATTAGGATCCAGTGGGGTTAGCTCAATCCATTGAGGTTCCATATTTTAAGGGGGATGATATATCTATGGACATTATGATAGGAATCCCATAAGTATATAATGTACATTATGACATATAACATATTTTAGACCATCACACCACGTCATCTCACTTCCTATATATATGAGAGCAGAATTCAATAGAGATATTGGGACACATTTATGTGCAAAAAATAGTCCTATATCACAAAGTTCCCTCGATGATAATTTTTTATCATGATGATCACTTTATGGAATGAGTATTGAGATTATTACAAGAGGAAATTGGGAATCATTTTAATTTTAGGATGAAGATTCTCCCCTATAATGATTACTAGATTTAGAAAACCATTCAGGTACTTGAGGAAATGATTTCATCTTTCATGTTGGATTAGTCCACAAATAGGTGGATCAAATATCCTTGGTGGAGTTTTCATAAAAAACTGATATTCCACCATCTGTATGACACCATTCAAGGCCTTATATTGGATACCCAACATATCACCACTATGTTGGACCGATCTAGGTGAGTCAGCACTCATGATCCCAAAGTTGGTGCGAACGATGAAAAATAAGGCACAAATCATCAAAGAGTGGATGGAAACTTCCCATAGACATCATAATTTTTATAAATAATGATTATAGAGGAGTTTTGAGTTAAATTAGGGAGAAAATGTGTTCTTGAATGCCTCACCTCAACATAGATTATGATGATTTGGAAGGGGTAGTATGTTATCTTATAGATTCATCTACGCTTTCCAGGTACTGTGTTGGGTTGGATAGGTGGTGTACCATATAGCCCTACTAGGTACACAGCCATGGAAAAAGTACAAAATCATGACCCGATGTACATAGTCATGGAATAGATTACACAAACTCTTGAAGGCAGCACACCATGTTCCAAAACTATCTCTATACACCGTTAATCTAAAAGAACACATTGTGTATTTAGAGAAATTCATTTCATGTGGGACAACAAGACATGGACAGTTCCACACTTATTAAGACACATTGTGTACTAACCATATATTTTTTTTACATTCTCCAGGGTAGTTTGAGTGCCTTTATCTCTTTATTTTGTACCACAATCAGTCGGTTTTGTTCCCTTGGTCCATCCCAATGAGGGAATAATGAGGCATTATATCCCGAGCATATGTTGTGATCCCCTCTATGTGATTAATAATAGATTGAGTTTGGGAATAACTTAGTGTGAACAGGGTTATGACACTCAATATTTTCATCACCTTCTATAGGTGGGGGTTGAGGAACCTTTTTGACTAACTTTCATGGGTGTACTATCCCTTACTTTGCGTGTTATTCTAGGTAGGGTCCAGTATACCCCAAAGGCCTTGGGTGTGATCCCCTATTTATGCATAAAGATCTTTAGAGTTACATTGAGTAATATTTTGGTATGGTATGATGAGAACAACCTCTTGTATGGGTTTCATTAGTGAATTTTTTTTTGATGGAGTGAGTTCTCCTAGGTAAGTGTTACCTAGAAGCCTAACACAGAATCTTATGACTGGTAGTATGATTGAGAACACTTTGAGGCTAGGCGATTATTATTATTATATTTATGGAATTATTATTTTTATTATTACTATGTTGCAAATTATAATTGAAATTAATTCTTGAAAATGAGTTTAATACTCTCCTGATGCTTTATGTTTGGTGATTTTATATGGCATCCCACCTTTTTATTACATAACGTTTCATTACATTTTACATTCAGTGGATCTTTAAAGTCTAGTGTCTTGGAAATTAGGGACATAAAACATGAAAACAGAAAAAAAATTCTTCTAATCCACTTTTAAGGATTCATCATATGTTCATACTATGTACAATTACTGCATCTCTTATCCTAGAGACATACATCAAGGTAAAGGGTGGGAAAAAGGCCCAATAAGGGTAAAAAAGGGAATCAGTTTAATTGTGTTAACAATAAGAACTCGAATAAAAACAGAAAGACAGGAGTAATGGAATTATAGGCATATCAGAATGAAAATAACATGGAACATAACTTGAATACATGGCTACAACATTTCATTTATACATTCATGAACTTATCACCAAGGTCCATCCCCAAGGTGTCATAAAAATTACCAAGGTTATTCACCAAGGTATCATGAAACTTGTCATCTCTAGAGATTAATTCATCACCCAATGAATTGGAGAACTATCGGGATGAAACCTTAATATTTATTTACTTTAATTTTATCCACATATATAATAATCAAACATTTCATAAGTGACCCATAGAGAATAAAATAAATGGGTCTTATTTCAAAATCATGACGCTTTAAAGCGTACTTAAAAATAAGACCATTATGTTAATTATAACTCATAGAAGGGGAGTGAAGGTTATATGTATATCAATTAAATAATGAAATATATTATTTTAAGTAACTATGAAAAACCATAGAAACGAAATAGTTATGGGTATTCACATATATAAAACAAGAGAATTTCTTGAGAGAAATAGAGAGAAATTTTGAGACGAAATTTATGTAGCATAACGGCTATATAACTTGTTTTTAGAATATAATAAAAAGAGCGGGGACAATGGTATCCCATCCATAAATTTATCATTATGAATAAGAGGGACATAATAAAAAGAAACAAGAATATGGTGTGGAAATTTTAATGTCACACCACATGAAAAGGAAACTTGAAAAGAAAGAGAAAGCATGATTTTTTTTACGGAAATTCGGCAGCATAACGACGTCACTTAAAAATTCAGAAAAACAAATTGATGAGAGCGGAAAGGGTATCTCAATAATTAGACATGAAATGTATAGTAATGAGAACATATAAGAATATACCCTTAAAATAATGATATGGAAACTAGAAGACACAACATAAAAGAATTCATGACTTAGAAGAGGAGGGTGAAAAGATCCTTTGCATTGTACAGTAACTTTGAAAGCGTGATGTTTAGGACCTTGGGAGGCTTAAGGGCACCTTGGGATGACTCCAAGGGAGGTAAGGAGACCCAAACATATATGAGGAAGATTTTGGAGTCAAAGGATGACAGAATGGATTGGTATATATAGGGGAAGTGAGGGATCAAATCATTAATTTCCAAGGGACACCTCATCGGTGGTATTGGAAAAACCATGGGATTGCCCATGGTATTTTCCCAGGGTATTGGCCACATGGAACACCTTATAGTATATATTACTATTCATAAGTCTTCCAGAAATAGTAAATAATTATTACATCCTTAATAATGTCATTAAAGACCCGAAACTGAAATATGTAATTTCAGTATTCACCAAAAATTCAAATTTCTCAGAAAAAATATAAATAATTCACCTTAACCTAATATCGATGACCTGAATTCAAAAATGAAATACATTTTATAAAAATAATTTTCTAAATAATTTTAATTTAATTTTTAAATAAAAAACACTATTCACCTGAAAAAAACTAATACTTAACTAATAATTTCTGAAATAGTTATTTACCTATTTTTTTGAATCACATTACATAATCAAGGTGCCTAAATTATAATAATAATTTCTTAAGTGAGGTTACATAATCCATTTGTTCACATTATAATTCATAAGTTTAAAAACACTATTCAAAATTTAATATTCACCAAAAATTATGTTGATCTTATTAGGATCTAAATTTCTTACTGAACACAACACTAGAATACCATTTTTTGAAAATAATTACTCATTATTAATTATTTAAGGTTTACATAAATATTTTAAAAATTCATTTTTTCAAAATTCCTCAATAATATGCATCCTATATTTATTCTAACATTTCAAAATTCACAAACATCACCATATAAAAAAATCAAAATTTTATTTATCTCATAGGATTACACATGGCAGTTACGGTCTCCTTACATAGCCCCTTATAACACCAGTATAGGACCTAAGTGTAATGTCTGCTAAGGTGATAGAATCTTGGGGCGGCTCGACCAACATTTCCCGAGTGGTGATTTCTATCATCTTGAACTTCTCCCGAAGGCGATTCTGTTCCAGCTTCACACAATGATGTTTGGCTTGGGTTTGGTCCAGAGAAAATCCCAATGGTGCTACCTCCTTCCCAACTTTCATCAGATGGGCTTTGATAGGTCTGAGACTACTGGATGAGGCCATCGAATCTTCTTTATGTATTAATTAACCAAGATCACTTCTATTTATTGACAATAATCGCAACATTTAGTTTCCAACAATCATATTGACCAATAATCATATAACAGTCGAAACCCAAGAGTCTTATTTTAATTATACTCATTTCACTAAATGAAATAGTTTTGTTGAGTATAAAATAAAATAACACACAAAATTAGGAAACAAAAATTATTAAAAAGTTCGAGTCATTATATTCTTCCCCCATTAAGAAATTTTCTCCCTGAAATTTTTAACTCATACCCTCATAAGATAAAATGTGTGGGTACTTCTACCTCATAGACTCCACTGGTTCCCACATGGCGTCTTCATATTTTCGGTTCCTGAAAAACACATTAACAAGGTGTGTAGTCTTGTTATGTAGAACCTTGTCTCTATGATTCAAGATCTCCACCGGCTTCTCCTCATAATAATGTTTATGCCCAATTGTACCACCTCTAGGATCAGTACATGTGAAGGGTCGGGTATGAACTTCCTCAAGAGGGATACGTGGAAGACATCATGAACTTGCAATAGATTTGGAGTAAGTGCAAGAAAACAAGCCACTGCTCCCACACGATCAAGGATTTCATAGGGGCCAATGTACCTAGGTCTCAGCTTCCCTTTCTTCCCAAAACTCAAGACTCTATTCGAAGGTTATATACGAAGAAAGACCCTGTCACCAATATGAAACTCCAAGTCCCTTCAATAGTAGTCGTCATAGCTCTTTTACTGACTCTTAGTAGCATTAATGTGTTGTTGGATGGCATGGACTTTTTCTGTCATCTCTTTCACTAGATCAAGCCAAAGAAGCATTCTCTCACTAGATTCATCCCAAAAAGTAGGAGTTCTACATCGCTTCCCATATAAATCTTCATAGGGTGCCATTTGAATTCTTGAGTGAAATCTGTTGTTGTAAGAGAACTCTATTAAAGGGAGATGTTGATCTCATACACCATTAAGTTCCATTGATCATATTCTCAGCATGTCCTCGAATGATTGAATATTCCTTTCAGATTGTCCATTAGTTTGGGGGTGACATGCCATACTGAAATTCAATTCAGTGCTCAGATCATGTTAAATACTTCTCCATAATTTTGATGTGAACCTTGGATCATGATCAGACACGATAGAAAGTGGAACTCCATGTATCCTTACCACTTCTTTCACGTAAATACTGAAAAGTTGATCAATAGAGAAATCTTCCCATATAGACATAAAATGGGTATTCCTGGTGAGATAGTCCACAATAACCCATATCGCATTGTTTCCTTTGAAGTTTTTGGGAGACCAGTGACGAATTCCATAGTGATATTGTCCCACTTCCATGCTGGTATGTGTAGTGGTTGCAATACCCCTTTAGGAATTTGTCATTATTCCTTCACTTCCTAACATACCAAGCACCTCGAAATATAGTCAGCAATATCCCTTTTCATATTATCCCACCAAAGATGATCATGAAGGTACCTATACATTTTTGTGATTCTATGCTGTATAGAAAAAGTAAAGCTATGAACTTCATCTATCATCTCCTTATATATTTCCGGAATATATGGAACACATATTTTGGTATGAAATTTTAGTAAACCTTCTTGATCAATATTGAAATCAGTAAAATTCCCATCCTTTATAGCCTCAAACATCATCTATAAAAAATAACTTCTTTCAGTGCTTTCTTGATCTTATTTAGTAATTACGGTTAATAAATCATTTGGGTTAGCGTTGATGATGTCCCTTCCCTTATAATTCCCAAGTCTAGATTTACTAGGTCATTGATCAAAGGATCTCTTTGAATTATCATCATAGAAAGGACATCTGGGTATTTCTTGCTTAATGCATCAATGACTTTGTTTGCTCTTCCGGGATGATAATTAATTGAAAAATCATAGTCTTTGAAAAGTTCCAACCATCTCCTTTGTCTCATTTTCAATTCATTTTGTGTGAAAATATACTTCAAACATTGATGGTCTCTGTATATATCACATTTCTCCCCATAAAGATAATTCCTTCATATATTCAGAGCAAAAACGACCATAGCCTACTCCAGATCATGCATATGATAATTCTGCTCATGAGTCTTCAACTGTCGAGACTCATAAGCAATGGACTTCTCATTTTGCATGAGAACACACCCAAGCCCTTTCAGAGATGCATCGCTAAAAATAATAAATCCTTCTCCAATTGAGCACAGAGTTAGCACATATGCAGTAACCAATCTCTTCTTCAGTTATTAGAAACATTCTTTACACTCCTTTGTCCAGATGAACTTGACCCCTTTTCGAGTTAACTTGGTTAATGGATTAGAATTTTGTGAAAAGTTCTTCAAAAACCTCCTATAATATCTAGCTAATACAAGGAAACTTCTAATCTTAGTTATTGTTGTATGCTGAGGCCACTCCTCTACAACATTTTTCATTACAGGGTCAGTTGTGATTCCTTCATTGGTAACAATGTCCTCCAAGAAAGAAACTTTTTGTAACTAGAAATCACATTTACTGAAATTCCCCAAAAGCCTCTCCTTTCGTAGAGTTTTCAAAATAACCCTTAGATGATCCTCATGCTCCTCGCGACTTTTGGAATATATCATAATATCATCAATAAAATCTACAAAAATGTTATCATGGTAGTCCTTAAATATTCTATTCATCAAATCCATAAAAATAGCAGGAGCATTAGTCAGTCCGAAAGGCATAACAAAAAACTCATAATGCCCATATATTAATCAGAAAGCAGTTTTTTGAATATCTTATTTCTTTACCCTCAATTGATGATAACCAGAACGAAGATCAATCTTAGAGAAGAATTGAGCCCCACAAAGTTCGTCAAATAAGTAATCAATTCTTGGAAGAGGGTATTTGTTCTTCATAGTGATCCCATTTAGTTCTCTATAATCAATACATAGGCGCATCAATCCATCTTTCTTATTCACAAAGTTAACATGTTCTCCCAAAGGAGACACACTCGTTCAGATAAACCCCTTCTCCAAAAGATCTTGGAGTTGTTTCTTTAATTCATCAGACTCCAAATTTTCCATCCTATACGAGGTATTTGATATCGAATGAGATCTAGGTACGAGTTTAATAGAAAACTCTCTCTCTCTTTCCGGGGGAGGTCCAGGTAACTCCTCTGGAAATATGTCAACGTATTCCTGGATGATGGGACATTTTTTATCCTTAAACTCCCATATCCTTCTTCTTCTTCCCTGATCAACTCCATAAATAAGGATATAAGAGGTTCCTCTAGTCAAAGATCAGGTTGAGATATCTCTCCTAAGAAGATAACTGTAGGTTTTCCATTAAAGACTACTTATATTTCCTTGCTTCTACAATTGATCATAGTATTATACTTTGTGAACCAGTCCATCCCTAGTATAATGTCTAATTACAGCATGAGAATTACTACTAGATTTATGATAAGATTGTTCTCACTAAATTAAATACTAGAGTTTCTAAACACAGACGACTCTTGGATAGTCCCACAAAGAGTCTTGACTGATAACTCTACTTTTAGCAAATCGGGGGTTGGATCTATTTTTTTTTGTAAACTTGGAGGAAATAAAGGAATGCATTGAACTAGAATAAAACAAAGTACTTGATAGCTTTGAGAGGATAACAAGATTAACTGCTACCACATAATGTGAAGCATCGACCACAACTGTCATGGTAGAAAAATCACGGCCTTGATCCCTTGGCCTTTTCTGAGGATGATGGTGGTTTCCCTCCACTGCCCTCGGATTTGGACAATAATTGGAAAAATTCCCACATTGTCCACACCTGAACACTGGACATCAGGTAGGGCCTGCACCATCTTCCCCTTGTCGTTAGTATTTTTATGTTGATTTTGCACCTCACTATGACAATTCCTCACAATGTGGCCATCTCTACCACAATTTTAGCACTTCCCACTTTCAAGAAGGCAGTTCCCCGAATGCTTCTTCCCAGATTTATTACATATGGGATGTTGTACTTGCTTGCCTCCTCTTCCTTGATCGTAGATCCTCCCTAATATCGGATCCAACAATCTCTTCTTGTCGTTTGATTTGTGAGACCATTACATCTCACCAAACTCTAACTCGAATTTTATCACACTCCACATGATCTCCTCGTAGCTATGATAGTCTTGGTTGGATAGATTCTTCCACAGATGAGGTCTCAATCCACCAAAGAATCTACCAACCTTACCATTTGTATCCATGACAAAGCAAGAGGTATATCGTGAACTTCGGGTGAAGTTCATCTCATAGCTTCCGACATATTCATTCTCCTTCTTCTTTAGCTCGAGAAACTCATTCTCCATTCTTGTTCTCATGGAACGAGATAAATACTTACAGAAAAATATCCCTCTGAACTCTTCCCACTCTATAGCTTCAACTTCCACTCTTTGCCTTGTGTTTTTGATCAGTTACCACCACTGATCACGTTCTCCTTCTAAGCGAAGGACAGCCAGGGTGACCTTCTCTTGCTCTGAACAACAGATAACATAAATGATCTTCTCTATAGAGCTCATAAACTGTTCAGAAATCAATGGGCCAGTAGATCCAATGAAGGTTGGTGGTTGTTGAGGCATAAAGGACCCAACATAATGTTGTTCCCTTTGAATTGAAATCGGTATCTTAGCTTTATTCAAGTTATTTCACATAATTTGAGTCAGTTGGTTCATCATTCTCTTGAATGTTTCCATTCCGACATCCATCAGATGGCTGTCAGTACATGGTATATTTCTGTCACCATTTTCACGGTTCCTCCTATTGCCTGCCATTTTCCAAAAGAATAAATACTTCATGAGAAACTTATTTAATTTGTGAATCCTTTAATTCTAAAAGATTTTATGTCATAAAACCTCATGCTTAAACAATTACATTTCCTAATAACTCCTTCCAAATGATTCATAAAAAGTTTGAGATTTACCAAAAATATACCCTAGGAGTGTCATAACCAAGAGTGCAGCAATGCCTGTTTTCATGTACCAATTCCCATTTGAGTCCTGCTCAAAGTGGTGTTTTCTAGTTTTACCCCTATGTACATCTATTCCCGAACCACCTCTACCTGATCATATCCAGACATGAATGTATTTGTTTGATAAACCACTTACTCAATACTCCCCAAAATACCAGGAAGTTTTTTTATATTTAAACAATTCCATAGGGTTATTCCTATAGATTTCATAGCCTAATCTCCATAAATAACCACACTATGCTTTGATACCAACTATGAAATCCCGCCTTTTTATTACATAACTTTTCATTACATTTTACATACAGAGGATCATTAATGTCTAGTGTCTTGGAAATCAGGTACATAAAACCTGAAAACAACAAAAACCATTCTTCTAATAAAATTTTAAGGCTTCATCATATGTTCATCCTATGTAAAATTAATTCATTACATATCCTTGAGACATATAACAAGGTAAAGGGTGAGTAGAAGGCCCAATAAGGTAAACAAGGGAATCAATTCACCTGTGTTAACAATAAGAACTTGAATAAAAACATAATGACATGAACAATGTAAGTATAGGAATATAATAATTAAAAGAACTTGGAGCATAACTTGAATATGTGGCTACAAAATTTCATTTATACATTCATTAACATATCACCAAGGTCTATCCCCAATGTGTCATAAAAATTACCATGGTTATTCACCAAGGTATCGTGAAACTTGTCATCTCTAGAGAGTAATTATTTACCCAATGCATTGGAGTGATATTAGGGCGCACCCTTAGTATGTATTTACATTCATGTTTTCCACATATATCATAATCAATCATTTCATAAATAACCCATATATAATTAAAGAAATAGGTTTTACTTCAAAATCATGACGCTTTAAAGAGTACTTAAAAATAAGATCATTATGTCAATTATAACCCATATAAGGAGAGTGAGGGTTATATGTATGTCAATTATAGAATCTAATATATCATTTTTTGTAACTATTAACACTAGTAGAAACGAAATAGGTATGGTTATTCACATATATACTACAAGATAATTTATTGAGAGAAAGAGAGTGACATTTTGAGACGAAATTTCTACAGCATAACCGCTATATAACTTGGTTTTAGAAAATAATAAAAAGAGTAGGGACAATAGTATCCCATCCATAAATGGATAAGTTTTATGTATAGGTATAGAATAAAAATAAATAAGAACATGTTGTGTAAATTTTAATGTCACACCACATGAAATGGAAACTTGAAAAGAAATAGAAAGCACTATTTCTTTTACGGAAATTCGGAAGCCAAACGGTGTCACTTAAAAATTCAGAAAATGAAATTGATGAGAGTGGAAAGGGTCTCTCAAAAATTATACATGAAATGGACAGTAATTACAACATATAAGAAAATACCCTCAACATAAAGATACGGAATCTAGAAGACACAACATAAACGAATTCATGACTTAGAAGAGGAGGGTGAAAGGATCCCTTACCTTGTAATGTAACTTCGAAAGCATGATGTTCGGGACCATGGGAGGCTTGTGGGAACCTCGGGAGGACTCCTTGGGAGGTTAGGAGACCATAACATCGTTGAGGAGGATTTCAGAACCAAATGGATGGGGGAATGGCTTGGTATTTATAGGGGAAGTGAGGGAACAAATCATTAATTGCCAAGGGACACCTCATCGGTGGTATTGGAAAAACCATGGGCTTGCCCATGGTATTTACCCATGGAATTTCCCACTTGGGACACCTCATGGAATATCTTACTATTTGTTAGTCGACCACAAAGATTACATAATTATTACATACTTAATAATGTCATTAAACACCCGAAACTCGAAACTGTAATTTCACTATTCACAGAAAATTCAACTTTCTCAAAAAAAAATCCCAAAAATTCACCTTAACCTAATATCGATGCTCTGAATTTAAAAAAGAAATCCATTTTATAAAAATAATTTTCTAAATAATTTTAATTTAATTTTTAAATAAAAAACACTATTCACCTTAAAAACTAATACTTAACTAATAATTTCTGAAGCAGTTATTTAGCTATTTTATTGAATCACATTCCTTAATCAAGGTGACTAAATTATAATAATACTTACTTAATTGAGGTTACTTAATCCATTTGGTCACATTACTATTCATATGCATAATATCACTATTCATAATGCACTATTCACCCAAAATTAAGCTGATCTTATTAGGCTCTAAATTTCTTACTGAACACAAATGTAGAAGACCATTTTTTGAAAATCATTACACATTATTAATTATTTAAGGTTTAAAAAAATATTTTAAAATATCTTTTTTAAAAAATTCATCAATAATATAATTCCTATATTTCTCCAAACATTTGAAAATTCACAAACTTCACCATAAGAAGAAATCACAATTTTATTTATCTCAAAGGATTACACAAGGATGGTACGGTATGATTACATATCCCCTTATAACACCATCATAGGACCTAAGTGTATGGTGTGCTAAGGTGATAGAATATTGGGGCGGCTCAACCAACATTTCCCAAGTGGTGATTTCTATCATCTTGAACTTTCCCGAAGGAGATTCCATTTCAGCTTCACGTGATGAAGTTCGGCTTGGGTTTGGTCCAGAGCAAATCCCAGTGGTGATACCTCCTTCCCAAGTTCTGTTAGATGGGATTCAATCGGCCCAAGATTACTGGATGAGGCCATCAAATCTTCTTTCTATATTAATTAACCAAGATCACTTGTATTTATAGACAATAATCACAACATTTAGTTTCAAACGGTAATATTGACCAACAGTCATATAACTGTCGAAACCCAATGGTCTTATTTTAATTATACTAATTTCATTAAATAAAATAACACACAAAATTACGGAACAAAAATTATTAAAAAGTTAGGGTTGTTAAATTTTAGGGGGTCCTACTGGGTATTGTTATACCCAATCCTACATGGGATCTTTCTACACATCTTGTGTCTTATACAGATGGTAGACCATTTAATAGAGTCCTATGAGGATTAGGATTATGCAGAGCATAGTGGGATAAATAGACCACGGTTCATACAAAGTGTTTCATTAGAAAAAACCCCCTCCTTTGAAGGTTAGACTCTTTTTGTAGTTTTTATGGGCTTGTATTTATTGCTTTATGATTTCCAATATTTTTTTTTCAAACTATGATGTTGTATAAATTTTATGCATGCATTATGGTATCATCTTTATTTCACATTTAAATATTTTATGGGTGTTTGGATACATGTGTGTGTGTGTGTGTGTTTTGGAACTCTGTATAATTTCTCCCATGTGTGAGATATGACAACTTGTTGCACATCACCATCCATATCCTATTGGATGCGATATTGGAGAGTCACACTATTTTTACCATATCTTAGGTAATACCTAGTGGGTTTGTTCTTGATATCAATAATCATAAAACATGTGATCATGATATAAATTTTTTGTACACATTAAAAATAAGTAACGAAGCTGAAAATGTGGAATTTCATCAAAATGAAAAACATATTGTAAAATTGAAATAACATGACAAGAAACATGGTAAAGTGGAATAAATTTATGGAAAACATGAAAATGGGGAACAACCATAAGCATAATAAAACATGTGTCATAAAAACCGTTATTCCCATTTGTATGTGAACAAAATCATTATGTTCATGCTTGAAAATGTGGGGAAACCCATCATGCCCACACCTATGTGAAAAAACCATTATGTATATCCTTGAATATCTAATGATATATTATCATAAAACAATGAATTCTAGGGAGATATAAGACCCCATGCACCATCATCCAAATATATGTGTGCCACTTAAAATAAATCATCATTATAACTTAAATAACCCATAGAAAAGGAATGGGTTTCTTAAACTTATCACATAACATAAACATAAATAATAATAAAAATTACATTTAATAAAAGTATTCATAACACAATAACATATAGTGGATGATCAAAACATCACTTCATGGGAGATAAAACCTGGAGGGAAAATTGAAGTGAAAATAATTTTATTTCACAAATCTTTTTTAAACATCGTTATAAAGGTTGAAGGGTAAATTAATTTCAAAAATACATTTTTGGGAAGGTAATGAGAATTATTATTTTTGAAAATCTTAATATAAAATGTTCAAAATAAAATATCTTTGAAAAGAAATAATGTTTCAAAAAAGAGTGATGAAAATAATTTGAAAAAGTTTAATTTGAAAAAGAATATTTAATAATGGAAAATTGAAAAAGTCATAAAACATAACAAAACTAAATGAAGAGTTGATGAAATAATATAATATTTCTAATGGATGGAATTTTGTTTGATCATTTTGAAATATCATTGTAGAAAAATTACATCATTAAAAATATTATGAAACCTCTGTTTTAAAATGAATAAATTTGAAAAAAGGGCCATTGGATTTAAATTATTTTTGTGTTTCCTACTATGGAAAGGTTAAAATTGTTGGGAAGTAAAAACATGAACATGGAAGAAAAATCAACTAAATTAAATGAGAATTACTCTTAACAAAAATGAATATTAATGAAAAAAGTAGATTAATCAAGAAAAAAATATACAATGCATCATTATTTAACAAGACAATAAAAATAAAATGAAACATAACATAATTATAGGTTATAATACTTCAATTGTGAAATATTATAGTCAAATAAGAGAGATTAGGGCCCAAGGAAAAGATTTGAGTTAATAAAAACCCTTACACCTTTTATAAAATTGGAATCAAGGCCCCAAAAGAGGTATAAAATTAAAAAGAACATTGAATATCATGAAATATAATATAATCATGATAAAAAAATGACACTAGGAAATTATTTACACCATTAAAAAGGAAAAATTGTTTATAGATTAAACATGTCTTATCTGATTCAAATTTGAGAAAATGAAAACCATAGAAATATCAAAATCATTTATGTAATAAATATTTGGAAATGAATTCATGGGAATGAATTTTAAATATATATAAATTAATGTGGAAATAAAATCTTATATAATCCTAGGATAAAATAATTCATCATAGAATAATGTGGTTCAAGAATAACAATTATAACTCAAATAAAGGAAAATGAGTTATGAATAATCATTACCTTGTTTCCCTAATTAGTCAGATATACTCTAATCACCAATTTAGGAAAAAATATATATTAATATATTATTTAATAACCATACACACAAATATTAACCATTAATAATCCTTGTTATTATTTTTTTATCATGAGTACATTAATTAGATAAATCATATAATAATTTTAACTATTTACACATGTTTCATAATTTTGACATTATTACACATCATTTGATAAAAAGATAATTATTGATATATCCTATAATATTCATTAATATTAAATTTATATATATTTCAAATGTTCTTCCTTCATTCCATAAGTGTTTTAGTTATGCTTAGTGAAAATGGAATTGGTGTTGGGTTTTTGTAGTGATTTTAGTGAATACAAATGATAATTTAATTATAAGCTATATATTTAATATAATATTCACATAACCATATAAGAATAATTATTTTTATATTATAATATAATAATAATTGTGTTCATGTTCCCATATCAACCTATAATGTATTTTTATTTCATCATTCTTATAAGTTTTTAATCCAACCCAAACCTTAACATGCTTTAACTCAAGTGGATAGTTCGATAAAAGAATTATTTTATTTTCATATTGTATTGATCAGAAAATTCATGTTGGATTAAGAGTACAATGAGTCCTTAATGGGGCTTAAGTGACATCCCCAAAGCACTAAAGGATGGAAATAAATTCTTAAGGGTTTCAAATTAAGTGTGTGTGTGTGGGGGGGGGGGGGGGTGATTTACCCTTTAATGACTAAAACCAAAAACCCAACAGACCAATAACATGGCACTCACTATATAATGCATGAAATAAACTAAGACATTTTAATCAACCTCTTTATAAAAACCAACTAAAGTATTCTACATCATAAGACAACCAATATCAAAGTAAACAATAGAAATACAATTTATAAAATCCATGATGACAAAAAGACTCCATGATCCATAAACCTACATGCTCCAACATCACTAGGTAGTCCAAAGTATAATGACTTGGTGCTAAAGAAGTGTCATACTTTACCTTTCCCAACTACTGGAAGGTACAATCTTCAAGAGAACCATAGTCCCAAAGTAGGGGTGAGTATATCACTCAGTAGGTTTTCCTAATGAGTTCCATACTCACTCCACTAGGATAGAATAGTTACCACATTATATAAACCAATTTATATAATATAACTAAACAAAATAGTTTATAACCAACTATAAACAAGTTCAAAAACCAATTATAACCCATTGAAAACAAAAGTAAATGAAAAAAATTGCTGGCCCATTATTTTTCTATAAAATATCTAATCAAGGCTTAAAAATAAATTCTTATTATTATTTTAGCATACTCATTCCATAGTTCACAACAAACCCACACATGCATGCTTCATTCAATACTTCCATGCTCATGAGCGGTGTCTCGTCCATTTACATTATGTCCCAATAATGCATGCCCCTGATCCAGGGTCATTATCCTTGTACCCCAATGGTACAAGTACCTTATTTTGGGGCACGTCGATCATGAACTCACACAAACCCATGTATTCCAAAACAATTCCAAATAACCATATCAAATCATTTCAATAAAATTGTACTTTTATTGAAAACTTAAGAAAAATCCAATTTCAAAGCAACCATTTTGTTTCAATAAAACATCACATTTTATTTAAAATAACTACTTAAACCCATAGTCCACAATTCTAGAAAATCCCCATTTTAAAATCCATATTTTAAAACCTAGAACAAATGCACATTATTCAAAACACTCAATTTTATATATTTCTACAATTTACCAAACCATCACAAAGGAAGGCTTCCAACAATTTATAACTATCCAATTCATAACCAATTCATCACTTTGAAATCAAATTGAAAGAATGAATATTAGTTCTACTAAGTGCAGTTTAGAGAGAATCCACCCACCTCAACGGTTTTGACAGAACACGACATGGATAAAGAAAAATTAATAAAACCTGGTTGATTCTTCACAGAACCTCCTTAGATCTCTTCTCCTAGAAAGATCAAGACCAAATATCAACTTATTTGGCATCTAAACACATAGATCTACCCATAATGGGTGTATATTTGAGAAACCAAGATTATAGGATAAGTAGATCTAAGTAGATCTATGAAACCGATCATGAACAATGGTGAACGATCACATACCTCAAGAATCTGGGTTCGAAATTCAAAGGAAAGCCTTTGGATTGACTAAAAATCACTTGATAGAGGTTCTTATACCTTCAAGAAAGAGAAATACCTAGTTATGGATCATTAGGAGAAAAAAAGGGTAACATAGAGGCAAAAAAGTGTGAGATACACATTTTTAAGATCCCACTTAAATTATACACATGAATAGTTTGCACAGTTAGAAAAACAATATGCTAATTGTGAATTAGATACTGCCTAGGTAGAACCTCTCATAGTATCCCAAACTGTGCACACACCGTGCTGAAGCTCTCTTCCACAAAACTGCCATTTCACACAGTTTCTACTAGGATGTCGTAATGGTTTGGATAAACCATGTGCACCCCATGCACCTCTCCTTTAGCCACCAAAACTTACTGAAAGATCACCAAACTCTCTGAACTCCCCCACTATACCTTATATACTTACAATAGAAGTAATGGGTTACATACCAGAAACCAAGGGTACTACATTATCCCTACCATCTATCTTTACATCCCTAGAAAATATAAAACCATTGTTTCTCTGAATGAGTTATAACTATTTATCTTTCATTTCCTTCGCATGTTCCCATGTTTCTTCCTCAATATGACCATGCTTCCATAAAACCTGCATCTGGATGATTCCTTTTCCACACAAGACTTTCTTTGTCTATCCCCAATTCGTACCGAGATATGTATCAACGAAGCATCTGGATCTAGGTCAACATGATCCCATCTGATCACATGGTCAGGACCAGGCATCTACTTTTTCAACTGAGGTACATGGAACAAATTATGCACAAAACTGAACCATGGTGGTAATGCCAACTAATATTCCACATCTCCAACCCATTCCAATATCTCAAAAGGGAAAATGTATTTAGAGGATAACTTTACCTACATCCCAAAATGACTATTTCCAAGTCTTGGAGAGATCCTCAAGAACACGTGATCACTCATGGAGAACAACAATGGCCTTCGACGATGATCTACATAAGATTTCTGACAACTCTGTGTTGTCTCCATCCTCTTTCTGATTAACTGAATCAAATCTGTTGTTTCTTGGACAAGGAAAAGACCAACTAGTGATGTCTCACATGGTTCCACCCCACATAGTGGAGAATGACCAGGACACCCATACAATGCTTCAAACAGATCCATATATATTGAGGCCTGATAGCTGTTATTATATGATAACTCTACTAAGGGTATGTGCTCCTCCCATAAGCCACCAAAATCCATTACACAAACCTGTATCATGTATTCCAACATTTGAATCTTTAGTTTAGATTTCCCATCCATCTGAGGATGATATGACATGATCATATTCAATTAAGTGACAAGGGATTTATATAAGGATTTACAGAAACGAGATGTGAACCTCCAATCTCTATATGAGATGATTGAAACTGGTATTCAATGTCTCTTTACCACTTCTTGGATATATATTTTGGACAAATATTCCACCGTATGAGTTTCACAAATATGGATGAAATGGTCCGACATGGTAAGAAAATAAACTATCACCCATATGACATCATGTTTACAGACCATTCTTGGAAGACCTGTAACAAAATCCATCATTATCTGCTTCCATTTCCGCATTATAAGAGGTAACTACTATAATATACCTATAGGTCTCTGATTATTTTCTTTAACCTGATAAAATTTTAGTACCGCGAGACAAAAACGACCACCTTACTTTTCATGTTGCACCACCAAAACTACACCATTAATTCCTTATACTTCTTCTGTGATCTGGGATGTGCAACCCATCTCGAATGACGGTAAGAATTAATGAGTTGTTTCTAAAAAGATATAGGTACAACCATATGATATCTAAAACAAAAAACTGAACTCCAATAATGTTTCCATCTCTCAATAGTCTCCCCACCATTAAGTTATGAACTCATAACCCTACATTATGCATCATATGTTGGTGCCTCTTTTACCATATTTACCAAATTAAGAAAAAGTATAGCTTAAAAGAAAACCACAACATCACCTTGTTCATTACATTCCACCTGCATATCGGCTAGGACTAATATAAATTTCCATTAATCTAAAGCATCTTTCGCCAACTAAGCATATGACTTTTTAATAAATTAATCTACCACTAAATTAAATTTTCCGGGTGTATACATCATGTCAAAGTAAAACATCTAGAGATATTTCATCTATCTCCTTTGCCTCAAATTCAAATCTCGAAGGTGGAAAATGTGTTTCAAGATTGTGTGGTCCATGAACATAGTAAATTTCTCACCAAAGTGATAATATCTCCATGTTTTCAAATATTGGATGACTATAGCTAACTCCAAATACTATGTTGGGAAATTCGTATCATGCACCATAAATTCCATGAACCATGAGCAACTACCTGGTCTCCATTCCTGAGAACACAACCCAAACCTGATCCCAAAGCATCACAGTAAACCACATACCCATATTCTGAATATGAAAAAATCAGGATTTGTGTCGATGCAAGATGGCCTTTTAGTTCATTTAAAGACTTACAGAATTCCACTGTCCATTGGAATGGGGAATTATTCTTTGTCATAGCTTTCATTGGTGAAGCTAGTAATGAGAAATCCCACCAAAAGCGTCGTTAGTATCCACCTAGATCAAGAAAACATCATATCGTGAGGATATTATTCAGTGGTTTCTATGAGACAACAACATCTATGTTTTTAGGATCAATAGTAACACCATTCTCAGAAATTACATGGACAAGATAACGAACTTCCTAAATCCATAAATAAAACATTGATACTTTTTCATAGAAACAATGAGGTCAATGTTTTTTATTAGTATTGATAGGTGTTCTTCATGGTAAGCCCCTGTCTTTGAATACACCAAGATGTCATCCACAAACACCAAAATAAATGAATCCAGATATCACTAAAATATTGGATTCATCAAATCCATAAATATCACTGGATCATTTTTCTGACTGAAAGGCATGGCTATATATTTATAGTGGCCATATTTTCTTCTGAAAGATATATTTGGAATATCTTCCATCCAAACTCACAATTGGTGATATCCTAATCATAATTAAATTTCATAGAACCACTGAGCTCCCCATGATTGATTAAAGAGATCATAAATTCATGGAAGTGGCTATATGAACTTTATTGTAACTTGATTCAGATTATGATAATCATCACACAGCCGAAGAGTTCAATCAGATTTCTTAACAAACAAGACTGATGATTCCCACGAAGATGTAACTGGCCTAATGAAACACTTTCTTTCCAACACAACCAATTACACATTAAATTCCCTTAACTCTATTGGTGAAATGCTATAAGATGTAAGGGATATAGTACTTGTCCCTGGAAGGAGATCAATCATATACTCCACTTCCCTTAGAGGTGGTAAACCTGATATGTTTTTTGGGAAAGATATCTAGAAATTGATCCAAAAATTCTAGAAAAATATTTTCCTTGATCTAATCCATGTATTCCAAGGAAAAAACCACCAAATGGTAAGATATTGTTCCCATTATTGATTAAAACATGCTCTTTTAACCTTTATTTACCATCCTCTCTCCTCTAAAGACATACTCGATGTCATCCTCAGTCATGAAACTAATTGTCCTCCAATAATAATAAATGTTATTTTTAAATGTTTTCAACTAATCCATTCCCATGAATAAATTATATTCATTCTTGTCTAACACTGAGAAGTCCCATTTCATCTCAGTTCCATCAACATTTATAGTACATACTCTACACACAAAGGCTTGACATTCTCTTTCGCTGAGAGGGGTTTGCAGTTTTAAAACAGAAGGCATGATTTACATATTTAGACATAAATAATCAACATCATGAGAAGAAGTGAAAGAATATGATGAACTAGTATCAAAGAGCACTTTCACAGGGGTAAAATTCAAAAGAATCAAACCTCTCACCATAGATGGTCTATCCTGACCATCGAAAATCATCTAGTCAGATCCATACAATTTCTTCTTCACTACACTATTCTCCTTATTGCCTTGTTGAGATTTCCCTGATTAAGGAGTCATGGTATTTCTATAATCATCGTGCCTAGCTCTTCTCTACTGATGAGGCTGATTCTGTTGACCTCTCATTGTCGAAGCATATGATGCTTGCGATGCCTAAGAAGTATATCGAGCACCTGACCTTGGAGCTCTGTGACAATAGAGTTGAAGATTACCCATCTTCTTGTATTTATGTAATGATCAAGGTTGTTCCATACACTCCCTATTTATATGGTCAAACAAACCACATTGAAAACAACCTAATTTTCTCCTAGTTCATGGAGGAATGTTCAATGATCCAGCCAACTGATTCTGATTTCCATTTCCACCTTGGAGAGAGGTGTCCCTTTTCCAATTTCTCCCAGTGTTTGAGTTCCCCCACCATTCTATGTATGTATCATCATAACTCCTCCCATATATCCTAAGATATCACGTTTATCCACAATATCTCTGTTCACCATATCTGTATAATCAGTAATACAGAGCACTGTAATTTTTGACCGAATATCCTGCCTTATTCCCGATTCAATGATGTGTGCCATCTATGATGCACTTATTGCAACTTCTAGTGAAAATCACACTATATTAATGAATTTATCTTCATAATCTATGATAGAGAGATTCTATTGTTTCGGGATGAATAAATATGTCATTTTATGGATCTTGAACATGTGAGGATAGAACTATTTGTTGAACAATTCCAAAAAAATTTCTCATGTAAGTCCTTCGTCCAGTTTAGCCTGCACCACTAAATCCCACCACTGGCGTGAAAGATCCTCGAGCATATAAGTCGCAAGATTGATGTTGAGTTATGATGGTGTGATGATGAAATCAATGATATGATTCATCCTACTCTGCCACACCACTTCCTTTTCAAGTTCAGGATCACCCCAGATGTTAGGTGGATTCTGCATCATGAACTGGATGGTATGATCCACATGACTTGGCTCATTCCTCTAGTTCCTCGTATCCTTAGCTTGAAAATCATAGACAATACTCTGAACCAGCTCTTGGTTCACCCAAGGTTCAAGTGAAACCAAATTATCCACATCTTCTTCGGGTCAGTTTCGATAACGCATATGGGGTGCCATTTTCTAAACAAACAAGACACACCCTCAATCTCAAACTCTAGAAACTGATGGATTAGCATTCTAAATTCTATCACATCAACAATCAAAACATTATTTTTCTAAAACAACCTTTTTACATGTTCAACCATTTTTGAAAAATCTAATTCTTGTTTTTGAAAATAAAACCATTTTCAAAATATACAAACCATGATTTTTCAATGTCTTTCATTTGAAAATACATTCATTCTTTTTCAAAAATCAACACTTTTTAAGAAACATGAATCATTACAAGAAATTATGTATGCAATACTAGTGGGAATACATTTCTATACAATGAATTTCATGCTTGTCTAATTGGATAAACCCATGAAAATGATATTTGAAACATTTTAGAAGTGTTTCCAAAACACTTATGTACCCAACATCGTGGTAACTTGATGTTCAACATAAACGGGTTAGATACATCCTTTTATGCTATAAAATTTAGGTTCTGACAATCCTAATCCTTTATAAGACTTAAACACAAGAAATAGACAATAAAGAATTCCAAATCCATGACCAAGAACACTGATGATTACTTCTGAGGCATGGACAGAACAAGCTAATACCATTTTTAATGACTCCCAAACTCCAATTGGCATGAGAGTATAATGATTCATTACTAGTCCTTAAGAAACATCCCCAAAGGTTGGCAATAAATGTCAAAGGGTGTAAAAGTAAGTGGTGTATGATTTACCCTTTAATTAATAAAACAAAAAACCCAATAGACAAACAACAAGACACTCACTATATGATGCATGAAATAATATAATAAATTTCAATCGTCCTATTTATAACATCCAACTAATGTATGATACAGTGGAAGACAACCAACATCAAAGTAAATAGCAGAAATGAAAAATATAAATTCCAATATGACAACAAGACTACATGATCCATCATCTTCATGCTCCAACATCACCTTGTAGTCCCATATATCCCGACTTAGTGCTGAATAAGTGTGATACTTCACGTTTTCCCATGTCTCGGATGGTAGCACCTGAAAAAGAACCAAAGATCCAAAGCAGGGTTGAATATATTACATTGTATTTTTTCGTAATGACTTCCATTCACACGCCACTAGAAAATAATGGTTCGAACATTATATAAAACAATTTATATAAAAAACTTTACCAAACCAGTTTATAACCAAATATAAACAATTTCAAAAATCAATTATAACCCAACAAAAATGAAAGTAAATGAAACCAATTTATAGAAATTTATTTTTCCCAAAAATTTCTAACTGAGTCTAAAAAACCAAATTATTATTATTATTTTGGCATAACCATTCCATAGATTACGACACACCCACACATGCATGCATTGTTAGAGAGTTCAATACTCATGAGTGGTCTCTCATCCAATTACCATGGGTCCTAATGACATACACCCCTGATCATGGTCACACAGCCTATACCCCAATGGTACATGCCCCTTATTTAGGGGAATGTCGATCAAGAACTCAAAAAACCCCATGTATGGAAAAACCATTCCAAATAACAATTTCAAACTATTTTAATAAAATTCTACTTTTATTGAACACCAATGAACAAACCAATTTCAAAGAAACAATTTCATTTCAATAAAACATCCCATTTTTATTTGAATCATATACTCAAATACACATTCCAAAATTCCAGAAAATCCCCATTTTAAAATCGATATTTTAAAAAATGATCAAAAGGACATTATTCAAAACACCCAATTTTCCAGATTTCGACAATTTACCAAACCGTCACAAAAAAAGGTTTCAAATAATTCATAACCAACCAATTCATGATCAATTCATCACATGGAAATAATCTTGAAATTAAGACCATCAGTTCTACTAAGTAAATTTGAGATAGAATCCACCTACCACAAAGGTTGTGATGAAATATGACACAGACGAATATTGATTAAGAAAACCAGGTCGATTATTCATGGTCCCTCCTTAGATCTCTTCTAATAGAAAGATGAAGACCAAATCTCAACTTATATGGCATCCATACTCATATATCAACCCATAACGGTTGTATATCTGAGAAACATAGAAAAGAGGAGAAGTAGATCTAAGTAGATCTAAGAAACTGATCAAGAACGATGACGAATAATCACAACCTCAAGAATCTGAGTTGGAAAAACCAAGGAAACCCATAATATTGACTCCAAATTACTTGGGATATGTTCTTATACCTTCGAAGAAGACAAATCCTTTATTATGGTAGTATATGAAAAAATGAATTTCTTAGATGCAAAAAAGTTTGAGATCCACTTTTTTAGGATCACACGTATACCATGCGCATGGTCAGTTCACACGGTTAGACAAATCGCGTGATAACTGTGCATTGGCTACTAGTTAGGAAGACCCACACACGATCTCCTCACATGGTCTCCATAACTGTTTTCACACCGTGTTGAAGCTCTCCACCTCAAACCTACCATTTCACACGATTTCAACTAGGATGTTTACACTGTTTGGATAAACTATACACAGCTCATGTGCCTCTCCTTTATCTCCCAAAACTTACTTAATTTTTAAATAACTCTCCCAACAATCCCCCATATACTTTATATCCTTAAAAATAAAATGAAAGGGTTACGTACCAGAAACACGGGGCACTATAGGTATAATATCATTATAAAATAAACATAATGATATTATTTTAATTTTTGGATTATTTTGAACTATATTTTATGGTTTTTATATAATTTATGAAAATTTAGATGAAAAACGAAGAACAATACATCTTGGAGGTGGTAATATGCACATACACACGATTAGCATTCCAATTTCTCAACGCATGAGATGGGGTAAGGTTGATATTAAAATGATATTAAAGAATAAAAATTATATTAATTATATAATATTTATTTATCAATTCTACTGTTATTACCATCCATGAATGGTGTTAATGATAAACAAATGATGTCACTTCATGGGGGTGGTAGCCCACGCAATGACTAACAATGTTGTTTTGTTTTTATAAGTTTGTTGAAATAGATAGCTAATAGATCTGAAATTAATAAAAAACATATAAGTATAATAATTATACATAATTAATTATATTATTATATTTATTATATATTTTTAAGAATGATATCAATAAGAAAAAATTAAGAAGTAGATAATAATTATGTTGGGGATTTGATTTTTTCTTGGAAGTTCCATTAAAAGTGGAAGGCTAAAGAAAACTATGAGTTACAAAGGGATTATCTTTTTATGATATAGTTATATGTTGAGTAAAATTTGATAGTTTAAATAATCAATTCAAATTATATGTGTGTGATTGAAAGGTTTTATGTGATCCCCTTTTTTATGATCGGAAAAGGGAACTTTTTGAAACACGATTTATATTTTAATAATTCCATGACACTATTCATGTGTCAATGGATAAATAATGGGGAAAATGGAGTTTTAGGTATGTTTGGGGCGATAAAATCTCAAAAAAGTGTTTCCAAACATGTTTTAAAAATTTTATAGGGTTTTTACTATTTTGTTTTTACATTTTTATCTTTTACTTTTAAAATAGGTTATATGTTTTTTAACTAAGTTATTTTAGGTTTTAATAAAGATACAACCTAAAATATATAACGAAATTTGGGTTTGTTGGAAATAAATATAACATCTATTTTATCTAATTAAATTTCTAAATATTATAAAATTAACTTTTAAATTTATATAGATAATGTGTAGAAATACTATTTTCTGAAAAAATGAAATTTTAACCTATATGGATTATTATTCTTATATAGTATTTATTAACAATTAAATGAGTGTTAATATATATATATATATATATATATATATATTTATAAATAATATTAGATTAATTATTAAATGTAGTTAAATTTAATTGATCTAATAAAAAATCCTAGATATTTATAAAACAATTATGTTAAAATAATTATTTAAACATTATCATGTTAATCTATATTAACCCTAATAACATAAATATTACACCGAAATAAATTTTCCATATTAAATAATATTAATATTATATTAAAAAAATTGATTTTATCTAATTAACTTTCTATGTTTATGGAAAATTAATTTTTACACAAGTTCATGTAACATTTAAAACCCCAATTTTTTAAAAATTTATTTTAAGAAAAAAGCGTTATGATTTGGATAGAGTTATCAATGATACTGATTCAAATTAATTATAAATAATTAATATAATTTATATAGTATTTATTTAAAAATAAAATAAATAAAAAATTAATTTCACAGTGTTATAATTAATTAAACAAAATAGTTGAAAAGAATTTTAATTTAATAAGATACAAGAATTATTAAAATGTTGACCATGAATTTATAAATTCAAAATAGTAGTTTAGAATCATTTATAACAATTTATATTATATAATTTTATATAAAAAATGATTCAAAAGCTTTTAAGGTATTCCTATAATAACATGATTTCATAAATGTGATGAGATTACAAAATTATAATTTTCACTATTCACATGAACATCATGTGTTTCAGAAAAAATCCAAAAAATCATCTCAAGAAAATATGATAAAAATAAATAAATAAACATTGTTAGTATTTTCAAATTAACATCCTAAAATTTTAAAAATTAATTTTAATTAATCATATTGTGAAAACTATTTTTATTGGAAAATAACTATATATGTATATTATCTATTATCCTTCCGGTTTTTTTATAAATTACTAATTAAACTAGTGTTAATCCTTAATTCATATGAAAATATAGAATTATTTAAAAGAATTTAATATTTTAAAAGGTATTTAATTATTTTCTTAGCTAAAATAGTTAAGTCTATATTCAAGGTTAACTTTATTTGGTTATATATATATATATATTCATAATCCCCATACAATAGTTTGTACTGACCAATTCTATGGCTACCCTACAACGATCCATATAATTTTGGTTTTATTTTTGTGTGTGGAGAAATACATTATACATGATATTTACTTAATAAAAAATATATGGTGAAATCTCATGTCAGTGCATTCTATCCAACTTAAATAAATTACATCCTCAAAATATTAATTATTATTTACATACCAGAATAGTTAAAGGCGGAGAAAGGATTGAAATGACTTAAGATATTATCTCTAATGATATTTGGTCTGAAATATCATAGGGGAGAATAGAAAAAACTTATCTTCCCAAAACCTTTACAGTAATTGAATCTCATAACAAGGTATTAAGGCCCATGTTCAGTTTTCTTCAAAAACAATTCCTAGTTACCCTTGCCCTAATATATGGTCATGTTGATTAATAATGTGTTATTATCTATTCTATAAATTAATTTTGAGTCAAACTATATATAACCATTACATGTTGAATATCAAGTAAATTTTTTAGAGGAGGATATGAAGTTTATTTCCAAAAACATAATAATCATTCAACGAACTGTTTTCTTTTAAATAAAAATAACTGAGGGTGGAGACTTGATATTCATATAAAATAACTTAGATACAGTAGGGTTGATAGAATTATAATATATATACTAATTTTAGGTGAAGGTTAATTGAATCCTAATTACTACTATCCTATTTATCGATATTCATTGCATAGGTTCTTCCTTACTCCCTAGGTCTATGAGTATTTGAATTTTTACCATCCTATGTAATCCTTCGATTAGGGAATTGACTTGGATAATTCTTGAGTTATCTTTACATAAGATATTGAATTGGTAGAGGTGCCTTTGGATGAAATCTATCATCTTTTTGTGTGTTAACCAAACACTTCATATTTTGATGATAGTTTGATTCTTGATGAAACCCTTTTACACAATTAATTAATCTCTCAGTACCATTAAGTAAATTACATTGTGGATTCTTCTATGATTTTTGATATATGTGAAAGTTAAATATTCTTTCTTTCATCATCTTCATCAACAGATCATTAATGAGACTACTTCTTTATTTTATTTGTTGTGCTTGGTACTCGAAATATGTATGCATTGTTAAATATATTTCATGATTTTTGGTTTAGTATAATAATGAGGTTTTGTAGTCAAACTCTAAATATGATGAGTAATTAATTGATGAATTCTTCACAGGTTCCTTCACCCTCAGGGTTCCCTGTTGTTTCATCAATTACTAAAATAAAATGTTTTCAGTGGAAAAACATTAACAACACATGGGAATTATCATAATAACAAAATGAATTCAACCTTAAAAGTTATTATTCTTTTACAATTCAATATTGAACCATACATCCCTTAATTCAACTTGTATCAGAATTAGTTTGATGAATATTACATTAAGGTGGGTTATATTATTCTTGTCAATATAATCTCTCAATGAAACTAGGAAATCAATCCTTCATAGTGGTTTATAAAGAGAATATTATTAACCAAATCATATCCACATGAGTTTCAAATGTGATTTTTAGTCACGGGTCATTCACCATAAACTAGAATGATGGATGAGATATACCCAAATAAAACTATTTGGGGTTTTTACTCTTATATTCATCTGTTCTAAAACCACATCCAATGGTATTATCCATTCATGGATGCATTTCTATGAAAACCATATACACAAGACATTACAAATATTTTTGGATATCATCTTATACTTAGACTCATCCCTAGGGTTGTTACTAAGGTTATCTAATCCTAACACCATAGCTAGCTAAACTAATATTCAAATATAATGAAACTAATATAAAAAATATTCTATAAAATAACTAATCCGTGATCTTATAAAAAATAAAGAGACCAAATATGATCATGACATTAATAACACAAAAATCACATGATTTTGATCATACATCTCACAAACAGTCACACAACCCAATGACATAAAGGATTAGTCTCTTGGATACAAGCTACATAAAAATAATATTTTACAACACTTGTGAACATTTCTACATAACCATGCTCATTTAAACCCTTTTATAGATAACTCACACTCCATAAGTAACTTTATAACTTGGGGAATGGATACCTAAGAAATGGGTGATCTAAAATATTGAGTGAAGGGAATGAAATATAATAAGGTATGAGATCATAAACATAAAGGAGAACAAGTTGAGGACATATATATCTTAAAAAAAGATAATAAGAATATGAATGATAATCATAGAACATGATGTAAAAATATAAGATCATTAAAAGATCATTAAGTAAGTATGAAATATATAACATGGACCAAAAAACATACCAATAATAATAAAACATGTTAGAAAGATATATGATTTTTGAATAATTTAAAAATAATGAATAAACATAAAAACATGGGATTTCATGGAAATTAAATGCATACTTTTACATTTACATTACATGATAAACAAATTAAGAATGTGGCATATATTTATGAATAACATAAAAACGTGGTACAACCACATGCATAGGAAAATATATGTGGGAAAATAGATTATTCCCACACCCATGTGATCAAACTCATTATATTCGTGCTTGAAAATGTGACCAAACCTGTCATGACCACACATATTTGAATAAAACAATTATGTAAATTACTAACAATCTCATTAGATATTATCGAAAACTAATCCATTATAGGTAAATATGAGACCCTTCATGTTATCAACCATACATATGTGTGCCACTTAAAATCAGTCATCATAATAACTTCAAAACCCCTAGAAAAAGAATGGGTTTCCTAAACATATCACATAACATGAACTTAATAAATCATCAAAATATCATTTTCTAAAAGTATTCATAACACAATATCATATAAAGTATGATTAAAACACCACTTCCCTAGAGATAATCCTTGGAGAAAAAATGAATTGAAAATAATTTTTTTTCAAAAACCCCCGTTCAATGTTGTTATAAAATATAAATTGTAAATTACTTTTAAAAACATACTTTTGATAAGGTATATTTAATTAGTTTTTTATAACCCTATTATAAAGAGTTCCAAATAAAATATCCTTGAAAATACAGAATGTTTCAGAAAGGTTAGTTCAAAAAAAAAATAAAAAGTTTAATTTTAAAAATAATATTTTATAATGGAATCTTAAAAAATAAATAAATTTTGTAAAAATAAAATGTGGAGTGGATGATAAAAACTTTTAATTTAAAGGGATCAAAAAACCATTTGAACATTTTGAAATAACCTTGTTGAAAACCCACAACATTAAAAATATGGTGAAACCTTTATATTAAAATTACTTAATGGAAATAAGAGTATCAATGGAGTTAAAAACAATTTTAGTTTTCCACTAGGTAAATTATAAAATTGGTGGCAAGTAAAAACATTTACATAGATAAAATATTAGTTAAAAATGAGAATTATTCATACTAAAAATGGATTTTAACGAACTAATAGAATCATCATAGAAAATGAATTTGGTTTGGATCTTGAATTCCTTATTTAAGAATTTTGTAATAAAACATAACATAATTATATGATATAATTTTCCAATATAGAAGTATTATAGTAAAATATGAGTAATTATGTCCCAAGGAAAATATTTGAGTCATGAAAAACCATTACATACTTTGTAACTTTTGAATCAAAACCCCATGAGATGTAAAAAATTAAAAATAATATTGAAAATCATGAAATATAATGAAATCATGATATAAAATGAAACTAGGGTAGTATTATCCCATTTAAAAGGAATCCTGATGTATAACATAAACATGACTCTCAAGGGATTCGAACCTGAGACAAAGAATCCTTTAGGAATATCAAAATATTTGAAGTATGGATCCTTTGAAAATAAAATCCTGGTAAATAATTGTAAATCTAGAGAAATTAAAGTGGAAATAAAATTTTATAAAATCATAAGATAATATAATTCAACTTATAAGAATGGGGTTCAATAATGACCATTATTATTTAAAGAAAGAAAAATGAGTTATGAAAAACACTTACCTTGTTTCACTACTTCTATTACACTCTATGACCATTTATAACAAAAATAAGAAATTAATATCCTATATAATAGACATATTCATTAATATTACCATTTTATAATCCTTATTATAATTTTATATCATGATTACATTAATTAGTTATAATGTATTGTGACCATCGGTTGTTAAATACTTTATCAATTTTACACATGTTTAATAATTTTGATATCATTACCCATAATTTGATAAAAAATTCATTTTTGATATATCATTTAATATCCAATAATATATAAATTATATTTTTTTAAAAATCTTCTTATTTCATTCCATAATCATTTTAGTTCCACTGTGTGAAAATGGAATCAACGTCGGCTTATTTTAGTGATTTTAGAAAATGAAATGATATTTTAATAATAAGTTATATACTTAATATAATATTTCCAGAAGAATATAAAAATATTTATTTAATCATTATATTATAAAAATATTAGTTTTCATGTTTTTATAGTAATCTATAATGGTGTTTTATATAAACATTCATATAAGTGGTTAATCTGACACAAACATAAACACTCTTTCATTTTATTGGTGAGTATGGTTAAGAAGGTGTTTTATTTTGACATAATATAATTATATTATAATTATATTGATTATTTTTTAATTTTTTATTATTTTTAACCATATTTTCATTTTTTTAAATAATGTATGAAAATATTTATGAAAAACAAAAAAAACATTTCATTGTGGAGGCGGTAATCCCTACGTATGCACGATTAGCGTTCCTGTTTCTCAATATGTGAGAGGGGTTGAAGGTGGATATTAAATTTAACTTTATGAATCATAATTATATTTTATATATATCATATTTAATCATAATTAACACTATTATTACCATCTATGAATGGTGGTAATGAAAAACAAATTACGTCGCTTCAGGGAGACGATATTCCAAACAATGCACTAATGATGTTATTTTTTTTCTAAGGGATTGGAAATAGATAAATAAGGATTTTACCATTAATAAAACAACATATAAGTATAATAATGTAACTATAAAATTAATATTATTATCATTATAAAATATTTATAATAGTTATATTAAGATGAAAAACTTATGTATGAGACAATACTTACATTAGTGGATTGACTTTTCCTTAGAAGTTCCCGTGATATTGAATGTATTAGGATAAATATAGTGAACAAATGCCTATTTTTGTGGGAAATTGTTCTAGGTAGTTCAAAATAATTTTTTTTCATTTATTAATTTTAGGGATAGGTGTGTTTTTAAAGGGTGTACGCGGTCCATTTTTATAAGAGAGGAAAATGGAACTTTTTAAAAAACCTTATATATTTTAATAATGTAATTACACTATTTAAGGGTAAATGGATAAATAATGTAATAATTGTATTTTGTATTATTTTTTTGTTGATAAAGGATAAAAAAAAGTGTTTAAAAACATACTTTGAACATGTTATATGGTTTTTACAATTATTTGTTTTACATTCCACTCTTTTACTTTTAAAATAGGTAACTAGTTTTTTAACTAAGTTATTTTATGTTTTTTTAAATGTATAAAATAATCTATATAACCATATCTTGGTGTCTTGGAACTAAATTTTACCTCTTTTTAATCCAATCCAATATATAAGTATTATAAATTTATCTTTTCAATTAAATCAGATAATGTGTAGAAAAAAAAAATTTAGTATAAAAATGATTTTTTAACCATTACGGAGAATTAATCTTATTTAGATTAGATTATCAAATAATTGAGAGTTAATATATTCATTTATGTTTTCATAGATAATATTGGATTTATTATTTAAAATACTTCAACATAATTTATTCGATAAAAATTTCTCAATATTAATTAAACCATAATATTAAAAAAAGGTTTCACCAATGTCGCGTTTATTAGTATCAACCCAAACAATCTAAAGTTTACACCAGAAAATGACAAATTAAATAATATTTAAATTATTTTACCAAATATAATAATAATTTTATCTAATTAACTCTATCTGTTTTTGGATAATTAATTATATTATAAACGCATGTAATGCACAAAACCTTGTTTTTTTAATAATATTACTTTTAAGAAAAATGATTAATGATTAGGATAATGTTATAAATTTAATTGATTCTAATGAATTGAAAATAAGTATTATAATTTATATAGTATTTTTTTAACAATAAAATAAATAGAAAAATTCATTTCATCATGTTATATTTAATTAAACAAAATAGTTGAAAAATTAATTTCATTTAAAATGCTACATAAATTTTCAAAATGTTGACCATGAGTTTATAAATTCAAAATACCATTTCAAAATAATTTATTATACATTAAAATATATAATTTTATAGGAATATTTTTTTCATTTTTAATGCATTTATATAATAAAATAAGTGTCATCAAAATGATGATATTAATAAAATCATCATTTTCTGTAATGACGTTGTTTTTGAGTTGTTATGTTTTTGAATATTTTGAGGAATATTTTAAGATCTAGGAACTAAGTTATTGAGGGATTTTGGGACCCATAGAGGCCATATATATATATATATATATATATATATAATTTTAATTAAGATATATCTCCCAAAGAGTTTGTTTTCGGAATAAATGGATTAACTCTTGAATGGAGTTTCAGATTAAAAATCTGAGACCACCATTAAATCTAAAATGTAGGTTTTATCCTAGGAATGTTATAATGATTATTGGTATTGGGAATTTTTGTAAAGTGTAGTCCTGGGCATAAATAATAAATCAAATTAATAAATTAATTTATTTTTTATTTTAAATATATCGAACTAGTCCAATTATATAAAATCCTACTTATAAAAAATACATAGGGATACATGTATAACCCTGGGGATTGAGAGAGTACCTGTTGGAGGAGCATTTTTAGAGGAATAATAACCAATCGTTCTTTAGAAATAAGTTTTCCAACGATGCTTATTTATCTCTCCAAAAATAACAACGTGGAATAGTTCTTCATTAGTGGTAGATCCATAACTGAGTTAGGGTGTTGTTTTATTTGGTTTTATGCCATTTTTTCTCCCATGTAAAATGTGAATAAATTTACGTAACAAAATTAATTCATGAATTGGTGGTTGACTTCAGATGTTGTTTTTATCTTCCCAGAGATTAGAAATTTATATTTCTTTTGATATTTGGTTCTTCATTATTCATTCTATTGGAAAATAATCAATTCCAACTCGAATAATGACTGAGTTTCATTCCTCTTGTGTTTTATGATTTTATAATTCTATTTTTTTCATGTTCATCACTAATATTCTCTTTGGATGATAGTATGAACATTTCTTAGTTGATGATCCTTACATTATCATTATTTTCCACAACATATTGTTACTGTGGGTTTTGGTACATGATCAATGGTTTGATCGAGGTGCGATTATGATAGTGGATGATTAGAGGTGGATTGAGATCAGATCAGTGCTTCCCTATTTCATGGTTTGGAATAAGTTAATGACATTGTGTGATGAGAGTTGATTCATGTGTAGATTGGATGGAGAAAATTTTTCCACTAGTTAAGGTATGGTTTGGTCAACCCATATCAAAAATTTTCGGTTGTTATTGGTAGATAAATCAAAGGATGAGGTGATGCGAGTGGAACAACATGGAGAACCAACGATTTTGGAAGTTTTTTTATGACATGATGTGTAGTTTGAAGAACAAACACTATGTGGAACTTTGTTGTGGTGGATAAGGTTTTCATGTGAAATAAAATATCATATCATTTTGGTACCCATCGCATTCCTTGTGACCCATGCTTGGAAAGTCAATGTATATCCTCTGGGTACATGGTAACAGACCCAACAAATGTACACAGGCATAGGATAGTACATAGATTCAAGATTGTACATAAGAATGAAAAAAAGAAAATATGCATGACCAAAGTACATGGTCAAGGCTCTATGTACACTGGCATGATCTGGAACACACGGGCAGAGCCATAGCATGCAAGAGATTACATGTACTCTAAGTATGTGTTATTTACTTCTTCCAGGGTGGTTTTAGGAGCATATTATCTTTACTGTGGGCCAGATTCCTTAGTGTACATTCCCTTGGTCCATTCACATGAGTGTAGAGTGAGGCATCACATCTTAATAATAGGATGTGACCCCCTCTATGGGATTATTCACATATAGAGTTTAAGGAATACCTTCATGTGGCCCCAGGTAGGATCATCTATAATATATTATTCCCTAGGATGGATTTTATAAATCATTGTGACCAACATACCCGAGCATTAATTCCCTATATAGAGGGTTATTCTAGATAGGGTCTAGTATACCCCACAAGTCCTAAAAGAGATCCCACATCTATGTAATTATCTCTTTTGAGTTCCAATATATACATTTTTATGGAGTGTCTTGATGAGAATGACCTCTCATATGATCACCATAAACATTATTTGGTTCATGGAGTGAGTTATACCATGTGATATTCAGCTTGGATCCTTGTTTAGGATTCCTAGGATAACATTGTTTTTGTGACCTTTCCATGATACTTAGTCCCCATTTTTTTTGTATATCTAGGTTATTACTATATGTATCCTATTCTGAATAACATTACCATATGAAAATGATATTACTAAAATCTTGATTCATTATGTTTTATGATTTTAGTATATCCTACTATGTTTTGTTATACTCAACCCTACACAAGTTATTCCCTCACATGTTATGTATTGTACATATGACAGGCCATTAAATGGTTTTCTAGGTGGACCATGATTAGAAAGATCATAGTTAAGTTAGAAATACCCTGGATCATACCATGTGTTTAATTTGATAGAAATCAACTACTTCTGGAAGGATGGACTATTTTTTCAATTTTGATGGATTGTGTTTAGATCTTTTTTCCTTCCAAAATATTTTTCATTCTTTGATCATGGGATATAGATGTATTCATTCATTTGCATTAGTTTTATTTTACCTTTCAATATTGTATGAGTATTTGGATATTCTTTTGATTTTAAAGGTACTTTTGGATAAGGCCTCCCATGTGTGTGATATGTCTACGTGGTTCTTAACGTCAACCCCTTGACTATTGGAAGTGGTATTGGGGTGTAACACATGGTTTATCAGTGGAAAAGTGGGCCCCAGAGGGATGGTTCATTAGATAGTGGTAGTATAACAAGTTCCATAGAGGGATCACAGTTTTAAGCCCGCCATGATATGAGATTGTTTTGGGAATTAGGCAAATATAGTTAAAGAATTTCATGTTTTTTCTCTTGGTTTAGGGAATCAAGTGTTGGTGCAGCAACCGACATATCCATTTACCGTGACACTGATAACTTTCTTATTTACTCGGTATATATTGGTATAGTTTTAGTGAAAACATTGGTACATGCATAATATAAGAATGAGTTGTGGTTTCCATATACTTCATGATTCATCTCCCCAAATAAACTCGTAATCATAGTACATCTTGTCTATTTTAGAATTCCTCCTTGTTGATTGGTGACTATGGTTCCACAACAGGATCATGAGAATGATCTACCAGTGGAGACATCGATGTATGGACCTGTTTAGAAATTATTATCTTTGTTTGGTTTTCCAGTCATACCTCCACTCGTTGAGTAGCATATTATACCAGTAGTTCCATCAGACGAGGTGTGAAGGCTGAGAGAACATAATGAGTTTCAGAAATAGTGATCCCTTAAGATTCAAGGATAGATAAAACCCCATATTTCCAAGGACTAGTTTGAGGTAGTTAAAAAAATTCCACTTTATTATGACATCCTCAGATCAGATTATGAACCTAGTAGTGAGCCTTCTCCATGGATTAGCTAGGAGATAATGGAGTCCAGTGACTCTTTAATATGACAAGATGAACATTTCATGGATAATGTTTTAGAATCTTTTTATAGAGACATTCTCCATAGATACATTTCAACTGGTGTGTATCCTAGAGTTTCTATAGCTTCATTAGGGTAGTATAACTGTGGCTAAATATTCTTTAAGGTTCAGTAACCTCTCATGATACTCCATAGATATGGTTCATGATAATTTATTCTAAAACAAAACCTTATATATTATTCTTTTTAGGGATATTTTGGATATTGTGAAGCCTATTTTCACTCCAACTTATGTTGGACTGCTCAGGTGAGCTTTAGTGGGGGAGAGCTCAGTTCAGGTGCAAACACCAATTATTGGTGATGAAAGTGGGCATATAGTAGTTGAGACTTATGAAGCTGGAAGTCGATGGTATACAAAGGGATTCAAATGTTCAAGACACTCCATGAGGTAGTCTTTGGAAAATGTTTATAATGATCACTACTCTTAGGTTGGTTCCAATTGTCCAAGGAAGAGGGGATGTTACTCTTCTGACGGTCAGGGAAATCTTGTGCATCATTGTCCGACCCTCCGTATAACTGATAGAGAGAAATTTAATGGACCACTGATAAAGAGATATATATTCAATTACGTATTTCTATAGGGAGGTGGATGTGTTATAGGATTTGTGAGATAATCATGATGTGGAAGTCGATTTGATCTATTTCCACTAACACCCTATGTTGTCCACACCTGGCTCAGGTAGATAGTGGTGAGGGATGAGGATAGCTGCAGGTAGTGGAGTCCTACTACCATGAGGATCTAAGAATGATAAAAGGCATGATATGTTTCTTTTGTAACTTATATAAAATATTAATAAACATAGGTGCGATCCACTCTTTTATTTGAATATCCCTGGTTCGATACCTAGAGATTCTAGTTGAGGATTTAGCTCAACCATTTTGTTTAGAGACTCATACCGGAGGTTATTCAGTGATCACCCACTTTTGATGGTAGATTAAGCTAACCTCTAGTGTAGATATATTCCTTTGTGATCTATTTTTAGTAGTGATGATGCCTTACTATTTCACACTATATATAGACTGTCTATTCATAGTTCATGCACAAATTGATTGTTTCTGATAGGGGATGCGGTGTGTCAACATTGATTGGATGAGGATTTCCTTAATTAGGGAGAAGGAAACTCAGGAAGAAATATATGGACTCATATCCATGTGGATGTATATTATTACTCAATAGTTGGATAGTAATACTATTAGAGCAGTGGATGCTATAAGCTTTTGGTTTCCTACAGTGGTAGTGGAGTATGGGGACAACTTCCCTGGGGACCTACCAGGATTTACTATATATTTAGGGATAAAATTATTTATATAATTACACCCTCATAATTCCCTGGTTTCTTTTCCAACATATTGGATTGCTCCCACATGGATTCTTGAGCTTAAGGTGTAGTTGGAGTAGTTGAAGGGGGAGGGATATCTCATACCCAGTGTATCACTTTTGGGTATCCCTGGGATTATTCACCATGAAAATGGATGAGAACATGAAGATTTGTGTGGATTAGCATCCCCTTAACTAGGTGGAAATTAAGACTAAGTGTTTAATACCTAGTATTGAAAACATCTTCAATGAATTAAAGGGGGAAATATGGTTCTTAATGATTGACCTTAGATCAGGCTATCACCAACTCCGATTTCAGGAAAAGGACATACCAAAGATGACATTTTGATGTTGTTATGGTCACTATGAGTACTTGGTGAATCATTTTGATTAAAAAAATCACCCATATGTGTTCATGAGAACCATGAAATAAATCTTTCATCCCTTCTTATATTGGTTTATGGTGGTCTTCATCAACGATATCCTGGTATATTGGACATCCAAGGAGGAGCACAAGAGACACTTGAGTATGGTCATGGACATACTATGAGAGTACCATATTTATGGGAGGCTCTAGATGTTTCAATTATATATTTGATAAGTCCACTTATTGTAATAAGTTAACTTAGCAGATGGAGTAGCAGTGGGCCAGGTGAAGGTTGATCCAATTCTAGCTTGGGATACACCCAATAGTGTGATTGAGGTACAAAAATTCCTTGGGTTTGTAGCTCACCATTTTAGAATTGTACCCAATTTCTCTACGATTGTGGAACCCGTGACTACATTAACCAAAAATGGGTATCCCTTAATGTGAGAAGAACTATGTAACCCATGATCTGGGGCTGGCAATGATAGTCTTTTCCCAGAAGATGTAGCGACACTATCTCATGGGTGAGTAGTTTATTGACTATTGTAGACACAAGAGTCTAAAGTATATCATATCGCAGTATTATATCAACATGAAATAGATGGAATTACTAGAGTTCATATATGATTATAACTTTTATATACTCTATAATCTAGGGAAGGGATCATTTTTGTATATTCTCTCAATAGAAGATATTTTTCACAGTTCTTGTTCGAGGTTACAGAGTAGTTATCCTCATTACAGTTCTTCATATTGGATGGGTATGGTATGACTTACATCCACTAAATTATTTTTACCCATATTCTCCAATAGTGTGTTAGGGAGGATCATCTTGGAGATATTAAATATGATACCTTTTGTATACAACTATCCATTGGACATGATCCTGATATACTTTTATATGGTGGGAAGCATGTTATCCTCTTTAAAAGGTAGGGAAATGGTGCCAAGGATGTTGTGAGAGGAGGTTTTGAGGGAGTTTACTACAACCCCTTGGAAGTACATCTAGGTGTAGTAAATATATACCAGGACCATCGACATCAATTCTGGTGTCCAAGAATAAATAATTTTGTAGGGGGGTTAGTCTCTTTATGCCTCACCAATTAGAAGGTCACAGCTAAACACGTTGTTCCAATGGGTTTAGCTCAAGACCTTGATGTTTAAGAGTAAAATTGGGATAATATCTCTATGAAATTCATGATATAGCTCCCACGATCATCTAGATGACATGATTCCATCTAGGATACCATAGAATGAATCAGCATGTCAACCCACTTCCTAAATATTTGAGATTAGAGTTCAGTTGAGTGCTTGGGATGCCTTTACATACAATAGATAGTATGCATTCATAGATTTCCCTTAAATATAAATTCAAACCATGATAATCACTTCAAATCATGGTTATGTATAGGACTGCAGGAGGCATTTGGTACATAGGTGCTTTTGAGCACAATGTTTCACCCTCGGACAGATAGACAGACTAAGCAGACCATTCATGCTCAAGAGGGCATGCTTTGAGATTGCATATAGGACTTTGATCATAGTTGAGAGGATCAGATACCCTTAGTGGAATTTACACACAACAATGAATATCATTCCACCATAGGTATTGAACAATTCAAGGTCACATATAAGATACCCTATATGTCACAACTATACTAAACTAATCCAAGGGAGTTAGTACTCATGGGAACAAATTTGGTGTGATAAACAACATAGAAGGTCCAAATCATTAAGGAGTGGATGAAGACAGCTCATCACCATTAGATGTCTTGTATGGATTGGTGATGGATGCTTTTGGAGTTTAAGGAGGGAGACCATGTGTTTTTTAAGGTATGTCCTCAGTGTGTATTGCAGATATTTGGACATGAAATCAAGTTATCAATGAGATTAATTGGCTCTGTTCATATTTTCTGTTTGTTTGGTGAGGTAGTACAACATTTATCCATACTTCCATAGTTATATTAGGTACATGATGTCTTCTATGTGTCGTTTTTGAGGTGGAATGTGCACAACCAATCACATATTATCGACTGGGGAGAGATGGACATAGAGGATGGATCTACATTTATAGATTAATCAATAGATATTGAGGAATGGAAAGAGAAGATCCATTCATGACTAAGTGATTCCCTTTTTTCATGTCTAGTGGAAGTACAAGAATACACAACAGAGGACCTGAGAGCAGGATAACTAGATTCAAGACCAATACCCTCATCTTTTTTATAGGATTTTTTTTCATTTCAAGAAAAATACCAATGGTGGGGAGAATGTAATGAATATTTTTTTTCATGTTAATTCTTGGAATATTTTTAGGAATATTTTTAAAACTAGATTCTATGTTAGTATGAGATTTTGGGGATCTGAGATGCTTGATTTGGAAATAATGAAAATAATAAATAAGTTAAATCACATGCATAAAATTTTTATAAATTAATGGAATAACTCCTAAATAGAGTCTCAATTCAAAAATTTAAAAATATTATTAAATTCCAATGAGGGTTTTACCCTAGGCATGGCATAATCATTGTTGGCATTGAGAATTTTGGTAATGTGATGTTGCGGGTGAAAACAATAATATAAATTTATTTAATTATTTATTTATTATTGTAAATGTTGAAACCAAATCCTATATTATAAAATCCCACTTATAGAAATTCCAATGGGTTATCCACAACACCCTAGGTATTGAGATAGGAGCCGTTGGAGGAGCATTTTTAGAAGAACATCGATATATTGTGATTTAGAAATTGATGCACCAATGATGCTTATAGATCGCACCAATGACAGTGATGTGAAAACAATATTTTTCAATGATCGATCCAAACCTGAGGTAGGGAATTATATTATTTGGTTTATCTTATTTTTTATCCAATGTCAAATAGTAATAAATATACCTAATAAAATTGATTCTCAAATCAGTGGTTATTTTTAGTTGAATTTTGTAATATGATAGAGATTAGGAATTGATATTTATTTTGATATTTTGTTATTTTTTTATATTTATAACAAAAATATCATGTACAACCATAATAATGACCAAGATTCTTTACTCTTGTTGAGTTTTATGATTTCCTTCCCTCGTTATTCACATGTTCATCACCAGTATTTTCTTTGGCTAGCGGTTTCACCGAAAGCCAATGGATGATTATTACATGATCAATTTTTGGAATAAAGGATCATCACAATGGGTTCAGGATCTTGATTGATGGAGAAATTGAGGTGTGATGATGATAGTGTATAGTTGGAGTTGGATCGAGATTGGATTAGTGCTTCCTCATTTTTCAGCTTGGAATCTGGGGATGACATAGTGTGACAAGAGTCAATTCTTGAGTGGATTGGATGGATGGAATCTAGGAACCAATAACACAATGGTTTGTTCAACCTAAATCCATGATTAATAGGTGAGATTAATGGCTATATCCAAGGAGGAGTTGATGTGATAAAAACTTCCTAGACACCCAACATTTCTATAAAAATACCAACTACATGATATGTAGTCTGAAGAACACATGCTATGTGTACCATGGATGCAGTGGCTAAGGATTAAGCATGAAATACAATATAAGATTTTCAGTTGTACAAAAAACATTACCTGTGTCCCATTCCTAGAAAATCAGTGTATACCC